>OV656868.1:45343565-46644199 GCA_927399465.1 Sarcophaga caerulescens
GGTGTAGTGCGTGGCCAAGTTCAAAAGCTATTAACCACTTGCTATACCATTGACTCATCATGGCCAGTAGCACGTCAGCAGGCTCTACTGTTACCGGGTGCCATGTGCCTCTACAAGCGCATCAATGGTGCAGCTCCAGCAGATTTTGAATTTGTACGATCACGCATTTTAAAAGTTGTTGCCCCACCACCAAATGCTCCTCCAACGACAACACCAAAAGTGGACATCGAAATCATAGATTATGGTCATACTGCAACTGTGGCCAGCATTGAGGTAAGTGAATGACGTATGTAGCTGTGTATTTATATTTATAATTACTGAATTTTGCTTCTACAGTTACCTATGTGAAAAATAATAGGGGTAGTGCCCACCCAAACTTACGTTATATTTACAACCGAATAAAAAATCGAAAATTCTTTCTTGTTTAAACGATTTATTTTTTCTTAAACGGTAGAAAAGAGATTAAAAACAAAATTTTTGCTATTCCTATAATATACAGACAAAGCCCGGTATAACAAATACTCACTTTAACGAATTCGGGATATAACGAATGAGTAAATATCTTACATTGACTACCTTATAGGTATAACGAATGTTTTATAATTTTCAAGCTCAGTATAACGAATGATTTAAAAAACGTGACTCCTCTTATCCAGCCAATGGACCAAAACGCCATTCGCTTACTCAAATTACACTACAGAAATAGCCTGCTTTCAAAAATAGTGGCATCTGAAACAACAGATGACATCATAAATTTTTTAAAAAGTCTTTCTCTTTATGATGCATCTTGTATGATTGGTTTCGCCTGGAACAATGTTAAGGAGGACGCATTATCTAAATGTTGGAAAAAAATTCTATTTTTGGAAAATTTTGAGTCTGATGATGAGGACGAGATCCCCCTTTATAGACTTTTTCAAGGGGATGAAGTACAGTGTATAAGACGTGGAGTCAGACTATTAAGTACAATTTTTCCAAATGTAAGCAAATTTAAATCCAAAAACAATTAGTACTTCGAGAAATACAGGAAGAAGCTCTTCAAATGAGTTACTTGTAAACTAACGTCTATAACTGATTTTTTTCCACCAACTTAAATAATTTTTAACACTTTTACTCACTTATTGATTATCAAACGTTATTTTAAGAATTTGTCTATATATTTTTAATAAAATTAATTATATGTACTTTTCTTTTTTTTTTTAATAAAATTTTGATAAAAAAAAAAACTTTGCGATATAACTAATTTTTCACTATAACGAAAGGGCCTGACAATATATCGTTCGTTATACCGAGCTTTGAATGTATTTTGATTTTTTTGTGATTTTGATGAATTTATATAGTTTAACGTGTGAAAAAAAATAAGGGCACTTCATAAAATCTTAAAGCTATAATAAACTTAAGTAAAACTAAATAGATATTTATACTGAATATTGTTGCATAAAGCCTTAGTGCTATATTAGTACTTTGTTGGAAATCCTTTGTTATCCAGAACAGCAGCACATTTTCCAGGCATTGAGTCGACAAAATATTGACAAACATGTAGCGGTATTGCTTTCCACGCATCCTGTATAAGATTCCAAAGCTCGTCGAAATTTGATGGACCCTTTCCCCTGATTGCCCTTTTAACTTCGTTCCACAAATTTTCTATTGGGTTCAAATCAGGGGACTGTGCTGGCCATTCTAAAACATTGATTTTTTTGTCCTGGAACCACTTCTTTGTGTACTTTGCCGTATGCTTTGGGTTATTATCCTGCTGGAAGACCCAATAGAGTGGCATATTTTCTTCGGCATACGGCAGTATTGTATTTTGCAAAATTTCAGTGTAATCAGAATAAAATAAATCAAAATATATTATAGGAATAGCAAAAATTTTGTTTTTAATATTTTTTCTACCGTTTAAGAAAAAATAAATCGTTTAAACTAGAAAGAATTTTCGATTTTTTATTCGGTTGTAAATATAATGTAAGTTTGGGTGGGCATTGCCCCTATTATTTTTCACATAACTGTATTTATTGCTTCAATAATTGTTAAAAAAGAAATAGGATCGCATAGATATAAAATGTTATTACTGGATACGCTCCATTGGCACACAACTATTGCGCGCTTTAATTAATATGCTGATGGTGTGCAGTTTTTATATTTTATCGTTGTGCTCAAACTCTCCTCACATTACTTTTGCTGTCCGCCGTCTAGTTGTACTTGATTTTCAAATATTAATTGCATTTATTTTTTGTTTTAATATGAACTTTCATAATTTTAAGATTAGTCAGTAAATGTGCTGACTAAGTATTCGTTTTCTTAACCATAAATATGAGAAATAATTGAAATATTTTTCGTTTGTACGTATTGGGTTTCGGTAACCGTAAGTCTGGATGACCAAAGTTATGTATATTTAAATTATGTATATTTTTTAAAACTGATTTCATAATTCTAAAATGTAGGAAAAATAGAAAACTTGAAATTAAAATAGAAAAATACAAAAATGTTTATATCCATAGTAAGCGATACCTTGACAGCCGTTGTCAAAAGTACCAAACTGAAACTCAAGTCTAAATTTAGAGAAATTAACAAAAAGTATTCTATTCTACTTAGTTTTGTTATTCACAACACATACATGTGCACTTAATTTTAATTTTTTTTTGTGTGTGTTAACTTTCATTCCTTGAAATCGTTCCCAAAGAATCTTCGCATCATTCAGGTATAAGAGTACAATAGAATGTACATATTTAGAAAACAATAATTTAAAAGCGTTTTTAATCACTTACTAAAATTTCATTCAAATCTTCTGAAAATGGATTTCAAATTACGTCTATTTATGAATGTATGTACATATGTTTGCTTAATTTGAAAATAAAACCTCTATCATCGACTCGACAGTTTAACTTTTTGAGAGAAACACAAACTAAATATGTATAGTGAATGGCTTACCACAGATTCTACAGTTTATATATTTTTTCTTTTCACAGAAGCAACTACATAACATTAGTTTACACAGGGTTAGAAATAATCCTTAAATAACACCGCCAATGTTGGACAATTCCATACCTTTCTTAGTTTTTAAATAAATGTTCTTGGGTGTATGGTTAATTAGTTTGACACATAATAGTAGATTGTAAAAGGTTGGATAGTCATGGTATCAATGATTCCAGTTTTGGATTCCTGTTTTGGAATCCTTGATATGATGGCTATTCAGCCCTCTGGGTCCATTTCCCCCACAAGTCAATTTTTTATCCAATTTAGCCCCATTTCTGCAGAGCATTTCTTTTTGCTGATTTGGAGAAAACAATTAACTTTGTCGCCTATATCTCTGGTCCAAAATAACGCTTGACCGTAGGGAAACCCGTTTTGGTGGTCCTCGATACCAAGACTATCAGGCCCATTAGGTCCATTTCTCCCACAAGTCCATTTTTTATCCGATTTAGTTACATTTCTAAACAGAACTTTTTTTTTGCTCACTTGAAGAAAACAATTAGCTTCGGCGTCTATATCTAAAGTAACGCCCGACCGAAACCTGTTTGGAAACTGATACCGTGGATATATCGAGCCATAACCGCAAAAATATCTCAAGCGACAAAAACGAAATTTTACAGGGAAAGGTTTTTATTATTTATTTCTTATACAATTTAAGTTAGAAAGTTAAACTTTTTTTTGTTATAAATTCATAACGGTACAGAGTGTGACCCTGAAATTTTTATAGATGATGCAAATGATGCCAATGAATTTATTTATTACAAAAAAGGATATATGAAAAATATGTCGCTTGAGATATTTTTGCGGTTATGGCTCGATATCATGGATCATCGTATCCAAACACTGTTAACAGAGTGAACACATAGCATAAGTGGTGTGAGAAACCAGGTCCATAATCTTGACTGAAGGGTTGTAATGACCAATTATGTATGCATGTACACCTATTGACACCTAATTAGAAACTCTTTAAAATTTTATAAAATGTTGAAATATTTTTCATATCGTTTATTCATTTCAAACTATTTATTATTTAATTTAAAAAGTCATAAAAAAGAAACAAAAAAACTTAACAAATCCCTTATTACTTAAAACTTAAAAAAATAAACCCAATTTTTTCAAATGTTGACTGCGACATCTAATTAGAAACGATAAAAACCATTAAAAACAAATTGTGATACAGTAGGACCTTGATTATCCGTGATTCGATTATCCGGCAACATCAATTATCCGGGATGGAAAAAGAAAATTTTTTGCATCGACTTAATTTTATTTTGGATCGACTTAAATTTTTCTGCATCGTTTAATCGTGATTACCTCTATTATCCGTGATTATAAGCAAAAATTTTTTTCTATTATTTTGGACAAACAAGCGAAAAAGGGGAATTCCCTCTTTAGTATACGAAATCCTTATCTACTGTTCACTGTTTTCTGACAAAATTATTTTTTTTTGTATTTTTGAAACATGTATGTACATATATAAAATCCTTGAATTATTTAGTTTTTATATAAATATGTACATATTTATTTATTAATTAATAAAAATATCTATTAAAAAACTAGCCAAAATTGGTACTCAATTAACCGGGAAAATCGATTATACAGAATGCTTCCGGTCCCGACCATCACGGAAAATCGAGGTCCCACTGTATTATGTTTATATTCTTACTTATTGTCAATATTTTGTTGCAAACCCTTTTTGCTTTAACACAGCTTCGCATCGCCTGCGCATTGATGTTATAAGGTTACGACATCTCTCCACTGGTATTGCCTCCCATGACTTCTTAACTTCCTCGAAAAGGGTCGGCATGTTTGTAACATTTTTGAGGCTCACCGCTTTTTTCACATCGCCCTATAGGTGTTCGATGGGGTTTAGGTCCGGACTTGGTGATGGCCACTCCAAAACATTGATGGAATTATCTTCAAGGAACTTCTTTGTTACCTTAGCCGTGTGCTTTGGATCGTTGTCCTGTTGAAATTTCCAGATAACAGGCAAATTGTCCTCAGCCCACGGCAACATCACATTATTAAGTATGTCAACATACTTTTCCTTATCTAAAATTCCATAAATTTTGTGGATTGGACCAACACCATTCCAGGAAAAATATGACCACACCATAATCGATCCTCCACCATGTTTCACTACATGTGAAACATAGCGGGGATTAAATTCTTGGTTGATGGGCCTTCTAACAAATCTTCGACCATCTGGACCAAGGCGATTTATCTTACTTTCGTCGCTCCAAAGCACATATTTCCATTCATTGGCTGTCCAATTCAAATGGGACTTAGCAAATTCAACGCGACGTTTTCTCTGAATTTTGCTCAGAAGTGGTCTCTTGCGTGCTGCTCTGCCATTTAGTCCGATTTCAACCAATCGACGTGAAATGGTCCTCTTGGATATGGAAATATTGAAACTTTCGCAAATTTCACGCTGGATATCCGCAGACGACTTTTTTGGATCGGCTTTGGAGATTCGCCTAATGATGCGGTCTGTATATTCTGATGTTTTCCTGGGCCTTTTCTGTCGTGGAACGTTGGATATGGTGTCATATTTTTGAATATGCTTCAGAGCATAAAGCCAGAAAAACCACTCCAACAGAAGACAGAATTATTTGTAGGGCCAGTAAGAGAAACCCTTTCCTGTTTTCTCCTGGAATAAAGGCTGAAACTGGGCAAAATATAACGTTAGAAATATCCACACGGACAATAAGAAGGAGTTGACAGGAGTCGGGCCCTACTGGCTCTACAAATAATTCTGTCTTCTGTTGGAGTGGTTTTTCTGGCTCTAGGCTTCCTGGCTGGGGTTTCAAACAATTGTTAAAAGAGATTTTGAGGACAAAAACCCTCGAAATAACGATGAATTGTTTCAGCTGGTGCAACAAAGCTGGCAAAACATATCAGTACAAACATGCCAACGTTTGATACAAAGTTTACCGAAAAGACTTGCAGATGTTGTTCAAAACAAGGGCTATCCGACAAAATATTAAAGAATATACCCATTAAATGTGAATATATTAAGATATTTTTAAGCTGTTTGTAAGAATATTTTTTGTTTCTAATTATATGACCAACCTGAAATTGGTATTTTTTGTTTTTAGCTAATATAATATTGATGCTGGGAATTTTTTTTATTTTAAACTTAAAGCTAATTCATTGTATTGTATTTTTGGCTATTAGTTTTAAAATGAGTATCAAAGTTTTGAAAATAAATTAACAAACATACATGTTGCTAAGTCGTTTCTAATTATAAGGCCACAACTGTATCATTCTCCGATATCATATATTTGGGTGATTTTTTGCATGATCATTTTCTGTATCTTCTGTTAAACACTTACCATTGCTCAGTTTACTTTAACATTGGCTCTGCTAAAAATTTTGGTTCTTGTGTTTGCTAGTTAAATTTAAATTCCTATACACGCATCTTGCTTACCTGTTATTTTCTTAATGTGAAGTTACCTTTAAACAAAAATATTTCTAACATATACATATGTATGTACATGTATTTATTTCTGATGTTTATGTATTTATTTATTTCTATTCCTCAATTTATATGTTTCAGTTACTGTTTCCACAAAATCCAGAACAATTGACAAATATCCCAGCTATGTGCTCTCAATATATAGTTTTGGGTATTTGTGAAGATTGGAAGAAATCTCAAATAGACGAAATTTTACGGATGATAGCCCATCATTCTTTAGAAATTTCCATTATAAAGGAAGTAAGTAATTATTATATAAAAAGTATCCAAAAATTATGATGTAATTTTTGTGCATATGTATGTACATATTGTATTTGAAATAAGACACTAAAATCGATTTTTTTTTAATTGCACAGTTTAATCAATTTAAATTTATAACAATGAAATGGAAAGAATTTAATATTGCTGAATTTCTTATACATCAGAAGAAAATGGGTGCACCCATAGCAAATGATTTGTTGTTTGAGAATTTTTCAAAAATACTTAAACAACAACAGCAACAACAACAGCAGCAGCAACAGCAACAACAAGTTGTAACAAATAATAATATGCCTACTTCTAATGTAAATAATAATCTAAAAAACAATAATAATAATACAAACAATAACTATTATAATAATAAAAATCATATTAAACCGCAAACGGCTTCTTCGTCATCATTAACAACACCATCGTTATCATCACCATCATCGATTATAAATACAAATCAAAATAACAATGTTGTTACAGTGGCACAGACTGCATCAAAAGCTGTTTCAGGCGTTTCTACTGCTCCACATCATCACCAACAACAAGTAACAGGTGCTATAAATAATCAATTGCGTGAATTAATGGTTGCTAGACGTTCTTTATCAGCACGTTTGCAACAATTGCAACATCCACAGTTACACCAACAACAACTTCATATGCGTCCAAATGTAGGGCATATGGCTTCAGCCGGTCAAAGTGGTGGTCATCATATGATAATTGTAAGTATTCTCAATTGATTGATTTTCTTTTATACTTTTTTTCTTTATTATTTTCTACGTTTTTTCTCTCTTATTACTTTCGCAATTTTCAATATTAAATTTCCATATTGAGTATTTTTTTTTTTTTTTTGGTATCAGGAAAAGGTCAGACAGAAATGCGAATATATAACCTGATTAAGATATAGAATTTGTAAGGGGAAGCCTAATGCTGAATAGTAGTTGTAGCTTACATATGTATATGTTGTTAAAATACATTTTGGAAATCCTTTTATTAGTTTAAAATTGAATTAAACTATTAATTTATATTTTTGTAATTCCCCTCTTAAGGAAAGATGCGTTTTTATCTAATTTGTAATCCCTATATTTTTTCTAGACTGCTCCCGTTCAACCTCGCATGCCTCAATCCATTGGAAATCTAAGATCAATGATGCAAGGTTAATATAATTTTTATATCTATTTCGTATTTTATAAATGGAATAACATTTCTTTGTTTTTTACGTCCTTCTTTTGAAGGTATTCATTTACAAAATAATCGCATTCCCTATACTGGTCTTCACTATCAACCCCATCAACTTTCACATCAACAACTTAACCAACAAACACTCCCTCAACTCCCAACTGCCGGTGGCATTTCGACAGGTACCTACAATGGTTTGCCAGGTGTTATGCCGACAGCAGTACCCCAATTTAATAACTTTAATCCCCGCTATCAAAGACCTCCACCACCAATGAGTGCCATAAATATGTCGCCACAACATCAAACACCAATGTCGCCACCAAGACGTACTACACCGGCTACTTTTAAATCAAATACTCTTACTATGGGTCAGGTGTACGATGTAAGCGTAAGTTTTGTGGAGAATGGTCCATTTTTGTTCTCCGTTCAGCTGGTGCCGCAACAGGATGATTTGACCGATATGATGAATCAAATTGAAAAGGTGCATTTGAAACAGTTCAGTGAGAAACCTATGCTGGGTACCGCCTGTATAGCACGCTACAGTGAGGATGGCCAACTCTACAGAGCTTTGATAACCGGAGTCCAACCGACTGCTTGTAAAGTCGCTTATATTGATTATGGCAATGCTGAGTTGGTGCATTTCCGCGACTTGTATGAGATACCAGAAGAATTTTTAAAACACAAAGCATTTGCCATTAGGTTCACACTGTCAGGTCACAAGGAACTAGAGCCTATAGATGATAGTTTAAAGAAAGCTTTTAAGGATTTGGTCATATACAAGAATTGTAAACTAAAGGTGATGCCTTTGGAAGGTCCTCCTCTTGTGCAATACTGTGAATTGTATATGCAGGATAAGAACATTTTGCACGTTCTAAAGCAAATACAAAAAACTCGTTTAGTTTATGCAAAAGCAGAGGCTCTGCGTAATAATGATGTGGTGGAAATACGTTACATTGATTCCCCCAAGAACTTTTATGTTCAAAAAGTCGAGAATATACCTGCTTTTGAAAAGCTTATGGATGATATGTTCTTATATTATAATAAAAATCAAAATGTTCCCAATCATTTGGCTCTGGGAGCTCCCTGTATTGTGAAATACGATAATGAATGGTATAGAGCTGAGGTTATGCGTGCCGATTCTACCGCTATTATTGTTAGACATGTTGATTTTGGCTATGAGCAAAAGGTGACTAAGAATCTTCTTAGTACCATAGCGGAAAAGCATTTAAAATTACCCCGCCAAGCGGTACAATGTTGTTTGAAAGGCTTCGAAAACAATGAACTAAGTAAAGATTTGGCCACAACACAATTCGAAATGTTGGCCGAAGAATCTAATCGCCAAAGAAGATCTTTTACCGTTAAAGTATTTCGAATTCAACCAGATGGCGTTAATTTAGTTAACCTATGTACCAAAGACCTAAATGTTATGAAGAAATTGTATAAGTTGTCAATGCCTTTCGAACAATATTTAACATTGGAAAAGGAAGATTTTAATTTACATGCTGTAGCTCATCATGGACAAAACGGCCACCATAAATCTCATGTTGAAAATGGCAATAAAACACCTTCCATAGCTTCTTCCACAGATAATGCATCTATGCACTCGAGTAAAAAGGGACACATACTCAATTCAACAACTTTACAGAGTGATGAACAACGCATGCTACAGAAGCAGCAACAACAACAGCTACAACAACAACAACAATCGCAACAAAGGCAGTACCGCAACAATAATATAAATAATCAGTCACCAAGTTATCAGAATTCCGTAACTACTACATCCGAATGGGATAAACAGAGTACTAATAGTTCAATGACTGAGAACAGAGATTCTCGCTCAAGTTCAAGTGAATTTAAACAACAACAACAGCAACAGCAACAGCCGCAACAACAACAGCAAGGTCAACAGCGAAGACAAAATTATTATAAAAATTATCCCTCAAGCAGACATCAGCAACAGCAAATGCAGCAACAACAACAATATATACCAAGTTCAAATAATTCTGTTTCCAGTGATAAGAGAAGTACCACAAGTAGTTACAATAATCAGAGATCATCTTCAGGCAGTAATTCGAATACTCCTCCAAGATTTCAAAAACAACAGCAACAGGGTAGACAAAGTTATCCAAATTCCCCTAGGCAACAGCAACAACAAAATCAACGCCCACAGAATGCTCCCCAGGGATTTTCACAACAGTCCAAGCAAAAGGATAATAATGCCAACAAAACATCAACTAATGCTAGTGAAACTCTCAAGAAGCCTCAAGAACAACAAACTAGTAAAAATAATTCAGATCACTCATGTACTCTTACTCCCCAATCACCACAACAACAACAACAACAACAACAGCAGCAGCAACAGCAACAACAGCAAGTGCAGCAACATCAGAAAGATAAAGATAAACCAGTTACGTATACATTTGTACCTTTAAATAAAGCATTCCCTGTTAAGACTTTGGAGATACCATGTCGCGAAGAAGTCATTATATCCTGGTGGATATCACCACATCAATTTTATACCCAACTAAAGAGTCGTTCGGCAGACTTTGAACGTTTCATGAAAGATATTCAACAATTCTATCATAAGTTGCCTTTACAACAGTTGCAATTAAAAGTGGGCTCTTACGTTATGGCCCGCCAGCGTAAAGATAACATTATCTATCGTGCTCGCATCATGGCCTGCAATCAAATGTTACGCAAGTATAAAGTACATTTTGTCGATTTCGGTAATCAGTACACAGTGACATCTGAAGATATTTGGCAAGTGGAAAAGCGTTTTGCTGATTTTCCCATTATGTCCTATTTGTGCGGTTTCGATGGCATTGTAACGAACTACGACCATCTCTATATTATCGATCGCATGGATAAATATTTGCCACAAGGTGTTACTCTTCAATGTGACTACATCGAAAAGAATAATCATGACTTGTATTATGTCAATATAAATGTGAATAACGTTTCCCTAAAACAAACGCTATCTAATGAAGGCCTCATAAACATTATTTGTCCTGGTAAATGAATAGCTATTTTTTGTCTTTTTGTATTTGGCTTTTATTATTAAAATTTCTTTCTTATTTTTTCAGAACTTCGCTTGGATTTACTAGCCGGCCAACAAATACGTGCCAAAATTTCTTCCGTCAATAATATGCTTAACTTTAAAATTCAATTACCTTTTTATGGCTGTGATAATATTAAACAGATTGAAATACTATGCTCTTACGATGATGTTCGTTTTGTTAAATCCAATCAAGATATTGCAAGAAAGTTTAAGCAATTTTACGATGGCAAGTCATGTGTACTCAACATTAAAGATGTCAATGACAATAAAGTGTAAGCCGTACTAAATGTTATATTAAGTAGGTAATATTTTTAATAAAATCTTGTGTATTGTCTTTAGCCTCCTCTTGCGTCCCTTGATGCCATTACTTAAGGAGGATATACCCTGGTATATCTGCACCCCGCCCATACTATTGGAAACTTTTGATGTACGCATTGTGTATGTGCCAACACCATATCGTTTATATGGACAAGTTGTTGCCACTGAAATGGAAATGGCTCAACTATTGGACGATATGTTTAACTACTATGAAAACGAAGGTAAGTCTAATATTTATGCTTAATCGATCCTTTTTAATGCTATTTTCAAAATCAAATTCTTAAATGTTGAGAAACAGTACAAGTCTTTTAGATTCTAAGCTTTTTTCATATCATTTTGACATAGACCGGCTCTTAATAGAAATTCCTCAGAAGTGATACTATAATTATTATCGAAATCAAACTGTCCATTAAATAATTAATGTCTTATCTTTTTGTTTTACTTTTTAGGTACTCTTCTTGAAACATTCGATTTGGAACTGGTGTGCGCTGCTAAAGGCAGTGATGGCAATTGGTATCGTGCACGTATACAAAATAATTCCAATTCCATAGGTCCTGTTGAAGTATATTACATAGATTATGGTAATACTGAACAGGTAGAAAGAAATCTATTAAAGAAATTAGAAGAGCAATTCTATTTGAACAAGAGTGCCTATGCAGTGGAAATAAATTTACCGATAAAGACTCTTGCGGCTGATGTACAGCAAAAACAAAAGGGTAAAAAGTCAGCAGTCAATGCTGCGTCAGTATCTGGTTCCAATGAAACGGATGTTGCTGTAATTAAACACTTGACTAGTATTACTTTGGATCAGGAAATCACCGTTAAATGTTTGGAAGTAAAGAATAACCATTTAATTGCTGACCTCATAATGCCAGATGGTAAAAATATGATTGATGTACTGAAAGAACGAAAACTTATTAAGTCTCGTGATGTGGAGTTTATGCGTAAATTGTTGGAGAAAGAAAAACCCAATGTTTTAGAATATATTGAATGTGTTGACTTGACGCTGGAAGATGAAGACGAGGGTGACGATAAAATAAAATCTGGCAATAAAAGTAAACAGTCGACACCTAAAAAGAAGAAAACTAACAATAAAGAGCCAGAAGTGGAAAAGAAGTCTTCTACAGCAGCTGTTAGCTCTCCAGTGGAAAAAGAAAAAGCTCCAGAAAAACCCATTACTCAAGAAGACAAACCCAAAGCTCCAGAGCCACAATCAAAGGCTATAGAAGTTGTGGCTGAGCAAGCCCAAGAAGCTGTTAAAAGTATAGAAGACCATACTAAACTGCCTGTAAAGGTGGAAGAAATTAAGACAGAGTCTATTCCCACACCTGTCCCCACACCCGAACCTGTAGTTAATCCTTATGCCGATATGGAGCATGCCATATTAGCTCATTGTGATAACCCAGCCCAATTCTTTATCCATCCAATGGATAAGGTTAAGGACTTACAACGTCTTCAAGAAAATCTCCAAATTGTAGCGAGTTCCCTACCACCCTTAATGCGTATTATTAATGGCGCCTATTGTATATCTATGTACTCTGTAGATAAACAATGGTATCGTGCTAAAATCTTAGATGCTGAACTAATGGTATTGCAATTCATTGATTTTGGCAATACCGATTGTGTTACCGACACTACCGACTTGAAAGAAATGATTGTCTTCCCTGATGTAGAACCCTTATGTGTTCCTTGCGCCTTACCCATACGACCGAATGGTACAATTGATTGGCAAGATGCTGCAAATGCTATCTTCAATGATTCCTACACTAAGGTATTGGACTATGAGTTCATTACCCAAGGTGAACAATTTAAAAAGAGTTACGTTAATCTGTACATAGAGGGTGTCAATGTTATGGAGAAATTAATAAAGGATGGTTATGCCATACCTTTGGAAATTGTAGATTCAGGAGAGAATTGTTTCATATCTCATGTTAATGGCATATCTGACTTCTATATACAATACGAAAAGGATTCCAAGGGCTTGGAACTAATCGAAATCTATTTGGCGGACTATGAGAAGCTTAAAAAATTGGAGAAGTTTGGAAAATTTAAAATTGTGGCCGCTTTGTTTCCCGACGATGAAATGTGGTATCGAGCCAAGTTGTTGAAACAGATTGGAGACAGTTATGAAGTGTTGTTTATTGATTACGGTAATACCAGCATTAGTCCTGAGTGTAGAGAAATTTCACAGGAAATCGCTGAGCTACCACCATTGTCGAAGAAATGTGCTTTAGAGGTTCCAGCTAGTTGCACTTGTTGGTCTGATGCTGCCGAACAAAAATTCATGGAAATTGCTGATACTGGTGAGACAATTTTCAGTGTAGAACTGCGTGAACCTTCTCAACATTATGCAATTGTACATCTCCTTATCGATGGCAATAACATTAACGATGAACTAGAGGAGTTGTGTGAGAAGAAACCTTTACCAGATGGCTCCTCTGATATGAATATTAGCTTCCATAATTCGACTCTGCACACTTCTGTCTACGAATCTGGCACTTTATACGATGCCGTTATATCACATGCCAACTCTCCCTGCGAATTCTACATACAATTCACAAAAGACACCATACGTTTGGAAGATATGACGCAAACTCTAAATTCATTGGCAATGGAGAAGTTAGAAAATCCTTCTAAATTGCAGTTATGCGCTGCTCGCTATCCAGAAGATTCCAAATTGTATCGCGCCAGAATTCTAGAGATTTTAGATAACGATCAATATCGTGTACTCTTTGTAGATTATGGTAATGAAGCCCTTACAACCGAGTTGAAAATTTTGCCACAAGATTTGGCGGAACTTAAAGAATTCTCTAGAAAGTGTCAATTAGAAAATGCTATAAAATTCTCTCAGTTCGGTTCGATTGCCACTGAATCTTTTAATAATTTAATAAACCAATGCGAAGGTCTAGTCAAAATCGATATTATCAATGAAGGCGTCGAGAATCAGCCAACCATAGTAAAAGCTTTTGCCACCAATACTGAGGAAAATCTGTGCGAAAGTCTAAATAAACTTTTAGGCTTGGATCATAAAACTCAAACAGTAACATTACCCGTTCAATCTATAACGTCAGCGGAGGATCTTGAAAAGGCCGCTAAGACTTGTGTTATTTCTCATGCCTTTTCTCCCTCGCATTTCTATATTCAACTGAAATCAAATTCTCCAAAAATGGAAACAGTGAAAAAAGCTCTGCTTAACACAACAGTCCGAAAAAATCTTGAACGACTAAATCAAATCGAGGTCGGCAGAGTGTGCATAGCATATTCTCCAGAAGATGACTGTTACTATAGAGCTCGCGTGGAAGGCGTTTTGGCCGA
The DNA here is from genome assembly GCA_927399465.1 of Sarcophaga caerulescens. Lineage (NCBI taxonomy): Eukaryota > Metazoa > Arthropoda > Insecta > Diptera > Sarcophagidae > Sarcophaga > Sarcophaga caerulescens. Next base: position 45,358,127 of record OV656868.1, read on the forward strand.
AAATAAAGGTTTTGAAGTGTTCTTATTAGATTATGGCAATACCATAACAACCACCGAAATACGTGAGCTCTCGGACGAACTGAGATCTATACCGTCCATAGCGCTAAAGTGTCAGTTAAATGATATACCCGCTGGAGTTAGTGACACGAAACTGGAAGAACGTTTCTCTGCTTTGCTGGAAACACATTTTGGTGAAATATACGAAATCGAACAGGATGAACTGGACGAGACGACACGTGTTCATACAGTTAAATTGCAAGTTAATTACAAGGATTTAGCTGAGGAACTCAAAAAGGCTGTGGAATCTGATACTGCTGTAGAAGAAGTATTCTCTCCTTTACCTACTCTTTATGATTGTAGTATCATACATGTAAATTCTCCCACCTCTTTCTATGTACAATTAACCAAAGACGTTTCTCAACTAGAAAACATCACCGATGTATTACTAGACGCAGAAACAGAATTTCCAGAATTTAACGACATAAGTGTAGGAGCCATATGTGCTGCTCAATTTCCCGAAGATGGTGCCTTTTATCGTGCCGAAATTGTGGCCGTGCTTGAGGACAACAAATGCGAAGTTCATTACATAGACTTTGGCAACAACTCCATAACCGATAAATTCCGTAAACTACCTGAAAATCTTTTAAACTCCGAAAGATATAGTAAACATTGTTCGTTGGACTCCACATGTCCACACACTCCTGAAATGCATCAACATTTTTCACAATTTGTTGATACACGTTTCTCGGAAACATTCCAATTAGAATTTCTGAAAACGTCCGATACCTTAAACATTGTACGGGTATTCTATCAAGAGAAGAATGTTATACAAGAAATTTTACAAATTATTAAAAACGGCGATGTTAATGGTGACTCATCCTCTCTGATTAATGGTGCTGAAGTCGATTGTGAACAATAAATCATTAACCTCATAACCAAGAAAATAAACGCAATTAAAAACAAAACCAAAAAGAAACAACTTAAGAAACACATGAATTACGAAGATCTTCTAGACACACTTGAAAACATGAAGATGATAAACAGATAACAAATCGATAAACTCCAAACCTTATATTAAAATAAAAGGTAAAATGTAATGAAATAAAATCGAAAGAAGATGGATTGAAATACAAAAGCTTTCCACACAAATAAGCATCGCTTAAACGACGATAATGATTTAACTTATAATGAATGAATGAAAATATGAATTTAATGAACAATGTAGCCTGCTGCTAATCACTAAGATAAAAGAGAAATCTCTCACCAAGTTATATATGTGAATACAAATGATATATGTATAAGAGAAAAGAGAATGGAAACTTAAACCTATTTCGGTAAAGTCACAATTAATATAAGCAATTATTTTTCGACTTTGTCCAGAAATTTGTAGAATTGTAAATCATTTCTACTGTCAATAAGGTATGTAGGTAATTTTTTTCCTTTTTAAAATTTCTTAAATCTAAATCAATTTTATAAAAGTTATTATAAATGTTTAAAGCTAAGAGTCACGTATGTTAGCTATTACAATAGAGGCAATATACTGTTTTAGTCATTGAAATCGTTTTTTTTGTTAATTTTTCTTACTCACTCATTGCACTTTAATGTATTTAACTACAAACATCTATGAGGCTTAATAGCTCATAATTATTTCTATGCATGCACTTCCTGCCGAGGCAGATGATGATGCAAGATTTAATATCTTTTATAGTTTTAATTCTTCAGTTAACTTTATTCTTTGGAAATTCCGTTTAATCATTTGTGTAATCTTAAAAGCTTCTAGTTTCTAATACCAAACTTTTAATCATTCTTATTAATTTTATAATATTGAGTGTTGTAATTTCCTATTTTTTTTTTAATAGTTACTAAACTCGAGTTAATCTCTAATACTAAAACAAGAACTTTTGAATATAAGGTATGGTAAAAAGAAATCATTCTCTTGAGGTTGAATTTTTGTCTTATAAAAGTGATAACGTCTTAACGACAGGTTTTTTAATAATACGAATGTGTATTCGTTATAACTTCCCAAACAAACACAATAGACTTCATTCATTACCTCTACCGATGTGTGTCGTTGTCCTAATGGACTAAAATTTCTTTTTTATTTGACTAAAATTTCTTATTTATTGGCGGGACCCTTGTGAACGAGGTTTCTTCAAATCTTGCAATTGTTGACAATATAGATCCTATCCTATCTAACACTCATTAATATTTTCCTGGTTTCAAGCAAAGCTGTCATTAGATACCTAGGCATAGCTTTATTTATTTGCAAAGGAAATAAGGGAAAATATACACAAATCTGACCCGCATGCGTATATAGTTCAGAGGCTGCAGAAGATATACAACTTCTTTGTCATTATCCGGCACTTGTAGAGTACTAAGACGAATAAGTTTTGGACACTCAACACTTATTGGCAGAACGTCAATAATTTTGAAAAAGTCCACACATTCATAAAACTGGTCTTTCATTCTGTCAAGAATTAACAACAATCGTTTTTACTTCGCGTTACTTTTGTGTTACCCTTCAATTGTGGAATGTGTTGCTTGCTTTGTAATTGAGCAGCTATTCATAATGAAAATTCCGCTCACGGGGTTTTTAAGATGACTCGATTCCTTCGCATACACATATGTATAAGGCATATACTAATTAAAGTCCCTTGCAGAAATAGTGAATTTATTTTTACACTACCTTATAAGATTATTTAACTTAGTTTTGTAATATATTTTGCTTTATACTTTAATTATTAATATTAACATTATTATAATGTTTTTGTTTTTGTAATTTTTTTAATTGTTAACATATTTTTTTTATTAACAGATAAAATGAAACAAAATGATGATATTTATGCTAAAAAGAAAAGTGCCAACAAGTGGTTCGGATGTCAATCAACTTGTCCTATTGATGATGATGATCATGATGACAATGAACAAAACACGACAGAAAACGACGTTTCTCATGCAATTACAAAAAGAAGTAAAGGCGGCCGATACTATTGAACTGTCTACAAAATATATACATACATATATTTATATGGTAAATTTGAAAACTACATTGACAAAAAAAAAAAAAAAAACGAAAACAAAAGTAAATACAAACAAAAAGGAAAATTACTATAGATTGTGATAACATTGAAAGAATTATTAAAAGCAACAGTTTTAGGTGTTTTTCGGAAAAAACACAACAACTTATTTAAAAAACGATATTTTAAAAGCCTGTTTAAAGCTTTTCTAAAACAAAAATTAGTTTTAAGATTTTTAATAACTAAAAGTAAACACGAAGGAAGAAGGAAAAACAAAACAAATAAGCAGCTATAACAATAAATTTAAGATTTTTTATGGTAGTAAAACTACTGCTTTATTGGTAAAACATTAAAAAAAGATTAAAATAAAAATAATTGGATCTTAAATATACATGATATATAATTTTGTGTAGTTTATTTATTTTTTTTTTTTATTTTTATTTTGTAAAAATTTCTTAAAGAAATGAAGTATTAATATAATGGAATTTTGGAATGATTACTTGTATTTAATTAATTTCTTTTGTGTTTTTTTTTTCTTCTAATATCATATTAAATAATTTTTTTTTATATGTATAAATACGAACGATTAATTTTGTAAAATTAAAAAAAAAAGAAAATATAGAAAACGAAATTTAAATTTAATAAAAAAAAAAAGTCAAAGAAGTGCTCATTTATTTTTTTTTTATATACAAAAATAAAAAAGGAAAAAAAGTAAAAAAAAAAATAAAAATATTTAAAATTTGTAAACTTACATACACATTTAAATAGATGGTAAACTTTATAAGTAAAGTGTATTAATTAAATAATTAATTGCTCATGCAGAAAAAGAGTGTGAATACATTATAATTTGCAATATTGTATCAAAGGTTGAATTTTAAATACATTTATTTTTTTATTATTATTAGAATTATTATTATCATTATTAACTGTTTTTAATTATAAAAAATTAACAAACTCAAGTTTAAATTTAAATATGTAATAATAATTCTTTTTTGTTGTTGTGAATGAATTTTGTTTTTTTTTTTAATTACTTTATTTAATAATTACAGAGTTTTTTTATATATTTTTTTATAATATTAATAATTTACGAGAAATTATTTATTTAATTTCTTTTAATATTAGTTAGTTGAATTTTTTAATTTTTTTTTTAATACCTATATTGTTTAAATGTAAACAAACACCAGCAAAAATATTTAATTGCAAAAAAAACGAAGAAAAAAAATTACTAATTTAAAAACCCTAAAGATATACAAAACAAATCCACAATACTACATACATACTTTCTACATATAGAAAAAGAACATAAAAATAATAACTATGAATGAATGTGTAACTAATGTCTTCTCTATATATACTATATTAATATCCTTTCTATATATATTGCATTAAATATCAAAACAATAAAACTAATCGATTAAAAAAAAAAATTGAAACAAAAACAACAAGATTTCAGTAATACAACAAATCATACCAATTAAAATTTGTAAAAAAAATAATAAAAATAAATGAAAAAAAAAAACAATTTTTAAATATTTAAAAGCAATCAAAACGAAAATAAAAAATAAAAAATGAACTTAAAAAACAAAAAGAAAATGTCGATTATTTTTATGTACGAATATATGGACATGGACGACGGACCTGATATTTTAATAATGCACCTGCCAGTATTATAGTTTTAACAAACTTCAGGAGATGCTAGTCTATTTGGTGTCATTAAGGATAACTGTTTGCCCAGCAACTGGGAACACATTGTTGTTCATTAACTTTAATTCACCATAGATTTAAACACTTCTCTAGCTGACACGTGCCATCAGTAAAAGCAGAAATTGTTAAATATGCTGAGTAACACCTTATAAGACTACTTCTTTTTCTATCGAAATCCTTACTAATCTTTTTCGCATTATCACATGTCATTCATCTTTTTTTACTATTTAAAGTAAATATTATTCTGCGTATATCCATAGCGAGCCAGATTTGTCTGGTCTCTATACAAAGGGGTTCATTTTAATAAAGTCTGTGTGAGATTATTTGTATGTCCATCTCCAAAGGAATGCCAATTTCACATATGATTTCGTTGGAAATAGCTGTTGTACCAGCTTTTGCAGATGTAGAAACTAAGTTGTTAACTTGAATATGCATGTTAAATATTTCGCCTCTCCTTCAGGATTTTGGCATGACCGTGACTTCCATACTACCGCGTTTGCAAACACTTTTTTGGCCAAGTTGCCCCTTAGTAGGCAGTTAAGCTTAGTAAACAATGGCTAAGATGATGTAGTTTTAAGAGCACTCGTTATCATGATAGCCGTCCATCTCATAGCACTTTTGTTTCTTCAAAGTAGCCAACCACGTTAAGTTATGTTTGAAAATTGTATACCAACTTGTATATTCCATCTAAACAACTTCTCTTTTAGGGTCATTAAACGTTATTTACTAAAGATTAAAACGCATTACACTTTATATATGTATATACATAATACTTTTTATATGTATGTATATAAATTACCTGACTTTCAAAATACATGTTTTCCCAATAAACGCATTTCGTTATCTTTTCTTGAGCTGGTACTATTTTAGCTGTAGATTCAGGGAAATTCTTTTCATTATTTTTAGAACAAAAACAAGAAGAAGAAAAACGGAAAACAAACAAATATTTTAAGCGACAACAACAAAATTATGATTGAAGAACTAGTCTATTCTTCTACCTGACTTTAAAAGATTTTTCTCTACACTTTTAGAATCTACATCATCATCGTGATCATGATTATCACAATCATCATCACGTGTTGAAGAGAAGTAAAACATTTTAAAGTTAAATGTGGAATTTAAAAATAAAAACAAAAAATTACAAATAAATTCCCAAAAACTATTGACTTCTACGACAATGTTTGTCGAAATGCATCTTCAATTAGATTTTTTTGTGAAGCACTTCATTTATCTGCTCATAATGAAGCATTACAAGTCTTACACATCTTTTCTCTTATGTAAGAGTACTTTTACACACACTGAACGTTACTATTTTGAAATTTCTTCCTTCACGTTGGTCCTTCCCGTTCCGTGATATTGTCGATATTGATGTGCTTCTATACATATATTAATTTAAAATTTCAAAGACTAGACTAGGATTCTTAGTTAGTACCTTCCAGCCGTATCGGTTAGAAGCATGAAATTTTGTAAAAAAATAAAACAAAAACCAAATTATGGTTCTCTAAACACTAGTTGTGTTGGCATTGTTATATAAAGAATTTGTTTTAAGCAAGCTGTATAGGCTATTTCAGAAAACGAAGAAGAAGCCAACGACTAATCTTTCTCTGGACGTTCAGCACATTGCTGCAATTGATCATAATGTTGAGAAAATATGGTCAGTACAGCTAGCTGCACAATCACAATATCACAATGGGTCTAATCGTTAATGTGTCCGCTAATGTCGGAAAGTAATGAATAGCCATTGAAGTTTTCTTTTTGAAACTTTGAGTTTGTAGTTGAAAGGGTGGGAAAAAAAATGCAATTAAGTACAGGCTTGCAGTACTTGGGAAAAAAATTAAGATTTCTATTCATCAGCATTATATTTTGATTCAATTGAACCAAAATTGTGGGTTCTCTTTACCTTTAAAAATAATCAATCCATTTCCAATACTTTAAAGAAGATGAACTTACGATAATTTGTTAAAAATTTAAAAAAAATAATAATCAAATAAAGAATTACACGGTGCAACAGTGAAAATACACCCGAGTAACTACATAGTCCACATTGTTCAGTTAGTTGAGTAGAACTCAAAAATACCTTTTATATATTTCTCGAACCCTCCAAACTTGTTTTATTTGACAAAAACTGTTTTTTCTGACTTTACTCACCAATTTCTGTATTACTCAAACATTTCTGACCCGATTTCCAAAATTTAAATCTTGTTGGAAAGGGGAGAGATGGACCTTTAATACGGTATACATATATCTATTATTCGGCTTAATATGCTATGAGATATGATCAGGTAAACTTGGAAAATGCGAATTTTTTTCATATTTTTTCAAGTTTGTCCATTCATAGTAGCAAACTTTAATAAAAAAAAAATATAGGAAAAGTGATAATATTCTTAAAGTCTGTTCTCTTGTGAAGAGATTGAGTCATCAGTTGATCAAATAGGACAAAAATTGCCGTAGTTATTATTTAAATAGTATAACAGTCGTGTTATATTTTTTATATACATATGTCATCTCATCAAATGAACTTTTAGTTTAAAAATTTTCAGAATTTTTGATGGATCTGGATTGTTTATCACAAAATGTGCCAATTTCACGTTTGCACGACTTCCTGAAGTCGGCTAATATTTGTGTTTTTTGCAAATATTATTATTTCTCTTTGCGCAAACATTGGCCAACTTCTGGTGGTCGCTCAAACGTGAAATTGACACATTATGTGATAAACAATCCAGATCCATCAAAAATTCTTAAAATTTTTGAACTAAAAGTTCATTTGATGAGATGACATATATAAAAAATATAACACGACTGTTATGCTATTTATATAATAACTATGGTAATTTTTGTCCGATTTGATCAAACTAAGTGCCAATCTCTTCACGAGATAATGCACTTCAGAATGTCATCACTTATTTCATATTTTTTAAGTAAAGTTTGCTACTATGAACGGACAAACTTGAAAAAATATGAAAAAAATTCGCATTTTCCAAGTTTACCTGATCATATCTCATAGCATATTAAGCCTATTAATAGATATATGTATACCGTTTTAAAGGTCCATCTCTCCCCTTTCCAACAAGATTTAAATTTTGGAAATCGGGTCAGAAATGTTTGAGTAATCCAAAAATTTGTGCGCAAAGTCTAAAAAAACTCACAACCTATGTCATTAGCCGGGTGTATTTAATTTTTTTTATTTTGTCGCATAGTGTTATTAATAAAATGTTAATTTATTAAATATTGATTGATTTCATATGATATTTATTCAAGTGTAAATTGATTATTAATTTTTTTTTTTTTATTTTTTGTTTTTGTTCGCTTGTGCCATTTTTTATATATTTTTTTTGATTTTAAATTTATTGAATATGTAATAATATTTTTTATGAGGCGTCTAATCAGTTGGGCTTGTGTTTGAATTAAAGAAAAATTGTATAATTCTTGGTTTTGTTAATTTTTTTGTTTTTAAATTGAGAACAACATTGAAAACATGCCTTAATTTTATTGAATGAAACTAATGGAGCAATTTACAATAATTTTGATAACGACTTTCATATATGAAATCTATGGATTCCGTTTACAAACGAAGTACGTCACAACGCTAAGCTGGTAATAATATTATAAAATTGCAGCTTTTCTTGATAAGTAGCGAACAAAGTTGTTTCTTTTTTCCAAGAATATTTATTTACTCATCATCATCAAAAGTTATTGTAGCACAAGAGTCACTTCTGATAATCGCATTTTGCTTTAAGCTTTCAGCTTCTTCATCACTAGAAGAAGTGATGATGTCTTTCCGTCTTTCAAATCGAGGAAATCCAGCACACATGCCTGCATAATAAAATGCATTACTGCAGGAAAGGTGGGTCTTCACCCAGATTGACATGTTAGGCGCTTCAATGAGACATACCGCCTGGGAAATACATTGTTTTGACTGGGTCTGGGACTCTGGTGTGAGGCAAATTTGTTCACGGCTATGTAACGGCACAAAAACACATTCATAACTACTGAGCAATCATTAAACGATTGTAAGCAAAGGCTTTTTCATATCCACTGAGCCATGTAATACGTCTTTGGGGTTCACAATTTTACAATCTTACAATTTTAGTCTCCGTTCAGACAATACCATATCGTTATTGTTTCCATTAGGCTGTCCAACCGATGGAGTCATGAGCGGACACACTTAGGCCGCATACAGGGCCCATTGTGACACCACAGTTTCATCTTCTCCCCTATTCCAGGAACCACTCGGAGCTTCCGATGAAGCGACTGAGACTGCCAATATCCATGCATGACAGTTCATCTAGGTCTTCCATGTAGTAGGCACCCAGGTGTCTCTTTCTTCTCTGACCAAGTGCCGGGCATGTGCACAGTAGGTGAAGAATAGTTTCATCCTCTTCCTCATCTCCACAGCTTCTGCAGAAATCATTCGCGAGGTGTCCAAGACCAATACGCCTCGCATGTGTTCCTATAATACAATGCCCCGTAATAACCTCGATAACAGAGCTGAGCCTGCTTCTTTGGAGCTTAAGCAGAGTCGCCGTGCGCCTCCTATCCAGCCTTGGCCAGATTTTCTGCGCCGTTCTGCCTTTATCCGAAGCTGCCCACCTACTGTTGACGAGTTCCACGATTGCATTGTCAATTATAAGCCCACAGGTACTTAAAGGGATCCCCAATGTAGAGAATTCATCAGAGAGCTCGATGGTCGTGCCCCTTCTGGCCAGATCATCCGCTCTGCAGTTGCCGGAAATGTCTCTATGTCCCGGTACCATGTGATTCAAACATCACATCGGTTCGCCATCTCATTGAAACATCTGCGACAGTCGTACACTGTCTTGGACTTTATCACACTAGAATCCAGTGCCCTGATGGCCGCTTGGCTATCGGAAAGTATAGTGATCCTTCGCTTGCGAACATTTTTGTCCACAATAATTTTCACCGCAGCTTGAATTGCCGACACTTCCGCCTGAAAGACGCTGCAGTGATCTGGTAGCCTCATAGACTTGGATATTCCGATTGATTTCGAATAGATACCAATACCAACGGCTCCTTCTAATTTGGAGCCATCGGTGTAGATTTGTGCGGCATTCCCCGTGAGGTGCGCCACACCCTTTCTCCAGTCCTCCCTTTTCGGAATGGATGTCCTAAAATTCATTGACAAGTCATATCGCGGTGTCATATAGTCTATGCCTCCGACAATGTATGACCAATGCCCGATGCATGCCATTGTCCAGTCGCCCAAAGACGCCTACTAACCCTTGCCGCCACACCCCTGCAGTATAGGTCAAGCGGTAGAAGGTATAAGATCATCTCCAGAGCGATTGTTTCCATTTAAGATCATTCAAAATTTACACCATTTAAGTCGTTGACGTTAGACGATTCTGTTCTTAAAGGCTACATAGTAAATAGTTCAGACTTGATTAAACTCTACTCTATTATTTGCCTAACGATCTTGCTACGATTGTTGTAAAGAAGTCGTATTGATATATAGGGTACCTAATAGTTAAGTTGGGTTCATAGTAATTTTCTTTCATTTGTAAAACATTAAGGCGATTTCCCCCTTTCCGCTTTATTTAATTTCACTGATTGTGTGGCTGTCAAAATTGTTACGTTTTTTCAGAACGTGCATATCTGATTAACACCGGAACAAAACTTATACAAGTCAGTTGATAAAAATAACGATAAAAACTGAAACAAAAAATAAAAAAGTACTTCACAATTACATTCTCAATTAACAGGTTCTCGTCAATATTTCCCAAGAAACAAAAAACTTCCCCAATATACAAGTATGTATGTATATGTATATACATACCAGTAGTGTATCCATAGACGTGAGTCAAGTAACACTTGTAGTTTTTGAGAAGATGATAAATAAAGAGAACAAAAAAGATGTTCATTTGTTAATGGGAAATTATGACACAGACATGTATACATACAGTGATGGAAAAAATAGTAGCAATACAATATTTTCTTTAACTCATTTGCCTGTTCATTGCTGTGAATTTCCACATTGTCTCGTGCGCGAATGCAGCCCTGTTGTATTGAACAGATACTTCGACAGCGTAGACTTCCGCTTTGAAAATACCCGAATATTTTAGTCTTGGACTGAACATATCCGCTCCTGTTTCACTATCTGTTCTTGACAAATCCGTTTACTACGCAATTATTCTTGTCCTCAAAGGATATGTGGCGTCCAAATTGCAACATTTACTCTTAGTACTCAGACTCGTTGCGAAGCATTTCCAAAAATTATAACGTTCACGGATTCTGTCCAGGAGACAGTTAGCGAGGCATAAGTATGTCCGAAACTCAATTTGTCACTTCACGGTGTCCTTTGATAAGACTCTTTTCAGACTTGTCTCCCATTATCTTATGTGATGTTTTTGTAACACAGGCTATTTCACTTGCCTGCCTGTTTGCATGGAAAACACAAACAAAAACACTCAATTTTGTTTGTGTTTCCCTTATAAACAGGCAGGCAAGTGAAATAGGCTCTGTTACAAAAACATCACATCAATCATAGCTTTGGCCCTCACAGTATATAAAACAGATTTAACAGAGCCTCTTGCACTGCAGCAAGACAGCAGGATCTCATGGAGCCTGTACAAGCTATTATAAGAGAGGTGTTCTGTGGCAAAAACTTTTCGTACATTCCCTTAGGTGAGAAGTCTTTTTACAAACTACAACCCATAAATTAAGCTTTTGAAAATTTTTTTTCGTATTGTGCTTCTTGAAACAGCAAGTTCGAGTTCATTAATTTCGATTTAAAAGAAACCATGGAAGTCACTATTATTTCTTCCAACACCGTACTTATATATTATATCTAAAATTTATATCTAAAATGCCAAGAAATATTTACAATAAATATTTACAGTCAATTTATTGGAATTTTTCAATAAATTTTCAATTATTTTTACAAAGAATAGCGTGAAACCGAAAACAAGTGATTGAAATAAGAGCAGGAATTGTGAGTGATTGTAGCATGAGCGACAATAACATAAATAACGACAACTACGACAATAAAAAAATTGTTTTTGTATTGATTGTAGTTATTATCACCACTTAGCGTGCTGTATTGCACTGACAGTAATAATATCAGTAACAACAACAACAACAACTGCAACACAATATTAAATAACTTTCTCATACTTGATTTAAACGATCCACAATACAACTGTGTTCAATATTTTCAAATTGTTTTTGCTGTTGTTTTTTTTTTTTTTGTTTTTGTTTTATAACATCACACATTTATAGAAATTTCTCTCAAACTTACGAGCAAAAAAGTATAAGAACTCTTGACTGTAGTAGTTCGATGATAAATATTCTCTTACCATTTATTTTTATCAGTCTCTTTTCTTTTCTGCTCTCGTTTTTATTTTCATTTTATTATGACAGAGTTTTTGTATATTTTCTCTTTAAACCCAAATAAATCTCTTTCAACGCGTTACCAACTAACTGTTGCTTACTTTCTCTCTTCATGTGTGTGAGGAAAACTATCACAGGTAAAGTAACAGACATAACAAAACATTGTTGTTATTGTTGCTTTGTGTTTAATTTAATTTTCCTCAATTTGTTTTTTTGTGTGCGTGTGCGTGTATGTGTTTTTGTTGATTTGGCTCGATTGTTCGGTTTTTTTCTTTTTCTTTTGATTTTTTTACAATTATAAGTGAGAGCGTTCTTAATTTTCCATAGGCTTGTGAGATACTCTCACTCTCTCTTGCGTTCTTTCTTTTTTAAATACACTCGCACAGTGTTAGGGATTTGTTGTATTGTTTTTGTTTATGAGTATGTGAGTTTAAATGCGAAGAACAATTTTCTTTTAAAAGATCTCGTGTGAACCTCAATAGTAGAAACGACTCGGTTACATGCAGACGATGACGGTTATAATGATCGCTTTAAATAAACGTTAAATTTGAAAATTCGAATTATTCGATAGAAAAAAAAACGAAAGGATGTGAATTTTCATTTACGGGCGTAGAAATAAATAAGCAGCGGTTTGTGTGTTATTTTTTTAATCAAAAATAAATAAAAAATATTGCTTTTAATTTTTTAATAACCAATGCTTGGAAATAAAATAAAACAAGTTAAAATATATATATTTTTTTTAATAAGCAAATAATAAATTTTAAATGAAATAAAATTTTAAAAATAACATATTAATGCCTTAAAATCAAAATGAAAGTAATCAGTGCTTTAATGGAAATTTTTTGAAGTAAAAAAAAAATAATCTTTAAAAATTTGAAAAAAAAATAAAGAAATTTTTATTTGTATTTTCTTTAAAATATTTTAACAACGATTATGACCTTTTCTTTGGGATTATCGCAATTGGATTTATTTATATTTTTTTAAAACAATTTTTGCAAAATAATTAAGGTAAGTTAGAATTTATTTTAGGACATAGACACATACTACATACACATATATTGAGGATCGTTCGTCCCTATTTTATTTCATTTTATTTTTTATTGTTGTTTTATGTTATTACAACTGATAATTGTTTAAAACTATACAGTAACTCATTTCCTATAAAAGGAACCAGAAAAAAATTATTCAAGCTGATAAAAAAAAAAATTGTGTTCGCGCGAAATAAATTTTTGTTTTAATTTTATAAACATGTAGACGCAACTGTCGTAACTTGATAGTGATTGCCTAGATTTTTGAAAACAAAAACAGGCCATATTTAGAAGGACAGAATGTAACGGATAAATTCGAAATTTGTTTAAAATTACGATAAACAAACTAGATATAATGGGGGAAAGGCAAAAAAAAATTTTTATTGTTTTTTGAACTTTATTACTTTAGAGGTATCCCAGTTAGGAAATCAACAATAACGAACATCATAGGAAGATCAAGGCTATCTCAGGTGAAAGAATAGGACTCAATGTACAGAATCCCTTACTATTACACTCATTATAACAAAACAATATATTTTCGCTGAGAGGATTTATTTTTAGGCAATAAAATCTCGGCAACCCTTTTATTCTAGAAGCTTTTACAGTGACAAATCACCTGCTTGTGGTCAATCGTTGACAATAAATTAAGAGTGTGACCTCAGATGACCATAGTCTATCAGTGCTAGAGTTTTTGCCAGTAGAGTGCTGAGAGGAAATCTTCGAAGAAATATTTCTTCATATTTCATTTGTGCGAAATGACTGAGCTGGTTTTTGAAGTACGGGTTCGCGCCTAAGAAGCCAACACGTTACCTAGTAGACTACGGCGACTTTATTTTTTTAAAATTATTTTTTACAGAAACTCTCTGCCTTTTTTGTCATTTATATTTCCCCCATTCCTTAAAATGTAAAAGATGAGATGTTATTGAGAGAAAAGAAACTGTTCCTATTATTTCCTCCAACACTGTATATAAATATTCATTTAAGAAAATCTTTGCTTTCCTAAATTTTAAATTGAACTTTGGTAAGAAATATTATATTGTATTTGTTGTTAAAAGTAGTTAAGACGAATGTAGACTTATGTCGGACACTGTTTCTATTTATCTGTTATTTACAACTCGCTAAATAAACGTTAAACTTACTGAGAAAAGATCACATTATTTGTTCTTTTCTTAGAAATAATTAGGAATTCCCATGTCTGCATCCAATAATGTAGTTGAAAATAGTGGTGTTTAAAAGAGCAAGAGAAAGTCAAAGAGAAAATGTAAAAGAGCATGTTTTTGTCACTCTTACACTCAAAGAATTATGTGTATTGAAATGGGAATATTTAATGAATTTTTTTTGTTTATTATTCTTTAAGAATAATTCCTTGTCCAATATTATTTAGTTTGTTGCTGTAGTTGTTGATGTTATTGTTGTTGCTGTTATTTTCTTAATTGTTTTTAATTGAAATAAACTATTTTACGTCGTTGATGTGATACATTTTGTATTTTTTTTTGTTAGCGTTGTTGTTGTTATTTTCTGCCTTAATTTGTGCATTCGGATGAGTATCTTAAAGAAATTATTGAGTCACTTCTGTAAAGGGCCGGTAATTTTTATATATTTTTTTTTCGCTTTATTTTAAATTTCATAGTAAATTGACTGATAAAACTGGCATAAAAAAAGTTATTTAATTTAATTAAAACAACATCCAAAGTATACATATAAATATACATACATACTCATGTACACATGTACATATGTATATACAGATGTTGTACTTTATTGTGGTATTTAATTTGAATCTGCTGACTAAAGAATTGTTTCCAAAATAAGATTGATTTTAAGGGACAAATACAATATAAATTAAATAAATAGAGAACTGACAATTAAAGAACGTAGTTTCAAGGTTTCAAGGTCAACAATGTTTAAGAATATTGCTTTAAAATAAATACAATATGATTTTGAATAATAAATTATACAAAGACTGATTTTTCCACCGTTAAGTTGTAGAGAATAGTTGTCCATTACGTACATTCATAATTGGTCATTCCAACCCTTTGGTCAGGATTACGACTAACCTTCTCACACCACTAATGTTGTGTGTGTTAATTGTATATATGTATGAGTGGCGGAACCTACAGTTTACAGCCGATTACGAATGAGAGATTCTTGTTTGGTGTTTGATTGCAGAGTGTACTAGTTCGTTCAGCAGCGGAGACATAAGAAAGTTGCTAATCGAAACTATTAAGAGATTGAAAAGTTAGACAGCCTCTAGAGTAAATATGTACTCTTTCTGATGGTATGGAAGTAAGGCTATATAATCTGCTGGTTTTCTTCAACAGACAAATTTTTAAACCTTCTTTTGGAAGACTTGGAAGTTATGAAAACGAGGGCCTACTGTTATCGCACTATCGTAAAGTAATCGTTCGTTAATTAAATTCTTTGAAAATGATTTATTTTTACAAATTTTAATACACATAAACTAACATGACTCCCAAAAATAAAAAATATTCAGTTTAAATGTTATCAGTACGTATTAAACAAAAAAAAAAAAAAACAAATAAAAATTATTTAAAAATTGGTCAGATTCTGATTAAATAAATAGCAGTACCCAACGTAAAGCATATAATGAAACGCACATATGTATATTTATTGATAAATATTGAATTTGTTTTTTTTTTAATTTTTTTAAAAAAGAATATAAAAAAAATACGAAAAATAAATCAACAAGTTGTTTAAAATCTTAATTTTTTATTTTTAATAAAAATGATCTTCAAAAAGGCAAATAAATGCCAATATATGGCAACAACACAACGAAAAACTCTGAGAGCAGAGTTAAAGAGCAAAAGAGAGAGAGAGAGAGAGTAAGCAAATAATAAATAATTTCACAGTTTAATTGATTTAAATTGATCGTGCAAAAAGATTAGGCGTATAAGTGTGCGTGAATAAAGCAGAACGAATAAGTGAGGTAAACAAGAGACAAGCACAAAATAATACACACTTTATATACCTACTTCAAAACACAATAATTTAACGGTAACTGGACAAAGCTGTATAAAACCAAACGATTGTGTTACATTAAAGTTTGCTTATAACGAATGGTAATTATTTTACTCTTTCGCATTAAAGATGAACTTTTTAAGGGGTTCTTTAAATAAAAGTGGTTTGTATTTTTTACATGGATTCTAAAATAATAATAAAACATATTTATTTATTAACTGAGTAGGTAACTAACTGAGTAATAGTGTAGCATATTCCGTTGCTTCTCTTGTTATCTCCTACGTAGGAGTCCTACTTCACAAATTATGTTCTACTAGCAGATTGTACCCGGCGTTGGGCGGGTTATGTAGTTTGGATTAGTTTAAAAAATTAAAAAAAATTATTATTGGGTAATTTTTGCATTAAAAATAACAATAAATAAAAAACCGGTTTATCGGTTTCTTAAAAAAATCCAATTTTTAAAATTATTCGGAAACCGGTTTAACAAAAAACCCAGTTTTTTGAATACTCTAAGTCCTAAATATAAATGCACTCAATTTGCCCCTTTCCCCCTTTTTGGACCGCTTTTGGTTCAACTTTATAAACGGAACACCTCCAATAGCTATTTGGGAAACTTAACCAAGCTAAATCGTAAAAAATACTTTTAAAACAGATAAAATACAGCATTTATGCATAAAGTACTAATTTTTTCCCCTTTTTTCTCCCTTTGTCCCATTTTTTCCCCCCTTGGGTCAAAATTTTGAAAAGATTTATTGCCTATAACCTGCACCGACAAAAGCTCGGTCAATATCCCAAATTTCAAGAAAATCGGTGCAGGCGTTCAGGCGTGATTGGTTATGCACTCAATTTGCCCGTTTTTGGCCTCTTTCCCCCTTTTTGGACCCCTTTTGGTTCAACTTTAGAAACGGAACACCTCCAATAGCTATTTGGGAAACTTAACCAAGCTAAATCGTAAAAAAATACCTTTAAAACAGATAAAATACAGCATTTATGCATAAAAGTACTAATTTTTGCCCATTTTTTCTCCCTTTGTCCCATTTTTTGCTCCCCTTTTGGTCAAAATTTTGAAAAGATTTATAGCCTATAACCTGCACCGACAATCGATCTATATCCCAAGATTCAAGAAAATCGGTCCAGGCGTTCAGGCGTGATTGGCTAACAAACAAACCAACAAACAAACAAACAAACAGACTTACAGAAAGATTTATAATATATGTATATTAAGATTCCCAACGAAGGGATTTTAGTGATAACTGAGCCCATATTCATTATAACGAAACTCTATTGTATTTTTTATTAGAGTAAAAGAGACATCAAAAATATTTTCATAATACGGACACAAACAACAAATTTGACAATCATATTAAAAGCAACATAATCTTTATGTACTTATGTACGAGTACATACTCTTTATAGTATCTTTAGTAAAAATGGAACATATTACACGGTTGATATTTTTCGTAATGTTTCATTAAAAGTGTCATAAAACCCATATAACCTCATGAACTCATTTTCCAGATAGTGACAGGTGTTATCTTGAGGACCACTGACGAGTGATAAGTGATGTGTGTGTGTTTATGTTTGTGTAGATTTTAAAGTGAGGTGAGTGATTGCGATCATGTTTTAGTGCCTGTCACTTTAATAGTTCATTAGGAATATAATTTGTAATATCGGAGGTTTAAAAATCACAGATGATAGTCGCCCTAGTTAAATAGGAAGTGAGTTTGAGGGCAGAGTATTTAAAAAGTCATCATCCAAATAAATATTACAAAGTTTTCACTCGCTTCAATACATATTTTATAGGCTTATGTTTAACGATTTATCGGAAAATGTATGAAAATATAATTTTTTATTGCCCGTACTATTTATGAAAACATATGTATGCATACAGCTGCAATAATCTCTCTCGTCCCGTCTAATCCGTTTCCGTTATTTTGAAAATTACCCAACATTTTAAGCAAAATTCGTTTAAACAATTAGGAAGGCAAACTTATGACCGAATTTTCTTTTTTTAAAAGAAGCAAAAAAAAAAAAAACATAAACGCTCAACATAATTATGACGACTGACCCACTATTTATAAGACAGACACTTTATAAAAACACACATACATACACACTACTTACAATAAAAAAAATCAACGAAAATAGAAAAAAAAATAGTTTTCACAGAAGAATGCAAATTAAAATGAATAATTTGTTATTTTAAATGCTTTTTTCCCTACTTAACGAGATGATTAAGTGAAAATCATTTTTAAGGCAAAAAAATCTCTGAAAAAAAAACATGCGAACGAAAAGTATTGGTTTCTGGCAAAAAAAAAAAAAAAAAGAGTGCTTTTGGCCAAGAAGAAACAAAAAAAAAAAAATAAAAACTGAAAATTAGAACGAAATGAAATGTAAAGCCTCATGATGAAATATTGTTTTTAGGAAAATTTTAATATTTTGCTTTTAGCCAAAAATACTTTCAATGAAAATGTTCTTCTATTAGGGTTGCAACAGTTTTTATAGTGAGTAATAGGCATCTAGGTGGAAACCCTAAGGAAACCAAGTTTATTATCCTGGATACTAAGTATAGTATCGTTTTATTAATACTTTTGAATACCAACGCTATAGTAGAAAATCATTGAAGTAGCTCATGCGGATCTGTAATGTAAAAAGGTTAGGCTGAACTGATAGTCTACAATTTACCCATTTTTTTTTTTTTTTTTTTTTTTTTTGCGGGAAGGAGGGAAAATGCTTTATGCATTCATGAAGGTCGTCACCATACATGGTATGTCGGACTCTTCCACTGGGTATACCGACTAAAAACCCGCCTTGTCTCCTCACCGGGGTATCATTACACCCCGGAACCACGGTTGCAATTTACCCATAGACTACTGATTTACTTAAGGAACTTCTGTCCACCAATTCTTTACATCAGCACCCTTGAAAAGGCCAGTGTTCTCAGTCAATTATCACACAGATAGACAGATTTATAGATTAACTTACTTGTTTACTTAAGTAGTCATTACAGCCCTTAAGTCAGGATTACAACCTAGCTTCTCACACCACTCATAATGTACATACATACATAATTGGTTATTATAACCCTTCAGTCAGGATTTCGACCTTCGTTAATTTTATACATAAGTGGCGGCGGGACCTACAGTTTCAAAGTCGACTCCGAACGACAGATTTTTGAGAAGCTCTTCATGGCAATTTTATTTTCTTTTAGAGTTTTTGCCAGAAATCTGCTGAGAGGCAGTCGCCGAAGAAATATTTTTTTTTTTATATTTCGTTTTGATGCCTGGCCTGGGATACGAACCCGGGCTTTATGTCTAATAAGCCAACACACTACCTACTAGACTACGGCGACTACAACTCTCATAATGTGTATGTGTATGAGTTCATTTTATGTATGAGTGGCGGGACCTACAATTTAATGGCGACAGATTTGAGAAACTTTTCATGGCAATTTTATTTTACTCTGACTTTTTGCCAGAAGACTGTTGTTGAGGGAAAGAATCGGAGGTTGGACCACAGGCTCTCCTAATAAGCCAACGCATTACAGCGACTATAAGTTCTCGTAAATGCTAGCTCCTAAAGCTAATAAAACGATTAATGTCTTGGGAATCGTGACAAATCTATATGTGGCTGAGTCTTTGTATCTAAAATCAACAGATAAGTGAATATGTGTGTTGGTTTCTGAAGAGAAAAATCTGTAACAATAGCTCAATATCCTGAATAAAATTTGTCAACTATTTCAACCAAAGTTTTGCAACACAAAAGCAAAGGCATGGAATATTAATCATACGCCTCGTTCATATAAAACAAAAAATAATCAATTCATGTCCAAAATTGTTTACAGTACCGTACAGTATTTTTGGTGGATAAAAATTGTTGTTGTTGTTTTTTTTTTAATTCGCTTTTATGATTGAACGTTTGTTTAATTAAAAGTTTTTCATTTTCGTTTGAAAGTATTTTAGAAAAAAAAACTTATGGAGCCATATGGCTTATTGAAAATTTATTAATTGAAACAAAATAAAATAAAATAGAAGACGGATTTATAATACA
Source organism: Sarcophaga caerulescens (assembly GCA_927399465.1). Classification (NCBI taxonomy): domain Eukaryota; kingdom Metazoa; phylum Arthropoda; class Insecta; order Diptera; family Sarcophagidae; genus Sarcophaga; species Sarcophaga caerulescens. The sequence continues at coordinate 45,378,252 of OV656868.1, forward strand.
TAATATAAACCCCATGAAAATAGGAATTCTTTTGTTATTGTTTTTTTATTATCAATATTATCCAGCAGATTTGTTGTGTGAGTGTGTTTATCTTGTCCATCTATTCAAATGTCTGTCATATATTTTGAATAAAATTTTTATTTGAAAATTTTGTCTGTAGGTGTTATATGTATGTATTCTATTTTTCTTATACTTTTTGTTGTTGTTATTGTTTTCTTATTAGAATAGATTATAAGCTGTCTGTAGTACAATTCTAAATACATGATGCTTTTCCGTTTGGCACATAAATTTCATTTCACTTTCATTGACGTTTTTCGTTGCCGTTTAGAAAGACACATACCCGTGCCATGCTGCCAAATTGTTGCATATGTTAACGTTTCCTGCATCAAGTGGTTGTGATTTTCTTTTGTTGTTGTTTTCTTCTAGTTTTTGTTGGTGGTTGGATTTAGAGGGTGTTGGAAAAGTGTTGGGAATGGGAAATATTTTATTTTTGGTACTTTGTGGCATACATTTTGAAAATATTTTTTTTTTTTTTTTGAATATAGTGTTTATTTCTTTAATTTTATAAATTATAATAATTTATATTGACCAGCTTATACTTATGTATGTATGTGTTAGTTGTTGCTGGAAGCCAAAGTCATTTTAATTAAATTAAACGGCGTTATTTAAACGTCAGTGTAATGAGTTCAAATGCCGCTGTTAATTAATTTAAGCCCTTATTTTTTTTTTTTTTTTTTTTTTTTTAAAACCAGCACTCAGTTAATGGCCCCTACTCATGCAGTGCATTGTGCAGGTTTAGGAAAATAGGTTATAGGAAGGTGGAAAGAGGGAGTAGTGTTTGTGGACATTTGATTTAAACTTAAAACTGACGGGATAAGGAACAATTGAAAAACAAACGCCCTACCTCAGGATGCGAACGGCAAGGAAACGAGTTGCTGCTAGGTGACTATAAAATGGCCAGTGCTATACCTTCACCATTAGACAGTCTACAGCAATCGTCCCCAAGAAGCCCGCATCATAAGATGTATTTAATAGGTATGTGTGTATGTAATAGGTTATTTTTTAATAAATATTTCGTTTGATGGTGTTGTTGTTTAAAAACTGTAACCGACACAAAACAGACGGACAGCGCGACCATCCGCACACGGCGGATGACAAAACACTACGGCCCTTATGGCCCATTATAATAGTACATTGAAAATGTGAATCACCAGAGAGTCGAAGAGAAAGCCTAAAGTATTGCAATGGAAATGAACAATCACACATAAAGTGGACCACCTCCTAAAATAGTTGCCTAATCAGATGTACGTTCAATCATTCAGTGTCCAATAATTATGTACATAACGAGCCCGAACCTATTAAGAACCAATATAGCTCTGGTTTTTTTTTCTGCACCAAAATAGGTGAGAGTACCCTGAATATTCTGCCAGTAGTGGCATCAACTCTCTTGGGTTCCGTGTTGTCTTCACAGAAATATTAAACCGGAAAGTGCTTCTCATTAGAGCTAACAAAGTTTAACTAACAATTTAGGAATTCAAACTTAGCAACGGTAAAGACAGCCTATAGTGACAAATGACACTCAAGCATACCCAATTCTTTAAGAAGCATAAGGCTGTTACGAAACATCTCCCTATTCTTCTTAGGCAGTTTTCTGGAGATGAAGACCACGTCAAGAGCAAGAATAGTGCGAAAAATTGTCTTCTCTTCCTCCTCACCTCAACAAGCCTTTCAGAAGTCATGTAAGTAAACGTCTAGCCTATCGGAATGCCTTTAAATAGGGCAAGGACCTAAGAGAACTGCAATAGTACAATGCATGGCCTTGTGATTTAAGAAAAGAAGACAGTCTTATCCACATTAATCCCAGCAGAGCTTAGCAATATTGCATGTACCCTCAAGCTGATACCAGATATCGACCAGTTTATCAGCAATGCAATTTGCGACGATATCTCTATGTTCTGGAATCCATATAACAGTTACATGAATGATTCAGAATTTATCTGAGAAATTCTCGGCATTCATGGACGAGGACTAGCTACTAAACAAGGAATTAAGTCTGAAAAAAAATTTTAAATAAGACTTGTGTAAGCCAAGGTAAGGGGTCATATGGAGATACAAGTCGTCTTTATTTTAAAGTAATTTTCCTCTTTTTCTTGCCTTGCAACGACTCTCAATTTAGCAACTGACGGCTTGCTTGCATCTGCAGCGACTTTGAATTTTTTCTATTCGTTTTCCCTAATTTATGATTAATTTTTTTTTTTTGGATATATAATTAAGAAAATTCTTTAAATTTTATTATAATTGATATGATTACATGGCCATTTATTTTGTTCATAAATTATATTAGAAATAAACCAACACGATAAAAAACTTTGAAAATATTTTGATTTTTATTTGTAATAAATTTACAAACAAGTATGTTTCATTTTAATACAATAAATTTAAATTTTTTTCACAATACATAGAAATATGATTACATTTTTTTAATATTTTGAAAGCCTAAAAAAAATTTGTAATTAAAATAAAAATAAATTCAATCAACAATATACCAACCAAATGGTTTGAAAATTTATATCATAATGTTTCTGGTGGACTTTCATCACCAACAGGTGTTTTTCTGTAATAAATTATGTTTTCTTTTAAAAATCAATGAAAAACATTTTTTTATGCGGATATTACGATGAGGGGATTTATTTGCTTTGGCTTATAATTTTTTGTTTGTTTTTGTTTCTTTGGTTTTTCGATTTTACACTGGATTAAAAATTGTTTTCGAAAAGATTTATTGTTTCATTTAAATTGATTTATTTGTTTGTATTTAGAATAGGTCTATCTATTGTGACGTTTTTACGATTTCAAATTAAATTAAAACTACACCGAGGAGATTAATAAAATTTATTCTAGCAAAACAATTTCAGAAAACTACTTTTAAAATTAGTTTGTAGTACGAATTATCCCATCTAGAATACAGCCTTAAATTCATTATTTTCTCTGTTTTGACATTCATACACGATAAAAAGGTAAAAGTTGGATCATGGTGCTGTAATAACCAAGATTTTTTTGTGCATCTCTGCGAAATGACGTAACGCAATGTTTTTTATTGGTTAATAACTTCCACCAAGGGAGAAACTACGTCACTAAACAGTGTTATTGAGTTTTATGTGAATTGCTACAGTCTCAAACCACTTAAGACACTGGCAGTCATAATCAGGAAAAACTTCTGGGTAAAAGAAAGAACAATCTGTGAGATGAAGAGACAGATTACGGCCAAATAAAAGTTGCATAGATCAGGTCAATGCTATAGGCATTATAACATTACAATCTAACAAAATTGCTATACTTACTTATTTATTGTTCAGTGATTGCAAAAAAGCATTGAGAAAGAACGTGTAAGGGTTTCCATATAATTATATAGGAAAAAGCCCGAGAATGGTGGAATTCTCAAGGTAAAGATCATTTCATGATCTCAGATAGTGTGAGCTTATTTGGCAAGCAGTTAAAGTAACTGCAGCGAACTCTCTAAGATAGAAGTGGAGATGATAAATGTTCCATGCATTGAGGTCCTATCACATTCATCATCGCCATGTCAGTCAGTGGTATTTCTGTGTCTCTTGAACCACGTCAAGGAAATTGTAAAGGGTCCGCCAAATAACTTTTTTTTGAAAATGCTATAAAAAAAAAGCTACTGAATATTTTCTCAAATTTCTTTTTTTATTTGAAAGTACAATTATTCCGGTTAATAATGGAAAATAATTTCATTCAAATGGCTGCCTCGGCTGGCCATGCAGTAGCCTACACGATCGGTCCAATTTTTAAGCACATTATCGATTGTGTGCAGCTGTATTTCACCAATGGCTTCACGAATATTGTCCTTTAAAGCGTCAATTGTCAATTGGCACCCCACAAATAATAGTCCAACGGTGTCAAATCGCAGCTCCGAGGTGGCCAAACGACATCAGCTCTGCGGCTGATAATGCGATCTTCAAAAACAGCGCGCAAAACATCGAGTTTAGCTGCGGCTGTGTGGCACGTAGTGCCGTTCTGTTGAAACCAAATGTTGCCAATATGAGGAGGATATTGTGAACAAAAATTCGTTCAACATGGTCCGATAACGATCGCCATTGACTGTAACGGCCACTCCTTGCTCATTTTCGAAGAAATATGGCACAATTATGCCTCTGGACTAAAATCCGCACCAAACAGTGACTCGTTTTGTGTGCGTCGGCTTTTCAATATATGCGTGCGGGTTTTCTGTGCCCCAAATGCGACAATTTTGCTTGTTTACATACACGCCAAGATCAAAATGAGCTTCATCTGAAAAGATGATTTTTTTTGCCAAAATCGGCATCTTCTGTAAGTCGATCACAGGCCCACTTAGCGAAGCGAAAACGCATTGGATGGTCAATATTCGTTCAGCGGAAGGGTAAAACTAATTATCTGTCAAATCAGACATGAGCTAAGTGTTACCATTCACGAAATAAGCACTAGTTGAAAAAAAAAAAACGTTAGATGGCGGATCCGATACATGCATTACTAAGGAGCTTCATCTCCTTCAATCGGAGAACTTAAGTCGAGTTCGTATTAAAATATGAAAAATTAAAAATAAATTTATTTATTTATAAATAAATAACATTTTTTAAAACTATTTTTTTTTTAATGACGCCGCTAAAACAATAAAATAAATCAATAAAGAAAGAAACAACAGTTAATAATACTAAATGCCGTTAAATAGTAATGCGAATACCGTGTAAATACAACTGTTATTCAAACGTTTATTTAAACAAAATGCTGATAAATTGAATATGAATTTACAAAAACAGAACATGTTCCTTGAAACTCGTATCAGTCAGTTTCATTTTTAAATGCAAACTTCATGCGAATGTTAGTCACACTGTTATTGATATGTACTTTGTTTTTATTATTTTTGTTAAAAATCCAATTTAATCATAGACATGTTAACAAAAATTAACAAGAAAATGTTTAAATGAAAATGATAAAAATTATAACTTTCGTACAAAGTCATAATTCATAGGTAGGTAGAGGGTAGGCATGAGCTATTTATTTGTTATATTAAAGAATTGTCAAAAATGTCTTGTCATTCATTGTTTCACAGGCAAGCATTTCCTTTTCAGTCACAAAACTTTACAATGACAGAAAAAAATTTTATTTAAATAATAAAGTAAATTTGTTTTTAACAAAAAAAAAAAAATAAAAAACAAAAATTTTTATGCAAAATACTGCTAAACACGCAAATTATTGTTGAAAGTCAAATTGCAGTTAAAAACAAAATATGTAATGAAAATACGGTCTTAAAATTTTCATAGAGAAAATGTCAGCAATTATTAACAAAATAATGCCCTCAATTATTATTTATAATGCGTCATACATACATATAAAGGGTGATTTTTTAGCTATTATCTTTTTGGCAACACTGGTTTAAACAGCTTACGCACGTTTCGTGTTTTGTTTCACTGTCAAACATCTTCAGTTTGGTCTATAATTTAACCATGAATCGTCTTACAAATGAACAACGCCTGCAAATCATTGAATTTGGCATCATTAGACCGTACTTCTTCAAAGATGCTGCGAATCGTAACGTAACTGTGAATGGTGAGCGCTACCGTGAGATGATATTCAACTTTTTTTTGCCCAAAATGTAAGAGCTTGACTTGCATGACATGTGGTTTCAACAAGACGGTGCCACATGCCACACAGCACGCGTAACAATGGACTTATTGAGAGGCGAGTTCGGTGAACATTTTATTTCACGTTCGGGACCGGTCAATTGGCCGCCTAGATCGTGCGATTTAACGCCTTTAGACTATTTTTTGTTGGGCTATGTTAAAGCTCATGTCTATACAGACAAGCCCGCTTCAATTGACGCATTGGAAGACAACATTGAAGCATTTATTCGTGAGATACCGGCCGAAATGTTGGAAAGAGTATGCCAAAATTGGACTAAGCGGATGGACCATTTAAGGCGCAGTCTCGGTCAACATTTGCATGAAATAATCTTCAAACATTAAATTATATGGACCGTGCTATCGATTCAAATAAAGATTTCATGCATTTTTCTGAATTTTATGTGTTTTTTTTTTGAAACATTTTCCTATAGCTTTTAAAAAATCACCCCTTATTTATTGTATGCATGTTTAAATACATTTTTTTTTTTGCTAGAAATTAATTTTTAAGTACAATGGAGAAAATCTTTTCATAATGCAATCTAGATCGTTGCACTTCTTCGGAAGTTTCCGCATACTGACGCCGTCAACTTAAAACAAGTCCTGATAGTCATTGAAATAGCACAGGAGGAGGCAGAACTTTATTTGTTCTATTCCATATTTCGAAAAAAATTGCTGAATTCTAATTGACGACATTCGCAGGATAACATACATACATATATTCAAAGGGGAGGTCACAGATTCAAGCAGCATGAAAGTATGCTTTCATTACCAATAATTTCTTTTTTAATTGCTCATTACAATGCTTTAGTCAATTTTAAACGTACATAGTTTCTCATCCTATCCATGTTCTGTGTGTTAATTCTGTCTATGAGTAGTGGTGGGACCTACAGTTTAATGTCAAGTAGATAACTACCGAACTAAAGATATACCCTAGGCAGTCATTACCGTTTACGAACTATATTCGATCCTCAAGTTTTCTTCTCTTCAGATCTACCTGGTCCTTAACAATTCGACTAGCTCGCTATTTCGGCCTACGTACCTGAAGACAAGGACGATTATACAAAATGCACAGTTTCTTCTGTGTCTCCATATAACGCTGTGCCACCTATTGATCCTGTGTCGTAAAGGGGCCATGATCCCTTATGGCATCTATAACAGCGGTCATATCCCAGCTACTCATGCCGAGAACTAGTTTACTGCCTGTAGAATTGAGCTTTAACCATATGAAAGAAAATAAATTCAACGTTGAAGTTTTGTGCCATCCAACTGATCTTGCTTAACATTTTTTTTTTTGGTGAAACCAGCACTCAGGGGATGGCCCCTACTCATGCAGTGCATTGTGCAGGTTTTTAGGAAATGGGTTGGCGAATGAAGCCAATATTCAGAACAAACTGCGCTCATGTCAGTTTTGTCTTCATGGAACAGCAGGACTGAGTGATTGCTTGATAGAATAGAGTCTTTCCCATTTAGTAACTTTTAATTACAATGGGATTGTAAGGGATTTGTCTGAGATATACCCTGCAATTTTGTATAGCTGGCTAGTATGGCTGGCTACCTAGTTAGTGTAGCTAGTATAGCTGGTTAGCTGGCTAGCGGGCCAGTGTAGCTGGCTAGTTGGCTTGTGTAGCTAGCTAGCTGGCTAGTGTAACTGTCTAGCTGGCTGGTATAGCTATTATAGCTGGCCAGCAGGCTAATACAGCTGGCTAGCTGGCACAAGATCTCTACTGTTGCGTACTTGGTAGCAGTCTGGGGTTGAAAAGTTTTATTTTACTTCCAAGCTGATATGTATTACCAAAAACTGCGTTTAAGCAAGTCAATCAGTTTTGTTTTACTCATGAGAAAATTTTAGTTTTCGTTTAAAGTACATACTTTGTTTTTAGCATTTCAACTGTTATTAAATTTAAAACTCTCTATTAACTTATACACTTTTATTACTTTTAGTATTTTGTATAACTAAGATAAGATTTTAAATTAAAATAAAGAAACTAAAAACAAATGTGTCAACGATAAGAAATTTGTGTTTCAGACTTCTGGAGAAATCACCTGCTCGGAGGGAGATCTCTTTTGTTTAGATTTCTGTTTGTTTTTTTTTTGGAAAACAAAAAGATAAGATAGTCTAGAGCTTTCTAAGAGAACTCAATGAATTTGAAATATTCTTTTAATTGACAGAAAAGCATAACAATTTTATGAATTTTGAAATTTAATAAAAAGTTAATAAATTTCCTTCTCATTTAATATTGCATAACAAAAAAACAAAAAATAATTTTAAAAATAATTTTTAATATTAAAAGTATAGAGAAATAAAAATTTATTGCACTTTTAACCTTAGCGAGAATAGCATAAATTTTCTTCAAACGAATGTCTTTATGAAATAAAGAATACAAGTTCTGACTGAATACACTTTCTAAATCTGGTACCTTTTGAAATATGGAGGGGAACCATCAAAATTGAATATTTTTGTATGCATCATTAAATGTGTCCCTTCAAAAACTTATAAATGCCGTGTAAAATATTAGAAAAACATAATTTGATAGAGTCTTAACACCACCACCTACCTACCTACACGCAAAGCCTCGCGATGACAGTTTATAAATGAGTTGGAAAATTTAAAATACCAAAATATAATATTTAAAGCATTAAAAAATTATTAATAAGAGAAAAAAATATGTTTTAAAATAAAATATTATTGGTTGGAAGCATACATATATCACAGCATAATACTGAAAGCTTAAGAAATTATAGGAAATAACAATGAAAAGGGATTACAGGTAGTCCCCGACTTACGACCGTTCGACTTACGACTATTCGCACTTACAACCATTTTTTTTTTTCTAATTTTTTTCATAGAAAATACTTAAAGAAGACAAATATGTAGTTGCGGGGAATTCCTAAAATATAAATTTTATGTATATAAGTAAATATAAATATAAATTTTGGGTAGTTTCATTTCTCCTGACCCTCAAAGTTAGTAGTACAGTATATAATTTTTGTCTAAATTTTTTTTTTTTATGAAATTCGACTTAAGACTTAATCGACTTACAACCGATGACCAGGAACCTCTCTCGGTCGTAAGTCGGGGAATACCTGTACAAGTAAATGCCAACAATTTCTATCGCTACTTTACTGAGGTAAATTTGCAAAAATTAAATTAAATTTATTATTATCGTCTACAATATTAAAAAAAGACAATGAACGCTTAGAGCTGTCACAAATATTCAGATACAGACATGTACGGAATCTAAAGGGTCTGCCAAATAACTTTTTTTAAAGCATTTAAAAAAAAAAACTACTGAATATTTTCTCAAATTTCTTTTTTTTATTTGAAAGTACAATCCTTCCGGTTAATAATGGAAAATAAATTCATTCAAATGGCTGCCTCGGCTGGCCATGCAGTAGCCTACACGATCGGTCCAATTTTTAAGCACATTATCGATTGTGTGCAGCTGTATTTCACCAATGGCTTCACGAATATTGTCCTTTAAAGCGTCAATTGTCTCTGGCTTGTCGGCGTAACACTTATCTTTGACGGCACCCCACAAATAATAGTCCAACGGTGTCAAATCGCAGCTCCGAGGTGGCCAAACGACATCAGCTCTGCGGCTGATAATGCAATCTTCAAAAACAGGGTTTGTGAACAAAAATTCGTTCAACATGGCCCGATAACAATCGCCATTGACTGTAACGGCCACTCCTTGCCCATTTTCGAAAAAATGGTCCAATTATGTCTCTGGACTAAAATCCGCACCAAACAGTGACTCGTTTTGGGTTCGTCGGCTTTTCAATGTATGCGTGCGGGTTTTCTGTGCCCCAAATGCGACAATTTTGCTTGTTTACATACCCGCCAAGACAAAATGAGCTTCATCTGAAAAGATGATTTTTTTTGCCAAAATCGGCATCTTCTGTAAGTCGATCGCAGGCCCACTTGGCGTTGTTGTTCAAGCGTATACACAACCATCTTCGTTCAGCGGAAGGATAAAACTAATTATCTGTCAAATCAGACATGAGCTAAGTGTTACCATTCACGAAATAAGCACTAGTTGAAAAAAAACGTTAGATGGGAGACCCGATATATAGTGAATCAATTTATTTTACAAAGTAATTAAAAACTTTAATTTGATTGCAATTCGAGTTCGTTAAGAAGAACTTTGACCCAAAAGACAGTTCAAATAATCATCCGCCATTATCATTGAGTTAACAGCTGCGCTATCTTTATTACACAACCTTATTTGTCCTTTCAAACAAAATTGAACAGTTTTAAAAGACTTTTAATCAATTATTTTCCGTGTTATAGAATATTTATACGGCCCCATTTTATTATCAAATAATTACAGTCTGTATTGTGAAAGAATTTTTCAGATAAGATTTCTCTTCTTGATATCAGTCAAATGCTAAGAACAATAGTAAAAGTGTTTAATTTTTCAGATATAAATGTCTGATTTCTTCATAGACAATAATTTATTACCGTCATAATGATTAAGTGTTAAGAATTAAGGCGTGTTGAAAGTCAAGAAATGAAAGTAAATTGTATACAAAAAAATGTTAATAGAGAGACCAAACCCTATAGTTATTTACCTCAGCTAATGGGAAAAAATCAATGCTTTCGTAAAACTATCAACAAATTTTCATACACCACCTTAGGAGGGCTCACTTAATTTACGTGAAGGCAAAAGATAATGTATCATAGACAGTTCAATTCACTTCGGTTCTGGTGTTAAGAAAAACGCTGTTCGAGCAATATACCCAAGAAGAGAATTGAAGGCCGCGCAAAAGATCATAAAGGGCTATCCATTTCGTGGTTTCAAAAGTATGAGACTGCAATTCGACATCTGTCAAACTAAGTTGTGAAACCAATTTTTTTCTTTTCAGTTGAAAGTCTGACATTGACGAAAATGGATCGCTTAACTATCACACAACACATAAAAATTATCAAAACCTACTACAAAAATGGCGATTCTGCCACAGCCACGTATCGAACAAAATTTTCTTCAGCGATGAAGCACATTTCACACTCGGTGGGTATGTTAATAAACAAAATTGTCGTATTTGGGGTTCTGAGAATCCTCAAGTAATTGAAGAGAGGCCATTACATCCAGAAAAAGTCACTGTTTGGTGCGCTCTTTGGTCCGAAGATGTGATTGGACTTTACTTCTTCGAAAACGACGATGGAACGACTGTCGCCGTCAATTCGGAGCGTTATGGTCATATGATAACCGACTTTTTTTTGCCTGCTATTGAAGAATACGACTTGGAGAATATGTGGTTACAACAAGACGGTGCCACATGCCACACAACTCGAGCGAATATGGCCTTATTACATGAGACATTTCCTGGCCGCGTAATTTCTCGTCGTTGGTGGCCAGATCATGCGATTTGACACCATTAGACTTTTTTTTGTGGGGCTCCGCAAAAGACCGTGTTTATGCAGATAAACCTTCAACTCTTGAGTACTTAAAAACCAACATTCGTCAAGTTATGGCTGAGATACCGCCCAATATGTATCAAAGAGTGGTCGAAAATTACCTCAAAAGAATCAATGCTTGCAACACTTCGCGTGGAGGTCATTTAAATGATTTAGTGTTTCACACATAATGTCAACGTTCAAACTTTACAATAAAAAAGAAATATCATGAAGAAAATATTTTATATGTGTTTTATTTACGTTTACTTTTGAAACCATGAAATGGATAACCCGTTATAAAAAAAACTTTTGCTCTTTAGGTCAAGTTAGTTTAAATTAAACGTCATCTCAAAAGGTATAGCTTTGTTGGGTCACGTTGACATGGCAATAGTAACTATTCGGTCAGTGAACTACATAGAAGTCCTGATTGGCAATTCAAATAATTCTGAATAATCCTTTGGCTAGTCATATCGTTTCAGTTTCCCAAGTACCGCTCAAAGGCACAGAAGCTCTGTAGTCTTAACCTTTGTTCTTGTCTTAATCTTTGTTTTACAACTTCTGCCGAAGGTATCAGAGTCCTTTTGTAACTACTATGAGGTTCCTAGGATGGACTCCGTTATGTTTGCCTCTTTATCGATCCTTTTCAGGTAGTTTTCCACCATTTTTCACATACTTCAGGCGGTATCTTAGCAATAAATTGACGAATATTGACTATAAAATGAATTCAATATTGAAAGCCAATTAGTATACCTATAGTCAGTGGTGTTGTCGAGCCGGAACGCTCCGGAACGTCGTTCCGGTACTTCCTTTTTGGACAGGAATGCGTTCCGGAACGTTCCCTCCCCACCGTCGTCAAATTTGGGACATGAAACCTAAAAAAAAAAAACGCCGCCGCCAGGATTATCATGGAAAATCACCTCCGCCGTTAAATTTGGGACATGAGACCGCACAGAGCGGCCGCCTACCCAGGATCGGCCCTGTCTATATAATTATATATACGCATTCCGGTAAAAAAAAATTAGCACAACACCACTGCCTATAGTGTTTTGAATAGCCAGCCTACTTTAGGTTGAAGTTTATATGGGAAGAGGTGCAAATCCAATTGCATATTAAGCCGTCATGAGCTGTAAGATAAGCCCAATGCTAAGAATGCCGTGAAACTGACAAATTTGGATTATCTGACACATGCTCTCTAACAAAAGTGGTATTTTGGGCAGTGCCATCACTGCTATGTTGTACAGGCCTGAATACATCTGTAAGGCTTATAGTCCCTTCAAATACCTTTAGAATTAAGCTTTTCCTAAATGAATAACACTTTCGGTGAAAGATACATATTTAAGATTTGCGGCTTAGCGAGATGGCCAATCTTCTAATTTCTTAATTGCTTAAGCTTTGTAACATTGCCTGTACATTGTACACTCACACCTGTTGCTCACGGTATTCATTAACAATGGTGGAAGTTTATAAAGCAAGTGGAAACTGACCTAAATTTTATTAGAAAATTAAAACAATCTCCCTATTCTTGTCTCTAAACCTCATCATTACAATACCTTAGCAATTTATAAACTTAAACGGCTAGACAGACAGTTCAAGAACAAATGCATTTGATTCAATTCTCATTATAAAAGTTGACATTTCAATGCACTTTCAGATGATCTCTCTACTGTAGTAAAAATCGTTTTGGTTTTTTTTTTTGAGAATTAATTTTAAAGGTCATTAAGCGCAAGCCTTCATTCATATCCATACATACATACATACATGAGTGATGATATAGATTAGATAGAGCAGATATACATAAATATAGAGTAAATGGGTACTCACCATCAGAGAATGGGGAAAGACACAATTACACACCTTTTTCAATTCGTTTAGTCCAACTATGTAAGTGAGCATAATGAACTTGAAAATTTTCTCTGTTTGCCTAACCCACCACCGGTTCGGTCCATGTCCATACTGTACGTCGGTGATTATAATTGACTGACTACACGACGTAAATAAATAGAAAAAAATGTGCAGAATGCCTGTGTTTGCATTGTGCGGCTTTTGTGATAAATTGCTGTGTGCTCTGTGATGACATTTTTACTATTTTCGTTAATTTGTGGCATTATATTGTAAAAGAATTTAAATCGATTCGATTTACGAGACGTATTCCAATATGAAACAATAAGAAATTGTAAACGAAGTTTATAAATTTTCCGGAGAAAAATAATATAAAAAGCGCCGGCGATAGGCATGAATGAATTTTTGTGAAAATAATTTAAAAAAATTGTAATATTTAATTTAAAAAAGAATTAAGGCCAGGCATTGATCTTTAAACAAAGATCAATTAATTCGTTTCGTTTCTATTCTATTCTGTAAAACTACAAAAAAACAAAACCGAACGATTAACACGTAATTGTGATAATGATTTGAAAAGAAAATTGAAACATTTTAAAATATTTCCAAAAAAAAAAATATTTTTTACAAAATTGTTAAAATCGCCGTAGTCTAGTAGGTAGTGTGTTGGCATATTAGACGTAAAGCCCGGGTTCGTATCCCATCTCAGACATCAAAACGAAATATGAAAGAAAAATATTTCTTCGGCGATTTCCTCTCAGCAGATTTCTGGCAAAAACTCTGAGAGTAAATAAAATTTGGCATAAAAAAGTTTCTCAAAAATCTGTCGTTCGGAATCGACGTTAAACTGTAGGTCCCGCCACTCACGTATAAAATTAACTCACACAACATGAGTGGTGTGAGAAGCTAGGACGTTGTACAATGGGTCAATTTGATCTCCCTCCGGGTACTGTACTTGTCACGTCCTCTAACCTAACCTAACCTACAAAATTGTTGTTGTTTATGACAAAAAAAAAAATTCGAGTGCAGTTCCACGCGACACGAAGGAACAGACTCTTCAAAAGGCAATGACATTCACTGGTTTTCTTATAGAGAAGAGAATTTTAAAATCGTAAATATGTCCTGTGTTGTATATATGTTCCCTGTAGCATTAGAATAGCTGAACGAATTAATAACAGTTGGTGGTAGGGAAGTTTTCCTGTAATGAGACAGAATCCTTCTATGGAGTAGGAAGAAGGAAGGGGTACACTGTGCAAAAGAGAAGATAGAGGGAGAGAGAGAGATTGTTTAAAGACAATCAAAACTTTGGAAAAATTAAACTTAAAATAACAATTTTTGAACAATTCCGATTCAAATCAAATTATCCTTCTATCTATCATTACGTATGTATGTGGATTTCCTTGTAATGAAATTTGAAGATGGCATCTGCATGGATTAAATAGCCGGCAATAATAAAAATCTTGTACCTTTGGTATACCAGTTCTTTTAATTCCATTTTAGACAAAGACCACAGTCATATTAAGAGATATTGCTTAAAAGCACTTTTGCTAAAGGTTTGGTCTTTGAATGGGCCCGACCAACTACCCATTTATTCTTACATCAACATAATTCCAACACACAATACAATAATAGCCATCAACCTTGAAAAATAATTCTTATATCGGGTCCGCCATCTAACGTTTTTTTTCAACTAGTGCTTATTTCGTGAATGGTAACACTTAGCTCATGTCTGATTTGACAGATAATTAGTTTTATCCTTCCGCTGAACGAATATGGTTGTGGCCAATGCGTTTTCGCTTCGCTAAGTGGGCCTGCGATCGATTTACAGAAGATGCCGATTTTGGAAAAAAAAATCATCTTTTCAGATGAAGCTCATTTTGATCTTGGCGGGTATGTAAACAAGCAAAATTGTCGCAGTTGGGGCACAGAAAACCCGCACGCATACATTGAAAAGCCGACGCACCCAAAACGAGTCACTGTTTGGTGCGGATTTTGGTCCAGAGGCATAATTGGGCCATTTTTCTTCGAAAATGAGCAAGGAGTGGCCGTTACAGTCAATGGCGATCGTTATCGGGCCATGTTGAACGAATTTTTGTTCACAAAAATTGAAGAGGAGGATATTGGCAACATTTGGTTTCAACAGGACGGCGCTACGTCCCACACAGCCGAAGCTACACTCGATGTTTTGCGGCCTTTTTTTTGAAGATCGCATTATCAGCCGCAGAGCTGATGTGGTTTGGCCACCTCGGAGCTGCGATTTGACACCGTTGGACTATTATTTGTGGGATGCCGTCAAAGATAAGTGTTACGCTGACAAGCCAGAGGCAATTGACGCTTTAAAGGACAATATTCGTGAACCCATTGGTGAAATACAGCTGCACACAATCGATAATGTGCTTAAAAATTGGACCGATCGTGTAGGCTACTGCGTGACCAGCCGAGGCAGCCATTTGAATGAAATTATTTTCCATTATTAACCGGAAGGATTGTACTTTCAAATAAAAAAAAGAAATTTGAGAAAATATTCAGTAGTTTTTTAAAGCATTTTCAAAAAAAAAAAAGTTATTTGGCGGACCCTTTAGCATCCAATGATTCAAATATCCAGTTAAAGGAGCAAAACTAAAAAAGGCAAAATCTAAAATTCTTTTAAACTTTTTGTTATTCGCAGACAATTTTTATTTTAAATCTTTCATCATATTTCCTTATAATAATGACCAGCATTCTAGCAAATTAAAAAAAATAACACAGATTCCTAAAAATACTTTTAAAACAAGTTCAGTGTCCTTAAGAATTTTTTTTTTTTCGTTTTTTTTTTGTCCTGAAACAGGATATCAAATTTCTGAAAAACAGTTCAAAGCTAAAACTCAATGACCGAAGAATATTTCCTAAAATACACGGACATAGACAGATGCAGACAGGCAAGTTCTGTTAAAAGTACGTCTGAAGCAAGCGTCCAGTCAAATGAGTGAATAACGAAAATTTCAATGAATATTTCATCATCAGCATCAGTATAATTTTTTTGTGATTGAAATAATTTGGCACACCCTACACTCTAAAAATATTTTAAATATGTTGTTAAGGCTACAAGTTTTCATCATAATGATGAATCGAAACTATTTTATAAAAAAAATGCAAAATTTGTCCTTGAAACATACAGAAGAGATAGTCTTACATTGTAAAGGTGTGTGTGAAGATTGGTAAACAATGCCTCAATGCCTTAAAACAAAGCTCAAATAAAATTCGTCTTATACTCACATCCATTCATTCTCGCCTTGAATTCATTGATAATTGACCCTTTATTTATTTATTTATTTTTTTTTTGTAATGCAAATAATACAACAACAACAGTAAACGGCAACAACAACAACTACAATTTGAAAAGTACCACTAATTTAATACATAATGACATGTCTGTTTCACTTTCATTTTAGCATGGAACTCAGTTCAGTGATCTTGCAAATTTCGTTTCTCATAATTTTTGGCAAAATGTTGGCCTTTGGCTTTGTCGGTCCCGAAGAGAGAAAGTGCAAATACTTAAGGGTCGATAAATTACTGAAAATACGCTGCTACGATATGAATCTGAAGGAGGTGCCACAATATCTCAAAACATCAGTGGAGGTAAGAGACAAGAGACACTTTTTAAACGAATTTAACTGAAGTTTTTTTTTTAGTATTTAAATATTTAATTAAATTAGATCTTCCATTAGCAATTATACAGAGTGTTAGAGAGAGAGAGAGAGAGAGGGTGAGAAAGAGGCCTATTAACTTATTTGAACTTGATTTGGTGTCACTTACTAGCTAATATACATAGGCTAGTAAGTGTCATTCTTTAATAAACAACAAAACAAGTCTGTGAATCAGTGGATGAGTGAGTGTGTGAAAATTAAAATGGATTTGAATTCAAATAAGAAGAGACAGAGAGGAAAGTAACGGTGGTTATAAATATAGAAAGCAGTAAATGTAGCTGTAGCTATAGCTGTAAATGTCAACCAGGGTTCGGAATAATTTAAAATAAATTCTTGGTTTAATTGAATTTAAAGCCACGAATGAACAGAAAATAATTTAAAGGGTGATATAAAAGCGGGTGTTAATTATACTTAGAACTACTAGCCGCAGCCCTTGATGAGAATTGAACTGCATAAGGTTTAGATATTTAAATTTTTCATCTAACACATATGACAACATATCTTAGGCCTAAATCTTAACCGGATGGGAACAAGGTGCTCTAAGTAAACACTCAAATTGAGGATTTAAATAGGCATAATGGCATATACAGGGTGGCTGATATATAATGCAACAAAGTAAAGCGCTATATTTTTTTAATTTTTTTTTTTAATTTTATTGCTCAAAAGCAAAAAAATGTTGGAAATAACATCAAATTTTAGAATCAGTTTAGATTTGTTCGAATTGGCCACCTTTGGTACGAATTATGGCCTTCAAACGGCCGACAAAGCCATCACAGGCTGCACGAAAGTGGCTCTGCGGTATTTTGGCCCATTATCGGCAAAGCGCCGTCTGGAGATGATCGACACTTTGGTATTTCTTAGTGAGAACCTTACTCTCAGGCGCAAAAGTCCAACGGATTGAGATCCGGAGATTTTGGTGGCCATTGTGCAGTAGAAATGAAGCGAGGAACCTCCTTTTTAAGCCATTCTTGGTTGACGCGTGCTGAGTGCGGTGGTGCTGAGTCCTATTGGAATGTCCATGGTCTGCGGCCGAAATGTTTGTCTGCCCAGGGCTTCAATACTGTCTTTAAGACATTTTCCCGATAATATTCGGCATTTATTTTGACCCCACGGTCGATGAATACGAGCGGGGAGCGACCATCGGCCGTTACGGCGGCCCACACCATTACCATCGGCGGCGCTTGAGTTCTGGTGGCCAATCGCAGGTGTAAATTTTCAGCTGACCTCTTTGGCAAGTAAACCCGATTATTTTGTTTGTTCACAAACTGCTCAATTTGGAATGGCTTCTCATCGGAGAAAACCAAATTCGGTAACTGGCCACTTTCGTGCAAGCGAAGTAACTCCTTGGCTCTTTCCAGTCTAACTTTTTTTTGTCCATCGGTGAGCTCTTGCACTTTTTGGAACTTCAATGGCCTTAGTCCAAGCTCATTTTTCAATATGTGTTGCATCCGTTCTCGCGATATGTTCAGCTCACGAGCAATTTTTCTACCACTGCGGCGTGGATTTCGATCAAATCTGGCCTTCACTTTTCGGATCATTTCTGGTGTTGTTACCGTTTTTTTTTTCGTCCACTTTTTGGACGCGATGGTACGAGAAACAAAACATTTATTCACATTTAAATGCTGGAGGGCTCTAACGATAGCCACCTGTGGTTTTCCAGCCAAATATAAAGCAATCACACAAAATGCTTTTGTAAGCTTGTAAATAATAAACTGAACTGTCACTGGAATAAATCTGTCAGCTGTCAGACGAGCGGTTTACAAATGATAACAACCTGAAGTTGGTTGCAATACATATCAGCCACCCTGTAATGGTAGGTCTAGAGTAATTCCTCAAGAAAGAGTCACCTTTTAACGCTACAGATGAATCAGAAGCTCTTAGATTTTCAAATTAACACTTCTTTTTGAAATTCCCTATTCAAAGAACTCCGTTCAAGCTGGAGTTTATTTTTTGTGGAATTCACTGACTGGTATTATTTGCCACGACATCTACAATTTATTTCAATGAAATGATTGAAACTTAACTGAGGTTTGTTTATTGGAAATTCTATGAATATTCAGTAGCCAACTGAACAACTACAATACAAAGAATTTTTAAAACATAAATGAGACTCAATTGAGTTTAATTGACCAAAAAAAAAAAAAAAAGATCAGAACTACCAGCAGAAGAGGGATATTAACAGCAGAATTAATAGCCAATGGCAGAGTGACTTTGAATATCATGATAAATAGTAAAAGAAATGATGTGTTCAACTGACATCTTTCAATCGAGATCTTAAAACTTAAATAATTGTAGCCTCTTGCGATACTCTTTGTCTAGTCTGCATTATCACAGAAGTTGATGATAGTGCTTAGCTCAGTTTAATAAAAAAAAACGAGTGCTAATGACTGCTAGTCCTACGTCTTCGATGTCCTTGGTCCTTTGTGGACCAACGGTAAGGTTGACAACAGAATGAGAGATGTCTGGATGTGTACTAATGTTGTCGAATCCATTTTAACATATCGAATTCTAGTTTAGTGGATGGCAATAGATTAGAACTCTTGTTTCATTATTGTGAATAAAATTCAAAAGATAGTCTAACTGGTTGTAATAGACAGGCTGAAATCTACTCCACAAACTACTCTCAGTATTTAAGAATATTTATTGTGATAGATATCAGTGACTCTTAATACGAGGACTTGTGAAAGCTATGTATAGGCATCTAATTTGTCTCATTGGTTTCAATTTGATCTCATTACATGGGTATGAGAAAGTAATAAGAAGATAAAAAATTGAGAAACGATTGTGGCCTGCAAGATATACAGTGAATCACAGTGAAAATGGCCCACCAGTATTTGGTTAATATTTATTAAATATGAAGAAAATAAAATACAGGTATGTGATGAAAATCGATTCGTTTTCAAGTAAAATCGTATTTGGAAAACGAACTTTTTGCTATAAGATGTGATGAAATCCGAACGGTTTTAGTTTCCATTTTTTGTTTTATTCTAAACCGTCTCAAGTAAAATAACAAACTTTTAAGTAAAAAAAAAAATTATTTTTTAATTTGTAAAGCGTAGCAAAGGCATTTGTTTTATCAACCTCAATTTTTATAATCAACAATTCTAATCGTTTTGAAAATATTGAATGAAAAAGGTTAAGGGATGCATCAAGCCCGGATCTAGTCATGATTGGAATCTCAGTTTAGCACGAGGCGTTTATAGTAGGAATTTTCAAAATGGAGGTCGTGGTTCATGGCTCTTAGCTGATTCCGGATATGCGTTAGAGCCTTTCGTACTAAGTAGTTCCATTTAGAAACCCAAGTGCGGGATCAGCTCAACATATATTTAATAAAACCCATGCATCAGCTAGAAATCTTATTGAAAGAACAATCGGTGTTCTCTAAAGCAGATTCCGTTGCTTGTCTGGCGCTTTATGGTATAAACCGCAGAAAATTGTTAAAATAATAAATAGTATATGCTGCGCACTTCACAATATGTGTAACTTTTACAAATTAGACCACAATTTTGATACTACGATTACTCCACTTGAAGAACCTGATCCTAGTGAAATCGAACTTGACTTAAGTAATCCAACAAATACTGAGGCAAGCAGAAACCGGGATGCAATTGCAGAAAGCCTATTTTTAAATAATCCTAATATCCTAATATGTATATATTATGAATCTTTCTGTAAGTCTGTTTGTTTGTTTGTTTGTTAGCCAATCACGCCTGAACGCCAGGACCGATTTTCTTGAAATTTGGGATATTGATCGAGCTTTTGTCGGTGCAGGTTACAGGCTATAAATCTTTTCAAAATTTTGACCAAAAGGGGAGAAAAAATGGGCAAATATTAGTACTTTTATGCATAAATGCTGTATTTTGTCTGTTTTATAGGTAATTTTTTACGATTTAACTTGGTTAAGTTTCCCAAATAGCTATTGGAGGTGTTCCGTTTCTAAAGTTGAACCGAAAGGGGTCCAAAAAGGGGAAAGGGGCCAATAAAGGGCAAATTGAGTGCATAGCCAATCACGCCTGGACCGATTTTCTTGAAATTTGGGATATTGATCGAGTTTTTGTCGGTGCAGGTTATCTGCTGGGGAAGGTTTCTAAGTTGGTATGACCAATATCCGACAGGTGGCGCCACTGAAAATTACTAAAAATGAATTAAATCGTAATTTCATCATGTTATGATCTTTAGCAAAGTTGTTGCGCATGAGCCGACGAAGGTTTCTAAGTTGGTATGACCAATATCCGACAGGTGGCGCCACTGAAAATTACAAAATATGATTTAAATCGTAAACTGTGTATTTGATCATGATATGATCTTTATCAAAGTTGTTGCGGATGAGTCGACGGGATTTCTAAGTTGTTGCGATTAATTACCGATAGATGGCGCCACTGAAAATTATTTAAAATAAATGACAAGTAATTGGTCGACCTACACCTCAAGCACGGAAGAAAAGAGCATTACGAGCCTCAGAATCAGACTAGCAACGAACATTGAGACTGGAAAATCTTTGAGTATATACCGATGAGATCCGTTCGAGAGAAGTGAGATTAGAAAATGAACGAATGCGTACTACTCAGGCCCGTTCGTCCGAATCATCTGGACAACGGGAAACAAATTCAATAAAATGATTCAAAATTAATTGGATATTTGTGTAATGTCTTTCCTCCAAATTTATTTTAGTTGGTGGAGCAGCAACGCGCGCAGGCTACAGCTAGTTTTATATAGTAAATAAATGAGAAATATAAATAAATAATTACATTTTCGCTTCAATATTTTAATCAAACAATTTTTTTTATTATTAAAACTGAAAATTTTTTAGCAAATCGTATACGAATGGTTGCTCGATTTAAAAACCAAAAATCAAACTAAATTTTCGTTTTCTATCACATTCTTATTTTTTGAAATTTTTATAGAACAAAATGAAAAATGAAATCGAATTCGGTTTAAGAACAAAACCAAAACGAAACAGAAATAAGCGGTGCCATCACAACTATTTCCGATTTTATAGCGTTTTTTGATCGAAATCGTTTTTCATCACATACCTGATAAATATTTTTGTTTAAAATAAAGTTTATTTGGTATTCAATATAAGGAACTAAAAATTCTTTTAATTACATTATTAATTCATTGATTTTTTACATCAGAAACAAAAACAGTTCAAAAAAATTTCTCCAAGTTACACAAAAAAGTTAGTAGAATCCATTCCTAATCGTTTAAAATCGGTAATAAGTCAAAAAGGCTTTCTTAAAAAATATTAAAAATAAAAAAAACGTTATTTCTTTAATAATAATATACTGGGCCATTTTCATTGTGAGATAAATTTGAATGAATTAATAATGTAATTAAAAGAATTTTTTAGTTCCTTATATTGAATACCAAATAAACTTTATTTTAAAGATAAATATTTATTTTATTTTCTTCCCTTTTTAATAAATATTAACCAAATACTGTGATTCACTGTAGCTCAAAGGGGTCTATATATGGCAAAATATCATGGACTTATTGATCCGCCTTCGTATTATTAAATTTTTATGTATATTGAATTCCATATATTCCGTCTTCTTCTGTTACAGGTCTTGGATTTATCATTCAATCGCATTAAGAAGCTAAAGCGCAGCTCTTTTCAACCCTATTCAAGTATTCGTTATTTATTACTCTACGAGAATATGATACAATCCGTTGAACCGGGTACATTTTCACATCTTACATCACTACAGGTAATTGACATTTTATTTTGTTTTTTGTTTTTTTTTTTTCTTTATTTATTGTTATTGTTATTGTATAAACAATGGAATTTGTTTTTTTTTTATTGCAATAACTGTTAAAAATATACATACATGTATGTATATACAAGTGTACGTAAGTATGTTTGAGTATATTTTTTCAATTATCTGATCAATTGTTTCGTTTCGTTTTACATTTCGTTGTAATTCAATTCATCAAAAAAAAAAAAAAAGTTTAATTATTAAACAAATCATTTGAAAACATGCAATTGTCATATTAACAAATTACTTGTCAATATAATTAATGAATGAATGATTATAAATTATCAACATTTTTTTTTCATATAACGGTTTCTTTATAACGTTTAACAGATTGTAACAAATGATTGTAATTTTAACACCATTTTTATTGTTGTAGGAAATCGATTTATCGAATAATGCCTTAATGACCATACCATTGGAACTGTTACAGTTGCCATCATTGAGGAATCTTTATATAGACAGTAATGAATTGACATTTTTAGAGCGAGATTTAGAGGCTTTAGAAACGCCTATTAAGGCACCATTAGAATATATAAATGTGGCCGATTGTGGCCTGCAAGATATACCCGATTTTGGTATATTACCAAGTAAGTTCTTTAGCCATAAGACAATATTGTACATAAATAAACTTTATTTTAATTTTTTTTTCTAGAACTTTGGCATATAAATGCTTCCTTAAATCCTTTAATGGACTTAAGTATTGAACGTTTTGCCAATTTGTGTAATTTAAAGAGTATCGATTTAACCCGCACCCAAATGTCACAATGCCAATGCCAGCAGGTCAATAATCACTTGAGAACATTGGCTGTTAAAACGAAATTTGTGCCAGTTTGTGTAGGTAAGTAAGAGACAGAGAACATATTTTTGACCTATGACCTTCAATTTTTTTTTTACATTTACTTAAAAGCCTCTTCCCTACTTTTCCAGAAATTTTAGATCCATCCATATGTCCACTGCCGTATAACTTCACCATTGATTCGCCAACGTTTCAGGCCTGCAAAACATCGGTAAAAATTGCCGAAGCGAAAAGTATGTGGATGCTTATAGCAGCTTGTACGGGCGGAGTATTGATCGTCATACTACGTAAGTCAACAATGTTTGCAAGTATTTCCGTAATTTTCAATTCTTTCAACTATTTACAGTGATCTGGTATTGTATACATCGACGGCGTAAAAAACGAAATAAAAAACTGAGAGCAGCCGCCATTCACCGTAAAAGTTTAGTTATTTCGCCAAAGAATGCCATCAACAAACAGGAGAAAGAATTTCACTGTAATCACAACGATGAACTGTTATGCTGTGATACTGCCTAAAATAAATTGTAAAAATTAATTTTTTTTATTTTATATTTACTTTAATTAGTTGTAAGTTAAAATGACTCCCTAAAACTATTTATAAATTAAATCTTAATTATTAGAATAACAAAATAATTTGTTTTTAATTTTTAATTTAAGATTTTTGTACATTTTTGAGATGAGAACTATTGTTGCGTTGTAGACATTATTGTAGTATTATTAATGAAAATTTAAACAAATAGCATTACAACTGCATTAATTTAATAATTATTTAGTTTATACATACATATGTTAGAAAATATATTTTTATTTTTTTTATTTTTTGTATAAAACCATAAATGGATAAAAAAAAGCCAATCTCACATGGTGCCTTCATTTTAAATTTAATTTTAAATGTTTTTATTTTTGTTAATCTAAAAAATATTGTATGTACGTACGTATAATTTTTGTTAACAATTTAGCAAAAAAGAAAAGCCCACCATAACAACTATAAGAAATATTTTTAAAATAAAAAAAGTATTTATCAAATGACTTAAAAAACAAACCAAAAATTGTCTTTAAATGACATGCATTTTCTATAGCAAATTTTTCGATAAGTTTCATTTTCTATGGTAGATTTTTCAATGACTAGAATTTCTATGAGATGCATTTTCGATAATACAGTAAATCTACAGTAAATTTGTCTCGATAACTAGCAAATCATATAGTAAATTTCTCAATGGCTTACATTTTCCATAGTAAATTTCTCAATGAATTGCACTTTCGATAACTCGCATTTTCTATAGTAAATTTGTCGATGACTTGCATTTTCTACAGTAGAGTTCTCAATAATTTGTATTTTCTACAGTAAATTTTGTCCATGATTTGCATTTTCTATAGTAAATTTCTCGATTACTTGCATTTTCTACAGAAAATTTGTCGATGACTTGCACTTTCGATGACTGGCACAGTAAATTTCTCGCATTTTCAATGACATTTTCGAAGACTTGCGCTATGTTGTAAGTTCATACTACAAGTAGCAATTAGTATGGTGTTTGCCTTGTCTTGTCACAATCAAAAGGTTGAAATATACGTCATAGTCTAGCTTAGAGGCAGTGTTTCGGGAAACTGCAGTAAGCATAATCCATTAAACTAACAAATAAGTCAGTAAAAATATATGAATGTTCGGTTATATACAATATATTGTATGTACATACATACATATACATACAAATGTATATTATATTGCATATAGATTTTAGTGTCCTGTTGTTGTTTTTTGAGGAATACTGGAGTGTGTTTGTCATTTTAAATGTGTCATAAAAACAAAAAGTTCAATGTCCTTTTTATACAACTACAACTGACTCCAACGCTATGCTTTTGGGCTGAAAAAGTAAAAAAAAAAATTTATAAAATGGTGAAATATTTTTTTTTTATTAAAATCTGGCATTTGAGACAGGGAAATAGTTTCAAGAAGGAGTACAAAGGGATTGGGTATACTCTCTCTGAATAAGACCCTGTAGGACGGTGGATAACTGCCAAAGTGGATTGGTACACCAATCTTCACGGAGTTGTCGAAGATATTTGCTATTTTTAAGGCTTTTGTGACCGTACCTGGCTTCTCTTCTTCAAATACCTGATTCTCTTTTACAGTTAGACTGTTCTAACAGCGATAGGGTTGGTTTGGTGTAACTCATGACTAACACGCCACTGTAAGAGGCATAGTGGTATACTTGAGAACGAGATGGTTAATACTTTTGCTAGGCTAGAATTCCACTCTGTGGGTGTTGTAGTGGTCCTAATTCCGATCCTTCAATTCGCTGTCTCTATGGACTAATCTTGTTCTAGAGTAATTTCTTTTATTTTAAAATGAAATGGAGGCATTTACTTAATTTTGTGGCAAATTTACTCCCTTAAAAACGACGCCTTTAGTGTCTTTCTAGAACCTACCAGACTATCATCTACATATGTTTCATATGAAAACGATTTTAGTTTCATAAATATTTTCCGTGTTCATTATTTTAACCCATTTAAAGTGCAACTGAATGAAATAAGGAGTTTTAAACATGCAACAGGACAACATAATAAAACAATTAAAAAAAAAATCTTTTATTTACATGTATAGCCTCTCTGACAATTTTAAAATGTCTATGCACTGTCAGTTTATTTAAAATCATTAAAACGTTTACATCGCAACGGACAATGAAATGGAATTCAAAACGAAAATTGTCTGCGTTATTCTACCGATTTATTTGCTTTACGTTTTCGATGAACTACTCTATACCCAGGCATTTATGAAAAGTGTGCGCATCGAAGAGATACCCTTTGCTTTATCAATGAAAATATTAAACAAATCTCGTGAAACTACACCGTTAAGGCCAGAAGGGGCTCAAAAGTCTGCTGGAATTTATGCTGCAAAACGTTTGGATCAGCATAAAAGTTTTTTGAAAATCTTTAATATTCCCTGTAAGTTTTAATTTTTAATTCAAAATATTTTTATATTTTTTGTTGGATTTTAAAATTCTTGCCTTAAAAAGAAACCATTATCGTTCATAAGTCCATTCAATCATGTTCCATATTTTGCATTCCTCTTCTTCTTCTTCTTTTTTTTTTTTTTTTGTTTCTTCTTTCCATCACCATTTCAGACATCATATGCTTTTTTGCGGCCAAAGGAAAATGGCCATTTATACCGCCTTTTATGCAAAATCGTGTCGATGCAGCTGCCCGCACACTATTCAGCCAAAACGATAGTTTTATTAGGCAATTTTGTCAGAAATGGATCCAAATAAAGGAATGTTTTCGACCGCTATTTTGTAAGTAAATAAAAAAGCAAAAGATCAAAAACAGGGAGTAGTGTTTATGACGTTACTGGATGAAAATTGGAAATTTTAGTCGTTGTGCTAGGAGTTGGCCCGATATAGTCGTTAAAGTGCTTTACTACAAATCCAAGCATTACTTATTTGTGCATAAAGATGTGATGGGTCTTCGACTTTTAGAAAATTAAAAGACTTCCTCCTGAATCTGCAAAATGGAGCACAAAGGAAGATTTTCGTTGTGACGACTACATTTTCACAGAAGTCTTCGTGTCTAGGAAACGATTAATGGTAACCCTACCATTCTAGAACATGCTACAGTAGTAAAATTACATGCAAAATTTGAAAAAAGTTACGCGAAAGTTAATTTAGAATACAAATACGTTAGTTTCTTATCTAATTTAGCAAAACTATTAGAAAAATAATTGCTGACAAAGTTAACCCAGTTAATCCAGTGAAAATTAAACAGCAATTGCAGTCAACAAAAAACTTGCAAGCATAGTAGATCTGTAATTAACGTAAAAAGTCGTCTCTGAGAAAAAGGAAATGCTACCCAAATTCACATATCCGCAGGTTGTTGTATATGTAAAGAAAATTGTCAGACTAAAAAGCTTATAACATCACCCTGGTATATGCATATGTTTAGCAAATATCACAACCTTATTTTATAAACGATCAATGGGAACAGAAAACACGATTGCCAAGTTTAGAAGATTAAACAGAAACCCAGAACGGAGGTCTCTAAGAAATTTTGTACATTTTTTCATGTCTTTATCGAATATGTAATGGTAGTTGCGATTGATCAAAAAAGTACCGAAAAAAAATTTTAAAAATTAATTCTTTTCTTAAATTGTCAAAAGAGAGAGAACCGAAAATTTTGTAAAAAAGATTAGAAGGTGTTATAAACTTTGTTGGTATACATATTTAATTTTATAAAGTGTTGGAAAAGGTACCAAATTATATTTTTACAGGCAGTAAATCAAATGCTAAAATTTTAATTAAAGGGTGATTTTTTAGCTATTATCTTTTTGGCAACACTGGTTTAAACAGCTCACGTAAGTTTCGTGTTTTGTTTCACTGTCAAACATCTTCAGTTTGGTCTATAATTTAACCATGAATCGTCTTACAAACGAACAACGCTTGCAAATCATTGAATTTGGCATCATTAGACCGTACTTCTTCAAAGATGCTGCGAATCGTAACGTAACTGTGAATGGTGAGCGCTACCGTGAGATGATATCCAACTTTTTTTTGCCCAAAATGCAAGAGCTTGACTTGCATGACATGTGGTTTCAACGACGGTGCCACATGCCACACAGCACGCGTAACAATGGACTTTTTGAGAGGCGAGTTCGGTGAAGATTTTATTTCACGTTCGGGACCGGTCAATTGGCCGCCTAGATCGTGCGATTTAACGCCTTTAGACTATTTTTGTGGGGCTATGTTAAAGCTCATGTCTATACAGACAAGCCCGCTTCAATTGACGCATTGGAAGACAACATTGAAGCATTTATTCGTGAGATACCGGCCGAAATGTTGGAAAGAGTATGCCAAAATTGGACTAAGCGAATGGTCCATTTGAGGCGCAGTCGCGGTCAACATTTGCATGAAATAATCTTCAAACATTAAATTATATGGACTGTACTATCGATTCAAATAAAGATTTCATGCATTTTTCTGAATTTTATGAATTTTTTTTTGAAAAATTTTCCTATAGCTCTTAAAAAATCACCCTATATTAAGCATACGAAGAGGTCGAGTTGAAGAACGATACCAAATTGTTTTTTACACACGGTAAACAACAATCTAAAGCAAACAACAAATTTTAACTCTGTACCCCTCGCAAAAAGCAACGCAACTACTTTATTACTATGACGTTTAATAAACCCATTAATGAATCGATTTTCAATTACTAATTTTTATTTTATAATATTTAGCTTATCGGAACCCGCAATCGTCTCTAAGTAAACAGAATTTTATTGAAACAATTTTGATTTGTTTTTTCTTAACACTTTCCTTAACACGTAGTGTTACTAACTACTAGGAACTGATATTGAATTTATAATCTTAGATCGTTGATGGAGAAAAATTGATTATTATGTTATCAGTCGTATTCAACGTAGAAACCCAAAATATAGTTTAAAGTTTATGATCAACATATGTATGCATACGTGATCGAAAATTTATGATTTTTTGTTGGCCTGCCTACAAATATAAAAGAGCTGAGTTATGAACTAAGTGAGTGATTCATTAAGTGCACAACCAAATGCCAGTTTAGGTGGCTTCCTAGATGGATTCAAGTCTCTTAATTTTTAAACCACGAAAACCATGAAGAAAATGTTTCTATCTTATACTAAAATATTGCTTGGATGATTACTTGCTTAATTGGCCATTACTACACATTAGTCAGGATTGCGACCTCTAGCCCCTCACACCACCCATGTTGTGTTTGTTAATTTTAGCCATGAATGGCGGGAGATACTGTTTAATAACTTTTACTCTTAACATGCTTCTAATTTTAAAAGAAAGCAAATCATGCTTCATTAACCATTCGATTTTCTTTCATATGAGAAATAATGCTTAAAAATATAAAAAATTTAACGAAATAATTTTTATTCCACAGCTACCACAACCACTGCCTCTTCTCTGGATGTGGTCACTATATCGAATCAAAGATGCC
Organism: Sarcophaga caerulescens; assembly: GCA_927399465.1. Classification (NCBI taxonomy): domain Eukaryota; kingdom Metazoa; phylum Arthropoda; class Insecta; order Diptera; family Sarcophagidae; genus Sarcophaga; species Sarcophaga caerulescens. Next base: position 45,407,372 of record OV656868.1, read on the forward strand.
AGTGTGCAAATCTTATTGCCACTGAACCACCAGTTCCCGTCGTTTATTTCGATCGTGATCATATAGGCAATATTAGCGTTGAAACCATATCGAATACCATTGAATTCCTACAAAATTTTCTACCACCACCCACCAAGAAAGGCAAACGAAAAAATCGTGTACGTTCACGCGTCGACGAAATGGATATTGAATGAGAAGAGAACGGGGAGAAGGACACACATTTAAGTGAAGTAAAAAACAAAGTACATATTTTTCTTTTTGTAATTTACATATTTTTAAATGATTTTCAAATAAAAAGCATTAAATTATATTCTCTCAAAACTTAATATTTATAATTATTTACTTCTTATTCATTCATTCCACGTTCTTTCTGTGTGTCAAATTTATCCATAAGTGGCGGGACATACTGTTTAATCATCATGTATGTAAGTCTATAGATCTTAATTAAATTAAAAATAATAAATAGAATAATAGTTTATAAATAATACATAATACATATTTAATATTTCTGATTAGAATTTATTACAAATCGTGTGAAAACAAATTATATTAAGGCCATCTAATTCTTAAATGCTATGATTTGTTGTTTGTCTTAGACTAATCTTATAATAAATAATTAATTAAATATTAAGATTATATGTTAAATTTTAAAAATGTCTCTCTGTATGTAATACTATATTGGCACCCAATTTTTCCCACAAGTGATATGCAGATTTGTATTCGAATATCTGAACGTTTAAGTGCCGCTTAAACATTTAAAATTTCATCCCAGAACTTCATGCGAGACACTTTAAATTTATTGTCAGTCTTTAGGATAGGCCCAGAGCCAGTCAGTACATCGTTTTCAAAGAGTTGATAATCACAGATGGTTTCAGGTTTACGATTAAACGTTGATTTGTTGCATTTTTTCATTGCAATATCGGGTGATGGTTCTCTGAAAGGATATTTTTTTTTTTTTTTTTGTTAAATTTTTATTTTAAAATTTTTTTTTTTATATAAAAAAGAAACCCACACTCCCCCCTCACTTACAGGTATTTAGCAAAATGTACAAAATTCTTGACATACAATTGCAAAACTTTGGCATGACGAGAATCTTTCTCGAAATCATTAAACAATAAAGGTGATCTGAATAAATAGATAAGGTCATCACAGTGCACTGCACCATAATGTCTTGAGGTTTGGCTACCAGAGTATATGGATGAAAATGTATGAGGACCGGTATAATTAAAACTAAGCAAATAAATAGGCGTGGTTTTAGTATCCATTGTGTTTATGAAATGCTTAATGGTGTTATAGAAACCATGATGAAATCCCCTTTCTGTTATCAGCTGGAAATAATGAAAATTAATTTAAATTTTTTTTTTTTTTTTTTAATTTTAATTATGCTCTTACATCCATAAATCCTTGTGTGGTGTCGTCATTTAATTGATATACGCCTTCAAAATACTGTTTCACAATGCTTAACATTTTCTTTTCTATTGTTTTATTATTCATATATGCGGGAAACTCCAATAAGGTTTGTAATAAATTATAAAAATCCTGATTAAATGAATCTATCAGCTGTTGAGACTCCATTATGGCTACTACTCGTACAGCTCCTTCATTGGGCACTGTACCCAACATAAAGGGTACAGCTTGATATTCTCCACTTTTCATAATATCTAATGGATGTTTTGTAAAAAAGGCATCTTCCACATCCTTAGGTTCTACCACCGGTCTATAATTTGTTATATGATCGACATTCCAAAATTTTAAACCATCACCAGCCTTTATTAAGCTGTGCATATCAACCGCTCTCAAAGCCTCTAATAACTGGCGAGTGGTCATGTTTTCAGCCTTCTCTATGCCACACAATTCGGCTATTTGTGTGGCCTGTTCTAGAGGATTTTCGTTTATAGCAAAAGGTACATTGGCGGTACCACTTAAAGAAATAACACCCCGAAATAAGCCCTGTGATTGAGAACTCAACATGTGCATATGGGCCGATATGGCACCAGCACTTTGTCCAAATATTGTCACTTTCTCTGGATCACCACCAAAGTCTGCTATGTTTCGTTGCACCCATTTTAGGGCCAACAGTTGATCTTTTAAGCCAAAATTTCCTGGTATACTGTTGTCACCCGTTGATAGAAAACCAAATGCACCGAGCCTATATGAAAATGTTAGCAGTATTACTTCTTCCGTATCCATAATATATTCTGGACCAGTAATAGCAGGATTTGCTGTACCGCTAAACCAACCGCCACCATATATATAGACCATGACGGGAAGTTTGTCGAAATTGGAACGATTCTAAAAGAGAGGAGTAAGGGAAAGAACCTGAGTTTTAATATAGGAATTAAAATTAAACTTGTATTCAATCATGTCGACGCCATGTGGATTGGAATGTTAAAAGAATTTAACTGATATCAAGTAATTACTGCTATTTCCTGATGTAGAAAGGATCAATCTTAATATGCTAAATTCATTCTTTAAATGCATGCAAAGAAAACAATGGACCAAAATATCGTTTTTTTATTATTTTTTCATTACCAAACTTGTTACTCGCTGTTATTACAGCTTAATTACACTCAATATAAGATCGCCGCGCTTTTTGTTTATCCTCTAGTCTTTGGGCTTTTCTGTTTTAGTTAATTGACAACACTGTGTAAATATGTAGTCAGCATAAATTGTGATTAAAATGTTGAAAAGTTACACTGTGGTTGAAAATGAAGTTTAGGTGTAAAACAAGTGATTTCTTTAAAGTTTAAACTTTAAACCAATTGTTTAGTAAAACTTACCCCTCAAAAGTAAAAAGCTTTAACAGATGAAAGTGAAAAATAATTAAGAAAATTCAATTAAATGTGTATAAGTAAATAGAAAAGCAACATTGTGAATTTGTAATTTGACTTGTTGCTTAAAAACTGTAAGCTCCCTCAGAAAGTGAAGAAAAAAGTGCGCAGATAAAGAAGAGCATAGAGGAGACAAGGTAAACAAATATGATCTAATAACACACCGTACGTATGCGTAGAACTTATTTCTGTTAATAACTTGTAGTAAACCATGGGAAAAACAAATCCAAAAAGGTATAAAGGTAGGTAATAAAGGTATGCACAAATGTATTTGACTTCAAAAAGTACATAAGATCTAGCATACATGTACACTTATTCGAAGTATCCGAAGAAGAAAAGTACTTTTTTTTGAGAACAACAAAATTATCGAATAACTTCTTGTTGTTATTTGACTGCGTTCGCTTCATACAAATACATGTTCAACTTTCCTTCTTACTCGAAAATACCGGCACAAAACATGTCGAGTACAATGAGTACCACCAAACTTCACGTAGTACTTCAAATACCAATGAGTACTGCAAATACCACAAAGAAGTTTGGCAAAGAAAAGATCTATACCAAAGACTATAAATATATAAAGATGTTGCACACACTGTAAAAAGTAACATGTACTCAGAGAACTTATTATACTCAGAAAACGTATTGTTCTCTTCTCTAAGCAATTTATTCTCATATGCGTGTATACGTGTGTGCATGTATGGATACATGCATTGCCAAATAAAATAATAAACAAACTGAAAGATGTCTTGTTTTCACAAAATGTATGTGCAAATAGCCTGTGGAAAACAAATATTACCGTTTGTTTTATTGTAGGGTAAGAATATGTGTTTTATTGTTGTAGAAATGAAATTATATCGATTCGCACCGAATTATAATGTTATTTTTTAGACTGTTCAATTATGTATGTATGTATTTATGTATGTATGTATTTTTCGAAGGCAAGAAATCTTATTTCTGAGAAGAGGTCTGCTCTTGGAACTAACGGAGCTACAATAAACAAAATAATGTTTTTACACTCTAATATGAATAAAACAAAAATATACGAAGAAGTAGAAAGAATAGAAAGTGATCTCTAGTTTTAAGTTTTATGGACATGAATTTTTAGTTTTTTTTTTATTTAAGGATTAATGTTTTTATGTTTTGTTTTTCTTTTTAAATAAATTCACAAATATTTAAGTTTTTAAAGTTCCTTCTATTCTATATACATAAGTATACTTAACTTTATTTGTTACACTTATTACTTCTTACATACTTTTATCATTTTAAATGACCTCTGAAAATATGAAATATAAACTAAGTTTTTTTACGTTTTAGTAATTTTAAGTGATTTTTTTGTTATTTTAATTGTTTTTAGTTCATTGAAAATAAAGAGTTTTTTAAATCAAAAAGCGAAAAAAAAATATTTTCCAAAAAAATTGACTATTTTCGATTTCTATTTTTTTATTTCAATGATTAATAAATATAAGCCTAACATGTCGTTTGTTCATACACATAAGCATTTATATATAAAAAAACATCAGTTATGTGGTATTTTATGCTGCGAGTATTTGAAGTACCACATGAAGTGAACATAATTTTAGGAGTACTTGTTTTTGCGGATATATTTTTCAATGAGTACTCTTTTTACGGAACATAAGCAGCTTCGGATAAATACTTACTCGTTTTTGTCTTGCACACATTCTCTTCTCTTCACTGCTTGCGCTGTTAGAGAGAGAGTTAGTACTCTATTTATCCGACAACGAGTTGCACACATAAGCAAAAAAGTTATTCGTTGCAGACCTCTAGTAGGTAAAGTGCAAATATAAAAAACCAACAAAAACATATGAAAAATTACAATCGATTAAGATTACTGCAGTTATCAATATACATACAACTGCAAAACAACAACATAATTAAGCAAATTCTGCTTATTGTTTGGAAATTTCTAGTGTATTTAAATATGTGAAATTGCATATGTAAGTATGTATGTGTTTATGTTGTATAAAAAATAGGGCACTAACAGTAATGCAAACACTCATTATTCTCTCATTTAAATATAAAAGCGCTGAGAGCTCAAAAGTGCTTATAATTGCACACGTGCATATTTATTAATTAATAAATATTTAGTTCATTATTATTACATATTATTATTGTTATAACTATTTATTATTATTATAAACTTATTTACTTGTATTTAAAAACTGATTTATACTATACATCAGCTGTTTTGTCGAATGAAATAGCAAAATTGTTTATCATTTTCGTTTCATTTTTCAAATCTGTGAGTGTATTAATAAAAAGTATGAATGTATTAAAATTTTAATGGCAATTATTGATCTTGTAACTCCCGTGATAGCAGCATAGTATTCTAAAGGCCCTTGACTGATAGCTATCCTTAATAAATCAGAAAAATATGTTTAAAACTTACCAATGGCCGGTATACATTTAAATACAAACAATCCTCGCTTCCCGATACTGGGTGTGAAGGCAGCAAATAATTCTTTTGTATACAGTCCGGTTTTGCCTCAAACGCATTCAATGTATCCACCCATTTGGGATATTCCACGGGGCTCTAAAAAAGGAGAAAATCCATCAATGTAAATACGCCTCAATTGAAGAAGTTTTTTAGACCACAAACTCACACTAAAACGTAAATCCCCCACAGGCGGCAGGGCGTACGGTATACCCATAAAACCTTCAAATAACGGTATATTATAGCCATACATTAAACGGCCAATCACACAACCAGCATTCGCCATACAAACAGTCGCCGTATAACGATTTTCAACAAATTGACTTAAAACCGTATAGGCCAGTGGAAATATGAATATTAAAAGACATTTTAACGTCATCACAATAAATTTACGATAATGTCTTTGCAGAAAATCTATGAAATCTACAAAAAAGGCACACGTACGTACATCTATTAAATGTTGTTATAAAATTAATATAAAATACATAAAAGAGAGAGAGAGAGATAAGGAATGAATTTTAAAATCTAGTCAAATTATGCAAAAGTGTGATAATCATTTGCATATTTAAATCATATAATGATTATACAATATACAGTATTTTATTGACCATGATTAGTAAACTATAAACGAGTAATAAATGTCGGTTTAAAGAACAACAATCGTTGCTAATTAAAGCATTTGATTTGATTCAATTATCAGAATTTAGCGTCACCTATACAAGAATACAAGGTGATAAGCAATTTGTTACTCCACTTTCTGGACGAGTTACTACATATGAAACGTACGACTGGCCTCAATAGAAATGATGTGGAGTTAAATAGAATCTCCTTCTAACGAAATGTCTTTAGAATTCAATTTAAGTAATCGATTGGAACGTTACATATCCAATTTAGGCCAGTTGAGTTTGAGTTTTTGCCAAATGGATTCACAATTATTTGGGAGATGCCTATGACTGGGAACTCATATTAAAATAATGCAAAACTACTGTGAGTGACGCTTGACCTATTATTATTGCTGCAGTCAAAGTGAATTTTGAACTAATATAATCTCTCTTTGGGCTCTATGATCGAATTGACAAAAGAAAAAAAGTTATAAAAAATATTCCACATACTCAACTAAAATTTTCCATTCAATAACTTTTTTGCCATTCATCATATCGATCAATGTGACCGATATTATGTACGTGTGTTTAATCAAAACCATCGAATTTATAGAACAATTATTATAGACGCGTTTTCTACGAAGTCAATAGCAATCTGTTTACGACAAAAAACAAAAGATTAATGAAAACAATAATTTTAAACGATTTGAAAGTCTTTTGACATTTATCGTTAAATTATGCAAATCTTATCGCTGAACATTATCGTTATCGACGTCAACATCATTATCAATAACATCAGCTTCTGGAGCTGTGTCTGCATCACAGTCATTATCTCTATGTTGATGTTTATTTTTTCGTTATGATGATGACGATCATCGCTATTTTTGGCATTTTATGAGACCATTTAAGCCACTCACATTTTGTCATTTGTTTTGTTTGTTTATTTGTTTTGCTTTTTTATGATTATTTTTATTAATTGGTGCTACCGTTGTTAAGCCGTTTAAATCGTTTAAAGATTAAGATTTTGATTAATCCGTGTCTGGTTTTATTTTGTTGTTTTTGGTTCTTAATTTGTAGAAATATTTGTTAATGTTGCGGTAGGTCGTTGCTTAGACAGAAAAGTATCGCTAAACGCAACCATTGGGTTTTTTTAGTCGCTTTGATTTTATTTATTGACATTGGCAATTAATCATGTTCTTTTTTTTTTTTTTGTATTCTCGAGGTCCAGAGGTCAAAAAGGTTTATTGACTGATTTCGTTGTTTGTCGTAGTAAGCGGTTTTTTCTAGTTCTTTTCTGTTTTGGTGAAAACTATTTGTTTTCTAGATTTAGTTTAAATTAATTGGTTTTATTATATACTATAATTGATCAAGCTTGACTCTATATAGCGTTTAAAAATTTTAGAAATTTTTTATGGTTGAACTAGAGCTCGATTTTAATCTTTGACTGTAAGGTATCAAGACCATACGAAATATAAAAAATAATTCTTCGGCGACTTCCTCTCAGCAGATTTCTAGCAAAAACTCTGAGAGTAAATAAAATTACAATGAAAAGTTTCTCAAAAATATGTCGTTCTGAGTCGATTTTAAACTGTAGGTCCCGCCACTCATGTGTAAAATTAACACATACAACATAAGTGGTGTGAGAAGCTAGGACATAATCCTGACTAAAGGGTTCTAATGACCAATTATGTTTGTATGTACATATTTCCATCAGTCGTAGAATCTAAGCCTTTAAATATACTTTCCCTGCCCTTCTCACTATTGCAGTCATCATTTCGATTAACAACCCGCTAGATTCAACACTAAGTCCATAATTTCTTAGTGATTCTGATAATATAAGTTCACCATGTACCCACCAATAATCAATGTAATGTAATCAAAATTAATGACATCGTGTATAGAGCGGATAATCGTCAACATACATACTATGTATGTAAATATAACAAACGAAAACTATTATGAATTAGTTGAGGGGAAACTGATATCCAGCTAGGAATGAACATATTTGTTTGGTGGTATTGGCAGATCAAAATTAATTACCACTAGTTCCTGCCTATGGCGAATGATTGTTCCAGTTATTTAACAAATATACAAGGGCTGCTATCAGTGCTATATACACTAAAATATAGGCTTTCTATCTGATGTTATTTGTAACTCTTAATAACCCCAGTGAATTTTGCGTTGATAATAATTTTTCTGATCAATTTCGTATTTTTTTTATAATTTTATTTACAGAATATTTTTTTAATTCAATTCAACACATTTTTAAATTATTTTTAAATCAAAAAGAACTTTAAATTTTACCCGAATTCAATTTTTTTTTATTACATTTTTCTGTTAATAATACCGTCCGCAACTTTAATGTTAAACCATCGAACACCGTCTGAGCCAAATAACGTTTTAACGATACTATTATATTCGTACGTTGGTACATTAGATAAAAATCCAAAAGGAAAGTTAAAAACGAAATCATATCTCGAATACGCAATACCCGAGGCACAACAAACCATTGATCGTTTAAATAAGAACAACAACACCAAACAACCGCGACTACGAGAATAGATAGAAAACATAATTATTTAAACGGTCGGGTAGTACATATTAGATCGTCGTCATTGTTGGTTGTTCAAAAATAAACGACCAATAGCAGCCAACCTATTATGTACGAAGATTTCAATACGATTTCTTCTATTTTCCCGATTAAGATGTTGATGATGGTCATGAAGTTTATTTTGTAGAAACAAAAACAATAACATTATGAGAATATTGTATTCAGTGTTGCCGTTTTGTTTATTTCTAATCAAAATTGGTATTTTTTGGCGAATGTCATTTTGTCATGCAAAGTAGAACAAAAATAAATTTAAAATTTGATTGTAACTGGCAGAGGTATTTATTGGCCGCTGAAAAGTTCCGGGCTGAGGAAGAATCTTCCTTTATTGCAAGACTCACTTGACCTCTGTTAGTGTATTTATTATCAGTAAAGAGCAAACAAACTATTGACCACTTTTACCACATTGACCACAGACGTTGCGCATATGGCTCAAAATTTTTCGACAGTCTTACGAAGCTATCGTTGATATCTGTGCGATCATTAAATTCACAAAACCTTCAGGCTGGTTTCAAAGTTATTCTAAGGGAATCATGCTTTGAACGTTAAGCTCTGGTGCTGATTATTAAGCACGTTGTCAGATATTAGTTCTGAAGTTGCATTTTTTGGTGTGGCATAATGGCAGCATAATTGAAACGTGCTTCTTTAAGAAATATGAAAATCAGAGAGGACCAAGGTAGCGCGCAATGATTGTTAACTTTTTTTTTTTTTGCAAAATTAAAGGAATTATACATGGCTGACAAGTGATCTCACAAGAAGTGTCACATGCCGCTCGGCAAGAGTGTTTCACTTTGTACAGCAGTACATTGTCACCTGGTGAAATGAGGAAATGTCGAATTTGTTTATGCCATTATTCTAGATGGAATATATAGGTTATGTAGATCCATTCAATTAAGATCGCAAGTTGAATAATAATACTGAGGCCTATAGTTTACAGAAATAAAAACATCTCTCCCAAACGAAGTGGTTTATAATTCTTACACAAAATAAAAACATTTTCTTTGCATCACTTAAAGAAAACAATAAAAGTCGTATGGAAAAAATGTAAATCAAATGAAATGAAACTTTTTTTGTTGATTATTTACATATATTCTATATGTTGTTATCTGGTTTCTGTTATGTGCCCGGCGTTTTGTTTACAAAACTGGTGTATTCACTTTTGATTTCAATGTTACAACTTGTCTGACACGTGTATGACGTGCTAAGGTCACTCACTGGGTCTAGACTACAAGTCGTATCGTTCTAGTTCTAGAGTACAAAAAAGTTAAAATTTATTATAATTTTTTTTTTATTGATATCTTCATATAGTGAATCACAGTTAGTTTTATGCGTACAAAATTAGTTTTCGTAATTTGTTGTTTATTTTTTTAGTTCTAAAATGTATGTAGGTGAGTTTTGTTTATTCACAACTGAAATATGCGATATTTCGATACGGCATTTTGCCTTGAATTCGGCTTAAAATTATTTACGGATTTAACAAAAATGTATTTAAAGAATTTTAATATTCTGTTGTAATTAAAATTATTAAAAGTTTTTATTTCCTTGTTATGTACACATGACCATATCGTAGTATTGTTATAAATTTTGGATTTCATTTATACTGTGATTTTTCCTTGGGCCAGCTCTGTCAACATAGTCTTCTTTGAGCCATATACACTTTGTCCAATATTTCTCGAATTTTTGTAGCCCTGTCAAAAACTAAGATCTGTCGAGGTTACCAAAATATATAGATCTGTTTCTGAGGTGATTTTAATTGTTGGAGTCAAAATATGCAGGTCTTAGCATTATTAATGTATTTTTATCACCTTTGCACTAAGTTTACGTTTTCGCCATTTTCTCCTAAAACTATGCGGACGTCGGTTAACAATGGCTGACAAACACTAACTACATGACTCAGTTTGTTTGAATTTTTTATAGAAATCAACGGTTTCCTGTTAACAGGAAAAGTCACTGACTTACCACTCAGGTTTACTTAATTTAAACCAATCATATCAACCGTCTTGCAGATTCAGAAGCACACAAGCTTTACTTATTAAAAGAAGGATTGTGTTTCATTATATGTACTGGGTACATCGATAATCACTCGACTGATGTTCTGAGGGCTCTCAGGATATCTGAGATTCTGATTTATCTTATGAACCAATTATTGGCCTTTACGATTAACTTTCGTACCTGTCTATGGGAAATAATTTTACTGATGAAAAGAATCTTGTGAAAATTTCTTGGTTTTTGCCATTAGACTTGAGTTTGTCTATGGAGCAGATCTAGTGCAATTGGCTTCAAATGATGACTACATACTAACAAACAACGTTGAATAATTTTTTCTCAAATTTAGCAAAGTTTGAATTTACAACTCCAAATATAAAACATTTTGAAATCCTTTAATTTTGTTTTAAAATCTTTTTTTTTTTTTTTAATTCGTATTTTACATTAGTAAGATTGATTAAAAACACAATTAACCTTTAAAGGCTGCTGCTTTTAGTTCTTTTTTTACGATGAATTTAATTTTAAACATGATTTTTAAAATTTCAATATTAAAACTGAAAAACGCAACACAATGAAATTCAACATTCACTTTGCAAATATTTACCACCAATTGCAACTAAACAATTTTAAATTTAGTTTAATTTTTTTTCTTATTAAAAATTATATTTTATTGTCTTTATTTTTTTTTTTTTATTTTATTTTATTTTATTTTATTTTTTTACTTTTATTTTTATCGAGACGTTAAACTTTATAGATCAAATGTTATTCAGCAACTGAGCATTTCTTAAAATTGAATTCTTTCTTTTATAAAAAAAAAACAATTTTTTTTTTATATTTTATTTATTATGTATTTCCATTTTACTATTTTCTGTTAATTTTTAACTTTTTTCAATATTAATACTGTTGTTGTTGCTTTTATTATAATCAAAACCGATAACCACAATGGAATTTAAAAAATCAAAAAAAGAAAATGTTTTTTTAATATTTTTTTTTTTTTAGTTTTTGTTAAACCCAAAAGTACAACAAAAAAAGAATACAATTTAATTGTTTTTTTTTTTTGTTTACGTTTGTAGACTACAACAAACCGATTGTAATACATTTTAATGTCTGCCACGTTTTTACAATTACAACTCCTTGCAATTGCATTTTTGCAACAATGTTGACATATTTCCTTACGTACTCATTAAAATATATCGAATTTGTTCCGCATTGTCATCGACACATCATCTTTGTAAGTGCCGCTGCCCTGCCGTCGCATCACAGAGCCCCCATGACAAAGGTTTTCAATGAAATTCTAAAAACAAAAATATAAACTTGTCGTTATATGTAGATTAAAGATTAATACGGAATTTATAATCGTTATTCTTTATCGTTGAAATTTAATCATTTAATAGAGTTATTTTGGCAAGCGTTGAGTGCGTTTTAATTGTGGGAAAAGAAAAAGCACCCCTACGTTAGATACTCTAGCACATGTATGCTAATTTTAATTGTAAGTACTAAAACCTGTTTTTATAATACAATTCGCATAAATATTCGCCTGAACATATGTAGTTGTGGAGGGTCACTATCAATTAATATGGACTGGTGCCGTCTGGATAGCCCTCTAAACATAAGTTAGAGTAGTCGCTATCGATATGAGTGGCCTGGGATTGCGTAGTTGTCTTTTGAGGAGTAGTTGATTCCATTATAAATCCACTAAACACACAATAAAACCTTCTTAACACATTTTTGACGGTCACTTCTAATTTGCCCTATACATCACTTGGATGTAATCCAGGTTTCATCATCATTCAACATCCTTTTACGAGTCAGTTTGTTAGCGTTTCAACAGCGATTCGCAGCTAGAAATTCAAGCCGTACAGTTTCTTGATGTTAAATTGTGTTAAACACATGCATAGTTCTTCTTATTGTTTAAATATGAAAAAATATTACTTCGGCGGCTCTTAGAGTAAATAAAATTACCGTGAAAAGTTTCTCAAAAATCTGTCGTTCGGAGTCGACTTTATGTTGTAGGTCCCGCCACTCATGTATAAAATTAACACACACACAACATAAGTGGTGTGAGAAGCTAGGTTGTAATCCTGACTGAAGAAGGGTTGTAATGACCAATTAAATATGTATTTATTGTTGTCTCCATTTGGTGTTTGTTTTCCTCCTGGGTTCCATACATAAAATTTAATTTTAACAGCTGTTACGGTGAATTGGTGTTGGGGACTTGAACAAAACCAATATCATCTCAATATCCCTCTCACATTAGTGTAGGGTATAGCATTCAATATAAAATAAGATAAGATCTGAAAGCATTCTTATTACCATATTATACCCAAAGTTCTTTCGTTAATCGTGAGATAAGATATTGCCCCCCCCCCCCCCCCCAACACAGTTCAGTAGTGGTCTGTTATTAAAAATAATCGCCATAATCGTTTACCGTACGCTTAATGCATATCATTATCGTTGAATTTTTAATTCGTATGTCACAGAATAAATCATTTCTCAATGTCATATTCCCTACTTCCTCTCCTTGAATATGCCTCCTTCCTCTTCTTCATCTACAAATGGGTTACACGCGTATGTATTGAACTTTACGCGTAGAAGTATTTGTTATCTTCCGTTTTATTTAAAAAAAAAAAATGAAAAAAAGTCATAAAAGACGCATCAATTGGCTTTGAACTACATTTCGTTGTTGGTTTTTGTTTTTGTGTTACAGATATGAAAATGAAAATGGATGGAGTAGAGAAAGAAATAAATTGAAGTGAATGGAATGGAAAAAAGGTGACCCAAAAACATACAAAATGCTTAAGAAGGCAGTTGAAAAATTGATGAATGGAAGTGAAATTGTTTCTTTATGCGTCAATAAATCATGTTCAATTGGATTAATTATACAATTTAAAATGAAATTTACAACTATAATCCAACGTCGTCATAGATATCAATAGGGAATAGGGGATTTATTTTCTTATTCTTCCTTTAGTTCCTTTAAGAAGCTGTAAAACTGTTTGATAAAGCAAGGAGATCTGTTGCGGTATAGATTACGGGTGCGCACTAACCCTACAAAGACCCTTTTTGTTATGCTTAATTAACTTTTAGATACTATCCTATCACGCCGTCACATTATTCCCAATCGGCACTTCTCTAAAGTTGAGAATAAAATGGGCGTGAAATTCTCTCTGGAGAGTTTGCGTCTCAGCCCAAGATAATGGCCTTAAATTGTTAAAACATTCTGAGTAAGGAATCACCTCCTACTAGAATTTGTATCCTCTCTGACACCCAGGTGACAAATTAATCACTTTTGGATGCAAACTTTAGAGTCCTTTATTCGATTCTCCTGGCAGTTTTGTGCCAATCACACATTAGCCATAAACTTGCTAAAGCGGGCACTGACCTACCAAATACCAAATCCATATTGAAATCCTTGAACACACCAGACATAGTACATACTCTCATGCCCACATTCCCATGTAGAAAAGATAGTTTTAGTGCAACTACAACTAATTTTTATTAATTATTTTGTCATTTACGTTTAATGTTTATAAATTTGATCCCACAACTTCATACGCTGCATATGAAAATCATTATTAATCTTACGCTCATAGCCACTATCCGTATTGATGAACTCCATATATTTGCACATACCATTGGGGCCGGAGGTTAGAAATTGTTGCATAGTACACGAACCAACATCGTTGTAGTGCAATGGCTTTCTAAGATATAAAAACAACAACAACAACAATTAAAACAATTTAAATTAACAATACATAGTATAATGAAGGCCACCCACCCCGTTTTAACAAACTCCAATAAAGTAGCCACGAAATCTTTCGTTAATGCCATGTCAGTGGAATCCTTTTTGAAATCCGGATATATGGCTGGTTGACGAAATTGATATAACATATCATCAAAATGTACTGTGCCATAATGTTTTGAAGGGGTGACGCCGCCACTATACAACGGTATATAGTTATAGGGTCCACTGTATGAAAACTTATAAATATACATAGGGCTCTTGTCTATATCAGCAAAATCGAAATAATGTCTTAAAGTCCGATAAACCGGATAATAAAAATAACAATCACTTAACAGTTCTTGAAAACCATCAGCATTATTCTCATTCAGTTCATATTTATCATGCATATATTCCTTTGTCAGAACCATCAGTTGTTCTTCGTTTTTTAGTTCCAGTAATTTTAACATTTTATCCACGAAATTTTGATTCAATTCATTTCTTAAAGTCAGGTTTTCATATATATTCATAGATATAGCAGCTCCTTCACCACTGTACGACACTAAACCCGTTAGCCAAGGTCTCATTTCATAATTGCCCTGGCGTATAGTATCAATAGGTTTCTCTATTAAATAAGACTTCTCGTCATGGGAGTCTTCTATAACAGGACGGTAATTGAAGAGCATATGATTAAACCAAAATTTCAAAGCATCTCCCGACTTGACAATCGTATCAGCATCCATTGAGCGCAAATTTTTTGCCAGTTCCTTGGTGGATTGGCTATGAGGCTGATCAATGCCAACAGCCTGAGCAACAGCATAAAATTGTTCCAAGGGTTTTTCCAAAATACCTACATAGGGAGCCAAAGCATTGCCGCTACTCAAAATGGCCCGTTTGAAAAGATCTGCAGCAGGTTAAATAGAAAGGATTATGTAAAGGGTTTTCCATTCCGAATAAGATTTGAAACAATGACACTCTTCACCGTTTTATATATTGGATACCTCATAATAAATTATTTCAACTTACCCTTCGCTTTGGGATTTATCATATGGAAATGTACAGAACTGGCACCGGCACTGTGACCAAATAATGTCACTGCTTGGGGATTACCACCAAAGGCCTCTATGTTTTCATTGACCCATTTTAAAGCCAACAATTGATCCTTTAAGCCAAAATTTCCAGGCATTTCTTTGCAGCCAGTACTTAAAAATCCTGTTCAAAATTATTAGGAACCCAGAATCAAATATGATCCGTCACAACTTACCAAATGGACCCAAACGATAGGTTGCTATTACGACTATCACCTCTTTCGTATCCATAAAATATTCTGGTCCCATAATGGCAGGATTTGAAGAGCCACTAAAGAGACCGCCACCATAAATATAAAATATAACCGGCAAAGGTTTATCGGTTACTCCTTTGGGACGATATATGTTCATATACAAACAATCCTCATCGCCCATTATAGGCCAGTTAGGCATTAAATAATTTCTTTGTTTACAATCAGATTTAGCTGCTCGAGCGGATAGCACACCTTCCCACGATTCGACTGGCTCTGGATTACGAAATCGTAAATTACCTACAGGCGGTTTAGCAAACGGTACTCCCAGGAAGGCTTCAAAATTATCACCATTAATGCCGGGCATTTCAATACCCTCCAGGCAACCCAATTTCTCTAGACAAACTTTTAATCCATCATCATCACCTTTTACCACGACTACAACGAACAACAGGAATACTTTTATAAAAAGCCAAAACATTATATCACTGCCGTATTGTCACTATCACTGTCGGCTATGTGTTTACTTTAGAATTTCGATTTGAAATGAAGATTCTCGTATTGATTTCAAATTTATAAATCTTTAGAAATCTATCGGATATAGTTTGCATGTCTTTAATGCATTTTTGTCAAGTTGTGAAAAGCTTAATGAAACCATTTAAGTTTAGCTGTTAATAACCCATGATTAAGGGGTTTTACTATTGAATTAGAAATACAATATGTGCAATGCCCTACACAATGTCACTCGTTAACTTTAAAGATTACGATCACGTAATCCTATAAATTTTAAGCCTATGGACAGGCCTAATTCTCATGCCGCGTTTAACGGGAAAAGTCGAAGTTTTGTATAAATGCCGTCCTATGTTTATGATATCCAGGACTATAATATCAACGTCCAATTACCTAAGAAAAGTATCGGGTCCGCCATCTAACGTTTTTTTTTTTCAACTAGTGCTTATTTCGTGAATGGTAACACTTAGATCATGTCTGATTTGACAGATACTTAGTTTTATCCTTCCGCTGAACGAATATGGTTGTGTATACGCTTGAACAACGCTGGGAAATATTGCGACATTACTTTGAAAATCGTGGTAATGTTGCAGAATGTGTGCGAAAATTGCGTATGGATTTTGGAAGAAGAGAAGCACCGTCAGCTCCGTATGTTCGTTATCTTGTGAAAAAAGTGAAAGAAACTGGCATCCTCATCGATAAACCAACGCGTGAAAAGCCAAAAACAGTGCGTACACCCGAGAATATTGCTGCTGTGGCAGAAGCAAGGAGTCGCCGTTACAGTCAATGGCGATCGTTATCGGGCCATGTTGAACGAATTTTTGTTCACAAAAATTAAAGAGGAGGATATTGGCAACATTTGGTTTCAACAGGACGGCGCTACGTGCCACACAGCCGAAGCTACACTCGATGTTTTGCGCCCTGTTTTTGAAGATCGCATTATCAGCCGCAGAGCTGATGTCGTTTGGCCACCTCGGAGCTGCGATTTGACACCGTTGGACTATTATTTGTGGGATGCCGTCAAAGATAAGTGTTAAGCCGATAAGCCAGAGACAATTGACGCTTTAAAGGACAATATTCGTGAAGCCATTGGTGAAATACAGCTGCACACAATCGATAATGTGCTTAAAAATTGGACCGATCGTGTAGGCTACTGCATGGCCAGCCGAGGCAGCCATTTGAATGAAATAATTTTCCATTATTAACCGAAAGGATTATACTTTCAAATAAAAAAAGAAATTTGAGAAAATATTCAGTAGTTTTTTTTTAAAGCATTTTCAAAAAAAAAAAGTTATTTGGCAGACCCTTTATTACGCATACGACCTGTTATTTGAAATACTAAACAATGCGGTCCACCATAATTATGCAGCATACTTGGCGGATGAATAATAAAATAAAATTAACTTGACCCACAGACCATCGGGTGTACTCAGATTTTCCTAACTAGCTACAATCTGTCACAATAGATGTCATACTTAAGAGGACAACTCTTCTCGATGTTTGCTGGTATTTTACGTATTATTATTTTCGTTTTAAACTCGTTAAAATATAAACTTACGAGTATTATTCATGACATTTCATAATTCTAAGGCTGTTTTATTCAATCATTATTCGCATGCCAGTTAGTGCAGCCAGACAAATGTATGACACACTTACTTTAAATGGGTCAACATCCGCTCAAAACATACGAGTAGTCTCAACAAAAATTGTTGTAATTGATTACAATACTGTAGCTGAACACATGTCAGCTTTAATTGAAAAATAAAAACTGGAAGTGAAACCTATTATTTAATTAAATAAATAATATTAAAAGCAATTTGTTATAAAAGTATAATTACTCCATTACAGTTAGAAACAGTGGAGGCGGCCTAATAAAGTAAACAACAAATGTATAAAAGGAATAGGAAATTATTTTAGTCTTCTTAAAATTTCTTGCAATAATCAGATTAAGTGGTTCATTAATTGCAATACATTCAGAAAGCAGTAAATACATATATGTATTTGAAGGATGTAATAATTGGTAATTTAGAAGTGATATAACTTATTTGTCTATTTACTGTTCCCGCTTTTCTCAACAGAAACTTTCTAACAATTCACTCAGTAGTTTTCGATAATAATGGTTATTACAACCCTTCAGTTAGGATTACGACCTAGCTTCTCACACCGCTTATGTTGTGTGGTTTAATTTTATACATGAATGGCGGGACCTACAGTTTAAAGTCGACTCCGAACGACAGATTTTTGAGAAACTTTTCGGAGTTTTTGTCAGAAATCTGCTGAGAGGAAGTTGTCGTAGAAATATTTTTTTTTATTACGTTTTGCTGTAGATGTTTGACTTGGGATTAGAACCGTGGCCTCATGTATAATAAGCCAACACACTACCTACCTACTAGACTACGGCGACTTTAATCTCTATATATACATATAAAAATGTATACCGATTTTGACCAAACTTAATATACATGTTCTATGGGGCGTGAGGAGTGTTTCTGTGTAGTTTGAAGTTCGTCCGACAGATGGCGCAATATTTAGTTTTTTTGTGTTTTTGCACCGTAACTCAAGAACTACTGCACCGATTTCGACCAAACTTTATATACATGCTCTATGGGGCGTGAGGAGTGTTTCTGTGTAGTTTGAAGTTTTTGCACCGTAACTCAAGAACTACTGCACTGGCCAGCAACGCGGATCGGGCCCAGCTATCAAAAATCATAGATGGGCACTTTGCAGTACCAGTAAAATTTCAGTAAAAATTGATTTTTACTGATTACTGAAAAAAATTACAGTTACAAAAATGAAATCTAAATTTCATTACCAGTAAACATTTACTGAATACTGAAAAACTTAATGCATTAGAATTATAATGCAGTATGCTCATGTACTATGTCAAAAATATATAATTCCATTTGAACAATAATTGCTATGTCGATTTAGTGCACCTTTCATTCTTCTTCTAAATATCAATCAGCCATGACTTTACATTTACATTTTTTTTTTACATTTATTTATTATAATTAACATAACACAACAAGATTTTAATCTTATAAGTTATAGTGCTATGCTTAGGATCAATAAGATATAAAACATAAAAAAAATAAAAATAATTGTAAAGTATAAGAAATTAAGAAAAAAAAAATAGCAAATTAATATAAGAAACAAATTAATAAAAATATTAAATTTAAGTAGAAATATAATTTCAAGCAATTTAGAAAACAAACAGAAATAACTAAAAAAGTGAAAAGAAAGAAAAAATTAAGAATTATAAAAATATAAAAAAGAAATATTTACAAAAATCAGAGTAAGAAAGTAAGGATAAATATTTAACCGATATAGTAACCATACTAAGGAAGTAACATACTTTTCATTAAGAGAATAATTTAAATAACTCCTTTTTGAACGCATTTGCATTGCCTAACTTTTGTATGTAATTCGGTAGGGAATTCCAGAGACTTGTGGTGTGTATAAAAAACTGACGCTGTGACAGAAGAGTCCTGTACCGTTGTTGAATAATCTTCATGCCCCGGAATGACCTAGCAAACTTGACTCGGCCCAATAAATATTCCGGCTGTCCCGTATTAATAATCTTATGGAATAGAATGAGGCATTTAATTTTCAGAAGATTATCAAATTTCACACCAGATATCTGGTACGCTAAATGAGAAATATGATCACGGCGACCTTTAAGAAACACGTATCTTGCTATATTGTTGTATGCCAAGTTTAGTTTGCGGTTGTCATTACTATCGCAATTTGCGAAGATTTCGCACCCATACAATAGCACAGGAATTAAATAAGTTTTAGCAAGTTGCATACGAATTGCAAAAGGAGTTGAATCAATGACCGCCCATAAGTTCCGAAGCATGCTGTATATTCTGCCAACAACAACGCTTATATGGCCAGACCACGATAATCTGTCATTAAATACAATACCCAGATTGGTAGCAGACTTGACATAGTCAATTTTATTTCCCCTGATACTCAAGCCCGGTATGGCAACCGAAATGTTGGCTTTCGAAAGCACTATACATTTGGACTTTGAGGGATTAATGCATAGTCCATTTGCCGAAGCCCAACTGTCAATCCTATCCAAATCACGGTTAACAGAGTGTAAACAAGAAACAATATTCTCCTTACGAGTACTGGTATAAATCTGCACATCATCAGCATACATATGAACACGGCAGTCAACCAAAACATCCGGTAGATCATTAATATACATACAGAATAATAGAGGCCCCAGAATTGATCCCTGGGGAACACCTCTACTAATATTACGCGAATCTGAAATATTACCATTGAGATGAACCTTCTGACATCTGTCCAACAAGTAAGAAAAAATTAGACTAGCGGCAGAATTAGAAAAATTAAACAGTTTCCGGAGCTTATTCAGTAATATTCTATGATTGACTGTATCGAAAGCCTTGGTGTGATCGAGAAGAACTAAAAACGCTACACTATTTACATCTAGCTCCAACCTAAGGTCCTCAACTACATTTAATAGAGCGGTAGTACAACTCCTACCTTTCATGAAACCCGACTGATTAACTGTTAAATAATTGTGACATTGTGTGACATTGTGACTTTGCATGGAAACCAGACTTACAGTGAAAATAAAATTCGAAGGCAAAACAACGTTTGCCCCCCGGGTCTGCTAGTTATAAAATAAAAATCACAAATCCTAATGTTTTTGAGAATTTTCACTTGAAATGTCTTTCATCGATTTATTTGATTTAAATTTGAAACTACATAGAGTTCTTCTGCTTTGTTACAGTAATTGATACTTAAAAATATTTAAAATAAAAAATACAAGTTAACAACATTTAAACAAATAAATTAACAAGCGTACACAACACATTGAGATACAAACATTTTTTATCTTTTCATATACAAAAAAATTAATGAAAAAAACAGAAATTAAAAATATTTAAAATTAAAATAAAACTGCTATTACTACGATAGAGAGAACTAACTAAATAGGAGACAAAGTACGTCGTTGTTGTTCGGTTAGCTGAGGATGCCAGATGTCAATAATAAGCACCAAACGTAAACTTTTACCCTCATGCCATACTTCGTGTTCGAAACTGTCATCAAATATAAGAAATTCGCCTTCTTGCCAGGTGCTAAGCAAAGGAAAGTGGATCATTTATAGTTTATTTTTTTTAGTTTTTTTTCTAGAGAATTTTTAAAGTAAAGGATACATACCGCTCTTCTTCAGCTACTCTAAGGCGAGTGTCTTCGGGTACCACCAAACCCAAATGGGCTCTTAGTCTACAGTTGGTGGGTCCACAGTGGGGCCAAACATGAGTACCTGGATGCATTACGCTAAATTTAACCTGACCACGACGACAATCTCTTGCGGCTGGAAATTGCTGTATTAAACTGCATGTTATAGGTGCCTTTAAACAATTATCCTTTCGCTGTTGTCCACGGGCATACAATTCGAATTGTTTCCAATCGCCCTTATTCTTCAAGTTTTCCGCTTCATCCGTAAAGTAACCCTCTTTGCTAAGAATATTTTGTCCTTCGGCTTTAATGGCCATCCAGTTATCCTTTATTTTTTTTAAGAATTTTTCGTATGTCGTTTCTTCGACAGACCAGAATGATTGGGCCTTTAGATTGCGTTCATTATACAAGGATCTCTGGTAAACACTGGGGAATAATTTCAAATCGGCACCTTTACGAAAGACCTCAACAGCTTGCGTTTGTTTTCCTAATCTTTGCAAAGATTCGCCCAATTGGAAAAAGTAGCGGCCATCTTGTGTACCTGGTTCCTTGGTATCAATACCTTGACGCAAATATATGGAGGCATTGTGATAGTCTTGATCCAGTTGTTTTAATATGAAACCATAATTAACCAAAGCCAAACCATCTTGGGGCCATCGTTTAAGAATTTCTTGCAGTTCCAGCTTAGCATCTAAGAGTCTAAACTATATACATGAGCTTTTTTCTAACAAGTTTTGATGACAATCATTATGGTTTTTAATTGTAAAACTTATATTTACCGATTTGACATTAGAAGCGTGACAACTAATTGATTTCGTACGGCAGATTCCTGGGGAAAATTTTCGATAAGTAGTTGATGTATGGGTAGGGCTTGCTGGTATTGTCCTGTGTTTAATGAAAAAGATAGAAGGGAAAAATTTAATAATCGTTCAATAACTAAACTAAGGACCTTGAAACCTTACAGGACTTTAAACTAATTAAGGCTCTGGTTCAATATTAATCCCAGAGGTGTCCTGTAAGTTATTATTCTTATTGCGAAAGCGCTAAAAACCAGGTTAACTTACCCAAAAATCTTAATCTCTCCACACAACGCTCGCCAGCCGAACGATATTCCAGCCGTTGATTCTCATCATTTAGTTTGAATTGTAAATATTTTTTATAGAAATCAATGGCTTCCATTAGAAGATGATTACTTTGTTTGAGTTCAGCAAAGTGGTCCAGGGTTTGAGCTTTACCCAAATAAGTTTGAGGTTCATGAGGATATTTTCGTATTAGTTGATCAAACATATACAAAGCGTCGCCATAATGCTTTACAACGCGAGGAGAAAGCGGTAGAGGAGCAATTGAAGTAGGAAAAAAGGAATCACAGGAAAAGAAGGAGTGTTAGAAGGCGTGTAATTTTATTGTTGTTTTGTTTTTTTTTTTTAGGGCGTAGTGATGTGTAATGTAGAGCGTAATAACAGCAGTTCATAACAGAAAAAAAAAATTAAACAAATAAAGCAGAGTTTTTATATTAAAAGCAAATTAAAAACAATATTAATAAAAATTATTGAAAATAAAATAGAAAATAAAATGCATACATGGTTAGTTGATTAATAAATTAGTTTTGTTTAGCAAGTAGAGACAGAATATATTTTTTAAATTGAGTCAATATTTGTGAATTTACTTTTCCAAGTTAATTTAAACGAAATATAGTGGGTGTTTTTCGTGTAAATTAAACTCTTCCAAACACAAATATCAAGTCAATTTCATTTAAGAAAGAACGCAATACGAAAAACGAAAATGCAACACATATTTCCGCAAGCCTAACTGTGTGATTACAAAGTGAATAGGACTTCCGGTTGTAATGTAAATAAAAAAAAATTTACTTAAAATCTATGAAAAAAAAACGCATCAAATTTAATTTTAAAGCTTATGCAATAAAGGTTTAATAATTATAAAAAAAAAATTAAAAAAAAATTAAAAATTTAAAATTAATATTAGGTTTTATGGATTCTAATGATAGTTAAACTGATGACGATAAAAAAGAAATATAAAATAGAATAGAATTAAAATAATTAATTGTTTATCGATATCGGATAACTATGAATTACCTCTCGCATCATTTCCTCATTGGCACTTCGTAGTTCTTGTTCAAATAAATCAAGATCATCATCTTCAAATGATTGGGGACCACCACCACCACTAGTTTTTGGTTTTATTTCTATGAATAGAAATTAAAAATTAATGATTTAATAAACTATAATCGAAATAAAATATCGAAAGAGCCTATTGAAACTATTACATATTTCTGAAATAAATCTTAATATGGTTGGTCCTTTTTAATAAATGGCATTCAACATCCATACATTCATATCTAATTGTATATTTTTTAAATAATATTTTTCCGATAACTTTAAATCCTAATCTTTTGTATGTTAGAGACAAATTTGTCCTTCATATTCATTTCACAATAGGCTAAGGCCTTTGGAGGTTAGGATGAAAAAGGAAGACACATGTGTTAATCTGCAACTAACCTACAAACAGTTCAGTTGCAGTTTGATAAAAAAAGAGATAAAGGTTTGCATTGGCATAACCGTGGCAATAAGAATCTGGTCTATAATGGGGCTAAACATGCTCTATAGAATTTAAGTCCATTGCATATTGTAATGAGCACCAGAGAAGTGAAAACTGTGGTTTCACCGGTCATTTGTAAGAAATTCTATGGTCTTCAACAAACTGGATTTTATATTTGGCACTGTGACCTTTCTAACACATTGTTTCACACACACAGTTTCACAGTTTCTTAAATTTAAAACATCTCCACCTTATTTATATAAAAATACTTGTAAAATTAAAAATATTTGCAAAATACTTATAAATTAATAAACTTACTCTATCGTTTAATAAAACATTCATACATAACAAGTGTAAATGATAATTTCTTTTGCTTTCTAATGTTTAATTACATATATGTGGTGATGATGACAATTGATTTTGTATTCAAAGCCAATTCATTTGACATGAACAGTATGAACAGGAAGGAGATAGCACAGCTACACAGATGTATGTATACGAAGTGTACGAGTTCGGTGTGTAAAATGATATTAATATACAACAAAGTAGAAATAAATATTATGTGTGGAGTACAAGGGGGACGTGGGGGGGGGTTGTATGATATAGGATGGTTTTCAGTAATTACGTGTCCAAGTAGGATCATCCGGATCTTCATCACTTTCGTATTCTTTGGCTGGTAGTTTGCCATACTTGGCTTCTAATCTATTCATTAACTCAGTATCATCAATATCCGATGCATCCTCATCGTCTAAATCCTCATCATCATCTAGCAGATCTTCATCATCCAATTCTTCCGACTCATCATCTTGACCCTCTTCATCATCATAGATATCGTCTTCATCGTATTCGATATCATCATTGTCTGGCTGATAATCCATATCATAAGTAACTTGCTTTTTAGGCTCTTCTACAGATTTCTCCAAGGGTTTGTTTTCCATTTTTTCATAGTCCATATCATAGGCGACTTCCTTTTTCCAACTTGTTGAAGAAGAAGCCTTTGGCTGTTCTTCTTGCTTGGGTGGTGAATATTTCTTAGGCTCCTCAACTTGAGGCGCAGGATTACTTTGTGTTACTTTAATTTGAATTTGTTCATGTAATGGCTCTACTATCGGTCCTGTCACATCTTTGATCAATTTGTTATTGTTTTTATTATTATTATTTGTGGTGATGGTATTGGTGACGGTGTTGGTTGTAGTTGGAGTTGTATTATTAAAGGCTGTGGTATATGGTGATTGATACGAATATGCTTCAGTTTTTTGTTGTTGCTGTTTATCATTAAATGGCTTTGTTTCAGTCTCTTCTTGATGATCTTTCGGTCTGTACATGGCATTGAGTTGTTCAAATGTTTCCGGCACATAAACATTATCACCTGCATCAACTTGATTTTCCTCGGCTACAGGTTCTTCATCCTCCTCGATGTATTCGATTTCTTCCTCAATTTCGATTTCTTCTTCGGAATAATCTTAAGAGTTGAAGGTTGAATTAATTGTTTTTGATTTTTGCAAAAATCATTTCAATTACAAATGACATAAGGAAAAAAGTACTCAAATTAAGAAATTCCAACCCAAGTCTCCTTTCACATACTTGCAATTTCTAAATTATTTTTAGTTTCATAACATCAGTGGAAAAGCTTGAGAAAATAGGAACGTACTTCTACTATAATTATCTGTTATAAAATTAGCTTTTGAGTGGCATTGTCTACCCTGTGGTCCAACTTGGGGCTATAGAAATCCTATATATGGAGTTAACTGTGCACGAGGAACAGGGCCTGGTAAAATTGTTATATTATAACAATGACTTCTAATTTGCTGAATGGAACGTGTTGAATCTTAGTAGAAATCTCAAATTATATCTTTAGGAATTCCTTTCATGTTCGTTGTAGATATTTCCCTCTATGGTGGATCACATGACTATCTGGATAGTTTATTATGAGCCGCCTTGATTTTTAAAAAAATTCAAAAGAATTACAATGAAAAATTATTTATATTCTCCTGTATTCTCATCTGATATGATTCTGGCTCCACTAGCCAATGAGATAAAATACATCATGATAATCATAAATGTCCATAAAACCTTCTGTAGAGCCTACATTAAGTGACTTATGATTATTCTCCTCCCTACTTTAGTCAATTGGTATTATCAGCCATTTTAACAGCTTCAGGTCAGGGAATTGTGTCCCATACAACAAATAGTTTTCAAATTTCAAATTTTTCTTTTATGCTGTACCTGCAGTTAAGCAAGAACTTGTGCAATATATATGCATGTTCCAATAGATCTACTTATACATTCAAACTGAAGGTAACAATACATAACTGAGGATTAGAAATTTCGAATTCAAACCTCAGCTAAAGTTTACTGTACCCAGAACTTTTAAATTTTAAACTTTTAAGTTTTAATGTTGGATTCACTATTGACGTACAACCTGAGTACTTTCCTTATGTCATTAAATCGTTGTTTTCACATTTAGAAATTATTCTTAAAATCCGCTTTTAAAAATAATGTGAAATCTTGTTATCTTATAACAAAAAAAAAAATAGAAAAAAAATTTAACCATCTTCGGGCAAAGGTTCATCAACATCGCCCTCTTCTTCGGGAAACTCCTCATGTGGACTGGCAATGGTCAGACGACGTTTCATTAAAACTTCAGCAGCTGGTTCTTCATCTTTATATGATGTTTGTGGATTGTGTATATAATTTAATAAATATAATGAAATTATTTAATTTTATGTTTTAATTTAAATTTATATTAAAAAAAGTGAAATATTATTTTTTGTTTTTTTTTTTCAAAACTTTTCTAATGAATTATAATGGCAGCATACATACAATGGCTTTTAGCGGTGTGCGAGCATAAAATAAGAAATAATTCAACAACTAAAAAAATGAATGAATTGAAATAAAAAAAAAACAATTACACAAATAACATAAATTAATAATTAAAATAAATACAAAAACAAAAATAATAAATAATTAAATACATTAAAAATAAATAGCCAATTATATTGTATAATACAATAGAAAAATAACTTAATAAACTTGACAGTTTTTTTATTTTTTAGTTTTAGTTTTAAGAAAGAAAGTGCAAAATTTTGAAGAAATAAAAATTTTCAATCAAAATAAAATTTTATTACAAAATTAAAACGAACAAAAAAATTAATTTTGAAATCCACAACATTGACATGCGGACATCAAATTCATCAAAAAAAAAAGTACAGTTTTTAAGTCTTTTTCAAAGATTATTTTATAGCATATACACGTTTAAAGGTTAAATGGCGCTTTTTTAGTTTTCAAAAAAAAAAAATTCTGATTAAGAAAGTTAACAGCTTCAAGCTTTTTAACACACAAACTGGCTAGTAGAAGTAGTAGTAGTAGTAACAGTATGTGATTTTAATGGAAAAAAAGAATACAAAACTTTGCTTGGATTTTGAGAAACTCACTTGAAATTGGATTTTTCCTAAGCAATACTAGACGTGCTACTAAGGCAAGAGCCAAACCAATGCCAATTTTAACCGCCACTGTAAAAATAGTTTGAATAGGTGAGTTTTTTTTTTTCGTTTCAATTTAAATAAAATTTATTTCTTAAAACTGTGTTTATTGGATTCCTTTTCCATTTTTTTTTTTGCACTTTCTTGTTAAAAAAAAGAATTTAATGACAGATAGTCTTATTTTAATAGGTGGAGCTCTTAAATCACGGCACTTAAAAACTAATAAAAAAAATTTATATATTTCTTGAGAATCGTTTAAAGTTCTTCAAGTAGTTATTTCGAACCATGGAACCAGCTTACATTCTTTTTATATCCTTTTCGGTCGGCATTTTATTCTTTTTCAATGACAATTTCTAAACCGAGAAATTTTGAAACTTAAGCATAAGCAAACTGTTACAACTTCTTATTATAACCGTTAAGAACAGTATTTAGTTCTTCTTTATTATGGTTTAACAAAATAAATAATTGATCAGAAATTCTATATCAAGTCCCAAACAAAGCAATTTTATTCAAACATAATTGTCATTGAACTGAAATAAGGTGGTAACAAATTACCACAAATAGGCTTAGAAACCATGTGCCAAGTCTAGTCGATTAGAGTAGATGATGAGTAGTGTTGAAGCAGGAATTATCCTCTTCAAAGAAATTGATAGAGTTTTACGGTCTTAAGTGGAAATATATTCACACTTGAAAAAATAGTTTTGAAATTAGATCTACAAACTAATCCCAAATATTAAAAGATTAGATTAATATTTATGTATATGCTGTGGAGCGATTAACTGCAACAGAATAGGTAATAGAGGTTATCCTTACCGCTTGTTATATCCAAATGTCCGAGAATTTACGGACATACATATGTATTGTCACGAAATACGTACACAATACATTTTTTGCTACCAATTTTACGGGGTTAGCATTCCTCTCAAAAGTGCCACACAGCATAAGTGGTGTGAGAAGCTGATCGTAATCATGACTGAAGATTTGTAATTACAAATTATGTATGTATGTATGTAGTATTTCTCATTGATGAGCGGCCAACGCGATAGTTTACCATCTATTATTAGAGATAAACTGGAATGCCGTAGGAAAGTTCATTAAGGCAGGCAATAAAGCACAGCGAATAGCAGAGGACACTCACAATGTTAAGATTTGATCACAGGTTTTATAACATTTCCAAATTTCAATTTAAAAATGAGTCCAAATTTGTTAAACTTAATTTTTTGCAAACTTCTTAAACTCCTGCTCACTGAGGACTATCACTATTTAACTAAATAAAGGGTTACTGCTCCTAACCCACGCTTTAGTTGAATATACACACATTTTTTATATACACTTTGTCTACGCTACAACTACTTACGTGATGAAGCCCATGATGGAGCATTTTCAGCTTCATCGTCAATATCATTTTCAGCCGAAGCAGCGTTTTGTTTTGACTCGGCTGCCGCTTGCTGGCGGGCCTTTTCTTTAAGTAATTCTAATTCAGCGGCATCATTATCGACAAATTTTTCTAACGAATCAAAGTTACCATCGTCATCATCCTGAAATTGAAAACGATTCGTTTATTCGATATTCCTACATTAGAAAATATAAAAAAAAACTTACATCATCAAAAGGATCATCGTCATCATCTTGTGCATGCTGAGATGTTGGTTTTGATGCTTTTCTAGTAATATTGTCATCCTCATCATCATCATCATCATCATCAGGCTCATCATTTTGTTCGGCAGTCACGTTATCATCTTCAGCGGTGACATTTTCATCAGCATCATCTTCGACGGTAGCATTGTCCTCTTCTATTGTAGCATTATCTTCATCATCTTCTTCATCCTCATCTTCATCTATGTCTTCAGCAGTAACGTTTTCGCCGGTTACATTTTCATCCTCCTCCTCGGGGGTTACATTTTCATCTTCTTCATCAGCAGCTTCTTCTTCATCACCCTCAGAATGATCGACTTCCTCTTCGAATGGTTCATCGTCGTGTTCATCATCTTCATCATGTTCATCATCGTGATCATCATGATCATCATGTTCGACTGAACCGTGACTATCATGATGATCATCGTGTTCAACACGATGTTCATCTACCCAACCATCGAAATAATTTGAAAATCGAGACTCCGATAAGGGCGTATCGACTGTAAGTGAGATTTGAAATGAAATGGAGTTTGTAAGCAGCATAATTTAGCAGAGAAACAAACCAGAATTTTAAACAGATTTCGTTTTTTAAACTGTTGTAAATAATACGAAAATGGATCTGGGTATTCTAAGATAATCCTAATTTTTATCTATATCAAGTATTTATGGTCCAAAGAGCATGTTAACCAAACACTTTTCTTTCATACCACTGGAGAAATTAGGGAAAATACTAACGAGCCCATTGTGTTGCCCGTATGAAAAACCAACCGTCAACATCCATTGGGATATTATAAGTATCTGTAGATAATAAATGAATCCCCTACAATAGACGTCTAACCCTAAGACAACTGCTGAAATCAACGACGTTAGATCAGCCAATAGTATGGAAATTAATTGCTTGCATTACCACAGCGTCAATCTCACGCAATTAACCCAGTGCTCACTGTCATCTAGACTACGGTTCCAGAAATTTATGTCACATTTACGAAATGATTATTTATCGACGCAAACTCATCTTTTTTGGATCTAATTAAACTATCGTTCTATTAATCATTGAATTAGTTCAGAATTCGGGCAGGTTTCTGATTGTCAAGATCGGTTTATTATGGCAGTTAGTCATGGTACCATCATTGCTTCATGTTGTATCACACCGGATCGCAGAGTGTGTTTAAAGCAGGCAGCTTTGTTAAATTACTCTCTCCTATCCTTTCCTAATGAGTGGGCCATGAGAATTGTGACCTGATCAGATATTACTTCGTCCGAATATTGTTTGTTTGAATATTTGCAGCATGAAAAGTAGTGGAATATTCAACTCTTAAGATAAAAACCGCCAAATTTTAATTACAATTCGAAAAAAAGAGGAAAAAGTGAAATCAAATATAAGATTTAAGGTGTTCTCGAGGATACTCTATGGAATTAAAGTAATAACATGCCTCAAACAATGTTAAAATTAAAATACATTGTGTTGAAAAAGTCAGTTTATAAATTTTGTTTTTGTCTCTGCTAATCTAATTAACGATTTAACTGTAAAGAATCCTATACTTACCATCTTGTATGCCTCGATTCTCTAATATTATAAGACATACCAGGCCCATTAAAATTGCCATTAAAGAGAAGAAAATTATTTTGGCACACCAATGACCACCGGTTCCATGTTCCTCATGAACATGCAGGTGTACGTCATCTGAACCCATTTTCGTAATGTGTACGCCATGTGAGGACTCGTCATCTAGGATAAGTAGAAAGAAAATTTAAATATTAGAAACTAATTAAATACGTTTCATATAGAAATAGATTTAGATCTTAAAATGGAGGTTTCAAGTTAGTAAATTAAATTAGTTATTAAGCCTTTACGGGAAAGGGTACGAAAAGTAAGAAGTGGAGGATTCAAAAGGCAGCCAGATAAGAAATATAAAAGCTTTAACTATAACCAATTAAGAGGAGTTGACGTAAAAGAAGCTTAAAGGAATTGTTGGAATTTTTTTTCTGGTTCCAAGCTTTACTTGATATTAATTTCAACTACCTTGTAAGCTAGATTTGCGCGAAAATATTAATTCACCTTCCGATCTGCGGACATCAAGCGATTCTGTTTATGAAGGCATTTTATTGAAAAATTCATATTAAATTATTGTTATTATCATATACAACTACATATATATATATAATACGAGTATAATTATTGTATTGCTTTTTCTTTTTTTTTTTTGTATTATAATATAATTTATTTAATTGTTTATTTACTTAAAAGCTAGACAATGAAACAAAGTTTAAAACGAAAAAAAAGAGAAATTATCGCCAAGAATTATACAAATCATAAAGAATAAAGAAAGTGTAAAAAAGATTATTTCATTCTCTCTTTCTTTTTCGGCGAGGCATTCAGTAAATTTCTGCAAATCATATGGAAACTTGCCAATATTTATGACCAATATACATACATACAGACACATACATACATATATGTATGTCTTCCTTACATGAGACAAGTCCACAAACTTTTTAAATCGTTCCTCCAACCAAAACTTTTCAAAATTTCGAATTCTGCCAATTTTCTGTTGCAGTCGACAGCAATAATTGCCGTACAAAGTCTTATTAGTAGTAAGAGGCATAACCTTCTAAAGAACGAATAAGTACGATTAAAACACGAGAGATGTTCTTGAATGATGGTTAATGCACATGTTTGCAAATATGTAATCGCAATCTAGGTTCAAACGCCGAGTAAGATTTTAATCATAGTTCCCGAATTGTAAAATCTAAAAAAGGAAGCTTCAATCCCTTGCAATTAGTCCATCCACTATGTTTTGTGGCAGTCGTAGGATCTTCAAAGCAGTCAAAAGAAATATAAGAAAAGACGCAAAGAATTCAGTTTTGCATAATAACCCACAGGCATGAAGGAGAAACTACTTGTCATGCACCCAGAGTTGCAAAAATTATTTCTGCCTATTGATCTAAGATGGATGACCACTTAGAAGCAAATGTTTCCTTCAAACTTAAATTAAATTTTAAACATCGGGGAGTAGCGTATTAAATTAACGACTAATTTTTAGTTTAAATAAGAAACATTTTTATTTTATTTGGTTATCTTAACTCTATGGTAGAACAGCGCATAAGGCAACAGCAGATGGCAACCCTATCATTCTAGGACCAACTACAATACACTATTCACCAGCTGAAACAAAGCAAAGAAATATAATAGAAAGATTGTAAAGATGTTTTGTGAAGAGCCTTTGTCCCTTAAAGGAATTAAAAAAGTATAAAATGGAATCCTAATAGAAACATGTATACGCTTTGTGGTTAGACTAGAGTTTGTTTTCTAGTTTTACTCCAAATTTTTGTTTTTTGCGTTAGGGAATCTCTGGATTTTATTACTTTGCCTTTTACAACATCTCTTAAGCTTCTCATGTCCTAGATACCATAACTGTAGAACAAGTATATTTCTCGAAGAGACTTCGTTCAGGGTATGTGCAAATGACCGTCTGGCGTTCTCACAGAATTTCGTTTTTCCGATGTTCTTAACTGCTAATCCATCTCTTCTGAATAAATGTTACGCAGTTTATTCGCAGAGATACCATTTAGGTTATAGATGCTCTCATAAAGTTTTTACATTGCTGTGCAGAAAAAGTTTAATAAACATGCATCGGTAATGTAATTGAAAACATGCGTAGATACTAAGTACAGACACGGCTTCCACATAGGAAACCAAGTCCTACAATGCCATAGAAATTGCAAAGATTTCGAATCTTAATCATTAAAAGCACTGCAATTCTTTTAATTGCGCCTTTCAGTGAATATTTACTAGCTTTGCAATAACCACACGACATTAAAATTTAAGAACCACTGCCGCTATTTTGTTTTATGACCGCCACACAAAACTTATTTGTATTTACTCGCATGTGACGCATTATAATTATTTTGTTTGGTACGGATGGTCTTGTGCTTTTTATATGATTTTGAGCGAGCATCCATATAAATATGGAGGAAGGAAAAATGTTTTAAACAAATTGAAATTTTTATATTCTAATAGACATTAAGTGGCCAGTTGATCCATAAACACCTTGTACCCGGCATTTATTTGTTGTTCTTTGTTCTCTGAAAAATAAATCGAAATGTGAATGATCTATCCTTCCAAAGACTGTTGTTAACATTGAAATTATATCTTTAATCTCATGTCGTTTTTATTGAAATAATTTACGATAAATGGCAGAGATTTTTAATAATTCATGCGTTTTAGTTCCTGAAGTGATAGTAATTTAAAAAAAAAAATTTTTAATTCTAAACATTAAAGCTTTACATGATTTATATTTTATTTAGAAGCGTATCACCTGAATTTTTAGAGCCAACCCTCCTAACCTAATTTTTTATGATTACTTCATATATATTGCGAGAGAATACCTTTCAATAAAATATTAAGAATTGACTCTAATAATAACCACTTGTTCCATCACTTTTCATTCTTCAACCCGTCTCTTATGGGGTAGAGTAACTATAAAATAGACTTTGAATCACTGGACGAAAATTGGGTCTTTAATAAAGCTTTTTCTATCTTTAAATTTGGTTAAAACA
This sequence comes from Sarcophaga caerulescens, assembly GCA_927399465.1. NCBI lineage: Eukaryota > Metazoa > Arthropoda > Insecta > Diptera > Sarcophagidae > Sarcophaga > Sarcophaga caerulescens. The sequence continues at coordinate 45,440,814 of OV656868.1, forward strand.
AGGTGTGTGCGAAATATTATTGAATTTTTTTTTTCGTTTGAAAGACCTCTTGATGTCATTAAGTGTGGAATAAAACATCGTCCGAATGTCCGCCACGACTCCTCTGGGTGGAGCGCATTCAATATGCACTATTTTCCATGACTCTTTCGCATAAATCAAGCTGAATTGTAGTGTGGTTTGTGGCATATAGCTGCGCCTTAAAAAAACACCACAAGAAGAAGTCTAACGGGATCAAATCGCGCTATCTCGGTGAACAGTTTCCATCACCTTCACGCATGAGATGACCATGCGATCAAATCGTTCGTGCGGAATATCTAATGTGACATAAGAGGTATGATAAGTTTCGGCGTCCTGTTGAAACCACATATCGTTTGTGATTCAATTCAGTTTCAATTCAGGCCAAAATAAGTTGAAAATCATCGTTCATAGTGCTCGCTGTTGATAGTGGTGGAGCCTGGTCAACATCATTATCAAAGAAATAAGAACCCATGACGCCACCCGACTAATCCACACCAAATACTTACTTTTTCGAAAAGCATTGGACTATTTTGGATCATATGTGGATTGATATCGTCCAAAATTCGATAATTTTATTTGTGTTCACGTAACCATTCGAATTTTAAAGACATTGAATAATTTTATTGTCCAGTAGATACTGTATAAAAATTCTATTTCAAACTTTCAAATCATAGTCAAGATCTTATTGTGCTCAGAACAAAACAAATTTCAATTAAATATAAATTATACTAGAATAGAATATTCATTCATGCTCACAAATTCCATCATATCGCGCCAAATCACCTTTAACAATTACTTTTTACATTGTATTATTACAGGTATTGTCGTAGTTGTTTATTAAACAGAAGTTAATCAGCAGCATAAATAGTTTTTATAATAACGATAAATAATAATAAAAAAAAAAAATATTAAAAAAATAAAAACTGTTGACTAAATTGATAAGACATTTTTTCACTGGTATTATTCTTTTATTTCTCACTAGTTCCCTATCTCATTCTCTCTCTCTCTTTCTCTTTATCTCTTTAAATAATTAAACAAAATTAGTTGTTTCTCAGTATTTCATTTTTTTATCTAAAATTTACTTAAAAAAACTTTTAAAAATGAAAAATAAAAATTAAGAATAAAATTGAAAGGAAACACAACAGAAAAATCTGTATATAAATTATTGGATTTTTTTTAAAACCTAAATGATAATTATGCCACAGTTTAGAAATTTAAATTAACGTAATAGTTGGCTCTTCTATAAATCTATTCGTTTTTCCAGTTTTAGGCGGCAAGATTTAAAACCTCATTTAAACACAGCCACATATAGGAAAATTTACCCTTAAACAGGCCTTTCAGCCATGAGATAAAAACAATTAGAATTAAAAAAAAATATCAAACATTTGGATAATGTTTATAAATAAAATTTTAAGCAAAGCAAGATATTTTGTCAGTCGCCGTAGTCTAGTACGTAGTGTGTTGGCTTATCAGACATCTCCAACAAAACAAAATATGAACAAATATTTCATCGACGACTTCCTCTCAGCAGATTACTGGCAAAAACTCTGAGAGTAAATAAAAAATTGCCATGAAAAGTTTCTCAAAAATTGTCGTTCGGAGTCGACTTTAAACTAGGTAGGTCCCTCCACTCATGTATAAAATTAACACACACAACATGAGTGGTGTGAGAAACTAGGTCGTAACCCTAACTGAAAGGTTGTAATGACCAATTACGTATGTACATATGTAAGATATTTTGGCCCACCATCAACAGTAAGACAGACCACTCACTGGAACTTCGCCAGTGAGGAATTTGCTAAGTTGTTTGCTTTCTTAAAGATTCTGATTCTTTCCCCTTTGATTTTTTAAGTGTCAAAAGCTAATAATACAAATAGTGTATGAATTAAATTCTTTATAAATCCACGATACCATTTATGGGTTAATTCATTAATTTCAAAAGGAAGGAAAACAAAAAGAAAACATTTCTGAAGAAAGCTGTTACGGCAACTCAAATTTCAAATAATTTGAGATAAAAGAGATTGCATTCTCTCTCCAATGCTGTCAACACATGGATTTTAGCATTATTTTTGGTATTTGTATTAATTTTCGGTGGAAAATCTTTTTATCTGAGGGATACATGAGCAATAACTAGTTTTATCAATAGAACTTAATTTTACGCCTCAGAATGTTATTTACACATTAAATTGAAGTCAATGCAGGTGCGTGCTTATTTATATTACAATTTTTTTTTTTTTCAACATTTTCACCAGATAACCTTTTAGAGCGTTTAAAACTTAATAACGTATTATTTGACAATTATCAGTTCAAAATTTAAAAAAATTATGCGTTTTTCACTATTTCGAAAACAAAAAATTGACAACAATGGCTCACTCTCTTTCTCTTTTATCTGTTGTTTACAAATACAAAACGAAAGAGATATTCATTATTATCATCATCATGTGTGATATGAACGAGTGAGTGAGTGTGTGATAAAAATTAAAAATATAAATTTTCATAAAATTAAGAAAGAAAGTACAAAAATATTTTTTTTATATAATAGGGCAAGCACACATACACACTCGCATATAAAAACCCCATTAAAAAATAGTAGAATAGAAATACAGTAAAGAAAATACGATATGTATTTCGAAAAAGAAAATTAAAAAAATTTTAAAAATCTAAAGAATATGTCAGGTCTACTTACCACGTTTTCTTTTCTTATCCTTGCGTTTACGTGGTTGCACATCACCCGACATTGTGTCTTCAGAAAAGGGTCACAGGTGTTGTTGTAACTGTTTTATTTTCTTCGTTCGTTCGTTCCCTCTCTTCTAATAATTCGAAATTCAGGCGAAGGTGGAGGGAATTTTTTCGGTTAATGGCTGGTTGCTCCGCTAAGATGGGCTATTTTTAAACAGAATTTTCTGATAATTTTTTAGGGGACGTTTTTTTCAAAATTTATTTTTAAAATTTTATTAATTTCCAACAACACATATAATACCCATCAACACCCATTCACTATAAAAGATTTTTTATAAAGAAAATTATTGATTTTGTAATTGGAATAGTAAGAAAATAGGAAGGAAAATGTTTTAATTCAATATGATTTTCTTTTTTATATGTGTATATAAAATTTATCATTTTATTCTTTTCAATTTTAAAGACACATTTTTTTTTTTCTATTTTTTTTATTTATTTTATTTTCTTTTTTTTTAATATAATCTTAAAAGCCCTCAAACAAGCAGTTATTTTATATTTATTCTATTTTATTATTATAATACAAAATATATGTATGTATGTAGTATTAAAACAATTAAAAAAAAAATAATTTTCTTAAACTGATCGTTCGCTTCTTTGCTTGCTCTATGTATGCCGTACCGTTCTCTGCACTGATCTAAACTGTTGTGCTACAGCATTTTTATTTATTGTGCTCCTCTACTCACAATTTTGCTCTGTCATTTTGAACGTCTCTGTCATTTTTTTTTTTTTTTGTTCCTTCTGTAGCGGGCGATTTTTATGAAAAATTAGAAGAAAAACTTAAAAATACTTTTTTTATTTGTTTAGTTAATATCGTTCTCGTTCGTTTCTTAAACTCGAAAATAAATACATGCTCGCATATGTATCGTACATACATACCCTGGTACCAGCGTTGCCAAATGTGCAGATTTATCTGCATTTTGCAGTTTTTCTGAGCATTGAGCAGTTTTGAAGTTTTTTGTTTAAAAAAGTAAGTTTTTCTGTAAATTATGCAGATTTTGCAGTTTTTACATTTAAATTTTTTAATTCCAATTTCTAAAGCCATAATTTTACCCCATTTGCTTAATATAGTAGTGGCAAGCTTTACTCAATCTTTTTTGCCAAATGTAGTAGAAATGAACTACATTCAAGAAACAGATGATGAGTGGAGTGAACTACTGCACATTAATTTTGAAGACTTGGGTTTATTAGAACAAGAAAATATTGAAACTTTTTGGGAAGTCATATTTAAAACAAATCGTGGCGAAAGAACTAAAGCTTTTCCTAATTTAAAAAACCTGGTATATGCAATTTTGTCAGTACCTGTTGCAACTGCCAATGTTGAAAGAATTTTTTCACAAATTAATATTAATAAAAATAAACCTAGGAACAGATTAGAAGTGCCAACACTGTGTGGCATTTTAAGAACTAAAGATTTTCTTAAAAAAAAATTACAGTAATTGCAGCAATTTCATGCAATCAAAAGAAATGGCAATAAAATTTACCAAAGAAATGTACAAATCTAATTAGTATTAAGTGCCAGGAGAAATTAACTCAATTTACGCAAATGCATGTTATTTTAAATACTTTTTATAAAACTGAATTATATTTATATTTTTTATTATAATTTGTTTTGTTAAGTTTTAATAAAAAAAAAATATTTGAACTGAATTATAAATTTTTTGGCGGTTTTATGTGCAGTTTTTTCAGTTGAAAATCAGTTTTTTTTTCTAAATTTGAAGTTTTTGAAAAAAAATTATGGCAACGCTGCCTGGTACACTCTTCTGCGCAAAGGGCTGTTAAAGTTTGAAATAGAAATGGCGCGTAAATAAAACAAGAAAAGCGCCATAATCAGTATGATATTTTATACAGAAATAACGGATTTTCTTTAACGTATACATAATACTCCCAAAATCATCATATAGTTCGTCTTAATAATTCAAACCATTCATAATTTGTTTCAGAATTAGTAATAAAATAGGTTCCAAACATAAGAGAAACCGCAATTACATGCAAGCATATGAAATTAATATAAGAAAACTATTAATTTACTTTATTAATTTACTAATTAATTTATTAATCGCCGTAGTCTAGTAGGTAGTGTGTTGGCTTATTAGACTGAAGGCCCGAGTTCGAATCCCAGGTCAGACATCAAAACGAAAATATGAAAGTATTTTCTTCGGCGACTTCCTCTCAGCAGATTTCTGGCAAAAACTCTGAGAGTAAATAAAATTGCCATGAAAAGCTTCTCAAAAAAAACTGTCGTTCGGAGTCGACTTTAAACTGTAGGTCCCGCCACTCATGTATAAAATTAACGCACACAACATAAGTGGTGTGAGAAGCTAGGTCGTAATCCTGACTGAAGGGTTGTAATGACCAATTATGTATGTATGTATTAATTTATTAATTTTGTCGTTGGGAATTTTTTTTATAATATCTCTCCCTCATTTACTCTTCTTTTTGCCCTTTACTTAAAAAATATTTTTTATATGTTTTTACACACACACACTTCACTTTGTTGGTTGTAGGTAGACTTTTTTACATTCTCATGAAATAACATTTTTGTTAATTCCATCCACCTTGTTATTGTTGTTTACGTTTTTAATGTTTTATTTAATCAAAAATATGTAATCGGTAAAACATCCAATTTGAAAATAATATATGTATTTATCCGCACATCCCGTAAGCGATTTTCCCACCGAAACTTATCCCTAAAATCGCTCAAAAATAAAAATTGGTATGACAACACGAAAAACTGCAGCAAAATTTCACTTTCGCTTGTGAACCACAGACATCCACCAACCAACAAAGCCTCCATTAACAATGATGCCAATTTAATATTTCGTTTTGTCTGTGTCTGTGATATCTTTTAGGCAAACAGCTGTAGTTGTCAAACTGGTTTTTTTTGTTAAAGAAAATTACTTATTCTAGACATGCACCGTCCAAATTACGATGTATTTATGGTAATGCAGTACTCATTTCGAATAACTGCACTTTGGTGAGTTTCGATTTTATTCACCACACCGGATAAATTCACCACATTTTGTAAAAACTCACCACACTAGAAACTCACCACAACTGCAAAATTCGCCACACACTAAAAAAAATTAATTTTTTTTTGCTCTTTCTTCTTTCCTTCCAGCAGCAGCGAGCAAACTAAAACAACACAACAACAACAAAACTTGTTGTTTGTTTATAAACAACAACATTCATTCCACCAACATCCTCCCATTTATGTTTTTGTCATGTTTTGTCCGAACCTAGGGGTGTGAGTGAGGGAGGGAGCCTCTTTTTGGTGAGCAAACTATTATTATTAATTATTATTATTAGTTAACTAACTACCTTTTATTTCCTACCTACTTTTTCTACTTACAACATTTCTTCACACACACATAATATATTAACGTCATTAATGTTTTTTGTTTTCGTTTTATCTGACCTGGGGTTGAACAGTGGCCGTTGGGGCGTCTATCTAATAAGGCTACTTTAACTTGTACTACTTATTATTAGACAGATAGACCACCATAGTACATTACACAAACGGGGCTTAATTCTTACTTAATAAACCCGGAAACGTAGAAAGAATGTGCGAATTATTTATTAAAAATATTTATTTTTTGAACGAACAAAAACAAATTTGATGAAAAAAGTACTGAAAGCTTGGCGGGGGTACTACGGTATTTTTGAAATGAAAAAGTACTGAAAAAAATCTAAAAGTACTAAATTTTTCAACACTGGCTGAAATCATTGAATTCAAGGCAAATCTAACAGGTAAACCTATGTCAACAGCTGACGCGTTTTTAAATGTCAAAATTTTGTTGTTTTTTTGTTTGTTTTGTTTCGATAATCATTTTCGCATTTATAAACCCTCATATGTACCGGATGTATCCTTAACGATACGCACTCTAGAAATTCTTCAGGATTACTATTTCAAAGCCAATTTTACTAAAATTTTTGCAAGATGATTAATAATATTTAAGCCTTTAACACTAAATCCATATATCTTTTAAACTACAACCTAGATTTACTATATTTATATTTATTTAGACGAGGCTGATGAATTACCCAAAAAAAGATTTCGGTCTCTCCAACTAAGTGCCAAAACTATGACCAATAACAAATAACGTTAGCATCTGGCATTTTTATCGATGGCCATATAAAAACATGTTCTTTAGATAAAGTGGAAATGTTATTGACTGCATGGAATAATTTTTTTTTAATTTATAGGTGCCCCACTATTGCGTAATTAAGCATGACATAAAAATCAAAAGAAATTTCAATATATAAAATGTATTTAGTTTTTTTAATTGCTTTTATTAATTTCCTATGGAGGTTTGAGGGTTAATTTTTTTGACATTACGCGTACGCTTTAACAAAAACAAAATGCCTGTTGTTTTTGCATTGTTGTACTTGTTGTACACTTGCGGTTACCTGTTAGATGTGCCTTGATTGAATTCATTGATTGAATTGTTAATTTAGTTTCTCATTTTGTTTACAAAAATGCTGCCGTTACTTCGAAATACTCGCTCCTCCCTGGGACTTATGGTAAATTAAAATAGGAATCTGATAAAATAAAACAAGTTTATTTGGTCAATCAATTCTTATGCCTTCTTCTTGCAGCAACGTTTCTACTGCTCCGCCACCAGTGGCAAAGGAGCTGGCGAAACAAAAACGATACCAAAAAATGTTGTGGAAGGCAATCAATCAGCACATTTGCAGGCAGAAAATGGTGTCATTTTCGACAAAAAGCCATTTAAAATACATTTAGATCAAAGTAAGTGGTGGAAATATAAGTGAATGGCAGGCATTATTTTTTTAAGGGGGTCAATCACTTAAAAAAAAAGAGACTGGAAGTAAAAATATTTTTGAAAGTTTACATAACCTTTAACGCATGGATTGATTTATTTTATTTGTTATTCTTATTGTTGATTGCAGATAAAGTCTACAGCTGGTGTCTGTGCGGAAAGTCGAAGAGTCAACCGATTTGTGATGGAACCCATAAGAATGAATTCCTTAAAATTAAATTAAGGTAAGAAAGACTTTTTTTTTTATTATATTAAGAATTTAAGAACAATTTCAGCATATAGCATGTAATTGCTACTATTTAAACGGATCACTTAGATGAACTATAGCCCGAAAATAAATAACGGTACTATATGAAGGCAGTCAAATTATAGCCAACCAAATAGCAAAGTTTAATGATAAGAAAACAGAACTCAAAAAACCATTATATTTCATTAATTGTGTAGTTTAAGTTAGGTTAACGGATAGCTTGCCGTTCGTTCACAGGCAAGTTCACTCGGTGGCCATATGGCCCATTGTATTACCCAGTGTAAGGTAAGCCCCCTTGTCATGAACCGTTGGTGGTGAGTTTGAACGTCTCCGAGCATCGGATGAAACTGGCCAGTTCCCTTAGTGGCACGTTCACCCAAAAATCGATGACGTCTGTTCTGAAGTGCAGGGCAACTCGAATATTGCACCGATTCCGTTTCCTCTATATAATTGCAGCTTCTGCAGTAATCCTGGTGTGGCAGACCGAGCTTTTCAGCGAAATTGCCAACAGCGTAGTGTTCCGTTAGAATTCCCGTTAGAGTGCGAACCGTTCTCTTGTCGAACTCAAGTAGTTGCTTGGGGTTTCTTCTGGATACAGCAATTTTATAATTCGACAACCAAGTACATATGTTGGACCACCCACGGTTTGTTGAATTACAGGCTGCTTTTTCCAATTTTTAAAAGTATTCCTGTAGAGGCACATACATATGACATGTCCGATCCCTTCCGTGCCAATTACTGTTTGTAATACCATTTTTAGCAACTGGCACTAACAATTTAAAACCTATTTGTTTTAAAACTATTTTGAACTTAACGTTAAACAATAAACCTAAAGCCATTAAGAAGAGATCGAAAAGTTATTGGTTGACCAAAAACCTGTACTGTGAATAATGTTTTAAAATCTATTTAAGTTAAGTTTTAACAAACGTATGCATTTGGAAAGATAATTACGTTGGTTGTTAGGAATTTTGCTTACAGGTTTAGCTAAAAGAAGACCTGCTTACTGTTTTAAAATCTATTTAAGTTAAGTTTTAACAAACGTATGCATTTGGAAAGATAATTACGTTGGTTGTTAGGAATTTTGCTTACAGGTTTAGCTAAAAGAAGACCTGCTTACTGCACAAATTACTTTGTTCGACTTTATATTTAAATAAAAAGCTGAAAAACCATTTCCTTCATACCATTTTTTGCAGACCCATTCGTTTCAAAGTGGAAAAAACTGGAGACTATTGGCTTTGTAACTGTAAACATACCAAACATCGTCCATTCTGCGACGGTACCCATAAACAACCCCATATTCAAACTGCTGTGAAATAAAAAGTTTGTATTCCTCTACGGCTTTTGACTGTTTTCTTTGTGTTACGAATAAAGATTCGCTCGAAATAAAATTGTTAAGATTTATGTTTTTTATTTTTCTTTTTTTTTTTATTTAAGCAACAATAATGATAAATTAGTATTTTTTTTCTCCAATTTTTTTCATAGTATATTTAAAAAATTATAAATTTTACATGTTTTCTTTACGAAATTTGATATTACACGTGCATATACAAACAATCTTTGTTTAATACATATTGTTAAGAAATCGAATATCTTTTAATGCGAATTAGAAGTTGTGGGGATTTAATTTTATCAACAAATAAACACCTTTTAACAGTTAATTATAAGACCTAAAGAAATATAGTTAAGCCAGTTTAGTGAATGGTAAAAATAATACTAACAACATGCATTTTACAACAATAAAGATAAGCTCGTACGTTAATTTTCATCACTCACGCGATTATTTTAAATTATTATTATTACAGTGTTAAATTGTAATAATTTTATCATTCTCTTTAAAAAATATTGCAATTAAATGGAAATTGTTCTTAAATTTTATTTATATTTTAGATATTGTATGATTTCAATTGCTATTACTGCTACACTCTCCCTTAACGTGAATGAATTTTTTTACTTGATATTTGTTATCTCTACCTAAATTGTATAATTTTGTACAAGAAAGCTATGAATTCCTGTAGAGCGAAATGTTAACTTTTAGTTCGTGCTAACAAGGTAGAGGTAGAGACACAATTCTCGTGACATAAAGAATCAAATTCGAGATTTAGATTAAATTTTCGAAAATAGTTCGAATACCTTTATAACATTTTAGTTGTGAACACAAGACCATATAAGAATGCAAATAGTTTGTGAAAAATTCGAACCAATCATGCATATAACACAACAAATCATCTCAACACAGTTTTTTTGCTCAAATCCATAGTGACTACCACAATAAAACGGATTAAATAAAGCTCTATGTCTTTATGGATGGATCTATATTGAAGTTTTTGACTTTAAAGTCTAAGGGCCATTATTACAACTTGCCGTTAACTAAAGGGAGGATTTTAACGGAGAGATAAATTGTTTTTCATTATTACGAGTACCCAATAAGGTAGAAGTGAGCGTTAAGCTAAAGGGAAGATCATCCTACCTTTAACATTTAAAGGTCACTTTATGTTTGAACTTGTCATATCATATACTATTTTCGATATGGCAATTTCAAATTTAAACAAAATGAGCATATACAACAACCACTGCGTTAAAAAAAAACTTGTTTAATTGAGCAGTTTTATCGACTTTGCTCCGGCACTGCCATATTTTTGAAAAAGTTAATTTTGTTTTATCTGTAAGTTGTAATAACCAAAATAAGTTAAAGGTAACTTTGCCGTTCACTTTAGCTAAAGGTACCTTTAACTAACGCCAACTTTAACGGGAAGTTGTAATAATGGCCCTAAGTATTTAAAGGTTAAAAATCGTTGAAAACATTTCATAGATCTGTTCTGATCGAGTCATTTTTATGACTTTGAGATGGATGATACCATTTCACACTTTTTCTGCAATTTATTACTCAGGATTTTGTAGAAGCTCATGGGTATAATTAAAAAGATTACTCTCGGTTTGGTTAGCGCAGCTAGTTAAACCCTGTCTATCATACACTAGCTGACAAAATACAACCATACTAAAGAAGTTGTCCGTGATAGGTTATGGCTGCATTGCTAAAAATAATCAAAACAGGCAAGATAGTAGTTAATAAATCGAATCAACTACTTGCCTAAGCTTTAATCATTGTAATAAATTCGTTCCTTGCCCTAGAGAAAGAAGCAAATTCAAAACGTATGAGTAAACCAAGTGCATGTCTAAACTCACCAAAATAGATCCCTATGCATTCCCCATATTTCCATATACTATTACGATGTGGTCCAAGAGCTTCGTTTACTGAGGATCTCGAATAACATCGATGGCGTAATGATGAAATCAAGTTATAATAATGGCCTATAATGTTTAGCTGAGCGCTCTCTTCGTTGTCAAAAATAATAAATAAATTTTTTCTTCGTTTAATATCATCAAGTAGTTTTTATTCTCTTACATGTTTGTTCAAAGCTGGCAAACCATAAAATTAAAAATGAAATTTAATAAAAAAAAAAAATAGAAAAAGTCAGAGAACATACATAAGTGAGTATACTATACTAGTAGTAGTACTGGAGCACATTCTTAATAAACAAATTCATTATTTCGTATTTTCGCTTTTTTAACAGCTAAATAATAAATGCAAATAAATGTCCAATTATTTATAGTTTATATTTGATTTGATTTATACATAGATCTTCAGAAAAAAAAAGTAATCGTTTCCACCAAATATCGTATATAATTTAAAGTTTATAATTTTATTTTTCACGTGCTAAATTTTAAATTGTGTAAAGGCCATTTATTTAAAAGAATATTTATTATAATAAAGTTTTTTTTTTGTTTTTGCTTTTGTTATACTGGTTATTAAACAATATTATTTAAAAATTTTTAAACTTAAAATTTAAAAATTAAATAATGACTGCGTTTGAGTGTGTGAAATAAAGAAAGGAAGAGATAGAATACAATTTTAAAAACAAATTTTTTGTAAACTAAAAATGGAAAACACATAAAATACAGACAAGAAAGTAAAATGTAATCATGAGAAAATGAGGGAAATGTTATTTTTCTTTTCTTTTGCAATTAAAAAGAGGATAAAATGAAATTAATAATTTAAAAAGAAAAAAAAAAAAAAAATCAGAAAAAGAAAAACTTGTTTTTGAGCATTACAATTTTATATAAATTTAAATATTGTATATATTGAAAAACAAGACGACTGACTTATTTAGAAGTTGTTGATTTATGAAAAAAAAAAATAATGGCTGCACGAATTAATTACAATTTATTTTTAATACAAATTTAAATTTGTTATTAGTTTTATTATTTTATTACAACTCTTCTTTAAATATATATTTATGTAGTATGTTTGTAAATGGGGTCTATAGATTTTTGTTTCAAAAAAAAAATTTTTTTTTTTTTTTTTTAATAATTTTCATATATTATTTCTTATTCTTGTATTAGAGGTGTTAGCATAGACGTTGTTGGTTCTTGCAGTTGTTGTTGGTGATTTAGAAGAAAGTGAAATTTTATTTTACCAAATAAAAATATTGTTTTTTTTTTTAATAATCAACTTCTTACTTAGTTGACATTATACGTTGCCGTTCTTTGTTCTGTGTGTTGTTAGTTATTCGAATAATGAAGAAAAATTCCATTAAATTATCTTATATTTCTTTTTCATTTTGTATACAAAAACAAGTTGTCGAGGTAAAAAAGAAACGGATTTAAAGAAAAAATATTTTTTTTTTTTTCGAAAGTATATATTAGGGAGAGAACTAGGGAGAGGGCTATATAAGAAAACACACCACACTAACAAACTTAATATTCCTCATCCTCAGGTGGAATTTCATCTGGTGGCGCGAAACCATCCTAAAAGAAGTAAAATCATAAACGATTACCATAACGTTGTGATACTAATAATAGATAGTAAAACACTTACCTCCGTTGCATATAAAATTTCCAAAATTTTCTGTATTAAAGGATGTGTATCTCCTTCTTCAGCTTCTTGGCAGCTAAAAACAAGGAAAAGCAATGAAAAACTCATAAAATGAATAATAAATAAGTCTCTGATGATAGGTAATTAATTATAAACGTATTAAAATACAAAATTTTATTCTCTACCATAACCAATTGCTAACATTGTTTGTGTCAAACGAGAAAATATTTCGAAACATGTATACGAAATAGTGAAAAGCACAAAATACTTACAGAATTTCTATGTCACGCAATTTTGAAAAGTAGAAATCTCTTTCCTTTTCCAAACCCTCTAAATTTAAGCGCATATCCATAACCTAGGGAAACATAAAAAACCACGACATTATTTAAGAAGAACTCCAACAATTATTGAAAATTCAATCTACTCATACCTGGCTAGATAATTCTTCAATTTGTTGATTCGTTACGGCATTTGTATTATTTTCATGAGCTTTCTTCACAGCGCCGCTGCTATTTGAAGTGGCCACAACAGCCGGTCTTGAATTTATAGCAACAGGAGCATTTCTAGGCGGTACTTTTGAAGCTATGTATTTAGATAGGAAAATTAGAAAATTAAGTTTGTATTTCGATATTAAATTTAAGCAAATTTTTAAAAAGTTACAATAAAGATCCGTTCAAAAATCTTTTTATGGATCTTCATAAACGCAAAGCACGTTTAAATACCAAAACAAAGTTAAAAAAATAAAATTTATTTAATAAAAAAAAAAAAAAATAAACCAAAGAATAATTAAAAATGTTTAAATGATTAAATAAAGTAGATGGGTGCTTGCTTTTGGTGTTTTTAATAATAAAAAGAAAAAATATGAAACAAAAACACTAATGTAAAATGATGATTATACGATATTATTTAGAAATTAATAATAATAGACAATAGCACATACTAGGCCTCATTGACGAAGACACCGCTGGTCGTTGTACAGGCGCTACGGCTTGCTTTCTATATGATGTACTACCGCCGCCAGTTCCCGGTAAACTTTTTACATTACCCGATCCAAAACCCATCTGTGCACCTTCTCTAGCTCCGCTGGCATCATAATCATGTCCATCATAATTGGCATCAAAGAATTTTTTAAACCATTGTAAAAATTCAAAATTATCTTGAAAACGGCCTTTGATCAGCTTATCAATCGGTATTATCTGTTGTATCATGAAGATGACGATGTAGTTGTTGTGATATTTATTTTTGCGCAGTTAGCATCATTTGGTGAATATTTTAAATGTTAATTTTTTTTTATTTTTGAGTGAATGTTTTTATAATTATTTTTTATTTTTTTTTGTTTGTTGGTGTAAAATGCAAGATAAAAATAAACAATAAAAACAAAAGAAAAAAGAAATAGAGGGGAAAAATATAAATGATAGATGTTGTAAAATATGATCAAATAAATGCAGTCATCAATATGTTTTCATTATTTCAAAAGGGTAAAGTAAGTGATATTTTATATGAGCGATATCGACAAGTTAAAATAAATGCTTTTAAACGCTTTAACCGAGTTTAAATGAATGAAACAAATAGGATATTAAAAACATACATACTACGAGTACGTTTATTTCCTTCCAAATTCTTCTCTTGATTTTAAAATTTTTAAGAATTGTTTTTAAGTTATTCTTCGTCTGAAAGATTTGCTTTATAAGCTGCATAAATTGAAGTCATAGTAGAAAGAAATCTACTACTTTTTTGTAAAATCGAAAGCTTTATTTAGCATACGGACGATGAAGTGCATGCAAACCAAGCTACCGAAGCTTCGGACATGTTCTTACCCGTGGACAACGATCATGAGCCAATGCTTTATCTGTTTATCCCATTTTTGATTTGTTGCCACTATGACGGCAATTTCATTAAATAACAAATAGGAAACCGCGTCCAAAAGAAAAAAAGAATCGGGCACATAAAAAAGACATACATAGATAATGATGACAATCCGAACTTTAAAATGCGCGTGTAAGATCCTCATAATCAAGCTTCCACAAGTTCACGAGGTGCGCGTAAAAACCAAAGATGATATTTTACATTTAAAGAAGAAGAAACATTGTTTAAAGGGGTGTGTGTCCTGGCACAGTTGATATATATTTTTGACGTGAGCTACACAATACTGTCAAGCAAGTACCTTTTCTTCAGAGTTTTATGTTTCCAACACCATCTGGCATGATACAATCGGACGGATACTACGCGGAATACTATTAGAAAACTAATGGAGTTCTTTTTACTACCCCTTATATATAAATAGAAACTTATGTGATGATAAATGAAAAAGTTGCGTTTTTGTTTTTAATTCCATAACACACTTTGAACTTCAGACAGGACAACATTACAAAACGATTGACAACAAATGAAAATTATTATAATCAAACCGTTAAGAAATGAAGCAAACCAAAAAAATGTTAAGAAAAATGAAACATTTTGTGAAAATTATAGTAAACAAAAGGATTATAAGCAGAATACCGACACAATAATAGCAGGAGTACTATTGTTTGTTTCAATGAAACTTAATTAATTCCTCTGTGAAATGGCGTTAAATTATTTTACAAATGAATTACAATTCAAAATACAGGTGCTAATAAGTGGGTGAATATAATGGTGCTCTGTCTCTCTCACTCTCTCTCTATTTCCCTTTAGCCATTTGATTTTAATAAATGACTTAATAAATTAAATTTAAATAATAAAATGAAAAGAACAGAACAAAATATAAGTTAAATAATAAAAAAAGAAAACCATAACTAAACGTGCTTCACTTTTATTTTACGGTAAGTTTTGCTGATTCCACTCCCTTGCAAGAAGTTAATAAATAAAAGAGAAGTAGAAAAAAAAACTCAAAATTATAATATGGTCATACCGGTTGTTCGTGTTGTGGTAGCATGTGTTGTCGTACGTCCCGTAGGCATTTGTATATGACGTTTGTCATGATGTAGCAAATCATTACTGCTGCCCACACCGCTACCACCGCCACCAACACCATTGCCCAATTTGATGCCGCCGCGCGCTATAAGTGGCTCATATTCACGTCCATCATAATTGGCATCAAAGAATTTCTTAAACCATTGTAAAAATTCAAAATTATCTTGAAAGCGACCCTTAATTAATTTATCAACCGGTATAATCTATCAAAAGTAAGTATACATACGTTAACGTTTCATTTTTATTTTTTTTTTTTTTTTATGCATTTTGTTTTTGTAACAATTTCATTTCATTAACACATAATTTTTGTTTCGTTATAAGCCGGTTCAAATATGGAAAAGAGTTCAGAGAAAAAAAAAACATTAAAAGAAGGAAAGAGAAAAAACATACAAACATTAAGTAGGTCGTTCAAATCAGACGTATGTTATTATTATTACAAAAAAAACAAAAACTATCACTTACTTTTTTTGAATTTATGAATAATTAATAAGAATTTATAAGAGAATATAAAAATAAAAAAAAAACAATCAATACAATACATACCTTGTCAACACTCATTTTTTTGAAAGAAGCTTGCAATATCTTAAAATTCTGAATATATTCATGTTCCAAATTTGTACGGAACTTGACACGTTTCATAGGTACCGAGCCAGGAAATAGCATATCCATAAATTGACAATAAGCCGCCCCTTTAATAATGTAAATAAATTTATTAAAATATGTACATACTTCTAAATGGTATTTTATAATATTTATGTAAAATAATTAAAACACAGTTAATCAACAATTAATTAAAAAGAGTACAAAAAACGGTATTGTATTTACATACAGAATGCAATTAAACAAAACTAACATCTCTATGAAGAATATTGCGATTAAACTAAGATTTGAGTTACAAGAAAACTTTAGTCGAATGAACAGTTCAGTTTTTGTATTACTAAAACTCTTTCTTTTTCTAAGAATATTAAGGGCCTTTGGCCTTTCATTGAGACGGCAATAGAAAAGACTAGATCAACTTTTATTCGAATGATTATTCGATTATTTTTGTGCTAAAATTCTTTCTTTTCCTAGGAATGTTAAGTGTCTTTGGCCATTCATTGAAACGGTAATGGAAAAGAAAAAATCAACTTCTACTTTAAGATCTAGCATTTACTAGTCATTCGATCTGGTATAAATTTCTTAGGCTTGGCTACATTTATTCCAAGAACAACTTCATTTGACTCTAGACAATAATCATCATCCCGTTTCCTAGCTTGTTTATGAGAGGAGGAATTGACATAATCAAGCGCCTTTTTCCTTATATGCCTCAAACAAATTTGTCGAAATTTGAATAAGAATAATAAGAAGTCTAAGGTCAGTCGGCCAACTAACGACTAAACGATATGGAGATCCACTCACATTTTCATCTGCGCTAAGTACAGCAGCTTTAGTAGTTGACTCTAATCCTGTGCTGTTATATAAGGTTGCGAAACTTGCAATACCGCTAACCGTGATTCACAGTCATTACAAGTAGTTGGAACCGTGCTTACACAATATACTAAAGGTACTATGGGCCATAACAGCCTGCAGCCCATTAAAAAGTGGATGTCCAAGCCGCAAGTGCCGTGGACACAGTTGCTGTGTGCAAAAGCAGATACATATCAGACACTACACTTTATAGGACTTCATCAAAGTGAAAATAGACTATCATATGCAGCTTAGAGCATAGAAATCTTAGAGTCACAAGCGACGGACAACTGCTGTGTGCAAAAGGAGATGCATATGAGACTCTACGTGATACACTACACTTTATGTGGACTTTTTAAAAGCGAAAATACAGTCTGATATGCAGCTTAGAGCATAGAAATTTAACGGCACAAGAGCCATTGACAGCTGCTATGTGCAACAAATCATGGAACGAGCTTAAAACGAAAAAAAAAAACGGATAGAATTCGTTAGCAATCATAATTAGACAAGCTAAATTCTATCCGATAGATAACTACAATATCAATTCTATAAAGTTCTATTTAATATTCAAATTATAAAATAATAGAAATTGAATTGAATTAGAATTCATTATAGTTAATAATTTCTTTATAGAAATAATATACATAAAATAATGTACTTTTAGTCGGTCGACCGCAATTTATTTTTATTGTTTATAATTGCCGGTGGCAGCAGTTAAATTTGTTTATTTTTGTTTTTGTTTACTTACCGGTACATAGTTCTTCAATTTTCGAAAATTGTGCTTGCAGACAATCATTTACCCAAGCAAGCATATCATGTCTGGATAGATTTTCAGTCGTAACATTTGTAGAATACACGTTTACTGCCATTATTTTTTTGTTATCACTGTTTCTTTTCTACTTCTGTGTCTTCTCGCTTCTTCTTTCAGAGTCTTTTATACTTTGTATACGGTATTCCTAATGCCAACCACAAACTACTTTTCTTTTATTTTGTTTTACTTTTTGCAAGGGTGTTGGTTGGATGCCTTGATGGTTAAAATTGTTTTGTTTTGTTTGTTTGTTTTGAATGGTACTTAACTTTTGGAGGTGGAAAAAACAACTGCAATTGAAAATAAAACACAAATTAAATTAAATACGTTTTTATTTTTTATGTTTGGGATGAAACTCTTTATGATTGAATTTTGAATATTTGAGTTTAAATAAATGTATGATGTTTTTTGGGCGTTTAATATATACTATTTTTTTATTTTTTGTGTGAGTTTGTTGTGCATATTTGAATTCGAAAGTCATCTATGAGAAACGAAATATTTATCTTTTAATTTCAAAATCAACATGTGTAATTATTTGTTGTCGAAAGTGAATTGAAGCGTAACACTATGTGCGTGATTCAAATCTTTTACTACAAGTTCATTATCATTATTAAAGTAACGGTTTAATATGTTTCTTTTTTTTTTTTTTTTGTTTATGGTGGAAATGAAAAATTCCAAAAAAAAAAAAAAAGTAACAAAAAACCAGCAACAGATGGTCACGACGTTAAAATTATTGTTGAGAAAAAAATAGAAAAAATCTTCTAAATATTATTAAATTGTTCATATAAAACTGTATTTGTATCAATTAAATAATTTTTTAATAGCTTCAGTAATTAAAAAATAAACAATTAAATTTAAAAGAACATTAGGCTGACCATATTTGGTAAGCTTTAACGTCTAAAGTTACCGATGAATGCGTTTATC
This sequence comes from Sarcophaga caerulescens, assembly GCA_927399465.1. NCBI lineage: Eukaryota > Metazoa > Arthropoda > Insecta > Diptera > Sarcophagidae > Sarcophaga > Sarcophaga caerulescens. The sequence continues at coordinate 45,459,602 of OV656868.1, forward strand.
AATAAATGTTGGCACCTTAATTATCAACGTGTTTAACCAGCTGTTTTGTATGTTCACATAATTATTTAATATGATGAGGAAAACATTATAAGTCAAGGTGTGGGGTTCATAATTTTGCGCATGCGAAACCAATTATTGAAAATTTAGCATCAGTATGATGATATGATGATTCACCAAATCCAGTTTAGTTGCAATAACGAACCATAGTACGTACGCCTTAGAAAGTAAAATTTAAGACTCTTATAACACAGATATTTCAAGAATGGACACAAGTCCATATAATACACGCAACATTTTAACTTGATCAAATAAGAAAAAATGAAAATAGATAAGCGGGATCATATCGTAGTTAAAAACTGCTTTGATTCATGAGCCGATGATCCTTACTAACTAACACAAACAAGAGTAATCGACTGCGGTACCCTTTTTATGGGTAAATTGCAACAAATTCTGCCCATTTATTAAGTGGAAAGTGACTTACGATGGATAATTTAGATAAGTTCAAGCAAAAACGTTCGTATCTAATTGCAGTGATCGATACAAACGCTGGCCGAGCCAGAATAGACGATAGAAAAGTTTGTTTGTTTTTGTGCGATTGAAGAGGGCTGCTTTTCTATGACCAAAATCTAAATGGCCCCTAGGTTATGTTAGAGGACGTGTACTTGTCAACTGTGACAAGTACAGTACCCGGAGGTCGAACTGACCCATTGTACAACGTCCTAGCTTCTCACACCACTCGTGTTGTGTGCGTTTATTTTATACATGAGGGGCGGGACCTACAGTTTAAAGTCGACTCCGAACGACAGAAATGGCCCCTAAGATGCCAGTAAATTCGTTTAAAAGTTTTTAAGCATCTACCAGAAGGTATGAGATAGCTTCTGTAATTGATTGGCCCAGTTTTTTTTTGCCAATAAGGAGATGGGATTCTACAAAACAAACTTTTCATTATAACATCTTTATAATTTCTCAATGAACTGATTAATATTTCTACCTCCAACACTAATGACTTGAACAACACAGTGACATGAATTTTCCTTCAATAACAAATTTTTAAGTAGGAATCGATTAAACAAATGTTCTGCTCTTTACCTCGGCATCACTAATTCTTATTAATTGCTTCTATTTTTATACATTTTTTGTTAGTTTAAAACTCAACATTATACAATTTCATTTACATTAAATATATTTGTATCTCGTTTCTTAAATGTCAAACACATTTCTGAACACAAAGTTCAAAATCAACAATGGGGAAATCGTATTTAACAAAATCGATCTTTAGCGTTTAAAATCATTCGAAAACATTGAACTTTTATTTTTGGGTTATTTTTAAGACTTTGCTAATGCCAATGAAATGAGGGAAAGAGAGACGAATGGAATGGAAGATTTTTACGGCATAAAAACTATTTTTTCCTCAAAGTGCGTTCGTTGACTCTCTTCTAACAGCAATTTAATGAGTTGATGTAATAGGGGGAATAAATGAGACACACTTAAATACAAGACATTGGGTGGCCACAGCCAGTCATTGTCGTAAAAAACGTTATGATTACGTATTACGCGAACATACCATGTACTTACGTATGAAAATAATGGCATTGTTTATCGATTAGCTCTTTAACGAAGTTGTAACTACAAAAACTATAAATTATAAAACGAATAATATTGTGGGGGATTGCTCTTTTTTGTTATATAATAAAAATTAATACGATTTCAAGTGGTGTATTTAAATAGAGAATGCTAAAGAGTTTAAAGAATATTAACAATGTGGGAAATTCAAAAAGAAGAATCAAATTTGAATACAATATAGCGTGTAGTAGAAATCCATAAACACTCCAATTAATGGTTGATTGATAATAAAATGAAAAAAGGAGCATCAGCAAAAAAGAAAATACGCCATATTTTGTCATATTTTCTGCAACAAAGTCGGAAACAGTAGGCAGGAAGCTGTAAATGCAAACAGTGTTTATAATTCTGATACTGTAACAGCTAAGTTACACAGATACGCGAGTATGAATGCAGATCTACACTGCAGCTAGTGTAATCCCTTTATAAACCTTAGCAAATCGGCTCCCCACAGAGAGTTTAACTTCTAAAGATATTCAACCTTATTCTACAAAGAGACAGATAGTGGCAGAAGAGATGAATGCGACCCGATTAACTACGCTTTATAATGTCTTCTACTTCATGCAAAAATTATAAATTTCTTTTCACTACACCTTACATAAAAATTCTCTTTGAAATATGTATCAGACTCACCACTCAGCTAACCTTCCTCTACATTATTATGCTTAACTTTTGCAAATACTTCTGTAATGATATGTACATGCTTGCGTCGGGTTTACTTTGTATCATCATTTGTATGTTGTTTTAGAAATTAGAAAATGTTGTGCCCTAAATTTGATGCAGTTATTGTTAAATGAACAAAAGAAACAAATTGCAGACATATTTTCTGTCTTTTTATGTGATGACTTAAATGAGGAAATAGGAAGTGTAAATTGCATTGTTTATGGATAAATACTCTATACGCCGCCATAACTTCTTTCTTCCAGTAAAAAAGAAAAAAAATGGAAACTTTTTGTTTTGGCAAACACCCTTTTGCAAAAGAGAGAGAGAGTAAAACTGAACTTTAATTAGAAAACTTTTAAATAACAAGAGATAAATAACATTTTAAATATGTTTGTTTTTAAATACTGTTTAGAAAGTTTACACTTTAAATGAACCGATTTTTTTTTGTATGGAAATGTTTAGTAAAATAGTTACGCCAGCAAACAGTAGAAATTGCTTTAAATTTATAAGCATTTTTAACAAGAACTTAGAGAAAGAATTTCTGCACAGTTCATGTTTTACGGTAATGATTTTATGTCTTCATTCTACTCCTCTGCATAATGGCATAAATGTTCTAAGCCACAACAATTTCTGTTTTATGTCCCATAATTTATTAACAGTTACAAAATTAAAGAATGGAAGAGTTATTACGTGGAGCACCTTTATAGTTTCAAAAATGGTGCTATTATGTTGGACACTGACATATAAGCAAAAACCCTACATCGTAAGGTCATCCACGAATTCAAAATAAAAAAGGAAAAATAAATTAATTAAAATTCGAATATAAACGAATTGAAAATTAAAAGTCGTTTCTCTATAGAATTAGTAATAGTTTCTCTATATCTTTAAGCAATTAATATGATATGTTGCTCATCGTTGCTATTGGAAACGTAGTACATGATCCATTGATTTCACCAAACAATAAAGTACCACAAACAGTGAATTATTCTGTATATATGTAAATAAGAGAAGCATTATTTTGATTTTTTTAAAAAATTGAGCCATATGTAAGTGTTGCCCGTGTCTGATGCCGTTCATCATAAAACGGAAAATCAAACTAAAAACAAAGCAACTGTTCGACATCAAATATGGGAGTCTTAAATAATACACATATCTGTAAGTACATACTTGAAAACCGTATTGTTTGAAACTTTTCTTGTTCCTCTCATCCTATCGTTTTTTTTTTTTTTCGAAAACTGCAGCATATGGACTGGAAAACTACCTATGAAGAAGCATTCGGGATTTCTTGTGGTGAGCTTCAGAAGTGCATTTGCAATTTATAATTGACACGGCGTGGTAAGTAACTGGCATAAGTAATAAGTAAGTGTTAATGAACGCTATAATATGCCATAAATACATGTATACCAGAATCGGATGCGATTCGTTATAAAAGTTTTAGAAGATTAATTTAGGCCAAATAAGAAGCTTAAGAAATACAGAAAGGAGGGCGACGATTGCACATAACAACTCTCTAATATGCCATAAATATACCAGAATTGGATGCGATTCGTTGCAAAGATTTTTAGAATCATTAATTTAGCCCAAATAAGAAGCTTAAAAACACAGAAAGTACGCCGATGACTGCACAGCAACATCTGATGACGCATTATCACCTCAAAAGAAACTGTATCTACCAATCATGACAACTGCCTACGTAATTTCATTGTACTTGAAGAAGATCTAGATCTCTTAGATTCTTTTGAAGGCATAAGAACCAATATATCATCGATCATTAAGCTCGTAGCATTTACATATGTAACTCATGAAATATAACCCCGTTACCTTTACATATGGGAGACGAAGTGGTCTATGGTAAAGGCATAATAACGGATATTATTTTTTCGATCTATTCCCAGACAAAATGTTTCAATCTTTAAGCAAGTTATGCCCTAAATTGTAGACTATAAGATACAATTGTAGAAATATTAACGAGAATAGACAATAACTTAAACGTTTTTAGTATTGCTATACAACCGACATGACATATTTAAAACAAAAATTAGACTTAATTCCTACTACTTCATCTAGACAAAAGCTTTGATAACAAACAACATTCGCTTTTATTTATTTATTTATTTATTATAATTTACATAGCACAACAAGATATGAATCTTATAAGTGACAGTGCTATGTTTGGAATCATTAAGATATAAAAAATTTATATTAAGTTAAAATATAAAGAAAAATACAATATAAAGAAATTTAAAAAACTAACAATACTGTAGAAGTAAATAAGAGAGTTGAAAAAATAATAAAAAATGTTACTATTAAGAAGAATCAGTCTAAACAACTAGGAATAAAAAATATAACCGATACAAACCTATAAAACAAATCACAAATCGTAAAAAATTTTACTTATGAAAATAATTTAAATAACTCCCTTTTGAACGCATTTGCATTGCCTAGATTCTGGATGTAATTTGGTAGGGAATTCCAAAGACTAGTGGTGTGCATAAAAAACTGTCTCTGAGACAAAAGAGTCTTGAATCGTTGCTGAATAATGTTCCTACCCCGATAGGATCTAGCAAATTTAATTCGACAAAATAAATATTAGGGCCGTTCCGTGTAAATTATTTTATGAAGTCAAATAAGGCATTTAATTTTCAAGAGATTATCAAATTTTACATTAAGAATCCGGCAAGCCAAATGAGAAATGTGATCACTACGCCCTTTATGAAAGACATATCTAGCTATGTTATTAAATGCCAAGTTAAGTTTACGGTTGTCATCACAATCACAGTTTGCGAAAATTTCACACCCATACAAAAGTACCGGAATTAAGTACGTTCTAACAAGTTGCATACGAATGATAAAAGGAGTCGAATCAATAACCGTCCAAAAGTTCCTAAGCATACTATAAATTCTACCAACAACGACACCTATATGGTCAGACCACGATAAACTGCCATTAAAGACAATACCCAGATTCTTTGCAGATTTGACAAAGTCAATTTTATTTTCCCTGATGCACAATTCAGGCATGACAAATGATCTGTCGGTCCTCGAAAGTATAATACATTTAGACTTAGAGGGATTGATGCAAAGTCCATTGGCCGAGGCCCAGTTGTCAATCCTAACCAAATCACGATTAACAAACAACATTCTACATAGTAAAAATGTTGACAGAATTTTTACAAAAATCCTCATTAAAGAATATACATAAATCGCTCCTACAAGCATTTGCCCCACTTGATTTAAAAACAATTTTAACGGCATAGTTCTCTAGTTGAAAATATTGTTTATGAGTGACAATGTATTTTAAGGGTCCTCCAAGCAGTTAATTAACTTTCAAAATAGCACAATTATTCGCATTAAAAATGAAACGAGTCTTGGTAAAACAATGGATTTTCTTTTATATCTTGACCTCAAATTAGTTAAGACGAAAATACTGCATGCAAGCAAAAGCAACAAAAAAAAAATAGAAAAAAGAACACTTGATACAACTTGTCAAATACTTTCATTATGACTAATCACAAGTCATCTTTAGATTTCAGGCACAATTTAATGATTCTTAATTTAATTTCTTTCTACTTTATCTCTTCTATTCTATTCGATTCTATTCTATATAGTATTTGCTGGTTTCGTTTGGCTGATTGGACGGTTTAAAACCTTTTAAAATCTGGATTTCCTTATGTTCAATATGCTATGGGTTTTTTGTTTTTTTTTTTTTTGTGATACATTTTGGATTATTTAAAGGCTGACTGTGTTTTGTTTTTATTACTTTACGCTTAAAATAAGTCTTATAAAGTTCATTGTTCTGCATGTATGTATGTATGTACATTTGTATGTATGTATGTGGAGATGTGGGGATGGATAATGACTATGATGATAATGTTTCTTTCTTTCTGCTTATGCGTCGCTGCTGTTATTACTTGCACTGTGCCAGAAAGTCAGCCTGCCTGCTGATTGTTCGTGAAAGTACTCGACATGTTCTTAGAGCACAGTATTATTTTTATAATTCTTCCGTTTTTTTTTAATTTTTTTGTTTTTGTGGCTAAGATTATTGCTGCTGCTGTTGCATTTCTTTTTACATCTTTATTTTCTTTTTTTGTTGCTGCTTTTTTCATCTTTCTATAAGGAAAATGTAATTTCTTTCTATTTCTGTTTCATTTCCATTAAAATATAATTTTTTTTTTGTTTTTGTCGAAAGAAAAAGACTTTGCGTGCCGCTTGGCATCGAGTATAAAAAATGGCATGTTGGTGTGTGCTTTTTTATTTAATGTCATGTTTTTAACTTCTTTTTTGTTGTTTAATTTGTTTTTTGTTTTTAACTCTTTCTAAACACCATACCGGATTTTTTTTTTTTTTTTTGATAGAATTCTCGCGAAATTTTATGTTTAGAAACGTTAAAACTATAGAGAAAGGAATGCTTTCTTTTCAATTGAAAATCGATTTTAACAACTTTATTTTCACTAGAGTCAAACCATTAAACAGTAAAGTTAGGTTAGGTTAGGTTAGAGGACGTGTACTTGTCCGTTAAGACAAGTACAATACCCGGAGGTCGAAATTGACCCATTGTACAACGTCCTTGGAGAGGGAAGGAAATAGAGGGAATAGGATGAAAGGAGGGCATAAGGGTAAGGGGAGGATGGGAATCACACAGAAAGAAACAGACACAAACAAGGGTTGAGCGCGCGACTACACTTATGAAGCCCTAGCACCTCTCAACCAGCTCAAACTGCTAATGAATCTGTGGAGAGCCTTGATGTCGGCTCTCGACACAGAACTCAAGCTCTCAAAGAAGGCTCTGCCAAGGGTCCTCAACCTCAACCTACCAAGGGCTGGGCAGTTACAGAGGAGGTGTTCGATAGTCTCTAACTCCTCCTCATCGCAACATACCCTGCAATAGTCCGGCTGGGATCTGTTCCAGATCCCCGTCAGCGACCTAATCTCGCAGTGCCCTGTGATAAAAGACAGTAACAGTAAAGTTACTCGTGTAAAGAATTCTCATATACATATTTTTTCAAGTCTTTAAAGAGATTAGTTATGTTAAAAAAAAAACAATTTGCATTGCACCGTCGCAAACAATGGCCAAATTCGATTTGACTGACAAAATACACTTGAAAAAACAAGATATTCGATGCTTGAGTCCGACATAAGAACAGTTCTATTCTGCACCAAATCGAGTCATTTCGTAAAAGACTGGTGACTAATGATAGAAAACTAATCATTTGAACAGATTTGTTGCGTGGTAAGATGTGTTTAGAAAAATATTATCTATGAGCTGCTTCCCTATAAACGATTGGAATATCTCAAAGATATCTCCGCACCCTTACGCCGGCAGTGATTGGCACAAAACAACGAAAGCTTAACTATGATGTTCATCATCTATCCCCCTATAACAGAAATCAGAATTTGTCACTTGAAACAATCACCCCAGAAGCTTAAGAATGTCAATAATTTCGCTAACAGAACAGTGCATACTCGTACGGAAAGCCTTCATCATTTAATTTAATTGTGTTTTATTATGGTTTAAATAAAAGTAACTTTTTACTATTTTTGACTTTAAAAAAGATATCAATAGATTCCTTTAAATAACTGAAGTTTTATTAGCAAACTATCAAATACTTGACACATTTAACAGGTTCTAACCGGCCTGGCATGTTCAAAATATTATATTGTATTTATTTATTATGTTCATTTGTGTATGCAAAAAATTGTTCTTTTTTTTATTACTATTATTTTATATTTATCCCTTTTTATTGTACACAATATACATACATGAGAAGGAAGAATTTCTATACTATAATAGAGAAAATACAACGAGAGTTTCAACTTTATTTTTAGCGTTGGCACCTTACCTTTGCAAATTTATTTACTCGTTATGAAAATAAAAACAAAATCACAAGTATGATGTCTTATGCTTCGTAGGAATCGTAAGTACAACCCAATTAAATTTTCATAATTTTTGGAGCAAAATACTTGAACAATTTAATTAATTCAAAATAAACTTTAAATAGCAAAATACATATAATGTAATTTGTTCTTGAAATACTTAAAATAATAAAAAGGACGTCGCTATGCAAGAGTATTTGCCATTTTTCTTAAGGCTTTCTTTCCGTTTATTTCGTTCTAAAGAAAGATCTCTTTGTTGATCATTTTTGAAGTGTGTGAAGTTAGCTATGTATGTAGAAAATTAATTTTTTGTTTTACAGTAAATATTACACTTCACGCTGGCCACCCTACTTCTAAGTTTAGTTTGTTTAATATTCACCCCTGTATTAGTATAAAGTATCTTTACCAAATATGCCGTCCATAAATTGGGCAAAATTCAATTTTCCGGCCTAGTGGGATGAGTGGCTATTGGATCAAAAATTCCAAAACATTTTTCGTGACGTTCGAGTAACCCTTGAGACCGAAGATATACACACTTGACGAAGCTAATTGATTTCTTCAAATAAGCACTAAAAAAGTGCTCTGTATTAATTGGCCTAAAAATGGACTTGTAGGAGGAATAAAAGTAGTCTCGGACCTAGTGCCATGGTATCAATGATTCCAAAACAGGTTTCCTTACTGTCGGGTGTTAAATGAGACCGGAGATATAGGCAACGAAGCTAAAAAAAAGTGTACGCAACTTAAATCGGTCAAAATCGAATAAAAATTGACTCTTAGGGAAGTTGACCTAGTGGACTGGATAAATATGATATCAAGGATTCCAGAACAGGTTTCTTTACTGTCGGGCGTTAATTGGGACCAAGAGATACAAGCAATGGAGCTAAAAAAAATAGTACGCTACATAAATCGGTTAAAATCGGATAAAAAAATGGACTCAATGGGCTGGATAGACATAGTATCAAGGATTCCAAAACAGTTTTCCTTGGGTCGAGCTTTTCTTGGGACCGGAGTTATAGGCGACGAATGTATATAAATCGATCAAAATAGGATAAAAAATTAAATTGTGAGGAAATGAACATGAAAATTTTAATAATTCTCATTGAGTTGATATGGATTTATATATATACATCCAACAAAATGTTGTATTTTTCGCAAGTTGCATGTCTTTGGTAGATGACTTGCATTTTTTCTGGTAGACTACTTGCGTTTTTTTTTTTTGTCGATGACTTGCACTTTTCTGTTCGATGACTTGAATTTTTTTTTTATGACTGGTATATTTTGGTTGATGACTGCCATTTTTTGCATCGATGACTTGCATTTTTTTTGGTCGATGACTTCTAAATTCTATAAAAAACAGAATATAACTTCCGTAGCTAACTTCACACACATTCAGTTTTGCCTAGCACAGCTGGACATTGGAGAATAATGACTGTGGAAAAAATGCCCGGTAATTGCAAAACTTTATCTAGACAAAAACAAATATTTGTATGCAGTAGCACTTAAGTTACGTACATATTTAGAGTTTGAATGACTTTTACGACAATTAATCATTTGGGCAATTCACACAAGCCGTTGTATTGAGTGTATTGTTGGACGATTATACAACAGTGTATGCTTGTTGTTGATAATTTTCATGCAAAAATCCGATACACTTATACACATTTTTTTCATATGTTTTTAAAAGTTGTATTGGTTTCGTGCTATCAAATTGTGCGAATGAAAAAAATGTGTATATGTTTTCATATGTTTTTCAAAAGTTGTGTTGGTTTCGTGCTATCAAATTGTTTGAATGCCAAAAAAATACATTTGGAATACGAAATACACAATACAGCATAGCAGTGAGCGTTCACAAACAACCAAGTGTATCCAATACAGCATACACGATAGAAAGTCGTGTGAATTGCCCAATTGTGAAAAGAGTTTGGTTGGTTGTAAACAACATCTGTTTATAATTTTCCTCAATCACTGTGTTGAGCCTGTTGTGACGTTTCTATGTCTTTTGCTACCATTATTACCAACCACATGCACACAAGGTTAGTTTTAAGCAGTTAATAATAATTTACATAATTACTTAATATAACAAAAGAATAAGAGAAATTGATGAATATAGTTTAAATTTCTCTCTTAGGACATGGTGAAGACAGTGCTAGCATTAAAATTGAAAACGTATGTATTTAAAATGTTTTGTTAAACAGTTATTATGCAACAGTTAATTCGAGCAGTTTAAATTTTAAAACAGGAACTGAAAGTTGATAAACCTTTTTAAAACGAATACGTTTAATTTAAACTATTGTTGCAAATTATTGGTTAATGCATTGCTTTTTGATGATTGATGTGCTCGATATTAACCCATTCGCTGCCGAAGACGAGTATTCTCGTCTTTGACAGGGTATCCCGCACTACCAAGACGAGTATATTCGTCCTACTTTAAATATATTATAACATGCAGGCTTTTGAATTAGCAAATTTTTTTTGCCACAAACATAATATAAATATGTAAAAAACTTGAAAAATACTACAAATAAAATTTTTTACAAAAATAATACTTTATTTCTTACTTCTACTAAAACGTACGCAAATACGAAAAAGGATATCGAGTCCTTCTGCCTTCCTATTGCCAACGACGAGTATACTCGTCTTTGGTTTTCTGCTTGTAAATTATTATGTATGACAATGTATGTGCTCTTACCAAGAAATAACAGGGTTTTGGTAAACAATAACACTCAAAATATAAATGGCAATGGGAATGACTTCATATAATTTAGGCTTGGCAGCGAATGGGTTAAAGTACTTGAAATATTGACTGTATCAGATTATAAAAATAATTTTTATAAGTGGTAGTTGAAGCTCTTCTAAAAAAAGCCGTTTAAATATCAATACACTTAAAATATTGACAACGTCATAGAGTGAGTCAACTGATAGAAAAATATGTCTTTAAATAGTTCAAGCTGTACCTCCAGTGAGCAACTGACTAAAGCGTTAACTATAAGTGCGATCACATTACGTATTCGACGAAAATTTGTAATATTTGCAATATGAGTAGCATTTAAATATCCAAAAACACTTCATAACGTTTACATTACGTTTGTTCTTTTTGTAAGAGTTTGGCTGGTATCGCACTAAAATCTACACCCAGTTCGGAACTGAAATTCCCTTGTTTGCCTTGGAAGCTGTCGGCAATCTCAGTAATGTGAGCGTTCAGGGCTCGATAAAGACGGTAGCCTGGTAATTGTGCTTTCAACCTTTTAGTATCAGCTATTAAGGTCACATCCCATTTGTGGTGTATACAGACTGGAATCCCTGATAAATAGCTTCTATTATCCTTCCGAATATGTCGAGGGATGGCATTAGCCTGCAAGAAGGAATTTTTTGGGTGGTAAGGATGAATACTTGCCACTAAAAATTGTGTGGAGAGCAGCATCTTGGTTTCTTTATGTAAGTGGTCAACATTGGAAATGGTCACACTTCCATTAGCAGCCCTCAGTGGTCTTTCTGCGCTGGCCTCTGTATGGTTTTTTCTATGTCTTTTATTCTCAAATATGTAAGTAGTAATAGTTAAACATTACTTTCCCTTTTAATATATATACCTACGTTCCTAAGCTTCTTGGATGGTTGTATGAACTTATAATTATGTACATAAATAGCACATAATGAATGCGAAGGATTGTAAAAAATTTCTATCTATTGTATAAGAAATATATTAATTTTATTATATTCGAATGATATGAATTAAATAATTTAAAAAATAAAACAAAAAATGCTTTCATAGAATTTTATACAATTGGAGTTTCGATTTTGGGAATAAAATGAAATAAAAATGTTTTAACATTGAAATCACAACTTAATAAACCGGCATACGCCAGTTATAATGACGTAACAAAATATAACAAAAATAAAAATGAAATAGGTATGTACATAAGTATGTATGTTCAAATGACCAACAACAATATATTTGAAGAACAAGTCTCAAGTTAATTTCAGAACTACTACAACAAGATAAGAGGTGGGCATAAACCAAATGTTAAAATTTTAAGCGGAGGTGGTGGACGCCAAAGTGAATTATTTATAATTCATGTGGTAGGTATATTATTATGGTTTTTTATAAAACAAACAACAACATATTCGAGAAGTTGGCATATTTTAAACAATTCGAATAGAAGCATTGATGACGTAAACTTTTAGATTATTGAGAGGTATTTGCCCTCAAAATGGATAACAAAATTGTATATTATATAATAGAGGATATATAGAGGTTAAGGATTAAATTATTTATCATCATTCACTTTAAATAAAAAATAAAATGATATGAAATAAAGAACAGTCTTAATCATGAGTGTGGTCCATTATTAAAGACAATTGTAAAAATAAATCTCAAACACAATTGAGGTGACGCATATTTTTTTTTTTTAATAAATTACAAATTCTTTAGAAAACATTGACAACATTTTTGCACACTTCTGTTTTTACTTCTCTACTTGAAAAAATGTTGTTAGAAATGGGGTCAAAAAGAAATTACTTTAGAAATCTTTTAAATTATAAATTTCATTTAAGAGATATTGTTTAAAAGAGAAAGAAGTGTAAAAACGAAGGAAAAAGAAAACGCAATGATCGAAAGCCAAACCCATTTTGGCTTCCTAAGAATCTTAAAAACAAAAAGAATCCAACATACGATACGAGTCAAGAGATAATCTCCCCCAGGGAGCACACGTAGGCAGGCAGGCAATGGAAGAAGAGTAATGGAAAAAATATAAAGTAACAAAAATAAAAGAGTCACTAAAAAGGAAACTGTTCAGCTTAAATTTGTTGTTACTACTACAGTTCCGATAAAGCTGTTTCTGCCAACGTCAACGTTCAGATACTTCTTTAAAAGCAAACACACACACATGTACACTCAATACTGAAATTTTCTGATATTTAAACAAACAACCCTTCTTAATCAGTGTTGCCTGTAGGGTTACCCTTCTCTATTTATAGGTTTCACAATAATTTGTTATTTCAAAGAAATGTTTTTTTTTTCCAAAAAAAAAATAAAGAAATATATAAAATAGACTGGATAAAATGTCTTTTGAATTATCGGCCCATTAATTATAACTAATAAATTTAATATCAAAAGGAGAGTAAGGTACATACTGCGCTATAAACGATTTCTAAAAACCTTAGGTTCAATTTAGAATATCTCAAATAGATAAATCGATTTCACATGTCAGTAAATTAGCGAACTGATCTTAATAAACCAATACTGTTCCAGGAATCAAACTTCACTTCAAAAGATTTTATTACTAATGAAGTCACAGTTTCCAAACAAACACACAAGAGATCCTGACGTCTTGTAATACAAACTATGGATAATTTTACAATCAATTCAGTTCTACAATTTGTTTTCCTCTCATATGAAACTAAATCAATATAAATACAATAAAATAATTAAATTTTTTTGCCAAACTAATATTATTAACTTCATTTCAATTATTTTAATTTTCTTCGGTTTATGCTACATATTGGCAAAAAAACATTTGAGTGGGCAACACTGGCTGTATGGTGTAGAATTTATGCGTCAGCTTTAAAATAAAATGCCAGAGAACAAAAAAAAAAAGACTCGAAAACTCTCTCGCAAGCAAGCATACACCATGAAAAAACTGCAGGAATTGGAGAATCACAAAAAAAACCATATGCAAAGCAATGTATGTGCAGCATTAACACTTACAACAAAAAGAAGAGTATAGGAATTCTAATTTAACACTCTTTTAAATTCACTAAACCGGCAATTTTTCTTGTTTCATTTCATTTAACCACACATATTTTTATTATTATCTCATTATTTTTAGCACTTTTCTATATTTTATTTTCATTCGCAATGCTCTTTTTCAATAATTAATCATATTTATATATTGTTGTTTGCCAATTTCTTTTCTGTTTGTCATATTTTTTATGTTACACTTCAATTTTAAATGTATCTTTCTCTTTTACTCTTTCATTATTTTATATACGTATATATATTTGCAAAACGGGAGACTCACCTTTTACACACACACGCACTCACATTCACACTCAATCACTCACTCAAATATATGAGAAAATTTTGTTCTTTTTTGTTAACTTCAAAGAAAAAATCCTGGCCTTTTTTCAGAAATCCGCCCAAAACTTTATAACACAATGACTGCAATTTATTTAAAATTTTGATGGAAATTAAAATGTTATAATGATAATATAAATTTTACTTTTCTTTTATATGTAATATTTAAAGAAAAATCTATCTGCCGTTTTATTAAGTTCTGCGAGCGAAAACCGACAAACTTTGACGAAGAGAATCAGCGAAATGATGAAGCAAAGAAAAAAAAATGTCGCACTGTTTGGTACCAGTATTGCCGCTCTTAATTATTTCTAACCAAACCTGGATATTTTTTGTTCAATGTGTAGATATGTTTTTGGTTATTCTTTTTGTTGTAAAAAATGTAATTTAATTAATTATTGTAAAATAAATAAACATAATTTAATTTTGAAAAAATAGAAAAAACTATCAACATAAATAAATAATTGTATATTTTTTCCTATTTTCGTGATTATTCTTTTAGTTTTAAGTTTATACAAATTAAATGTTATCGTTTTTTAGTTCTATTGTAATCTGACTATCAAGTCTTAATAAAAGAAAAATTGAAAATTGAATTCTTTTAGTAGTTGATTACAACATTTTTTTCTTCTTGGCAACACAGGTAGTTGGAAAAATTCGTTTATTCGTTCAGAAAGCAAACGTTGATATAAATTCGCACATTCTTCTTTCAGGGTGGTGGCTTTTTGCAAAATGTGGTGAGTTTGAATAAAATTAATTTTTCCGGTGGGGTGAATAAAATTGAAATTCACCAAAGTGCCTTCATTCGAAATAATTATAATTTTCTCTCTTTGGTGATTTCTTTTTCAGAAGTTGGATACAAAATTTTTGATTTCTTGGCAACATTACTTAGTACTAAAAATGAATGAAAACTGAGTCACTACCCATTAAATGCTAACGGCGTTCGTAACTGTCACTTTAAACATTTAAATTTAAATTTTGCTATTAAAACTTTTAATTGTAAGTTAGTAAATTAAATTTGGAAGAATAATTTACCTTGTTTGTTAAATCAATTATATAGATTGTTTAATTTAAGGAGGTAAGTATTTATTCCTGCTGCTAGTTTTAAGTACAGAGCTATCAATAAAATTTTACGGCTTTAAAAAAGCTGATTTCCCACGGCCTGCATACTTTAATTCTATAGAAAAAATATCATTCCAAAAAAGAGAAAACCGGAGAAGAGTTATTAAAATTATTTACTTAAAACCCATTTCTTTATTTTAAAATCAAATAACTCTATGTACCGGTTTTCTCTTTTCGGCTAACCGGTTTTTGAATCCTTTGGCCCATTTTGTTTGTTTTGGTTATTTAGAGTATTGTCAGGCCAATACTTTATAAGCACTGGCAAACTAAGAACAGATATTTGCGAAAGTGTTTCCAGATTTGGAAACTAGGTCAATAATCCTGACTGAAGGGTTGTAATGACCAATTATGTATGTATGTTTCCAGATTTGGAGGTTATAATAAAAGGCAAGATTGCTACAAAATTAAATTGGAAGTAAATATAAAGCGCCAATAGTTTTAAAATTATTACAATAGACGCAGCCATGGATTTGGAACAGATCCCAGCCGGACTATTGTAGGATATGTTGCTAGGGAATAGTTGAAGTAGGGCTCTTCTGAGATTTATAATGGGACTTAGCTGGTAGACATGTGCTAGGACATCAAGGCGGCAGTTTTCAATTCCTATCCTTTGATGCTTCTTGTCCCCTTCTCCTTCCTCTTACTGTTTCTTGTCTATTTTGGACTGACCTCAAGGTATTCAAACTTATAGTAAACTTTACAATAAACTTTTAAGGATATAGATTGCTATCCTGCAAATGATGCTTCAATACCTTCGTTTGCGAAACGAAACATGCTTATATAATGGAGCTTTAACAATAATATAATATACAATTAGATCAATCTGATATAATTAATTTTAGTTTCAACATGATTTAATAAAATCTCAATATAATTTATACAAAAGCAAAACAAACTAAAAATATAAAATTTTACAATAAAAAGGCTTTATACTTAAAACTAATAAATGCAACAGTTTTCAATATCTATAATTCTTTAAAAAATATAAGAAAAATTATTTTTTTCACTTGACTAAATGTACTTTGCTATTGCAGAATGTTTGTACGTTGAACGAAATATAAACAATTACATACGGAAAACACCAAATTTGGTACCATTTCCAGGATTATTAAGAGCGGCCTTTAAGCTCAAGCCTAAAATTTGACGTGTATTGGCTGGATCAATAATGCCATCATCCCAAAGACGTGCAGTACTGAAATAGGGCGAACCTTCCCTTTCAAACATCTCTATTATTGGAGCCTTTAATTTGTTGGCTTCAGCTTCTGTATATTCTTTACCAGCACGTTTACGCTGGTCGGCGGTAACTTGCGCCAAAACATTAGCAGCCTGTGTACCACCCATAACGGAAATGCGAGAATTGGGCCACATATACATGAATCTAGGTGAGTATGCTCGACCACACATACCTTTAACATAAAAAACAATATTTTATTAAATTAGAATGGAGTTTTACTATATTTTCTGCTCACCATAATTGCCTGCACCATAGGAACCACCAATGATTACTGTAAACTTGGGTACATTGGCACAAGCCACTGCCGTCACCATTTTAGCGCCATTTTTGGCAATGCCATTGGCCTCTGCATCACGACCAACCATAAAGCCAGTAATATTTTGTAAAAATACCAATGGAATATTACGTTGGGCACACAACTGTATAAAATGTGCACCCTTAAGAGCACTTTCCGAAAACAAAACACCATTGTTGCCAATAATTCCCACCTTGTGACCATACAGGCTGGCAAAACCACAAACCAATGTTTCGCCATACATTTTCTTGAATTCGGTAAATCGACTACCATCCACAATACGTGCTATAACTTCACGTACGTCAAAACTCTTGGTTAAATTGGGACCAACAATGCCATACAATTCCTTAGGATCATATTTAGGCTCTTCAATTTCTCGTGGTACAGTAGATTCTTCAGCAGCCGTAATAGTTTTTTTACTCGAATACAAAAATTGATCGTTAAAAGTATTAGTTGAGGGTATATTCAAATTGCTAACCACTTGTCTAGCCAAATAGAGAGCATGCTCATCGTCTACAGCATAGTGATCGGTGACACCCGATGTCTTGCAATGCAGATCAGCACCACCCAAATCTTCGGCTGATACTTCTTCGCCAGTGGCAGCCTTCACTAGGGGTGGACCGGCTAAGAAAATTGTTCCCTGTTTCTTAACGATTATACTTTCATCAGCCATAGCTGGTACATAAGCACCACCAGCTGTACAACTGCCCATTACCACAGCAATTTGAGGTATGCCCAAAGCAGACATGTTTGCCTGATTGTAAAAAATGCGACCGAAATGTAGTTTATCGGGAAAGACTTCGGCTTGACGAGGTAAATTGGCACCACCAGAATCTACCAAATAAATACAGGGCAAACGATTTTCCTGGGCAACTTCCTGAGCTCGAAGATGTTTCTTTACTGTAATGGGATAATAGGTTCCACCCTTAACGGTAGCATCGTTGGCAACGATAACGCATTCAGTGCTAAAAAACAAGACAAAATTAAACGTTATGTAAATAATATTATTTAATCCTTAGAAGAGAATAGAAAAAGAATGTTAGAAAAAGAATACTAAAAATTAGTTCGAACTCTTCGAATTATTTAGACCAACTCCTTCTGTTACCGGCAGGTTTAACGGTGTTAAGGGGAAGGAGCGACTTGTATGACTGTATGCCACATTACTGATGTCCTAAAGAAAAACATAAATAATAAATATTACGTACACTGAAGACCGTGCTGCTTTCCAGATTATTACGGTATTTCAATGATTGTCAATACTTTAATCTTCTCAAATCAAATTTGAAAAGCTAATATGACCTTTAACCATGTCTACAAAAGGTATACATTTACACTTACCCACACACACGACCAATACCAGTTATAATGCCACCGGAATTGACCACTTCATCGCCATACAGTTTATAACCAGCCAATGTACCCAATTCCAAAAATGGTGAACCCGTATCAACCAACCTATTGATACGTTCACGTGCCAGCAACTTGCCTCTTGATGTGTGACGTTCAATGGCTTTTTCCCCACCACCGGTCAGAACTTCTTTCGTGATATTACGCAGTTCATTAACCAAATTCGACATTTCGGTGGCATTTTCCTACGAATAAACAAAAGTACAACAATAATAAAATAAATATTAGAAATTTGCCCCGAAGAATTATGCAACTGTTTGGCAGAAAAACAAAACCACCTTAAATTCGTCCGAATTCTTATCGATCGATGTTGGCAAAATATTTGCATCGCCAACGTGTAATAAACGCACTGAACCACGCCATAGAGGCGTAGTTATACTGGAACGTAATACAGTGTTTAATTTAAACATAATTTTTAACTAAATTGACTAATAAATAAATTTTGAAATAAAAAAAAACAAAAACACAAGTTGGTGGGGACAAAAATGATGGCTGAACAAAAAAAAAATTGGAATTGATCGTGATAACAGCAAATGTCAAAATTATGTAAATTTAGCATCTCTGTTTTTAAAGAATAACAGATGTTAATATTGTAAAAAAATGTATTTTGAAAATATCGGCCCCGAACACTCTGTTGGACATATATGAGTATGATGTTGAATGTTAAAAATATTAAAATATATTTTATTTATCATTATTCCATTTTGTAGAGAATTGTAGAAGTGTTTTCAAAGGAAAGTTGAAATTGCCAACCTTTTTAAATACAACCCTTCACAAATTGCCTTTGGTGAACATACCCTACATATTCAATTTTTGACATTTTCTTTTTTCTTTACACAAACTTCGTTTTCGACTATTTCATAGCAAAAGAACATCCAGCGTTTTCTTCTAGGCTAGTTGGAATAAATCTAAATTTTTAAGTGAAAAAATGTTGACCCGTACCAATTTGTTGGCTAGCAACCTTTCCAAGGCTATGGTTAGATTCCACAGCCATGGTGGCATTCCTGGTGAAGTAAGTCTTTTTATTCAAATACCTTACAAAAGCATAAAAAATCATTTTAACCAACCATATGATTACATAATTTTTTTCTTACAATTGGAAAATGTTTGTTAAAATAATTCTTTCTTTGATATTATTTTAGAATTTGCCCTTCAGCTTGAAGAACCGTTACAGGATGACTGCCGTTTTCACTACTTTCACCGTTTTGGGTTTCGGTTCTCCCTTCTTGATTGTCAGACATCAATTGCTCAAGAAGTAAAGAAACACAATTTCTAGGTTAGTATTGACCAACAAGAGAATAATATTCAATATGGTATAAAGTGGTATTACATACTATGATAAAAGTGTTAAAACGAATATTTACTTAAAAGTCGGGTGTTTTTAATAATAAATAAAATAATTTCTATATCATATAAAAGCAGAAATTGCACATTTAAAGAGTGCTCTGTTGGAAACTGAAAACTTTTTTTGGTACTCATTCCCAAGATTTTTTTTTGCTTTTACTCAAAATTTATATTAAAAGGTCGCTAAATAGTGATTTCAGCTTTAGTGTTAAATTTCGAGTTTTGACTGTCTTAAAACATTAGATTTTAATAAAACAAAATATTATTTATAGTGTGAGTAGTACTACCACTAAAATTTATTTTAAAAGCAGATGTTGTTTCGAAAACAGTCAATCAAAGAAATTCTTAAAAATGCTTTAATTATTACTCAAATAATGAGATGTGTGTTGAATATATTCGCATGACTTTCGAGATGGACTTCTTTAGGATATAGCCTGCGATTTTTTTGAATTTTCTATTATTTTTCTACTTTATTAGTCAATTTAACACGAGCCCATTACGTTGTCCTCCGAAAGTAAGTTTTAGTGAAATTAGTTACTTGCTAGTATCACAAGCCAATCTAGTCTAGTCCAAATTTATTTGTAATTCTTAAAAACCGGTTTAATGCTTATATATCAGCATCCTGATATATAATTATAATTTCATTAATTAATATGATAAACTTTGAATTTTCTCTCATAATTATCTTATTTTTAAAATAATATTTTCCTATTTTCAGATTAATTGTTTGCTTTTAAGTTACAAAGTTATCGACACATGTGATGCGAAGACATTGGAATTAAAGTTATATTAGCGATGTGTTGTACGATTAAAATATATTCGCAAATATAAACAAAAAAACAACCAACCAAATAGTAAATTGTTTTATTTATATCAAATGTTCCTACACAAAAGTGCAGAAAATTTTGTAAACGAAAGGTAAATAAAAAAAAAAGGTATTTAAAATTTCAGAAACATTCAAGTTGGCTCAGGCTTCAAAGTTACACGAACATTTCAATATTTTATTAGAAGAAAAAAATAGTAAATTAGCATTGCTTAAATTTATATATATTTCGCCATAAAAAATGTTTTTTCTTACTAAACAACTTGTACGCTCATTTCCTAATGTTGTTTTAAATAAAAATCAATTTGTACGAACCCATAAAGGTGGAATTCCTGGTTGTGTAAGTTTATTCGATTTCTCTGAATTTAGAGGAGATGCTCAATAATTTCCTTGATTAAAAAATTATAGAATCTACCATGGCGAAAATCCATGGATAACCCAATGAGACTTACTGCATTTTATCTATTGCTGGGTGGACTTGGATTTGGAGCTCCTTGGCTGGTAATAATGCATATAATGTTAAAACCTTATGACTATGTGGTGGACGAGGAATAAACTCGTAGAATTATGTATACTTGAATACATACAAAGAAAATTTATATGTAAATTATTGTTTTTTATTGAAGAACATTTCTCTTAAATGCTGTAAATATATCAATTAAAATAAAAGGAAATTATTCTCAATTATTGTCTTTTTAAAGCCTCATTAGTGCGAATTAATTCCATTTATAGAAAAATAAGTTTCAAATGTTCATACAGTTCGTCATCCTGTCCAAATTATTCGTTAAATAATCCTGTATTACTTTTTTTACGAATAATTCAACAAATTTATTAAAAACCGTCTCGAATGAGCTCTTATCAAAATTGGTTTGTTTAATTATAAGATACGACTCTGTTCTCAATATTTTTTACAATGTGCCCTCTGACAAAACTTACCACACTTCCTCAATACCTACGCCTTTGAAAAAGACTGCATTAAAAACAGAATCAGCTGTTTTGATGCTTTTCGTTCAAACATGCATATTATGCATAAAAACAGTAAAGTAAATAATACATGTACGTAAATGTATATACATATATATAAAAATAACATAACTAAACATAATATGTACATAAATTTATGTAAAATCACAATATTTGGACGTGAACAGCATATAACTAAATTTTCTAGAACGTCAGTAAAGGGAATAAATTAAAATTATACGAAAGTGCCATAAATAATTAACAAAAAATACCTGTTTAGGTAATTTGGAAAAATGTGAAAATATACCGTAACGAGCTTTGAATTATAAATTAAAAGAAAAAAATGTGAAATAGACCCCTTTGCAAATGTCAAGAATTTTTATAAAATAAAACCGTAATTAAAAAAGAACATTTGTTATAAAGCTTACAAAATAAGAAGTGGTAGAGCCATATGGTTATTTGTTTAATATTACTGTGCTTTCATAATTAAATAAATTTGTTTATATTGTTGTCATTTCATACCCTTCAAAAATCATGTAAGTTATTACTTTTTATTTATTTTGCTATTTACTTCTAAGTAGTTTTGCATAAAGATTAGGATATTGTTTTGTGATCCACCGTCACCACCCGCCACTTTTTATTTACCTATTTCCCCCTTTTTACCCCCCTTTTTCAAACTTCTACCATAACAAAAAAAAAAATAAGATTGTGTGTTTGTTGTTTATAGAATACATATGCAGTTGCGTTAAATTTTCACGGATTCGTCAAGATTAAAATTTTTACCACCCTCAATGTGTTGTAGGCAGAGTTGCCAAGAAAGTAATGTACTTCATAGTATACAGTTCTATTTGAATATATCATAGAAATTTTCTGAACTTTTTACGTATTAATTTTATTATATACATATTTGTTGTTTATATGCAATAACGTGCTACTTTATTGTGAATATTTAGAGGCTTAACAAAATCTGTAATACTTAACGACATAATAATAAAAATTTGTTTTGCAATTTTTCAATACCCTTTGCAAGATATAAAATTTCAATTAAGCGTGGTAGCTCTATATTATTATATCATGTGTAAAATACAACTCTGCACGAGTAAGGGAAATACCACTCTGTACTAACTGTGGTAGGTTATATTGTTATTAAAATCTTTCGAGTTCCAATAACTATAAAAATTTGCAGAATTTTGTATATTAAGTTAAATAGCATTTATATTTAAGTAAATAGAACAAATATATCTTTAAATATAAATTAAAAGTTGCATTGGTGTAACAAAAAGAAACAATATATTTTTCTGGTCGTGGTGTACTACAGAAGTAAATTATATGTTTGATGTTGTTGCTAGAATATCTTTCGTTCAGCCAAACGCGCGCGCCATATTGCAAAAGTTCGTTCAGTCAAGATCCGGTCAGCTGTGTTGCAAGACGTTTTAAATGGTATCCTCTGTTCATTTAAAATCTAAAAGAGAAAAAAATTTTTTGCTAAAGTGTTTCACTGTGTGTGTTTGTGTGTGTGAATTAGATAAAAATAAAGAAGAATATTTCCATATTTGAAAATATTAAGAAAATTCTCTAAAATTAAGTAAATATATTTTCTTAAAACAAATTGTTTATTGAAAAACTGAAAAATTAAGAAAAATACCTGTTCAATGAAAATCAAATGAAAAGAAAATTCAACAAAAGGTGTTGCTTAACAAAATGGCGAAAGTGACGAAAAATTGAAGTGCATTGGGAACACTTTAGTTTTCGGCTAATTTTTGTAGGCATTGAGCACCTTATAAAAAGGACTGCAAATAATTTTTCTTTATAATTATATACATATATACTCGTGAGGGTTTATATATATAACAGGAGGTTTAGTTAGCTCATATGGAAACATTCCGTATGCCACGAGTTTCTCATTTAAAACAGTCTACAAAGCAGGCCTCATCATCAGCCATTATCTTTTAGCGCAACACACAGTAGTGACGTAGAGGAGACAACCCCATACGTTCGGGTCGGAGTCTTTAAATAACAAAAAAAAAATAAAATAAAAAATGTATCAGTGTGAATTATATTAGAATACGTTTAGAAAAGTAGTATTTTTTTATAAGCAAAATATTTAATTTAAAGAAAAGTGCTTCAGAAGAGAATGTGTATGAAAACTTATGAGTTAATTAACAATACATATGCGGCTGCTAAAAATCATAAAATTATTTGAAAAAGTTTATTAAACTCCATATTTATGTCTGACTGAGGTAAGTTATTGAATATTTTATATAAAATTTAAAGTGAGTGACAAATATTTAGTTTTATTTGAAATTTTTTTTTTTCACGGAGTGAACATAACCTCAATTATTTTCTTCAAAGTTTTGTTATGCTTTCGATATTCGTACAGTGTTGCCAAAAAGTTGTTTTGGTATTTTATGCTAAAGATTGAATAACGTCCAGAAAATAACACGATATCGTCGTACTCTTAGTGGAACAGGGTGTTAAATTTGTAAAAGAAGCTGTATTCATATGAATGCTTGACTAAACATGGCAATATTTTTGGTTTTTGTAAAAGTTTCGGAAAATTTATGCAGGAGTCTAAAAAATGCGCTATTTCCAGTTTTTTATTATTATTAAATTTATACGGACGGTAATTGATATAATGACTGGTGTTGCTTGCAGTTATGTT
Organism: Sarcophaga caerulescens; assembly: GCA_927399465.1. Lineage (NCBI taxonomy): Eukaryota > Metazoa > Arthropoda > Insecta > Diptera > Sarcophagidae > Sarcophaga > Sarcophaga caerulescens. The sequence goes on from OV656868.1 coordinate 45,483,676, forward strand.
GCTTTTAAAACAATGCTGTTACTTCATTTGTACTTCTAGATATTTCTACTACTCGTGTAATAACAGCAAGTTTTTCATACACTAAGTATGTTTAAACTCTAATAATACACTGCTTCGCTCTCTACAATTAGTATAAAAAAAACTGTTTAAATAAATTGAAAATCCGTTGCAAAGGAAGAAATTATGGACGAATCAGTTAGAAAAACGACAGCTTGGACAGCACTGTTTTTGTAAAATGAATGCTAGTAAAAAATAAAATCAGAGAAATTAATATAAATTGTACCGTTTGTTATCAATAATGAGATTTCGTAAAAACGTTTTGGTGGTTGAATAATATCAATTTTTATTTTGCAAATATTAAACGTTTAGCAATTTCTCATCAAAATATTCCGTTTCTCCTCTAAAACTCACCACTCTCCTCTCTTTTTTTATCTAGAATTTGATTTGAGGTTATAATTTTTTCTGGTTTCGTTTGTTGAAATAAATAAATATAAACGAAAAAAATCATCAATTTACTCTGCAAAATAGCAAAAAAGAAAAAAAAAAACAGATAAGCGCCGTAAAAATTCTTTCTACATTTTTCGTACTTTACCATTTTATATGAAAAAGTACACATGACCTCTTTTTCTGTGTTATTGTTATTGCAGCTATTGGTTTGGTTGCTGGCAAAATGAAAATTTAATAGTTTACTGCTGTAATATTTATCAACTTTGGTTTAAAATACCACATAAATATATACCTATATGTATATATTTTCACGCGTATCGAAAAGTATCTATAGTTTAAACTTTTAATTGTTGTATTAAGAACAAAAAAAAAGAAATTATTTTTTTCTTGTTATTTACAATATTATTGAAAAAGCAGCAACAAAGGAAAAAAGTGTATCTGTCTGTTGTCGTCTTTATCATATATTTCCATCTTTATCTCGTTTGCGTTATATTTTCCTCGGTATCATTTGAGTTTTTACAGTTTACACCATTGTCAATTTTCTTTCTGTTTTGTGTTTACACACAAACGTCACACCACATACACTCAGGGTTGCCAAATTTCGATTATTGTTATACCAAAGTATTCTGTATTATTATTATTGTTTTGGTTGTTATCATAATTATTTTTATTTTAATTTAAATTAAATAGATTTCAGAAAGTATTTTCGACGCAGTACCATTTAGATTTTTGCTAAAACTAAACTAAAACTTTTGTTTTGTCCACTTGTCAGAATATTTGTATTTTGATTTCTCCCCGCGCCTAAATGATGCAGAACCCAGCGCAACAACACCTAATACTGCTTTGTGTGGAGGTTCTTGCAGGTAAAAACTAATTTTGAGCTCCATCACTGTCTTTTATCCACTTAGATAGATACCCCAATCCGGCGCAATCTATTTTGCTGCCTTGGTGACCTCGAACACACCAGATAAAAAGGTGTGCAAAATCTGTAAAAATCGCATGATCGTCCGACAAACTACACAACACTTCATCATTTCTCCATTGCTTTTGTTCTAGACACCCTACCCGTAAATCATATGAAATGAATCCTAAGCAGTACTTCTAAACGCACCCGATGAGCCCAAATATGTATTTCTTCACTCACTCGATGGAGATAATACGGTGAACGATTGTAATTCATTCTTTTATAAAGTAATATATCTGTTTGTGAGCAATTTTCATTTTGTTTCTTAGGAGAAATCTAAAATTTATTAGAAATTAAATACTACGTTAACAAAAATTCACTGAATTGTATACATATTTGTATGTATTAATACTATAACAAAATTATATACATACATTAACACTAAGCCAATTAAGTCTAAACGATTGTTAGTTATTAGCCAACCAGCTGATGGATCAACAATGAAGAATGATGATACACACACACAGACTTAAAAAATCATATGAATTACGAGCAAGTAATGATGAGTAACAAAAATGTACAAAAATGTTTAAAATGGAAACGCCACCAAAGAAATAAAACAAAATAAACCATGTTGGTGTGTTAAATTAAAACTTCAGGTGTTTAGAAATTAGTTTTTGTTTTAATTTTGGTGTGTTTTTTGTTTTAACATTAAACTTTCAAAACCGATAATTTTTCACTGAAAATAGCTCCACAAGGCGGCATGGCGTTAATACGCAGTAAGTGAAGCAATTTTTTTTTGATTTAAAAATAACCACACAATAAAAAGAAGTGAACAATCTGGCAAAAGAAAACACGTCTTCTCGCACATACTTATTTATATAGAGTGTAGTTAAAGTTTGATTTTTTGATACACTTTGAAAAACTAAAAATCCAAAGAATTTGTATACCGTCCACCTCTAAATATTTCAAAAAGAGTGTATGACAGAAGAAGAAGAAAATAAAAAAGCATGAGGGACTACAAAAATTTAACATACAGCAGTCAGAAAGACGGACCATCTAACAAACAACACTTTTTTTTTAATAAAAAGTTCGTTGTTATTGTGAGAGGAACTTGTTTTACAAGTTTGACATCTTTTTATACTTCTTCTGGCTCTGCTACCGCTATGGGCAGGCAGTATTTTTGCTGCTTACTGCTAAAAGCAAAAATACATAAAATAAAAACTTTGGGTTTTTGCCCGCCTGCTAAACGTCTGTCTATATGCCGTCCATAAATATATTTTTATATTGTAGATATTTATGTATCAAATGATCAAAAGGTGGCCAAAATAAAAGTGTATTGAAGAAACAACAAAAAGGAAAAAAATCATATTTTGAATGAATGTTTGCGGTCACTCGGTGGTCGCATTTAAATGAATGTCTGTAAAAAAGAAAAATTAAAATTTTACTAGCAAAGACAAATACCAAACATTTTAAAAGATCACTGTTATATGTTAACAGAATTTACAAAAAAATTTATAGAAGCAATCACCCAAATATACGAAATTGGAGCTTGATATGTATCGCCACATTTGCCTACATGGTACTCCTTAAATGACATTGGAAGTTGGAAAAAACGACTTAATTGTTGAAAGTATTCCATTTTTAATCTTCTAGATTTGTCTTAAATTTTATACCAAAAATTCACTAGGAGAGTACTTAACAATTGAGCAGAAATATCAATAAGAGACTACAGAGTCTTCGTCTGTTGTACAAGATCGCTCTTATAGTATAGGGAGCGTTATGGAACTGTATCCAAAAGGAAAGGGCGTGTTGATTTTGAAGTATTTTCGAGGGAGCTTGAACTGAGTGTGCCAAGGTACCTTCTCCGACATTGTGCGGTGTTTACCAGACATTCTTTGCACACTTTGCAAGTCGGCAATTAAGATCTGTAGATTATATCTACATGGACATGGACATCAGATCCGCCATTGTGGTCTACGAATCTCCGTTTCTGATGATAAAAACTCGACTGATGCTGTTCTCTTAACGAGATGGTTCAAAAGTTAATATTCGAATCAGTAGGATTCCGAAGCGTAGAAATTTTCAGGCATATAAGCTCAAATGAACTTGTAAGGTGCACAGGTTTCTTTACGTTGGATACTGTTTAATTGGTTGCAGCAGAGTTGTTACAACAGCAACAACTACCTTACTTTCCGTTCGTATCGTTAATGTAAATAATAATGCACAGAAGAGCGAGCTTTCCATGCAATTGTATTCAAACAATTTGTGTATTGATTTTAAACGAAACAAGTTGTATTTGAACACAAAATCATTGTAATTTTGCATTAAAATTGTTTAAATTTAAGCTTATTAATCAGAAAACTTAATCAAGGCTTCCACAGACAGACTACAAAACACTAGAAACTGTTTGTATTTTCTCGTTTTAGGATTTTCTTTGTTTTTTTTTTCTTTCCTTTCTTTTTTTTTCCTTTCTTTTTTCTTACTTAGAAAACATGCGCCTTTTAACTTGAACTTTAAACCGTTTGTTATTGTTGGGTTTAATGCTGTTGCCAATGTATTTTCTTTTTTTGCAAGTGTTGCCAATTTTATGTTAAGGAAAACGTATTCTAAGCAGAATTAATTTTAAAATTTTGGATCGCTTGTGAAGAGAAATGGGCTTCAATTAAATTAAATTTATCGCCTATTATATGAGTATATAAAAAATTATACATATATAAACGAGTATACATATACTAATATAATATAAATATTAATATAATAATCTATTTTATTGGGGCCACATATTAGTAGGTAGGTAGGTAGCACTTCTGTTATTATTAGAACACGACTAGAATATAACTAAGCGGTTTTCCACTGGTGTCATATCAATTTTTGTTTTTGTTGCTTCGTCTCTGTAGTTTAGATATCAGCTGTAAAATAATGATAATCATAGAATCCTATCCTTATGACGTCGCTGTTTAGTTACATATATACAAAAATTAGTTTGATGCGTTTTTTACACAGCAAGAAAAGTTATGATGTGTGCTCAATATAATAATAATAATGTGTGCTCAATGGCCATCCGGAGGCCAGGTAATCAAAAATATTTGAAAACTAAGGTAAAAGTGAAAAAGAAAGCAAAGGTTGCGGTTGAAGTGAAGGAAAAGAAGAGCCGAAGATGTTATTGATAATGTCATCCGAGGTAAATCTCTCCAGGTCAGAAATCCTGACAACCAAATCTTACTAAGATTATTAAGATATTAATTGTACTTGTCACAATTGACAAGTACACGTCCTCTAAAGCAGCCCTGGCTCAGTAGGTATAGTCTGCATCACTGAAATTCAGAGAAGTGGCACTAGATGAAGGGTACAACCATTTCAGACTCAAACAATCCACAAACAATCTCGAACAGGCAATGTTTAGTTCAGGCTGATTACGTGTGTAGTATGTATGTATGTAAGCCTATAGGATAGGATTAACTACACCTTCCTTACATTCATTTTCTTAATACAATTTCGTATAAATAGAGCGTATCTCATTTTTGTTTTATATTGTATTAAGTGTTGAGATAAAAATAATTTTTTTTTTGATAATCTTTGCATTACTTTGACTATTCTCGGCATATTTACCGACAAGTCACAGAGGTTTTTAAGAAAATATTTATCTCTGTTTTATATCAAATTCCCTTGGGGATTTCCAAAGACTTTATTTAAAATGTATGTATACTTTATAATTGAAAAATGTCTCATGATACAACTTTGATATGGTGGTGGTATGTTGGTTACTCTAGATCCAATATTATTTTATCCAATTCACTATTAACAGTTAGCCCTTTGTCCATTGCGCCCTGTCCTGTGGTATAGTATGGTGTAAATGAAAGAACATAAAAGAAAACAAAATCGATAAATTAAATGCTATTTGATACAACAATAGTCGATTTTCGTTCGAAAATTTATAATAAAATTTTAATTAATTAATTAAATTTAATTGTAATGGTGGTCATCCGCCAGTGACTGGTGCTATGAGGAGTAGTTTTTCTTTTTTATTAAACTCTTCCCAGCAAAAATAGAAAAACTTATGTATGTCGGGTTGGTTCCGGGTATAGTTTTCATTGAATTTGTATTTATTTTGTTTTGGTTTTTGATTTTTTAATACACATTGCATTTGCAATAGTTCGTTAATACAAATTTACCCTTTTTTAATTTTTCTTTTCGATTTTATCTTATGCTCAAACAATTAATGTGAATTTTATACAAAATTTACAATTTTCATTAACGCATTTCATTGCACTTCGATAACCTTAGCTCACAACTAATTGTTGAGTTGTGTTTTAGTTCTCGTTTAAATCCAAGTGATTTGAGTTATACTTTTTGCTCTTTGAATTAATCATGAGTGTTATTGTTGTTTCATTTATGCACGTGTCCATATAGTATGAGGCGCTTTTCCATTCATCAGGAACAGGGGCATGCCGGTTTGCCGATTACAACTCGAGTACAATGATACTGGTCGAAAAGTATGCTAAATTGAGAGCTCTCGGATTGATCATTTACGGCGTAGCATACGGCTAGAAATAATCTTTAAAAAGTAAATAGCAAAGATTAATACATCATCAAGCGTAGGACTTAGAACGTTTAACGATCTCAAAGATTCACAATATGGATTATCGTAACACAAAAAGTTTCATTAAACACCTCACCCTCACCCATCTACACTGTCGTTTAATTTTCACTTAAAGACGATGCAAGTCGAATTCTGTACAGATGATATATGTACATAAATCTAGAAATTAAATATATTGTTGCCTGCCTTAACTAGCCCATCTTATATGACGTTGGCAATTAGAAAAAATTTAAACCTGGTTAAAAAATGTCTCGGATAAAAAAATTTTCAAAATCAAGTTTAGATAGATTAATACCCAGAAATAAAATTCAGAATTTAAAAACGACACGAAGAGTATAATTATTTGAAATTTTGCAAACAATCAAATGTTCATTTCATTTAAAAAAAGTTACCAGACATTATTGTGTAAATGTGCTTAAAGTTTGTTTTTCTTCTTTCATGTATGTTGTCTCTTTAATTCATTTATTTATTATTATTTCTCTAAAGCTCTCTTTTTTAATTGTTTTAAATTATTTTTAACTCATTCTTTTCCAAGGTAATCGAACTCGACCAGCAAATTTTCTTATCTCTTTACATGTTGTACTATTACTTACTCTGCTGCTATTATGTTTGTTGAGGTGTATACGTATCAGTTCAGCAAATTGATTTTCCCTTAAAACCACGTACTTCACCTGCATCAATGGTGGTGGGATGTGATATTTAACTTTCCTACAATTTTGCAAAATGCATTAAATTTTCTTGTTTAGTTATTTGTAAGTTTTTACACTTTAATTTATTCCTCTCTTGTTTAAAGTTTTCTTTTATTCCTAAAAGAGTTGACAACTTTTCCATTTAAAAAAAACTCTAAATTTATAGAATAAAAATTGCGTTTTTTTTTGTTAAGTAATAATTATTGATTGTGATTAAGAAGAAAATAATAAATAATATAAAAATTTAGAAAGTTATATTGCAGTGTATTTTAAAAACAAATTGTTCAGGCGGTCCATGTACAAAGACGCTCAAGTTTTCATGGTAATGAGATGAGCGGTAATAATGCTTGAAATCAGCGACTTTGGAATCTATACAATTCATGAAATCTTTATAGTACTCAGGACACAAACAGGAGCTAAATTTTTATAAGCGGCCGATAGACGTTAGTCCAATCGTACGAATGTATGTCAAAGAATATGTGAAACGATGCAAAGTGATTAAAATAACTGCCACGATCTGGGATTCTATTATTAAGCCCCATATTATAGATAAAATATACAGCAATTGCTGTGCTAAAAAAAGACTTAAAAATCATTGTTTGGCAACACTCGTTTTTTGCTACTCTCTTCAGTGCTGAGTTCGAGCTCTTCTTTCGCTCTTTTTAATTTGTTTCCTCTCATATTTGTTGTTCTCTTGCTGTGTGGTGGCAAATACACAGCTTGTTATTGTTGCTCTGCTGACTACATATAAATTTTATATGTTGCTTGTATTGTATGTTTTTTTTTCATATGTATGCATGTTTTCAATATAAGATTTTTTTATATTTGTATTTAAGTTGGTTGCCGAAAGTCTTCATATAGTCGTTTATTTTATATACTTCGTGTGTATTCGTTAGTTGAATTTTTAAAAGGTTTTGCATTTGTCGGCAGCGCCGTGAACGGACGGACGTACGTACGTTTTTTTTTTTTAATTTTGTCTTAATCGAAAATATTAGCGGTAGTAATCAGATGTGTATAATTCGTTTTCTCTCCAAGAACTAACAAAATTATTGTGAAAAATTATAATAAATTTAATGAAAAAACATGAAAATGTGAAAATTAAGCCAATAAACAGTGTTTTTTTTAAATAATAGTGACAAAAAGAGAAATAATGGCAAATTAACAAGTAATTTTGGCGTGAGGTTCCACAGCGAGCAAAAAATAATAATAGAAAATTTAAATATTCATATATGGGGTATATTACCTATAATAGTGAAATTCTTTACAGGTTTAATTAGAAATGCAAATATAAGTTTCTTAAATAATATTTTTTTTTATAACAGAAATAAATAAATAAATTTTATTTTGCGTTGTGGCAAAACAGACAGTTGATTTTAAATTTAATAGAAGTGATGGTGGTGCTGCTGATGTAAGTTAAAAAAATAGAAAAAAGCTTATTTTCATACAATAAAAATTGAGTTTTTAATCAAAATTATACAAGTTTCTTTAAATTTATTTATAATTTTAGTATATTTTGGTTTTTACAAAACGAAAAATTACCATAATTGTGCAATAAAAACATACAGAGATTTGTTTTTAGAAAAATATATATTTTTTATAAATACATATTTTTAGGTTAGGTCATTTTTTTCATTATTTTCGTTTTTTTTTTCATTCAATTGGTTAATATACGTCGTTTTGTGAAGTATTCGTAGTCGTTGTTCATTGTCGTCGTCTTCAGCTTGCCCCCCTTTGTCATCAACGCTGTAAAATACAACAAACATTGACTAAACACATTTACCTACTCACACACACTATTACAGAAAATGTATATAGTATATACAGCTAGTAGCAAGAGAATGCACAAACAAAAGAGCGTAATGAAATTTTGCTATTTGTTCCCATTTGTTTTAAGAGAGCAAGATTGTAATTCTCTACCCCTTAATTCATTTGATGTTGATGGATTTCCCTTCCAAATCAAACTGTGTAATTGTGTGTACTGCTGCATATTTTTAAAGTTCAAAACCAGTCAACGTTGAATTTATATTTTGTTTTGATTTGTTTTTTCTCTAATTAAATTGGGAGCACAACAAATTTAAATGAAGGTAAATAAAAAATAAATAACCAAAATCGACATATGGAGGTATATTTTGTTGAAATAAATATACCTATACATACATAATATAACTTTTTCATCATAAAGTGTAGTGTTGTTTGCAATTATTAAAAGAAAAAATAAACAAACCTCTGACTCTCCTTTTTGAATTTTTAGTTGTTATCATTAAGATGCATGCATAGATTGTATTCTTAACAATTTTCGAGATTCTTTTGTCATTTTAATTGCTGAATTTTTTCACTTTTCTGGGCAATCAACTAACCCTCATCAATACCTAAATGGGAAGGGACAATTCCAAAGTAGTATTTCTAACTTGAAATAATAATGCAGAATACATTTCAGTACATCCAAAAACTGTATTTTGTAAATCCTCCAAAGATCTCTTCTAATAGTTAAATTTTATTTTAAACATAATTTACACTTAAATTACATTCGGTTTTACCAAATGAATTCAATTTTTAATTTTAATATCTTGCCCAGTATTTGCGTAAGTATTTCTACTCTTTATTCTTTGTCTTTCTCTTAATTTGTGTTGATTTCTTATTCTCTTTCTCTATCTGTGCGTATGTGTTGGGTTTGTACGTGCGTGTGATTGAGTTGTGTCTTCTCAACTTAGCACAGAATAAAAACAAAAATAAATAAAAGCAACAACAACTAAGAGAAATAAAAAAAACTTCTTTAAAATATACGTAAAATTATTCCTGCTGCTTTTTTTTTTATACTGTTCTGTTCACATTGGTGTGGTATCGTACATTGGTCGCATGCACATATACCACCACCGAACCAACCAGCCAACCATCCATACCTTATCAACACTGGTACAGTTTACAAAAACAAAAAACTTCTGAATAGCAAAAACAAAATACATATAAAAAAGTACACGATTAAAATAAATAATAATAAAAAAGAAACTAACAAGATTTTTTTTTTTCTGTACGTGTGTGTAATGAGAGGAGAAAAAAATTGTAAGAAAATATTTAAACTGTGTTGTGTGCGTGTGTGTGTGTGTGTGTGTATGTTGTTTGTATACGTGATGATGGAAATTTTAATCAATGACAAAAGATTAAAATTTTAATACAACAAAAAGAATAGAAAAATAAAGAACAAAAACAAAAAAGAGTGTTTATTATAATGACGACTGTTTTCTATAGTCATCGTGTTAAATATTAATTTGGAATTTTGCAAAAATAATTGATATTTTAAATATTGAATTCAATACTTTCTTCTCTTTTCCCTCCTCCACCCTTTTATAAACTAAAGTTTATGTGTATATACCTATAATAAGACTTTATTCGTGTGTGTGTGTGTGTGTTAGTGAAATTCGCGGCCAGTAAATAAAACCAGTCATACAGTCAGCCCTATGTTTATGAGAAACGATGTTAAACAACAAAAACATAAATATAGACATTTAGTCATTCTGCTTTAGCGCGCTTTTTTAATTCTGTTAATGTGTTTGTATATTTTATTAACTTGTTTGCATTAATTATGGTATTGTTGTTGTTCGCTTGATTGGTATATCTCTCTCTTTCCTCAAATCATATGTATATATTCACATCATTGTGAACTGTTATTTTTTTCTTGTATTCTCTCGCGTTAGTTTTTCTTTTCGAATATACCTAATTATTGTTTTGTAATAAATATTTCAATTATAAATCATTACACGCACCTCTATATTTCAATTATTGGTTTTCTCTAAATAGGCATACAAATAATTAAAAATTTTCCTTTGTATGTATAGACATTTAAAGGAGAGGCAGGAGATTTAACAATTATACAATTTTTTTTATTTTTCCCAACTTTTTTTTCTTTTCACTGGCATCTTTTATCTTATGTTTTTGTTGCTGCAGTCTTTTAATGTTTTTATTTTCTAAAAGAGTGTTGTCCCTTGACTTGAAATTGCTTTACTGTTTTCTTTCACGTTTGTTTTTGGCGCTCTTTTTTTTTCTTTCTCTTTCGCTAAATATGTGTCTTGTCGCCAGCGTTGGCGCAAAGAAAAATTTTCCCTACCAATATTCTTTCCAAAACCTACCAAAATTATTCCAATCCTACCAAAATTGAATTTAAATAATTATAGATTATTCAGTATGAAATTAACGTTTTATTGCTAAAATTAACAAAAGAATTTCATATACATATTTTTCAATATATTCTTATATTTTTATATTATCTTTTCCATAAATATTACAAAGTATATACTACATTAAATTAAAGGTATTCAAATAGTTTAACTAATAAAATAAAAATAAATGACTGGTTCTGCCAAATTCTTAAAAAAAATATAATTTGAAAATATATTTGAGAAAGGCTTGGAGAAAATAATAGGGACACTTTATGTTATGCTAAAAATATGTATTATCATCATTTCCAGATACTATTTCAATATTTGGTTGAAGCACCTTTCATTTTTATTGCCTCCTGACAGCGACGATTCATAGATCCCACAAGATTCGCACAGACGTCAGGGGGAATTGAATACCATGTCTCCTAAATTTTCTCCCTCAATTCCTGTAAATTTTTTGATTTAAAGTTGCCGATTTTATTTTTTAGGACTCCACAGAGGTGTTCAATGGGGTTTAAGTCCGGTGATTGGGACGGCCACTCCATTACAGGCACCTCATTCTGTTGAAACCACAATTTGACGTTAAAACAGGGTTTCCAACTATTTTCTTATTTCAAAAATTTTGTTTTCGTTTTTAGACCTAAAAATTAATAATACTCCCAACTTTAAATCTTACAGATATTAATTGTATTTTCCTATCAAAAAATAAATGAAATTTGAACAAACCAACCAAACTACCAATCGTAGCATTTTTAAATAAAAACTACCAATTTTGGTCCAGTTGGACCAAAACGGCAACGCTGCTTATCGCATACAATTTATTTTTGATATCTTGTTCGAACCTGGATTATACGGAAATTGTATTTTTTTTTATTATACTGTCTTTATTACTATGAAAAACATACGAAAGCTATGTCCATTAAGGCTAACCCTTCAATATTTCTTAGCTATGTATATCGATAACTAATCTCAAAGGAAAATAATGTGATAACTCTAACTAACACATTCTAAAACCACACAGGAGTAACAATAAAATGTTGAAAGTTCTGTTTTCTTTGGGAGGAGTCAAATGAAGAGTGCAATATTACTCGTGAACAATATATAAATGATTAACTAATGTATCTGTCAAAATCATCATTATATTTGACCAACTGAGATGGAAATAAGATAATTTTTAAAAATTTTAGGTCGACATGTTCGACCCGATCATTTCACGAAAATATCAGAGTTCTATAAGAAAAAGCATTGGTGAAGATCACGATACGTTAATGGAAACACAAATGGATGGGTTGGTTGAAAATACATATATTTTCTCAGACAAAGATAATTTCCATGAGCATTGAACAAGTATCGAAACCATCAAAGGTGCCATTGAGGGACATTAAAAATTCCACGTCAATGTACAGAAAAACCTTAATATTTCTCTCATGATGGTATTGTGTGATGTAATACAATCAAGTTTCTTTGAAAAGACTGTTAAATATGGACTTTATGTTGGAAATTTGTATTTTTTTTCAATTGTTGTTGCTATGAAAGGCTTTAATGATGGCATGCGACTTCAACAAGACAGTGCCATCTATAACCATACAGTCCACAAGATAATGAATTTAATGTACATATAAAATTTCAGGAAATAATGCTTTCAAGCTATTGTGAAACTATTTGGTCGTTTACCAGTGTTGAGAAATTCAGTACTTTAGTACTTTTTTCAGTACTTTTCCATTTCAAAAATACCGCAGTACCCCCGCGACGCTTTCAGTACTTTTTTATTATAACATATTTTATGTCGCGTGCTTTTCAACTATTAATATTAGCCCCTATACTATTACATATTATTAGCCCCGGTTAGCCAAATGTCCATGGAACATACGTTCGTTTTTAGAATACAAAAAGCAATGAGAACGTCTGCCGAACCGACAAATGACTTCGGTAAGCATTAACTTTGCTCTTCATATGCTACAAACGAAAGTATGTTCCATAACGTTCCGTGGACGTTTGACTACACGGAACTTTTACGTTTTGTTACGTTCAGAATCAGCAGTTTTTGTTTTATATGTGAGGAACACGTTTAAGTCGTTAGTTTTTCTGTTCCGTACCGTACATGCATTAAATATGAAGAAAAAAAAATAGTCTAGTAGGTAGTGTGCTGGATACTAAATGTGAGCCTGCTGTTTATACCCAATGTCAGACATCTCCAAAATAATGAAAAATTAAAAAAATATTCCTTAGGCGACCTCATTCTGTCAAAAACTCTGAGAGTAAATAGAATTGCCATGAAAAGTTTCTCAAAAATCTGTCGTTCGGAGTCGACTTTAAACTGTAGATCCCATGGTGTGAGAAGATAGGTCATAATCCTGATTGAAGGGCTGTAATGTATGCAGGTATTTTTTTACAAAAGTACTATTTGATGCGAAAAAGTACTCTTTCAGTTAGAGTTCAGTACCATTTTAGAATTTCAATTTTTCAACACTGTCGTTTACATTTTTTTTTTTGTGATATGTCAAGGATAACGAACGTTCATTCAAATAGACAAGAATCAGTACACATGAAATTTTATAAAGTTACAGTATTGCTGTAAGAGTTTCAAAATGCATGGCGGGGTTAAATTAAATATCACACTAGGACTATTCAATGTCACTGTAAGACTAGTTGTTATTATAGCTAGCTAGCTAACAACACTGTAATTGACTGGTAATCAGTTATTGAACGAAAACACAATCACATTGGAATTTTAACTATTCGGACTGGGGTGCTTTAATCAAAAGTGTTATTCGGGCCCGATTTTTTTTTTTAATTGCAAAAACATTTTAATTATAAAAACTTAAAATTGAAGTTAAATTGAACTGAAATAGTTATTAATCACAGGCTCATCTTCCGCATCAATAACAAAAAATATGTAATAATAATTTAATATATACATATGTATGTACATAAAGAAAATATAAGAAAATGTCTTTAATGTCTGTTTGTTTTCTTACAGATCAACGTAAATACCGCAATAATTCGTTAACACCAAACTGTAATATTTGGCCGAAGATCGATTTATTCGGTCTGCTACTATATTATTGATTGGAAAAAATATTTACCGTAATAAATATTTAAAGTAAATTTCATCCACATTTACATACACCAATTAAAAAGTGTGTAAAATGCAAAAAAATCAAATGAGAAAACGACGTTATTGTAAAAATATAAAAAAATTAAAAAGTTACCAACCATTACAACAACAACAACTGCTAACACAAATAAAAGAAGTAGCAAATACAGAGAATCGCTACCAACGTTAGAAAGCAAACAATACAACCAGATAAAACAAATTTTAAATCAATTAAAATTATATTCAATATATGTATATAAATATTATATATGTATATATATCTATATATAATATAATATAATATATAAATAAAACTGTTTCAAGAAAACCTAAAATTTAAAGCGAAAAGGCCGTCTTACTCCTCAAGTATATTCTACTTGACAAAGAGAAGAAGGCAAACAGAAAAAAAAGTAAATAAATTAATTTTCACACAGAGTTTTACACAAAAGTGTATAAAGTGAAACCGTTAAAAATGATGAAACGCTCTCGTGAAGAAGTACAATATGGTGCCAGGCCAGGCCCTGGAGGCGTGGGTGGCAGCGGCGGTGGAGGAGGAGCCGGTGGTGGTGTGACAGCAACTGGCGTTGTAGCGGGTACAGCAAACGTTACCACGGGCGCATTAAACATCGGCACTGTTGTACCCGGTGCACATACAACAGCTAGTGGTACTGGGTTGAACGTTGGTTTGGGTGCTGGTAATATGGCAACGGCAGGTTCCATTGCCCACCATCGTATATTGACACCACAACATGGTGGTGCTCAAACGATAGCCTATTTGCCCTCTACAACACCTGTTACAGCAACAAATTTAAAAGCAGGTGTTGGCGGGAGTGGAGGTGTTGTGGCCGACAGTAGTGTTGCCGTTAATAATGATGGTAATTCTGTTACCACTGCTGGCACTGGTGGCGGTAGTGGTCGAATAACGCAATTAAGTGCAAATACAGTAGTAGCAACTAGTGGAGGTGGTCCTGCTAACACTGTTGTCCAGCCACAAACTGTACAGTATTCAGCCTGTAAGTATCTTTTTTGAATTTAAAATTTATGGAAATTCCATCGCCATTCATGTTATTATTTATCATTACTGCATACATACATACATACATATTATTTGGAAAACTTTCAATATTATCAAAAATGAAATCATCCATCCCACATACTCCCATAGAAGCCGACCGGTATAAGCAACACTAATGATTTTTATTTTTTTTAACACAATTTTTAAAATGATAACGTTTGAATATTAAAGAAATTTGTGAAGTCAAAAACACTCCAATATTTTTAAAAAAAATTGGACAGAAATTAGTCGAAGATGCTGTTTTTGGCAAAGAAAAATTGTATTTTACTTTCGGTTCCTTTTTTTTTATTTTTATAAATTATGGACCTTTTTTATTCCTTCATTTTCCGCCATGGACATAAGGAACAAAGTTTCATAGCAATTGGTATTCATGTATGTTTTAAATATCTAATGTCTCCCATACTTGCTCTGTTAATGCTTTTAGAAATTTTTATAAATTATGGACCTTTTTTATTCCTTCATTTTCCTCCATGGACATAAGGAACAAAGTTTCATAGCAATTGGTATTCATGTATGTTTTAAATATCTAATGTCTCCCATACTTGCTCTGTTAATGCTTTTAGAAATTTTGCTCTCTTGATTGGTCGAAAACAATTAACCTCATTCATATAAAGACAACATTTATTCATAACCTTTTTTGTTTGCACCTAACATCTGTCCACATCTAAATTTATTTATTATTCATATGTAATTTGACTGCAAACAAATATGTTAACACTGTTCGGATTGTAATTAATTTTATCCTGTTGTATTTGCAGCCTATAATGTATCTTCCATACCAACTGGCGGTACTATTAAAACTGGACCTGATGGTGGTGTACAAATACATGTCACTAGTGGCACCCCTGGTTCCGGTTCAGTACCCATTGTTAGCAATCCCTCGTTGCCACAAACAACCAATTCCGTACGTCAACGAACAATAAGCGGTACGCAGAGCAGTAATATATCATCTTCGTCACAGGCACTTGTTCAACAGCAAATACCATCCTCACAGACTACACAAATATCGAGTGGTGCTACTACTCCATCAACACCACAACCAGGTGCACCACCGCGCCTAAAAGTAGAAGATGCTCTTAGTTATTTGGATCAAGTTAAGTATCAGTACTCAGACCAACCACAAATCTATAACAATTTCTTGGATATTATGAAAGAGTTCAAATCTCACTGTATTGATACGCCTGGAGTTATACAAAGAGTTTCAACATTGTTCAAGGGACACACAGAGTTAATATATGGTTTTAATATGTTTTTACCACCTGGCTACAAAATTGAAATCCATTCAGATGAATTAGGTTGTTCAGTACCAGTAGTATCGATGCCTTCACCACCAGGTTCTGCCCCAGGCAGTGGCACTACCGTGCATGCCGTATCAGGTACGGCATTACCAAATTTAAGCCATAAAACTACGCCTAATAGCTCCACCTCTGTACATCAATTACTAACTGCCGGCTCTGGAGGAGCCGTAAATCTAATGACGCATAGCGGTACTTCTATATCACAAACAACTATACATGCTCTACAGCCGCCAAATGCTGCGCAGCAGTCATCCAGCGCAACAGTTGCAGGTGGTGCAGGTGGTCATACACCTACACATGTGCCACATGCAAGTGCTTCGCCTGCACCTACTCAGGTAACGGTGGCTTCCGTTAACGCTGCGCCGCCAAATATACCCCAAAATTATTCTCGAGATCGAGAACGCAATTCAGCCGCTACCAATATTGCCTCCACGGCTGGTGGCATGGTAGTTGGTGGTCCGCCGACGTCAAATTCTATAAATGATCTTAGTCCCCAGACTGGCGCGCAAGGTCATCACAATTTGCATCATATATCCCAAGCTCATCAGTCAATGATTTTGGCTGAATCAGCAGCCGCACCAGGTTCTGCTCCTCAGCAACCAGTAGAATTCAATCATGCCATAACTTATGTTAACAAAATCAAGGTACGTAATCCATATATACAGTAGTGGTCAAAACATATGGAACTGAATAAGCATTTGTTCTTTTCATTGATTTATTTTCTTCAAATTACACATAGTTACTAAAATTTATTTTTTTTATTTTCTTCATACAGTCTTTTTTGTTAAACAAATAAAAAAAAAAATAATTCCGTTAAATTAAACATTCAAAACATTTGCAACTTTTGAAGTAATTAATAGGGATAATTTAGTGCTCAGTATTTGGTAGCGTAGCCATTATTTTTTATAACTTCTGAACACCTTCTAGCATTGAGGATATTAGCTTTTCAATATAATCCTCAGGAATTGCACTCCATTGCTTCTCCAACTCAGCGAAAAGTTCATCACCATTTCGGAATACTTTATTGCCGATATTTCGTTTTATGATCATCCACATGTTCTCAATCGGGTTGAGATCGGAAGATTGGGTCGGCCACGACATTACATTAACTTCATTTTCCTCCAACCATACTTTTACAACCCCTGCCGTGTGTTTTGGGTAGTTGTCGTGCTGGAAGGTCCATGTGAGGGGCATTTCCCATTCGGCATACGGAAGCATAACTGAGCTCAAAAGATCTCTATAGATTGTGGCCGTCATTGTGGTAGTAATGCGATGAATTGGGCCAATTCCGTTTCCTGAAAAACACCCCCACACCATAATATTTCCACCTCCGTGCTTCACTGTAGCGGTTGTGTATTTGGGATTGAACTTTTCGCCTCGTGGTCGTCGAACATTGGCTCTTCCATCTGATCCCCGTAGGTTGAATTTAGACTCATCTGACCACAATACATTCTTCCATTGCTGTTGAGTCCAATTCAAATGAGTACGAGCAAAGTCTAGCCGAGCTTTTCTGTTTTTTTCTGACACGAACGGTTTTTTTGTACATCTGTAACTTCTAAGACCATACTCTCGGGCTCTTCTTTTAATGGTTGAAATACTGGCAGCTATTAAAAGTTCAGTTTTAGCTTCTCTGGGGCTGCTTTGGGATATTTAGTAAAAAAATTCTTTATTTTCCGATCTTCTCTTACAGTTGTAATACGGGGTCTTCCACCCTTATGAGTTGTGTGGATGTTACCACTTTTAACAATGCGGCAAATCGTAGATTTTGGAAAAGAGTACTTCAACGAAATGAATCTCATATTAAAAAGAAATGCGATTACCGTTACATCCTAGCACTTATTAGTATAAATTGCTTCGTTAAGAGCGAGAGAAATGAGAGTTGCAAATGTTTTGAACACCTGCATTTAGAATACATCCATTATTTTTAGTTTTTTTGTTATTTTAATTTAACGGAATTAATTTTTTTTATTTGTTTAACAAAACAGACTGTATGAAGAAAATAAAAAAAATAAATTTTAGTAACTATGTGTAATTTGAAGAAAATAAATCAATGAAAAGAACAAATGCTTATTCAGTTCCATATGTTTTGACCACTACTGTATGTCTTTCAATTCCTGTTCTTTTTTCATCATTAAATTGATTTGTTCTTGCAGAATCGTTTCCTAAATCAACCAGAAAAGTACAAAAAATTTCTCGAAATTTTGCATACTTACCAGAAAGAACAAAAAGTTATTAAGGAAGGTGCGACCGGCGTTAATCAGGGTAAAACTCTTACCGAACAAGAAGTTTACACACAAGTGGCCAAATTGTTTGGACAAGACGAAGATTTACTGCGTGAGTTTGGACAATTTTTACCCGATGCCACAAATCATCAGGCTCAACAATATATGACAAAATCTCACAACGACCACAAACGGTCTACGACAGCATCCCTGAGTGGTGGTGCCCATATAACGATGTCGACAGCCAGTGGGACGGCAACAGGGTCACCGTTGCATTTAAGTAGTGGTGCTACACTGTCGCAAATCAGTACAGCGCCCCATGCGGCAGCTTTGGGTAATCTAACAGCAGTAAATACCAGCGTCAGTTTGAAGTCAACTTACAATAATTCTCAACAAAACCATATTATAAGTTCTGGACGCGACAGTAATAGCGGAGGACCAACCGCTGGAGGTCCACCAAGTTCGGATATATACGACAAAGATTTCCGTAGTAGTAGTGGTGGTGGTGGCGTACATGTCAACGTTCATCATCAGGTGGGATCACATCATCATCTGGGAAGTAGCGGCGGTGGTACAGGAAATACTGTACCGAATCTTAGTAGATCATATGATGCAAAAGATTCACATCGTAGTAATCATCATGCCACCTCGGTTGTAACAGGTACGCAGAAGTACATGGCGCATCATCATCATCCTCACAATCAAGCAACTGCAAACATGAGCTCTAATATGAGTAACATGGGCAGTCACATTTCAAAAAAATCTCCCAGCTATACCGGTTTACCTTCAGGTATTCTTTCATCTGCAGGATTACCCCACATATCGAGTTCTATAAATACCAGTGGTGGCACAAATTGTCCATCATCGCAAGTAAATGCCTACCATAACCAAATAGCCCATACCGGCTCACGCAGACACGCTGTTGATGATATTGGTGGTGTAGGCGGTCTGGGTGTACCACCAACAAAACGTCATAAACCCATCTGTCGAGATATTTCATTTTCAGAGGCATCGCGCAAATGTAGTATTCTAGATTATGCCTTCTTTGATAAAGTGCGATTATCTCTACGCAATCCTGAAGTCTATGATAACTTCTTGCGTTGCTTAACGCTGTACACGCAAGAAATTGTTTCAAAGACTGAACTACTCACGCTCGTTACACCGTTCCTCAGCAAATTTCCCGATCTATTCCGAGGGTTCACCGATTTTCTTGGCCCTCCCATATCGCAAGTTTCTGGTTCGACATGCGTTATAACCGGCGGACATTTAGAGGGTATACCCTTACAGGCGGCCCAACGACAGAGTGGTGCAAACAGTAATTCCGGTTCGTCGTCACATACTGGCAACCTAAATGATCGTCAGAACAGTTTACAAAACAATGATCATCATCAAGAAATTGATTTGTCATCGTGTAAACGTTTAGGTGCATCATATTGTGCATTGCCCCAAACGACAATACCGAAAAAATGCTCTGGTCGTACACCACTGTGTCGTGAGGTATTAAATGATAAGTGGGTATCATTTCCCACATGGGCAAGTGAAGACTCAACGTTCGTTACTTCACGTAAAACACAATTTGAGGAGACCATATACAGGTTAGTGTTTTTTCTTGCTTTCATTCAATTTCCTCATTTTGTACAATTTTTGTGTTCCTTTCACTTTTATAATGACTACTTCATCATTTCATCAAATTTTGTGTCTACAATATTCATGTTGTTTACCTGACCGTCCGTCCACAAGAGATTATATCCCATTTTATGTTTTATTTTATACTTTCAAAACTATTGTTTCCTTTTTTTATAATTTTCTTTTTATCTTAAAAATCATTAAAACAAAAAATTCTAAATGAAAGGAATATTCACAGAACTGAAGATGAACGCTTTGAATTGGATGTGGTCATTGAAACAAATAGCGCAACTATACGTGTCCTGGAAGGAGTACAAAAGAAAATGTCACGTTTATCACCTGAAGAATTGGCACGGTATCATCTGGATGACTATTTGGGCGGCACTTCGCAGACAATACATCAAAGAGCCATTTATCGTATATACGGTGAAAAAGCGGGGGAGATTATCCAGGGTCTTAAAAAGAATCCCTCCGTTGCGGTTCCTATAGTCTTAAAACGTTTAAAGGTCAAAGAAGAAGAATGGAGAAATGCTCAAAAGGTAAGAGTAAAGTTTGACTCTGCTATAATATGTATTTATTAAAAAAAATTTATTTTATCATTTAAGGGTTTTAATAAACAATGGCGTGAACAAAATGAAAAGTATTATCTTAAGTCTTTGGATCATCAGTCTATTAATTTTAAGCCCACTGATATGAAAGCATTACGCTCTAAAAGTCTCTTTAATGAAATTGAAACACTATATGACGAGGTAAACACAATATACAATACAGTTAAATACATACATTTATTGAACAATGAATTTATTTATTATCATTCAAATTTCAGCGCCACGATCAAGAGGATGAAAATGGTGAACCCATTACGGGACCGCATCTGACACTGCCTTATAAGGACAAAACAATTTTAGACGATGCTGCCAATTTATTAATACATCATGTTAAAAGACAAACGGGCATACAAAAGCAAGAAAAAACCAAAATTAAACATATTTTGAGACAGTTTGTTCCCGATTTATTCTTTTCCACTAGACAACCCCTAAGCGACGATGAACGTGAAGATGGTAAGTCACTTACCTCTTACTAATGAAACTAACTAGTGTAGTTACAGTAAATTTATTGTCATTTTAAAATATTTAAATTTGTTTTTAAAAGATTAATTACAATTTTATTTTCTACTGTTCATAACTGTTTATACAAATCAAATCTTGTTTATACTATTTTGCAAAACATTTGTTTATACATTAAATCCCCAATACACAGTATATATAAAAAGAAAGCTGACTTTAACTTTATAAATAATTAATCGCTTCAAAGCAATATGTTTTATAAGATGAGATCAAAAAAGCAGCTCTTTAAAACAGAGCGCACAGTTATAATATTCATTTGATCATTCTGTGCATTAAAATGAAGCTCCTGAAAACCTAATTTTTGTTTTGAACATATTTCATTCCATATGTATATTTAAATATCAATATTCCCACCACAAGGTCTGTAAATCAAAATATCGGGTGTCAGTCGAGGTCATAAATCAGTAGAAAGAAATATCATGAAAAATTTAATTCTTAAAATTTTAATACTAATCAAATACACATATATTCGATTTTGATTCACGATTCATGTAGGTTTTGTTCTAAACTAAACAATATTTAAAAATTTCTTTGTTATTTTAGTAATTTAGAATTTGTTTTTATTTCTTTTTTTTTTTCGTTTTTTTTCTTGTTTTTTTTTCTAATTTTCTTTTTAATGCCTTTTGTTTTTGCATGCCGAAATGTTAAAATTGCATATATTAATTCTTTTATCGCAACGCATGCTTTTTTGTGACTTCCCTACAATACAACTTTTCCTATACTACCTTTTCAAAACTTCTTACTCTTCCTGTTGTGCCATTCCCACTCTTTTTTCCGCTTCTATCTTTGACCTTTTTTACACTATGAAGTATTCCCATTTTTAATAGATGACAGTGAAAAAATGGATATAGATTCAACATCATGCAAACAGGATAAATGCAAGTCTACAAATGCTACAGCAAATACTACGACCGCAACAACAGTCGGCTCATTGACAACAGCATCAGTAACGTTAGCACCTACAACATCGTCGGCAGCTAGTAAGACCGAAACAGAGTTATTAACAGAAACAAAAGAAAATGTGACTTCAACAACAACGCCAGTTATAAATCATACTTCGACTGAACCCTTAGCTACGCCAAATTCTACAGCAACAACAGTAACAACAGCAGGCTCATCTGTTGCATCAGTGCCGTCATCTTCCTTGGCAAGTGATATTAAATGCACTGAAACGGCATCACCATCGATAGCTGTGTCAACAATCACCACCATTAGTTCATCCCTGACAACAGTAGCATCTTCAGCGCCGACAACTGCAGATGGCAAAATACCAGGTACCGCAACAGACACAAATGTAGTGGTCACAAAATCTGAAGGCTTACCACCAGCATCAACTATCGAAACAGCCACAACTAATGCTAGCAACATAAATTCTAGCATTACGGCGGGTTCTACACTAATAACAATGACAGCTGCAGTTACATCAGCACCACCAATCAACAACTCGATAGCTTTATCAGTGTCCAATAGCAATGCTCTGATAAAAAGTGAAAGTATTAAAACCGAAATAAAGCAAGAGGATGATGAAATGCCCAGTTCGGATATACCAATACCACCACATGCCATCAGCAAGCATATGGTATGTATTTAAAATTGAATCTGTTTTTTATTGTCAGTAATTACTAAAATATACCAAATTCTGCATTTTAGGATGAAGCTTATACTCTGTTTTACGCCAACAACAATTGGTATTTATTCTTCCGTTTACATGCCATACTTTGCGATCGTTTACGCACAATGTATGAGCGCGCCCAACTTATAGCTGCCGAAGATGAGAAGTATAAACAAAATCGTCGTGAAAATATTGCTCAAGCCTTAAGACTGAAACCGAAATCTGAAGTTGCTGTCGAAGACTACTATCCGACATTCCTGGATATGCTTAAAAATGTTCTGGATGGAAATATGGACTCAAACACATTCGAGGATCAAATGCGTGAAATGTTTGGCATACATGCGTACATATCATTTACTTTGGATAAAGTTGTATCGAACGCAGTCCGACAATTGCAGAATTGTGTAACAGAACGTACAGCTTTAGAATGTGTAGAGCTCTTCCATCATGAACAAAAGAAGGGTGCAGCCGGTGGCCTATGCCGTAATGCACTTAAAACCTTTAATGCAGAAATGCAATATCAACGTAAAGCAGAAGAAATATTACACGAAGAAAATTGCTTTAAAATTTATATAGTAAGTCTTCCTAAATGCACACCCACACTCATACACGCACACACACCCATTAAGAGAAGAATATTTATTTTAATCAATTAATTTGTTATTTCTATTTTTACATTACTGTTACAGTATAAAATTGATTGTCGCGTTACAATAGAGCTACTAGATACAGATAACGAAGATGTGGCAGAGCGTGAGAAACCCGTTAATAAGGTTAAGACATGGTCCAAATATGTTGAACGTTTATCCAATCCTGCATCTGGTAATACAACCAATGCTAATTCGCCTAATGCCAATAATAATAACATCAATAACAATAGTAACACTTCGAATATGGATACAAGCAATAACTTAGCAAACAACGAAATCAAATCGGAACGTTGGGATGAAGATGGACTGGTAAGTTCAATATTGTATTTGAAAAAAAAAAAAAATTTCAATATTTATTACAAAAATAGATAGAATTTGATAAACATATAGAACAACTAGATAAGAATAGATGTGGATAAAAAATTTGCTAAATTAATTGGTTTTTTCCTTACGCCGAAATTTAATTTATAAAAAAAATGTGGAGCATAAAATTTACACATTTAATTAATTTTAGAGATACGATTTTGTTTGTAAGAAAAAATTTAATTTTATTTACATAAATAAGAACAACATGAAATTTATTTTGTGCAATGGAAGCTTGTGCATTATTTAATTATTTAAGTTATTGGCTTTTGGATATAAAACTTTAGAAAAATATATTCAGAAAGAAACATTTTCTTGATCTCAGTTAAGATTTAAAAAACAGCCACTTTTAAAGGTGCGCAGCTAGCTTACATAGCATTAATTCCATCATTAACGTATTACTCCTTACTGGTACTTCTCAACCACTGAAGAAGTCGTTATGAGGCTATCCTCTTCCTCCGCTCGTGTGCGCCTGGGCTTTATTGTCGCGTTAAAATGTTCTTACTTACTTACTTAATTGGCCATTAGCAACCCGATTAACGGATTTCGGCCTGCCGCAACACATCCTTCCAGGCGCCTCTGCTTCTTGCGCGCCTACGCCAGTTGGTCACACCAATCGATGACCGGGCTTCCTCGATTTGGTCCTCTCCGCCGACTTCCACAGATCCCCGCATCAAATACCCGTCTCGCCGGAGCATCCTCCTCCATTCGAACGACATGGCCGAGCCAGCGCAGCCGCCGGATATTAATACGCTGCACAACATCTATGTCGTTGAGGAGCTCTCATACAGCTCACTGTTGGATCAGATGCGGAAATCATCGCCAACTCTCGAATACTCTCAAGGCTGCTGCATCAGTACTTAATAAGGTCCATGCTTCTGCGCCATAAAGAAGCACGGGTAGGATGAGCGTCTTGTATAGTATTAGTTTTGTCTTACCGAGAGAGGTCTCTGCTACTGAATTGCCTATTGAGACCATAGTAGCATAGTAGCGTTAAAATGTTCTCTGATTAGATTTAAGACAAATTTTTTCCTGCACATATCCATAGCAGGTGAGATTTGTCTAGTCTCAATACAAGTGAGTTTATTATCTTTACTTTACTTTGCAAATGAGTAAAGTTTATGTTTGTCTCATCCCTAGCCCGCGTATAAATTCGTTTGAATTTTCTATTGCAGTAGCCTTTGCAAACAAGTACGTCAGCTTTATTGTTACCTTCAATATAACCGTCAAAGGAGTCGCTATCTACTCTTTAGGCACCTGGCGTTCTTGTACAATCTTAGATGTGTTGTACACACTTTCAAGGCAACTAATAATATGCATATACCTCTCCCCAATATACTCCGATAAATGGTTCGCACAACGAGTGTCTTTATAGTTGTTAACATTGATGTTGAAACCTAGCTTCTGACTGAATATTTTGATGGCATTTTATTTTTTTAGTAACAGTGTTTGAGTTAAGTTTATTGTTCCAAGTGAAAATAGGGTTGTCACACACATATTCACCCTTATTCTGGTTGTCGTCGTCGACGTCGTCTTGCGTCGACAGTTTAAAATTGGTATTCTGTTTGTCGTTATTGACAGTTATAGATGACTGTCGACACACATTTGGTATTCTGTGAGTCAATACGCCGACGACGACGACAACCAGAATAAGGGTGATTATTTAATGTAAAGAATACAAAAATACTCGTTAGTTTTTTTTTATCCATATCTGTAGGTTTTTTCTTTTTAATTCACATTTTAAATTACTACTTATCTTTTCTATAAAACATATTGGGAATGTGTCGTTTTGATTTTTGTTATAATTACCTTTTGTTTGTTTGTTATTAGCTTTTTTAATTTTTTTTTTTTTTTACTTTTGTTATCTTTTTTTTTATAATATTGCACTTAACATTTTATAATAAACATTACATTTGTGTTTTGTTTGTTGTTTGTTTATTTATTTTTTTTTTTATTTCAAATAAAATTAAAGGCTTCAGTATTTTTTCCTATATTATTGATTGTAAATTAAAAAAAAAAATGTTTCTTCAAATTAAAAACTCACTAATTAATGCTTTTTATGCATTTCTCTAATATTTTTTTCTTTTTTCGATTCTCTCTCCGTACCAGGTCAAACCCAAGGCTTAAATTAATAAAAATTAAAAAAAAAAAAATCAAGTCTAATACTAAAACCAAAAAATTTATGTAGTGAATTCCCAAACATAAAAAAAAAATATTGTTTTTCTAATTTAACCACCACCACACCATAAGAAGTATCTTATTTTATTTTTGTAAATGAAGCTAAAATACAAAAAAGTAGATTTTTGATAACAAGCAAATAAAAAAGCTTGTTTGCTTGCTCGCATTTTTTGTTTTTGTTTTTCTATTTCTTTATTTATATTCAAATATTATGTACTAAAAAAGAAAAAAAAAAAATGCCACCCACTACTACTACCACCACAAAAAAATACTACTACTACCACCATCCATTATCATCACTATAACTATTACCACCATTTATCTATGTCTATCTACTACAACCAACCAACCAACCATTCATACATTTTATTTAATTAACTTTTATTTTCGTTTCCTTTTTTTAAACAAGATCATTATTGTAACACATAACTCAAATTGTTTGTAAAAAAAAGTTTCTTTATTTTTTTGTTAATTGTTCAGAAGTTATAAAACTAATAAAACATGGCGTTATTTACTATATAGTAACAAATAACAATGTTAAGTTTTCTTTTTTAAAAAATTAAGTAGTTTTATTTGTATATAAAAACAACATACATATAAATAAACAAAAAAAAAATTATTTTTAACGCGTATATTTTCTTAACAAAATAACGTAAAGTAAAAATAACGTTAAAGTAAGCTAAACAAAATTTAACGCCAATCTTTTTATTGCTCTATATACATACATATACTATATATATATATATATAAATATAGTGTATAAATAGAGAAAACATTGACAAGAAATTAATTTAAACCGATTAAACTTAACGAGAATAAAAATATTATTATGAAAAGTTAAAAATTTTTAAATAAAAATATTAACAAATATATCTTAAAAAGAAAAATCAATTTGTTTTGTTTAATCAACAAATAACCAATTGCCCGCCTCTAAAACAGAAAAAGAACACCAAAGGCTATATCTCGTAGAAAGAAAACTTTGATTCGTATTAACATATAATTTTCGTTTTATTCAAATTATATTCACTCTACATTAATTTCTATAAGGATTAAAATGAAAGTGTATATACATAATTTATTTATTTATTTATTTTTTTTTATATACACCAGGTAAGTTTCATCATCAACAAAACATTTAAAGTACTCTTTAATTTTGTAAAACAAACTTGCTTAAAAAAAAAAAAAGAAAAACTGAAAAAGATGTTGGGTTTATTCAACTATTAAAATAATAATAATAATAACAGTAGAACTACGTAGTAATGCAGTAATGCATGTTACATTTGTCATGCTTTAAAGACAGCTCACATTATTAACATATTGACGGACAGTAGAAAAAAGTAAAGTAGGAAAATTGACACTTTATAGCCGTAGTGTTTTAACTTCGCTTTGATGGCTACAGGCGCAAATGTATCTCAACGATTTTGATTTAGACCTCTTGTTTTAATTATTGTAATTACAAGCAAAACTTGGTTATCTTTTATGTTATATCCTTATCATTGTAATCATTTAAAAGTCCACAATATATAAATAAAAAAAAATAATGACTAAGTTAGAAATAGCAAACGTATCTTTATTGTTGTATATCCACAATAGCGTAAAAAGGCAGTTGATTATTAAAATTTGCAAAATTTTGCTCTTAAACACGTTTTTGGAGGCAGTTGGGCAGCTAGCTAGACTTAATACGAAGTCTTAAGAAATAGTTTAACTTTCAAAAAACAGGCGGTTAAGTTCGGTGGCCATTTATGTATGTATTCAAGCCATAAAATAAAATAAAAATTGCCATGATAGTGTCTCAAAAATCTGTAAAAACTGTAGGTCCCGCCATTCATGTATAAAATTAACACACACAATATAAGTGGTGCACGAAGCTAGGCCGCAATCCTAACTGAAGTATATTTATTAGCTATCCAGGGTGTGTTTTACTATGTCTTCGAAAGTGTACAAGTATACGGTAAGGAGGCCCATTAGTCGTCATTGCAGATTTCTCTATGTATTTCGAAATATTTGTCATATAATTTTGACTGCTTCTTATCTTTTCGTGGAGGCATCCCATCGATCTCATGTGTATATCACACATCATCCAGATATATAGTTGAAATAAAAAAAATGTATGGAAAGTCTTTAAGTAAAATAAGTTTTCAATTGAAAACATTTCAAAAATATTAACTGATGTTGAAGCTAGAAAAGTTGCTTTTTCTTTATTTACTCCTTGAGTTACAATTATCACTTTATCCCTGAACAATTGGCCATGGTAATGCCAATAGAAGCCCAAATTTATTAATTAATTGATTATCTAGATCTAAACTGGACTAATAGATTTCAATGGTTATTTTAATTTTCAATACCAAGTAATACAAATATTTTAATTATTATTATTCAATAGACATTTTTCATTTCTTGAATTAAAAAAAAAAAAAAAAGAAAACCATACAAATTAATTATTAAAGTTTGTTTTACAAATGCCGAATTCATAGTATAATAAAAACTTATCATTTATATTAATAAATATTTTATTTTATAACATTAAATAAGTATGTATATTTATACAACATTTTCTGATACACAGGAAATCAATGTTCTTTTTTTTTTTTTTTTTTTTTTTTTCATAATTTTTATTATTTATTTTCAATCGATTTATACTCTAATGTTTGACCTGGTACGCTTAGAAATTAAGCTTACTCTTGTCATCTTTTTTTTTTATTATTATTATTTTATTAGTTTTAAACTATGTTTATATATGTATATGTAAAAATAATAAAACTGCCGACACAAATCCATAATTTTTTTTTTATTTATTTCCTTTGTATAAACTTAAATAATTTTCTTATTTTGATGCATATTATGAAAACTATTTCGTTTTTTATATATATCTGCATATAAAATAATAAATATAATACATACATGATTAAAAATGTAAAATTTCTTTTTAGGATATTATTCATTTGCTGCGTAAGCCTCGCTTTTTGAAACGCAACAAACGTTCTGCCTGCCTAAAAGCCGAACAATTGCATTTATTGCAGGAACGTAAATCATTGATGATTGCCACTGCAGCTGGCAACTCATCAACGGATTCGGCAACCAGCGGTGTGGAATCATCTTCTGAAAATAATAATCCAATAAATTCATGCGATTTGAATAGTTTTCGCAATAAGCGACCGCCTGAACGTTTGGGCAGTTCAGGATTAGTTTGCCCAGGCGGCGATAAATATTTTATAAATGATCGCGATGAAATCAAGCTAAATGCCTCCGGCCGTCAGGTCTTTGTTATCAATAAGAATCTCAAATTTTTCAGATTGGAATCTGTGAGAAAAGCTAAAATGGTAAGTAATATTTATTTAATATTTTAATTTAACTTCTGATTCTATTGTTTTAATTAAAACAAAAAAAATCGTCATCAGGTGTTTATCAGGACATCACATGATGCGAAATTGTCAGAGTTATTGATTGATTAGGCCTATTACCGATAAGCTTTAAATAGCAATTTTGAAATCAATCGTTTTCGTTTATTTATGTGCATCTTTTGAGATTAGTTTTAAATTTCTTTCATTGCTTTAATTCGAATTTTCATTAATTTTCATCGTGTTGCTTCCATTTTAGTGTCATTTGCGCATAACCCAATGCAAATTTAAACGTTTCCAACAATTTGCACAACGTTGGCTAACAACTCACGTCTCGGCTGAACAGCACCAACAATGCAATGATTGGCTGCTGGGCAATGGTAGTAGTAGCAGCAGTAGTAACAATATCTCGTCAGCAACAACAACAACCGCGGCGACGGCTAATAATTGGCCATTATGTAAGACAAAAGTTATTGTGCAAAACGATTTAAAAAAGACACCCTATCGACCATATCAACGCTATAAAGTATTAAGTGGTAGCGGTGTTAACAATCTAAATAGTATGAATGCCACTAGCAACGTGTACCATACATTAGGCGGCAGCAATGTTGGTGGCGGCAATAATGTCATCATTTCAACGGTAACGGCAGCAAATGTAAATGCTAGTCAAACAAATACCACAAACAATGTAACAACTTTAACAGTGACGGCTGCTAATGCAACTGCCGCGGCTGGAGTAAATTTAAATACTTTGGCTAGTGTAACCGCTATAAATTCAAATGAGGGCACAACAAACGTAACAAATTTAGCGCCCACACCACACTGCAACAGTGTGGCAGGTCTGGCGCAATCATCAGCTGTTGTTGTCCAGGAACAACCAGCACAAGTTAGACCCATGGAAAGTTAATTTATATTCATTCAATAGTTCCAATGAATATCATCAGTGACAAACATAAAAATGCTTCCAAATTTTGTTTTTAATTTTCTCAAATGATTTCTTACAATTATGTATAGAAGAAGAAAACCAAACTCTTGCATTTTATCTATAAAACAATAATAATAATAATATTAATAATAATCTTTATTTCTATAATTAATTTTATTACTACTTGTAAGAAATTTAAGTTTTGGGTAACATTTTTTCACTTATTTATAGCATTTTAAGTTTATTTAAAATTGATATCGTTTAATAAAATATAAATGCAACTATTATAAAGAATAATAAAATAAAACATAAATATTGCAACGTATGTTGCAAAGTAATTTAAAATAAATAAGATTTAGAATGTACATGTACAGAGTCGTCTACATTGCAAAGCTATTTTATAAAATTAGTTCTATTAAAACAAAAAGATAACATACATATATACATACATATATTTAATGATTCCTTATTTAAAGAAAAATAACTATTAAATAATAAATTAGATTTTATTCTTAAATTATATACATAAATATTAAAAAGAAAAACAAAATACCCACTCTTGTAAAAAGTCACTATTATAAAACAATAATATTTAAATGATAATAATAGTTAAGCTCTTAATTATAATTATTACAAATTATCAAAAAAAAAAAAAAAATATTAATAATTTTCATTTTTTTTATACCTTTTTTATTTTTTCTTTATACTGTTAATAATTTGTTTTAGTTATTTAAATATCTTCAATTGCTTTGTAATATGCGCGCTTTCTATTACATATAAACATTGTATATTATACATGCACAGACACACACGTATAAACATTTGAATTATATTTTGTTTTAAATTTGACTTTTTGTTTTTCTCTTTTTTTTATTTTAATTGAAATATCCTCATTTTATATAAAATTATATTGAGTACAGAAAACAAAAGAAGAGTTGTAAGAATAATAATATAATCATTATTTTTTTTTTTTTTTTGTTAATTTTTACCATCAAATAAAACTTTCCCTTTTAAGTTATAGTTTTTATTACAATAATTAAATCATAAGTTCTATGCTCTATATATTATCATTAAAATCAAATTTAAGCAAAAAAAAATATATATATATCTTGAGCAAACCATATAAAAAACAACAACTCTAGTTTAAAACAATAAAAAAAAATTAACATTTTTGTAAACTTATCGATTTTTATTTCCGTATACGCAGCTCTAGTCATCTGGTTCAAATAAAAAGTGTTACATAATCGTTGGCTATATTTCGAGAGAACACAAGTGGTAATCACATTGGTTGAAGGCCGGCCTGTACTAGAAGAGGCATGAATAAAAGCTTTCCAAACAAGTTTCCGAATTAAGTGTTAAAAAGGCCATCATTCACGTCAGCTTACTGCCATTAGTTCACGGCTTTTATCGTTGCTTGACGTCACTAGTAATCATCTGCTTCAGAATTAACTTGATTTAATTCGTAGATGCAAATTAGAACCATGCCTACTCGTGTTATCTTATTTGGTCTTCAAATATCGATCTTCTTTTAACATCGAGCCTTATTAACCCATTCGCTGCCAAGGACGAGTATACTCGTCTTTGACAGGGTATCCCGCACTGCCAAGACGAGTATACTTGTCCTACTTTAAATATATTATAACATGCAGGTTTTTGAATTAGCAAATTTTTTTGCCACAAACATAATATAAATATGTAAAAAACTTGGAAAATACTACAAATAATTTTTTTTACAAAAATAATACTTTATTTCTTACTTCTACTAAAACGTACGCAAATACGAAAAAGGATATCGAGTCCTTCTGCCTTCCTATTGCCAACGACGAGTATACTCGTCTTTGGTTTTCTGATTGTAAATGATTATGTATGATAATGTATGTGCTCTTACCATGAAATAACAGGGTTTTGGTAAACAATAACACTCAAAATATAAATGGCAATGGGAATGACTTCATATAATTTAGGCTTGGCAGCGAATGCGTTAAAGTGTTTTCAACAGCTTTTACGTTTGATAATATTTTAGCATTTTAAACGAAATTTACATGAAAAATCTGACTGAACTATTTTCATTATTCCAGAACGTGATACACTGTATATATATGTATCATCCTGGTAATTTTTCTATAAATATACATATTAGTTATGGTTTGATTTAAAAATAAACGCAGCAGTATTAATACAAAATTAAAATCTTTATTGTGAAAATATAAATATCAATAGGACGTACAATCATAAAAATGTTTAAAAAATTATTCAGTGTGTCATGTAATGTTGATAAAAAAAAAAAAGACGTCTATTTATACAAGAAATCTTTACGGGTTATTATGCCAGACACACGATTTTCTCTATTCACAACAATTAAGTGACGTAAACCCAAAGCACGAAACTTGTTAAATATCTTGGGCACTGGATCGTGCTATAAAAAAAGTAATAAAGGTTACGAATAATAAAATTTAATATAATATTTTTTAACACTTACCTCACGAGAACATACTGGTGAAGGATTCATAAAGATATCCAAATTTACTGTAAAGTTCACTTTATCCTCCAGCATGCGTACTTTCTACAAAATAATATCATATTTTATTAAAAGAATTCCACTACATTCCAATAGATAACTTAAATAGTAATTTTCTTTGGCATGAAGATGTTGAGTTAAAAACTTTCTTATGCAGTTTTGCGATTGCTTAATTCACTCTATTTTGAGCGCCCGCAAACCAGTCGACTAATATGTGAATAGTTTTATGCTTCTGATGGAGTAGTTATATACATACAATTACATACATAACTTTTCACATGTTGTGTGCATTAATTTTACTAATGAATGAAGTAACGTAGAAATTAACGTCGCCTACGATCGAGTTTCTGTGATATGAATGATTTTCATATTATTTTTTTATTGTTTCAAGAGGTCAGAACCGAAGTTTGAATTCGGAGAGCCAGTCTAGTGTGACAATACAGTACCCAGTTTACTAGTTGTTGAGTTGAGTTGAATAATTTTATTAAACAAAAATAAATGTATAAAATATTCTGATAATGAAAATTATGTAAAGAGTACTATGATCGAAAAGTACATTAGAAAGGTAAAGTGCTGAAATACAAAGTAATTTTTCATTCTTCTCAACACCCTCCCTGAATGACAAATTCACAAAATCAGTATACATCAACAATTCAATTAAAATAAAAAAAAAATAATTCTAAATTTAATAACAACATGCTAGTAAACACCAAATTTAGTTATTAGATATTCAAGCTTTTGAGGAGTAACAGCTTTCGTAAATACATCTGCAATCATCTCATTCGTGCATAAGTATTCTAAAACAACTTCCTTCATGTCGATTTTCTGGCGAATAAATTTGGCCTTAATATCCACGTGTTTTGTTCTTGGCGAGTAATTATTATTTAGAGCAACTTGTAGAGCACCCTTGTTGTCACAATATATTTTCATACTTTTACAATTGTTGGGATTAAGTTCGGCTTCTAGACGTTTTAACCAGACTGACTCTTGGATAGCTGCAGTTAATGACATGAACTCAGCTTCCGTTGTGGACAATGCCACTGTCTTTTGTCTCTTCGTTGACCATGAAATTGCACCGGATTGATAGACAAATACATAACCAGTTGTTGATTGACGGTTGTCAATATCACCGGCCCAATCAGCATCGCAGAAGCCTTTTATTTTTCCATCGGTTTGTTTTCTATAAACAATACCTTTGTCAATCGTTCCTTTTAAATACCTCATTATGCGTTTGACTGCTTCCCAGTGGGCTTTACCAGGATTGGTACCAAATCGACTTAAGTAATTAACAGCATAACAAATATCAGGTCGAGAGATTTGTGCTGCGAACAACAAACATCCTATAGCTTGCATATAGGGAATTCGTGACATTTCCCGCTTTGCAGCTTGATCTTTAGGACACATACTCATAGATAATTTTTGATTGTAGTCCATTGGGGTTGAAGTAGCATTACATTCACTCATACCAAATCGTGACAAGATATTTGTAATGTATTGCGACTGACTAATCTTGATAGTATTCTTTTCTCTCGTTATCTTCATACCCAAAACTGATGACACGTCTCCCATGTCCTTCATTTTAAATTTTTTGCTCAACTTGGATTTCAGGGATTCGATTGTTGTCATATTATTAGAAAATATTAAAATGTCGTCGACATAAAGCGCTACATACAACATCTGACCATTATTCACTTTGAAATAAACACATTGATCTACTTCACTTCTTGTAAGATCCATCTTAAGGAACTCCTCGTTAATAGTTTCATTCCAAACGCGACCTGATTGCTTAAGGCCATAAATTGATTTTTTCAGCAAACATACTTTATCAGAGCCATCATCAAACATTTCCGGTTGTTCCATGTAAACGGTTTCTTTCAAGGTACCATTCAAATATGCACTCACTGCATCCATTTGATGTATATGCATATCATATTGAACTGCCAAAGCCAACAGATATCGAATGGAATCATATCGTATAACAGGTGAAAATGTTTCGTTATAATCAATTCCTTTCCGTTGGGAGAAACCCTTGGATACCAACCTTGCCTTCCAACGTACAACATTGCCATGTTCGTCTCGTTTAGTTTTAAACACCCATTTCGATTTTACAGTTTTTTTACCCGGCGGTAAATTTGTTAAAACCTATGTATTGTTTGCCATTAGTGAATCAATCTCCTCCTGCATGGCAGCCCTCCACTCGACAGAGTTCTCTGATGACATTGCATCCTTCACACAAATTGGATCATCGGAAACGAACTGCATTGCACAAAAGTTCTGTGCATGTCGTGTTCTTTCAGCAATACGATTTGATCGACGTAGATTTGTCTCCATGGGAATACTTCTGGCGTCGTATGTATTCGGAGTCCATTCATCATTATCCTCAGCGGGTGGTGGCAAAGGTGATGCCCACGCATCAGAATCAAAATAATCAGCATCGTCATCATATGATTCATCTTTTGTCGATACATTTTTACCGTCGACCGACAAAATTTCAGGTGTTAATTCAACCACGTTCCTGACTTCCCCTGAATTAGCACCATCTTCACATTGAATTAATTCTGGATAATAAAAATCGCTCCCAATATTTATGCTCACTTTCGTAGCCTCCAGGAACACTACATCACGGCTTATTATTATACCCTTGGTCTCCGGATCGAATAATCGGTAGGCTTTTCTTTCAGAACTATAGCCCATCATTATACATTCTTTAGATTTTGTATCAAGTTTACGACGTTTTTCTTTTGGTATATGTAATAGAGCAGGACATCCAAAAACTCTTAAAAATTTTAGATTAGGACGGCGACCAGACCAAATTTCTTCCGGACTTTTATCTTCACCACGACAAGGAATTCTGTTAATTAAATAGCAGGCTGTATTGGCTGCCTCAGCCCAAAAACGGTAGTCTAATCCGCTATCAATGAGCATGCAACGGACACGTTCTATCAAAATCCTATTAATTCTTTCAGCCGTGCCATTCTGTTCAGGGGAGTAGGCACACGTTTTCTGATGAATTACGCCACAGTTCTGTAAATAAACTTTGAATTTTCCATTGACATATTCACCACCGTTGTCCGTTCTGAGAATTTTAATTTTTGCTGAACATTGATTTTCCGCCATTTTCTTAAACGATACAAATGTGTCGAAAACATCAGATTTTCTCTTAATCGGGTATACAAATAGTTTTCTGGAATAGTCATCAATAAAGGTAATTAAGTACCGAGCTCCAGAAAACGAGTTCACACTTAGTGGACCAACAACATCAGAGTGCACCAGTTCCAATAATTTCGTTGCTCTTGTACCGTCCTCTCTTATTGGCTTCCTGGTTTGTTTGCCTTTCACACAAACCACACAAGGCTCTTTGGTTTTGCCTTCAATTTTAATACCAATTGAGGATTTTTTTACTCCATCCAAATTTTTATCACAAATGTGCCCCATACGTCTGTGCCATAAATTATGTTCTTTTTGAGCAACTAATGCATTATTTTTCTTCGATTGTGTTGTACTATCTATTCGGTATAAATCGTTGTAAACTGTAGCAGATATCACTAGAGTACCATCTTCATTCAAGATGCGACATGTTTCACCTTCAAAAATAACCTTCTTACCATTTTTTGTAATTTGCCTTACAGATAGAAGATTTGCGCACAAATTAGGAACATATTCGACGTTCTTTACCGTTACTTCTTTCTCTGTATTTCCATTTAAGATATTTAAATCGATGTCGCCTGCGCTTTCAACATTCAATTCGTTTTTGTCTGCAACAATTACCTTCTTGCCTTCTACGCACTGAACATTATACATATTTTTGCTGTTGTTCACCATGTGATTGCTAGCTCCGCTGTCAACATACCAATACAAAAAATCTTCATTAGTGTTGTAACATTCATTTGAATTCACAAGAACATTCATGCTCGTGTTCGATGCTATGAGTGTTGACGAAATCTCTCTCTTCTCATTCTTTCTGTTCTGCTTAGTGTTATTTCTGTTGTTACCATGGTTGGTGTTCGTATTGTTGCTACCATTTCTTCTGTACTGGCAATTTCTAGAAATATGTCCATACTCCTTACAATTGTAGCACTGAACTTGCTTCTTCTTTTTACTGTTTGAATTTTTTGAGTACAACACAGCTTCCTTGTCCATGCCTTGGTTATCAAATTTTGCATCTTGTAATAGAAGATTCTTCACAACGTCAACTGATAATTTTTCCTTTGAATTCTCGACTGCCATTACGAGTGGTTTAAAATCATCCGTCAGACCAGCTAACATCAACGATGCAGTAAGTTCGTCGTCTATGTTGAGGCCAGCATTTTTAACCTTCAGAGCAGTAATCACTACGTCATTTACGTACTCTTGAATCGAACCATAATTACGCAGCTTCATGTTTACCAATTGCTTCAGTAACTCAACTTTTCGTGTTAGACCAGTGTCCTCATAAGCGTTCATCAACGCATCCCATGCCTCTTTTGCTGTCTTAGCTGCAGCAATATGTCCATAATTACTTGGATCAACCATCAAAGTAATTTCTGCTAAAGCACGTTCATTTAGAATTGCATCACTGTCAGCAGTTAAACCAGTTTCAACAATTTTCCAGCATCCCTTGATGACCAGACAAGATTTTGCTTGTCTCTTCCATACGTCGAAATTCTCGCGTCCTCTTAAACGCTCCAACGAAAATCCTGCAGGAAGACTTGCCATCGTATATCGTACCACACAAAAAATTATTTATTTATTTTCACAAACTTTTTCTTAAAATTTTCTAACTGCGTGACGTGTGGCCCATAACCTGTTGAGTTGAGTTGAATAATTTTATTAAACAAAAATAAATGTATACAATATTCTGATAATGAAAATTATGTAAAGAGTACTATGATCGAAAAGTACATTAGAAAGGTAAAGTGCTGAAATACAAAGTAATTTTTCATTCTTCTCAACACTAGTAATATTTGACAACGTCAACTTCAGGTAGTTGAATACGACTACGCACGGTCTATTGGCCCCAACGAGTTAAAGCAAAGAACTTCATTGATTGAATATCAATATAAGAAGCGCTACTTAATCATCAAACCATTTGATAAAAAATTAATCACTTGCGACAACTTGAACCGAAACCAATGCTTCATAGAATAATTGAATTAAATGGATTCCTTTCATTACACCTAATACAATACTTTAAGCACACAAATCTAGATATTTTAAAATTGTAAACTAATCATATTAGTCTGTCTAACAAGACCACCAATTTCATATCAATTTGTTCGTTTTTCACTTACATCTATTGATGGATAACGTGGATAAACATCTCTAAACGTTTGTATTGTAGTCTCGTTAATCCAAAAACGTTTTTTTTCTTCATACAATGATTTAAGCAAAATAACAATTAATTGAGAACGTAAAATTATTCCACATACACGACCAGTAGAACGATCATCCTAAAAAACGAATACAAATGATTTAATAAATAAAATAAATTTAAAAAAAGAAAACATATTGTATTTAAGAAAATTACCCCTTCGACGTCTTCTACGACCGGAAAGCCATTATGTTTATTACTATTTAATATTTGATAGATATAATGAGCCTTATCCCGAAGTTTAATGCAAACAACTGGAGTACTCATAATTTTTGAGGCCTTCAAACCCATCATGTGGGGGAAGGGCTCCCATGGTAACATAGGCACATGATTTTCTTTTATTTGTATATCATATATGCCTTCATTGAAATAGTCACCCACCCATTTAGCACTTATTAAAGTAATAATAAGTGGAAAAAAGAATGAAGTCTCAGCGCCAGTTGTTTCCATAAGAATAACCGTTAAACTAATGGTCATACGTAAGACTCCGCCTAAATTTGCAGCCGCTCCAATAAGTGCATACTTTCCGGGATGTAGAAAAGCCTAAAAGAGACGAAAGGTTTAGAAAAAAATTACTTTCCGACAGATATTTTGTATGAAATTAGTTTAATAAATACTTACCGCTTGTGGGAAGAAATAAAACGCTATCATGGCTACTGAACGACCCCATGCGGCACCTACTAAGACGGTGGGTATAAATACACCTAAACTCACGTTTAAGCCAAATGTAGAGCATGATAGAATGTAGTATACCAATGTGAATAATGCCAACGTCAGAATCTTATGCGAACCTGTTTGAAGTGAAATTATTCACATGTATCGTAAAAGCATGATTAAAAATTAATTAAATTTGGTGGGGATCATAAAACAAGATCCTTAACAAAAAACACAAAATAATACTAAGCTCTGTTACAGTAAAATTCAGGAATAATGGGGTAATCTTTTCAAATAATTTTATATTGTGTTTTATGTTTTGATATAAAATTATAAATTAAAATACCTGGCGGATCATGGAACAATGCACGAACTGTTGCTTCTGGTGTTTGAAACCATAAGGCTGCTACGGCATTATATTCATTATCCTCGCAGAACAACTAAAATCAAATTCATATTATTATTATTATACATAGGAAAAGGCATAGGAACACTATGTAATATGGAAAATTATGGCATTAGTATGAATTTTTAACCTGCATAGTATTATTAAGAAAGTTTTTTAAATTATGTTGTATTAAAAATTAGAACGACATTTATCACATACCTGAGTTGGATAATCCGTTGGATCATTGCCAAGTGGACGACAATCGTTTATAAAATAAATCATGGCACATGCCAATGATACTCCTACAACTGAAACTAGCATAGCTTCAAGTACGCGGCAAAAATTAAATTTTACATATCTTGCACGAAACTTATTAATTTTCGTATTTAAACTATTCCAGGCAGCACCAAGTAGGCCACCGGTTATACCGAACAACATAAATATAGGCAACTCAAAGTAATCGAAGGTAAGTGGTTGTTCAAATTTGCCTAAATTAAAAAGGCCAGTGAAGGTGAAGTCGCTTAAACCATGATAAGCTGACAGCACAATATTCAATGTAAACGAACTAATAATTGATGCCACTAATGTACGCCAAATAAG
The DNA here is from genome assembly GCA_927399465.1 of Sarcophaga caerulescens. Taxonomy (NCBI): domain Eukaryota; kingdom Metazoa; phylum Arthropoda; class Insecta; order Diptera; family Sarcophagidae; genus Sarcophaga; species Sarcophaga caerulescens. The sequence continues at coordinate 45,523,494 of OV656868.1, forward strand.
GTTCTGATTCCAGAAACTTGCAGCCTCTTCAAGTGAAAACAGCATACCACCAATGGGTGAACCAAAAGCCGCAGCTACACCAGCAGCTGCACCGCCCAAAACAAAATCACGTTTTTCGTGATCGTCGCGAAATGCTTTGAACACACGAAAATCCTTAACAAATGTTGTACTTTTGCCTTGTGAAATGCCAGCTGCTACAACCGCACCAGCATGAATCATAGGGCCTTCCTAAAGTTTAAAAATAACAATAAACACATTCCTTTAATTTTACATGCATAACTGCAAATTCCAAATATCAACTAACCTTTCCACCAGCTAGACCACCAACAACTGAAGTGATCACGCCTATACTTTTAATGGCCAATGTTTTAATTCTAACAATACGTGGTATTTTAACACCATTTAAATAACTTTTTACTTGAGGTATTCCGCTGCCGGCGGTTATAGGCTCTAAATATGTAACCATTGTCGCTCCCAGGCCAACGGGTAAAATACTAAGAGCCATCCAATATAAATAAGGCAACGCTAAGTCGCCAGTTGGATTTGATTCATGAGGAACATTGGTATCAACAGCTAAAAAAATTTTAATTAAATTATTATAATTTTTAATTAATTTTCTTATAAAAATTGAAGTAACATGGCAACATTTACGTTTACTGAAATAACGTGTTGTTGACTGGAGATAAAAGTTGTATTTCCAATTGAATTTACTTTATAACAAAGTAGAATTGAGTGAAGGTGAATTGCCAAATATATAATTTCGTCCTTTAGCTGTATGTACTTACCATATTTAAGAAATTCATATTTTCTGGCTGATAATTCTTCAATAATGATATCAATTGCGCAAGCAATTAATGCAGTTATAATACCGATTTGTATAAATATAATCCAACGTATAATATCTTTACGCAAGGAAAAACGACTACTGCCAGACAGTTCCTGTTCCTTTTGAAATAAAACGTTCTCACACACATCGTAGTCCAAACTCTGGAATATATAAAGTTGAATATACAATATTAAAAAAGTAGGAATTTACATATTATGATTCAGTAAATAATTACAATTAAACCCAAGACACAGTTAGAATTCTTTCATTCAGTTTGAATATGGCTCGTTTTGTTTGAAAGCTTTTTGTCATTTTGATATGACTGATGATAGGCGGAAACTCAACTTGGCTTATAATAACATAGCCAGATATGTATTTATTAAGGGACGTCGAGACCATATATCACAATTTTCCTACCAGATATTTGGAATTAATTTTGATAATCTATTGAATATTAAATGTCTAATTCTCCTCCATAAGATTATTACTTTAAAACAGTCAATATACTTATTTAGCAGGATTAGATTTGCTAGATCCAACCGCGGTAGGAAAATTATCCAATATAGACATAGGACTCTTTTGTCACAACGGCAGTTCTTTATACACACCATCAGTCTTTGGAATACATTACCTAATTATATTCAGAACATAGTCAATACAACTAAGTTCAAAAAGGAGCTATACATTCTGTTTAAGTAGTTTTTAGCATATTTTGATTGTTTTATACATTTTTACTCTTTATTTTTATTAGTGATTAATAATTTTTATTTTTCTAATTTATTATTTAAGTTTCATTGCATCTCATTATAAGTATATATTTTTTTTTATTCTTTGTTTGTATTTTTTTTTATATTTGTATATACTGTCCTTTGAATTTTTTTTTTAAATTTATTTTTTACATATATTCATTCATTTTTTAATTAATTTTTTGTATCGATTGCTATTTCCCGAGGTTAAAACATGTTCTTATTCATTTTTATTTCTACTTTACTTCAAACAGTTCATTACTTATATAATCAATGATTTATTTCTTTTTCCTCTTTAATGTACTCGCCATAGCACTTTCATTTTTAAGATTATTATGTTGTTGTGCTATGATTAATAATAAATAAATAAATTAAATAAATAGTGATTAAAAAAAATAAATAAAACTATCTTCCTCATAAGCGCATTGACCCTATTTTTATTTACAAAACAGATTCATGTGGTAAAGTCTTAGTGCAAAGTTCGAACTGTAATGGATGAAAAAACTCTTTACCACATACATATGTTACCTGGCATTACCCTATTAGAAGACATTTCATACTTTATTGTAAATGGGCTGCACGAAGTATATAGTTCCGTGCAAGCTTATAAGATGCACAGCAATACTTTTCTGTTGAATCAAGCTTGGTCATCGTTTCCGTGTCACTGCGATTCATCTGACTGATTCTTGACTCTTTTTTTTTTGTCAAAGAATCACTAAGTTATACCTTCTCCTACTTGGATATCAAATTGGAAACATATTCTATTCCTTAAGCAATTCTTTATATATTATTACATGTATATGTACTTTATTTTTGAAAATCATTATTCCACAGAGACAGAAATACATATGTAGCTAGATACTCTTTCTGTTTAATGAAATTTGAATCAAAACTGCATCGGGAAAAAAATTACTGTTGTTGTGATGCCATACTTCTGCAGATGAAACCTAACGACTTTCACTTACATTAACTTGGACTCTATGGATAAAACTCCAACATGTTTACTTTTTAAGCGTATTTTCATCAAAATAATAAGAGTGATCATACATTCGAGTGGTGATGCTGTGTGGATATTGTATATAGAAATAAAAATTAAATATGCGTAGTTTTGGCTTACCTGCACAGCTAACTTTTGCAAGAATTTTTGTGCAGTTAGGCCAAAAATGCAGCTAAATTAAATGTTTTTACCTGCCTAATTGGGCAGGTATGGAATAAAGCTAAAGCAAATAACTAAATTCAAATGTTATGTAAGATCAACAATAAAATACTTAACATACATACATAACACCGTAATAGAAGCGATTTTTCAACGCACGCCAAATTAATTGAGATTTTCGTTTTTTTTAATAAAATTTTTTATAAAGATTTCTTTTTTGTTCGACGCAGCTAACTTTAATTTTTCTATGAAAAATGTTTTAAAGTTCAAAAAATATAAGGCGCATATGTAGGTATATTAAATGTGCAGGTATAAAAAGTGCGCTTAAAAAGAAATTTGTATAGAATTTGGAGAAATAAAGACACGAAACAAAATTTTTGTGCAGGTAAAGGCAATGTGCACGTAAATAAAAGGCAGCTAAATCAAAACTACTGTAATATATGTACATACCTCGTATGTTTCCCCTTGATCAGCGGTCGCTTCATTTAATGCAGCTGTACGCGATCGTACACGAAATGTCGGTCGTTGTTGTAATGTAGGCTGCTGTTCCAATGAAGGATGGAGTTGCGATGCGTGTTGCTGTTGTGGCATAGGCTGTTGCCGGAACAGCTGTGCTTGGCAAGCTTGTGATGTCCCTGGCATATCCACGTTGTTGCTATCATTTTGACGTAGTTTAGATGATGTTTTAAACACCTAAAACATGCATTTACAACTGCACATGAGTCATACATTCAAGAAGTAATGCCCCTTTTATTTTTAATGTATATTACTTACAATTGGTTCATCAATGTTTTCAATGCTGCTCTTTTCTTTGATCTTTTTAATGGGAACAGTGTCTTCAGGCCTAAATGGCACTTCTTTATTTTCATCAAAGCTACTGGATAACATTTGCACATCCTCACAGTTGGTAGCATTATTTGTAATTTCTTCTGTTGTAATATTTTCTGGGTGTTGGTCGTCATCGTCAAGATTTATTAAAATTTCCTTATCACTATTTACTGCCATTTTTAGACTTTTATTTACATTTAATAATTACGACAATAAAACAATGTATAAATTATATTACTTAAAGTAAATTCCCATCGCAAATGGGGAAAGAACTGATGTTAAGAACAAAAATTAAAAACAAACAAAAAAAAACAGAATCAAACAGAATTCATACAGAGTTGCATTCGAAGAAAAATTAACCCTTAGGCTGGTGTAAGAATGCGCAATGCTAGTTGGGGCGAAACTATAAGATATCTGTGGTTCAATGCGGGAAATAGCACGCACGGTTCTAACTTATAGATAGATTCGCTTTGCTTATAGCAATTAATCCGATTGTTTTAAAAAATTTATTTGAAAAAAATAACTTTTTCATAATTTAAATTAAAGCACAAATTGATCAAGTATAGTCAAAATTAAATTGAACATGATTCTGTTTAGAATTGGTAGCGTACGATAAAATCAAACATGACATTTAGATTTCAAAGAATTTTCTTCAGAGCTTAGATTATATAAGAATAATGTACGGTGAGAATTATCTTATTTTATCCTATCGCCAAATATGTAATGCTTTTTAATTAAATTACAATTTTAATTAAACACTAAATAAATGTTTTATTTCAAAAATATATGTATATTAACAAATAATATTGTAAAATATTCACAAATTGGTTTGTAACCACACGAAATTGTAATTCAATTTATTCATTATTTCTTAAGATTTCCTGAGAATAATTATTATTAGATTTTGTTTTAAATCCAAGAGTTTCATTAGTTGAAAATAATTTTAAAAATTAAATTGAAAACCTGGATGTAAGAACTTAAATTTGGCAACATCTAAAAACATACGATTAGATTCAATTTGATTACGTACATTCATTTCACGTTGTATATCACGCAACGAGTTCTCAACTTGCATTAATAACTCTTGCCACTTTAAACTATTGTTACATGTATTTCTTTTATTGCTATTATTGCAGCCATCGTTACAACCACCATCGGTATTAGTGGCACTGCTTGCCAATCGAGAACCAGCTCCATTATTACTAGTTTTATTGTTACCATTATTTTGTCTATCATTATTTTGCCTAATAACGCCGTCATCATCATCTGAGTTCGAAAATATACCAGAATCTGTATGAATGCTAAGATCAATAGCTTTACTGTCCGTGCCCAATAAATGCTCTGGCTTAACTATGGCCAAATGACCATGTTTTTCAGGAATATCACTACATTGCTGCTGGGTATCCAAATCATGTTGATGATTACTTGAAAAGCTGCTCATTACACTGGGACATGATATAGATATGGATGATGTCGATATTGATAAATTTCTAGTGTTTGTATGATTTTCACATGAGAGTTCAGTTTTTCCAGTTGCACTATTTTTTATGATTGTGGTTTGTTTATTTAAATTTGTTAAATTATTATCGCATGTTGGTAGGATCTGAAAATATGCGTTTGAATATATAAGAGCAAACAGTTATTTGTGGATCTTATTTGAGAGACTTTAAAATATTATAATACATACTTTCTGCTCTTGTCTTTGCATATGTTGTGGATGCTGATGCGAAAAAGGCATGGGTGTAAGAGTTTCGTTACTCTCTTGTGATTTTAAACTATAATTAATAGGTTGGTCAGCAGCATCGTTTGTCAATTTGTCTATCGGCATATTGGCATAGGGGCCATTATTGTTCCACTAGAAAATGTAAGAATTACATATATTACGTAAACCCAACTGAATTTTTTGAACTTTCTATCACCATTAACAATTAAATTATATTAAGTACATTGAGATATTTAATTAAAAAGTGTTTGTTTTATGCGTGCATGTATATGATGTTAAAATTGGTAACGAATTTTAATTTCTGTGATAGTTTTTAATTCCAGGAAACAATTGTCTTCGATAAGAAAACCCTAATCCTATGTCATCCTTACAGTTTTTATTGTGATTTATATAAGAACGTTTTCATAATACTTAAAAAATGAAAGAATATTTCTTTATGCTTTATCCTTTAAATTTTACTTACGTTACGCAATTCGGCTTCCCGTTGCTGCATTTGATGACGTTGAAAAACAGTTTTTATCTTTAACTTGTGCGTGTGCATTAAACTTAGTTCAGATGTTGAATCCAATTGATTTTGAGAATCAGTTGTTGTTGCCATTACATTAGCCTTATCTTCATTTTTAAAAACACAATCTGCACTGACAGTAGGATCAATAACAGCCGCAGAACGATTGCGGTTAGAGCGATGAATCATTTTGCGATTGCGCATTAAACGATCGCGACGTTCCAGCAAAGCATTGACTTTCATATCGTGCAGTTTTTCCAACAAATCAGGATGTCGTCTCTACAGTGAACGAACAATTATTATATGTACATATATTATACAAATTTAAATTTAAAAAAAAACCGACCTTGATATGCATATGAAAATTTCCAGTTGATCTTACACTACCCCTGTAAACTCTATCCGGAGGGCAATGACAACACTTGACTGTTACATTCTCACCATCTTGTGTTTGTATTTGATAGAGTTCACCATTCAATATATAGGGTATATGCACATGGCGTATATGTTGCAGTTTACTTACATCTCCTATATCCCCACACTGAATATTATGGATGACTTCGCCATTACCAGTGTCATCAGTGGGAAGTTTAACATCTGTTAAAGGCAGCGTAATTATATTGCTTTTATTATTATTATTTTGTAAAGAAATCGGTTCATCTTTTCGTTGCAGTTGAGTTTGATTTAGGTTCACTGAGGATTGCAATGCTTCGGCGGAATTTAACAATTCTGAAATTATTGTTGTTTCGTCATTAGATACACCTTCCGCATCCATGTGGTTCATAATTTCCAAATTGCACTTTAAAGCTTAGGCGCGTCAATATCGATGAATGGCAGTCGGTAAATATCAACCATCTATCCGCAAAATAATGGTTTATGTCTGTTGGTAAATGATCTATTTTCTTTCTCACTTCAATCTCTGCTATCAAAATTGGGCATAGCTTTAAATGCAATTTAAAATAAAATAATGCCATTCATCCTTGTTGTTATTGTTGTGCTCTTAGAAAAAGCACTCTTTTCTTTTTGTTTTAATTCTCAATTTACCAAATAAGTGCAATTTTTAGTACTCACACAATGCATCCCATAGGAACATGTAAAAAAATCTGCACAAACCGTTAACTTTTTTAAGAATTCATAAGGGTTGCCAAGATCTTTAGATATACTATATAGATATGTGTTCCATTGGTATAAGATATGTTCTTATTTAAATTCAAAAAAGTGATAAAAAAAGTGCTAAAAATGTAAAAATATATCACATTTTATATCATTTTTTTAAACATGTCTTTCTTTCAAAACCATTCCAATATTAACGTGATCATGAGGGGGTTAAATATAAAATAATTTTAAGGTACAAAAACTTGTCATCACTTTTTTTAAGAAAATGTAAAATTTTGACATTTTTCTGTGGATTGTATTAATTTGCCATCACTGACAGTCTTAGTGGAATTCAGGTAAGGCAACATAACTTTTTCTTGACAAAAAAAGAAAAAAGAAAAAAACGTAATATTAAACGAATAAATATATTTTCTAGAAAAAACGATGGCTTTCGGTGATTATCCAGCTGAATACAATCCAAAAGTACATGGTCCTTACGACCCAGCCCGTTACTATGGCAAAGGTAAGAAAAATTCGTCTAGAAATAAATGCACATTACGTAATAAGAAACACGGTAATAAATGATCTTTCCATGTTTTTCTCACAGCTGATGTTCCATTGGGCCAAGTAAAACTGGGTGAGTTAGGCGCCTGGTTTGGACGTCGCAATAAGACTCCCAGTGCTATTGCCGGTGCTATGAGCCGTGCCTGGTGGCGTTGGCAACACAAGTATGTGCAACCCAAGCGTGCTGGTATTGCTCCATTCTTCCAAATTACTGCTGTCGCTATGACATTTTTCTATGCCATTAACTACGGCAAGATGAGACACCACAGGAACTACAAATACCATTAAACAACATTCGTTCACTCAGCCTGTCATTAACACCGAAAAGCATTCACTTCTCATGTATAATATAATGAGGTAAAGCTGAGGGTGTAACAAATGCGTTTGCAAGTTTTTGTGTAACATTTGTTTATAATATTTAAAAAAAAAAACTTCTCGTATTTAATAATCATAAACTTCTAAATTGGGAAAAATAAAGAAAAAACCAAAACAAAACTTCCAACTTATTATGTCATAACCTCAAAATAGTGTTGAAATGGGGGGAGGTGATGACAGAAAATATCTTGTAGCATGTATTTTACTTTCTGCCTTAAAAATAAATTAAAAGAATAATTCACAGAATGAAAATATGAATTTTACACCTTGTTTCTTGCGTTATGTCATTTACAGAAGTAAATATAGTTGGAATGGGTTTATTTCTACGAGGGCTTACAATTGTATCTTGGCGCAATATATTTGAATGTATGTACTTTAAATTAACGGTAAACAATTTGTTTATACATACTTTTAAAACTTTGTTTTTTGGAAACCTGGTGTCCTTGGATATTATATTGGGCATTCACTTTATAAATTTTACTTTATCACCGGCATCTATATTGCAAAAACTATTAATAATAAATATGTGAAGATAATTATACGTCATAGTATTGATTAATTTTTACAGAGGAAAACTTTTCATTGGAACAATCATTGCTTTCAGTTTATAACAAAAACATAAGTTTTGCAGGCAGCAACAAATATGAGCGTATCATTTATTATACTCAATACTGTACATTTGCTTCTTTATTTTGCGTAGTGTTGCCAATGCTTAATTATTGAAGAGTATTCGATTAAGTGCAAGTGTGGTTTCTGTTTACATTATATTTTTCTTTTTTATTTACAGTTTAAGATAATAAGCATGTTAAAATCTAGCGAAATTTTGGATTTATTAAAAAATATACCTGAGGGCTATCTAAGCCCTGATAACAAACTTTTTGCAACAAGTAAGACAAACCTCCTGAAGGCATATAAAAAATTGGGAGCCATTAGTAACTGTGAATTCGATGACATAAAATGTGAACCGTCCAATTCCACTGTCTGCAGCCCAACCCAAGAAATATTTTGCAATGTGTGTGGCTGTGATATGATATTCGACAATGTCTGCTCCTATCAAAGTCATTATAATACAATGCATCGTTTTATATGCTCCGAATGTAGGAAATCTTTACCAACAGAACATTTGTTGGATTTGCACCTTTCAGAACAGCATGACTCTTACTTTAAAGCCAGAGTAGAAAGAGGAGAATGTTTGTACAAATGCTATTTGGAAGAATGCCAAGAATTATTTTTTAATCCTCAGGAACGAAAAGAGCATTGCATTAAAGATCATAAATTTCCAAGTAATTTTAGATTCGATAATATGGCACATAAAAATCTTAAGGGTAAAGAAAGCAGCATATCTAAGGAGGAACAAACTCAAATGGACTTGGTTATGAAAGAGAAGGATAAAAATCCTCCTCTCAATGCAAATAAAGAATACAAATTTATCTCATTTGGTCATCCAAAAGAAAGGACTTTCCGTGGCCGAAACGAGTCTAAGCATAAAATGGAAAGCGGAAAAACATTGGAAAATATGGATACATTGAAGGAAGCGTTAAATAGCCTCCAGTAGTAAAATATAAAAGAGACCGTAGCTTTCTTATTTTTTAAATTATTTATTGAATAAACATACAAATTTGAAAAGTTCTACCATTCATTTATTTTTTGAGCTTATTCTGAAAAAAAAAACATTAAATTAATATTCATTTTCAAAGTAAAGTTTTAAACATACTTGCTGGTAGAATTGGCATTAATGTAGTGATACAAAACAACCAGAAGGAATAAGAATACTCCCAGAACGTTAGAGAATATGGCCAATTGAACGTCGGTAATCATGTTGGTTTGTTCTAAAAGTAAAAAAGTCGACACGTCACTGCAGTGAATTTTATAGAAATACTTGACTTTAATCACTAAATTATTGTAAATGTTGAACAAATATTTTATATTAGTATGTATAGTATGAAATTAAATATATTTTTTTAATTTATTTCAACCTTTTGTTTGCCTTTAATTAGAAAATATAAAAAGAAAAACAATTCAGCCGGTTGCCTATATGCGATCTGTTTTATTCTGCCTTGAGTACTACCTTTTGCAATATATATACAAAAGCTTTATTTTATGTAAATAAAATGATGCCAGAGCGATGAAAATAATTAACATCAATAATACACTTTTATTGTAATTATAATGAGAAACATTAGGCTTCGTATATCGAAAAAAAATTATATATTATTATTATATTATATAGTATATTTCTATCGAACCTATTTTAAAGATGACTATCACTTTTGAAGACGTAGTTTTATTCTATGTTTAAAAGAAAATTTGCAAACTCTGGAAGAATTAATGTCTGGCAACTTTGCATTACAAAAACATTAAATGAAATTCACTGATTTGTTTACAAATAGAAGATTGTTAACAATTTTAATAAAAATGATTTGTTTTGTTTGTATTGAGGATGCTGTTCAAACATTAGAAATCTTTGGAAAGGGAGAAGTCAATTCTAAGATAGCAGTTATTATTGAAAAACATTTGGATATCAAGGTAAGCTAAAGAGTGGTATAAACTTTTAAAGTTCGTTTCCTGACCTTACAAATAAATTATGTTTTTTTAGCCCCAAATTAACAACGATGAAGCTTTGGAAATATGCCATCAATGCTGGGAGAAGCTCCGTGACTTCAATGATTTTTTTGAACATGTCGCTAAAGTACATAATGAACAAAAGGATTTCGCCCGAGCAAATTTTTTTACTGATACCGGTCGCAATGAGGGTGATGAAAAGAGTATATGGGAGCCGAATATAAAGACGGAAACTTTGGAAGAAACATTGGATAATAATGTTGAACTTCATTTTTTCGAAACGGATGACGTACTAACAAAGAACCCACTTTTAGATCTTGTTACGGAAGAAGATAACGATATTGAAGATATTCTTTCTGTACATGCTGATTTAAGAGGTAAGAAAAATAAGAATAGACCTCAAAAAACAAGAAAATCAAAGAAGATAAACAGTGATATAAACAGCCCAGAATCTACTGATAATAATCCTGACGATAATGATAAGGACGACTCTGTAGGTTCTCTAATGGATGATATCAAAAATGAAGAAAGTGAGGAAGCTTCCGATGCTAACAACGATTTTAAAAATAAAGTAGAAAAGAAAAAGAGACAGAAAAGAGCTTCCAACCGTACAGAAGGAATACGTGTTAGAAAAACGGATAAATCAAATGAGCCGAAGCGTAGAAAAGGGCATGCTTTATTAGAAGAAAACGAAAGTCTAATTAAAAAGCATATTAAAATGCTGTGTCAAATGTGTTCCTTTATTGGCGAAGATTTTTCAAATTTAATAAAACATTACAAGGATGAGCACGCTGGTGTTAAACCATTTATAAAATGTTGCGAACGAAAATTGGATTGTCCTTCAGATATTTTACAACATGCCCACTATCATGAAGATCCTGAACACTTTAAATGCCAAGAATGTGGAAAAACATTTATAAATAATTCTGGACTTAAAGATCACTTTATGAAACATCATGAACCGGAAGAAAATCTGCCTTATGGTTGTGATGAATGTCCGAGAAGATTTTCAAGAAAAAATTTGCTGGCGCATCATAAAGCTAAGCACATACCAAAAATGGAACGATCACATTTTTGCCAAATATGTGCACCACCCAGAGCGTAAGTAATAGATTTCTTTATTTCATTTAATTTTATTTTCATAATAAATTTCAGAATTACATCGATAGTCCAGTATCAAGAGTGCTTCTACTTCAATGTTTCGAAGTAGTATCACCCTGATGTTAATGACCATTATATGAAATGGTCGGATTTACAAGTATTATAAAAGTTAGTTTAGTTGTCTCGGCAGCTGAATATTATATTGAACATTTGAATACTTAGTGTTTCCTGATGCAAACTAATCATGTTAATAAAAAATTATTGAAATATTTTTTTTTCATTTTAGTTTTGCCAGTGAATACATCCTGCAAATACATATAAAATCTCGACATACTAAGGCATCAAATATTTGCCATGTATGCGCGAAAGAAATACGTGATAAGCAGGCTTTTGAAAAACATGTTCGGCTACACTTTGAATCGAGTGGACCGCGCATAAAATGTCCGCGGGAGGGCTGTGACAGTTGGCTTAAAGATGAGGACAACCTGAAGCAACATTTGAGACGTTTTCATAACCAGTCTAAATATGAATGCCCCGAATGCAATCGTATATGTAAAAATAAACATTCTTTAACGTGTCATTTAAGAAATACACATTCCAAGGCCACGTTTACATGCGAAGAGTGCCAAAAGAGCTTTAAAAGTGCTTTATCATTAAAGGTAGCATAAATATAAAATAGATATTAGTATTGAATTGCACAATTAATTAAATATTTTACTTTTAGGAACATATGGCCGGCCACACAGGAGAACCTTTATACAGTTGTCCGTTTTGTACGAGGACATTTAATTCTAAAGCAAATATGTATTCACATAAAAAGAAAGCACACCCTATAGAATGGGATTTATTAAATAAAACTAAAATGGGTTTTATATAAAAAAATATAAGTTATTTAAATAAATAGATTATTTATTAAGAACAAAATATATTTGCTTTTGTTATTATCTTCAAAACGCTTTACTTAAAAAAATATTTATTGCGGGCAAAAATGAAAAGAATTTAAAAAAGCAACTTCTTTAAACCATTATTTCCTAACTTATGATGACATTCTTTTAATCACACAGCACCATTGCGTTATCACTTTAAAGTGAATGCTAAAAAATAAAAGAATAATAATAAAAGTAAAATAATTGAAGAAAATTAAACAGCTAGAAATATTTGTTTACAAACAAATATCAATTAAAAACAAATTCATATAAATATAATTTATTTTTCAAATATTAAAAATAATATGTTATGTTGCGTCTGCTTAGGCGAACACTCAATAACATTGGGTATTTTTGAGGAAGAACATCAAGCCCTAAATATTGCTGAAATTATTCGTGAACATTTTTGGTTTAAGGTAGTAATAGTTTGATTACATACTGTATGTTCCTTGTAAAGTCTTAACAATTCATTTAAATACTTTTAAGCCCAAAGCTGGTGATAAGAATAATTCACATATATGCCACTATTGCTGGGATAAAATAAAAGATTTTCACCACTTTTATCAAACAGTAGAGCAATCTCATAAGAGTCTTCAAAATCAGACGGCTTACATCAAAGAGGAAGAAAAACCCTGTACTAGTGCTATAAAACAAGAGCATGATGGATTTGAAGAAAATCTCATGCAAGTAGAGGTTGAAATCGATGTTAATCCAAATATTGAACTTGAAGCGGAAGTAGTAAAAGAAAACCCTTTAGAATCTGAAAGAATCGATGTTGATATTGAGCTTAAAAAAGAGCAAGAGGACGATAGCAGTAGTAGTTCTGACAATGATTACGATGATGTTTCCGTTGACAGCGAAGATGAAGAAAGTTCTGGAAATGAATCATCAACAAAGGATGACAAAAAGGAAAAGACGGAGAAAAAGGCTGGTAAAACTAAACACGACAACAAAAAGAGTAAAACAAAGAAGTCTGAAACAAATGATAGTAAAAACTCTAAAGCTAAGAAAAAATGGACCGACAAATTCTTAGACCCAGTTTTAACGGAACAAATGATACAAAAACACATTAACATGGTTTGCGATTTATGCATATTTATAGGTAAATCGTTTCCTGATATGGTCAGTCATTTTAAAAAATACCACCCCAAAGTAAGACCATACGTAATGTGCTGCGATAGAAAATTTACTAAACGATATTATGTGGCACAGCATGCTTTAAAACATGAAGATCCTAATTACTTCAGGTACGCTTATTCAAACGTTTTGTCAACTGGTGATAATTTTAAATAAACAAAAGATCCTTTTTCCTTTAGATGCGAACAATGTAATAAATCATTTACCACCACATGTAGTTTACGTACCCATAATTTGTCTTATCATGCACCTGAAGAGGAGCTTTTGCATTCTTGTGATCAATGTCCAAGAAAATTCGCTCGGCGCAACTTGTTAGAGTTACACAAACCGATCCATATACCGAAAGAAGAATGGTCATTCTTTTGCACGAAGTGTCCTACACAAAAGGCGTAAATTGAAAATCTTTTAATACATTCAAATGATTTATTATATATTTCTTTTGATAGCTTTGCTACCACCTATTTATTAAATATACATAATGGAATGCACCACAAGAAAGCGGCTAATATTTGTCATGTGTGTGCCAAAGAGATAAAAGATAAACATGCATTTGAAAAGCATGTACGTCTTCATTTTGAAGATAGTGGACCCAGAGTTAAATGCCCCTATCCCGATTGTGACAGATGGCTTAAAGATCAGGATAATCTTAAGTCACATTTACAAAGGCATAATCCGGAAGGTAAAATATATAAATGTCCCGAATGCGGTAAGCTGTGTAAAAATCGCGGAGCTTTAACGAACCACAAGCGTTATAGTCATTCTAATGAGGTTTTCACTTGTGAACAATGCGAAAAGACATTTAAAAAAGCTATATCCTTGAGGGTAAGTGAAGAAACATATTTTATTAATAAAAATTAATCTAAATCATTATGCTTTTAATTTATTAGGAACATATGACCCAACATACAGGTGAAACTTTATACAAATGTCCATTTTGTACGCGTACTTTCAATTCAAATGCAAATATGCATTCACATAAAAAGAAGCAACATCCGGTAGAATGGGATGAATGGCGAAAAAACAAAAGAGGCAGTGCTCAAAGTTTTATAAATAACACCAATCCTTTAATACGTTAAACAGACGATAATAAAATTTTTAGCATGTCATGAAAGTATAATTTTTTTTTTTTGTGATTTAATTAAAGGCTAAGCCACAAAGAATATGTCATACGTTAAAGTTTGGCCTTTCCAACTGACAGCTGAGTTGAAACACACGTTTTCTTATGTGTTTTGTTTAATTTGGTACTTCTACGTTGTCGCATCGGTTTTGGTTGGCCAACTTTAGACTTGCGTTGAGTACTTTGATAGCTATCAGCTGATTTGTTTTGCATATTTTCTTTAGATTGATTTTGGTGTGTGCATGCAAGTTCAGTACACGTCAAAGTAATAATTGTGTCAACCTTATACTTTGTTACTTTGGTGTCAGTTGAAAATGTCAAAGTACAACCTATGACGGATGCCTTATGTCTTATATTAATCGAGTGAGTTGCATCGGATGGATATTATAAAAATTCATACATTATATATATTCGTGATATAAGACTTAAAAACGTTTCCTTATTCTATTTACCAATAACTCTATCTTATGAAAAATCGGGTTTACTGGGTTATAGATTAATCAACAACAAAAGTGGTATACAAATATGTAAACATTAAACATCTGACTCTGTGTTATCACTACATGGAGAGTGCTTCATTTACTTTCCCGTTTTTAAGGATATTGTAAACCACAGAATAGCATTGTAAACAAAAATCTGAATCGATGTTTTAATTGTTCAGCATGTTATGCTGTATATGTTTGCTGGAAACTCCAAAAATGCTGGGTATTTTCGATACCAAAGGATTAGAACTTGAAATTGCTAATACATTAAATACTCATTTTTGGTTTAAGGTATTGTCTGATATGGCTTTTTTACGTGAGTAATTTATGGAATTACGATTTAATTTTAGGCAACTCCTGATGATGTACTGACAACTCATATCTGTACAATATGCTGGCAAAAAGTTTATGATTTCCACGAGTTTTATATTCATGTAGAAAGGTCACACAAGGCTTTTAAAGAAAGTCAACTCGAACTTACGACTATTAAGGAAGAAGAAATTACCGCTATTAAACAAGAGCAAAATGATTACGAAGAGAATTCGTGCGGCAACATTTCCCAACTTGAAGTGGATTTAAAGAAAAGTGCAAGCAATGAAGAATGTGATATTCAGAAGAACCCTTTAGAAAATGAACAAAATTCCGGTGACTGGAATGACAAGGATTTTGATACTGAAAGTGAGAGTGCTACCTCTGATGACAGTGAGCTCTCTGATTATAGTGATCATGAGGCAATATTAAGAGATGGTGCAATTAAAAAGGATAAAGAAACAGAAGTTAATAATAAAAAGAGAAAAACTAAACAAAAATTTTATAATCAATCAGAAGATAGGCCTAAGAAGAAAAGAAGCTCTCACCGTTTGGATCCTCTATTAACAGAACAACTGATAAAGAAGCACATAAAAATGTTGTGTGATTTGTGTGTGTACTCAGGCAGTATATTTTCCGATATAGTAACCCATTTTAAAGAGAATCATCCCAATATCCAACCATATATTATGTGCTGTAATAGAAAATTTACTCGAAGCTATTGTATTGATCAGCACGCTATTATACATGAAAATCCCGATTCTTTTAGGTAATCGAACTAGAAATATTAAATTTTTAAATAATTAAATGACGAAAATATACCTGTTATACTATTTTTAGATGTGATGAATGCAATAGATCTTTTACTACTACCTATGGCTTACGAACTCATAATTTAAATCACCATGATCCCGAAGAGAAACGTATACATGCCTGTGAATTTTGTCCAAGAAGATTTGGTAGACGTCAGTTGTTGGAAGTGCATCGGCAAACGCACATTCCAAAGGAAGAATGGACTATAATATGTACAAAATGTACAACACGTACTGTAAAGTAAGTGACGTTATTAATGGAATTGTTTTTCATTCAGTCTTTTATTTTTGTAAGACCATTTGTCTAATAAAAATTATCTATGTATATTAGTATAAAAATATAATTAATTTCAATATTTGTTTGCTTTCAGATTCGTTTCTCAGTATCTACTAAACATACATAATAGCATGTTTCATAAGCGTGAAGCAAATATTTGTCACGTCTGTGCCAAGGAAATAAAAGATAAAAAGGCTTTTGAAAAACATGTCCGAGCACATTATGAAGAGAGTGGTCCCCGTGTTAAATGTACATACCTCAACTGTGGTCGCTGGTTAAAGGATGAAGATAATTTAAAGACTCACATGCAATTACATAATCTGGCTGGGAAAACATTCAAATGTTCAGAATGCAATAAGGAATGTCCTAACCGCAGAGCCTTAACAAATCATAAACGTTACGTACATTCAAATCCCACATTTCGTTGCGAAGAGTGTAACAAAACTTTTAAAAAGGCAATCTCTTTAAGAGTAAGTAAATTAATTTCATTTCTGGGAGGTCAATTTAGTTATATTTCTGCTTTGTATTTTTAAGGAACATATGACCCAGCATACAGGAGAAACATTATATAAATGCCCTTTCTGCACGAGAACTTTTAATTCAAATGCAAATATGCATGCACATAAAAAGAAACAACATCCTGTTGAATGGAAAGAATTAAGAAGAAAAAATCTTGGCCCATTAACGGATTAATGTGGTGATAACTTATAAAATAAATGCATGTTAAGCAATAAGAATAGCATTTGTTAAACTCTTTTTGTTAAATTTTGATTATAAAATAGTTTCGAAATTTAAAAGAAGTATCGTAAAAATGTAAATTGCGCAAATTTGATTTTAATTTTTTAAATTTTGAATTTGTTTCTTAATATGTATCTTATAAACCTTAATAAACTTGTAAAATTTCAATTAACGGTAATAAATTTTTAACCCATAAACGTACTCATTTGTTATTTATATTTTCCCATCGTTTCCAAAAATTCTGAATTGTGAGAAGTTAAACTTAATAAGGGTTAAATCGATGTAGTCAGCTGTGGGATACCATTTGTAGATGAATGCTTATTTACACTGTCAATTGTAAACAAAAGACAATTTAGAATTACGACCAAGAGCGACAAGGCGACATTTTCTTATTTTTTTAAACATGTACTAGTTATCTTCTATTCGCAGTTAATAGTTGGTCGAGATAATTGTGTACAATGTTCTTAAATCTACACAAATTATTAAACTAACGGGTTTAAAAGATATAACTTTATAAAGCTACTACAATTGTTAAATATTTAAAATTAATTTGTAATGATGTTATGTTGTGTATGCTTGTTGGAGACTCCTCAGATTATTGATATATTTGATGATTTAGGCATTAAGTTACAAGTGGCAGAAATAATAAATAAACATTTATGGTTTAAGGTAAGAATGTTAGTACACATATTAATTCGAATTATAATTCATATTAAATTCAACGTTTTAAAGCCCCAAATAAAGGATGAACTAGCATCGCACATTTGTACAGATTGCTGGAATAAGTTACGCGATTTCCATGAGTTTTATGAGACTGTGAAAAAATCACATACATCTTATAAAGAAATAGAAATAGTTATTAAGGAAGAGCCTGGTATTGAAGTGACTCTGGAAGAGGATGGCGAAAATAAGAATAATATTGTCTGTGATTTAAAAAATCCATTAAATGAAGATGAGGACGAAAATGACAACAATGGATTAATGGATATTGATTACGACTCAGATAATAACCCTTCTGATGTCAGTGATCAGGATTATAAAGCTGAAAAGAAAACTATTAAAATTAATCAAAATACTAGTCTCACAGGTCATAAAAAGAAGAAATCTAGAAGAAAAATTTGTAATGAAACTGAAAAAAATACTAACACTTTGAAGAAAAAACGTAAAACAGATCGACTAGATCTACCAGATGAAATTGTGAAAAAGCATATTCAGATGGGCTGCGATTTATGCATATACGTTGGTAAGAACTTTCATGACATTATTGAACACTTCAAAGATCATCATGATAATGTTAAACCATACATTATGTGTTGCGATAAGAAATTTACCAGAACCTACAGCATTGCTCAGCACGCTTGTCTACATGAGGATCCAAATTATTTTAGGTATTTTTCATTTTTATAAAGTTTTTGTTTGTTTAAATAAATATCTCTTTCACAAATATTTATAGCTGCACAGAATGTAATAAATCTTTTACCACAAGTTATGGACTACGAATCCACAATATATCTTATCATTTAGCTGAGGAGGAGCGTACACACGCTTGTGAACATTGTCCCAAAAAATTTGGTAGGCGTAATTTACTCGAACTACATAGACAAAAGCATATTCCGAAAGACCAATGGAATATTATATGTACTCAATGTACAAATCGTACAGCAAAGTGAATAATGCGTGCCAAATTTATGATACGAACACTTATTCTTTATTTAATATTGTTACAGATTTGCTACACAATACCTACTGAATATACATACTAGTATGTATCATAGACGGGAGATCAATATATGTCAAGTGTGTGCAAAAGAAATTAAAGATAAAAAATCTTTTGAAAAACATGTACGGTCCCACTTTGAAGACAGCGGTCCGCGTCTTAAATGTCCAATAGAAAACTGTGAAAGTTGGCTTAAAGATGAAGATAATCTGAAAACGCATATTCAGCGTTATCATATTGATGACAAAACTTATAAGTGCCCAGATTGCGATAAAGTATGTCAAAATAGAAGGTCTCTATCGAGTCATAAACATTATTTTCATTCCAAGGAAGTATTTCGTTGTGAACAATGTGATAAAACTTTTAAAAAAGCCTTAACCCTGAAGGTAATTTATTCATTATGCTAGCGAATTGTCAGAAAACTTACAATTAATATTTATTATTTTTCCAGGAACACATGACCCAGCACACTGGAGAAACATTATACAATTGCCCTTTCTGTACCAGAACATTTAATTCAAATGCAAATATGCATTCACATAAGAAGAAGCAACATCCTTTAGAATGGGACGAACAGCGAAAAAAGAAATTAGGGATTTTACCAAATCAATAGGAATACAGTATTTATAATATGAAATAAATTTAATTTAGTTTAAACAAATAAATAGTTTGTTGTTGTTCTTTATAAAATTATTGTTTTCAAATATATAAAAAGTCAAAACAGTTAACCTTAGATTGCCCTTTTCAGAATAAAACCCAATTCCCTTACATGTAGTTTTCCGTATGAACTATAAATTCCAAATTCAAACATTAAGTCAAAGTTTTAATTTTTTTGAAAGACTCAAATGAGTGTAATGGCTGTAATTTTATTTAATACAAATTAATTAGTTCACAATTTTATATTCAAAGCTTCGTTAAACAGATTGTTTCTCCGTTTATGAAACGTTTGTATGGATTAGTAGATATTGTGTTATCAATCCCTTGTGAATTTCTATAAATGTTTACATTTACGAAATAAAATAGAAAGAATTGTCAAATATTTTATGTTTCTATAGAAAATAGTTTATTAATATAAAAATGTTGTGCTGTGTCTGTTTATTAGATTCTCATAATATAATAGACATCTGTGATGATGACGGAAAAGAGAATAACATGGCTGAAATCATTTCCAAACACTTTTGGTTTAAGGTATTTACCGAAGTCTGTAATTGGAGATCAATTAAACACTGTTTGTCTTTTATTAATAATTAGATTGAAGAAATTTTATCGTCAAACGTTTGTACAATATGTTGGCGCAAAATAGACGAGTTTCATGAATTTTATAAAACTATAGAGAAGGCACATAAAGAATTCCAAAGTGTACATAAAAATATATCGTATATAAAAGAGGAAGACAATTATAAACACCTTCCCATTATAAAGGAAGAGTTTATTGATGAAGTGGATACTACTATTGTGGAGAATCATCTTCAATTGGAGGCAGAAATTGATTATGATAATTCAAATAGTTCAAAAAATCCTTTAGAAGAGAATGAAACAAATTTTAGCACTGATGATGATGACGACGAAGAAAATTCCAGTGGATCATCCGATGAATACCAGGTCAATAAAGAAATCAAATCAAATACTACAATATCGAAGAATTTAAACAAAGCGAAAAGAAGTACTAGAGAGAAAGTGGCTAAAACAAAGAAAAATGAAACAAAACCAAAACGGAAAAAACAAATCTTTAACCGTCTAGATCCAATACACACCGAAGAAATGATTAGAAAACATATACCTATGGGCTGTAACCTGTGTGTATTTGTTGGTAAAACATTTGGTGATATTGTTGCTCATTTTAAGGTTGAACATCCTGGAGTACGTCCGTTTATAACCTGTTGCGATAAGAAATTTACAAAACGTTTTTACGTAGCCCAACATGCTATGAAACATGAAAATCCAACTTGCTTTAGGTAAATATTTATGAAAGTCTTACTTTAATATTAGTTTATTATTATATTGCAATATTAAATGCGTCTATTTGTGTAGTTGTGAAATCTGTAGTAAATCATTCACCACTACTGGTGGTCTACAAAAACATAATTTAAACTATCATGCACCCGATGAAGAACGAACATTTGCTTGTGAAGTATGCCCTAGGAAATTTGCAAGACAACATCTGCTGCAGCTTCATAAAACATCACATATACCAAAAGAAGAGTGGAATGTATTCTGTAATAAATGTCCTACACCAAAAGCGTAAGTTTTCAAATTTGAATTTGAATTATTCCATTGAAAGTCGAGTTAATTTTGCTTTTTCATTTAGATTTGCAAGTGCTTATTTGTTAAATATTCATGATAATAAATTGCACAGAAGGGAGAAAAATATCTGTAATGTATGTGCCAAAGAAATTAAAGATAAAAAAGCTTTTGAAAAGCATGTAAGAGAACATTCTGAAGGTAGCGGACCAAGAATTAAATGCCCTCATCCAGACTGCGATAGTTGGTTAAAAGATAAAGATAATTTAAAAATACATTTACGCAGACACAATCCCGATAATGAGACATATCAATGTCCATTGTGTGATAAAATATGTCCGAATGGCAGAGCCTTATCCAGCCATAAAGTATACGTACATTCGAAAGAAATTTTTAAATGTGAACAATGTGATAAAACATTTAAAAAGGCCATATCATTGAAAGTAAGTATTTAAATGCATGTCCTTGAGGTATTTAATTTTGTGCTCCTTTTACCCTATTTAATAAGAGCTCTCCCTGTTTTAACGAGATTTAATATATATTTAACGTTTTTAGAATTCGCGCCATATGGATGCTTAAATTTATTATCATTAAAATCAATTCATATTTTATATTGATAAGAAATTCTACTTGACATTCATAAAGAAATTATTGACGTGATTCATAATTAATATCAATAATTTCATTACTTTTAGGAGCATATGGCTCAGCATACTGGTGAAGTGCTGTACAATTGTCCATTTTGTACGAGAACGTTTAACTCTAATGCAAATATGCATTCGCATAAAAAGAAACAACATCCCATAGAGTGGGAAGAATTAAGAAGACAAAAAATGGGAAACTATACTAGTGTTTTCCCTTTTAAATAACCTATCTGTTCAGTACTTTTTAAATAAAAATATAATGTGTATATTATCTCTTTTGTATTTTTTCTATTAAATATGGTTCCGTACAAGCAGAAATCATACTGCATAGGGATAGGGAAAATAATTTTCACGACTTTAACGAAAATGTAGCTCTGAATACAATGCAACAAATTCCAATTCAATTTGACTTTGAAAGGTCCTTGGTTTTTGTTTAATTTGTGTAAGGATTTGTTTCGACACAATGGGACGAAATTTTGTAAAGTAACTGTGTATGTATATAGGTTGACTGTATTTCTGCAAAAAATAGATGGTAGATAGGTATACTCATTCTATACAACTTTCACATTAGAACGGTTTTAAAATTTCTTTTAAAGAATAAAGTTAGTATCCGAAATTAGGGATCACTGTAATTATACAAGTAGATTTAGTTTGAAGTAAATAAATTTTGTACATCTGTTTTTATTAAATATATAAAATAAAAATTTCGAATGTAACTTAAAACACTTTTATTACCGCTAAAATACAGATAACTAAGCGTCGCTACGAACGGAGCTGCCATATTAAAGTAAGAAAACCAGCTGGGTTGTCATCTTTGTGTGAATTATTAACCATTGATTTGTAAACAAAGCATGCAAATATATTTGCATTTGCATATTTGATATATCAACATTCACTTAAATATTTATAAAGAAATATAAAAATTGTATTATTATTATTATTTAATTGTGCAATATGCTATGTTGTGTTTGTTTATTGGAAAACCCGAAAAATATGGGCATATTTGATGATAATGGACAACAACTGGAAGTTGCTGAAATTATTTATAAATACTTATGGTTTAAGGTAATAGAACCTATATTTTTGGTAACGCGGTTTAGGTTTTCAGATATAAAAAATGGTATTTTAATCAATGGGATCTGTCTAAGTGCAACACCCAGAGCTTGTGAAAGATTCTATTTAAAGTAACTAACATGATGGGCTTTGTTTTAGTACCCTTCGTTTTTAATATTAATGGTGGTAAATAAATGACGTTAAAATAGAGCTAGATGAAATATCAAGTATACATATATATGTATGTTGGTTTTATTCCGCCGTGTTATAGCTTATATTAAAGAATCTAGTAATATCAAAGTCAAACATAATTAGATCACTCGCTATCTGAAAGAAATTTATTAAAATGGGACGCTACCCTTACAGAACGTATTTTGGAAATCCTTTAAAACAGATTTTAATCGTATAATATGTAAATTGTAGTTATTGTAACATAATTTGTATAAATGCACATAAAAGGATCGATTAATAATTATATACATATATTTGTTTAATTATTTAAAAATAGCCGGAACCTGATAATATTTTGACCAGAGAAATTTGTAACATATGCTGGCAGAAAATATATGATTTTCATATATTTTATCGAAATGCGGAAAAGATACACAAAGAATACCAACGGGGTACGAACTACAATATTAAAAAAGAATTATCTTTTGATAACTCAATAAAATTGGAACAAGATTATGATACCTGTAATGAGAATATAAATCATCAATTAGAAGAAGAAATTACATCTAATACTAATTGCGAAATAGAAACTGTAGGCGAGTTTGAAATAAAAAATCCTCTGGAAGAAATTAATTCTGACTGTGTTCCATATATTCACGAAACTGATGAAGAGGACAGTATATCATCAGACGAGTGTGATGACGCAGATCTTTTTAGTGATCAAAATTCATGTTATGAAAAAGAATTTTCAGATGATAAAGAAACCACCACCCAAAATAATGATGATATAATTAAGAAATCTCGAAAAAAAACTGTCATGAAAAAAGCTGGTCCTAAGAGAAAACAAATTATTAGCCGTTTAAATCCAGCAGAAACGGAGGAAATTATTAAAAAACATATACCTATGGGTTGTAATTTATGTGTTTTTGTTGGCAAATCATTTTCCGATATAATAGAGCATTTTAAAGTGGCTCATACAAAAATAAAGCCATACATTTTATGCTGTGATAGAAAATTAAAAAAACGCTTTTATATTGTGCAACATGCTCTTAAACATGAAAATCCTAAATGTTTTAGGTAAGTTTCTAGTGTTTGGATGTTATTTGTATCTGTTTTGTTTATATTTTGTATATTTTTCAGCTGCGAAGAGTGCAATAAATCTTTTACGACTTCAATTGGTTTGGGTAATCACAACCTGCGATATCATGCACGAGAAGAAGACCTTATTTATGCTTGTAACCAATGTCCAAAGAAGTTTGCACGCAAAAATATCCTAGAACTTCATAAAATCTCTCATATACCTAAAGAAGAGTGGCAACACTTTTGTAAAATATGTCCTAATAATAGAGCGTAAGTTTTTTTTTTTTAGATAAGTTTAATATAAACGTCAGTTCTTAAAGTAGGATTTCAATTTAGATTTGCCAGCCTCAATCTATTGAACATTCATACAAATATGCGCCATAAAAGAGAAAAAAATATTTGCCCTGTCTGCGCTAAAGAGATTAAAGATAAGAAATCTTTTGAAAAGCATGTACGTTTACATCACGAAGACAGTGGACCACGCATAAAATGTCCCTTTGCTGATTGTGATAGTTGGCTGAAAGATGAAGACAATTTAAGGCAACATTTAACAAGGCATAATCCAGAAGGTATTATTTACAAGTGTGACCAATGTGACAAGGAATGTAAGAATAGGAGAGCATTAACAAATCATAAGCGCTATGCTCACTCCAATGAAATATTTCAGTGTGAACAATGTGATAAAACGTTTAAAAAAGCTATCTCATTAAGGGTATGTCATTTTAAAAATATATTTTTCATCACATGGTTCATGCTTTTTATTAATTTGTAGGAACATATGACTCAACATACTGGAGAGACTTTATATAAATGTCCATTCTGTATAAAAACTTTTAATTCAAGTGCAAATATGCATGCCCACAAAAAGAAAATGCATCCAGTTGAGTGGGATGAATGGCGTAAAAATAAACGTGGCAGTGCTCAAAAAGTAATTAATTCCAAAAATCCTTTAAGTCAATTAGATGAAACCTTTAAGGATTTAAATGAAACACTACGTTTATTCTAATAGGTATGAATGTATATACATATGTATGTAGTATTGTATTCTGTGTAGATAAAATAAAAGTGATGTAGATAGGTAGTATATATACAGTATCGGACAAAACTAATACAAAATTTTTGTAAATAAAACTTTGCTTAATAGATTTAACAAATTTTTATAAACTATATTATATTCTATTAAAAAAATAGGATCTTTCATGTCTATAAATAAAATAATACAAAAACAAATAAAATTTTCATTTAAAACAAAGATTATCCTTAATAAAATCATTATGCATTATGTATTTATATACGACGCTGTAATGAGTATAAGTACTTCAGTGGTGTGTACACTAAAACATTTGCGCATGCGTGTGATAGGGGTTAAATTATGCATGCATATCGCGTAATATTCTTCGATTAACAATTGCTTTAGATTTGCTATGGGGCTGAGATCAGGCGAATAAGCATGCCACTTCAAAACCAATAAACTACTTTCAACAATGTACTTTTTCACATATTTAGATGTGTGTTTGGGACCGTTATCGTGTTGATATCGTCATTATATACGCATTTCCTCCCACATCCTTATATTACCTGCTCGAAGTGTTACTGTATCTTGGATTAAGGTACTGTCCTCGTATTAGTGCTAATTTATTTCATCAGAATCTATTAGGTTAAATTGTAATTCAGTCAGAAAAAAGTATATAATATAGATAAAGAGTTACAATATAAAATAATACTTTTAAATTACTTTTGTTTGGCGCAAAACAACAAAAAAAAAAACAATAATACTTATTAAAAATTATAAATTATTTATGGATTATCCTTTTTGGGGACGTATGTATGTCTTGTTTAATAGCGAAACAAGTTTCGATACGCTATTTTGTTTCGTAATTGTATAGGTTAGAAAATTTTAAATTAAGAAAGAAAGAATTTTTTAGAATTTAGGTTAGAAAGAAAGAATTTTGCTTTAATATCGTCTAAGTGTTGAATCTTTTAATTAAACTTCTAAGGTCATAGATAATATTAAACTATGACACAATGGGCAGGTGCGATGACGAGTTATTTCCATGGGTGAAGCACAGTGATGGCATACGCCACATAGCCAAATATTAGCTGTTGGTTGAGTTATAGGTTTTCCAGAAGATATGCAGGGTGGAAATCGGGCACCACAAGAATTACAGGCAGGTAAACTATTATAAATAGATAGAAGTCAAGTAATATTATTTTTTATTAATTTCTTTAAATGTGTTGTTAACTCACCAATCCGCTACAAGATTTGTACATGAATAACACGTTATAAAATCAACTTTATCGTCGATGGGTTCATTTTTGGAAAATATATTAACGGCTAATTCTTCATAGTCCCTTTGACTTTTTTCTGGCAAATTATCCAATGATTCTAACTTAATGAAAGCTTTCGAACAAGTGCCGAAAGATCTATCAGCACAACTGGCCAACGCTAAAAGGCAGTAAATGTCTTCGACCATTAGGACGTCTTCATATTCTCTCAAACGTAAAGCAGTTATAACAGCGCTATGTACAATGCCAAAACGTAATTGCCTTTGGGCCAATAATACAAAATGAAAAGCTTCAGCACAATGCCAAATACGTTCTATAGAAGCTGCATCTTCTGGGCTCAATGTATCCATTACACTTATACGATCCATGTTATAGGCTGGAGTTTCAGCCGAACTTGTAGCTATTGATTTCAAATGTTGTTCAGCTAAGAGACCTGCCAAAACATAAAGCTTTTTTATGCGCAATAAGTTAGAATTTTTTTCAATTTCTCGTTCAGCTAATTTTGTCATAAGGCGTGCCGCATCTAGATAACGGCCGGCCTTTTTCTGCAACTCAATTGCTTCCGGTAAACGCCCATCTTTTAAAAGTTGAGCAGCATGTTTACTTAGTAAAACGCTAACTTGTGGCATTTTAAATTTTTGAGCTAACTCTACAGCCTGACCCCATTGTCTTAGATTGACACAAGTATCAACAGCAGATTTTGGATCACCTAGTTTTAAATAAGCATTCACAGCTTCCGAGCACATACCTTATTTTTTGCAAAGATTGACGAGGAGGCAGTTATAATATTTGAATAAAAAAAAAAAATTTGAATCAACTTACCAACTGAAGCTAACATTTCGGCAATTTTTGATAGTAGAGGACTTTTTTCGGGTAACTTATCAATACATTTTTCCAATTCCTCAAATTGTTCCAAATGGTATAAGGAGTCCATAAGACCTTCAATATCATGGGATTTATCGTAGTATTCTTTGGCACTCTCCCAAGATCTTAGGCTGGCAAAATGATGACCTATTTGGCGCCAAGCAGTCTCCATTTGTTGATCTGATATACCAGAGCCCATTCTATACAATTGAACTACGCGAAACCAATCACACAGAGTTATGCGCAAATTAATAGCTAAATCTCGACGATCCCCGTCAATATACAACTTTTCGGCTTCCTCAAATTCTCCATAGAAAGCGGCTACTTCCGCTTTTTGTAACATTTCTGAGGGTATGTTTTTCAAACGTTTGACCAATTGTATGCCTTGATAATTGGAACATCTTACGAAAGCGTTTTCGGCTGTATCAAGTTCTAATTTTTTTAAAGCAGCCTCGGCTAAGAGTCTCCAGAGACGAGGATGTGGATTGTCTTCTATAAACTGCTTAGCATCCTCTAGACCTACGTGTAGCAACAAATCATCGGTATCTCTTAAAGATTTCACTTTTAATTGTAGTATATGAGTAAGAGAATTTGACGATTCTTCACCGCTGATTATATCATCTAGCAAAACACTGGTTATTTCTAAATCTTCAAAACAACATATATAACCCGAACAGGCAATGGGCTCTTCTGGATCATGACCCCGAAATATGTACATGCGTGTTTTCTCCATTAATGCTAACAATAAAGGATTATCTTTGGCCCAGCAAATGGCCCAAACATCTTTGCGTTCGACGCGACTAAAATTTAATTGTGTCTCACGATTATCATCCAATTCCAATAGAGTCATTACGCCGTTGCAATCAATCAAAGCAGCACGCCTTTAAAATAAGGAGTGTAGAGAAATTATTTATTCAACTGGTATTAATAGGAAAAGCATAATTAAACTTACGTTGAGTTACAGTTGATAGACACTTTATTAATTTTATTGCCGGTTTTATGGCGATTTCCTAAGGCCACATTAGGTATACTGTATTCATTGATAATACCCGATTCTCTGGCCACCAATAATATTTTCTCCGATATAGCGAGACTACATATAACATCGTTATTTTTCTCTAAATGATCTTGACTAGTCTTTGAGACAACCAAATCTTTCGATAAGTCAACGCCAGTGGGTGTATCATCAATATGAAAACGTTTCTCTTTACGGGATTTAACATTATGCAACTGAGAGGCACTCTAAAGAAGAATACTTGTAATTTTGAATAAAATGAAAAATTGTTATGCTAACCTTGGGCGTATGATAATGCCATAATAAAATTTCATCTTCAGAAGCTATAGCCACATAGTTTGTATTAATACCTATAAATTTAGGACATACCTCAGTGTATTTAGCTAGATTAAAGTAAAAAATGTGTACATATATGTATGTATTAGTATAAGAAATCGATTTTCTAGAAAAGCCTTACAATCCACTGTAGTACCAATCGAATTACATAATAATAACTGGTATAATTTATCATCTGAATTTTGACGTTCCAACGCTGTCAACGCTAGATCTTTTATATTACCATTGATACACTCCACGGCCAGAACACAATGTTCATTACAAGCTGCCATACCCAAACAGGGTTCGACTTCTTTAAGATAACTCTTTGGGGTTCATGAAAATATTTTGTGATGAAATACCGTTACATAATAATATTATAATATATTGTAGATGTACCTGATTTGATGTTGTATTCCAAAATGTTATCACATTCAAATTATTCGTTTTACTATTATTTCTAAGATCTAAATATACCACTGTCTTTTCGAAATAACACCAACGATAATCTGGACGTATATTAGCAAAATATATAAATGAATCTACCGCCATGGCTATGCGTAGTGATTTGCCTTCCCATGATATCGAAGTTATTTGATTGCCCGGTACCTTTAGTATACGGTATAACTGTCCATAGGGCGAATAAAATCCAACTTGATTCAATTCTTTAGTATTTGAAATTTCCTCAAGGCGCCCACAAATGGCAATAACTGAGCCATCATGATTCCATTTACCGTCCGTAATATTCATATGGGTATTTATAATGGTAGGTGCTGAAAGTATAAAATAATTCGGTGAATTTACATAAGGATTAATTGTTATTTACTATGGATTTAGTTTTGGTCTAAGCGAATTGTTACTGTTATGATAAGAATATTAGAAATTAAAAAAAATTTTATAAACCAATATTTACATTCATCGTTTTCATCAACCATAATTTGAACTTTTCCCAATTCATAACATATAGCCAAAACTGGGCGATTTGGAGGTGACTTGCCACTAAACCAACTTAAAGCCGCTACACTATTATGACGATTTACGCTTAAGGCGACACATTGTATATTCAATTTCATCTAAACCAAGTGAGCAATATAATATAAACGAATTAGCTTTAAAAGGAGAGATAGACAGAGAGAAATACCGCAAAATTGCCTTGATTGTCATATAAATGACATTCTCCATTGGCTAAACTGAATAGAAGTAGGCGATTATCTGGACTCCATTGAACACCACTCAGATGAGTATTTTTTAATTCTTTCCCCCAAATACGATTACCATCTACAGAACCTGTAAACAAATGATTTTTTCATTATAAACCTTTTATTTATACATTTAAAATACGTGAGTTAATTTGATTTACCAACTATAATAGCGCCATCCTCATACACAATACATATTCTAGAACCATCTGAAGTCCAATGCATGCCATTGACCGTCGACTTTTTGCGATCATTGGTCATTTCTTCATACCAGGAGCCTTTATATAACATCCATACCATTATAACGCCATCAACATCAGATGATGTGAGTTTTTGCTGGGCATCATTCCATACCACAACTTTTACTGCATCCTTATGGCCATCTAAAGTTTGATTCATGGACAAATTTGAAACAGCTGCAAGTCCACCTTTATTTTGGCCATTAGAAGCTACTTATACATACATACATACATGTGAAAAAATATTACTTTAAAAAGTATAAATATTTATATATTGTATAATTAAGGTCACCTTGTTCCAATTTCAACACTTTTAATAGACCATCTGTGCCAGCTACAGCAATATAACCCTGTTCTTTGTTCCAGGATATACAATTTAATTTCACATTATTTGGTATAGCGATCTGAAAGCAATATTTTCCATTTTTAGTTGGTTTTCTCTACTGTATTTTATAGTTACTATATAGTACATATATACCTTTTTGCTTAAATAAACAAACATTTTATTTACACAACTTCTTTATTTATTTAATGAATGAAATTTTTATATTAAAAATTACTTTTATTGCAATCGCCTTTACTTCTTTAGGTTTTTCTTTTTTGTTGTTTTTTTTTCACTATAAACTCGTTTCCATAGTTATTGTTTGTTTGTATTTCTTATAGGCCATTTCTCTTCTTAAGCCATTTACAATGCTGGCCTTTTTTGTTTGATTTTACAACCTGTTGCGTGCTTGTATTTTGACCACACGAAATGTTTTAAGTTTAAGCATTTCTTACATCTTAAGAGTATAGTTATTGGCATAGAGAGTAAATTTTAAAACACTCTTTCAAGAGCGATGATAATACATATATTTAAGAGAGCGTATACTTGTTTTTCATTTAATGAAATTAGAAGTTTAAAACCAAAAGTAACGAATCTTTTACTTTCAAACAGTAGATCCCTTAAAGTGTTACCATATCTATTAGTAATCGTATACGTTTTAAATCTTGCTGCTCTAGTAACTCTCCACCAAGAAACGTTAAACATCCCTGTTTTAATCAATTTTATTCATTGTTTACAGCTGGGAGAGAACTTAACCCTACAAGAAATGAATGACCGAAACTAAACATACAAGATTCACTTCATTCATACATACATTACACTTCACTCATACATAATATTTTATAGTACTTTTCAGCAGTAGAGTTGCATTTCCAACAACACATCATTAGTGACGGTAAAATGACTGGTCTTTAGATACATCATTAGTGACGTTAAAATTAACGGTCTTTTGATACATCGTTAGTGGTGGTAAAATGACCGGTCTATTGATTATCAGACTTGATGGCGTCAAATATATTTTTGACAATATCTTCCAAAAAAAATCATTTAAGACAAATTTTAAAACATATCGACGCCTCCGTTCTATAACATTCTAAGTCGAAAAAGTGTGTTTTGAGTTATGAGCTCTCAAAGTTTTCACGCTACATAAGACTATATGTGTATTCTAAGTAGATTTTTCCCTATAACTTTGGAACGGATCGGCGGATCTTAACCACATTTTGACACTATTTAAGTTAGAGAACCTAGAATTTAAAAATGCAAGAACATTAAAAACGTTCTAAGTACACTTAGAACGTTATAGAATGGATGCGTCGATATCATATTCGTGTGTTGCAGCAAAATCTTTTAAAAGTGTTAAAAATTAATTAATAAGTTGAGATAAAAATTTAAAAAAAAATTTAAGATAAAGAATGTAATGAAACAATGTTATAAATTTTAGAAAAGATTTCAATAAAGATTAAAAAAAAAAAAAAAAAAAAACAAGAAATCGAAATGGAAAAGTGATATCGTTTTTGTGTGAATCATTTGACTAGTATTTAATAAATCTCTTTACTAGCTCGTTGTAAAACTAAAGCTGATGCATTCAAGAACTGTGAAGAAAAAGTAAAGGAGGAGTGCGTCAGCCATACCAGTGGGCCTTAGAAGTGACGACTAATGAATTCTGGAGTAAGCCACCTCTTGACAAAGTCGTTTGTTTTTAATATTTATATTATTTTATTTTATTCAAATATCATGTTAACAATTAACAGTATTTAATTATGTACTAAAATTTTATTTAATAAAAATAAATTGTTTATAAAATAAAAATTATGTTTTCTTGTAAAAAGTATACATCAATTTGGTAGTCATCTGTGACCTATATACATAACCGTGACCGATATATGTATCAAGTTTGACTAGTCAACTGTGACCAATTTTCTAATCAAATTTCAGTGACATTTACATCAACTGTGATTTAAGAAGATTTTTACCACCACTAATGATGTATCAAAAGGCCGGTAATTTTACCGTCACTAATGATGTATCTAAAGACCGGTCATGTTACCGCCACTAATGATGTGTTGTTGGAAATGCAACTCTACTGCTCAAAAGTACTATAAAATTTTATGTATGTGTTAGTTAGTTTCGGTCATTAATTTCTTGTAGGGATTTTGCAAAAACGCATTTCTATTAAAACATAAACATTTAACATAGTCTACACTCTGGCTGTAGAAATTTTATGAGAAATAAATTTAAGACTAGTTTAAAACCCGAAAGCTAATTGAAAATATGGAAACAGAACTGCCCCATACTCGTATACGAACTATAATGAAGAGTTCTCTCGATACAGGGAATATTACTAACGAGGTTCTGTATTTAATGACCAAATCTACAGTGAGTATCGGTAATTTTAACCTGAACATAAATTGAATTCCTATTTCCATTTTTAGGAAATGTTTATTAAACATTTTAGTAGAGAATCCTACAATAATGCAAATAAACCAAACACTTTAAAGTACGAACATTTGGCCGAACTTGTACAAAATAAAGACAATTTAGAATTTTTGTTACAAATAGTGCCTCAAAAGATTAAAGTAAAGGACTTCAAAGCGCTTATAGAACAAGAGGACGATTCCAGTGATTCAGCTTCAGAAAGCGATTAAGTTGTAAAATAGAAAGCCAATATACGGTAATAAAATCCAAATTATTAACATTTAATAAAAGTGAATTTAAATTAAAAACATTTTGTTTTCGCTTTTACGTTTGGAATATTCGATATTGTGTTTTTTAGGATATATTGTAATTAATATGTTGTATGTATTTAATAGTATATATCGTTATTTCTTTTTATCTTGCAACAGCGTCTACTTCTTGTATCATTTCGATTTTTCCTATATATGCTGAATTTTACTGGTTTATTGATATGTGCCAAATTTAGAAACTGTCTTAAGGTAAGCTTCATGTAATTTCTGCACAAATTCATCGTCGTTTTGTATTAAATAGTTAAACGCTTGCACAAACTGATATTTGTCTAGAGGCTCTTGTTGCTTGGGTGTAATTGAAGTGAGTTTCAACGGTTCTACCGAAGAGGCCGCAGCTGGCTTATCGAACATTGTAGGTGGCATAAGTGCCGGCTTGTTTACCACCTCACCACCACCGCCTGTAGCAGACACGACTGAACTCGTCTGTGACAAACTCTGCTGCAAATTTAAGTTGGAAAATATTTTACTCAGCGAAATTTGCTCTCCCGGTAGTTGGCTACTTGTACACGTTGCCGCTGTTAAAGCTTTTGCGAACCCAAAATCTGGTCCTCGGGATATTATAGGCTTTATATCTAGAATACCACTACCTGGCCTTGGTGCTGGTTCCAGTAAAGAACAAGACAAACGATTTGTTATATTCTCTGTTGTCTGATTGTTAAACAATGGATTGTTGCCCTCATCGGTTGCGATAATGCCACCGCTATTATTTAGCGACTGTAGGGAATTGGGTGCTATATCACGTTGTTGCTTCTCCAACTGTTCCACCGACAATGTATTGGGTAATATACGTGTTGTGAAATTCGATACCTCCGCCGTAGGTTTTGCCGATTCAAAGAATTTTAAAACATTTCCCGAAGCTATATTCTGTGTTGGTGTATGCTGGGTAACCATCTGACCACTGTTGATATTGTTTGGAGTTGCGGAATTGTTACTGTTGTGCTGCTGTTTATTCTGAGTACTGTTGTTAAATTCCTGCTGAGCATTCGATAACATTTTAAAAATGTTTACATTATTGTTCTCTTTTGCGTCATTTACTTGTGTAGAATTATCTGCAGTGGTGCCTGATTCACAGCTGCTACTGGCTGTCTGCACCAGTTGACTAACCAGTTTACTAATGCGATCACATTCTAAACTGTTATAAAACCAAAAACCTCTAATACGTGATCTTTCATTGCGATATAATAGAAACGGTGCCTGGGCCTGCAACTCCAACTGGCTGGTAATTGGCTCGACAAACGAGGTCGTGTTTAGGCGATTATTTATGAAAATACTGTGAAACGGTTGAGCATTGCGGCTGTATATAAAGAACGCTCCTTCAACATCCGTTTTCTCCCACTCGTTCTGCTCCGAGTTGAATATGTAGAATGCCACATGTGATGATGTATCCACTATGTCCTTGGCATAGGGATCTACTTTTTTTATGGCCGCTAAATTCATGCGTGTCTTACTTGTATCTGCCATTATTTTATAGTCCTGCACAAAAGCTGTAGGTAGCTAAATACTTTTTTTATAACGAATTGGGACTATTTAAAAATTCCAAATTTCTTTATAAAGAGCTTGAAGTTGAAAATTTTTTTCTTCCTTCTGACTTTTTAATAGTTTTAGCAACGTTGCAAAATTACAAAACACTAGTTGTAAACTATGTGAAAAACAGATATGTTATATTAACAGGGTAACTACGAAATTAATATAATATAATTGTATTATATGTACTATTGCATTTCAGTACAAACATTTATATTATCATAATTTACTTTCAATAATAGAGAAATTCTTATATTTGTTTATATTGCAATATTTTATAATAAGTTTTACATGAATAACGGTTTGCTCTTTTAATCCCTGAGTTATCTGGCGAAATGATTTTTCTTAAAATATTTTGAATAGCCTACATAAGTAACATAAATAATGCTTTAAAAAATTAATTCCTATAAATGTTTTTTATGTTTTTAAACTTTATGTTTATTAGTAAATATCATGATTAATAAAATATATTTTGCCCAAAAAGAGTTTAAATCCCTCGTTTATTTTCTTATTTATACAAAAATACATTATAAATAAATTTATAATATATATAAATATATATATATATATATATATATATGAAATCCCTCGTTTATATTTTGTTATTTTATACTTGTTATTGTTGCAATGATAAATTCTGTTCCATTCCGGTCCGTTTACATATAAGTATTTTATTGTTTACATCGTATTTCCTTAAAGTGCATCGCAAAGTATTCGTAGAATTTCATGAAGCATTGAATTTTAATTTGTCTATTCCTTTTATGTTTTGATCAATTAATTTAAAGTAATGGATCGTAATAAACAATCTTCGTCATCGCAAAGAGCTCCTAAGAAAGTCTCTTCACATGCTGGGAGTGAATTTTTCGCATTGGGTTCTAAAGGCTACAGGGAAGATGCAAAGGCAAAAATTGTTCCCATTAGCAAGACGTCCAGTGGATCGTCTGTTGAACGCAAAAGAGATGCCTCAGGACCTACAACATCGATGATGGCTGCGAAAAAAGCAAAATTATCGACAACTGTTAGAGTTGCAGGTGATGTAGCCATAACAGCGCCCTCCAGTGAATTGTGGGAACAGATGGCAACTGATTGCGATTCATTAGACATTGTAGAGACCGTGAGAGCAGCAGCCGAACAACACGACACCGAAACATTAGTAAGAGTTATATGTGGCTGCATTAAAAATTTAATATCATCATACGCAAAATCAAAGCCAGATACTGTGGCTATGTTGGGTATATTGTATTTAGCAAAATTGCATCCCGATTATTTTGCAAACGACATTATAACCTCTGGCTTACTGCATATACTTAGAAGGGATTTTAATATAAAAATCAGGCAAACTTCTTACTCCCATGTTTTGGCATGTAATCTTCTGGCAAGAGCTTACAGTGATAAACAGCAGTGGCCGGAAATTTTTATGCGCATTTATATAGAAGACGCTATAAATGATCGGTTTTGGTCGGACAATAGTCTGTGTGCACCGTTCATAGAGAATATAGCTGCGGCATTTAAAACACGTACACCGCAATTGAATTTCATGCAACCAGAGTCAGGAGCAACTAGTGGTGCCGGCACACCAACCACCACAACTCCCACACAGTCTGTTCCACAAGCGTTAGCGCCTATAAATATCGATGATGATTCCTGTGATAATTCTGAGGCTAGTGGATCGGCCAAACCCTCAGATTTTAAACAGGGCTGTGAGACATATTGCGAAGTTAAAGATCGTTACATGGATTGTGAACGTATTGTAGAGAAATATGTTACAGACGCCATTAAGGAGCAATTGAATAAACGCCAGCAACAAGAGTGCTATACTCGTAACTTTTTAAAATTTCTTTGTAAGACTTCTGGTCTGTTGGAAGTACGTCATATGTGCATATCACGTTTGGAACTGTGGATACATAATGGTAAACTGGTAAAGTTTGCTCAGGAACTATTGTCGTATATTTGCTTTAATGTAAGAGCTAAGTATTTTAAAGATCACGAGGTTCTAGCAATTTTAGTGAAGATGAGACTAAAAGCCAAGCCTTTGATAAATTTCTATATGTCATGTATAAAGGAAATGATACGTTTGGAGCCCGGCATATTGAATGTCATCTTGAAACTTGTGGTACAAAATGAATTGTCGAATACTAGGAATCCGAATAATATGGGCATGTTAGGTAAGTACAAAATTTCAAAGTTGGACGCATATATTGACGTATTACTCTTTACTTTGTTCTCTAACAGCTACTATGTTTCAAGCTGCTCCTGATGATTCAGCTAAACATCTTGCTGAAATCTATAAGGAATTTCTTTTGCAACGTGATGATTGTCTACGCACTCTTCGAGTCTTTCTGCGTGAATTAGTGCGTATGCTGCGCAATGACATTAATTTGGTGGTTTTTTGCAAAGTTTTTCTTAATGGCCGACCCGAATTAAATAAACAAATCGAAAGTTCAGAATTTCGTGAGCGTATGTTCCATTCTATGGTCGATATAACATGTCTAAGCATGTTGTTGTCAGTTTCGCCTCAAGTCAGAGAAGCTAGCATATCACTAAGAGTAACTAAAGACAATGCGGCCAATAATGCAGTCCTTTTGAAGTTTTACAACCAAATGTGTCAAATTCAGCTAGATTGTGTATCATGGATGTACGAAATTGTGCCTGGGCTTTTCAAACTGCAAGCAGGTGAATTTTACCAGGGTTTACATAAAATATTATTGTTGGAAAATGCAGAGCAGTATTCACGTTATGATCAGTGGCCGTCGGAACCCGAGAGAACTACTTTGTTGCGTTTAGTCTCCGAAACTCCTATTCATGAGGATACTCTTTTGCGTATCATATTGATAGGCATAACTAAAGAAATTCCTTTCACTATTCCCGACACATTTGACATAATAATTTCTTTAATAAAAAGAGCTTCAACAATGCGCATTACCAACTGTCCAGTTGTGCAGGCAAATAAATTCGATATCATTGATTTTCTATTTAGTATGGCCGAATATCACCACCCGGAGAACATAAATTTACCTGTGGACTATGAACCACCCAAATTGGCCATCACAGTATTGTATTGGAAAGCTTGGCTGATTATGCTAATGATTGCCGCTCATAATCCTTCAACATTTGGAGCATTTTGTTGGGACCATTATGCCACAATGAAAATGTTAATGGAAATGTGTATAACAAATCAATTGAACGAAACACCCATAACTAAGGAAGAATTGCAAGTAAGTGTGAAGTAGAAAGTTCATGTGAGAATATGGAGTAGTAAACACATTTTTTATTTCAGGTTTGTGCTATAGAACGTAATTACATTGTAGAATTTGAAACATATTTAGCTGCTCAAACTTCTCAAGCCGTGATTACCGAAGAGAACGCCATTCTAACTTCTCAGTTAATGCTAATGGATCCCATGGGACCCGTGCGGCGAGTGCCTAGTGGTGTTTTAGAACAACTGCGCACTTTAAATAAATCTTTAAAAATTGGACACTTACTGTGCCGCAGCCGCAAGCCAGATCTTTTGCTTGACATCATTCAGAGGCAAGGAACAACACAATCGATGCCTTGGCTATCTGATTTAGTACAGAATAGCGATGGTGATTTCAATCATTTGCCTGTTCAATGCCTTTGCGAGTTCTTACTTTTCAATGCAAACATTATCAATGAGGAAAATAGTCGCGATGCCGAACTGGTAAATTTCTTACGCAATGTTATCATCGATCCTTCTTATGATAAAAACTCGGTATGTGAGATTTTGGACTATATATTTAGACGCCTGTGTTCTACAGTTAAACAAACACGCTTATCCGCCTTACGAGGCTTGAAGATTATATTCAAATGTTCTGACTTAAGCCCCAATGAATGGCTTTTAAGCGCCATACCTGAAATACCTCATTTTAATGATGTACGTATTTTCCTAATACCCCAACTAAGATCTGCTTGCCAAGTTGAAAATTCACCCGATTTGGTTATGGCTTACATACAATTTATAGCGGCGAATACTTTGGAGGACTCGGTAACTGATATGTTAGATCATGTTATTGATATGGCCCAACTAATAGTGGAACGTAGTACAATGTTCCAACACATTATACCATTACCAGAGGGATCACCGCCTACTATAGCCAACGAAGAGTTGGCCAAAATAGATGAAGAGAACCGTTTGCAGACCTTAAAATGTTTGTTTGTAATGTTTAATAATTATATTATTAAACTGGGTGACCACCATGAAACCTACCAATGGACGGATTATCCCGATTTATTAATGGTTCAGTTTAATGATGGCGTTCAGCTACCTTTGCACTTGAATATAATACATGCATTCATTATATTGCTTACTCACTCAAGCAATCAAATGCCAGAATCTATACCAATTTTGGATTATTGGTTTCCTTTGGGTGGCAATGTGCCCATAGCTTATATACCCAATATGCCGCATGAACCAGTGCAATTGCTACCTGACTGGCTAAAACTCAAGATGATACGCTCGTCTGTAGATCGTTTAATCGAAGCGGCGATTCGCGAATTAACTCCCGATCAAATTGTATTATTTGTACAAAACTTTGGCACTCCTATAAACTCCATGTCAAAATTATTGGCTTTATTGGATCATGCTGTCATCGAGCAATTTGACACTGTTAAAAACGCCATATTAAATAAGGCATATTTGGCCCAATTAATAGAAATTCAACAGGTAAGAGGAGCTAAAAATGGACACTTTACAGTACAAGCTTTGGGCTTGTATTCTCATTCTCAAACTGTAGCTGACAACCCCAAGATTAAAAATGATGTGTTGGAATGTATAGAGTTAGATGAGTTAACGCCAGCACCCCCAATTTTGCCGGCAACATCCAAATCCGTTGCAGTTGCAACATCGGCTAAAGAAGCTGAAGAAATCATCTACAAAGTCTTGAAATGTCCCAGTACCAATCCGCCAAATGAGCAAGATTTTAGGATTTTACTACATCAACTTTTAAATAAGGACGCTTCTCATTTGCATCAATGCTTTTTGAAAACTCTAAATCATGGAAACATGGAAAATTTGCTGGTTAATATATTGGAACCAAAACAAATAATATCATTAACGCGAGCAATAGTCAAGATAAACCCACAGGTTATAAATGAAAATTCGAAATTCTTTAAATATTGCATGCTTAATAATCACAAAGATACAGATTCAACTTTATATACAACATGCCTGCAGAATTTGTCTAGCAGTTACCAACAGCATTTGGTTAAGCCTAAAATCCAAAATAAACCGTCTAGTTTGACACTGCAACAAATGTTAAGTCAGTTCAGAAATCGAATGAAAAATTCTGCTACTGATACGCATACACTGTACAGTGACGGCATGTTGGTCGATTTACTCTCGGACTATGATCCAGAACTTTCCTGTACGTATAATAAACAGGATTTACCATTTTTGTTCTCGAAATCGTCGGGAGACTTTCGGTTTTATTTATTATCATGGATATGTCACGAAACAAATTGGGATACTATCATATCTACCTTGGAATACCTTTTGCAATGTCGTGATCAAGACTTGGACTATTCATCCGTTTTAAATTTTGTACAAGCAGTTATTAACAATCCGAAGCTGTGGCAAGGCAGGGACCGTTGTGTGTTGAAAGCAGATCCTACAGAAAATATGTTTTCGCTTACCGACTTTGAATTAAAAATGTTTACTGAGTTCATATTGAAAGAGGGAGAATGCGAACTGAAAAATTCAGCCACTCAGTATGCTTTCTTACTGTGCTGCCGCATCAATCTATTGTTCCGGGTGTGCAACAAAACTACATCGAATCTAATAAAGATTATAGAATATGTTTTCGACTGCGATTGCTCGCAAAAATTACGGGCAATGATATTAAGGCAAATGTATTTAATGTATCCTTCAATTAAATTTATTCGCAGCCATCACCTAGAATCGTATACGGATAAATTGCAAAATTTAAATGGTTGTCAAGCAGATAAAGTTTCTAACAATTTAATAACATGTCTGGGTAACTTATTTACCAAAAAGGACTTTGAAACGTTTTCCAGCGATACTGAATTATTAATACGCAAGATGGCCGCTTCACATCCCGCTTTATTTTTACGACAAATGGGCGTTTTATCTTCTCTAATACAAGGACGGGGACAGTTGAGTTTACGCGTCATTAGAGATGAATACCATATGCATCGCTTTATACAGATTTTAAGAACTTTGGAACTTTTGCAGCCTTTATGCTTTGATGACATTTACAAGGAAGAATTCCAATCGGCCTTGGAGTGCTACTTTACGTTCTTCAAACAATACAGCAACGTTAAGGAATCATATCACATTCTGATAAAACTTATCGAACTATTGCAAGCATACATCAATTCCAATCCTTCGTCTGCTTTGGTATTTATAGAACAATATGTTGATGTCCTCATGGATTTAGCAAACCGATACAATTCACTACAATCTCTACATCAATTAGTGCAGGGTATCACATTGTTGCAGCAGAAATCTTCGACAACGTCGGTTAAGAATGTCGACAATAAGCAAGATTTCGATTTTGAGGATACTTTTGGACAAGACAATCGCAATGCCCAAATGCCAACCTCCATGGAAACGGATTGCTCGGACTCTTTGTCAAATTACCAATTGTCTAACTTGGACATTAACAGTCGTGGAGCTGTTACTTTTGCAATATCTGGTTCATTGAATAAATCATTTTCCATTTCACCACATTTTGCGAACCTTATCAAAATTGTCAAGCACTCCAGTGCTGAGGATACTATTTTGGGACCCCTACAGGAAATTGAAAGTTTCACTTCTAAACGATTTAATTTCCTAAGTGAACTATTTGATAGACTATTGGAGTTGATATTCTCGCCGAGTGCTCAAATAAGATCGAATGCATTTATTTTATTAATTCGACATTTAAAACACAATCCCGGTCGTTCGGATGTCAATAGATGCGCTCTTAATGCTTATATACAATGTCTGCGAGATGATAATCCGTCAGTGGCTGCTACTGCAATTGATAATTTGTCCGAAATGACTTTATTGCTGCAAGAACATGCAATCGAAATACTTGCTGTGTCTTTTTCATTGGGTATTAAATCTCGTTTGAATACAAATTCGCAAATAAAACGAGTATTACAGACGATTATGT
Organism: Sarcophaga caerulescens; assembly: GCA_927399465.1. Lineage (NCBI taxonomy): Eukaryota > Metazoa > Arthropoda > Insecta > Diptera > Sarcophagidae > Sarcophaga > Sarcophaga caerulescens. The sequence continues at coordinate 45,565,320 of OV656868.1, forward strand.
TACAACATGGATATTAAACGAACTGCAGGATAACCTGATATTGTGCAAACGACAACATGATGGGCATGTTGGTTTCTTCTTATTGTTGGTTTTTCTCTATTACTTTGTAAACTAATAAACAGACCACCCTAAAGTATGATTATTTTAAAAATATTTTTTTATTATTTATTGCCCACACTTTTTTCACTTTTACTTGCAATAGAAGATGATGATGTTGTATTCGAACTACTACTGCTGCTGGGTGTTGAATTTTGTACTGGCTCACCCATATCCAAATGTTTAAGTAAACGATATAATGCCACTGCTTCTTTAATACGATTGAACACAACACAAAATGTTTCAATTTCAATGAATAGTTCCTAAATATAATGGTAAAATATAGATTAGTATTTTGGTACTAAATGTTTTAATAGAATCACTATTACCTTTACATTAATGATCTTATTTCTTATTAGAGATTGCAAGAAAACACACACTAAACGTACCAGACGCGATTGCATGTATTTATCCTTAACATTTTCACAAGACGAAATGCAATTACTGATATATAAATGTATGAATTCAGTGGGTAAATTTACAGAAGTCGTTAATCTGAAATGATTTAGAAATTATTTAAATTTTGTAGTTTTAATCGATAGTAGGCTATATTAAAAATATCAGTGAAATAGTCGCTCCATTTAAATATTTTTTTGTTATTTCAAAACTAGTTTTATATTTATGAACGTTTGACTAGTTCAATATTATTTTTGATTTTTTAATGCTCATGGCAAGGAATAGATTGTTGGGAAACGTTCAAAAGTCATATCTAAGCAGACTATTATTATATACATTTGTAAAGCTTATAAGCGACTTAGAAAGTGAGCTATATACACGATAGAAAAGCAATTTTACCTGTTGACCACTTCCATGGAGTGCAACGTTATATCCATATTGACCAATACATGAAAATACTCAGTTATCTCTGGAGAGTCCATAAGTTTAACTAAAATTTCAAAGGAAACCATAGGATTGTTTTCAACCAAACGCGGTAACTGTTAGAAATATTTACAAAATTTTTATATCAACTGCTGTTTTATGCTAAGGAAGCATTTTCTCACATACATCTTCCATGATGAAATAACATGCTTACCTTATCAGGCGTTAAACGTATTTGATGAACGAAAAATGGGTTCTTTACTAATTCGTTTAGTAACAATTTCTGATCTTGTAGATTTAAAGGCTGGCTAAAAGCCAATTCCATAAGTTCTCTCGTATTGGTGCTGATGTGGTTACTTTTGTTATATTCCACTTTCTGATTAAACGACTCGGTAAAATCAAACCATATCAATTCTGATTCAAAATCCAGTAATGGTGGAGCAATTGAAAAGAATTCTGATACGGGAAACTTATTCGAAGCCATCTTTATTTACAATTATTTTCTAACATAACTTCTTTACAAATTCTAACAAAAAAAAAGACACAAAATCGACTAAAATTTGAGCTTATTGACAGTTGCCTAAAAATAATAACACAGCTGTTCGCTCAATACAAGGTGTCTCAAAGTTATTTTTTCTTAACAGAAATGTAGTTGCCAGATCCGAGAAATAACGAATACAGCGTTTTTTAGTTAACAATTGCGTTATTCTTTTACATTTGTCATGTAAAATGTATAAGTTTTATAAGACATGACGTTTTTCTTCTTCTTTATTTATTCTATTAGGCACAGATATATACTATTAGGAAATATAAACTCTCCAAAAGATTTTTCTAGTGAAAAGACATCAGAAAGCCTAAAGCAATGTGCCGGTGAAGCCACTTAATGTGTTATTCACCAAGCAATTCTTAATGGTGCACCCCCACGACAATCATATCCTGCAGGACAATATGCTGCCCTGTCAAATTTGTAGATATATCAGAAGCTACCTACTGGACCTTCAAAACTTCATATGCCCCATTTTAAGCGCTACGGAAATAGCCAACGTCTAAAAAACACAACACCAGTTTGCTATGGAAAATGCAATTACTAATTATGGCCTGAGAACTGGATCCTATGGGCTTATAATTCAAAATACGGTCATGGATGCAAGGACACATTTAGAGCGTTATCTATGGACTTACTTTGTTCGTGATCAATACATAAAAATGCTATGGTTTTTATTTTATTTTACTAAATTTGTTTTTTATTATTATTTATTTATTTATTTACTATAACATTTTCATTTATTATCTTTTTACATAAAATTAAGTTAAAATAGTTTTAATTGCATTTTTTTTTCATTTGTTTTGTTGGGTTTTTTCATTATTATTATTAATTTAAATTTTTTTGTTTGTTTTGTTTTATTATTTCATTTTAATACCTAAAATTACTACTTGAATATTAATTGATTCAAAAAGTTGCCTAAGTTTCAAATATTACAAAATTGTTGTTATCATCTTTTTTGTTTTTGTTTGCTGTTATTTTGTGTTTTTTTCTTTTGTCATTGGGGTGGTGTTTTTAAATTTTTCGGTTTTGTTTGGTTATGTTTTTACTTCTTAAGAGTAAATAGTTATCACTTCACGCCCACCTCCTCTTACCATAAGCACCTTTTCCAGTCCTTCTGTGAGAACTTCCAAAAATTCCATATCTGCAAGTGAAACAAAAATTTGAATATTTTGAATATTAATGCATATGTATGTGCATGTTTCTAATGCCTAGAAAACATTAGAAGAAGAATTTTTTACTTACAGTTGCTTTCACGTGCTGGATTAATATCCTTGGGTGGACCAGGTAAATTCATAATAACCAATTGGGCATCTTGTGATTTATTTACAATAACTTCGTTAAGTTTAACAGCCGTGTGCATTCGACGTACGTTCATTTCATTTCTGAAAAGCGCAACATTTTAATTCATGCATATGGACATACAAATAAGAAATTGTAAAAATTTATGAAAGTATATTATATTTATAGGCTTTTAATCCTAGCCTAAACGTCATCGGCATTAAGATTTCAAAAGTTTAAATTACTCTTTCGTTAGGGAGCTTATTTGTCGAAATATACATACATATGTATGTACGCCTTAAGTCGTACTTACGGTTTCTTCTCTACATATTCATCATTGCTGCCGTCGCCATCGTCATCGTCATCATCATTGGCCTTTTCCCTATTATCACCATTGGCTTCATACGCTTTGCTGGTATCGTCATCTTTCGACTCCTATAAACATTTAGCCCAGATCACAACAATCAATCATTCAAACAATATTACAGAGCAATGGTAGCAAAGATAGGAAAAAAAGAAACAGAAACAGAAAACGAGAAAGAGAAATAATGGATGGTTTCGATAGGTTAGTAATGACAAGGAAAATTTGTTATGTTAATTTGAGTAGAACTGACATTTTCGTGTTTTTCTTCTACTGTGGGATCTGCAAATCGGACTTTGGATGATGTTTTCATACTTTCATGATGATGATCAATTATTGTTTGTACCTATAAAATTAAACAAAAATCATAATAATAAACTGTTGTTTAACAAAATTATCTTAATTGAAATTAGAATTAATAATATACATTTAAAAAAAAAAAAAAATTATAAATTAAATTAAAAATATCTTTAAATAACTAAAAATAAAAACGAATTGTTTTATCAGAGTTTTTTTTTTTTTAAGTATATAACCATCATCTACCTATGTATAAGCTATGCATATTGAACTAAAAACCATAATACAATAAATTTACAATTATTTAAGAATTTCATACACGATATACGAGTACATAGTACATAAGTGACTTAACTTAAGCTAAGGCTAACACACATACATACATAGAATTTTAGAATGGGACAGTTTAGCTAATTTGATTTGTGGCCTTGCGATCCAGTTCATCAAATTAGTTATAATGGTAAATGCCTTATACATACGGTGACCATCCGTCCACTATTATAGCGGACAGTCTGCTATTTTAACCTCCTGTCCGCTATTTTTTGCGTCCACTATTTTACCACACGTAACTCCTAAAAAGTATTTATTTTCCAAAATGTCCGCTTTGTCCACTTTTTTCACCAATTCAGTAAAAACGATAGAGTAATTTCTTAAACAAGAAAAATGCCCAACAATATTGTTTAATTCTTTTAATGATCCTTTTGCTAAGTCTTGGTTATTACTTAAGTCAAGCTAGTGTCTTCCATAAATGTATACTGCGTTTAGAAAGTCAACATACATATTTCAATGCCTGAAGCGGCTATAATATTAAAAGAATTTAAATCAAAGTTAATAGAACGTCACAATGAAGTATTTTTACGACTTAACGTACAAAATTGTTTCAAAAAAAATTAAAAACTTTTACAGAAACTGTATTAGTTACCTGAACCAATGGAATGAACCTTTTAAAGAAATTGAGGGACTTGCTTGGATATTGTTAGATGCAATTTCATCTTGGTCTTCAGTTGAATAGTCGTTAATAAAGGTAACAGAAATTATTTAAATATAAATAATAACGAAATTTTTGATGAATCCACCCACTTATGTAAAAAATTATGCAAATGCTGAACAACTAGAAATATGGAAACAATCAGTATTAAATCCCGATAAAAAGTGAATTGAAAAATTAAAATTTCTTGAAACGAAAAATATTCTTTATAAAAACATCCTAAAATTAGTAGATTTTTCATCTGCTTTGCCAGCGTCTAACGCACCAACAGAAAGAGTTTTTTCAATATCTAACAATATTTGGTCTTCCGAAAAATTCCAAATGGGACTAGAAACTTTAGAATCTCTTTTGACCATAAAATGCAATTTTGAAATGGACTGTTCGGAATTTAAAACATTTTTATCTAACAGGCCCAATACTTAATACACATAAGTACATACATATATCCATATGTATAAATTCAAGTTTGTGTATATTATTTCTACCTATTTATGTCTGTATTTAAAAATCTTTATATAAAATATTAATTATAAGAAATGAATTTCTTTTTATTTTTCAATTTTATATATTTGTCCGCTTTTTTCTCATGGAAATAATGGTCACCGTACTTATACAGCTAATATGTCTAAGGCTAAATAACATTGTAAATTTAAGATTTCTAAACGCAAAGAAAACTTTAAATTTCATGCTTCTCTTCTTTTATATAATTTTATTAAAATAAAAGAAAAATATAAAAAATATATTGAAAACAATAAAAGTGCTTTAAATTAACCGTTAGACATACAGGATGTGATAATTTTAATAAAAATTTTCGTAACTCTTACCATTCATTTATTTACATTCTTTTGTTTCTTTCAAAACAGTACCCCATGTTTGCCGTAGTTAAAAAGCCAATTCAAGATTGTTTTGCAGTACGTTTTTATTGTTTTCAAATTCGATAGAAAATTGAAAGTATATTTTAATACTGACCGAATTTGCAAAGGAATTGAAACTTTTAGTAACAATTTGGCTTAGGTAAGGTAGGAAGAATAAGGTAAGAGTATCATACCTACATAGATGCCCCACTTGAATTATGTGCGATATGAAAGCCAACAGTCAATAATGAAAGTTACTAGTCTGCTGAATAATAAAACTCAATCATTGCAACTTCTCTAAAAGTAGATTGTAGTCACCGGTTGCTATCCGATATTTTTTGGTCAACTGGATTTATTATAAATTATGTTCGCATATATGTATAGGGTGATTTTTTAAGAGCTATAGGAACATTTTTCAAAAAAAAAAAAACACATACAATTCAGAAAAATGCATGAAATCTTTATTTAAATCGATAGTACGGTCCATATAATTTATTGTTTGAAGATTATTTCATGCAAATGTTGACCGCGACTGCGCCTCAAATGGTCCATCCGCTTAGTCCAATTTTGGCATACTCTTTCCAACATTTCGGCCGGTATCTCACGAATAAATGCTTCAATGTTGTCTTCCAATGCGTCAATTGAAGCGGGCTTGTCTGTATAGACATGAGCTTTAACATATCCCCAAAAAAAATAGTCTAAAGGCGTTAAATCGCACGATCTAGGCGGCCAATTGACCGGTCCCGAACGTGAAATAAAATGTTCACCGAACTCGCTTCTCAATAAGTCCATTGTTACGCGTACTGTGTGGCATGTGGCACCGTCTTGTTGAAACCACATGTCATGCAAGTAAAGCTCTTGCATTTTGGGCAAAAAAAAGTTGGATATCATCTCACGGTAGCGACGAATCGATAATTGATGGTCATCATTAACACTGGCCGATACAGGTGCGATATTTTCTTCAGTTTGCACTCTACGTAAGCGTGTTGGTGGTTTAATGTCAAACAATGTAAATTTGGTGCGAAATTTAGTCACAATAGCCCGAATAGCCGCTTCAGTGGGTCGATTAAACTGACCATAAAATGGAAGAAGCGCGCGATGAACTTTCTTAACAGAGCACGCATTTTGATAATAAAATTCAATGATTTGCAAGCGTTGTTCGTTTGTAAGACGATTCATGGTTAAATTATAGACCAAACTGAAGATGTTTGACAGTGAAACAAAACACGAAACGTGCGTGATAATATGAAGATAATAGCTTAAAAAAATCACCCGATATAATGCAAAAAGTTTGGATGCACAAAATATTTTTTAAACGTATGCTTTGAAACGGCATTATGAACATGTGTCTTGTAAATACATACATTAAGAGGGACTCGTAAATACCCTATGATGCAGAAGACTTTAACGAACTCCAATGACGTACATATTTAATGCCATTCTTATCATACATATATAATAGGTAATACGATACAAATATTTCAAATAAAAACTATCACACCCTGTATAATTTACAGTGGTACGAAATGAAAAATGTTCATTTCGAAAAAAGACAGACAGAGAGAGAGAGAGAGAGAGAGAGAGAGAGAGAGAGAAGGAGAGAAAAAGAAATGAAATGGTAAACAGAAGTGCATGATTTGCTATATGTACAGCGAAAAATCTTTATAGTGGAGCGAAATAACGTTCGGGGTAATGAATAATGGAAAATGACATTTGGTTAAACCAGCATTGGTATGGATCAGCATTTATTTTAAATGTTTTGATGATATTTGATGAATTTTCACTGTCATGTATGAGAATATAATGAAAGAAAGAGGGAGAGAGAGAGAGAGAGAGATAGAAAATGTAAAAACATGATGAAATACATACATTCTTTAAAACGATGAACAATAAACGATTACATACATTAATGAAAATCTTAATACACATTTGTGTGAAAGTGAAATGTTGTTTACGAGCATGTATACATACATACATACATATGTAAATGGCCAAGAGAAAGGATGAATGACTGAATGAATGAATAAGCGAAGAAGAAAGTGAATCATGATTCATGTTCTATGAATACATAAACGACGAGTGCGAGTACAGTAGATACTATATTAACATTACAAAACAATAGTTTATAACAATAGAACATTAGAACAATAACAATATCTGTGTATAAAGTACATAATAAATATTTATGTAGAATATATCCATGATTCTTATTATTTTTTTTGTTTGTTTTGTTTTAAAGATGAATGCAGTTATTGATAGAAAAGACAGATAAGGATAAAGTATGTATTAAGTTTTTTTTTTGTTTTTTTTTTTTTTTTTTTTGTTTTTTGCTGTTGTTCTTATTATTATTTTTACCAAAGGCATTTTGTCCTCCCCAGTTGTTGATTTCTTGTCCACTAAATTCTGTATTTATAATCATATTTTTGCATTTTGTAACGATTTTAAAATTGATTTTACAAAAAAAAAAAAATAGGAGTAGTTGTAGTTGTATTAAAATATTTATATATATATATAAACAAATATACATACAGTTATAATAAATAATTAAAAAAAATATATAATAAATGCTTTAAATAAATGACCATAATAATTAAATAGAAAACAATTGAAACATAATAGAACAGAACAGAACAAAACCGTACAGACTATATTGAATAACAGATCACATGACATGATCACCACAAATAATCAATAATCAAAAAAAAAAAATTTGGTTTTTGAATTCATAAATTAACACAAAATAAATATTACAAAATCAGTGAAAACAAAGTAGACTTAAAATATTCGAAACTAAAATTGTAATTGAAATTTAATAAACATGATCTGTGAGTGATTGAATGGTATGTGTTAAATGCAGAACTGTTAGTGTCAAACGAGGGTATATGGAAAAAAAAAAGGTTAGAGGGGCTTAGGTTCCCCCTTTAACATTTTACACAACCAGTTATTTGTTTAAAAAATAATTCCTATCTATCTATGTATATAAATTAGTATTAAAATGAAATTTTGTACATACGACTTTGGTTTTCTCAATGCGATTCAATCTTAATTCACGCAACATTTGATTTCTTTGCTCCATCATTAAGGTTCTTTCATAAGTGTAGGCAGAGATGTCACTGTTCATCTGTAAACATTACATGGCAGTAATTTAAAGAATCGATAAATAATTTCTAGACGAGAGATAGGGGAACAAACCATTTCAACGACTTCAACTTCGGCTTCGATACGTAAATGATAGAGGAATGTTTTGAGATCTTTCTTCATTTGTATTGAATTATCCTCCATCTGGGCTACGGTGAAGATTCTCAATTTGCAATTGCGCCATGTGCGATGTTGTTTCAAAAGGAATGGCAACAACATCAAAAGACCACCATCGTGTACAATCCACCAGATATCAATGTTACCGCCAATCTTAAAATCAGGCTGAGTTACAACAATAATCCGATGTCTACAGCTAATAAAACGTTACTTACCTTGTGATTGGATTCCGGGAAAAAGTTAATACCTTTGGGTACTAATAATGCCATATGGCAGGCAGCGACTGTGCGTACAGTTTGTATAAATATTTTCCAACTCTGTTTGCCTTCCTGACGCCAACTATAGGGCCAGCCCACGATCACAGTATTGGGTTTCATGCCACCCAAACCAATTGTTTGTATACTAAACAAAAATAATTTAACCAACGATTATAAAGATTCCAACAATGATTCCAACATATGTATGTATTTTTAAATATACTTACACTGAACTTAGACCTTCACCAATTTCTTTAGCCACCATAACGTCACAAAAACCTTTAACCTTTTCATCGTCCATATACTTGCGCAAAGCCTGTTTAGCTTCCATGGCGCGATTACCAATTTTCGTATGATCACCCTGTATGACAGAGACACAGATGGTCAAGCCCTTGCCGGCTTTAAGTTGGGTGGCAAATGCGAATATTTTACGATATTTTGGCATGCAGTTGTCATTCAACTTGGATAGTACCAAAATCTGAGGACGCCAGTTTTTGGTATGAGGTTGGCCTTCTTCCAAACGCAACAACGAGTATCTGGCAGCAGTAAGAGCCATACCACGTATACCATCACCCCATTCCTTTTCGGCTCTTATGTATGAAAGCATTTTTTTTTTTTTTTTTAGTAATTGAAACAAATCAACAAACTCTTTGAAACTTACCCACGGTATTCGATATATTTATAGATCACAACGGCCATACCCATGGCAATTAAGGCAAAGTACCAAGATGTCATAAACATTACAGATATACATAGTGTAAGGCCTATTAGAGACAATGACCAATGATAGAATTTAAAGCGGGGTCTCCAATTCGGTGTTCTCAATAGCGTCTGAACGGCACAGGCTAAATTAACAAAACCGTAACACATTAAGAAAAACATGGACAATAGTGGAGCCAATAAATCAACATTTCCTGAAAAATTACAAAAAAATTCAAGGTTTACATCTTTTACATTTTCGTTAAAGTTTCCTATTCGTCTTACCCAATAGTATACCACATTGACAGATAAGTATGGTTAAGAGTAAGGCTCTAGTGGGTTCACCACGTTTTGATGATTTGGCAAATGGTGCTAAAAATGGTATAATCTCATCGCGAGCTATGGCCTGCAAGAGCCTAGGTGCACCAGTTAAACTCTGTAGACCGGCACCGAGTGTCGATAAAAATGAACCGATTAAAATGACCCATTGATTGGGCCAGGCCATATTGGCAACCACTAGTTTTCCACCAATTGATTGACCAAATCTAATGCAAAAACAACAAAATTTTTTTGTTTTTAGTAATTACAGTAGTTCGAAAGGAATAAATTATTAAAATTCTTGGAAAATAACTATTTAGTTAATACTTTTTTGTATGTTTACACGCTTTCAAGGTTGTAAATTAAGAAAACAGAAGTAAATTAATAAAAATATAACACATGATAATTACAATTAATTAACAAATCAAATAGTTTATAACAATATCTTGTGATTTATAAATAATCATTTCTAAATATACTTAGATTCATATACACATACACAGATACATACGAGTATGTACAATGTACATATACACCTACATATGTATGTACACGTATTATGTTTAGCAATTTATTAATTCATGTTAATTAATATCACATTACAAAGACTCGTTTAATATATGTACATTTTTATTATACGATTTGATATGATATGATTTCGACTTACTTGTCTCTAAGCAATAGATTGTCTACGGTTCCGGCAAATAACAATACACAAGATAGATAGACAGTACTTGTGGTTAGAATGGCGCAAATCGTGCCAATAGGTATGCTCTTTTGGGCATCAGCCAAATCACCTGATCTATTTGAACCGGCCATAATACCTGCGAGGTGAAAGATAAACAATAAAAAAAAAAACAAATTGAATAGAAATTAAAAAAAAAAAAAAAAAAAAAAAAAAAAAAAACAAGAAAAACAAAAACCAAACAGTACTTAGAATACATTTAATTAATTAGAGTTGATTAGAGAGATAATAATGAAAATCTGTAATTAAATCAACGGTCTCCCAAATAAACTGACACAAATAGAGACACCAAATAGTATATGGACAAGACAAGACAAGATAAGTTAAGTGAAAAACAATTTAAAAAAAAATCAGAAATACAAACCAGTGACGGAAGGGAAAAAGATGCCAATAAGTAGAGTAAATGATGTGGTTATATCAGCCATGACTTGATTGTATGTTGAGGGTGATTTATTAATAATATCCTCCTTATCTTTGCCGTATGAAATAAATTGTCCCAACTAAAACAACGGAAAGAAGCACAGACACACACATATGTATATATTTATTTGTATAATAGCAAGATTTATTAATTACCTCCAAAAATGAAGGCATCAAATTCTCATAGAACACACCGCTGGCCAAACCTCTAATACCCTTAACAGTTGTTACATTATGAGCTGTGGGAAAAATTAAAAAAAAAAAAAAAACATTAAGTTTTGGTTTTTCCTTTTTTTTAATATAATTTTCATTACACATATAGTAGGGATCACAGACACCATCTGGGCAAAATAGATCTGAAAGGAATGTATCATCTTTTGTACAATTCTCGATGGGTATATCCTTTAACAAACGCTTGCCAAGAACGCACATGCTACAATTAAATAGAAATCATTTATAAATCCATTAGTATGTACATAATATGTATTGTTGTACGAGTATTTAAGTATTAAATTGAAAAAAAAAAAAACAAAATATTTTCCATTATTTGATACTGAACACTTTTCCATTACTTACTAAAGCTTTTCATTGCCATTAATATTATCAAATATACCAACATAGACAGCTATTATTGAGAATATAACACAGGCCAAGGCGACGGCAGCAAACTTATTTACGAATTTCACACCCAGGAAGACAATTAAACCTGATGTTGAAAGATGCAACAGCAAGTTAATTAATAATTTCACTACTACTACTACTACTGCTCGTACGACTACTACCACCACTTACCCATGAACACCAGTAGACAAGTGCCATATACTCTGAAATTATTGTACATAGCCTCGGCATCCTTAGTAAAATCGCCAAATATTGAAGCCCAAGGTGCCATATACGTCTATTTGTAATTAGAAATTTAATAAATGTAATGCTCACTAGTCCATCCTTTAACATACTAACTTACCAAAACAATTTCTACCGCACCCACAATGTACATGGCTGCAGCTAAGGTTGTACCAGTATAAAACAGCATACCTACAGCTCCACCAAATTCAGGCCCAAGCGATCTGTACATTGATAATAGTTAATGATAAATAAAAACACGAATAATGTATAGGGAAGAGTGATTACCTTGATATCATGAAATAACTGCCACCCGCCGGCACCACACCGTTTGTGGCAATAGCCGACATTGAAATCGCTGTTAACATAGTCTGAAATAAGATTTTATAACTCCATAATATCATCATTTTTTTTATGGAGTATATAAAAAAAAAGAGAGTTGCCAAGTTGTTGATTTTTAGGAAATTAATAAACGACGTCAGACTTTATTTCAGGAGGCGGAGAGCCATATTTGTTTGTGTACATTAGTCGAATACATTTTTCTATTACTGCTAGACAGGATCTTAAGTCTCATGTTTAATCACTTACAAATTTCAAAAGCGCCTGCCTGGCAAAGGTTATCTAAGTTACCTTAAGTTTTATTTAGTTAGTGAAAGGCTTGCTATTTACAAATATGGATCGATCAACAACCGGAAAACACATACAATTAGTTAAAACTAACTAAAAAAGTGTTAATACAGTAAAAATTAAATTAAATACATATCTATATTTTTAATTTTTGGCTTAACTGTTATTCATATGGTAACTTTTGTTTACTCAATGTAAAGATCAACTCTTGTGAAATATGGCAATACCAAAAATCGTCATGTAGAGTAACGGTACTTTGATACCACGAGATCAAAAAGTTAAAAACTGATTAACACTATTCTGACTCGCTGGAAAAAAGTTAAAAAATAATACATTTTTAATATTTAAAAAATATTAATTTAAACAATTTCGTTGGTGAAAATATGTTAATGTGTTTTAAGTATTAAATAAGATCATATTTTTAATCAAAAACCTAATCATTTATTATTTCACAAGGATTTTTTAATCATGAAGAAGATTAGCAACGAAGTCGAAAAATGTGTCATAGATGAGCTAAAAAATGGTCAAAAATTTAATATTTCATTTAAAACTGTAGGATATATAGCAAAAAGGAGCGGTTTGACTTTCCAAGCACCACGTTTAGGGACGCAATTCAATCCTTTCGCTAAGGGATAGACGCACGGTACAACGTTTTGTTGCATCAGGAGAAGCTAATGGTCCTCGTGAAGTGCAGCAAAAGTTATCTTCAGCTACCAAATTGAAATATCTAAGAGAACAGCTCTTAGAGAAATAAATAAATGTGGTTTTCATGCAAGATAAAGGGTTAAAAAACCACGTTTAACCGAAAGACACAAATCACTTAGGTTAGCATTTTCAAAAAAATATCAAAACTGGACTATGGATAACTGGGAAAAAGTCCAAAATTAATCTTTTTGGTCCCGATGGGCCTAAATATGTTTATAGGAAGCCAAATGCACCTTTGACGGACCGCAATGTTATACCAACTATGAAATTTGGTGGTGGAAAATTGCTTTTTTGGGGATGTTTTTGTGTGCAAGGAGTAGGAAAACTTCATAAAATAGTTGGAAATATGAATGCCGAAATGTATATCGACATTATAAAGTCTTCGTATATGGATAGTCTAACTGCTTGGGGTCGAAATGTTGAAAACTCTGTCATGCAACAAGATAACGACCCTAAGCACAACGCTAAAAAAACCATTGAGTTTTTCGAAACTGCCAACATTTCTTTATTGGTTGGCCTCCACTGTCACCGGATTTAAACCCGATTGAAAATTTATGGGGAATACTTAAACGTCGGGTTTATAATTACCAGCACAGATTTAAAAGTAAAAGTAAAAGTCGAAAACTGGTAGAGAGTATGCCTTTCAGAATTCAGGCAGTTATAGATTCCAAAGGAGGATATACGAAGTACTAAAATTGTGATTTTAATAACTCGCGACAAAATGAATGTGTAAATGAATTAAAATTTATTTTTTTATCTTTCTGAAGAATAAATTAGTTTATGTTTTATTTGGTTAGTTAAAAAAATCGTAAATAAATATTGGTTTCAAAACCACAAAACTTTTGTTAATATACTTTGTACCTAAAATATTTTGTCACAAAGTGTAAATATTAGGACATCATTTACACATTTGTGTCACACACTGTATATGTAAATGAGACCTCTTTTCAAACTAATGTACAATGAATTCGCAAGATTATAAGAAGAAATTTGAAAAGAAAAGAAATTTTGAAATTTCATTTCAAAAATGAAATTCAGAGAGCTATGGCCTTATGATAACTGACTTTTGGTTGTTCTACAATGGGCAGACGACTGTGGTTTCAACAAGATGGTGCGTGCCATGAGCCACACAACACTATTGAATTTGGCTTTATTGCATGCGTGGTTTCCAGACGAACTCACATATGGCCATCAAGATCCTGGAAATGAAGCCGTTAGTCGTTTTTGTGTGGCTACGTCTAGTACAATAGTTAAGCGAATAGTCCTGTAACGTTAAAATATCTTGAAACCAACGTTCGTTACCTTAAAAATGACGTCTGAAATGTGAGAAAAATAGGTCGAAAAATACCTCATAAGAATAGAATGCTACAAGCAATCCAAAGATGGTCATTGGTATTCTATTTTAAAGATGTGTAATAGCTTTGCTTTTGAAAGCGAAAAATTCGTAACCCTTTATATTTAAATTTCACAATTTGTTTCTCATTAAATATTTTGCCTTCCTTTCCGTAAAACAGCGTTGACTGGGATTTTTAATTTTATTCAAATTTTTTTTTTGTGAGCATATTTGTTATTTTCAAGGAGATGTAAAGGATAAAAGGATAATTTAAAACCTTTTAAAATGCCACACATTTTTTGTTTGTATTTGTGTTTTTGCATAATTTAACAACATCATCAATCTCAGTTTTATTAAAAAAAAAAAAAAAAAAAAAAAAAAAAAAAAAAAAAAAACTTCTTAAAACAGCTCCCATTGTGTGTAACGCCTGGTCAATCTTCATTTAAAACTGACAAATCTCTTTTTTTTTTTTCTTTGTAACTCAAATTCCATTAACAGCTCCAACAACAAAATAATTTTTATAAGGAGAAGAAAAAAAAAGCATATTTTTAATTAAATCCTGATGTTTTGTTCCATTTCGTGTTTTTTTCCCTCCTTTTACTCTTTTCTAAAATATTCTTGTTGTTGTAATTATTTTGTTTTGATTTTGTTTTGTTTTTGCCATTGTCACCAATAATTACCACACAACAACATGTCAGAACAATCAGAAAACCACAAATAGCACCAGCAGTACCAACAACCCAAGTTAAACGAATGAACAGAATCACACCGAAAATATTCTGAATACATGGCAAGAATACACCAATCAGTGTACCTGGAATTATAATAAAAAAAAAAAAAAACCAAGTAAATATAATAAAAGAGGGGTTCAGCCCATTTCTTGAAATCTGTTTAGAAAGTTAGCCAAAAAAAAAAAAAGAAAATTTGAAAGAAATTTTTGGCAAAAAGATAACTTACCCATACGCGCCGAAGGCGCTGGCGCTTTAGCATCTGGATCAGTTGCTGCGGGTATAGTATTTTCATAATTGGCAAGTGATGATATAAATTGCGATATATGCGGCCTTGTTTCCACCTCTTCATCGTATAAATATAAACCGGGTTCAATATTTGATTTTTCGTTGTTTCCTTCTACGGTCTGACCATCACATTTTTCTGCAAAATTTTCAAATTAAAATTCAAGTTAGAAAAAAAAATAAAAAATAAAACAACAACGTACACAAAAAGGAAACACCTTTAAAACATGAATATCATCATCCACCCATCATGGAGACTGCACGTTTAAGAGGCTATTTTAAATTGATTGATACGTTTATAATCACATTCACTTAATTTAGCTTGAACTGGTACGCTTGGTACGCTAGTTATGTAGCTAGTTTAAGTGAAAATAGTCTTTTAACGAGTAGAAACCATAATTGTTGTGGATATATCAGAGGGATTGTTTGTTGTTAATTGACTTCAGAACAAATTAGAATCAAGAATTAGAATCTCTGTTAATAGAGGCAGGCAGGGGATCTTTTTTCATAAAAGTGCTTAAAATGAGTTTGTCAAATCTGCATGCAATTAAAAATGATAGATTTCATAATGCTGCCAATATATGTACATACGTACATTTGTAAGCTGACTAAAAGTTTGTACTTATACATACTCGCATAAGTTTATCAGAAATGAATTTATTTTAATTATATGTACTCGTATTGTAGCGAGTATTTTAAGTTCTCAAAGCAACATTATTTGTTTCTTTAGAAACAAATTCCTTAACACATTGCCTGCCAAGCTGTTTATGAGAAGGTGTCATTTCTAGGCCACGTGTACCATTTTCGGTACATGATAACTACTTTTATAAATCTCTATAAATACATGTCCTTTTTTTAGTTTTGATTTTCTCAAAATATATGTTATTTTCATAATTATTAATATTCAAACGGCCAAATGCACAAAATAACAATTAAAAATTAAATTTATTTCACATAGAATAAGAGACATAAGGATGATGTACAAAAGAGAATACATATCGCTCCTTTATTGCAACATAGTCATATCTCAAAAAAACTTGAACTTGGCAAAATGCGATTTAAGTTTTCAAGACATAAGTCCTATGATCTAATTGCCGCAAACACTTTTTGCTATAACTTCGGTTCAGCTTGGGATATAAAACTGATTTTTTTTCAACATGTACAGAAGGTCTAAAAGAGCAGTTTTGCTTAAGTAACGACAAATTTTTAATTTTTTGAGATATGACTATGTTGCAATAAAGGAGCGATATATGCAAATGCTAGTCCAGAGGGTGCTCTTTCCAACCGTGATCGGTTTTGATAGCTGAAATAATTTTGAGAGTCGAGATTTTGAATTTTAAAAAAATCGATTTTTGCCCAAAAATTATACGAAAATTCTCTTGAAGATCAGTGGCCATTTGCGAACATATAAGAAATAGTACACCATACAGACTATATGCAAATGGTAGTCCAGAGGGTGCTCTTTCCAACCGTGGTTGTTTTTGATAGCTGAAATAATTTTGTGAGTCGAGATTTTGATTTTTGCCCATAAATTATACGAAAATTTTCTTGAAGATCAGTGGCCATTTGCGAACATATAAGAAATAGTACACCATACAGACTACATATATGTATATTTTACTTAAGTTTGATTATACTATTGTATATTTATTCACACTTTCTGCATACCATGGTTTGCAGCGGTTCCTTTTTACTGGTCTACCATTACAGTTTTGTAATTCATGGTGTAATTCTAGAAGGTAGGACATGGTCATCTTCTTCAGAAAATACATACGTCATTATTTGTATTACATACTTATGTAAATATGAAATCAGTAACTTTCTATATTTTAAAAAGTGAAATTGAACTATTGTTTTTTGTATTATATAAAATCGATGCATTTACAACTGCCGTATTCAATAAAAGTTTAAAAGCGCCTCGATAACTAATTACCACGCCACATGTAACGTTATCGGTACATTACTCTAAAATTGATCTAAACATCATTACGTTACATAAAACAGTTCTACCAATAATTTAATTTTGGATATAAACATTTTAATTAAAAAAATTCAGCATGGCGTAGAAATGAGGTTTAGTGTGCACCGAAAACGGAACGTGTTAAATTAGGTTAGCAAGGTAAGTCATTTGTGGCTATTTTCATAAAAGTGGACCAAACCAAACACAGAGTCCGTAAAAATAGCTCTTGATAGGAACATACAAAAAAAGGTCATCTACAAGTAAGGAAGACAGGAAAATGGAAGGCAGAAAGAGACCAACCAACAGAGAGAAAGATTCATTAAAAAAGCCGGCTACTACTCGAGGTTAAGCTCTCAAAGTTAAAAGTACTAGCAGAGGTTAACTCACTAAGGGCCATTATTACAACTTGCCGTTAACTAAAGGGAGGATTTTAACGGGCAGATAAATTGTTTTTCATTATTATGAGTACCCAATAAGATAGAAGTGATCGTTAAGCTAAAGGGAAGATCATCCTACCTTTAACATTTAAAGGTCACTTTATGTTTGAACTTGCCATATCATATACTATTTTCGATATGGTAGCTTCAAATTTAAACAAAATGAGCATATACAACAAAAAAACGAAGTCCGCTGTTGCCACTGCGTTAAAAAAAACTTGTTTAATTGAGCAGTTTTATCGACTTTGCTCCGGCACTGCCATATTTTAATTTTATTTTATCTGTAAGTTGTAATAACGAAAATAAGTTAAAGGTAACTTTGCCGTTCACTTTAGCTAAAGGTACCTTTAACTAACCCCAACTTTAACGGGAAGTTGTAATAATGGCCCTAAGGCTATCAGGGCATCGACTCAACAGACTGACACTACCATAAACCCTGCAGAAAAAAAAGGATGGCTCTGTTCCACACACCAGTACTAGCTCTCAAAGCCCAGTAATACCTCTTTAATAAACCTAAAAAGATCCTTATATGTAGACTTCCTCACTAGTTTCATTAGCAATTACATATGTTCTAGGTGTCTAAAATTCGATAATCGCAACTACATAGGCATATTTTTTACAAAAGTAGAGTACATAGAAGTCTTCTTTCTCCTTGCAGTCAAAAGTTGCCATAGCAACGTAACATAAAAGGCTTGTTTTATGTATTAAGTTTATAAATATGAACCTATTGGGCGAGAATACCTACTTTAATGGATCAAATTACTTCTCTTGGCTTTCTTGAGTATAAGAATTACCTTACCTTACCTTATCGGTTGTTGTTATAATGTCATTATCAGGTTACCTTGTCTCCATTACCATTTTTCCAATTTTTCATATTCCGAATCGTATCCTTAGTTGAAAACTATCAATAAGACAACATAAATGACCACACAATAAGCTGAGAAAGACTACGGCCAAATAAAATGGGTATGTTGCATCTGATTATTCTAAGAGCTGATCCCAAACGACAAAACTCTTAGCAATTCGATTATGTGAAATAGACAATCACTCACAAACGGCCAGCTTTGACAATAGTAGTGTAGTTCTATGCCACCAGGACAACGCAAAGTCTCGCATATCAATAGTGAATCTGCGAATATTAGGTTCGAAAGTTTAAAAAAGATTTTTATAAGAGAGCCATAAGGAAGTTGCCTTCACAACGTGAACAATTTATTGCACGAAACAGTCTTTACTGAAGTAAATGGGTATCTCTCTCTATGAAGACGCCGTAGTCTAGTAGGTAGTTTGTTGCCTTACTAGACGGCAACTCGTGAGTTTTAACCACAGATCATACAACTCGAACAAAATGTCATGTTAAAAATATTTCTTTTTGGCAGCGTCATCTCAGGAGTCTTCTGGAAAAAATTTTGAGAGTAAATAAAATTTCCTTTAAAAGTTTCTCAAATCTTTAGTTCGAAGTTGACGCGAAATTTCCACCATTTGTGTATAAAATTAACACCCACATGGGTGATGTGAAATGGTAGGTTAAAATCATGACTAAAGTGTTGTAGTCGCCATTTAAATGAATTAAATTTTAAAATTTCTTCAAAAAAAAAAAAAAAAGAAACAAAAATTGATTGCGTAAATATTATTCCGTAGATAAACGGTTGCTCACTAATCCAATTTTTCATAATTTTGGGCAAAATGTCAGAATTGTTGGCCTTAAAACTTTTTATGCTTAATTCCATTTCCATTGTGGCTCTACCATAATGAAATGTTCAACTAGTTTTGATGTTTCAATTTTCCAAAATTTAGATAAAAATGTATAGCGAAAGAAAGAGAAAGAGTGTACGATTTGCATCAGGTATTTAGATGTGGTGTATCATTTTCGTTATTTAATTATAAGCCAAGAGAATTAAAATGTTACCAGTGAAAAGCCAACAAATCAAGATGATATACTGAACAACAACAACAACAACAAGAGCTACAACACAACAACATCAACTAAAAAATCGTTCTTTTTTTTATCATATAAAACAGTCATAAATCATCATAAGAAAAGCTTTAAAAAATGGAAAACTTTAGCGGCAGAATGTAGAAAAAAATGAAAATTTTTTGTATTAAAAAAAAAATCTGAAAAAAAAACAGAAAAATTATAGTGAGTGGTTTAGCATCATGTATGTATATTAAATGAAATTATATTTGTATGTAAAGGGTGATTTTTTAGCTATTATCTTTTTGGCGACACTGGTTTAAACAGCTCACGCACGTTTCGTGTTTTGTTTCACTGTCAAACATCTTCACTTTGGTCTATAATTTAACCATGAATCGTCTTACAAACGAACAACGCTTGCAAATCATTGAATTGGCATCATTGGACCGTACTTCTTCAAAGATGCTGCGAATCGTAACGTAACTGTGAATGGTGAGCGCTACCGTGAGATGATATTCAACTTTTTTTTTGCCCAAAATGAAAGAGCTTGACTTGCATGACATGTGGTTTCAACAAGACGGTGCCACATGCCACGCAGCACGCGTAACAATGGACTTATTGAGAGGCGAGTTCGGTGAACATTTTATTTCACGTTCGGGACCGGTCAATTGGCCGCATAGATCGTGCGATTTAACGCCTTTAGACTATTTTTTGTGGGGCTATGTTAAAGCTCATGTCTACACAGACAAGCCCGCTTCAATTGACGCATTGGAAGACAACATTGAAGCATTTATTCGTGAGATACCGGCCGAAATGTTGGAAAGAGTATGCCAAAATTGGACTAAGCGGATGGACCATTTGAGGCGCAGTCGCGGTCAACATTTGCATGAAATAATCTTCAAACATTAAATTATATGGACCGTACTATCGATTCAAATAAAGATTTCATGCATTTTTCTGAATTTTATGTGTTTTTTTTTGAAAAATTTTCCTATAGCTCTTAAAAAAATCACCCCTTACATACGTATGTATGTGGGTGTGTGTATGTATGTAGAAAGAAATGCATATAGTATGTTCGTATGTATGTATGAATTTGTATGCCCCTATAAAAGGTATTCATGTACAATATAATTTTTTTATATGTACATACATATGTATGTAGATACGCAAACACATCAACCAACATCGAAAAGTCGAAAGAGCAAGAATTTTTATTTAAACAGCTCAGCTCAAAAGACCTATGACCTGTAATATTAACAAATAACCCAACAATTGTATGTAATGGTATATGTACTATGTATGCATGGCTGTATGTAAGACTGTGTAAAGGTATAGTATAGTAGGAAGGTCCCAAAATTCATACATTCAACGTTTTATTAAAAAAAAAAAAAAAAAAAAAAAAAAAAAAAAACTAAACATGTATTGTATGTGTGTATTCATGTTTGTATGTGTATGTGTTTTTGAGTTGATACAAAATTATGTAAAAAAAAAAATAAAAACAAATACAAATACAACATGCATAAGTTTTAACGTTTTTTTCTTCTTCTTCTTTTATTTGTGCCCACCTATAGTTAAACTTCAACGTTTAACCCCCACCCCTTAGGGATCTTTACGCTTTACATGGATTTGGGCATATTGTGTTGGAGATTTTACCCAATTCTATGAATATGAATAAATAAACACAACAAAATAATAAAAAAAACAACAAAATCAACCATAAAAAATTGTAAACAAATACACTCGGGTCTCGTTTTATGCGTATTTTTTTTATGCGAATTCGAATTTGTGCGATTTTAAATCAAAAATTTTTTTTAGATTTTTTCTTCAGTTTATAATGTTATGATACTTTTTAAACTTTTGCATCCTGCGATGAAATGTAGACACTGCCCAGTGAAATAATTGATTTAGCTCATCAAATTGGAAGAGATGGATTTGACTCGCTGAAGCAGGATGATGTAGAAGAACTGTTAGCTGACGAACCATTAACCGATATCAACGTCATTAGTTTAGTCATCGACAATGAGAAAAACGTGGATAATGAAGAGAGTGACTATGAAGAAAGTGTTGTACAATTCAATTCAAAACAAATTGGTGATATCTTCAACAAAGTTAATGATTTACATTATGGACCCAGATACCGAAGACCACTGAAGATTCAACGCGGATTGACTTATCTGTTTTCCGGATATCATGAGTTGCATAGGCAACTTAAAAACTCAAAGTCACAAAGTTTAATAACTGACTACATATCCTCCAATAAAAGAAACAATTAAACTTTTTAAAAATTCGTTGATCTAATCCCCTGATAATGATGATAAAAGTGACATCGAACCAATTCCAAAACGATGTAGAATGATTGATCGTACATTCATAATTATAGACTTCAGTTTATTATTTATTATTTTCTGGATTAATTTGTTTTTTCTGTAAATATTGAGTTAATATTTTATTTTTGTTTATTTATTTTTAGAAGTTTTTTTTTTATTGTTTAAGAAAATGAAATAAATATACTTTTGTTGATTTTTTTATGCGATTTTGCTTTGATTTTTCAATTAAAATTTGAATTTATGCGGTTTTTCAGGATTTTGGCACGAATCATTAATTTTTATATGAAGCTAGAGTATCGTTTTATGCGAATTTAATTTATGCGATTTTTTTTGGAACGCATCTAGCGCATAAAACGAGACCTGAGTGTATATGTATGTATTAGGGATGCCAAACGGGATTGATTTTTAAAAATCCCGGGATTCGGGATTTTGTAATCCCGATCCCGAAATCCCGCGATATTTCGGGATAATTCGGGATCCAAAAATCCCGAAAAATCACGGGAAAAATCGCGATTTTCTCTTAATAATAAAAATGAAAAAAATATATTTTGTTAACAAAATCATTTATATTCCAATTATATCAGAATTATATGCCATTAAAAATATAATATAAAAAAAGCAAGACAAAAAGAAACAAAAAATCGTAAATTAACAAAAATAAAAATTATTCATACATATGCAAATGCATTAGTTTTAAGAAAATTATTTGTATTCCAAAAAAAGATTAAAGTATCTAACATGTGATCTGATAGACTTGAACGAATTTTGTTGTCAACATACGCTGCCGTTGAAAAACACTTCGCGCAATCAACATTTGTTGGTAAAATAGTTCCAAGATACCTGTATACATACATATGTACATAATTGGTCATTACAACCCTTAAGTCAGGATTACGACCTAGCTTCTCACACCACTTATGTTGTGTGCGTTAATTTTATATGTGAGTGGCGGGACCTACAGTTTAAAGTCGACTCCGAACGACAGATTTTTGAGAAGCTTTTCATGGCAATTTTATTTACTCTCAGAGTTTTTGCCAGAAATCTGCTGAGAGGAAGATAGCTGTATGCAGCTTGTAAATATTCACCTCTACCACCTCCTGATGTAAATAAATCTATTTCTTTGGAGAGTTGAGTATCTAAATCAGTTACCCTATTAATTCGTTTTATAGGGCTTTTGCATTCTTCGATGGCATCAAATAACTTTTCAGCAATGGAAGTAGGGTTTTCCTCATCTAAGATGCTATTATCGAAGTCGAGTGATATAGAATTTTTTTTCAGCACCTTTTGCAGGGTCAAAATACATATGAATTCACAATCCCAAAAATCCCGAAAAATCCCGGGACAAGTTTTTAAAAATCCCGGGATTCGGGATTTGTGAATCTCGAAAATCCCGGGATTTCGGGATTCGGGATTTCCCGATTGGCATCCCTAGTATGTATGTACATATTTGTATAAGTATGTAGTATGTATGTACGTATATATGATAATATGTATATGTGTGTAGTTTAATACACTCATAAATAAATAGAATATAAATAATAAAAATAAAAACAAAAATAAAAATGAAATTGTTTTTGTATCGTGTTTTCAATCTTAAGAAAAAAAAGTAAAAATCTTACAAAAAATCCTATTTTTTTATATTTTGAATGGTGTATCTGTATTTGTAGGTGAATTGTACACACACATACATACACACACACACACACACACACACACACTTATAAACACATAAATATTCATATAATGTACATCCATACATGATTAAACTTTATTTTATACTGCTTTAACACCCATCTCAATATGTATAATTTTTTTTGCTCTCTTCTGTATCTTTTAACTTTTTTTTTTTTAAATCTTTTTTGTTTTGTGTTAAATTTTTGATGCCATAAAATAATGAAAAAAAGCAACAAAAAAAAACGAAAAAAAAACAAAAATGTGTTCAGTTAAATCGTTGTTACACTAAAACAACTACAGCAACTATATATTTTTAAACCTAGGTCACACACAGTTATTTATATGTATATATATATGTACATACATACAATATACCCAAACGTGTATGTGTATATATATACAATTATCTGTATGTATGAATGTGTGCGTATACAAGTATCGGATCTTATAAACTTTTTTTCTTTTTTTGTTTTTGGTATTTAACGACGACGACGACAGCGATGATGAAGTTCTTGATGAGGCTGCTGAATTACTGTTAAATTACACCATTTCCAAATATGTATGTATGTAGCAAAAAGATTTTATTGTGGAATTTCTTATCCATACACAAACATACATAAGTAGATGTAAAATACATGTGTCACAATCAAAATTGTGGCATTCATCTAAAAATGATTGTGAGAGAGCTATAGGACTTAATTGGCTATTACAATCCTTTAGTTAGTATTACGAACTAGGTTCTCCTACCCCCCACACCACTGTGTGTAAATTTTATCCATGAGTGGCGCGGTACCTACAGTTTAACATCTACTCCGAAAGACAAATTTAAAAGGCTTAGCCAAAAGACTACTGAGAGGAAGTCGCCGAAATAAATATTTCATTTTGTTCGGAAGGCAGAACATTTGAAAACAGAGCCCCCTTGTCTAGTAAAACAACACACTACCACCTACTAGACTACGACGACTCCTTGGAGATTCCTATTTTGTTAAATATAGAGTGTATTGTGCAATAAATTGTTCTCGTTACTTCTTTACGACTTTCCAATAGAAATCCTTGTATAAGAATTTCCAACGTAATATTTGTAGATTTATCCAAGCCACTGTTAATATATGAGTCTTGGCTTTGTCCTGGCTGCACAGAATTTCTCTCCTATTGACAAAGCTGGCCGTTTGTAAGTGATTGCCTTGTTTACATAATCGGATTGCTAAGAGTATTGATTAAAAGTTTAGTAGTTTGGGAGTAGTTCGTAGCACAAACATAGACAGCAAAACTTATCTGACTGCCAATCCTTACTTGTTTACAGTCTTTCTCAGCTTTTCGCTATTTTAGAAAAAGAGCGTTTACGCTTATTGTTGTCATAAATAAACCGTAATATCGTAAAAATTCGCAGTTGAAATTTCGTTTGATTATATCAAGATAATTCTCTCTTAGGCAATAATTAATTTTCCATAAGGAAACGGTGTATATTATCGGATGATTAACACAGCAATGAGTATCCAGTTCTATATAAGAAAACTTTTTTTTTACATTATTTCCTTTTTGCTTTCTTCCTTCTGTCTTTACCTTCTCGTCCCTTAATTTTTATATTTGTAGTTGTAGTTGCTGTTGTTTTTTTCTTTTTCGTCCGTCTCATTATTGTAAGAAGATTATAATAGGTTGTATAAAAATCTTGCACAGTATAACGATATGGCACAAAGCAGCAGCAAATACAACATAAAGCCTACAATTTTCGCTAGAAGTTTTTCAATAACATTTTTTTTCTTCTTTTAAATTCATTGATTTTTTTTGTTTTTAAGTCAACAACGTTTTTATCCTCGCAAAAGTTATAAATAAAACACTTGAAAACTTTATTTTCGATCTACAAGAGAGAGCAAATGGCTGGTGGTTGTCAATAAGGATGGGCAATTATTGTTGTTCGTTTGCTTGCCTGGGATATTTAGTTTAGTTTTGGGTGTTGGTTTACATTTTTTTTTTTTTTGTTGGTCTAATTCTAATACCATAGACAGAAGCAGAGGCAGCGGTAGTAGCAGTAGCAGTGACAGTGGCAGCATTTGTGGAGCTGATTATAAAAGTTTTATCACCTTCAGTGCGATAAGCCAAAAGGTAAATGTTTTTTTTCTCTCTCTCTCCCTCTTTCTCTTTCTCTCTTCGCTGTTTATAAAGAAAGAAACTTTTTAATAAGGTTTTAATGAAAATCGACCGTAATAATGCAATTGTAATTGGGCTATTAAATTCTACATGATTATCGAAATTTTTATTACGATAATCGATAGATTTTCTAATTTATGCTTGTAGTACATACGTCGTCTCTTCAGTTAAGAGGTAATTTATTAACAATTCCATGGAAAAACATTAATAACTACTTAAGTGTTACAATTTATAAACTTGTCGTTATGATTAGGATGGTATTTATCAAGATTTTGAATGGAGATTATTTCGGTATTTACAGCATATTGTAACACTTTTAATGATACTTTTTAAAGATATCGAGAATTAACATTTAAAAATGAATTTATTTTGTTTGCACCAACTGCTGCTGTACTATACGTATTCGTTAAAGCTTCAAGGAAATATAATATCCCTTAAAATCAAGTCATAGTTCATTTGTTTTGAATTAAAAGAAATCGAAACTTAAACACTTTAACTAACATTTTAATCTAATATAATGTTAGTGGTTAAACTCCTCGAAAATGGATCGACCGATTTGCATGAAATTTTGTGTGCATATCGGGTAGGTCTGAGAATCGGACAACATCTATTTTTCATATCCCTAAATGTTAAGAGGACGTGGCAAATCGTTAAAATTGAATATTTAGGAACATATTAATCGTAGACGAAAAAACTTTGGTGGGTAAGTTCGTAGAGTCGATATCGACAAATTCACCAAAAATGGGCGTGACAACCCTCCCCCTTCAAGTGATACCTATAACTCTTAAACTACTGAACCGATTTTAACCATTCTTTTTTTGTTCGAAAGCTTATCAGGTTTAGATGGTTCAAAAAAAATTCGATATAGCAAAAAGTAGGCGTGGCAAACCTTTAGGATATTTAGGCACATAGTGATCGTAGACGAATGCAATTTGGTGGGTAAGTTCGTAGAGTAGATATCGACAAACTCACCAAAATGGGCGTGGCAACCCTCCCCCTTTAAAAGATACCTATAAGTCGGCTAATTCGATGGTTTGTAACTACATATGTACATATATAACATGTAAGTCTGTTAGTTTTTGTTTTGGAGCGAGTACAACAACTACAACTTCGTCAGCGCTACCCATGATTCGGACCTCTTATTGTTATTCTTTGTATGCCTCATCTAAATAACGTACCGACTTCGATTAAATTTTGAACTAGATAGATAGATCAACACACTTATAGTAAGTTAGTTATAAAAATAACTAACTGTTTTATGCAGCGTATTACAATAAATATATAATGTGTTTTGGGCAATAAAAAAAATCAATTTTGGGCGGGACGAAGTTCGCCGGGTCAGCTAGTATAATATATAATACATAGCAATCATTTATGATTCGATTGTCCTTCAGCATGGATTCACATGTAACGATTAATATTTCGTATCCAGTGAATTTAATCTCGTGGACTAATAAGTCCACGATTAATTAAGTTTCCCGATTCTCAACGAAAAGGGCAACACAGCGAGCAAGCCGTGTTACCCAAGGGGAGGTAAGTTCACGCTTTTTGAATTTCACGTTTCTTAACTGAAAAGACAACACAGAGTGCAAACTGCGAAAATTTGACTGTTATTGAAAGCTGACTGCCGCGTCGTTTGAGGAAAATATGGGAAAAGAAATCCCCGTGCAAAAATACTGAAAAACAATGAATTAAACAGCGAATTGACGAGCGCTTGAATAGTATTGCATCAATGTATTACAAAAAAGTCTTTCCAATATCAGAAACTCGAATATCCAGTTATAAGCCACAAAGAAAGTAAGAAAAATGGTTACTCTTTAACCTCTTCCAGTAATCCATCTAGGATCACTCCCATTCAACTAGGGTTACCGCCCCTACCAACCAACAGAGGGGAGATTACATCAAGAACGTAGATCGTAGGAATATCAAGACGGTAACGGTAACTGTCATAAGTGGAACTCATTTACACAATTAAACTTCGCATGCAACCGCTACCAGATGCAAAAGAGTGTTTTGCTATTACACTTTCCAGTCAAATATTAAAAATTTTTTGATATTCATCAGATCAAATTAGCAAACAACAATTTTTTAACGTATTACACGAGATGAATCGTTTGCAATGAGGTAGTGTTTGCAGAAGAAGTTTGATCGTGTAATAGGCGCTTAAAAGCTCGTCAACACTACACTACAAAAATATTTTTTAAGAACCTCCTATTACACGGTGCGACAGTGAAAATACACCCGAGTAACTACATAGTCCACGTTGTTCAGTTAGTTGAGTAGAACTCAAAAATAACTTTTTTATATTTCTCGAACCCTCCAAACTAGTTTTATTTGACAAAAACTGTTTTTTAGACTTACGCACAAATTTCTGGATTACTCAAACATTTCTGACAAAATTTAAATCTTGTTGGAAAGGGGAGAGATGGACCTTTAAAACCGTATACATATATCTATTATTCGACTTAATATGCTATAAGATTTGATGAGGTAAACTTGGAAAATTTTAATTTTTTTCATATTTTTTCAAGTTTGTCCGTTCATAGTAGCAAACTTTAATAAAAAAATATAGGATAAGTGATAATATTCTTAAAGTCTGTTCTCTTGTGAAGAGATTGAGTCATCATTTGATAAAATTGTATAAAAATTACCATAGTTATAATTTAAATAGTATAACAGTCGTGTTATATTTTTATATATGTATGTCATCTCACCAAATGAACTTTTAGATAAAAAATTTTCAGAATTTTTGATAGATCTTGATTGTTTATTACAAAATGTGTCAATTTCACGTTTGCACGACTTCCAGAAGTCGGCTAATATTTGTGTTTTTTGCAAATATTATTATTTCTCTTTGCGCAAACATTGACCAACTTCTGTTATACTATTTATATAATAACTACGGTAATTTTTTCCCGATTTGATCAAACGAAATGCCAATCTCTTCACAAGATAATGCACTTTCAGAATGTCATCACTTATTTCATATTTTTCAAGTAAAGTTTGCTACTATGAACGGACAAACTTGAAAAAATATGTAAAAAATTCGCATTTTCCAAGTTTACCGCATCAAAACTCATAGCATATTAAGTCAAATAATAGATATATGTATACCGTTTTAAAGGTCCATCTCTCCCCTTTCCAACAAGATTTAAATTTTGGAAATCAAGTCAGAAATGTTTGAGTAAAATAGAAATTTGTGCGTAAAGTCTAAAAAAAAAACAGTTTTTGTCAAATAAAATAAGTTTGGAGGGTTCAAGAAATATAAAAAAAATATTTTTGAGTTCTACTCAACAAAACTCACAACCTACACTATGTCATTAGCCGGGTGTATTTAATTTTTTTTTATTTTGTTGCATAGTGTTATCAGAGCAATCACCTGCTTCGTTAAGAGAAATTTGATTAATACAATAGAAATAAAGCTGAGAAATAAAAAGACAAAGATGAGAGCTGTGTGGGAAAGAACTGTGTTGTTGGTTTTTTTTTTCATATATGTATGTATGTATGTATGTAATATAAATAACATTTTAGAAAATGTTTTTTATTCATGTTAAAAAATATGTACGAAAATTGTAGTTCACTGTAGTGTAGTTGTAGTGTTTTACAATACTGTGCGACTTATCGGTGGCTTCTTATACACATTAGAACATCCATTCAAGTTTTTATATGCATACATACAGCATAAAACTTTTCAAAATCTCTGAGTGTGTGTGTGTGTGTAACAAAGGTATGTTAAAGCAATGCTTTAGCATTGTTTCACTATTTTGTATATGTATGTATGTACGCGTAAAGATGTGTGTGGCTTATTACACATGTAGTATATGTGTTGGCCTGTGTTAGCGTAGACTTGTGTGTGTCTGTGTGTGTGTGTGTGTTTGCTTAAATAGATACAATTATTTATCATAAATCTTGTGTCACAAGTATGCTGTACATTATCGAATTTATCACTTATTCTTATCGCTAATATCATATCGAGAGTGTATGGGTGGATGGTTGTTTGTTTTTAATAAATTTTTTTCTCTTTCTGAATATGCATGAGCTCCTTTTCTTTTTATTGTAATAAGTTTTTGTTTCTCTCAATGTAATTTATTGCTTTTTGTACAAGAGGCTTGGTTAGTGCTGTAAAAATGAGTGAAAGAGATAGAGACCAGTATGTATGTATGTATATACATACATACATACATATATAATGAATGGTTAAGCATGAATTAATTTGAATTGATTTTTATTTTAATTTTATTTTTTAATTCTTTTTGCTGTTTTTGTTTATACAAAATTTGTTTGTCTGGTGTTTTTTTAATGCAAAAACAAAATGGGGAGAAAACAAAAAGCGTATAACGCTAAGTATTCGTAGTAGTGCTGTATGCATAAGTATTAATGGCAGTGAGGGCTATATACATATATGTGTGTGTGTGTGGCTGCAAAATAATGTAGGTTAAAATGCCGTTGGTGATTTTTTTATGTTTTTCTTGAATTTATTTTGTTTTTTTTTTCGCATTTCAATTCACTGATTTTATTTTTTTCGTTTCTCTTAATGTGTGCGTGAGTTTTAGTGTTTGTGATACGTATGCATATTGTGTGTGTGTGTGTCCCCTTTTTATATGCAATGAATATTTATTTTGATTGCATTTCATGGTAGTGTACATTCCATTGGTGGTTTTGTGGTGTATGGGGATAGTGGCAGTAGGGATTCTTTGAAACTTACCACTTTGATTGGTTTCTAAATTATCATTTTCATTTTCGGTGACTTTGTTTTCCATATCGGAAGCCTCTTCCCCTATATTATTGTCTGTCATTTTGGCTGCCAGACGTGTTGTTCTGTCGCTCTGTCGTTCGTTTGCTCGCGCTCTCACTCACTTACGTTCACTCGCCTTAATCAATCACCGACCGAAATTTAGTGATTTTAATATAAAACTATTTAAATTCCTTCACTTAAAGGTTCTTCAATTTCTCTTTCTTTTGCACGAATTTCTTTTTTATTTTTTGTTTTTCTTTAAACACACGTTTCTTTTTCAATTTTTAGGTTTTTTTTTACTTTTATTTTCCATTTAAAGACTAAAATACACAATCTTTCCTATGCTTTGTGAGATAGGTAGAGAGTGAGAGAGTAAAATGAAGAAAAAAAAATTCGCATAATTTTATCTATTTCTAAAGGAAAGAGTTTCTATGTTTGTATGTATGTATGCATGTGAGTATGTGAGAATATGTTTCTTTTTTTTTTTGTCTTTTGTCTTGCCTTGTTTAGAAACTGTGTTGTGGTTTCTTCTTACCCTTTGAAGTCTGCATTTTTTGTTTTTTTTTCATTCAAAGCATGAAAATAACAAACGCTTTAGAAATAATTCTTTTTCTATTTTTTTTTTTGTTTTGCTTCTTTTTATATTTAAAAATAATTTTCTTTAAAAATCTAATTTGCTGATTTCGTTTTATGTTTTTTTTTTAATAATTTTTTAACTCTGTTGGTAAATTTGGTTTTTTTTTTGGACCAACCAACAAAATACAACTCAGTAATAACAAATTGCTTATGTAATTTTTAAGTATTTTAATAATTTTTTTTTTAAATTTTTTTTTATTTTAATAATTTATTTTTAAACATAAATAAATGCAAGTTTTTCCAAAATCATTTTCTGGTTCATGTACGTGTGTGTGTTTTGTGTATTTATAAAATTAGAAAAAATTTTTTTTTTATAAAATCAAAAAGGAATACGCTTTTAAAACTAATAATATTTGTGCCTGTCTATATATATA
Source organism: Sarcophaga caerulescens (assembly GCA_927399465.1). Classification (NCBI taxonomy): domain Eukaryota; kingdom Metazoa; phylum Arthropoda; class Insecta; order Diptera; family Sarcophagidae; genus Sarcophaga; species Sarcophaga caerulescens. Next base: position 45,596,978 of record OV656868.1, read on the forward strand.
TATGTATATATGTTTTTTTAATTAAAATTTCTCATTTTCATTTTTCTTTTAATGTTATTTCTTATTTTCTATATAAAATTAAGTTTTTGTTAGTTTTTTCTATATTTTTTTTTCTTTGGCTAGCTTTGCGAGTAGCTAAAGGATAAAATTTGGCGTTCAAGTTTTTTTTTTTTTTTTTTTGTAAAAAATTTTTTTTTGGTAATTTTTTCCTTGTTGGAGATAAAACTTTATGCTGCTACTTCGTGAAAAATCCAACTAAACTGAACTGAATTTGATTTTTCATCAGAAAGTGAAAAGTGTATATGATGCTGCTGCTGGAAAAACTTATTGAGAAGGTCCATGTCTCAATAAGGACCTGCGTATTAAGGGCCATTAAGAAAATATAGAGCGTAAATTATACGGCAGGCAGCAGGCAAGCAGCATCGGCATCTCATAAACATCCTTGACAAAATTGTATGTGTACTATATGTGTGAGCGTGTGTGTGTGTGTGTGTGTGTGGTAAAAAGCTTTTGAGCCTTATTTAGCAAAAAGAGTTGTCAGGATACTTAAAAAAATGTACAATACTTTTCCCTCCAAGTACCATCACAACACATGTTTATGTACTATATTTTGTTAAACTCTGGATAAAGAAAAGTAAGATCTTTATTTCGCTTTGCATACATACATACATAATTGGCCATTACAACCCTTCAGTCAGGAATACGGCCGGCCTAGCTTCTCACACCACTCATGTTGTGTGCGTTGTTAATTTTATACGTGAGTGGCGGGACCTACAATTTAATGTCGACTCCGAACGACAGATTTTTGAAAAATTTTTTTCATGGCAGGTTTATTTACTCTTAAAGTTTTTGCCAGATATCTGCTGAGAGAAAATCGCCGAAGAAATATTTTTTTTTTCATATTTCGTTTTGATGCCTGACCTGGGATACAAACCCGGGCTTTACGTCTAATAAGCCAACACACTACCTACTAGACCACGGCGACTTCGAGTATAATGTCTCCTCTAAGTCTTTCTCTAACAAATTTCAAGATGTTCGGTGTCAACAGGGACAGTTCACTGCCCCAGCATCTGAGAGGCCCCATGAGTTTTCTTCTGGGATGCATTAATGCCTCATGATATATTCTCATCATAACAGAATCTACATGTCGGATTTCGAGACAAGCCTTATTCTAAATAAGTGTACTTTGGGTTTATAGTGTCCTGTCAAAAGACTGGTTACCATTGTCAGGCTTTTTCTGGATGGTCAAATGCATGATTCAGATCATCTCCTATTGTAATTTCCCAGCTAAAGTTTTGATTGGCTCAAATCTATTCGGTTTGAGAATAATCTTTGCCTTCCTTTATCTTCATTTTTGGTTTATAAATCAATTAGAGCTTCCAGCGATTCTAAAGGTCAAGTTCTCTTTGCCCTTGTTATACCAACAAGACACATCTCCCCAAAGGTCTGATTGCCAAAATGTAATGAGAAATTTATTTTCAATGTTGCGGCAGCATTAAATTGGTAACACTTGAAAACTTTAAAAAAATTTTTAAAAGAACACTTATTTAAGCAACGTTGGAGATATTGTGTTAAAAAGGCTCATTAATAAGGGTGTAATTATTATTTGTAACATTAAAAAAATACTACTTTTAATAAATTGAATATAAAAAACAAATATAAATTATGCCAACCATGTATTGTATATTATTTACAAAGTTTGGCAACTTTAAAGCTCAATGCACAAACAATTTCATTTCGCGATTAAAGCTTTTGTTCTTTAGTTATTTTGCTTTTTTTTTTTCTTTCTGGTATTAACCAAAAATCTAGGGTTTTTTGTTGCACGTTCGTTAAAAGCTTTTCAATATTTTGGTACACGAAAAGAAAAGCTTAACCACTCCTTGGTGTGAAATTATGTAAGTTACAATATTTAATGTTGACCAACAATACCTCTCACTTTTCTCTTTCTGTTTTTGCTTCTCAACTCATCTTCTCGGTCTGAAGCATCCCTAGATTTTTCAGCTCAAAAATAAAAAAAAAAACGAAAAAAGAAAATGAGATGCTCATAAAGCGGGCACAATGAGAATGAGAACAAGAACGAGAAAGAACGTGAACGATATTTTACACAATAAAGTGGAATAAAGTTTGTGTGTTTGTGTAAGGCAGTCAAGTCAGTCAGTCAGTCAGCCAGCTAACCGTTCAACCATCTGCTAAAAACCTTTAGAAAGCAGCAGCAGCAACAACTACAGCGACAATATGATTATCCTAAAAGAAAAGTGAGTTCGCCTAGTCAGTCAAGCATTTAGCCAGTGAGCCAACCAGCCAACCAGGCAATCAACAAACATTTCTTTTGCCCAGCAAAAGCAATAGAGCCAGTTCAGTGAGCGTAGCCAAAATGAAAACGAAAACAAGTTGTGAGTTTTTATGATAAACAGAAGAAAAACAAAAAAACAAAAAGAAAAACAGCAGCAAAAAAGAAATCAAGAAGAAAAAAAAAACCGAGCAGTAGGTCAGTAACACATACGCATTTGGTATCTCTCGCAAAAATATGTACAATTTTAACGCACACACACATATGTATATATACATACATATACACTGTACACCATTATATGTATGTATGTGTGTATGTATATAAATGTGTGAGTAAGCGAGTGTATATAGGTTATGTAAGCAACAACAATACCAATACAAATGAAATAAAATAAAACACGATGAAAAACATTTACAGTTATATACATACATACATGCAATCGTATGTTTGTATATACAAATGTAATACACAGACAGGCTGGCATAGAAAATACATCCATACACACACACACACACACACACACACACAGGCACACAGGAATATACACAATAAATTAATATCACAAATGACTGAGTGTGTGTGTGTGTGTATCTGTTCATGTATACCCCGTTATTATAATATTGTGTAAAGAAAAATAAGCAAAAAAAAAAACTCTGAAATACAATTTTAATACACAGACAACAGAACGTTTGTTAAACAACACAAAAAAAAAAAACGAAATCCAACTAGATTGTGTGCGTGTGTATGACCGATTTTAAATTGGCCATAAAAATTTAAGTGATCGCAGGTGTTGACAAGACGACAAATTATCATTTTATTTACCACCCCCTCCTATATCTCTTTTTGCTCGTTTTTTTCTAAATAGTTTGATTATTGTAAATCCGAACAAAAATAAGATTAAAATTGTTTTTCTTTAAACAATTTTATACAATAATTTTTATTTTTTTTTTGTTTGGAAAAATCTGTATTGCAGCTTACCGTTATCGCTTAAGTCATTTAATAATTTCCCCGTGCATGACTCCTCTAGAAGATAGTCTGGAGCTGCTTCATTCTCCTCAGTCTTTGTTACTTTAAATCTATCCGGCATTGTTATGTGTTAATGGTTGTAACCTCCTCCAATAACTCTAAAATTTAGAAAAAAAAAGAATACAATAGAGAAGGTATTATTAGATTATCTTAACAAAAAAAAAAAAAAAAAGTGATTAAAAATATTTTCATTCCATCTCATCAGAGCTTTATTTTTCCTTAGTTTAAAATCAAAGTGGTTTTTATGGCTGTAAGATATGGAACGTTATCAACAAAGAACTGCAAGCTCTTCAAACATTTATTTATCGATTATCGTCTTTAGGAAGACAATATGCATCATCTAGCCGAAAACGATTACGGACAAGTCTCTATGATCTAGAAAATTCGATGCTGCAGGTCATTACAATTGGCCAAATCCTAAAAACGCTTTGTGATGGTACTCAACTGGGAGTCGCAAAAGACAAAGCCAATGAATACATAAAGGCGGCTGCTGGATGCTATACATGGTGTGAAATATTTGGCTACAGATATCTACCAAAACTCTTCTATGGAGTGGGAGTGGATATTTGGAAGGCTTGTTTGCTTAACGAAAAGAAAAGTAAAGAGAGACAAAAACTCTTCTTAAACCAAATGGGTTGGAGGGAATCGAAACTTTTAATGGGAAGCAACAATAGGAGGACATCTGAGTCATGCATCAGAATATCCAGGAATAATCTAAGATTGGTAATCGGTCTTTCGATAGGGCACTGTAGGCTCAGAGAATACTTATTCAGGATGGGGTTCTCGTAAGCCTAACATTTAGATTCGGAAACGATGAAAATGAATTATCTGAACACATTCTTAAAACCCAAAAATAAAGACTTAAGTGCATATCAGATGCTAGGCAAGAAATTGTCATCATTGACACCGAGCAGCATCCTAAAGTTTGTGAAATTTTGCATATTTTTCCTACCTGGTGCTTTTTTTTTTTTTTTTTTTTTGTGAAACCAGCACTCAGGGGATGGCCCCTACTCATGCAGTGCATTGTGCAGGTTTTTAGGAAAATGGGTTATAGGAAGGTGGAAGAGAGGGAGTAGTGTTTGTGGACATCTCAAGATGAGAACGGCAAGGAAACGAGTTGCTGCTAGGTAACTATAAAATGGCCAGTGCTATACCTTCACCATTAGACAGTCTACAGCAATCGTCCCTAAGAAGCAAGCACCCTTCAGTCCGAGCTTCTCACACTACTCATGTTGTGTGTGTTAATTTTATACATGAGTGGCGGGACCTACAGTTTAAAGTCGACTCCGAACGACAAATTTTATTGAGAAGCTTTTCATGGCAATTTTATTAACTCTCAGAGTTTTTGCCTGAAATCTGCTGAGAGGAAGTCGTCGAAGAAATATTTTCGTTTTAATGTCTGACCTGGGATTCGAACTCGGGCCTTCAGTCTAATAAGCCAACACACTACCTACTAGACCACGGCGACGGCTTATTGCCGTAACGGAAAATTATTTTCGTTTATAAAAGCTCTAATTTTAAAAATTTTACACTGGTTGAACAAATGTTTAAATGTTATATGTAAAGGATGATTTTTTAGCTATTATCTTTTTGGCAACACTGGTTTAAACAGCTCACGCACGTTTCGTGTTTTGTTTCACTGTCAAACATCTTCAGTTTGGTCTATAATTTAACCATGAATCGTCTTACAAACGAACAACGCTTGCAAATCATTGAATTGGCATCATTGGACCGTACTTCTTCAAAGATGCTGCGAATCGTAACGTAACTGTGAATGGTGAGCGCTACCGTGAGATGATATTCAACTTTTTTTTGCCCAAAATGCAAGAGCTTGACTTGCATGACATGTGGTTTCAACAAGACGGTGCCACACGCCACACAGCACGCGTAACAATGGACTTATTGAGAGGCGAGTTCGGTGAACATTTAATTCCACGTTCGGGACCGGTCAATTGGCCGCATAGATCGTGCGATTTAACGCCTTTAGACTATTTTTTGTGGGGCTATGTTAAAGCTCATGTCTATACAGACAAACCCGCTTCAATTGACGCATTGGAAGACAACATGAAGCGCATTGGAAGACAACAAGGAGGAGGCGCGCTTCTTGGGCCTTATCCTGGATAGGAAACTATCGTGGAAACCGAACATCACTAACAGACTAAGAAAAGCCTCCATCGCCCTCTACGCCTGTAACAAGGTGTTGGGGAAGAAATGGGGCCGGAAACCTAGGATGACTCACTGGATCTACACAGCGGTGGTCAGACCTATCCTGACCTACGGATGCCTGGTGTGGTGGGAATCCCTGAATAGGACAACGAACTTGAACTTGATACGCAAGCTACAACGATCTGCTTGCATAATTATTAGTGGTGCCCTGCGCACTACTCCTACGATCGCTCTGGAGATGATCTTATACCTTCTACCGCTCGACCTATACTGCAGGGGTGTGGCGGCTAGGATCAGTAGGCGTCTCTGGGCGACTGGACAATGGCATGCATCGAGCATTGGTTATACAAGGATACTTGAGGGAGCTGATATTGTCGGAAGCATAGACTATATGACACCGCGATATGACTTCTCAATGAATTTTAGGACATCCATCCCGAAAAGGGAGGACTGGGGAAAGGGTGTGGCGCACCTAACGAGAAATGCCGCACAAATCTACACCGATGGCTCCAAATTAGAAGGAGCCGTTGGTATTGGCATCTATTCGAGATCAATCGGAATATCCAAGTCTATGAGACTACCAGATCACTGCAGTGTCTTTCAGGCGGAAGTGTCGGCTATTCAAGCTGCGGTGAAAATTGTTGCGGACAAAAATGTTCGCAAGCGAAGGATCATTATACTTTCCGAAAGCCAAGCGGCCATTAAGGCGCTGGATTCTAGTGTGATAAACTCCAAGACAGTATACGACTGTCGCAGATGTCTCAATGAGATGGCGAACCGATGTGATGTTTGTATCACATGGGTACCGGGACATAAGGACATTCCCGACAACTGCAGAGCGGATGAATTGGCCAGAAGGGGCACGACCGTCGAGCTCTCTGATGAATTCTCTACATTGGGGATCCCTTTAAGTACCAGTGGGCTTATGATTAACAATGCAATCGTGGACCTTGCCAACAGTAGATGGGCAGCTTCGGATAAGGGCAGAGCGGCGCAAAAAATCTGGCCAAAGCTGGATAGAAGGCGCACGACAACTCTGCTTAAGCTCCAAAGAAGCAGGCTCAAAGCTGTTATCATGGTTATTACGGGGCATTGTATTATAGGAACACATGCGAGGCGTATTGGTCTTGGACACCTTGCGAATGATTTCTGCAGAAGCTGTAGAGATGAAGAGGAGGATGAAACTATTCTTCACCTACTTTGCACATGTCCGGCACTTGGTCGGAGGAGAAAGAAACACCTGGGTGCCTACTACATGGAGGACGTAGATGAACTGTCATGCGTGGATATTGGCAGTCTAAGTCGCTTCATCGGAAGCTCCGAGTGGTTCCTAGAATAGGGGAAAGATGAAACTGTGGTATCACAATGGGCCCTGTATGAGGCCTAAGTGTGTCCGCTCATCGGGTGGACAGCCACTTCTACCTACCTACCTTGTACTATTGGATAGTTGGCCAGACACAAATTTGCAACTCTATCAGTCAAGAACTGCCGGAGTTAGAGGGGGTCAAAGTTGGACATTTTGGTCATACAGGGTTTTTTTAAAATGTGTGTAACTTTTCACCTATTGGTCCTAGCAAAAATTTTCCAAAGGATATTAGATAGATATTTCTTCAATCTTTTCAAAAATAATTTTTTTAATTTTTAAAAAATTTTTTTTTTTAAATTTTTTTTCAATTTAGGCCTTTTTTTTTTTATTTTTGCTTAAAAGAAAGCTTATAAAATTTCCTTTAAGGCCTTCATAATCGCTTAATGGGATGCGAGTGGGATATCTATCAAAAAAATTATTTTTTAACTCAAGAATAAGATTTTTCAATATTTGGCACATGTACCATTTTCATTTTCCCCCATTTTTTTTTCGAAATGGAGTTTTTTTTTTATTTTTCCGCAAAAGAAAACTTAGACCATTTCCTTTAAGATCTTTGTGGGCACTTAGTAGCAAGAGACATATCTATAAAAAAAAATATTTTAACTCAAAACCAAAGTTTTTAAATTTTACCATATGCACTATATTTTTTTTTAATGGATGTTTTTTTTGTGCTCAAAGAAAGCTTAGTTCTTTTCCTTTAAGAGCTTTGTGGTCACTTAATTTCATCCAAATCGAAAGACATCGATTTTAAAAATTGGGTCACTTGACACGAAATTGCCCATATATAAATTCAATTTTGTGGTAACTCTAATATGATAGCGGATTTAGTTTCTAGATCATGTATGGATGAAAATAGGACTTAAGAAAGAAAAAAAGAAATGATCCACGACTTTTTGGCGGCATTTTTGTTTCCCAAACTAAAAAAAAATTATAAAATATTATTGTTTATATTTACAAAACTACAAACTACTACTACTACAAAACGCAAACTAGCGCGAATTTCAAAAAAAGGTGAGACCCGTACTTAATTAAATCGACTAAAGATTAAAATATGTTAATGCGGCATTATTATTACAAACAACCCCGAACAAAAAATTCAAAAACCGTTTTCTTTCACAGAATATCCTTAAAAAAAGGACATGGATGATCGTCCTTGGACAATTTGTATATACAATTGGACGCGCCTTATAAAAACCTTTCTTCTGATACCCATATTGTATATGTTGGTAAGGAAACAGATCCTCAAATTAAAAAAACATCCAAAAATAGACCCTTTTTCAAAATGGTCCAACTCACGAGAGGTTAAAGCTGGAGCCGAAATATTTTAAATGTCATCTTAAAAAGTCCAAGGTTCATTTTTAGGGGGGTACATCGAGGACTTTTTTTGGTGAGTCACTCTAATATACATACGAGGTGTGATCAAAAAAAACCGTTATTTTCAAATTTCGTGAGTTACGTACATATGTATGTTCGATTTTTGAATTTTTTTTTTTGTTATGTTGGTACACATGTCTGTTATATACATATGTTGACAATATTAGCCATTTTGGATTGTGAGTTGTTTTTGACAGATAAAAAGGTTAGTCGTGTGCTCTTCGATTTTTTACTATTCGATAAAATGGATCAAAGAAACTGTATTAAGTTTTGTGTAAAAAATGAAATTAAATGTGCAAGAAAATTGAAATGTTGACTGTGGCGTTTGGCGAGTCTACTATGAGCAGAACACAAGTTCAATTGTGGTATAACCGGTTTAACGAAGGCCGAGAAGATGTCAATGACGATGCTTGTCCTGGTCGCCCGAGCACGTAAACAACTGATGAAAACATTGAAGCAGTGAAGAAAATGATTTTGGATAATCGTCGAATCACTATTAGATAGGTTGCTGATGATGTTGGTATATCGTTCGGCTCATGCCAAGCAATTTTTACGGATGTTTTAGGCATGAAACGTGCGGCAGCGAAGATTTTTCCCAAATTTGCTAAATTTTAAGCAAAAACAACGTCGCATGGACATCGCTCAGGAGATGTTGATGACGTTTAACGACGCTCCAGATTAGCTCGAAAAGGTCATAACTGGTGACGAATCATGGGTGTATGGCTATGACATTGAAACCAAAGCCCAATCATCCCAATGGAAGCGTCCAGAAGAGCCAAGATCGAAAAAAGCACGTCAAGTTCGGTGAAATGTGAAGGTTTTGCTCACTGTTTTCTTCGATTGCAATGGCGTGATGCATCACGAATTCTTGCCACAAGGTCGTACGGTCAATAAGGAATACTACCTTGAAGTTATGCGCCGATTGCGCGAAGCAATCCGTTAGAAACGCACAGAATTGTGGAAAAACCAATCATGGATTTTGCACCATGATAACGCACCAGCTCAAACATCGATGCTTGTGCGTGAGTTTTTGGCCTAAAACAAAACCGTAATCATGCCTCAACCACCGTATTCACCGGACTTGGCCCCCGTTGACTTTTTCCTCTTCCCAAAACTGAAGACACCGATGAAAGGAAAGCGTTTTGCTACGATTGAGGAGATTAAAAAAAAAAATCGAAACAGGAGCTTTTGGCGATACCAAAAAGCGCGTTTCAGAAGTGTTTCGAGGATTTGAAAAAACGCTAGCATTAGTGTATTATATATGAGGGGGGTTACTTTGAAGGGGACAAGATAGTTATTGATAAATAAATAAATACTTTTTTAAAAAATTTAAAATAGCGGTTATTTTTTGATCACACCTCGTACATATATGTATTTATTTAAAAGGAAAAGTATAAAGGATATTTCATAAACATATATACATACATACACCCATATTATAGTGCATTTTGTTTCCAAAAAAAATTGAGAAAATGTAAAACAAACAATACAATAGCAAATCTTAGTAATTTAAGTTAAAAGAAAAAACATTACATATTTTTCCAATTTAAATACAGAGCCTAATGTATGTAGGTATACATGTATGTATGTACATAATTTTCTGATAGATTCACAAAAAAAACCCATAAAATTAGCTTTAATCGAAATATTTTTATTCGCTGTTAATGATTAGTTTTCTTAATTTTCTTTCAAAAATCGTTTAGAGAGAGAGTCAATAACGTCTTGTTTAGTTAGAATAAATGTCATAAATTGTCTGATTGTGGCGGGTTGAATAAATAAATAATAAAAGCTTTTTCATTAATAAAAAAAACACACACATACAGTTGTCATAAACATACATACATACATATCTACACATACATACATCCATACATACATTTGTACACACACGACGTTTGCTTTCTTGATTTTTTCCTTCTTTTATTTTTTTTTTTGGAACTGAAGTATAATGCCTGGTTTGCAATTTTGCAAAAAAAAATAAAGAGAAAATTAAACGCCATAAAAAACATACACGTACTAAGCAATCAGTGTTGACATGAACTTATTTGTTACTCTTTTGTGTGCAGAGAATTTACTTCTGTTTCATTTCACCTACAGTTCGATATCTTTACAAAAAAAAGAATTTTTTTGAACTGTCAAACAAAAGTCAATAAAATCGAAAATTGCTTGAAGAAAACCACAATCATTAATTCTGATTGAGACAAGAGGCATCGTCAGTGCTATCCACAAACCGGAGTATATCAAGATAGGAACAACTCAACTTTATTCGTATTATTCCATACTGAAACATAGTGTCGCAAACAAATCTATTCCTGTCGGCTTTATTTCAATTCAAGATTTTCTCGTCATTTTTGTTCGAGTTGTCTGTTCTATGTAAGGGTGGATCCTTTTTTTTTCATTGTGCATTGTGCAGGTTTAGGAAAATAGGTTATAGGAAGGTGGAAAGAGGGAGTAGTGTTTGTGGACATTGGATTTAAACTTACCAATATCGTAACTGACGGGAAAAACGTTCGCAGGAAGATCATTCCACAAGCGAGCAGTGCGGGCAAAAAATGAATTTTCCCTGTAATGCATTGTGCGGTTCACTGGACAATCAACCACAAAAGGATGTGCTCTGCGAGAAGTATGAGTACCACGTAAAAATATGTGATTATCGGGAACCAAGCCCCCTATCTCTCGAGAACACCTCCCATTATAGTACCGATAGAACAATGAAACACACGCCACATTGCGACGATGCTCCAACGAATCAATCGTTGGCACCAGCATCACGCCGGTGTGTCAAAAACCAACATTGGGTCTTGCGCGCATTAAAATCGACCCTGTTCGCGCGGCCCCTCTCAGTGATTGTTATCAGGTCACTTGTGAGTGCGTCATTCATGTTGGCATGGCAACATTCTTCAGCATAGCTTGACAGCTGACGACCTTAGCCATACTAAGTAAGGGAACCATAAAAAGGAAAGATACCCCACAGAATCCAAAAACTTAAACATGACCTGGCTTTGTAGATTAAAAACTGTAAAATGCAATACATTTCTTTCTTTCAAACTGTATTGTATCGAGCAATTATGAAACTGTCTATAATGGATGTAATCTAGATTTGACTGAGACTGAGATTGCTAAAACTTCATATTAGAAAAGTAATAAAATTCTCTCTGCTACCTCTTAAAATACAGAAAGGCGTATGACAATATATTCAATTACTTTATTTGTTTAATTATTAAATGTACTTTCATAGAATGTACGATTTCTTTACACAATGGCAACACTTGGTCCCCGTTGAGACAAATGTCTGCACTCATTGTGCTCTATTATATTAATATAGGCTTATACGTATGATTGCGAATGTTTGTGTGCCTAATAGTTCCAAAAGAAGCAGAAGAATTGTGGCATTGTAGTTAGGGTTTAGAAATTTGAAAACTTTTTTTGGTTTCGCGTAAAACGGCAAAGAAAATCTCTAATTTAGGAGAACATTTCAATTTATGATATCAATTTTTTTTTTTTTTTTGCAAATTATCTATTATTGCCAATATTACATATTTAAAGTTTTTCCCCACAAAAATTTAATCACAAACTTCCCGGAATTCCGAAACGGCAATTCTTGTACATCAGAACCCTATATGTTGGCATGTAATTGACATGTTCGTGAGTATTAATTTTACTTATAATACTACAAATCATATTTTATATACGATATTAATAAGAAACGTAATTCACACAGTACTACATACGAATGCATGCATATACAGTGGGAAACAAAAATTTTCAAATACATATTATAACATAGATGTAAATGTACAAACTCTGTCGGCAATTCTATAATAATTAAAACTGGTGTATGATAGAAATGTGGCCAATACCCCTTTTATATTTAATATGGAAATGTTAAGTGGTTAACAGAAAAGACAACAAATGTCCAAGGCTCCATTTTTTATAAATTATGCCCCACACGTTTCTGAGAGCTTCTCTAGTAACTCGGAAATTCTTTTGAAAATTGAAAAACTTAGACAAAAGAAATTTATTTGTTTTAACAATGTCCGGGGAGAATGATCTGGAAAAAATGGAAGTTGCTGCAGGTATCCCACTATATACAAATTGTAGCTTAAGGTGTCCCTAATAAAACCTAATTAATGGTATAACCCAAATAATTTTGGAACTTGAGAAATCGGACTCGAAAACTCCAATATGTTAACAGAGTCTGGGTAGAATGATCGGTATTCTGGAAAAATGTTTCCTTACGGTCGGTCGGGCGAAATAGGCGATGACACTAATTGTTTTCTTCAAATGAGCAAGAAAAAGTGCTCTGTATAAATGGGGTTAAATCGGATAAAAAATGGACTTGTGGAAGAAATAGACCAAGCCTTAGACCTAGTGGGCTGGATAGCCATGGTATCAAGGATTCCAAAATAGATTTCCTTACGGCCGGGACCTTGATATAGGGGACCGAAGCTAACTTCTCTTTTTTTGGGTCGATGACTTGCATGCATAGATGCCAGATAAATAAAGCATCAAATCGTCAAATATTAGAAAAAAAATCGTCAAAATCGTCAAAGGCGTTCATGGAAATCGTAAAAATAATCGTCACAAAAAATAAATACATAAATTTAAAGTTTAAAGAAAATTACATATATTGAAACAAATAAAGTCAAGTCAATGTACATACATACATATGTACATATGTATTTTAATTCAAAAATAATAATAAAAAAAATTATATTTTTGAAAAATTGTTTAAGATTGTTTAAGATTTATTGACACATAACCGCAGCAATAATATTGCTTTTCATCTAAATCTACGGGTGGCATAAATATTAAGGAGTCAAAAGTTCTTGACGTCCTGAGCATGAAAATTTAATGTGATGTTCGCTGGAACCGACCTTATCAGTGCCTTAGCTTCTTAAGACGGTGCAAGAAATACTTCATTTCATTTGATTTTCTTATTATTTTCAACACTTATATCCGAAAGAGAATGTAATACAACTCTCATGTATAGGCCGGTGCCTCAACGTCTATTTTGAGACTTCTCGACCACGTACAGGAGAGGGCAAAGTTGCTCGTTAATGACGGCAGGGTATTGAACTCTATTCATTCATTGGAGCATCGTTGCAATGTGGCTTGTGTTTCACTGTTCTATCGCTATTACAATGGATTTTGCTCGCGCGAAATAAGACACTTGTTCCCGAGAATCATGTATTTCTACGTAACACAAGCAGCCTTTCTCGGCGAACACATCCGTATGTGGTCGATTGGCCAGTGGATCGCACAACGCATTACAGAAAAAATTCGTTCTTTAATCGGACTATTCGTATGTGGAACTCCCTTCGTGCAGAAGTTTGTAATTTTTTAGCTTTGAAGGGATGAGAAAGGCATAAAATACAGAAAAATCATCACAGGTGTTTGCAAATAACTCCTAGTTATTACTAACCTAAATTTGCAATAGTAACAATTTCAAAGTAAATAAAAGGCTTAAAGTGGCTTTTAATGTATTAAAGTAAAGAATATAACGTAAATTTTTAATTTCCAAAAATCGTCAAAATAAGGGCATAAATCGTCATATCGTCAAAATGATATTTTTGGAGCTCAAAATCGTCAAAATGACGATAAATCGTCAAATCTGGCAGCTATGCTCGCATTTTTCGGTCTATGACATGTATTTTTTTGGACGATGACTTACATTTTGCGGTCGATGACTTTTTTTTTTTTTTTTTGGAAAATAACTTGCAGTTTTTGGTTGATGACTGGCATGTTTTTGGTTGATGACTTGCATTTTTTTGGTCAATGACTTGCACTGTTTTGGTTGATGACATGAAAGAAAAACCTATGGCAAAGGATTGACCATTCAGAGATACAATAAAGAACAAACGGAGAAGCTATAGAGGTATACGTCCAGCTCTCATATGTACACAGATGTGGAAATGGTTGCAATGGGGAAAAACTAGGCGTTTGCATAAAACCGCAATAAATTCACACAATTTCTTGCGATTCTAAGCTATTTGAAGTTTAAAAATCTTAACTTTTGTTTTAACACGTACGTTGTTTGATTAGTTTTCAAAATCCTTATGAGTCCATCTGATCTGCATGTACTGTCAGCAAATATAAAAACATAGCCTACATATCTATACACAGATTTTTGCCTTGCACTGTATTATTCTTTGTGTAAACTAACACAAACAGCTTTATGTATGAGTATACATAGATAGTTGATTTTATTATTCTCGTTTATTTTTTTGTTATTTTTCTTCTTTTACAACCATATGTAAATACTCACGCGCAACGTACATACATATACATATATATGCATAGGTATGTAAATGTATGTATGTATATAAAAAGATGTGCATGCATACATACTATACATTTTGTAAGTGTTTTGTTATTTGTCCTTTGTCATGTGTACATGTACTATGTAGTATAAGCTTTAGCTGTTATACGAGTATGTACATATTTAAAGATATGTGTGCGTGTGTATGTGATTGAGTGAGTGAGTGTTTTATTATTATTAAGAAAAAGACATGAATATGAATAACAACGTAGGCATGGATAGTATTTGTGCTTGTGTTTGTTAGTCTCCTTAATACTTGAGTCAACAGACGATAAAGAGTGGATGTGCTATTTGATTTGTAAAGCATAGAAAAAAGAAACCAAGAAACCAACAAAAAAAAAAAAACAACCAAGAAAGTCTAACAATAAACTTCTTTCAAGTGTTAAACCCTTTCAATGGCGAACGTTTATAAAATATTTATTAATGTCACCCTATACTAGAATTAGAAATAACAAAAACTTACACACACACACACGCACAAATATACACACACATGAAGAGCCCAACATCTTGATCAATTGGAACGAACGTGCAATGCAGCAGTTGGCAGAGTTAGAAGCTGGATCGCAAGTGTAGGTCTAAAACTTGCTGACCATAAAACGGATGTCGTATTAGTAAGCAGTAGGAAGAAAATGGAATTCATCACCATCACTGTCGGCGAACAAAGAATAACATCGAAGCAGTCTATCAAATACCTGGGAGTTATGATAGATAACAGACTTACATTCAAGGAACATCTGGCGTATATTAGTAGGAAGTGTGCGGCGACAACGGGCGCACTCTCGCGGATAATGCCTAACCTGGGAGGTCCGAGGCAGGAGAAGAGGCAATTGCTGATGAGAGTGGTTAGATCGATTGCTCTATATGCAGCCCCTATATGGGCCGAGGCCATGGACAAGAAGACATATAGGATAGGAGTGGATGCGGCCTACAGAAGATCTGCCCTCCGAGTAATTTCTGCCTTCCGTACAGTATCTACGGAAGCAGCCTTGGTGATTGCGGGGATGATGCCGCTTCGAATACTAGTGGATGTAGAGAGGAGAAGACACTTGACAAGTAGGAGAACGGGGCTAGTGCACCCTGACCGGGTGAATGATGACGCAATGAACAGATGGCAGCAAGAGTGGACTTCTTCCACAAAGGGAAGATGGACTTGCCGATTGATACCAAATATAGGAGAATGGACTAGAAGGAAACACGGCCAGGTGAATTTCTACCTTACACAGTTCCTAACGGGCCACGGATGCTATAGAGCATACCTCTACAAGTATGGACATGACGTGGATGAAACGTGCCCATCATGTCGAAATACAAGCGAAACAGCGGGGCATATATTCTTTACTTGCCCACGCTATGAATACCAGCGAAATTTACTGGAAAGGACGATCGGATTCCAGGTGACCCCCGACAACGTGGTTAACCTGATGCTAGCATCATGCGAAAACTGGAACGCGGTATGTTTCTTCGCGAAGGAAGTTCTGATACAACAGAGAATAATAGAGAGAGCAAGAACAGCAGAAATGGATAGCAGCACCCGCTGAATCTTTACCTCCCCCGATGTAATACTTGATTGTGGTCCCGGGGGGGGCGACTTAATGGATGTGTGACGAACTAGGTTGGGTTTAGTACGTATGCGCTTAGCAAGCCGAGAGTAAGTCTTGCGGCGAATCGTGCACATTGGTAGCCCGGGCTACCAATGTCTTTCGAAGATTCCCAACCTTTAGCTCGTAAAGCTATAAAAAAAAAAAAAAACACATGAAGAGCCCGACGTAGTTACCCTTAGGAGGGCATACGGTGGTACGCAAACTGCCACAGTAAGCCTTAACGCTGACGCTGCAACGATTCTCCTGAAGGAAGGTAGAATTAGGATCGGCTGGGTCATATGCAGGATTCGCGAGAGGAACATTCCGACGAAATGCTTCCGGTGCTTGCAGTTTGGGCATATGGCCCGTCAGTGTACGAGTAAGGTTGACCGCTCGCGAAATTGCCGTAAGTGCGGACAGGAGGGGCATATTGCGAGGAATTGCGAAAGGGAACCTCTTTGCATGTTCTGTAAAGTGGGCGACCCGAAATCTGCCAACCATATCGCGGGGAGCGGAAAGTGTCCACAATTTTTGAGCGCTCTTAAGTCACGTTCTAGGAGATGAAGTTAATACAAATTAATCTGAACCATTGCGAAGCAGCCCAGGACCTATTGGTCCAGAGGGTAAAGGAGGAGAATATTGATGTCGCAATCATAAGCGAACCTTATAGGGTACCGAGGAATAGTACTTGGATCACGGACGGATCTAGTACTGCTGCTATATGGATTTGTGGTTCATTACCCTTCCAGCAAACCTATGCGCGGGACATTGGTTTCGTTATGGCCAAGATAAAGGGAGTTTTCGTCTACAGCTGTTAGGCCCCCCCTAGATGGTCAATGGATGAGTTTCAACATATGCTGGAGAGGCTGGCGTCACACGTGCGCCTGAATACGCCCGTTATTATTGGAGGAGACTTTAATGCTTGGGCGACCGAATGGGGTAGTAGATATACTAACGCCAGGGGTCGCTGCCTTTTGGAAACGTTTGCTTCCCTTCCTGTGGCGCTGATGAATGACGGAAGAGGAAGCACATTTAGAAGAGCTGGATCGAGCTCGATAATAGATTTGTCGTTTGTGAGCGATGGCCTTGTTTCGCGGACCGCGTGGAAGCTAACTGAGGACTTCACGAATAGCGACCATCAGGCAATCGTGATGACGGTTACTGTGCGCAACACGAGAGGAGACGGATTGCCGAAGTTTACGGGACCTAAATGGAAGGACTCCCGCTTTGACGAGGAGACGTATGGATTGCTGTTGTCGTCTTTTCGTACGACTGGCAGCACGGCCGAGGAATTAGTGAGCGATGTATGCGAAATGCTCAACACTGCATGTGATGCTGCTATGCCTAGGAGGACTGTGTGTAGGGGACGTTCCCCCTGCTACTGGTGGAATGACGAGATTCGAAATCTGCGGTCGGCATGCTTTGGGGCGAGAAGAAGGGCCCAGCGCACGAGAGGAAGACCGACATGGGAAGCCGAACGGGCTTCATATGAGGATCTAAGGCATCAACTTAGAAGGGCCATTAAAAGGAGCAAGAAACTATCCTTTCAGCGGATATGCCAGGAAGCTGACGTCAATCCTTTTGGGACTGCTTACAGAGTCGTCTGCAAGAGAATTGGTGCTCGTGAACAGCCTAAACTAGGCTGTCCAGTTTTGCTACGGGAGATTATCGGTACATTATTCCCACGGGGCCAGCCCTACACCTTCATAAGTAGGGATCCGGAAGCCACTCATACCATACCCGAGGTAACAGGAGAGGAGGTACTCGCAGCTTGCACTGGAATAGGAGATAGGAAGACACCGGGGCCAGATGGAATCCCGAATAGGGCACTTAAGGTGGCTATCCGGCTCAGACCTGATATGTTCGCCAAGGTGTTCCACAAGTGCTTCGTCGAGGGTGTTTTTCCACGTAGATGGAAGAAGCAGAAATTGGTTCTCATTCCAAAACCTGGCAAACCACCAGGGGAACCATCGTCGTATCGGCCCATCTGTCTACTTGACACAATGGGAAAAATACTGGAGAGGATAATATACAATCGACTACTGACGCGTGCCGAGGCAGCAGGAGCTCTCTCGGACCTGCAATACGGATTTAGGAAAGGACGGTCCACTGTTGACGCGATAAGGAAGGTGGTCGACATTGCAAGAGATGCAATAGAGGGCGAAAGATGGAGATTTGGCACCAAGGAATACTGCGCGGTTGTCACACTTGACGTTAGAAACGCGTTTAACTCAGCGAATTGGGGGCGGATTATGAGAGCCCTCTTTAACATGGCTACGCCGCCATACTTAATGGAGATTCTTAACAATTACTCTCAGGACAGGAAGGTAATATACCTAACAGATGAAGGAGAGCAGGAATACGTAGTGACGGCGGGTGTCCCGCAGGGCTCTGTACTTGGGCCACTACTATGGAACATCATGTACGATGGAGTACTTCGACTGCGATTGCCAAACGGGACCACAATTCTGGGCTTTGCAGATGACATTGCCATAATCTCGGTAGCTAAGACGGTAAGAGAAATAGAGGAGAAGACTAACACAGCGATTCGAAATGTTGGAGCATGGCTGGATGAGGCAGGTTTGACACTTGCTGCACACAAAACGGAAGCCGTCTTGATAAGCGGCCGGAAGATAGTGGAGAAGATGGAAGTGATCGTTGGAGGCACAAAGATCGAATCAAAGAGGGCGATAAAATACCTGGGAGTGATTATCGACGACAGGTTGAATTTCAAGGAGCACGGATGATGCCAAATATTGGAGGACCAGGTCCATTCAAGAGGAGGATAATTTCAGCGGTAGTAACACCGATAATGCTGTATGCTTGCCCCATATGGTCGGAGGCACTCTCCGTGGGGACGACAAGGAGAATACTGTCCTCGGTGTATCGTCTATGCGCGATTAGACGGATAAGTGGCTTCAGGACAGTATCTGATGAAGCGGTATTGGTATTGGCAAAGACTTGATACTTCCCCTATATGCCCAAACTGTGTAGATGAAGAGGAGGATGCGGAGCATATCCTAACATGCTGCCCCAGATTTAGATGGCCCGGAGAAACTAGATTAAGACCAAACCGGCTCATGGAGGAGCTGTTGAATTCTAGGACGCTATGGAGCCAATACAGCCAGAAAATGGCTGAAGTAATGCTAGAACTCCGAAGACTGGAGGAACGTAGGCGAAATTTGACATAATGTGATAAAGCTTTCGAGCTAACCAGCCCTCCGCGAAGTAATACCTTACGGCAGTCCCGCGGAGGGAGAGTGGTTGAAGTGTGTAGGGGGTGGGTTTAGTACGTAGGCACCAGTGATGGTGAATCGTGCATGCTTTTGTTGGAACAAAAGTATCTTTCGAAGATTACCACCTCCGGCTCAAGACAAAAAAAAAAAAAAAAAAACACACACATGAAGATGAAAACTAGCTGATGACAAAACGGATGTACTTCTTGTAAGCAGTAGGAAGAAAATGGAATTTATTACCATAACGGTAGGTGATCAGCGCATAACATCAAAGCAGGCGATTAGATATCTGGGAGTAATAATTGACAACAGGCTCACGTTTAGGGAACACCTGACGTACATCGGTGGAAAATGTGCGGCGACGACATGTGCACTTGCCCGAATAATGCCTAACCTAGGAGGCCCAAAACAGGAGAGGAGACGGCTACTGATGAAGGTAGTGACAGCGATAGCTATATATGCAGCCCCTATATGGGCCGGGGCTATGGAGAAGAGAACCTATAAAGCAGGAATAGAAGCGGCCTACAGGAGATCAGCTCTCAGGGTGATTTCTGCCTTCCGCACGGTGTCTACTGATGCAGCGTTGGTGATTGCGGGGATGATGCCCCTGAAGATAGTAGTGGACATAGAGAAGAGGAAACATGACACAAGGAGGGGAATAGATTTTTCGAACCCTGTTCAATTAGCTGATGATGCTATGTTTAGATGGCAGCAGGACTGGTCCAATTCCACCAAGGGAAGATGGACCCACAGACTCATACCGAGCAGGCGTATGGACCAAAAGGAGACACGGTCAGGTGAACTTCCATCTGACGCAGTTGCTAACAGGCCATGGATGTTATAGGGCATATCTCTATAAGTATGGTCATGACGTGGACGAGGCATGCCCAGAATGCCGCAATGAAAGGGAGACGGCGGAGCATGTTTTCTTCACTTGCCCGCGATATGTTGTTCAACGAAATTGCCTGGAGAGAACAATAGGATTCCAGGTAACGCCCGATAATATAGTTAACCTGATGTTAACCTCATGTGACAATTGGAACGCAGTATGTGTTTTCGCAAAGAAGGTATTGACGCAGCAAAGATTGGCTGAGAGAGCAAGGTCAGCAGAATTTGAAGCCAGCACTCGCTGAATCTTCACCCCCCCGAAGTAATACTTGATTGTGGTCCCGGGGGGGCAAATGGTTGAAAGTGTGACGAACTAGGTTGGGTTTAGTACGTATGCGTTTAGCAAGCCGAGAGTAAGTCTTGCGGCGAATCGTGCACATTGGTAGGCCGGGCTACCAATGTCTTTCGAAGATTTCCAACCTTTAGCTCGTAAAGCTATAAAAAAAAAAAAAAACACATGAAGATGACACAACGATTAGAAGAAAAAAGCAAAATTCAAGTTTAAGGCTTATTTCCAGGTGTCCGCCATCTAACGTTTTTTTTTTTCAACTAGTACTTATTTCGTGAATGGTAACACTTAGCTCATGTCTGATTTGACAGATAATTAGTTTTATCCTTCCGCTGAACGAATATGGTTGTGTATACGCTTGAACAACGCTGGGAAATATTACGTCATTACTTTGAAAATCATGGTAATGTTGCAGAATGTGTGCGAAAATTGCGTACGGATTTTGGAAGAAGAGAAGCATCGTCAGCTCCGTATGTTCGTTATCTTGTGAAAAAAGTGAAAGAAAATGGCATCCTCATCGATAAACCAAAGCGTGAAAAACCAAAAACAGTGCGTACACCCGAGAATATTGCTGCTGTGGCAGAAAGTGTGCGTGAAGCGCCATCAACATCAATTCACCGTCGTTCTCAACAATTGAACATTTCGGAGACATCATTGAGACGAATTTTGCATAAAGACCTTGGTATGACACCATACAAAGTCCAATTGGTTCAGGAGTTGAAGCCAATTGACCATCCAATGCGTTTTGGCTTCGCTAAGTTGGCCTGCGATCGACTTACAGAAGATGCCGATTTTGGCATAAAAAATCATCTTTTCAGATGAAGCTCATTTTGATCTTGGCGGGTATGTAAACAAGCAAAATTGTCACATTTGGGGCACAGAAAACCCGCACGCATACATTGAAAAGCCGACGCACCCAAAACGAGTCACTGTTTGGTGCGGATTTTGGTCCAGAGGCATAATTGGGCCATTTTTCTGCGAAAATGAGCAAGAAGTGGCCGTTACAGTCAATGGCGATCGTTATCGGGCCATGTTGAACGAATTTTTGTTCACAAAAATTGAAGAGGAGGATATTGGCAACATTTGGTTTCAACAGGACGGCGATATGTGCCACACAGCCGAAGCTACACTCGATGTTTTGCGTCCTGTTTTTGAAGATCGCATTATCAGCCGCAGAGCTGATGTCGTTTGGCCACCTCGGAGCTGCGATTTGACACCGTTGGACTATTATTTGTGGGGTGCCGTCAAAGATAAGTGTTACGCCGACAAGCCAGAGACAATTGACGCTTTAAAGGACAATATTCGTGAAGCCATTGGTGAAATACAGCAGCACACAATCGATAATGTGCTTAAAAATTGGACCGATCGTGTAGGCTACGGCATGGCCAGCCGAGGCAGCCATTTGAATGAAATTATTTTCCATTATTAACCGGAAGGATTGTACTTTCAAATAAAAAAAGAAATTTGAGAAAATATTCAGTAGTTTTTTTTTAAAGCATTTTCAAAAAAAAAAGTTATTTGACGGACCCTGTATGTATGTGTACATACATATGTAGCATTAATTATAAATTAGATTAACTACCATTGTTTACGTTGACAACTTCAGATGTCAAACAATTTCTTGATAAAAGATTTTTATCATAAGTTATCGAACAGTCTACAAGAATAAAGAAGAAAACACATTTAAAAATCATTTGTATTTGTAAATTATGATAACAAATAGGTATTATTTACTTTTGATTTAAATAATTTATTATTTTTCGCTTTTGTTACCCGTTATAATGTTGTCATGTTTTAAAAAGAACCTACAACATGTCACATTTATTTTCTTTCTTTTTTTGTTTGTTTGCATATCTATTGCAATATATGTACATATGTACGTTATCTTTAAGGTACATACATATGTACATATGTATATGTATATGATTAACGGCATTAAATATTTAACAATGTCGCTGATAATTTTTAAATAAAAAGTAAACAAACTGAAATGTAAATAATTAATTTTTCTGCAACATGGTGTTATTAATTAAAAGAACGAAAAAGAAAAAGAAACAACACGTGTTTTTTCTTCAGCTTTTTACCCAAAGAGAAAATTTTGTATGAATCAACTCTTAGAAAAAATAAAATTCATTCTTCGAACAAACAAATCACTGTTAAATAACACTATGCGACAAAATAAAATAAATTAAATACACCCGGCTAATGACATAGTGTAGGTTGTGAGTTTTGTTGAATAGATCTCAAAAATATTTTTTTTATATTTCTCGAACCCTCCAAACTTATTTTATTTGACAAAAACTGTTTTTTTAGACTTTACGCACAAATTTCTGGATTATTCAAACATTTCTGACCCGATTTCCAAAATTTAAATCTTGTTGGAAAGGGGAGAGATGTACCTTTAAAACGATATACATATATCAATTATTCGACTTAATATGCTATGAGATTTGATGAGGTAAACTTGGAAAATTTGAATTTTTTTCATATTTTTTCAAGTTTGTCCATTCATTAGCAAACTTTAATAAAAAAAATATAGGATAAGTGATAATATTCTTAAAGTCTGTTCTCTCGTGAAGAGATTGAGTCAACATTTGATAAAATTGTATAAAAATTACCGTAGTTATTAGTTAAATAGTATAACAGTCGTGTTATATTTTTTATATATGTCATCTCATCAAATGAACTTTTAGTTCAAAAATTTTCAGAATTTTTGATGGATCTTGATTGTTTATCACAAAATGTGTCAATTTCACGTTTGAGCGACCACCACAAGTTGGCCAATGTTTGCGCAAAGAGAAATAATAATATTTGCAAAAAACACAAATATTAGCCGACTTCTGGAAGTCGTGCAAACGTGAAATTGACACATTTTGTAATAAGTTTTAAGAAAACTTTTTATTATCTGGCATATCTGGCACCACTGCTCTACCACATTAGATTTTACTTATACGGGTTCTTGGGTTGTTTAAAGTTTTGATGACAGTTTCATTTATCAAGTGATAAACCTGCTGTTGCAGGTTCTGCACGATGATCAATTTCTTATCTGACTGACGTTGCCAAGAAACAAGGACCTCTGTGAATATATTCGATTGTAATTTGAATGTAGCGGTGATGAACTTTGTTCAAAAGGTGTCACTCTTACTGACTTTTTCCTTCGTTGCTGATATATGTATTATGGTTATTATGGTTACCCCTATCTAGGGGTGACATGGATTAGTTTGGTGACTTTACTACTTTTAAAATTGAAATGAATCTGGTCTGCTTGCGATTACATACATACATATATGCAAACACTTTAATCGCTATGCCACGTAGGTAATGAAAAATTGAACTCACATGTAAACTATACGCTTGTTAATAGCAATCCGCTTTCAACTACAGCAAAACACTTCCATCTTCCACGACTTTGTGGTCACTGTTTTATATTAGGCAGTGAAATACAAAAAATATATTTCTTTCGGCGACTTACACTCATGATTTCTGGGGGTACATAATTGCCGTACAACTCTAGGTAACGCCACTCATGAATAAAATTAACACACACAATATGGGTGGTGCGAGAAGCTGGGCCGTAATTCTGATTAAAGGATAACAGTATTGATCAACAAGTAAGTAAGTAATCAAGTATTGAAGAAAAATTCTGGTAAAATGAAATGGAAGCAATAAATAAAAGAAACCCATAAAAAAGCATAGAATTTAAATTTTAGTAGATTAAGATAAAATAATAACAAATGTCCATTGATTTTATATTGCAAACGTTCTAACCTTACCAAAAATAAAATCAATTTTGGTCAATAACTGGAAAAAGCCCATTTCAATTCGATATACATACTCCATTAATAGGAATTCTAAACAATTTCCAAAAATTGTTGGCACAAATTTCATTAAACACTTGAACAATTTTCATTTTTTCTAAGTAAAAGAAACAAAACAAAAAAAAAAAAACAAAAAATAAAAGAGCGCCTCATTAATTTTATTATACTCTCTGAGAGTCTCACACTATCACCCTCACTCTCACTCTCTCCCTCTCTCTCTCTCTCTCTCTGTCACTATTTAAATTTTTCACCAATCATGTAAAAAGTGAGTGTATACGAGTTTTTATTTAAAATTTGTTAATTTTAATGTTTTTATTTTGGTTTTTAACGTTTTTTTTTTGTTTGTTTTTGATTTAAAAATAAACAAACGAAAAATTTATTGTTATTGCTTTTATATTTTTGTTTTTGTGTCCCTCTTTCCAGACATTTTCACAAACACACAAATATTATTGAGTCTACAATTGTATTTGCATTCATTACGTATTTTATTTGAATAAACAACAACAAAAAAAAGATCACTGAACTCTCATTTTCTTTTTTGTATATGTATGTATGTATGTATGTATGTATATATGTGTAGATGTGCCTGTATTTATTGTAATATTTTTTGTATTTTCATTTATTGTCGATATTATTTGCTATTGATGCTATTAACGTCAAGAAAAACCCCATAATTGTTGATATTTTTATCAAAAGGACTTACTTTATCAGACAAGACTTGAACGTTTACTTATGGCTCCCCAAGGATTCTGTTGACATGTAAAAAAAACACATATAAAAAGCAAGGAAAAGAGAAAGAGAGAGAGCGAGAGCGAGAAAGAGCGTAAGGCAGAAAAATGTTTGTGGCTACACTTATTGCATATAAAGAGCGTATAGGGAGTATAAAATCAAACCCCATCATCATCATCATCAACGTCAACATCAACATTGTAACGGGTATTACTTACTTGAATATCAAAAATTAATTGTTTGGCATTTTCGATTATGTATGTGTTACATTACATATACCGTTGCGTACTGGACATGTTGCTTGTGAATACAATACAATTTGTTGACACATGTATGTACGTACACGCATAGTATGTATGTAAGTAGTAAGAGAGTGTCGTCTATGTTTATCGTTATTGTCATTGTCATTCGACTAAAATAAAAAATCAACAACAAGTCCATAGAAGCATTGGCCAAACGTAGTGGTTAATGGTTATCGATACAAATTGTTTTAATATCTTTTAATATTATTTGTATTTATTTTGTTTTTGTTTGTTTGTTATTGTTTTTATTTATTATTAATATTTTTATTTATTATGAAACATTCATACAAACAAACACAATTTTATTGCTACTAATGGTTATTCGGTTTGCCTTTAACTGATAAGAACACACTATAACTGGCCTGTAGTAACGCGAGGAATTCGCTACAAACACACATACTCGCCCTATTGTACGAATGTATGAGCAACTGTGTTCGCGTGTTGAACGTGTGTATGAATAAATATCCATGAATGTATGTATGTGTGTGTGTGTGTCTGCAAAATAAACGGTTCATTTAAAATTCGGTTTATTTAAACACACAATTACAGAACAATTAAATGAACAATGCAATTGCTTGATTTTATTTATTTTCATTTTGCTCTTTCAAAGAATTTATAAAAGTAAAGAAAAGTTTCATGTTTAGATGTCATTGTTTACATATTTATTGTTAAAAAAATTGTTATTAAATCGTCGTATTATTATAAACATTTTCCTTTCAAGTTCGAGTTTAATTTTTCGATAAAGTTTTCTTTATACAGATTTTTCTTTTGTTTCTTTATTCATCTACAGGTGTCAGGTGGAAAGTATACAAATTATTGAAATAAGTTCAAAAAAAAAAAGTTGAATTTAAAAATCTGTAAAATCGTTTCCAAATAATAAACAA
This sequence comes from Sarcophaga caerulescens, assembly GCA_927399465.1. Classification (NCBI taxonomy): domain Eukaryota; kingdom Metazoa; phylum Arthropoda; class Insecta; order Diptera; family Sarcophagidae; genus Sarcophaga; species Sarcophaga caerulescens. The sequence continues at coordinate 45,623,254 of OV656868.1, forward strand.
AATCGACTACAGTAATCCCTCGATTTACGTCGCAGTTGGTTCCAAAAAAAAGGCGACGTAAATCGAATGACGACGCAAATTAAAGTTAGATGGAATAAATAAATTGACGACGTAAATCGAAACAACGTTAATCGAGGCAACGTAAATCGAAGGATTACTGTAGTTCCCCGAAATGAATTAAAATCGAATCTTAATGGATTAAAAGGAGAAATTTCCGAAAGGTCTATTCAATAATTACAAAAATAAACGATTTATTATGTAAACTTTACAAAAAAAAAGAACTTAAAAACACAAACAGAAAAAAAAACTGCAAATTGTTCAAATAATACAACAATATTTACTTTTAAAGCCTCATTTTATAAATTTTTACTGCTTTTTAAATTCATTTTTAAATATTATAATTATTTATGTCTGTTACTTTTTACTTATAATTTTTGAAAGAAGAACACGTTCTCAATTTACTATTTATAAATTAGTTGATGAAGGTACAACTAAGGAAATTAAACACTTATAAAGTGAAATTTAAAAAAAATTCACGTGGTTTTGTGTTACGTAATAAAATAAAAAAATGTTTGGTTATGATCTCAAGGTTGCTTAGATAGAGAAAACGTAAAGTGAGGTAAATTTTAACTCGCTCAGTTAAAAAATAATAAAAAAAAGTTCAAACTAAATTAATTAATTACTTTATAGATATAAATATAATAAATCAAGGTATCATAGGATTAAAATATTATCCAAACCCGCTGTTCTGACAAAGCCGTCAGCTGTTTTCGAATAAAGTTTTCATTTTTCTTTTATGAACCTACGTCAAAGACCACGTCTGCGAGTATAATCTCCAAATGTCGAAGAATTTGAAATCCAACATTTAAGTTATCAGCAAAATATCGCCCGACAATTGTGAAAAAGTAGTCATAAACGAACTCAAAAGGTTCAACTGATACAATCCATCCACAGACGGTCAACTACATGGCATTGTATTTTGTCAATAATAATACTCTAAAGAGAAATTTCTCAAATCTGTCGTAAGGAATCGACTTTAAACAGTGAAAGTCCCGCCACTCATGGATTAAATTAACACACTCTACATGAATATCGCGAGAAGATAGGTTGTAATCCGGACTAAAGCAATGTAATAATGACTCATTAAGTAAGTGAGTGAAATAATGACAAGGTCCACGCATTACAGTAAAAGTTTCATCTGATGTTTTAGAATATTTATTTTATTTTATAAAATTATACAAAATATTTTTATTAGTTTCAATTCCGTTAAAAAATAAACCGTGTTAAAAGAAGGAAAGTAAAGCTATGTGACGATCTGTTATGTCATAAGTCAGTCACATCATTGTTATAAAAGAAGTTACGTAAACAATTTTACAATCGAATCACATGGTTTTACGTTACGTAATAGAATAACTTAAAACATCTTTAAAAAACCAGTTTAAATATTAAAAATATAAAGGTTTTTTTTCCTCTCTTTCATTTTATTTAATTTTAAATAACAATTTGAAGCTTAAGATCTGAAAAAAAAAAATTTCATGAAAATATCTATCAAGCTAATGGTGGGTGGGTGTTTGGTCCCTGAAAAAATAAGATTTTGCAAAGTTGAGAATAATCCATAATCTTCTGAAGCTGGAATAAGAAAGTTATATGACTACGTTCAACTGGTAATATAGAATTTATAAGGGAAAGCATTGAAAGTGACAGATCTTAAGAATTTAGATCTTAAATCTTGCGAGATTATTTTATCACAAGAAGAGCACATACTAAATAAGCAAACAATGTTGTCAACTTTTTAATTTCGTTGAGGAACAATCACAGAGTTTTGCTGAAAAGCTAAGAAACAAATTTCCATTGAAACATGGACTTAAGCAATTTGCCAATATTCTGGCATTAAAACATCCACGTCTTCATATTGGTTTCTTGTTATAATTTGGCGCGCATTTCAGTCTAGTGATGTCATTGAGAAATTTTGCCTTTAAAAATGCTACGATATTGTGAAATTTTGTGTGGCACAAGATTGTAAAATGTATAGTCAATGTTATGTATATTTGCTGTAATGTCTTTGTTATATATGTAACTCTTTTACAAACGTTTTTAGTCATTACAATCCATTTGATTAGGATTACGGCCTAGAACACCACCAAACCATATTGAGTGTGTGTGTTAATTTTCTTTTAATCGTGAGTGGCGGAATTTAGCATTAATATATCCTACGAACAACAGATTTAAAATAGAAAATATTACCAGTAATCATTCGATTTATGTCGCAGTTGGTTCCAAAAAAAGGGCGACGTAAATCGAATTTCATATTGCTTCATTTGCTTGTTTTCAAAAAGGAACTTAAAAAAGTTACAATAATCCCTCGATTTACGTCGCAGTTGGTTCCAAAAAAAAGGCGACGTAAATCGAATGACGACGCAAATTGAAGTTAAAGGGAACAAAAAATTTGACGACGTAAATCGAAACAACGTTAATCGAGGCAACGTAAATCGAAGGATTACTGTATTTCTTATTCATATTTCTTTGTTTTCACGACGTAAAAGCTTTGTTTTGAACTGAGAGTTCGTGTCCAGTAAGCTAATACTAGTTCGTGAACTGTGGGCTGCTCCTATGATAAATTTGCATAAAAAAAATTTGGAAATTGAAAGAATTGTTATAACAAAAAATTTGCTTTTTTTCTTTAAAATTTATTAAAACCTAGACTGTGTGTGTTGTTTTAATTAATTTTTATTTTTTTCCAAAATAAATTCATTTAGCAAGAAATGGCAGAGTAGGAAAAATAACAAGATAACAAATAATTTTAAAAGCCCATTTAATTGCAAGTAGCATTCTGTCCACATTTTGTGTGAACAGTGGTGCATGGTTAACTTTTATTTGTATGAGAGTGTGTGTGTGTTTTTTTTTTAATATTTTTTTTATACCCTCGGACGTACGTAGTTTTTCGTTTAAGAATTTCTCTTTTTTATGCAATTATTTCGTGTTGGTGCCTTATGTTCGGAATTATTTCTTTTTTTTTTATTTTTATTTTTTTTTTGATTAATATCAATTAATGGAAATTGTTTTTTCTTTATAGTTTATATTTTTTTTTATATATTTTCTAGAGGAATGAAACAACTGCACTAAATTTGATTTTTCCTATACGATGAGAAGTAGATTCAAATGTTGAATTACTAACTTACGTTTGAAAAATGGCACTTTCTTGTATTACAAGTATTAGAAAAAAGTGTTTTTTTAGATTAATTAAGGTTTTTAATTAAATTTAATTATTTAAATAATAATTTTATTTGTTTATTAACAATCTTCTAGTGGCTTACTTGTTACAACCAGGCGTACAGAAAAGCAAATCAAAGCCAATGACAATAATTTTCAAATTGTCTGTTCAATTCAATTCAAGGAATAATTAAATTGTTTGCCTTGTTAATTTGGATTTAAGTTTTTTTAAATATTTTTTTTTTTTTTTTGATTTCTTTTCTAAGACGCGTTATAATTTCCTTCTTTTTTTTGTGTCCACTTGACAAGTGTTTGCTACGTTTTAGACTGTTTGATTTCGGCACTTTTCCTTTTAACACTACGTTTTTATTATTATTAAATTTTTTTTTTGGTATTTCACTTGAATAAAATAAATTGTATATACAATATGAACGTTTTTTTTTATTCAAGTTGTTGTTATTGTTTCAGCTACATTGAGATGTTTTTTTTTTTTGGTTTTTGTTGTTTTCCTATTTTTTTTTTTTTTTTTTAAGTTTAACTTTTTTTGAATTCAATTTTTTTTTTTTTTTTGTAAAATTGTTTAAATAAAAGGCAACTTTTCAAACGAACGTCTATGCGAAAACTAATGTGTTTGAAAAGCGCATGAGTAATACGAATGAATTTTCTACTGTATACATTGAAGACAATCAGTATTGATGACGTTATTTAGCATTTAGATTTAGGTCTAAATGGTTAGCCAAATAAAATATTTTATTACTACAATAATTACAACAAATATCAAAAGAAAAATGAAAAAAAAAAAATATACGTATAGATATATGTATATGTAACACAACAACAACAAAATAAATAAAACAAACAAAAATTAAAAAAAAAATAAGAAAAAAATTTAATTTTTTTTATATAAAGATGACAAGAAATTCTTCACTCACACCCAGAGCATACCACACAAAAAGGAGAGAGAAAAAAAAACGCAATAGTTACCAGCAATCATTAAATGGAATTAAACGATGCCATAGATTTGGAAACAAACAACTGTCAAACAACAGAGTTTTTACAACATCCAACAAAGCAGCGAGAGAAATTCTACTATCGAGGAATACATAATAGCTACACTGATCAGTGTGGCATTAAGAATAAATGAGCTGCAGACATTTGTATACAAAATAAATGAAAACATTCATCCCGTCAGTGAAAAAAAATAAAATTAAATTTAAAGTGAAAAACAACAACAAAATTAGAAAACAAAAAAAAATAAAACAAAAATTTTTAAATGACCATGAAATTTTTAATAACACATCACAAAATAAACGAATTTTTCTGCTAAAATCCAAATTGACAAAAAAAAAAAAAATTTAACTTTCTATATATAAATAGACATATTTGTTGTCACATATATCTACATACATACATACATACACCCATACGTACATATGTATGTATGTATATGAAAATGATGTTTGAAATTATGGAATAAGAAACTGACAGACATGTTCTTGCATACGATGACAATGCCTACAGAAAATTAAAACAATATTTATTTGTACTCGTAAATGTCGTATTATAAGAATTAAGTGACAAAAAAAAAATAAAAGAAATTATAACAAGATCTTTCGGTTTCAGGTATCTTTTTGTAATGCAAAATACAAAATCTTTTTGTTTTGAACAGAAAATTATTAAAAATTAAGAGACTTCTTCAATTCACATCAAATAATCCATACAGGAAAAGTCGTCTATTTCTTGCTTATCATAGAGCATAGGTTAGGTTAAGTTGAATTGGCAGCCGCCTCAATGGGCATAGCTGTCTGGGGCCATATATAAGAGCCTTTTGTAATAATTACGAAGTTTTCTAGTGGGTAGGCATCCATTGTGCCAGCTCTTGCAAGGGTATCCACATGGTTGTTATCTTCAAAATTCCCGAGCACAGGAACCCATATGAGATCTAATAGCTGCTTTACTGTTGGTGAATATACATGTATGACCATATGATATGACTCTGATACTAGATGCGCACAGATGCAATTACTACAGAAAACGGGGTATGCAAGGGACAATCTAAAATTCAGTTGTTCTGAAAATATGCCCCATCCGACTTTGTTGCCTGATTTGGATCTATCAATAAATACTTGGATAAAGTTCTCTTAAGTAGCATGACCACGATCAAACTGAAGTGATCAAATTGCCATTTTTGTGATTGTATTGGTAAAGCTGTAATCACACGTACAGAAAACTGTCCTCACACGTACAGACTGAGAAGAGTTTGAAGAATATCAAAATACTTTTGATTTTTGCTGCCTGCGTTGCATAAACCACATGTTCTTCTCTTCTTTACAACAACAATACATGCAGTTTGAAGGTTCAATTTTGATGTGTTGCTGTGTTCATCAGCAAAACAAATATTACCAACACATATGCAAAATTGGATCAGTTCAGTTTGATCGTGGCCATTACATATGTAAACCATTATCATGAAAGGTTCTATCCGATATCTTCGTTGTAAAACTAGCATCGAAAGCGGGTACTGGTATTCTATAATCGTTGGGTACATTTTTACCCATCTCTGCCCAAGATTTTGACCTGTTCATAGCTTTTATACTACCATGCTTTCATTGCCGCTTTCGCAACCACTTGTTTCGCCAGTTAAGGATAGTAAACAATGTCTTAGATAATATAGTCCATAGAGCACCTGTTATCATGGTCCTCCATAGATCAAAAGTAATTGAGCTAATCCCCTTAGGGTTTGGCTTATGAGGTGAATAACAAAATCTCAATAAAAAAAATTCAAATACACTTGTCAACGGAAAAGAGCTTTATAGTATCTTTGTGTATCTTGTGTACTTAACTGTCCTTCATGGTTTTCTTTATTAAACTTACTTCATCTTGCATTAAAAGTGAGATTGTACTTGGTGTTGGGAAAAATATTTATTACACTTTTATAGGTACTTTTAAAAGCTTAAAACCATTTTATTTAACGCTCATATTTATTGCTCATTCTAGTCGCTATGCCACAGTGTACTATAAACGTTCTGTTATAACCGCAAGGAAAAATAGAATGTTTTGTAATTCATATGAAAATCATGATTATAGTTGGACTAACGTCACACACAAACCTAATGGCATTATGATTCACTCAGTAAGTTTTATAAGTTATTTTAAACGATAGACGTTTCGCAATCGCCTGTTGGGGTATTCGACGAGACGCTGTGGTTCATACCCCGCCTCAGACATCTCGAACATAAAGGAAGGTGAAAAATATTCCTTTCGGCGACTTCCTCTTAGCAATCAGCTGGTGAAAACTCTCTTACTTAAAAATCTGTTGTTCAGAGTCGACATTAAGCTGTTGGCGCAGCAGTCATGGATAAAATTAAGCATGCGAGAAGCTAAATTGTAGTCCTGACTACACTTTATTTTCTCTACTTTTGTATTCTGTTTTAACTATTTTTACGCATTCTTTGGATTTTCATTAAACACATAAACCGATATAGACATATACAGGTATTCCCCGACTTACGACCGAGATAGGTTTCTCTGTCATCGGTCGTAAGTCGATTAAGTCGTAAGTCGAATTTCATATAAAAAAAAAATTACATACTGTACTACTAACTTTGAGAGTCAGGATTCATTCATAAAATTCTAACTTTATTTACTAGTTTCAGCCATTTTTGGGAGGATATAAAATTATTCGCTTAAAAAAATTCCGACTTAGCTAATGTAATGTATTATTTGCACTGAAATATGTATGTATGTAAATCGAATTTTTTTACTTTTTTTTAATTTTTCTCATATATTTTAGGGATTCCCCGCAACTACATATTTGTCTTTAAGTATTTTCTATGAAAAAAAATGGTCGTAAGTGCGAATAGTCGTAAGTCGGGGACTACCTGTATGTACATAAATACATACATATACACTGGCAAACAACAGTGTATGGCTGTATTCACACGGGAACAATTGTGCTGGCGTAAAATGACAGTTTATAGGCAAGAGGGGTGAAGAGAATGGTTTTTCGGTGGCGGAAAGTTTCCACCAGCTACAACCCCGCATCACCCGCACAAAACTAATACATGCACATTTTTAAAACATCAAATGAATGCAAAAACACTAACACATACAAAGCTTTGTATACGTATTCATTTCATGCCAAACTAATATTCATTCCGTGTGATTTGAAAGAAACAAAAATTGTGCGACTAAAAATTGTTCTCGTCTGTATAGAGCCTATGAATGCAAACGAAATTGTTATGTTACACGCCGCAGAATATTTAATAAAAATGTGAAACAAATTTAATGGAAAGTGATAAATCATGCAGAGGAAAAAATTCCCGACTATTACCCATGTACGGTCCAAAGTGAATCAAATGAAGAAATGGAAGTGCTAACAGCCACTGTGTGTACATAGGCAATAATAATTGTGTTCCTCAATTAGAGAAACCAATTTTATATACTTACTAGCAGATTGTACCCGGCGTTGCACGGGTTATGTAGTTTGGATTAGTTTAAAAAATTAAAAAAAATTATTATTTGGTCATTTTTGCATTAAAAATAACAATAAATAAAAAACCGGTTTATATGTTTCGAATCCGGTTTCTTAAAAAATGCAATTTTTCAAATACTCTAAGTTTTTTAAATACTCTAAGTCCTAAATATAAATGCACTCAATTTGCCCGTTTTTGGCCCCTTTCCCCCTTTTTGGACCCATTTTGGTTCAACTTTAGAAACGGAACACCTCCAATAGCTATTTGGGGAACTTAACCAAGCTAAATCGTAAAAAATTACCTTTAAAACAGATAAAATACAGCATTTATGCATAAAAGTACTAATTTTTGCACATTTTTTCTCCCTTTGTCCTATTTTTTTCCCCTTTGGGTAAAAATTTTGAAAAGATTTATAGCCTATAACCTGCACCGACAAAAGCTCGATCAATATCCCAAATTTCAAGAAAATCGGTCCAGGCATTCAGGCGTGATTGGCTATGCACTCAATTTGCCCGTTTTTGGCCCCTTTCCCCCTTTTTGGACCCATTTTGGTTCAACTTTAGAAACGGAACACCTCCAATAGCTATTTGGGAAACTTAACCAAGCTAAATCGTAAAAAATTACCTTTAAAACCGATAAAATACAGCATTTATGCATAAAAGTAGTCATTTTTGCCCATTTTTTCTCCCTTTGTCCTATTTTTTTCCCCTTCGGGTCAAAAAGACTTATAGCCTATAACCTGCACCGACAAAAGCTCGATCTATATCCCAAATTTCAAGAAAATCGGTCCAGGCTTTCAGGCGTGATTGGCTAACAAACAAACAAACAAAAAAACAGACTTACAGAAAGATTTATAATATATATTAGGATGTACATATGTGCTGGCAGGGGTGTAACGAAGCACGCCGAGCAATGCTAGCAATACATAACAAAAATTTAAATATAAAAAACAGCTTGTACTCCCTGAGTATTGGAGTTTTTACTATTCTAAAATATGTTATAAATAAATATAAATAAAATTAAATAGTGTAAATGCAATCAAAATTCTATATCTTACCTTAATATTATATAGGTAGGTATAGTTTTTGTTTTTTAAATTAATTTGTTTATTAAATTTTCTTTAAAGAAAATCGTTTTTGACACAATTATAATAATATATGTATATGTATTCTTCACTATTGAATAGTATAATTTAATTTATTTTAATTAATTTATCTTAATTTATTTAAACTTTGAATTTGCATATTAATTGTTGGCGATTAACCCATATCTGTTATAAATTTATTTACTTTTTGTTTCAATGCAAACATACATCCATTTAAATTGACACACAAACACAACTCCTATTTTAGATCTTCTCTAATACCTACTTCGTTAGAATCGAATTTATAATTTCTTTTCAATTTTGTTGTATGTGGATGTGTATGAATAAATATTTTCTTTTTAATTCTATTTTGCGAAATTAAATTAAATTACAATCTAAATTAAATACTTTCCGGCAAAACAAAAAACACAACCACTCTAATTAAACACTATTTCGTTACACTTTATTTGCGTTTTCTTGATTTTTCCTTTTTTTGCTTTTTCTCTTCATCAGCCGGCGAACGCACAATGAAAAAACAAAATCGCAACACTACAGTACATGCATACATACTCATCTACAATGTGAGTATGAGAGTAAATATTTTTGGACACAAAAGGAGAGCCATTAAGAAAGCAACAATTTCGCAATTTCACAGTCCATAGTAATTTTATCAATCGAATTGAATTTATTTATTATTCATAAAATCATTTAATATAATCATTCACTTAAAGACGAACATGAAGAGGAAAAACCATTTATTGTGTATTTCTTTATTTTTTTTTTCAATAATTATTTTCAAATTAATATGAGGCAACAAAATAATTTAAAAGAATTTCTTGATTATTTCGTATGATTCTTGTGTATTATTATTATTATTACTGCTACTGTTGTTATAGCTGTTGTTGTAGTTGTTTGTTTTTTTTTTTTTCTTTCTTTCTTTTATTATTAAGGGTGTCTGTCTCTTTTTGTGAGCATGGCTTTTGAGCGCGGTTTCGTTTGTTTTGTCTGCTCTAATTGTGTATCTTTAATTGAATTGTTGCACAGAGTTGATTCATTAAAATTAATAAAAATGTTGATACAACAACTTTAAATTTCTTGATGATGAACACAAAAATAGAATATGAATCCAAAGTCACTAAAGAATAAGAAAAAAAAAACAAAAATATAACACACTAACCAATAACAAAAAACAACACAACTAAATTATTAATTACTGTGTGTTTATGTGGTTTAAACGATACACTCTTTATTTTGTTTTACAGTCGGTTACTGGCTGGCTCGTTCTTTATCTAAAGCCACAACAACAACAACAATAACGTTTAAAACAAAGATGACGGCTACTACGACGACAATAATGACTTACGACGTCGACGGTGGCACTGTTGTGTTTTTGTTTTTTTTTTTTTCCTTTATTTATTTAGTATTGTTTGTTTGATTTTGGAATTTCTGAATTCTGCACATGGTATGTATGGAGAAGTGTCGAATAGCAAGCAGCCAACAGTCTAGACAAGAGAGCAACAATTACAGAGAGCACTCCAGTCCCCAATGTATCCAATTAAACAGTGATTCTCAACTGTTTCGCTAAAACACTTTGTTCGAATTACATTTGCATTCTCTTAAAACACACACAGATTACTTGTTCTTCTTTTTTCTTTGAAATTAAAAAAAAAAAACATTTTCGCGCTCACTTTATTTTTCCAGAAGTTTTTCCTACTCGCACAAAGCGTCCGTCAAGAAACCCTCTCTAAGAGAACTAAAAAAAATTCTAAACAAAACAGCTATTCCCTGTGTACATATTCATTTTGTTTTTGTATCAGCAATAAGGGTATTTTTTTCGCCTGTGCATTTTTGTTCTCTTTATGAGAACTGAGTGTGCTTTATTGTTGTTGCTTTAATTCAAATTTGTTTTATTTTGTGAGAAGATAGTTCAAATAAAGGCAAAGAAACAAGAATACCATATGGGCATATGCGAACAAAAAACAAATGGAAACAAAAACAAAAATACACATGTGTTAAATGTCTGCTGGAAGTGTGTATGTTTTTGTTTCAAATTCAAGGTAAAGGAAAAAGGGCATAACAAAGTGTGTAAATGTTTTGTGAGTAAGTTGTGTACATTTTGAATTGAACAATATGTGAGCGTGTAATTACGGGCAATTGCTAATGTACATACATATGTATGTAATCGTTATTATTTTATTAGTTGTTGTTATTGTTTTACAATTGTAATCGTTTTTTTTTTTAAATAACAAAGACCTTACAAGGTTAGCCGTTGATTTTTTATTTCAATTTTAATTTTATTATTGGTTTATTTACTTCTGACCGTAGTCTATGCTTGTATGTATGCATGTATGTATGTACGTCAATAAATTTTATAATACACTCACAAATTTAAATTAATAACGAGAAATATCTGCATTAAAATAATATGGAAAAGTGATAAAATGCAACAGATTATAATTTATTAATAATACTGGATTCTTAACAAAATGTGTGAATAATTAAAAAACTGCATTGCTTAGTATTTTTGAAGAAATTTTGTTAATTATTTATTTAATACAGACACATACTTAGTTGATTACGCTCTGTTACGTAAAACGCGTAAGTATATAATTTAAAATCATTGAATAAAAACATTATCTGTTGAGGTATATGTATGTATGTATGTACCCTGAAGGAAACATGTCGACAAGTGTCTCAAAGTCACCAGTTTTGTCGACTATATTGGTGCCTTTATGGTGACGTTGTGATCGAAGCGTCAACAATTATTTAATTTGCCTTTGATGAGAAAAAAAATTGTCAAGAAATTATAAACGTTTAATAAAAAAAACAATCAATGTTATATAAAAATAGAAGTAGTGAAAATGAGACAATTATAAGTCCAAGTGTGAATCCTAATATATATTATAAATCTTTCTGTAAGTCTGTTTTTTTGTTTGTTTGTTTGTTTGTTTGTTGGTTTGTTTGTTAGCCAATCACGCCTGAACGCCTGGACCGATTTTCTTGAAATTTGGGATATAGATCGAGCCACTGCCGGTGCAGGTTATAGGCTATAAATCTTTTCAAAATTTCGACCAAAAGGGGGAAAAAAATGGGACAAAGGGAGAAAAAATGGGCAAAAATTAGTACTTTTATGCATAAAATCTGTATTTTATCTGTTTTATAGGTAATTTTTTACGATTTAGCTTGGTTAAGTTTCCCAAATAGCTATTGGAGGTGTTCCGTTTCAAAAGTTGAACCAAAAGGGGTCCAAAAAGGGGAAAGGGGCCAAAAACGGGCAAATTGAGTGTATAGCCAATCACGCCTGAACGCCTGGACCGATTTTCTGGAAATTTGGGATATTGATCGAACTTTTGTCGGTGCAGGTTATAGGCAATAAATCTTTTCAAAATTTTGACCCAAAGGGGGAAAAATGGGTCAAAGGGGAGAAAAAATGGGCAAAAATTAGTACTTTATGCATAATGCTGTATTTTATCTGTTTTATAGGTAATTCTTTACGATTTAGCTTGGTTAAGTTTCCCAAATAGCTATTGGAGGTGTTCCGTTACTAAAGTTGAACCAAAAGGGGTCCAAAAAGGGGGAAAGGGGCCAAAACCGGGCAAATTGAGTGCATTTATAATTACGACTTAGAGTTTTCAAAAAACTAGGTTGTTTGTTAAACCGGTTTCCGAATAATTTGAAAAATTACATTTTTTAAGAAACCGGTTTCAAACCCGGTTTCGAAACCGATGAACCGGTTTTTTATTTATTGTTATTTTTAATGCAAAAATGACCCAATAATAACTTTTTTTTAAATTTATAGAAAAATTTGTAAATAGGGTGTCCCATGACCACCCTTTTTGTAGAAATACCTCCCAAACGATGCCTGTTAACGCACTGATTACGAGAAAAAAATATTTTTTTGTAATAGTATTACGGTATTATGTTGTTTTTTTTAACTTTTCACGAGAACGTTTTAAAGTTTTGAATTTCAATACAAAACAATTGAAAATCACATTTAAAAATATTTTTTACAATTCTAAATTGATTTTTAAAAAAAATTGACACAGAGTTTGCATTGATTCCAAAAATGCAAAAATACATTTTTTTGTATAAATTGAGATATGCACTTTTTCATTGTTGCCACAAAATTATTCTAAATATAATCCTAATATATATTATAAATCTTTCTGTAAGTCTGTTTTTTTGTTTATTGTTTGTTTGTTGGTTTGTTTGTTAGCCAATCACGCCTGAACGCCTGGACTTATTTTCTTGAAATTTGGGATATAGATCGAGCTTTTGTCGGTGCAGGTTATAGGCTATAAATCTTTCCAAAATTTTGACCAAAAGGGGAGAAAAAATGGGCAAAAATTAGTACTTTTATGCATATATGCTGTATTTTATCTGTTTTAAAGGTATTTTTTTACGATTTAGCTTGGTTAAGTTTCCCAAATAGCTATTGGAGGTGTTCCGTTTATAAAGTTGGACCAAAAGGGGTCCAAAAAGCGGGAAAGGTGCGAAAAACGGGCAAATTGAGTGCATTTATATTTAGGAATTTGAGTATTCAAAAAACTGGGTTGTTTGTTAAACCGGTTTCCGAATAATTTGAAAAATTGGATTTTTTAAGAAACCGGTTTCGAAACCGATAAACCGGTTTTTTATTTATTGTTATTTTTAATGTAAAAATGACCCAATAATATTTTTTTTTAAATTTAAAGAAAAATTTATACAATAGGGTGTCCCATGGCCACCTTTTTTGTAGAAATACCTCCCAAACGATGCCTGTCGTAAATTTAAAAACATTTTGCATTTTTTAAACTAATCCAAACTATATAACCCGCGCAACGCCGGGTACAATCTGCTAGTACATATATAAAATAAAAATCTTATGGAATTTTTCCCTATCGACTCTGAAGAAAAACTGAGAGAATTTGATGCTATTTTGAAAACTCATTCAGACGAGTAATGCAGAACAAAACCTTCATGAAATATTTGGCCAAAATATTATCATGAATTTTAATGTTGATGGCTCTTTTGGCAAAAAGAGGTTGCGCGAATACTCAAATGTTTTTAAAGCCGTAATAGGTAATAAATGCTTGTTTGTGTTATCATAAATATTTGTAATATTTTAACAATTTGTTTCGTTTTTTAATATCCAGATGTAATATCAACTTTCAATGAAAATTCGGACAAAACACACACAGAGCAGCATTTCAGCGCCAAAAGAAAAAATATTTCAAACAAATGGGTCGCAGCAAAACCAAAAATAATGAAAACCGTGAAGAAGACGACTCTCCCAAAGAAGATTAATAATTTTACTTAATTTTAATAAAACAAAAACGTTATTTTGATGTTTCTATATAAATAAGAGAGACTGAATTAATATTACCTTTTTAGTTTTTATATTTAAATTTAATAAAAGGCTGTAACAATGAAATCGTACCTTTTTATTTTTTTAATAAAATATCAAATATTTACAAATATTGAAATTTTATTGTCGACTTTTACTACAGAAAAGTACCAAAAGTGTAGACTAGAACTGCTAAATTGTACTATTGATTCACTGGTTCTAATGTCTACATATGGTCCCAAAAGAAGTTTTCAATAGTACTAACGTCAGTAGTAGATTTTCAATGACACGTACATGTTAAATGTCTATAGTAAAAAGCATTGCTTGTCATATAATAAGTCAGTAGTACTGGTGACTGTGTCAATAGTAAGTCAGTACAGTTTCACTATTGACATTTCCTGCAGGGTATGTATAACATTAACAATAAATAAAACACACACAATATAAAAAAAAATTGTTGTTAAGCTCATTCAATGAATACCAACTTGTTAGGAACTCCTACTTATTAAGTCTCATTAAATATACAGATGTTTTGATGAGGAAATAATTAGCGAAACGTAACTGTATATTGTTTTTACTGACCAAGAATAAATTTAAGTTTTTCAATACATAAAAAATTTTCATAATATCCCTTCGAGACAAGCAAAGCTTATGAGAAGGAAAGGGAGAAGCTTATAGAAATTTATTTTGAAAAAAATCTTTGTATTTTAATTAAAAGTTTGTAGTGCAAAAAGAAGCCAAAAAGAAAAATAAAACTCGAATTTTAAAGACCCTATATATGTAAGTATATCGAAAAATATCTACGGGAAATAAATTTATTTTTAAAAATTAGAATGTTAAACATCAGAATGCATTAATATTGCATTTGAAAGAGTTGTTATACAGTGGACAGTAAAAGTCTTAGTACTCCAATATATTTTGGCAAAGAAAAAGTCTCCACAGGCTTAATACTCTTGCACAAAGTCCCTATATGACTTCAAGAGAGTATTTAGGAGAGCATTTGAAAGCACCGTTACGTAATCGCTAAACCTTAAGCAAAAGTCAACCGAAAAACTTGCTCATGGTGCCACCAGAACAAAACTTGTACATTCAATTTCAAATTCCTTTGAATTTTAAATTTACTCAGGGTTCTCCTTGGGGGTGCCCATGGAGTCATCTGAATCTTTTCCTTATTTTTCTCTTGTTTTATGAAAAAACATTAAAAACTTGTTTCTTTAATAATAAAACAGAGATAAATTAATAAAATAAATATAAAAACCTTAATTTTTTATATAAATTGTTGGTTAAAACTCATGAAATTGTCAAAATATATTGGAGGACTATGACTTTTGCTGTCCACTGTAAGTATAGCATATATTCTGTTCAATTAGTGTTATATTTACATATCGTATGACACCTACAGCAGTATTATCTGCACTTGCCGGAATAGCGTCGATTAGCTTAAACAGTATTTTATAAGTGCGAAATAGGGCAAGCCAAAGTGAAACTCACACCTTTCGAATGCAAGTTCTTGGAGAACCAAATGGAGATATACGGTATATAACATCTGACGAGAAAGTTGATAGAGGAATGGATTATAATAACGATGGATTGCAACAACAAATGGTAAAATTATTCAACATATGCTCAGGAGATAATGAAAGAAAAGACAGAACATATGCGAATATCAGATACGAAGTTCTAAACGCAGTACACATATAAGGCGGACGGAAGAGTAGATTTGACAATGGAAGCTACATACATGGCCTAATCAATGAACTCCACTCCTAAGTAATTTGTGGTCGGATTCGAAATGGTCCCTTCTTATATTCGCTTTCACGTCCATAGAAAAAAGTGTATCACAGTATAGTACATTATAGAATAGTATGGTATATATTAGTATTTATGCTATAATATCGTATAGGAAATATAGTATATAATAGTATAATACAATATTCTATAGTATACTATACTATATATACTATACTCTATACTATACTATGCTATACTATATACTATATAGTATAGTATAGTATACCACAGAATAGTATAGTATAGTATAGCGTACAGAATAGTATAGTATACTATACTATAGAATAGTAGTAGTGTTTTGGCTTATTAGACGTAAAGCCCGTGTTCGTATCCCAAGTCAGATATAAGATAGTATAGAATAGTATACTATAAAATATATAGTATACTATAAATATACAATAGTATAGTATACTATAGAATAGTATTGTATACTATAGAATAGTATATAGAATAGTAGTAAACTATAGAATAGTTACAGTATATCATAGTATATTATAAAACCTATGAACTTCAAACTAAATGTTATAAAATTCCCCAAATAAATGTTCCTACTGCCATTATTTGTTTTTTTTTTTACTTAGAATAGAATAAAGAGTGTACAAATTAATTACTTTGAGTGTTTCATAAATAAATTATTTTTAATATCGATTGCTCGCTTCGGTTAAAATGAACAAGTATTGATTTTATATACCACATACATACATATGTATGTATGCTACAAACGAAAAAGAGTTATAAAATTGATTAAACTAAAATCTAAACATATGTATGTACATACAAAACAAAGTTATTAAAGACCACTTTTTTGCTTATATAAATTGCATTTAATACAAGGTTTCTAATTAACTTACCAACGTTTATTGATTTTAGTATTTGATTAACTTTGAAATTGAAACAAATAGAAATAATAAATTGTGATTATGCTTTTAATTTAAAAGTTTTTTTTGTTTTTATTTTATAAATTTATTAAATTTTTTTTAAGTTGTTTATAGCGCATTATGAGTATTTGTCTTTTAATATCAAATTTTAAGAAACTTTAAAATTCTTGAAATGCTTTTAATAAAATTCTTGTTATTGTAATTAATCTAATAATAAAAAAAAGTTTAACAATTTTATTTTTTTGTTTCATTTTCACTATTGTCTTTTGAAAATTTAAAATTAAACCAATTATAAATTACTTTTTAATATTAAATATGCTTTTTTGTCATTCTAATTGAGCCCTTTTTTGTATTTTAACATGGTTATACTATTTTTGTTTGTTTTTGTTTTTTTCCCCTTAATATTCTATTAATATTACAGATTTATTGCTTAATGCTTGAATTTAAAAATAATCTAAAAATAAATTTTGAAAAAAATGTCAATAAATATTAATTGTTAGTAGAAAAATGTTTAAAGAAAACTATGGATGTACATACGTACCACTTTTGTTAGCTGCTGCATATTTATAATTGTTACTGTCTTTGCCCACATAAAAATTAACATCGGGTGTATCTTTCTGTCCATTATCACGCATATACGACTTATTGGCAGTCTTAAATTGAAGACCGACACTGCGAAAAAAACAATATTAAACACATAGGAACATGGAATTGAATTTATTTTTCATCATCATTTTCATTCATTTTCACATACAAATTTCCATTTGCGAATTCTTAATAAATTGCAAATAATTGTACATATATGTATGTACATGTACATGTACGAGTATGTAATAATTTTGCTTACATGCACTTGCATTCTTAAGAAACTTACATTCTTATTGAATTCATATCACTTGTACTGCGTTCTTTGTCCATCGATTTAACTCGTAAATATTTATGTTTCACATCAACACCAGATGTGAATTCCTTTAAATGAAAGAAAAAAAAAACAAACACACATACACATATAATAATTAAAATGAAAAAAATTAAAAAATTATTAATACTTTAAATACTTATGAATGTATGTACATACATACATATGTATGGTATACATACACACATAGATATTCAATAACTGTTAGATAAATTACTACACTATGGAATAAAAATCACCGTACACGAGTTTTAATTCATTAGAACAAAAATTCAAAAAGGTAGATAGGCAATAGGCTGGGGGACGTGTAAGGCCGTAATAACCTTAAAAAAGGGTGAAAAAGCAGAAAATGAGGAATGTCGAGTGTGAAGACAAATATACATAGAATCCCACAATAATCTACAGAAGACCATAAATATCGGCTTCCCATAAAGAACAGAAACTTTTAAAAAATCCTCTGCGTATGGCATTCAACATTCTTCTGCCAAGAGATTCCATGCAGAAATTTGGCAGACACTCTCTGGTCTAGTATCACAACGTCGCACAGAGGGGCATTTTGCCTGAAAACCTGGCCAAAAAGGCAAAAATGAATTTAAAGAAATTTAAGAAACTGAGTATGCAGTTCGATAGACAACAACAAAATTCTGCATTATATAGTGAATTTTCACGACTTTAAGTTGAGATTTGTAGATTTGAGACGATGTCAAAGTCAGGAAAGTAAAGAAAATTAAACGCGTTTTTGGTGTTTTTTTGAAATTTTAATAGGTTTATATGATATTTTTTATGGCTAAACGAAAGGTATGAGCAACTGCTACTTTTACTTTTTTTATATATATGTAAGATGGCAACCCCGAACGATCGGGAACAGAGAGTAGATGAGAAGATGAGAAGAGAAGAATATAGGAATAGAAACAGAAGTAAAGTCAGAAAAAGGATGAGTTATTAGAGTTAGTCGTAGAGTGAACAGTGAGATAATAAGTTGTAAAGAAGTCGAAGAAAGTTGTTTTCAGTTGGTACAGTCGTTTTTATTTCAAAGAAAAAATAAAGATAAGTTGATGAAAGTTGTGATTTAAAGAAAATCTAATTTTTGAAATACTTAAAAACTAACTAAACTTATTGTAATAATCCTTTTTTTTGTGAATTTTTAAATAACACTATTAAAATTAATAATGTTTGAAATTATATTTAAATAAAATATTGAATTAAAAATAAAAAAAAGTGAACTATATTATTTTAAAGGAAATTATAACCTTTCATCTTTACATTTGGGGGCTCAACCGGTCCTTTAAAATAAAAAAATAAAATATCCATATCCAAATACAGTTTAAAGCGTTTTACAATACCATAAAGTGAAACTCTAGAACAGAAATTCCATGTACATAATATGCAAATATATGAAGCAGAAAGTAACAGTTTAACAAATTCAAAGGAAAATAAAGTATATAACACCAGAGCACGGGCAAAAGAAAGAACAAAAAGTGAGAGAACAAAAAGTGAGAGTGACAAGTTCGAAGTTAAGGTGAAAACATATAGTGTGGTGAAAGACTCAAATAAAACAAATAAAGAAACAGAGAACAAAGAAGTGTCAAAAAAGGGAAAAGTAACCGAAAGTAGTGGAAGTAAGGAAGCAATAGAAATAATCAAAACAGAGAGTATAAATATCAAAACAAAAAAAATTGAAAATAGTGGAACAATAAACATGGCCAAAAATTTTGAAAATGAAGATTTAAATTTAAATGACAATAATCAAACGGAACTAAGTAACTTAATTCGTTTACTAACAATAAAAATACAAAAGGACGAAGAACATAATAATAAAATCGGTGTCACGGTGGATAATTTGGCAAAAATAGTACCAAATTTTGATGGTGAGAGCATTACAGTGGAGCATTGGCTAGAAAATTTTGAACAGAATGCTAAGGCATATGAGTTAAGCGAAAAACAAAAATATGTTCATGCTAGAAACAAAATTGTCGGCACACCTAAATTATTTCTCGACACGGTTACAGTGAGTGATTTCGAATCGTTAAAAGATTGCTTGTTAAGTGAGTTCAAAAAAAGTTACAGTAGCATTGAGCTCCATAGAATGTTGGAGAACAACAAAAAGAAGGAAAGTGAAAGTTTCCATGAGTACATATTGAAAATGAGAAAAATTGCGGCATTGGGCAATATTGAAGAAAAATCGGTAATTCGGTATATTGTAGACGGTTTGAAAATAAGAAAGGAACTAAAATATCAAATGTATACGGCAACAAATTATAAAGAATTACGCGAAAAATACGAAATATTCGAAATGATGAACTTTGACCGAGATTTTTACAATAAATTTAATGACAGTGCAACTAATACGAAAAATAAACCTAAAAAATTTGAACATTGCTATAATTGTGGTTCTACAGAGCACAAACGGAGTGAATGTAAAAGTCTGTCGAAATGTTTTAATTGCAATAAGTTCGGACATATTGCTAAAAATTGCAATAAAACTAAAGATACTGAAAAAAATGTACAATTTGTGATTGATCAGTCGCGTTGTAAAATTATTTGTTTTAATAACATCGAAATCAAGTGCTTAGTAGACACCGGGTCCGACATATCCATTATGAAATACGGCATATATAAAAAATATTTCGCACCGCAATCGTTAGAAAAATGCAAATCAGTGTTACGTGGTCTCGGTAATGCGAAGACTCAACCAATCGGGTGTTTATCTGGTACGGTCCGCGTGGATAATATAGTAACTGTTCACACCTTTGTTGTTATACCAGATAATGGCTTAGTTTGGGACGGAATTATCGGACACGATTTCATTAAACATTTTATTCTCATGGCAGACGACAACGGTTATGTCTTTAAAACAAAAGAAGTGATGCAAGATGAACTCAAAGTATATAACGTAAGCGCTGAAGAAATCGATGTTGACTTCAAGTTCAAGGATACCGTAGGTAATTTAATACAAAATTATAATTTTAAAAAGGCCACAGAAGAATGTCCGGTTAAAATGCATATAGTACCAAACGAAAAAATGAAACCATTCAGACATGCTCCCAGTCGACTAGCACCAGCAGAAGAAGAAGCTTTAAATTCACAAGTAGAAGAATGGTTAAGATGTGGTATTATAAGAAAATCTACGTCTGATACGGCCAGTAGAGTAGTAGTCACCAAAAAGAAGAATGGAAGCTTTAGAATATGTATTGATTTCCGTCAGCTAAACACTATGGTGTTAAAAGATGCATTTCCGGTACCCATTGTTGATGAAGTTTTGCAAAAGTTGGCGAACCAAAAGTTTTTTATTACAATGGATTTAGAAAACGGATTTTTCCACGTTACAGTTGACGAGTCTAGCAGAAAATATACAGCTTTTGTCACGAAAAGAGGCCTTTTCGAATTTAACAAAGCACCATTCGGATTTTGCAACTCCCCAGCATGCTTTGTACGCTACGTAAATTATGTCTTTCAGGACTTGATAAATGAAAATATTATGGACTTATACATCGATGACATAATTAATAATGACAAAATAGAAGAGGAGTGCATCAAAAAGCTTGAACGCGTTTTAGACACAGCCGCACGCTACAATTTAAAGTTTAATTGGACAAAATGCTCGTTTTTAAAGACAAAAATTGAATTTTTAGGGCACACCGTCGAAAATGGTAAAATATCTCCAAGCAGTGCGAAGATAAAAGCAGTTGCCAACGTTGCAGTACCTAAAAATGTAAAGGATGTTCAATCGTTTCTGGGCCTTACAGGTTATTTCCGCAAATTTATAGAAGGTTATGCGCAAATTGTTCGTCCGTTAACCGATCTGTTGAAAAAAGACACGGTATTTCGTATAGGCCAGAAAGAATCTGAAGCAATAAGCACGATTAAAACAGCATTGATAAGTGAACCAGTTTTGCGGTTGTATGACAGAGAAGCGGAAACTGAGCTGCACACTGACGCCTCGAAAAATGGTTTTGGAGCAGCATTAATGCAGAAATATCAGAGTCGATTTCATCCTGTATTTTTTATAGCAAAAAGACGTCTCCACAGGAAGGTCGCCTATATAGCTACATATTGGAGGTTAAAGCGGCATATTTAGCTTTCAAAAAATTTCGTCATTACCTTTTGGGAATTAATTTCAAGTTGGTGACAGACTGTTCTGCATTTAAGCAAACTATTCAAAAGAAAGACATACCACGTGATGTAGCACAATGGGTAATGTATCTACAAGATTTCACATACACCGTTGAGCATCGTACTGCAAATCGTTTAAAACATGTTGATCACCTAAGCCGTTATCCAGTTGATATAATGATTGTCTCGTCAGATATATCGTCCAGATTGAAAAGCCTGCAGAATAAAGATGAATAGATCAAAGCAGTTGTAAAAGCGTTGGAGGTGGGTTCCTATGAGAACTATAAGCTGAAAGGAGGCCTCGTATATAAATGTATGGAGGGCAATGATTTGTTGTTGGTGCCAAAAGCTATGGAGTCAGAAATAATTAGAAAGGCACATATGAATGGTCATTTTGCCAAGGAAAAAACAATACATGCAATACGGCAAAAATACTTTATTCCGCATTTAGAGCGTAAAGTGGAGCAAGTCATAAACAATTGTGTCGAATGTATCATTTACAACAAGAAAACAGGGAAAAAATATGGTTTTTTGCACTGTATTGGAAAAGGCACTATTCCGCTGCACACCATACACGTCGATCACTTGGGTCCATTAGATGCTACGTCAAAACAGTATAAATATATATTTGCAGCTGTCGATAGCTTTTCAAAATTTGTTTGGTTATACGCGACAAAAACAACAAGCTCCGAAGAAGTAATTCGACACCTACAAAGCTTGTCAGATGTTTTTGGTTTTCCTTGCCGAGTAATCAGCGACCGAGGTTCTGCATTTACCTCAAAACTGTTCCAAGAATTTTGCAGTAAATCAGGCATCGATCACGTCGTAACAACAACAGGTGTACCACGCGGCAACGGGCAGATCGAGCGCGTAAATCGAGTTATCTTGTCAATCATCTCCAAACTATCACAAGAGGAGCCAGATAAATGGTTTAAACATACTGGAAGAGTTCAAAAAGATATAAATTCATATGTTCATAATTCTACTAAAACGTCGCCATTTGAACTAATGTTTGGTACGAGAATGAAAACAGATATTGATTCAAACATTCTAGAAATGCTGGAAAACGAACTGATTGAACATTTTAACGAAGAACGGCAGCAATTGAGAGCAGAAGCAAAACTACAGATTGAAAAGGCGCAAGAGGCATATAAAAGAAATTTTGATAAGAAGCGAAAAGAAGCAGTGATTTATAAAGAAGGTGATTTGGTTGCTATAAAACGAACGCAGTTTGTATCAGGCAAGAAGCTTGCGAGCGAATACCTTGGTCCATACGAAGTAACAAAAGCCAAAAGAAACAACCGGTACGAGGTGAGAAAAGTAGCTGAATGTGAAGGGCCAAGCAGTACAACAACCAGTTCCGACTACATGAAGAGATGGGTGGATAATGAAGAAGATGCGTCAGTACTGTCATCTGGGACAGACGACTATCAGAATGGCCGAGTGTAAGATGGCAACCCCGAACGATCGGGAACAGAGAGTAGATGATAAGATGAGAAGAGAAGAATATAGGAATAGAAACAGAAGTAAAGTCAGAAAAAGGATGAGTTATTAGAGTTAGTCGTAGAGTGAACAGTGAGATAATAAGTTGTAAAGAAGTCGAAGAAAGTTGTTTTCAGTTGGTACAGTCGTTTTTATTTCAAAGAAAAAATAAAGATAAGTTGATGAAAGTTGTGATTTAAAGAAAATCTAATTTTTGAAATACTTAAAAACTAACTAAACTTATTGTAATAATCCTTTTTTTTTTGTGAATTTTTAAATAACACTATTAAAATTAATAATATTTCAAATTATATTTAAATAAAATATTGAATTAAAAATAAAAAAAAGTGAACTATATTATTTTAAAGGAAATTATAACCTTTCATCTTTACATATATATATATATATATATCTCATATATTAATGTTAAAATTATTCGTTCAAAATTTAAAAATAATAAAAATTTTGCATTTTTTTACCCTCCCTAAAAAAAGATAAGGATTTTAAAGGTGAAAGTAGTTTTTAGTAGTTTAATGTTAAATACTACAAGAAAATATGAACTCTCTACATTCAGGAACAAACAAAAAAGTTTGCGCAATTATTTTTGGCGATTTTTTGAAAATTTTACTGTTTTTTGAAAAATTAAAAAAAATTAGACGCAGTGTAATAAAGTCATAGCCAATAAAGCCATATGGCCTTATTTCTCAATAGAATGAGACCCAAGTGCAATAACGCCATAATCGTGTGGAAATAACGCCATAACAATTTAAGGTTGAGCTCGGCTGATAGGTTACTTTTAAGCAGTGAGCCTTTTATAAGTTGCAGTACTCAAAAATCGCGAAGGAATAGAAAAGCATTTTCATCAGATACTATTAAATTACTCCTTCCTGACATTGATTATGAAAATGATAACGATTTTAACGATTGTATTTAATTTCACTTTTCAAGTATTTTTAAGTTAAGTATTAAATAATGTAAAATAAATATTATAAATAAATATTAATTATCATAGAACATTAAAAACTTAATTCAACTATTATAACTATTGTGGTACCTAGGGGCACTTATGACCCGATCATAATAAAATCAGGTAGAATGATTCACATTCATATTAAACATGTTCATGTCGAATTTCATCGAGGTAATAAAATGTTTAAGCTAATTATAATAGCTAAACATATTTTCTTAAGGGGCCCTATTTTGGACCTAGGGGCAATTATGGACCGACCATAACAAAATTTGGTAATATGATTTAGATTTACAAAATACACGTTCATACCGAATTTCATCACGATACCGATATTTTTAAGCCGTTTATAAGCGTAAACGTGAATTTCTAAAGTGGACTTTATATGGGGACTAGGGTCAAATGTGATCCGATTTTCAACAAACCTTACACCATGATTTCCTAGTACACAGAACTGATCCATGCTAAATTTTATCATGATTGTTGCATAATTACCATAACTATGTGTAAATAAGTGCAATTTCGAGGGGAATTTGTATGGGGGCTAGGCGAAATCACGGACGGATTTGAACTAAAATCAGTTGGGTTCATCCTTGGGCCTAACTATCACTAACACTATTAAAAAAATTCCAGCCATTAACTCATAAAACACTTCTATTAATTTTGGCCAGGTTTTCAGGCAAAATGCCCCTCTGTGCGTCGCCAAATTAAATCAATTACCAGTTTCATGCTAAACTTATCAAACGCCATGAACAAGCAAGTCGTACCACCATTAATCAATGACTAAATATTCTTAGCCGCATAGCAAACCTACCTAACTTTCCAGCGGCTCTGCTCCTTTTCTCGAACACATTTCCTAATGTGAGGCAGACTTAAAAAGTACAACTATTCATCATTATTTTCAAGTTTTCATCATTGTAATGGGAACCTAACCCCTAAAGAACATAAGCTTTTTCGAGTCCTCAAAGTCAAACATAAACAATTTCTATTTCATCCAGTTTCCTATAGAGTCCTTACAGATACGTACTTATACTCGCCTTGAGGTTCTCATGACTGTTAACGAATATCACGTACAACAATGCGCAGTAATAAGTGGCGTTTAAAATGAAACTAGTTTTACAAGTATGATTCCGATATACCCAACGATAACAGGGACCAATGCAACATTTTTAACTCAGTGGCTGTTCTAATCATAAATTTTGCAAAATTTGTGCTGCTTCATTATTATTTTCTACTTACATCTCTCATGATATATGTGATCTCCAGATTATTAACAAAACTATCGAAAAACTCTGGATATAAATGCAGCACATCCAAAAGATCATCTCGATGAATTTTGTGCAAATCACAGTAGGTCAAGGCACGTACATTTGCGTTTGATTTGCCAATGTTGGGATAGATACAAGGATTCTCGCCAAATATATCATCTTTACCTAGAAAATGCAAAAATAAATACAAATTAATTAAGCTTCTTCATATCGTATGTACTAAAGAATATATTTTTTACGTTTACGTTTATTTAAAGAAAAATGTTCAATATTTGTTTAAAAATTTCAAATTCGCGTCAAATTTCAAAGACGATCAATTAACATGTTGGGGACAATTATTAAGTGCTGCTACCTTAATTGATTTAAAAATTTGTTTACAAGTTAATTACTTTATCCGTAAAACTGTCACAATATTTTAGTTTCGATAATTACACTATGCGACAAAATGAAAAAAATTTAATACACCCGGCTAATGAGATAGTGTAGGTTGTGAGTTTTGTTGAATAGATCTCAAAAATATTTTTTTTATATTTCTCGAACCCTGCAAACTTTTTTATTTGACAAAAACTGTTTTTTTGGACTTTACGCACAAATTTCTGGATTAGTCAAACCTTTCTGACTCGATTTCCAAAATTTAAATCTTGTTGGAAAAGGGAGAGATGGAGCTTTAAAACGGTATACATATATCTATTATTTGACTTAATATTCTATAAGTTTTGATGAGGTAAACTTGGAAAATTCGAATTTTCTTCATATTTTTTCTAGTTTGTCCGTTCATAGTAGCAAACTTTAACAAAAAAATATAGGATGAGTGATAATATTCTTAAAGTCTGTTCTCTTGTTTGGCATTTCGTTTGATCAAATCGAGCAAAAATTACCGTAGTTATCATATAAATAGTATAACAGTCGTGTTATATTTTTTATATATGTCATCTCATCAAATGAACTTTTAGTTCAAAAATTTTCAGAATTTTTGATGGATCTTGATTGTTTATCACAAAATGTGTCAATTTCACGTTTGAGCGACCACCAGAAGTTGTCCAATATTTGCGTAAAGAGAAATAATAGTATTTGCAAAAAACACAAATATTAGCCTATTTCAGGAATCGTGCAAACGTGAAATTGACCCATTTTGTAATAAACAATCAAGAGCCTTCAAAAATTCTGAAAATTTTTGAACTAAAAGTTTATTTGATGAGATGATATATATAAAAAATATAACACGACTGTTATACTATTTATATAATAACTACAGTAATTTATATAATAAATACAGTCCGATTTGATCAAATGATGGTTCAATGTCTTCACAAGAGAACAGACTTTAAGAATATTATCACTTATCCTATATTTTTTTATTAAAGTTTGCTACTATGAACGGACAAACTAGAAAAAATATGAAAAAAATTCGCATTTTCCAAGTTTACCTCATCAAAACTCATAGAATATTAAGTCAAATAATAGATATATGTACACCGTTTTAAAGGTCCATCTCTCCCCTTTACAACAAGATTTAAATTTTCGAAATCGGGTCGGAAATGTTTGAGTAACCCAGAAATATGCGCGTAAAGTCCAAAAACACAGTTTTTGTCAAATAAAACAAGTTTGGAGGGTTCCAGAAATATAAAAAAGGTATTTTTCAGTTCTACTCAACTAACTGAACAACGTGGACTATGTAGTTACTCGGGTGTATTTTCACTGTCGCACCGTGTTACTTACAAAAGTGATTACAAATAACGAACGAAAGAAAACAGATACAATTTAAAATGCTTACGAAACATACCCAATATAACGATTGTTGTATTGTCTCGCTGAATCTCTATGGATCCACGAGCTATAAAAAACAATGAAGTCAACACATCACCCTTATGCACTAGAACATCACCAGGTGGAGCATGTGTGGTTTTAAATTTTAACGATAATGCTCTAGAATTGAAATTCAAACAGACACGTATACATACATAAATAATTTTTGTTAATAAATTTATTTCGCTCATACAAACCTTAAACAGCCCGGACTGGCACCCGAGAAAGCTGGACAATTCTGTAATAACTTACGATTTAAATGAAGGCAAATATCGGCTTGTAGGCATTCGGGGAAACCCTTTAGAACAGAATTCATATCAATGCCATTAGTATAGGTCCACGCATGCTGGAAGTACTCCTCTAAGCGTTGTCTTAAAGGATTGGGTATCTAAATATGATTGTGGCATGTTTAAAATAAAAATTTCATTAAAATGTATAAATTTGTGGCAAAAAAAAAAATTGAAAATGAAAAAAAATAAACATACGTAAGCAATAGATTTGGAAATGTGACCTAGCGTGTGGTGTCACATAACCAAGTCTACTGCTATTTCTATAACAGTCAAATACGGCTATAACGATTTCTAAACAATTTTGTATTTGGTTTTTTGTTTTTTTTAGCACAATACCGTCGTTATAGCCAGAAAAATAAAAGAGAATTTTGATTTTCGTTAATATTGTTTTGTTGTTGTTAGAGTAATAAAGTAAATTTATTTTAATTTGTTAGTTTCAATGAAAAATACCTGATGAAATCTTATAAATTCTCGCACCCTTAACATTTGTGTATGATAGCGGGCTGTACCCGAATACAATCGTTGGATAATGGCCGAAACATTACCGAAAATACTAGCATACATTAAGGCTGAAATTAGTATATTCAATAAAGGCTGATATTGATTTGTATACGGTTACAAAAGCTACTATAATAAGTCAACTTACATCCCACCAACATAACACATATTGTAAAAATTTTCTCTGCATCTGTATTTGGAGCCACATTACCGAATCCCACCGAAGTCAAAGAGGTAAACGTAAAATATAGCGCGGTTACATACCGGGACTGTAAATATTAAAGTGTTTAGGTGTTATTCTCACTCAATCTCTAACTCTCTCGCTCTTAATCATTCTCTCTCTCTCTCTCTATACATGTGTATGTATTTATGTATGTATGTATTGATGTGTTGTAGGTTGCAACCACTTGGAGATTGAACAGCTTTTCTTAGGTTAGAGGAGAATGTTGGTTGGCGTGTGTGTGTGTGTGTGGGTGTGTTTGTGTGTGGACACAATGTTTTTGGGATTTATACAAGTACAGTGTAAGTAGGTGTGAGCGTGTGATTGGGTGTGTGTGTTTACCTTGATAGAAGGACCACCGGTTTTATTTTCAGAATAGGGTTCGTCAATATCATTCCCCAATGTATGTAACCAGCCTATATTTTTTGACATTGTAAGTTCAGCATTGCCAATGGCATACCTATAAAAAGGTGGAAAATATTACAGCAACGTTACGTGCAACTCAACTCAATACCTTTGACCGGTACATAAAATCTTAATAGAATTGTTTATTTATAGAATATATATACGATTACGATTACGAATACGAATTTTGAAATTGAAACAAAAGATTGGAAAATTTCGAATTACAACAAATTAAATCATCATCATAATTATCATCATCATCAGCACCATCATTATTTAGTAATTCAGAAAAGCATTATTTTCAAAGTATTAACAGCGCAAACAAATTCAGTTAAAAAACGTAAAAAAATGTTTTGTTTTTGTATTCAAAAATAATTACATACAATACAATATGTATAAACGTTTATTGGCTAAAGCTGGTCCATATTTTTATTTATTTTTTTTTTTTTTTACACAAAAATTTTGTTATTTTTCTTTTTGAGCGGCTCCAAATATTTTCATCAAAAAAAAAACCATTCATCCACATACAATTCCATTTAGATTTTTTTTTTTCCTTTTGTATTGTTGTGTGGTGAAAAAAAATCTAAATTCTTGATTATGGAATAAATTATTGGGAAAATATTCACCATATATGTGCTTCAAATTTGAACAATTTGAGAGTTAAAGAAATCATACAAATATTCCAGTATATTTACAATATTATACAATATTTAATAGCAAAAGCAAAATTAATCAATTAATTAGTTAATAAGAACATTTTAATTCAAATACAAAATGAATTCAATGCAAATATAATGCAAAATGATAATAAAAGGTTGTTTGATAAATTATTTCTCTATTTCGTTAAACTATGTATTTAAAGGCATTACAATAAAGCAGTATTCAATACTCACCCCATTTCTAAGAACTCATTTTCAACACAGATTGTTACCTTTTCTTCAAAAGTGGCAATTAAAATCGCACCTTAATCACATTCAATCTTGAAATGTTTTTTTTTTTTTTTTTTTTTTTTTTTTTTTTTTTTAATTTGAACCTAATAATTGTAAACTATACTAGAGACCGCCAACGCAGTGGCATTTGCAGAAAAGGCCTTCCAAATTGGTTTTTCTTTCTCAATAGTGTTTTAAAGCATGGGATACAATGGGAACGTAGATTTTGTTAAATCAAAGCTTACTTGAGCACACATAGGAGATACTAAAGGGTCCGCCAAATAACTTTTTTTTTTTGAAAATGCTTTAAAAAAAAAAACTACTGAATATTTTCTCAAATTTCTTTTTTTATTTGAAAGTACAATCCTTCCGGTTAATAATAGAAAATAGTTTCATTCAAATGGCTGCCTTGGCTGGCCATGCAGTAGCCTACACGATCGGTCCAATTTTTAAGCACATTATCGATTGTGTGCAGCTGTATTTCACCAATGGCTTCACGAATATTGTCCTTTAAAGCGTCAATTGTCTCTGGCTTGTCGGCGTAACACTTATCTTTGACGGCACCCCACAAATAATAGTCCAACGGTGTCAAATCACAGCTCCGAGGTGGCCCAATTATGCCTCTGGACCAAAATCCGCACCAAATAGTGACTCGTTTTGGGTGCGTCGGCTTTTCAATGTATGCGTGCGAGTTTTCTGGCCCCAAATGAGAGAATTTTGCTTGTTTACATACCCGCCAAGATCAAAATGAGCTTCATCTGAAAAGATGATTTTTTTGCCAAAATCGGCATCTTCTGTAAATCGATCGCAGGCCCACTTAGCGAAGCGAAAACGCATAATCATTTATTTTCCATTATTAACCGGAAGGATTGTACTTTCAAATAAAAAAAGAAATTTGAGAAAATATTCAGTAGTTTTTTTTTTGAAGCATTTTCAAAAAAAAAGTTATTTGGCGGACCCTTTACATAAAGCGATACCCCTGAACTAACTGTCATTAGCTTCATTAAAATTATAACAGTTTTCGCCGAAATAAAATCAGACATTGGAAGTTATTGTGGACAATACTATCTTCTTGGTCAGCCCTTGTAGAACATCTACAGAAATGATTTGCAGCTAAGCAAAGTAATGCGGAGAGTCTATCACCTATTACGCATTAGGCCGATGAGAATAGATACAACGACAGAAATACCCCACTAACCCACGGTCGATTTAAATGCGACTGGATAGGTACAAGACATTAAAGAACAACTGTAAGGAAAAATATTGAAATAAATTAAAATTTATTAATTGAATGGCGGTCACGGCTATTGGAGCTAATTGCAATCACCACATGGTGAATTTAACGTAAGAATATGACTCATAGCCAGACGTCGGCACCAATGTCCCCCGGGGGCCGAACATCTTCGGCTTTTCACACACATAGGACACGAACATCAACAATGTTCGTTAAAATGAGCGCAAAAATGCATTCAGTTGCTTGTCAGCTTTCAGTGAAGCAGGTTCTCGTCGCTTCTTTTTGAAATTTTTTTGTATATCAATTATACACCCAACGAAAAATTTAATTAAAATGTGGTGTCAGCACAAAATTTCCATACATTATTATGTATGTAAATCTTTACATAATGATATTTTCTGCCTGGTGAAATATTTCCACCCTTTACAAAGGGAAAAATTCACAGGTTTTTCTTTGAATTTTTAAGTGAAATATGTCTATTATTTCGAAGAGTAATAAATGGCATCAAAAAGCACAATAGTTTGTAAACAATATTTGTTTGAACACTGCTTGAAATAATAATTACTAACAATTTTCCTCTGGGTTATACACATGCCTCTCGCAAATACACTCACATTTTTATCATGTTCTCTTTGTGCCGACGTCTGCTCGTAACTTACCGATTGTAAGTTGTAGTTAGAATAGTAGATTTCCTATTGCAACAATACAATCTCAGATATAAACTTAAATTGCTTACGTCAGCTGGATTGAACAAAGTGCTGGCTCCTAGGACATATTTTTTTTGCAAATGTATGCCGGTAACTCGGATCATTTGGCTCTTTTTAAACCGTTGCCAATTGAATTCGGAGGAAATCTGATCTATTCCTATAAGTGGTTTACTGAACTTCATTCGGAGAGCGGAAAAGTTATGGTTTGAGCATTTTTGGAGTTTTCTATTGAGCTACAATTCAATGGGATGGCTTCGGTGATTATGCGTAATAATAATACAAGTCTCAGTTCGTACAAGAAACGAAAATATACGACCTTAACATGGATAAATAATTATTTCGTAGAAGAACAATCTAATAGCGTAGGCTAACGGATTACTTCCTTTGATATCAACAGGCATTACGGATTTTGGAGTAGATCAACATGTCATATGACCTACACATACATACTTAATTGGCCATTACAACCCTTCAGTCAGGATTACGGCCTAGCTTCTCACACCACTCATGTTGTGTGCGTTAGTTTTATACGTGAGTGGCGGGACCTACAGTTTAAAGTCGACTCCGAACGACAAATTTTATTGAGAAACTTTTTCATGGCAGGTTTATTTACTCTCAGAGTTTTTGCCAGAAATCTGCTGAGAGGAAATCGCCGAAGAAATATTTTTTTCATATTTCGTTTTGATGCCTGACCTGGGATACGAACCCGGGCTTTACGTCTAATAAGCCAACACACTACCTACTAGACTATGTCATAAGATCTAATCCAGCCAAAAGTCTATGCCATAAAACATAGTGGACATTGGCTAGTCATAAATATTTTTTTCCCAGATCTCCAACAAAAACTGTGAATAACGGGCTATCGATCTCATAGTAGTAGTAACTTACATTAAAGAAGGGTTTTTAGTTTTTTTACTGTGGCATGTTTTAAAGCTCATCTTGCCTTCTTGTTGCGGGAAATTGATTTCACACTCTATTGTATTTCTGCAAAGATTGGAGAAATTATAAAATATCTTTAAAAATTAAATATGCTATTTAGATTCTATAAAAAATGTACACCTTATGCTATGAACTTTCTAGAAAATTATTTTGGGTACGTACCTTTTTTTATCAGATTTTAATTGCGGCGACATATCGTATTACAGTTTGTTTTAATTGTTTTTTTTTTTTTAGTTTTTCATATCAATAAAGTTTTTTTTCTGAACAGTCTTTTAATAAATTGTTAAGTTTACGGTACAAAGAGGACCTCAAATCTTCTGATTGCACCATGATTACTCAGATTATAGGTAATGTGGTTAAGAATTGGCACAAAGAGATTTTGCTTTTAACATCATTCAAGACTTTTGTTTTTAAATACATTTTACTACTGTAACCTTCTAAAATGTTTTCTTATTACTTTTAGGAACATTGCTCCCCTAGAATTTATTTGTTTTGTTTATTTTTGCGAAGTACGGTTCCTATCATGATCTTATCTGGTTCAAAAAAAAAAAAAAATTCATAAATTTATCAAACAACCTTCATTCGTGCATTTATTGCTTTTTATGTATAAAGATAATCACATCTGTTCGGCAAGATGTACGTTTTTTTTGTTTTTTTTTTTTCTTCTTATGTATCTTTATAGATAAAAAGACAGACGAATTTTTTATGAAATTTTAATTTGTTCAGTTTTATTTCTTTTGTTTTTGTTCTTACAAAGGGAAACTACTAATCATACTGGGGGTGAATAGTTAATTTGGATGGATGAATGGAGGATACACATTCTAGTTATAAGATAGATAATCAAGCATGCCAATGGAAATTCGTAAGTGCTATAATTTGAATACATATTCATATGATGCAAGAAAATTTTCTAAGGAACACGTACTCTGTGTGGGAAAAAAAATTCTGAATTTATTTAAAAATAGAACATCTTACGGAAAATTAAAAATTATTGTCATAAATATATGCAAGTTTTAATTTTTTTTAATTTTAAATTGATTTTTTGATTGAAAAGTAAACAATTTGGAAATCAAAAAGAAAATATAACCTAACGTACAGGCAAAGCTGCCAGATAAATAAAGCATCAAATCGTCAAATATTAGAAAAAAAAAAATCGTCAAAATCGTCAAAGGCGTTCATGGAAATCGTAAAAATAATCGTCACAAAAAATAAATACATAAATTTAAAGTTTAAAGAAAATTATGTATATTGAAACAAAGTCAAGTCAATGTACATATGTACATATGAACAATTTCGTGTCAAGTGACCCAATTTTTAAAATCGATGTCTTCCGACGGATGAAATTTGCACCAAGGTTAGTACTATTGGACAGTAGGCCAGACACAAATTTTCAGCTCTATCAGTCAAGAACTGCAGAAGTTAGAGGGGGTCAAAGTTGGACAATTTGGTCATTCAGGGTTTTTTTAAAATGTGTGTAACTTTTCACCTATTGGTCCTAGCAAAAATTTTCCAAAGGATATTATATAGCTATTTCTTCAATCTTTCTAAAAATAATTTTTTAAATTTTTTATTTTTTTTTTTTATTTTTTTTTTAAATTATTTTTTTTCAATTTGGGTACTTTTTTTTTTTTTTGCTCAAAAGAAAGCTTATACAATTTCCTTTAAGGCCTGGGATGCGAGTGGGACATCGATCAAAAAATTTATTTTTTAACTCAAGAATAAGATTTTTCAATATTTGGCACATGTACCATTTTCATTTTCCCCCATTTTTTTTCGAACCGAAGTATTTATTATTTTTCCTCAAAAGAAAACTTAGACCATTTCCAAGAGGCATATCTATAAAAATAATATTTTAAGTTTTCAAATTTTACCATATGCACTATATTTTTTTAATGGATGTTTTTTTTTTTGCTCAAAGAAAGCTTAGTTCTTTTCCTTTAAGAGCTTTGTGGTCACTTAATGGGATGGATTTCATCCAAATCGAAAGACATCGATTTTAAAAATTGGGTCACTTGACACGAAATTGCCCATATGTATGTATTTTAATTCAAAAATAATAATAAAAAAAAATTATATTTTTGAACAAATTGTTTAAGATTGTTTAAGATTTATTGACACATAACCGCAGCAATAATATTGCTTTTCATCTAAATCTACGGGTGGCATAAATATTAAGGAGTCAGAAGTTCTTGACACCCTGAGCAAGATAATTTAATGTGATGTTCGCTGGAACCGACACATTTTTCAGTGCCTTTGCTTCTTAAGACGGTGCAAGAAATACTTCATTTCATTTGATTTTCTTATTATTTTCAACACTTATATCCGAAAGAGAATGGAATACAACTCTCATGTATAGGCCGGTGCCTCAACGTCTATTTTGAGACTTCTCGACCACGTACAGGAGAGGGCAAAGTTGTTCGTTAATGACGGCAGGGTATCGAACTCTATCGTTCGCAATGTGGCTTGTGTTTCACTGTTCTATCGCTATTACAATGGATTTTGCTAGCGCGAAATAAGAACATATCCGTATGTGGTCGATTGGCCAGTGGATCGCACAACGCATTACAGACAAAATTCGTTCTTTAGTCGGACTATTCGTATGTGGAACTCCCTTCGTGCAGAAGGTTGTAATTTTTTAGCTTTTAAGGGATGAGAAAGGCTTAAAATACAGAAAAATCATCACAGGTGTTTGCAAATAACTAAAAAATATAATACTTCACTCCTCGTTATTACTACCCTAAATTTGCAATAGTAACAATTTCAAAGCACATAAAAGGCTTAAAGTAGCTTTTAATGTACTAAAGTAAAGAATATAACGTAAATTTTTAATTTCCAAAAATCGTCAAAATAAGGACATAAATCGTCATATCGTCAAAATGATATTTTTGGAACTGAAAATCGTCAAAATGACGATAAATCGTCAAATCTGGCAGCTATGCTTACAGGCCTGCTTATTCAAAATGTGAATAGATTTTTGGGGTTTAGGTTCTATAACAGTGAATCACTAATATTTTTAATTTTTTTTTTTTGTTTTTGTTTCCACGATGACCTTTTTTCTGTATCGAAAATTTAGATAAAATAAATAAAAGTTATCGATTTTCATTGACATGTAAGTACTGTTTGGAATCTTTAAATGCTAACTATTGCACAAAAATCGTTGTGAATAAGGTACAAAACAAAAAAGGTCAGGACAGCTTCAACCCGTGGTATTTTTTCTTCTTTTATAGCTTTTATTAAAATTTCTAGAAATGAAGTCAATGGAAAATTTTTGATTACATGTTATAGTTAAGAAGACTTTTTTTCGTCAGGAAACAATTACAGATTTTGTATAAATTTTGTGATTTAAAAATCTTTAAAGGGGAATTTTATGAAATTAATTTAGGCTGATATATATAAATTGTTTTTTTTTAACAATTTTTCTTTGAACAACAAATATTTTTCGTAAGATGTTCTAAAGTATTTTACCTCAATTTACAAAAAAAGGAAAAGTATACAACCACATTACCATATACAAGCCAACCAATGGGCAATTAGAACAAAAGTAGCCATCAGTAATACCAAAACAGCAGCACCATATTCCGAATATCGATCGATTTTACGGGCAACTCTTACCAGACGTAACAGACGAGCCGTTTTCAATAGGCCAATCAAAGTTGTTGTCTATGAAATGAAATCAAATATTAATGATTAGATACGTAAGCCCAGACAGAAAACAAGCAACAAAATTAAAAATTTATTTAATTTGTTTTAAAAAAAAAAAACAATTAAAACCTAATCTATTATATAATGTTTGAATAAAAACAAAAAAATTTTAGATTAAAATTATAATACTAATAATGTAAGTATGTATGTAGTACGTATTATACTATATATTAAAATGTAATTAAAGCTCATTTCAGCATTCATGTACTTATGTTGTTATTTAATTTTTTGTTTGTTTTTTTATTTTTTATTTTACTTTTTTTCAGTAACATTCTATATATACTAAATACTATGTATAGAGAGTTTATATAATTTTAAATAAAAAAAAAAATTGTATTTAAATTTTGTAACCTAGAGTTGTTTAAAAAATAAATTTGTACTTAATTTGAAACATTTATATTATAAAAAAAATATAAATTATTCTTAAGAATTTTTTTTTTATTTCTAAAAAGTGTGTATAAAAGAACAGAAAATATTTAAAAAGCATCTAAACACTGTAGTAAAGTCAACTAAAACAAAAACAAATAATATTGAAAAGAAAAAAAAAAAAATAAAAAATTTATTTTTGGTTAATTTTTAGATTTTTCATTATGATTTAATTAAAATAATTAAAAACTAAATACACATACACAAAAACAAAACAAAACAAAATTTTAAGAAAATTAAAAACGACACTAAATCTTTTCATGACACAGACACAAGTCGTTCAAAATGAAACATTCTTTTGTTTTTTATTTTTTGTTGTTTTTTATAATTTTTCCTTGTTTTTTTTGTTGTTGTTTTAATAATTCCTTGTTAACTTGTTTAATAGATTATTAGCAATTTTATAAGATTTTTGGAAATTTACTTTTTCGTTTTTATTTCAAAAAAAAAATTAACAAAAGGAGTCAATTGTTGTTGTTGATTGTTCTGTTTTTAAAATTGATTTTTTTTTATTTTTTTTTTATTTCAAAAATATTTATACGAACCGAAATGCCAATGTAAGAAAATTTTTAAACGTCCTTATTAATGTGAAGACCTGCAAAATGTTAAAGAATTCATAAAAAACGCCCATGTCTTCTTAAAAATTGTTTTGTAATTTATTTTTATTTCTATTTTTTTCTTTTTAACTATCCACAGCTATCCAATCGTTAATAAATGATGATTATATTCTGTTCTATTTTTTGTAGTTTTTTTTTTAATTTGATAATTTAGGATTTATATTTTATTATTATATGGAAGAAATATGGAAATTTTGTCTATTAAATGAAAGAGCTTTGCTTAGTTTTATTTGGAATGTTCTTAATCGTTAACTACAGAAACCCAAGAGAAGTTTTTATTCCTTAACAGAAAACTATACATACATATGTAGGTATGTTACAGATATGAACAAAAATGTAAAACATTTAAAATTTTTAAATTATTTTTAGTTTTGTATTTTTTTTTTTTTGTTTTATAGATAACGTGCATCTTTTAAAATAAATATCCCCACATGCGTATGGACATCCTTTAGAGAATACGTAGTAGAGTAAAGAAATTACTTCTTATTGAATTGAAACAGTCAGACACAATATACAGAACATGCTTTAAGTAACGTTTGGTCAGTGAAATTAGAAGTTTTATGGAAACACACAAACGTGCCTTAATTTAACATTTATTATATATTATATTATATACAGGATCTTTCAAGTGTGAGTTTATTTTTATTTCTACATTTGCAAACAATCACATAGAAAATTGGTTTAATTAGACTTGAAAACCGTAGAAGAATTAATTAAAATCCACAAACGAATTTATGGACTCATGGTAACTTTAGTTCTCAATTATAAGCGCATTCAACTGAGCCTATATTAAGATAGGAATTTAAGTCGTACGGTTCAGTACGTGAACAAATAAAATTGGCATGTTATTCTGGGCCGGTCCTTACATTAGGCTCCTTTTCTAAAACTTTAATTATAACGAAATATTTTTGTTCATTTCACCAAAAGTATCATTTGTATATATTAATTTAATATATATACACAGTTAATAATAGAATAATATTCTATTAAATACGTTTAATATGGAATAAAAACTCGAATTTGAAAGACCCTATATTTTAAATTAAATGGAATATAAATTATACAGTGGCTCACAGAATATTTCCTACGTTCGATCGTGTTTAGTAAATGTTTCTCAATTTTTTTTTTTATTAAAAAAGGGAATGAATTTATAAATTTAAGGGTCAGATTTTGTTACTTCAACTCAGCTAGTTTTAAATAAAAAAAAAAACAATTTATCAAATCCGTCTTTACAAAAAAAAAAGTTTCGAATTTGCTATAAAGAATTGGACACACGAAATGAGTTGTTAACCATTATATTACGATGTTCAGATATGCACATTTATTGCGTAAATCTCAATAAACGTCATTATTGATCTCAATATTCCATATAAAGTTTCAATTAATTATTGCGCAATAAATACGCAAATTGTTATAATATTGAGTAAAACTTAAAATGAGCACTGTCATAAGTGTGTTTAGTGAGCATATTACAATTTACCGAACACTTTCTGTTGATATTTGATAACTCAAATGTCAAAAACGACAAACAAACACTAATAAACTAACCAATAACACTAATTTTCGCGACCAAAATAAAAACAATGTTGTTGTTCGCCAGCTGTCAAATGAATATTGAGTAAGCTGAATTGCGTATGTTATTATGCCTGTACACTTAAAATATTTTACTCAATAAACCGAATATTGACCCAATAAAAGTGCATATCTGAACATAGTACATATATGTAATAAGTTTCGCAATTTCGTTTAGAAGAGTATAGAAATAGGTTTTTACATAGTTATAATATATTATTAATTAATAATCTTTAAAACCCTATTGTAGTAAATATCGTTACTAAACAGTTGATTAGATTAATATTTCAATTGGCACATAAAAAGAATATAATATTTTCTGTCTCAATTTTGTTTATGTTTTCCATGCAAACAGATGGTCGTCTGAAACGATTCGTCTTACAAAATCTGTTCCATAATTTGTTTAATTTTAAGTCTTCTAACAAAATGTTGATTTTTGCGCCACTTTGTACCATATTTGAAACAGAAGTTATTTATTAATTAAATTTAAATACGATATTAGACATTAACACAACACCACATTGAAAGCAAGAAATAAAATAATCGAGGCAAATAAAAACATATATTAACTCTACATATGTATGTATGTATGTATATATGTATATATTCACACGTACTGTCATAAATAAAAAATTTTAAAAATTAAATCTATCGCACAATAAATTTGTGAAAAATAAATCTTAAAAAAATTGTTTATTTGGATGAAAAATTAGTATACAACTTGTCCTGTGGAAGAGAGTCAATTAGGCTTTTAACGAACATAATTACTGGGCACTGTATGTACGTACTTCAGAAAGTATGGCTTACCCAGTAAAAGAAGGGAGAAGAAAACGTTACAACATAGTTCTTGTGGCTGCCACGCTTCACGAAACTGTGTCAAGTATATGCCACTTACGAATCTCTCAAATATTCTCAGAAGTTGGTTGACTCTAGCGATGACTACGTGAATTGCTCTTTCGGTTTTTGGTGGAAAGCAAATGGAAAGTAAACAGTTTGATGGACAGAATATTCTGGCACACTCTGGCGAGGAAAGAACCCGAGTTTTTTGGCTCTTGACAGATATTGAATAATTACTGAACTCTGCATAATGGGACATGTTTCTCATTGGCAATTTGTATGAACAAGAAGAAGAATCGATACAACACTTTTTGTAAGAATGCCCGGATCTGTGCAAATTAAATTAAGACACCACGAGTAGGTAGTTTTGAGAAATGTGACTGTCTCGGAAATGTGTCACCGTTGAAACCGACAAGATTAGTTAGAAGCCCCGATTGCTTACCAAAGTTATGACATGGAATGTACATGGAACTGAATGAGCGAAGTAAAAATTTTAGGTCATAAAAATAAATTATATGTTCTAAGCCTGTTAAGTGAAAGACCGATCTGGTCGTTAAAGTTTGTATCCAGCGGTACATTTTTTAACAGCATTTTTTAAAAGCCAATGGAAACATTCTGTAGTTTTGTACAATGGGTCAATTCGAGCTCCGGGTACTGTACTTGTCTCAGTCGACAAGTACACGTCCTCTAACCTAAACTAACATGCTATAGTTAAATAGACTTAGGGCCATTATTACAACTTGCCGTTAAACTTGGGTTTAGTTAAAGGTACCTTTAGCTAAAGGGAACTGTAAAGTTATCTTTAACTGATTTTCGTTATTACAATTTACAGATAAAATAAAATTAAAATATGTCAGTGCCGGAGCAAAGTCGATAAAACTGCTCAATTAAACAAGTTTTTTATTAACACGCAGTGGCAACAGCGGACTTTGTTTTTTTGTTGTATATGCTTATTTTGTTTAAATTTGAAGTTGCCATATCGAAAATAGTATATGATATAGCAAGTTCAAACCTTTAAATGTTAAAGATAGGATGATCTTCCCTTTAGCTTAACGATCACTTCTATCTTATTGG
The DNA here is from genome assembly GCA_927399465.1 of Sarcophaga caerulescens. NCBI lineage: Eukaryota > Metazoa > Arthropoda > Insecta > Diptera > Sarcophagidae > Sarcophaga > Sarcophaga caerulescens. The sequence continues at coordinate 45,664,020 of OV656868.1, forward strand.
GTACTCATAATAATGAAAAACAATTTATCTGCCCTTTAAAACCCTCCCTTTAGTTAACGGCAAGTTGTAATAATGGCCCTTAATGTAACGCAAATGTGTTGTTAGTAAACAAAATACAGAAGGAAAGAATTGGACATCTATTACGAAAACCACATGATGGCATAGACCGAACTGCAACAGATTATAATCCACAATGTAGCCATGCATACTTGGAGACAATAGATTAATAAAGAAGTTGACAAGACGTGGCTATGGATAGATTAAACTAGAAGCTAGAGGGAAATATAATTTAATTTTCCTTTCTCTTTCACTTTTATTATTTTTATTTTATTTTTGTAACATTTTGCAAACAGTATATTAAAATTTATAAATAAAATAAGTAAATATACTCATAAAATCTATATTAAAGAGTTCATATTAATTAATAAAGTCAATAGAATAGATTAAAAAATAATTTATAATAAATTTTCTAAAACACAAGCCATTCAAAAGAAATATTTGGAAAGAGTTACAGAAAGAACTTAAAAAAATATGCAGAAGTATTCTTAAGAAAACAACAGAAATTATCTAAAAATGAAATTATTTAAGAAAAAAAAAAAGAATAAATTATAAAAATGAATTAATTTTTTTCATTTTGCTTTATGTTCTTTTGTCCATATCTGCATGTTTTTGTTTTTGGTTTTGGTTTTAGTTTTTTAATTAAAGAATCTAGAATTAGTAGTACGAGTAGTAATAATAGTAGAATTGATTGGTAAGCATTGTGTGTATTTCATGAAATTAAAAGAAAATTGAAACGTTTTTTTTTTTTTGTTTTTGTATTATAATACAAGTGCCAGAAAATTTAAGTACAAAAAAAGAAGACTCGTTTTAATTATATCTTAGCGTTTTTAATTCCTTTCTGTTTTGAATTTTTTTTCATTTTTGCTTTTTTAGCTTTTGAATTTTAACTAAAGGTGCATTAGTTAGTATTGTTGTTGGTAAAAAAATATAATATATTTTGTTTGTTGTAGTTGTTGTAAATGTAATATTTACATAGAATACAAATCTGATCAAATTTACTTTTTTCTCTAAATACTTACAAGAGTTAATTAATTACACTATGCGACAAAAAAAAAAAATTAAATACACCCAGCTAATGACATACTATGTAGTGTAAGTTGTGAGTTTTGTTGAGTAGAACTCAAAAATATTTTTTTATATTTCTTGAACCCTTCAAACTTGTTTTATTCAACAAAAACTGTTTTTTTGGACTATACGCACAAATTTATTGATTACACAAACATTTCTGAACCGATATCCAAAATTTAAATCTTATTATAAAGGAGAGGGATGGACGTATAAATATTATTTGACTTAATATGCTATGAGGTTTGATGAGGTAAACTTGACAAATGCGAATATTTTTCATATTTTTTCAAGTTTGTCCGCTCATAGTAGCAAACTTTAATTAAAATACTTATATGAAATAAGTGTTGACATTCTGAAATAGTACATTATTTTGTAATGAGATTGACATCATTTGATCAAATAGGAAATTACCGCAGTTATTACTTGAAGAGTCTATCAATCGAGATACATTTTTCATATATATATTTTTCAAATGAGCTTTTAGTTCAAAAATTTTCAAAATTTTTGATTGATCTTGATGGTTTATCGGAAAATGTGTCAATTTCACGTTTGAACGACCACCAGAAGTTGGCCAATGTTTGCGCAAAGAGAAATAATAATATTTGCAAAAAACACAAATATTAGCCGACTTCTGGTTGTCGTGCAAACGTGAAATTGACACATTTTGCGATAAACAATCAAATTCCATCAAAACTTTTGAAAATTTTTGAACTGAAAGTTCATTTGATAAGAGAACATAGAAAATAAGGAGTGCGCAAAAAAAAATCTGGACTTACACTTTTCGTTATAGAAATAAAACTAAGTGGCGGATTTTTTTCGTTTTATATTTCAATTAAAGTAAATAATATTTGAATTCTTTTGCGTATAAAATTTTTTTCTGACAAAGGTCTCAGAGCATCCAACTTTTTGAGCCACTTTTCTTCCAGACATGTTAGGGTGTTTTAGAAAAATACGTATTATTTTACTTGCTTTGTTTTGGTCGGCAAATCCTTTTTTTCTTCCACTTCCACGCTTTCTCTCAATACTCAAAGACTCCTTATATTGTTTTAAGTATTACCTTAGAAACTGTTTTTTGGTTAACACCTGCGAGCCTAGCAATCGTTTTTTGTAAGCGGCGCGGTTTTTCATTGAAAATTTCAATTATTTTTTTTACGACATTCTTGTTGGGTGCCCATTTTCAAAAAACTAATTTTGCTATTGCAATGATATTTAGCACGTAGATTTTGAAACAGATGACTAACAAAAACAATGTAACGGTATTCATTTTTTTCAATTATGATAAAAGTTATAAGCTTAAAAGTAGGCCCATTTTTTTTGTGCGCACTCCTTATAACACGACTGTTATACTATTTAAATAATAACTATGGTAATTTTAGGCCGATTTTATCAAACAAAGTGTTAATCTCTTCACAAGATAATGCACTTTCAGAAAGTCATCACTTAATTTATATTTTTTAATTAGATTTTGCAACTAAGAATAGCTAAACTTGAAAAAATACGAAAAAAAATAATATTTTTCAAGTTTACCCCATCAAAACTCATAACATACATACTATATGTAAGTTTGAACAAAACGTTTTTTAGGTATACCGTTTTAAAGGCTAATCTCTTCCTTTTCCAAAAAAGTTTGGATTTTTAAAATAGGTTCAAACATATTTGGGTAATCAATAATTTTGTGTGCAAACATTAAAATAAAAGGTTTTTGTCAAATAAAACAAGTTTGGAGGGTTCGAGAAAAATAAAAAAAAAGTATTTTTGAGTTCTACTCAACCTAGTGAATAACTTAGACTAGGTAGTTACTCGGGTGTATTTTCACTGTCGCACCGTGTTATTAATTTGTTTTTTGTTTTGATTTTGATTTTGTTTTTTTTTTTTTTATTTAATAGAACTTTAATAGGATTTTCAAATAGATAAAGTTTCGAATAGCAACTACCGCCTATAATAACCCTTAATAAAAATTTTAATATTTTTTGTTACTGTGGAAAAAGAACTGTATGTAGTTAGTATTCACATTATTTAGTATTTTTTTTTTTTATTAATCATAAAAATTTATTTTTTTATTTTTTTTTTATAATCTTATTATTATTGTATTATTATTAGATATTATTAGAGATAGAGATTCTTGCAAAGTAGTAGAAAAAAATTATTGAAAATTTTAAAAGAAAAAAACAAAATAAATTGTGTATGTAGTGGAATATTAAAGTTTTGTTTTGATATAATTTTTTTATTTTATTTTTTGTTTTATTTTTTTGTTTTGTTTTGTTTAAGAAAAAAAAGAGTAGAAACTGGCTTTTAATACCTCTTCATTATCCAAGCCAAGCTGTAAAATATTGTTGTTAAAATTAAATTCTGAATTATAAAAATTGTTGTTGTATTTTTTTTATATTAAAATTAATTAACTTTTTAAGTTTATTTCAAAAAAAAAAAAACAAATATATATATAAGAAGAGAGGAAGAAAATTGTTATGAGCTTAAATGAATTGTTAAGGGGATGGGTGTAGCTGAAAGGTGGACAAACAAAAGAAATGCAGTATGGGAAATCTTATGAAAATCAAATGGTAACTCAAACAAAAAAAGAAACAATAAAACAATTTAATGAACATTTTTTTTTTTTTTTTGTTAATTTATGCTTAAAAAAAGAAAAGAAAAAAGAAAGAAAAGTTCAGAATTGGATTCCCTAGTTTAAAAGAGAGCATAATGAAAATGTTTTGTTTTAAAGTAAGGAAAGGCAATTTTGTTTCGATCTTTTTTAAAAGTGTTTTAACAAATATTATATAAAATTTTTTATATGTTTAATTTAGGAACATAATAAATTTTACAAAACTAGTTTTTTATATATTTTTAAAAAAAAATTTTTTTTTTTAGAATAGTGATTTCTACCAACAAAAATTAATTTTTGTTTTTAGGAAAATATAACTATTAAAGTGTGTCTAATATATATTTATATATTTAGAGTAAAAACGAGTAAAATCGGAAATATACTACCAGGCCTAACGTAAATATGTATTTATAATATTTTATTTATTACATACGAAAAACCATGAAAAACAAACATGCAAGAGACCATTATTTGTTTAATTAATGCCTGTAAAACAATTAATGATTTTAAATTCTTTATTTTTTTATTTTTTTTTTTTTTTCTTGTAAAACCAATAATATTTATTATAATTTTATGTCATATTGTATATACATATGTATGTATGTCAAGTCATACAGTATTTTCTATCCAGTATTTTTCTTACTTCTCTTGGGCAGGAGAAGAAAATTTATTCGCTCGCATATTTTTACTTCGTTCTAATACCAACAGCCACCCAGTAGGTGTCTCATACCTATGCAGTTCAGTAAGGAAAGTAAGTTCTAGAAAGAGCATTTTTGTACAATGGGTCAATTCGACCTCCGGGTACTGTACTTGTCTTAACTGACAAGTACACGTCCTCTAACCTAACCTAAGAGCATTTTTAGAACCAGACCAGAACTTGCAGATTAACGCACAACTCGCTCCCAGCAGTCGAGCGAGTTCATCTTTAGAGGACATTCGGTACTGGTTAACTGGCCAGTTAAGAGCACAAAGCTTAACAGTGAGAAATCATTTTTCAACCGATATATTCATATTCGTTTATGGAATCCGATTTTACATCTTATTGTCATGATATTTGACAAAATGTTCTAACCACACCTGCTTTTCAGCAATCTTTTGATTGAACACTCTGTCTTGTATTTCAATTTTTGTGCTTGTTATGGATAGGGATATGGAAAGGTATGTTGGTATCAAATTTCGTGGTTTACTTGATTAATCAGGTTCTATATAATCAGGAAGGCAACGGATCTGATATAAGATGTTATTTAAATGCAATGAAAATATATAATTGGCAGTTATTATAGCTTTGCACTCTTTTCTCATTGAATAGCACACGCTACCAACTGCATTCTGGCACTTAAGCGACTAAGAGCATATTATTGTTTTAAGTGACAGTTTAAAAACTTATCGATATAGACAGTGTTATTGTTTTGTATTTGACAGAAAACTCACTGTCAGCGATTGTTAATTAATGAATGAAAACATTGAAAAATATTGACAATTACAATCGCATCAAAGGCTATATAAATTTGTTTTCGTATACCATTATAGGTTGGATAGAAAATATTGTAAAAATTATTCTCGGTTCTTTTAGAATTTTGTACTGGAAACTAAACAATAGCGTTTTTTTTTTATTTGTTATTTTAGTTGAAAAATGATATTAAACCAACTATTGTAAAACAAAATTAAATTTATAATTATAAAAAAAAAATCAAAGTTTTGCTACTGAACGGAAAAGTAAAACGAACTATAAACGAAAAAGTAACAACAAACACACATAAAAATGAAATTTTCACGTTTACCCTTGGCTTTAAACACATTATTTTTTCTAAGTGTATTTTTATAATTTATTTTTATTATATATTTTCTTTTTTTTTTGTTATATTTTAAGAGAGAGATAGAAGAAAATTTGTTTTATTTATTTTTATTTTCATTATTTTTTTTTTTTTTTTGTAATTTTTATTTCATTAATGCCAGCTACCTACTACTTTATCAATCCATGTAAGGCCATGTTTTTTTTGATTTTTATTTCAATTTAAAACTGACCATAGAAAAACAGAACACAAACATAGGAAGGGAAGAGGAGGTGATTTAAAAATTAAGCTCAAAATTTTAATACTCTGAGAAAAAGTAGACACGTTTTACAATAGTAAGGCTCAATATGAAAAATATGAAAATAATACAATTATTTATTAATTAATTTTAATTTTTCATAAAACATATCTTTTTCTTGTTTTTTTCTTTTTCGTTTTTTATGTTTTTTTTTCTTTTTTGTTCTTTATAATTTATAATTTGAAATGTTTTTGTTTTATTAACGATCGTCATGAAAAGGCTTAAAAGTCGTTTAAAGCCAATAAAAGAAAATCAAAATAAGAAAATAAATCAACTTACGTAGGCTTGACAGTGTCCGATTTTCCTTGTTTTTTTATCATTTTTTTTTTTTTTTATTTCAAATCTCAAAAATTATAAATCTTGCAATAATCGGACCAAGTATAATTTAAATAAAAACTAAAAATTAAGTTATAATAACAATAAAATTATCTACAGTGGGTGATCATACATACATATGCCAATGACAATGGACAGGAAGTGGTAGACAAATATTTTAATTCAGTACACAGTTAATTTTGTTTGACAGATTCTTCTATTGGTAGAAAAACGTCTGATAGAAAGTGTACAATTTACTACGATGACTTTAATTAAATTTGACAATTCCCAAATTACGAACGATAACTATACTTTCGATGTTGCCAGTGAATTTATTTATCTTGGAGATCAAGCGTAGGATCACCTGCCAACAGCTGCTATCATGGTCTCAATAAGCAATTGAGTAGCAGAGACATCTATCGTACAACGAAACTAATACTCTACAAGTCGCTCAGTAGCTTGGACACTATTAAGCTCCAATGCAGCAGCCTTGGGAATGCAACATTTTGGATATTTTGAGTTGTTGAGAAAGACGCTGTAAGGATAAGCAATGACTGGTCCTGAAGAGTTAAAATTGTATAGTCAGCAATAATTTCATTGGACAAAGTTTACGAAGCGATAAACTGATTGCAAACGCAATTTTTTCAACATAATCGATGTATTTGCTACGAACGTAGTAGAGTACATTATATTACTGCAGAGAAGCCTTCGATTGGAATCGTAAAAAAGACGAGGGAGACCGCGTATTCTTGAAGAGGATTAAAACTCGTAACCAGGAAATTTATCATGTGGTAGAGTAGAAAAGCCTTAATACAAATAGAAATGATTGAAATACATAATTTTATATTGGCACAATTGCTTTGGCGTAAAAGCAATTAATAATAATAATAATGATGAAGTATTTACTGTGCAGCTTTCGCTAGAATAGCGTTTTCAAAGGCAAACCTTTAAATACAAGCTTCTGTTGGAAATTGCAAAGAGTCTACCTACTATTTATTAGGATAAAATGTCATGAAATGTGTAAGCATGCCCCGAAGGACATTCATCGGTTATAATTTGTTATTTGCCACTCATATATTGTAGACACTCCACTACATGCATACTTATATACACGTATATACACTCGGGTCTCGTTTTATGCGGAATTTTTTTATGCGAATTCGAATTTATGCGATTTTAAATGAAAATTTGTTTTTAAATTTTTTATAGATTTTAAAAGCTTATGATACTTTTTAAACTTTTGCATCATTTTTAAATTAAACCATGTTTGCACCACTGATATAATCATTATGGTGTGTTTCATTTTGTCGACACTGACCAGTGAAACAAATGATTTAGGTCATCAAATTGGAGGAGATATATTTGACTCGCTGAAGCAGGATTATGTAGAAGAACTGTTAGCTGACGAACCATTAACCGATATCAACGTCATTAGTTTAGTCACCGACAATGAGAAAAAAGTGGATAGAAGAGTGATTCCGAAGAAAGTGTTGTACAATTCAATACCCTCAACAAAGTTAATGAATTACAAAATCTTATTCTTAGTATGGACCAAGATACCGAAAGAGCACTGAAGATTCAACGCGTATTGACTGATCTGTTTTACGGATATCATGAGTTGCATAGGCAACTTATAAAATCAAACTCACAAAGTTTAATAACTGACTATAGTACATGTCCTGCAATAAAAGAAACAGTTATACTTTCTAAAAATTCGTTGATCTAGTCCCCTACATACGTATGCACTACCTGATAGGTATGGAATAATAAAAGTGACGTACATTCATAATTATAAACTTCAGTTTATTATTTATGTATTATTTTTTGGATCATTTTGTTTTTTTTTTTTCTGTAAATAATGAGTTAATATTTTATTTTTGCTTATTTTTTTAGAAGTTTATTTTTATTGTTTAAGAAAATGAAATAAATATACTTTTGTTTACTTTTTTATGCGATTTTGCTTTGATTTTTCAATTAATATTTGAATTTATGCGGTTTTTCCGGATTTTGGAACGAATCATTAATTTTTATATGAAGTTAGAGTATCGTTTTATGCGAATTCAATTTATGCGATTTTTTTTGGAACGCATCTATCGCATAAAACGAGACCTGAGTGTAAGTATTATTATTTTTTAATAAACATGATAAGTTTTCCATTCAAAATGTGTGCTTAATTTAAAGATGAAAAAGAAACTAAGACTTGAAAGACGCCATTCATTCAAATTTATTATTTTAGAATATCATATTTTGTCCTAATAATAGAGAATTATTTTCGAATATTCATAGAATATGTATAGAAGAAAAATATCATAAGGAAAACAAATTATTGCAATTACTGATTGATTATACGAGTATTAATTCTGGTAAATTAATATATACATATTGTATGTTTATTAAGAAAATAACTTTCATCTTAAACTACAAAAGAAAAATATTGGCATTAATTTACTAAACTTGGTGCTCTAACTATGTATGCATGTATGTATGTATATATGAATTCAATCTACTATTCTGTGTGAGATGTATATATGTAAGTATGTATGAATGTATGAATTTTTCTAATTACACAATATTTATGATCACACACTGTAATATTTTTAAAAATCTTCTAATTAATGTTTTATTACAGAATTTCTAAATGTTTAGATACATATTCACAAAGCTTTTATTTATAAAAAAAAATAAAAAAATAAGAATAATAAAACTTGACTAATGATGAACTAGGAAATCATAAACGAAATAATATTAAAACAACAAAATACAATTTATAATAGGAATAATAATTAAATTATGTTTTTTTTTCTTTTTTGCATTGTTTTTTTTTTTTCTTTTAATTCAATTTTAAATTTTATGTAATAACAATTGAAATTATAAAAAGAAAATGAAATTTACACTCTAAAGTTAAAAATGAAACAATTTCAGACTTACCTCGTCCGTATCACTGCCTACTAAAAGTAAATCAAATGGTATTGCTGCAACCAAATCGATTAAAAACCAACCACTTAAATAGTGGACTGCTATACGGCCCGGATGCGAGACGACTTCATCTTGCCCATTAACAAAAGTGGTACGGAAATTTATTACTATATCAACAATAAATGTGACATCAACTACAAAAATGGAAAGGTAATTTTAATGGGAATCAATTAGCCAGGAAAACTTTTAAGCGTTTTGGTTTTTTTTTTACAATAATTTTATCATTTGACTTGTTTTTTTGTTTTATTGATCAGGTGTATGCAGTGAGATTTATCACAACATTTACAATTGCATACTTGAATAACAGAACTAAATACACTTGTTTTTTGCTGCAAAATATTACCCATTAGGAGTGAGCATCATATCCTTTTTAAAAGTCAAGGACCATTTAAAACCTTGAATTGTTGTCAAATAATACTTATTGTGTATAACTTTCTTTAAACATACTCAAAAATATTTCAATATATGAAATGGATTTAAAAAAATAAATAAGAAAAATCACACCTGCATTCCTTATATACATACATATATGCATAGCATGTATAGAAGAAGGTGTGATAAAAACCATCCCATAAAACACAGCGTAAAACCTGAACCTGAATGTCTATTCTCGCTATTCGCTACCGCTTGCAACAGTTCTATCACAACTGTTTTCGCCTTAAGGCCGTAATGAAGTCACCGTCGAGACACAGCAATGTGCCCTTGCCAGATTAGTTACTCATTCTATGAATGCTAGTCCTACTCCTCCAATGGTCAAGTCTTTGACCATCGATTGACAGTGATAGAACAACAAAATGTAGTAGCCGTAGTCTAGTAGATAGTGTGTTGGCTTATTAGACGTAAAGTCCGAGTTCGTATCCCAGGTCAGGCTTCAAAACGAAATATGAAAAAAAAAATATTTCTCAGCAGATTTCTGGCAAAAACTCTGAGAGTAAATAAAATTTGCCATGAAAAAGTTTCTCAAAAATCTGTCGTTCGGAGTCGACGTTAAATTATAGGTCCCGCCACTCGCGTATAAAATTAACGCACACAACATGAGTGGTGCGAGAAGCTAGGACGTTGTACAATGGGTCAATTCGACCTCCGGGTAATGTACTTGTCACAGTTGACAAGTACACGTCCTCTAACCTAACCTAATCTAAGGCCGTAAGATCATTTTTTGTAATAGAAGGAAGTCGCCGTAGTCTATTAGGTAGTGTGTTGGTTTATAAGTCGTGAGGTCGTGGTTCAAACCCCAGTCCAGACATATCGAACAAAACGAAATATAAGAATATTTCTTTCAGCGACTTGCTCTCAGCAGTCTTCTGTCAAAAACTCTGAGAGTAAATAAATGAAAAGTTTTTCAAAAAGCTGTCGTTCACAGTGCTGTATCTCTCGCTGTTCTCGTTCTCGTAATCCTGACAAAAAGTTGTAAAGTTGCAATTAAGTAAGTTTCTATTTCATATTATTAACATACATACTATTACGTATGTATGTATGCATATGAATACATGTAATAATGATTTTTTCGTGAAATTAAAATTGAACAGAATGAAAATTAAAGAACAAAATAAAATTAAAAAAAAAAACAATAAATAAAGCAATAATAACACAAATAACTAAGAATTGTTTACAGTTTAATGAAAGTCTACAGCCGAAACTGACAAATTGGTGTACATATGTACATACATACATATGTACATTAAAGCGACTCAAGTTGTATGGAAGCGAAATTCGTGCAAAGTGTACCCCCCTCAAAATGAACATTGGTATTTTTTATGATGACATTTAAAATATTTCGGCTCCAGCTTTGACTTCTCGTGAGTTGGACCATTTTGAAAAAGGGTCTATTTTTGCATGTTTTGTTAATTTGAGAATTTGTTTCCTTACCAACATATACAATATGGGTATCAGAAGAAAGGTTTTTTTTAAGGCGCGTCCAACTGTATATACAAATTGTCCAAGGACGATCATCCATGTCCTTTTTTTAGGGATATTCTGTAAAAAAATAACGGTTTTTGAATTTTTTGTTCGGGGTTGTTTGTAATAATAATGCCGCATTAACATATTTTAATCTTTAGACGATTTAATCAAATACGGGTCTCAGCTTTTTTTGAAATTCACGATAGTTCCTTTTTCAAAATGGTCCAGCTCACGAGAGGTCAAAGCTGGAGCCGAAATATTTTAAATGTCATCTTAAAAAAGTCCAAGGTTCATTTTTAGGGCACTTTTTTTGGTGAGTCGCTCTAATGTACATATATGGTAATTATACAAGCTCTGAAGCTGTTACATACGCTATAATATGTAGAATAAAAAACAAGAATAAAAATTTAAACTGATTTAAAGGCAATGTTTTCAAAAAGCAAAATCCATTATAAGACAGTTTTTAAAAACTAAATATCTGTTATTCTCTCAGTATAAAGCTAATTTCATCTCCGTAAAGCAATATCTGCCCAATAAAATGGCATACGCCTTAATTTTTTTTTTTTTTTTTTTGTAAGCATAAGCCTTTATATATGTATGTACGCGAACGCAATGAATGTGCAAGCGTTACTTAAAAACTAACCGTGCATCTATTAGGTGCATTCAAAATAATTTTAATATCACATGATAGCCATTTGCTTGATTTTAAATGGTCCAATAACTTCACGGACGAAATGTTCACTCTTAATTTGTAATAGTTTTTGTTTGTTTGTTTTTTTTTGTAATTTTTAAACTTCAAATTTAGTGTAAATTTGTGTAACTTTAAATAGTTTATATTTCGTTTAAAGAGATAGATAAAGATAGAGAGATAAAGAGAGAGAGATAGATAGATAGAAAGAAATAGATAGAGAGCTATAAATTGAGCAGTGGTGTTTTATATACCAGGTTTATTTGTTTCGGTTTATTTTTGTAAGCAATAGTAGTAACATTTTGTTTTTTTTTTTTTTTTGTTTTCAGTAGGCGATATTCTAACATTCTTTCTTACCTCGACGTACAGCTTTTGTATAATGAGCGCATTCAAGCCGCCTTAATTGTCAAAATAAATTACCATTTGCAATTACACCAGTAATGTCAACTTGTTAGGTAATTGTACTTGTGTACCTTGTCGTGTCTGAATGTATGTATGTATTCGAGTGAAATCGAATAGCTTTAATAGAGTCAAGCTTGGCAGTGTGTGTGAGTATATGTATGTACGAGTATGTTTGTTTGTACATATTTTTGCGTGTAATATATGGCATTTTGTTTTGACAATCAATAGCGTGATTATTTTAAAAACAGTATTATGAAATACATAGGTATCAGAGACCCCATAAAGTATATAATATGTATGGATTTTAAGGATCAGAAGAATAAGCAAAATTTTCTTTTTGTACCATGTACATGTATGTATTTTTTATATGTATATACATACATATATATATATATATGTATGTAGGTATGTATATATATGTATATTATGTATACAATTATGTGTATAAGTAATCATTATAAGTTATGATTACAAAAATTAGTCTAAAATTGTGTATGTTTTGATGGATGGAAGAGAGAATTTCGAATGACGCATTCGTTTGTTCGCGAAACCACATCAATTCACAAAAATAGACTAACTCGCTCATTCATTATTCTCAATACGAAGTCCACCACGGGAAAGTGATCATTTGACCTGTATATATAGAAATAGACCATCGTTTTGTCTTTGTTTTTTTTTTTTTCTTTTTCTTTTTTTTTCGCTAGGGTGTGTGTTGTGCCAATAGAATTTTGAACATTTTACCAAAAATTTTAAGAGTTATAGATAATTCATTGCATTCATAGAAAAATTTGTTTGCTTATCTTTGTTTTTTGTTTTTATTTGCAGTATTCTCCAAATCCTTATCCTTTTTTTTTTCTCAGTTAAGAAATTTTGTTTAGAGTAGAAATTTAGAAATTCATTTTTGGCCAAAGTATATAGCCGATTATCGTAGCGCATCCATGCTCTAAGGATTTTCTCACATAATCTTCTTGATTTTTCTTCAATTTTGGATTTTTTTTTTTTTGTAAATAATTTTGATAAGTCTTCTACTCAAAGGAGAATACCGTGAAATTGTGTTTTTGAATTGATATCATTGAGTATGATTTAAGAAGATTCTTTCGTTTTTGTTTTTTTTTTTCTTTTTTTCTTTTTGATTAGCTCAAATTATGGCTGTATTTGAAATCTTCTTGGAGTTGAGACTTTTTAAAAAAGCTGTGCTTTCAATTATAACATCCAATTTGTCATTTCAATTCAAGTGAGAAAATCTTTTTTTATAATTTTGCATAATGAGTGTTGTTATTATTCCTTTTAACTTTTTTTAATTTTTTCATTTTTTGTTTTTTTTTTTTTGTTCAAAAAATGCATATTTATGTCAATCTATGGCTATTGCAGATGATTCCAATGTATTTTTATTATTATTATTGTTTATTATTGTTAATCTTTTAATATTTGAATTGCTGTTCTTTTTTTTTTTTTTTTTTTTGTTTAATTTGTATATTTTGTTTAAATTTGAATTTCTTTGCATTTTGTTCCAATTACCTATAAGATCCACAATAACTACAGGATCACTGTTAATATACTTATTGGTACGTCTCTGATAATCTTGTTCACCCAATAAAAATGCAGCTACGTATGGTGTACATATAGCCGTATACATAACCAAAATCAAAATGATCCAATCCCAGACAGCCTTGAATGGGGAATAATGTAATATAGTCCAACGGTGAGTTTTCGCAATCATATTCTTTTGTTCCGGCAAAACATTTGCGCCCAACGATAATACCTATAAAGAAATACAAACAAACAAACAAAAGTAACGAATATTGCAAAAATTAATTTAAACATAAAAGAAAAACATGCAATACCGAAATACTTAATCACTATTTTTAAAAATAACCAAAGAGTAAGAAACTAAAGCCACAGTTATGCATCCGTAACGGAACGTAACCGCAACAGTAAGAAACAGCTGATCGTTTTTGTTATGTATAAAGCAATACGAATGGTTATAGAAATGTAATGTAACGTAACCGGAACGGAACGTAAGAATCTGTAAAAAATAGAATTTTCTTACATTTTTACGTGACATCTGTTTAACAGTGTTAACAACATGTCAATATAAAAAACCACCAAAACTGAAAATTAAAATTATAAACAGAATTTAAATTTTCTACTTATGTTATGTTTGTCTGTATGTGGTATTCACTTTAAATAAAACTTCACATATTTTAAAAAACCCAAATTATAATTTATTTCATTATTAACTTTTATAATTTAAAATAAAAATAAACACTATTTTACTATTACATTATGTAGGTGGTGTTTATTTTTATTTTTAATTTTTTTTTTATTTAGAAAAATATAGTTATCGATTTTTAACTAATTAAACTAATTATTTAATTTGCATTTAACTTTTACTAGAGAAGATAAAAATGTTTTAACTTTCGTACAAATTTGGTTTCCGAAATACCTGACCTGTTTCTGTAGGATAAACAATTTCACTTGCTCGTCTATTTATATGCAAAATATAAACAAAATCACTAAATTTTGTGTTTTCCTCAACAAACAAACACAAACTAAATTGAGTGTATTTGTGTGAAAGTGAAATTGTTTGGCTTACAGAAACAGTACATAAAAGTTTTAATAAGAACCTTTAAATAAATAAAAAATCGTTAAATTGAACCTAAAAAGTCTGTAGTGATAACACTGGTCAATAGCTGAATTAAAGCAAAACAAAAGGCGCCATATTGAAAGTGATAAAAGATGAAAACAAAGTTTTTAAAATCTGAAATTAATATTAAATTTGTATAAAAAACAATAACAAAATAAAAACTCAAACCCAAAAACATGACTTCTATATCCATATCTGAATTTTTGGTCTTTTAGTTTTTGCAATTTTTATTTCTTTATTTGTTTTGTTTACATAAAAACATATGACACGTTTTTACGATCTATAATTGCACTTACATTTTTACGTTCCGTACACGTTACATTACGTTACTGTTACATTCCGTTACGGTAGCATAACTAGGGCTTAAGTTACTACAATCGAATAGTATTCAACCTACCGTTTCCACTGGATCCGGAAATTTAATTTCAATTTTGGGACTTAACAAAGCCTCTTTATCTAAAGTGTCCTCTCCGTGTTCGCTAACATGTTTCGATGAGAGTTTTCGACCAAAAATTTGCGATGAAAATTTATAGCGACTATTGCTGTTGTTATTGAGATTTTTTCGTTTTTCCTCGGGTGTTGTCTGACAACTGCTTTGCGCTATAGATTTAGAGAAACCATGATCTTTACTGGCATATGGTGCATCGGTCTTATTGAATTTTCGACTTTTTTCACTTAAATTGTCGGACCCAGTCTGAATGAGTACTGCCTTGTGGCGTTGTTTCTCGCATTTATCACATGATATACCGCCACCAATTCCAACGACATGAGTCTCTGCAGCCGGCTTTATATGTTTCATTGTACAATTTTCCATGGGCGGCGGTAAGTGGGAGTGTATATGCGTTGCTAGTTGTTGGGATTGTGAGTGCATTTGATGTTGTTGCTGTAATTGTTGTTGGTCTATTTCATGTTGTTGCCTATTCAATTGCAGTTTACGTTTATGTTGTATAGCCTCGTAAGTATTTGAGCCATATTTTTTACCCTGTTTAAGGTTCTCATGCAAACAGTTTTTAATATTTTCCAAACAGTTCTGTGATATTTCCTTTTTAGCGCACTTTCGATACACGAACTCGTCTTCATCGTCTTCGATATTTGAACGCACTATCTTATGGTACATGCGAAAATTGTTGGGTGTCTTTTGAAAATTGTTACGTAAGAAGTATTTGCCATTTTCATCTTTATACGACAATAGATTAGAATTCATAAGAATATCGGAAACGAATATGCTTTTTTTATTCATTTTGTTGGCGGTACACATTAAAGAGAAGAGTTCCCGTTCAACGAATTTTTGCAGTTTAGTAGAGGTTAATATCTGGTGAGCAAATTTCTTTTTACGTGTCTCTAATAGGGGTGTCTGTTTGTTCTTGGATACGTAAATTTCACATTGACGTAGAATTTCGTCCAATTTACGTATCTCATTAAGTTCTATGCAAGATTTTTGTGACATAATGTTCTTCTGCCAGTCTATAAATTATTTATTAAAAAAGTATACAATTTGTATTGTAATACAATTTCTTTTTAGGTTTTATTAATTTTTATTTTTTTAATAAATAATCAAAAAAAATTAAATTTATTTTTTTCCGTTTTTCCTGATTAAAATAAAGAAAACAACTCACTTTTGCTTTATTTATAATCCTAAAATTATGCTTTAAAATCGTTTTTAAAACCTTACATTTTGAATTTCTTAAGTTCAAGTTTTTTTACACTTTAATTCTTACTTTTATACAGAGGGTTCTTATTATTGAAAAAAATTCTTTGTGAACTATAGAGCTGCCAGCTTTCGAAATGTTTTAACCACGGTGAAAATCAATAATAATCTATTGTGATTGTCAAACTTTAATCACATATATGCATCAGGGTTGCAAAATTGAAATTTTGAAATATGTATGTAGTATGAACTATAATTGAAAGAGTACCGTTTTCCATCAAACGGTAAATGAATGAATTCTTTAATAATTCGGATAATTTAGATTCGATTCGAACAAAGCACAAAAAATTATAAATATTTCGACAAAGAATTTCCAATTTGCAAGCATTTTGGGGATAAAACATAAAAGAAAGAAATTATTCAAAAATTCATTTACAAAATAATTTAAATTTAATTATTTTTTGTAGTTTTTTAATTTTTTAGAATTTTAAATAGAAAATGACACAATGGCAACATTATCGAGTGTATAATAGTAACCAGACATATCGGTTAATGCCTCCACCAACAGATGTGAAAATTACTTATTCTAGACACGCACCTTCCAAATTATGATTTATGTTAATAAAGTACCATTTCGAATAACGGCACTTTGGTAAGTTTCGATTTTATTCACCACACCGGATAAATTCACCGCATTTTGTAAAAGCTCACCAAATTAGAAACTCACGACACTTCGATTTTATTCACAACACCGGATAAATTCAACACATTTTGTAAAAACTCACCACAGTAGAAACTCACAACTACAAAACTACACTTCAAAAAATAAAATTAAATTTTTTGCCTCTTTTGCCGACCTTTCTTCTCAAAACTAGCAGCGAGCAAAACCATCCCATCCATCCACACAACAACAACATCCACGCACACAATATACGCCATTATGTTTTTGTTTTCGTTTTGTCTGACCTGGAGTTGAACCGTGGCCTTTGGGCGTCTAATAAGGCTACTAACTACCTATTAGACAGACCACATAGTACATTAAACAAACGGGGCTTAGTTTTTACTGAATAAACCCGGAAGCGGAAAAAGAATGTTCGAATTATTATAATATATATTATAAAGAACGTTTATTTTTTTGAACGAACAAAAACGAATTTGATGAAAAAAGTACTGAAAGCTTAGCGGGGTACTGCGGTATTTTTGAAATGAAAAAGTACTGAATTTTTCAACACTGATATGCATACAACATACAATAAATAAAAACAATTGATAAATTCGACTTTCGTTGTAAATAAATAATTCAACGCATTATACGAAAGAAAACACATCATCCAAACTGTTAATTCTGTATACCAAATGCAGTATTCAATCACAATAGTTGCTTTAAATGATTAAATTTAAACTTTTCGAATTAGGAAAATTTACCTTTCTCACCTAAATAATCAAATCATACATCTTAAACATACTCATTAAATAAAAATTACAAAACAGTTAAAGTGATAATTCAGATTTCACATTTCTTTTGGTAACAATTTTTTTTAATCAATACATTTTATTATTCAATATCCATTTTAGATACATTGCCACTCGATTGAACCTTCTGTCGAGCATTTAATTCTGTTGTATTACCGGTTTCACAGATCTCGCGTCTGTATGAAATATCATCACCAGACAGTGTTGTCGTGGATCCCAAGTTTTGTGATGAAACAGTTTTATAAACACTTAAAGCTTGAGTAACTAAAGAGGAAATATCGCCAGCATTTGAAGGAAGTATAAGAGTGTTATTTGTTTTTGCTAAATGCTTAAAAGCGGAAATGTATTGTTCAGCTAAAGTCAGAGAAGCGGCGTTTTTACCGTTCTATAAATAAATAAAAATTTACTATCAATACAATATTTTGCGAAATAAAGTTTAAACATACCAAGTCTTCTAAAGATTTTGCTAGAGTCGCTAAACCACGAGCTCTGGCATCGGCTACAGCCAACATTGCAGCTGCTTCACCACTAGCTTTATTAATTTGTTCTTGGCGATCGGCCTCTGAAATGTTTTTATAATCAGATTTTTGGCCTTACATTTTAAAGGAAAATTTGTATATTTTACCTGAAGCTAAGATCCTTGATTTACGTTTGCCCTCTGCTATATTGATATCTGCTTCTCTTTGTCCTTCAGATTCCAAAATAGCAGCACGTTTTCTTCTTTCGGCTTCAACCTGCATTTGCATAGCTTCATGAACTCTAGAGGGTAGCTAGTCAGACAATTTCATTTATATTAGTGTTTTTGTATTAGAATTGTATTGTTAATATTTACTCTTATATCACGAATTTCATAACGCAAACAAGCTATACCCCATGCTTCGCTAGCTTTATTGATTGAGTCAACAATGCTTACATTAAGAGACTCTCTTTCACGAAAAACTTTATCCAAAGACATTTTACCCAATTCTGAACGCATTGTTGTTTGTGCCAACTGAGTTATTGCAAATTCAGGATCTTCGACACCGTAGGAAGCTAAAATATTATGATTAATTTGATTATTTAAACACTATTCAGATGTAGAGGTTAAGTTCAATAAACAAAATGGAATATTGTTGTAATTGTGATTAAATTAGGTACGCAGCTTACGGTTTAGATTGTAAAATGAAAATTCAGTTATTAATATAGCTATGACTTATTAAAAATGATATACAGATACTTACCACGATATGGATCTATTATACGCAAATATAAAACACCATCTATACTTAAAGTAACATTGTCCGAGGTAATGGCACTCTGTTTGGGGACATCGATGGCAATTTCCTTAAGACTTTGAACGTATTTAATTTTATCCATAATGGGCAATAGGATATTTAGACCGGGTTCCAATATTCTATGAAATCGGCCCATGCGTTCAACAACCCATGCCTTAAAAGCAACAACAATACAAAGCCATTAAATGCAAACATTACATCAGTTATCTAATGAAAATCTTAGGCGACACAATAAGGATGTACTTCCGAAAGTACAGTGTCAACTCTTTTAAAGACAGATTGCCTAAGAGACTTACCTCTTGTTGTGGCACAAACATAATGACGGTATTCATTGGAGTTGATGTTTTGGTCCTACATTGATTGATAAGAGCATTGTGCCGGCAAGTACTCAATATTTGCTAATGCGAAAATCGTAACATATTGTATAATTTATCCAAAACAACCTGATTCTTTTCCAAATACTTACTCTGGATAGCAATCTACCGGAATTAGTATAAGATGATAACATTTTGGAAACGAATATAAAATTTAAGTAGAACAACCTTTGCCAAAAATATTGAAGTCCTCTTTTTGTTCAACACTTCAAATCACTATGGAATGATAGCACACAATAACTAAATATTGTTGCCACACCAATTATACGCATTAACAAAAAATCTTATTAAACTTTATTATCAAAAAGAAAAGCATTCTGTCGTCATTATAGTATCCCCTAATTAATGGTATTTGCATTTTTGTGGACATTTCGACTTGAAATTTTGAGAGGTATGCAAGGCTACTTTTGTTTATATATTTCAATCTAAAACGATTATCAATTACCTGCTGGTGAAACACAGCTCTGTGTGAATGAATGTCCCATCACTAGTTTGGGTATTTAACAAATCAATAATGACAATTGGTGGTATCTCAACTGAAAACAATCAAATTCTCTCAAAAAAGTAATAGAAATAATGGATTTTATCGACGATTTTATACAAGAATATAAAAACAATCCGTGTCTTTGGAAAGCAGACTCGGCAAATTATAAAAATCGTACGAAACGCCAAGAGGCGTACATGAAATTAATAGATGTGGCCGCAAAACATGGCGAGCATTATAATGTTGAAAGAACTAAGCAGAAAATAAATAATTTGCGATGTGCTTTCCGCCACCAGCTCAAGAAGTACAATGAACTCAAAACTAAGGGTGAAAAAGAGGAGCCTTATTGTCCGAAACGCAAGTACTTTGAATCGTTGATGTTTCTCAAAGATGAAGAGACTCGAGACAAGAGGATCCTGAACAATAACGCTAAATCTGAAAACAGTGCTAATGAAATAACAATAACAAGCATAATGAGAAGTGGCAATGCCAAGAACGAACGACGTCTTCTAAGCACAGAAACAGAGTGTGCCACAATGGAGGTAGTAGATGGTGATAAACAGGCAACAATAAATGGAGTAGTAGAGGACGCCTTGCAAGTACCCAACAATTTGTTTTCAGACATTTGCAAAGAAATCCATAAGGAAAATAATGGTACAGAAGTGGACGACGATATGAATGGCGAGGAAACCACCAATACTGTTAATATATCAGTTATTACGGATAAGGGCATAACGCTGACGCAAGACATTGAGGAAATTGCTATCACACCAATTCGAAAAGATCAAGTATATATTGTCGACACATCTGCAGCTAATAACAACCTCCCCACTATTTCCACATCGGCAGCAACACCTACCAGCAGCACAGCGCATTATATAAAGCAGCCTACATCTAATAGTAAGCGGAAACGTTCATCTTCATTTTCATCGCAGCACTCCAATGAAACGGATACCACACCACCAATCAAAACAGTGAAAAGCGATATCACATTGGATATAGAAAATTTATTGTCACTAGCTTGCAAAAATTTCCAAAAAAATTCTTCGGACCATTACACCAATTTTGGGGAAATAGTAGCACATAAACTACGCACCATGGATTCCAAGCAAGCCCTTTATGCAGAGAAAATAATCTCGGATATCTTGTATCAAGGTCAAATGAAGTATTTATCTACTGTATCAATAGAACTATATTCACAAACTGACCGAAACCAGCATGAACATAAATAGAGCAAGATCATAAATATTGAAGATCCAAGCATTGTCCGATCCCGGCAATATTGTGTTAAACGAATGGATAAATGAAAGATTTTAATATATTTCTTTTTGTAATCTAAAAAAAATTAAGATTAAGTAAAATATTTTTAATGAAGTCTAAACAAAACTCAACATTTTTTTTTGCAATAACAAAATGTATTATTACAATAACAATACTTCCTTTCTTTACAAGGGACTTAAATAATTTTAAACATTTGTTTCGAGGCCCATGTCCATAAATGCATTAAAGCAACTAATCTACTCGTTTCATAACTTTGCAATGATAGACATTTCCATTTCTGAGTGTTTTTTATAACGAGTCCCTTGTGTTTTCGTGTTCCCTCTGTCGCAAATAAAAACATTTTGTTTTCTCAAAATTGTTCTATAAAAATTAATATATGTACACATATATATTTTTTTTTAAGCCAATATTTATCGAGAAAATGTTAGTTTATATATTGAATATATATATTATATATTGAAATGTCTAATCTTTCTATTGCTATCAACATTTCTTTGCTGTCCCAGCAAAAGGGTTAACGTATATTTAACTGACATAATGATGGAGTCAAAAATATTTCTAGTAAACATATTTTTAATTTTATATACCAATAAAACAATACTTTATTTTAAAAATAAAAATTTATTCAATAAATATAATAAGACAATCACTATCGTATATTTATTTCAACTTGGTCTTCTACGACTTGACCGTTAAATCATTCAAATTTGAAGGTACATATATACATGCATATGTTAAAATTTAGTAGGACATACGTTCGTTTGAACTTAAAACAATTTCAACTCGGCACCACTTTTACCCAAAATTAAGTTCAATACGGGGTTCTTTTGTTCTTCAAATATTTTATACATTGCAATTCGTATAGAACCTAATCTTATTAACATCTTGATTTTTGGTAAAGTACAAGTGAATAGAATTTATAGAATATTTTGAATAGGGTCGAACTTAATAACATATAAAAATTGTTTTTCGACAATTGCCATCAAACAGAACATTCCGTAAAAATAGTTTGTTTAACATCGTTTTGTTGATAAATAATTGACTACCACAAAAAGCCTAAATATAAAAACAGTTTCTTGAATTACTATCAGTAGTGCAACTTTCATCACGACATATTTTTCATTTCAAACTCAAGTTATATATTTATTAAAATTACTAAAAGCATCACGAATTCGTGTAAACAATTTAAATTATTTAACAAATTATATTAAGATAGGAGATTTTTGCCTATAAAATAAACCCTGATTGGACACATTCGTTTAAATATATAAGTATTGCTGAATATTCAGTTAAGCAAAGTAAAAATTCAATGAACTGTTGGAATATAATATTTTTCGGTAAGCACTAATTATTACAATTCTTAAAAAATCTTTTAAATTATCATATGTGGAATATATACATGTATGTATATCGTATATTTTTTCAGTGATGGCCACTATAATCTCATTCATTTTTCTGCCTTTAACATCTTCTTTTGATCGCAGAACTCTTCTGTCGGATGGCAAATAATCACATTGTTTGTTAAAAATAACGAAATGATTTTTTTTTTTTTCAAAATAAAAATGATTTTATTTTTTTAATTTATATATTTTGTTTTGTTTTTTTTTTTTTAATTATTTAATTCATAATTAAAAAAAGTGGTAAGAACACAAATCAGTGAATTTGTTCTTGAGTTTAAAAAACTAAATTTTCAAATAGAAATCATATTTCCCTTCAAATGAGCTTCGTTTTGTGATTGTTTATAAGATGTTGGACTTGCAACAACTACTTTATTTTATTTATTTGCTTATTGGTTTGGACACTCATTAGGTGTTTGCTTCTTTTTAAAGCTTTTATGTACTGTTTCGTCACCCGATTCGTCGCCTTCCTCCTCCTCTTCACCCTCAAAGGAATCATCATCTTCATCTTCGTCATCGATAACAATACCTGTATAATACAAAACGGCTTTAGGAATGATTCTTGCGCGCAAGAAATGACCAATTTCAAAATCTGTGGCCAAGATCTGAAAACAAAATGGCAGCAGTGTAATAATTAATATCTGATTAAATCCTATCTCAATCGTTAAAAATGCTTACGCCTTGAGAGTCTTCATCGATTTCCTCCTTATCCTCTGGTACTTCAGGAGGATTAAAGAAGTTGAAGAATGAATCGTTAGGCACATGCTTAACAATAGTTCTAACAGCACCACGTTCCTTATGTTTTTGCTTTTTCCTGATAGTCTTTACAGTCAAATTCATTTTCTTTTCCCAGTTGATGTTGCAACCCTTGCATTTGTAAATCTCGGGTCCTTCAAATCCAAAAGGATTGTCTTCATCAACGGTTGATTTGAGGAAGTATTGCTTGGTAAGCACTTTATTGTTGAAATATTCGTTTTTATCAAAATGAAATTCCAATGTATACGAATGCTGAAATAATAATAGCTACATGACATAAAATACTTCTAGCAAGCAATATGAGGTAAAACTAACCTCATCGTCGTATTTAATAGTAATATCGGTAAGTTTTTGTAAAACGGGTTCGTCATGCTGTTGCACCATTTCAGACAATATTTCCGTATTGCGGAAGATAGTTAACCAGAAGTTTGGTATACCTTTTGCATTTTCTGGAATCTCTCTGTACTTTGTCAACAACTTACTGAAATCGGCCATATCTTCACTGTTTTCATCATCTGGCTCCGGCTTCCATTTGGGTTCCTCCTTTTCAGGGTCTACTTCGCCAGTAACAATGGCCTTACGCTTTTCGAAAAGAGGTTGATACTTCTCTTGGTATTTCTTTTCTAGTTTGTAAACTTCATCAAAGAATTCAGCCTCAAGCTTTAAGTGTTCTAATTGAAGATTTTTCAAAGCGACTATACGATTTTGCAAAGGAGCTGGTAGACTTTTAACCATTTCTTGAAGAAATTGGCGACGCAAGATGGCATTCATGTATGCAGGTCTAATGAATCAAACAAAATAAAAAACGGTTTAATATTAGAATTTTGAAAACTATACACACGTCTTAAATGTTAAACTGAAAAGAACGTTTAAACTTGTTTAAAAATCAACAAGTAAATACATATTAACAAATAGGAAAAACTATGCGTACCATTACATCGAATGTGTGATCTAACGTTTGTCTTCAATGTATTAGGAAAGTAATAGCTGAGTTTACAAAATAAAATTATTAAATTCCTTATAAAGAATGAAAGTGTTTGTATTGCGTACACACAATTGTATTTGGTCGGGTCAAGTTGGAGTAGTAGCTTTGATACCAAAAGCTCACTTGAGCATGCATAGCGGCCCGTTATGATGCCACAGGTGAACACAGTCCCTGTACTGATCAAGTTGTACCAAACTAGGGATGAGGAAGAAGTTGGTCAGCGGAAGGGCTGACATTTGCAAATGTACTAGAACAGATTTATCAAGATGATTTCAACAGATTTTTTAGTTCAAAAAATTTCTAGTTACACGTAAATTGTTATAACTTTATAACACAAAAAAAAGGAAGAATAAAAAAGGTTAATAATTTCTAAATTCATATTGTGTTAGGGCTGCTCAGTCATAATTAAGAAAATATCAACATTCCAAAAATAAAAAATTAATATGGAAAATGTGTATAATTTTGAACACACATGTAAAGTAATTAAGTAAGAAACAAACAATAAAGAAATATGCAAACTATTGTTAAGGCATAAAGTATTGTATTTGGGTGTATGACGTATGTATATAGAGACATTATTTTATACATATGTATACTTTTAGATGAGCTGTGATGTCAGATATTTAATTTTCTATTTCAATTAGTTTTTATGGCATCAACAATTTTGTAGAATGAAACGTGTTTTCAAAATCCTTTAGTACGATCAATTTTTTTTTTTTTATTTTTTATGTATCGATTGAAGATGCATCATACAAACTGCTGCTAGTGAGAAACCGGTTTGAAAAATGCCGGTGAATATATAGTCAATGCATATGTGGATCAGTAAGTAGTATTTTGCTTAATAATAGGTAGAGTACCAATATCATCTGTACTTACACCATCTGGCTAGTTGAAAATCCTTTCTCCTCATCCTCGTTCATGGACTCGGCGGTATCTTCAGTATCGTGATGGGCATCCATATTTCCGATTTAAATCACTATTAATTGCAAAATTAAAAAATTTATTATTAATTCTTTTTCCAACACGTTACTATAATATAAATGAAGAATGTTAAGGGTATAAAGGGAAAAATATGAACAGCACAAGAATATGTAATCATATTCTAAACTGCGTAGTTTTGACACAAAGCAGACAGCAACAAAAAACATAATATAATATAGTTAAGCAAGCATACAGATGAATCGAAGTATGAATGGACGGACAAAAAGACATGACAGACATTTCTGTCGAAAAGCGAAAAAATGAAAACATGGTGGCTCCGCTACTTTCCATTTGTTTCTCAAATTAATACACACTTCTTTCTGTACATTTATAAGCATTTAGATATAGAAATAAATTTATACGAAGTTTATGTATATGTATTTAACAGTGTGAATGCTTCAACAATTATAAAAAAACTGTTAAATAAATTTCACAAAAACCACATTTTTTACTTTTCATAAATATCGGACAATAAGCTTACCGACGAATTTAAGAAATAAAAAAAACTGTATTGAATTTAGATAATATACATTTTTCCATTATAGACAATTTTATCCTTCTCCACACTCAAAACGAAATATAAAAAAAACACGTGTGTGAACGAAATTTGCTTCATAAATGCTTTTCATTTAAATCCACTTTTTTCGCTACTAAAAAATTTGTTGTAGTTTTCCTTATCGAATATTAGGCCGAACTTACCAATAAAGTTATAAAAAATAATTTTAATTTATTTATTTGTTGAAACCTTTCCCTCAACAAATTATCCAACGACTTTACAGAGATACACCCGCAAAGTAAAAGAGAGCTCTTACAGAGTTGACCGTAGTTTTAGAGATGTGCAAAAATGCAATTCTTTTTCTTGCACAAACACAAACGATAATTGTACAATGAATCAATAGTATGCGTGTTTAATGAATTTATTTTCGGAATTGAATATAATACAAATTGTTGTAATTTTTTTTAAGAGAAAAAAGAATATAGAATTTTTCAATATGAGTTTGAAGTAAAATACTTTTCTTTTCAGAGTCGTATAAATTTGGTAGATATCGATTTTATCACTATCGAATATTATATGCTTACTAGACAAAGCTTTGCCTTAATTGCAGGTAGTTGCCACACTTACGAGTAATATTAGAACGGTTAAATTTAAATAGAATATATATGTCTAGAATATTACTCCTTTTATATATTCATTCCCAACTCTTTTGCCAAAACCATTATTTCTTATGTAAATTTACCCAGCCTATCATATAAAATGATTACATTTCTTTAAATAAATTTAACTTTAAGGTCTTTTACCCGTAAATCGAAGCCATCAGTGAAACATGTATATTTTTAACATTTGACTTTATATTTGGAATGAAGTTATTAGATTGCATTGCTATTAATTACATCAAATATAATATAATAACCGCCATTAAAACAATTAAGCTAGGAAAAAATTTACAATAAATTAACAAAGACCGCCTTCCTCTTCATCATCATCATTTTGAGCACTACTACCACCTGCAACATTATCCCCACCAGCAACCTCTGAATTTGATACCTACAAGATAAAGAAGTATATATTACTTTTATTCATGAGTTGTCATGTTTATATAACTTACGTCCATATTAGGTGATGTATAGGAAGCTGCTGCGTTTTTAATAACTCCAGTTTTTGAAGATGATAATACGCCTTGGGGCAAAGGTATTCGTTTTGCTAATATTGCATACTCCACATCCATATGCTTTATGAATGGAGAGTTCAAAGCCATTTGAGCGGTTTCAGGATCTTCGTCATCATACGCTTGCAGCAACATTTCTAATGTTTGAACTTCTTGAGGATCACAGCAGTTGCCCCACTCTTTGAATGCCTTTTCAGCAGCCACTTGATCACCTCTTGCCAATTGCACCATTACTAAAACCACGGCCAGGCGACCAATATGACCATACGATTCAGTTTGCTGATTTATGCCAATTTCACGTCTCAATGCATCTGCAGCTTGATCATACCTATACATTGGAACACAAAAATTATGGAAATCAACATAATATATTTGCTTCTTTTGTAAAGTATATAGAAAAAAATTAAGAACTATTCATTACATTTGCAATTTGACCAAAATACGTGAAACTTTGGAAGCATATTCTGCTGCTGAGCGTGTTGAATCCTCTATCTTTATTTGAAAGTTTTTTTTTTTTTTGGTGGCAGTAACAAGAAACAATTTCAATTATCAACTACAATTTTTAAAATGTTAAATATTTGCAAAGAAAGGATACTTACCATGCTTATTTCTAGAGCTCGTTGATAGAAACGTAATGCAATTTCAGGATGTTTATGTTCCACAACCTTTGAGGCCTTATCCAAAGCTGATGCAGCCGATTCAGGCGAGCCATGTTGCTGATATAAATGACTTGCACGACTAGCAAACTCCTCAACTTCTAACAAATTATTTGTTTCTTTGCATATTAAAATCACCTATAAAGAGCAAATTTAAATTATTTGCCGTGTAATAGTGTTAATAATAATTTACTTGTTCATAGCATTTAGCAGCATGAAACCAAGAACTGTTATGTTTGTGACATTCTGCCGCTTTCATGAGACATTCTTTGCTTTGGTCATAAGATTTTCCTATTCGGAATGCAGTAGCTATTGAAAATAGATTTTCCAAACATTCAATATTCAATTCAATAAAAAAAAGCAAATCTGTAAGCGTACCTGCTTTAGTATAACAATCTGCAGCTATATCGTAATCCGGACGCCATTTAAGTAGTCCTGTTTTCATGCTGCAAAAACAGAATGATAAATTCTTAGAGCCGTTTTATATTGTCGTATTATAAAGTACAAATTTAATTTGGATTCCCTTAACCCTTTATGAACCTAGTTAACTATGGTTTAAAATAAATAAAATAGCTAGCAAATGTAGTACATATGGGATTGAATACAATAAATTAAAATTTTTTATTCTCTAACTGTTATATTCAATTACTTAATATTCCTTCATCTCTCTACTTTCTTATTAGAAATTATTCCTTTTATATGAATTCTGCATAAATCCATTCAAGGTCACATTACTAATACAGAAGTTGATTCATGTTTAATATTAAAAGAAGAAGTATATCTTTAATGTGTTATATATTATAAACTTTTAATACAACAAATATTATATTTTAAAATTATTATATATAAATGTATAAAGTAGGAATCTAAACTAAAATTTCCAAGGAAATATAGCTATAGTATAGTATAGTGGGTGGTTGAAATTTTCATTATTAAAGAAATCTCTACTGATACATGAAAATAAGTTAATATTAAGACTATGTTTACCTTTTTTCAGCTTGCCGTATTAATTCGTTGCCTTCTTCGATTTTGGAAGTATTCATTTTTACAATTTTCTTTATTGCAACCAAAAAAAATCAATAAACAACAGCATTGGCTAAGTTAACAAATAAAATTGAATATACAATACACTGTGGAATGAAACATTAGCTACTCTTCTTCTTTTATTTCTTACTCGACATAAAACGATAGCACATTAATCATTGATTTCTGAGGTGAAACCATGGTATATTTACTACTATCGCTCATATGGATATTGTAATTAATGTAATAAAAACTAAAGCATATTTTCAGAGAATATCGAAACATACATTAATATTTAGCATTAAATGTATATATGTTCATAATGTAACAATAAAAAAATATATTTATGTTTATAAAATTGTTGCCAACTCTTTCAGTTTCACTCATCTCTAAGTTATCGATATCTTGTTTTGACATTACTTTGAAATGCTTTTATCGTTGTTTGCTCTACTTTGACAATCTTTCTTTTCCCTCTTTTGTCTCATACGAGCAAGACGAAATGGTACGTGTTTTATTTTAAATCCAACTTTATCTGTGGAATCCTTAAATATAAAAATAATATGTTAATGTGTTTTACTAAATAAATATTTCTTTATTTTAGGCGGCCCACAAAACCTTCAGAATCAAGCAAAAGCTTGCCAAGAAATTGAAACAAAATCGTTCTGTACCTCAATGGATCCGTTTGCGTACAGGCAACACCATTAGGTGAGTAATAAATGAACGTTTCTGAGTTTTTTAGTTTAAACTGAAATTAATATTTGTTCTTTTTTAGATACAACGCCAAGAGACGTCACTGGAGACGCACCAAGTTGAAGTTGTAAATCTTGTACTGCTCCGGGGAAAATTCCCGTATAAACGGAAAGAACTCCAATTGTGGTGTTTACATCTTTAATTTTGTAGTGTTGTTTTCTGCTATTTGGGTTAAAATAAGTATGTTTAAATACACAATAGTATCTTGATAATAAAAAGTGCTTTTTGTTTAAGCAGAATTCTATGAAATGTTTTATTAATCAATTGTAAGTGAAAGATTTTTGTTAAGTCTTCGGCTTTAAAGAAATGTTCTAGGATGAAGCTATTTCGTGGACGTCGATTTTCAAATAATATAATCGATAAGCATTTTTCATTAATCGCGAGGGATTACTAGCTTAATTAAAGTGAAATTTACATTTTAATTCGGTGCCTGCCTACATGTAGTAAATTCCACTGTAATGGTACATCGGTTAAACAACAAGGAAACATAGATCGTAATAATACGTTTAACTCTAAAAGGATTACCTTCGTGATGTTACTATACGGAGTACTGAATATTCGTATGTAAGTTTAGAATGATCTTAACTGAGGATAGTTATTACAATTGTAAAGAATATTTGTTTCAAAATCTATTGACGAGAGGATATATTTACTTTCACAATGGGATATATTTAGAAAAGGTATTAACATCTAAATAGTTTATTTCTTGGCAGAGATATATGAATGGAGCTAAATTTCCAACATTTTACAAGGCGTTTTAGCGAACAAAGATTCCATTAGAATGGGTATTCAAATTCCAATTTTATGAACACATAGGTATGTACATATTTTGTTTCCCCCAGACAATAAAAAACGTTTTTTTATTTTATTTTAAAACTAATTTAGTTTTTATTTATTTACGATTATTAATTCTGTTTCCATTTTACTTTTGTTTACATTAATACAATATATTATTAAAGAATGAGTTTTAAAGGGAATTGGGTTACATTTGATTGAGGATTGGCTTTGTATATAAGTATGTGTGTGTGCTTGTTGATCTTATGTTTAATTGCTTTGTCAAAATACAATTTTTACTTAACGTAACTACGCTAAAAATAGTGTTGCTTTTTTATTTAATTTTTAAAAAAATACACTACTAGAATATATTTATAAATTTTACTGTGATACTATTGGACTCTTCTTGTCAATATCAGCCATATTTGCATTATTCTGTACAGACCCACTGCCGGGACTGGCTGGTATTGCACCTGACCTATCGATATTCCAGGGATTTGCACCAGATATTGGTGAATCTGAATGACCAAAGCCAGTATGGTTTTCATGATCCATAGCATTGGTACCGTCGTATTGGGTATTTTCCAACCGTGTTATTAAGCGTTCATCTTCTTCGCCGAACTCGCCGCCCATTAAGGTGGGCTCTCCTACAACCATTACATCTTGTGACGACAGTGAGAAATTTGGGCCGGACGGGGAGCGCTTTTGATTACTCACTGGCGGCGTGTTTGCGTTTGCGCCCCCGCCCGAGTTTGACCCTTTTCTTTTGCGCCTTTTGTTCGCCGGCCTCTGGGGGTCTTTTTTCCCCGGGGGGGCGACCATTCTTTGCCACTTCTGAAAAAGGGTCGTCTTTAAACAATCACGAGGACTTAACGCATACGCTTTATGCCGCGACATTAGCTCTTGCATTGGCTCCAATATTACACACAGACGTAAATAGTTCAATGTGGAGTTGGTGATACCAGCTCTAGTGATATTTTTGGTAATTTGTTCCAAAATCATTGGATCCGATGGTAGTGACGTACCAATTACTGACCGTGGTATAAGTTCTCGGTGGCCCTTGATTGTCATGTGCCATGATTTGATGCGCATGTAATCATCATACATGAATTCTAAAATTAATCGAGCATCAGCACATACTTTTGTGAAGAATGGTTTGCCGTGTTGTGTGATTACAGTACATTGATCGCAGTCCAATGTAATAGAGGTATTATGAAAGGATTCCTTAGCGTGCTTTAACTGGAAATATAAATCGGAAACTCCTCCTTCGTAAATACTGCGGAAGAAGCGTGGAATCAATGTTCGTCCAATTGTGTAGCGTTTCGGACCATCTTCCAAACAGAAAAGTACCGTTAGTTTGGCATCATCTTCAAAGAATTCTGTTGTAAATGAATCCCACCAGCAATTATCACTTTCTTCAGTACGTTGCTGTAAGCGTTTATTCATTTCGAACACACGATGTTCTGTATGACTAAAGTAAGAATTGTGTCGTCTATATCCAGGATCTATACGCTCCATTTGTGGACCACCCATCATAGGATGACCCCCACCGTGACCGAATGATGATGTAGGTGGCATTGAATTAAATTGGCCGCCTACATTAAAAACGGCTTGACCGGGAAAGTGCCCTCCTTGACCGCTATTAAATGGAGTTCCTGAACTGGCCGGACGGCTAAACTGACCCATTCCAGAAGAGGGCGATCCAAAGGGCCCACCTACTGGTCCATTAAAGTTGCCCGAATTTGCTGGCTGAGGATAAGGTCCTGACATATTTTGTTGGGCAACAGGTCCTGGGGTTGACGAACCTGAAGGTGCTGGTGACGATGTATATTGTGGTGTATTCGACCCTGTTGGATTGGAGTTCGGAAACACCAACGGTTGATTGCCAGCAGGTGAATTCTGTCCAGCCTGTGAATATGGAGTGTTTGAACCACCATACGGCATATTGCCTTGGGCAAATCCGCCTTGATTAGAAGCATCTGGATTTAAAGCAGGATTATTATTACCCCCACCCAACATTGAGGCATTCTCGGGAACATTTACGTTTTTCCAACTGGCATCATCCATGACTGTTTGCGAATTTATATTTGTGTTTGCGTTAATACCTCTACGATTCATAACTAACAAAAGTTCATTTCAAACCTATAATGATAAAAGCACAATCGTAAAATCTTACTAGAAAATATAGGAAATTTGAAATAAATTGCATTTTTGTTTTGCTTTTTTGCTATTTTTTGATAATTTAAAATATTCACTATCCAACGTATGTATGTTGTGTTATATATCTATTTATGAATTAATGTTGACAATTATGCCCCTCTATCTTTCAATTCTTTTTTATTTACTCCTTTCTTATACATGGTATACACATACATCAATACTTGTTTTTCAAATTTAATTAATGCAAAGTAAGACACATATCAGGTGTTTTTTTATTTAAATAATTAAAAAAATGTAAAAGCACCTTTTTCGTTCACTTCAATAAAATATATTGCTAGTTTATTAACAAATAACAGCAAGAAAAAATTGCAAACACCACAAAATGAAAATTTTTCAGACGATTTTCTTCTGATAATGAAGCTTAAAAGAAACGTAGGGAAACTAAACACAGGGTAATCAAAACAATGGAATTATTTTAATTTTGGGAAGCGATTCAGCAACGAGAGCTATAAAGAGCAAAGTATTTAAGTTGCTCAAATTATAGATTATAAAAGTTGATAAAAAAAAATTAATATATGTGTACAGAATTAAATATCATAGTAAAATTATAGGATTTTACAATACGTAATTATAATTATTTTCTAGATACCCTGTTGTCTTCATATGCAAGTGATCTAGAGATTTTACAATTTTTACTATATGCGAATATTTTTCATTGCATAAATCCCAGAGTAACGCATAAATACTAAAGAGAGCAATATAAATCACAATATAACATATAAATAGCTAATAGATAAATATGTAGTAAATATGAATAAAATTTGTTATAAAAAAAGAATATTTATTCTCAGTCTTATTTTCATTTCATTCTATTTTGGTTAGACTTGGCAACAATGACGTTATTTTTACCTACCATATGTTGTTATTTTCTTATTCTTCTTAAATTTATATTTACGTAAATATAGTGCAATGAATTCTCTGTCACGTTTCGTAAGTATTTTTTTCACTGCTATTAAATTAAATAATTAAAGTTATAGCTGCCATTTAATTACTTTAGTTCCGTTTGCGCTCATTATGTTCAAGTGCGGGTAAAAATGCCGAACAAACAATACACAATTTGTTGATCAGCCGGTTTCCCCAGGTGCGTATCTCAGTATTTTTACATCACAAAGTGGTATTAGTGCACATTACAGTTATATTTCAATTTTTAAATAGGCTACAATCAAGGTAACCGACGTATCTGGAGGATGTGGAGCAATGTTTGAAGTTCATGTTGAAGCAAATGAATTTAAGGGTTTGAACACATTAAAACAACATAAACTGGTAACGAACACATTGAAGGAACAAATAAAGGAGATGCATGGAGTTCGTATACATACTTCCATACCCAATAGTAGTTGAATTTGAATGAATTTTTGATAATAAATTTCATTTATTTTGCTAATATTTTGTAAAATCCATAATACAGAAGCTTAGAACATAGATGGTTATAAAAATTTAATTACTAGCCATTAATAAATATAATTGAAATCTTGAAACATTACACTACTGCAGAAGTTAAAATTTTTATCTTAATGGAAATTCGAGAAAAAGAATGATTTAATTTAAAAATCCTTATTGATATACATATGTATTCTTCAAAAATGTTAGTGAAACATAGTTTTTTAATAAATGTAACTGACCAGCAAATTCAAATTTCACAAAGTTCAATTCCTATGCAATTATGTAATATTGACAGTTTTGATACAAAATTTAAATTTGGGTATAAAACTAATTGCTTATAAAAAAGCCGCTAAAGTCTTAACTAAAACAGCAAATAATAAAACTGAAACAAGTTTTTATAAAAGATATTGCTGCCGTTTTTTACACCAACTATTCTTTCTATGTTTAATAACAAAATTGAAATCAAATATGTAGATTGGAAAGATTGTATAAAAAAGAAAAATAAAAAATGTTTTTATTTTGTATGTATGTACTTATTAACTTATAAAAATATTTAAAAATACATGATTTATAATTTTTGTAGTATTTGACTAATCTTTCACTTGGAATGAAATTAAATTTTTGCAATCTGAGTTTTCTTAAAATATATTTCAATTGGCAGTGGTGGCACACTGGCCCCTGTTGAAGTAATTGATTTCAACGATCCTCTTATATTGGACTCATCATTGTGTATATCATTAAGAGTTTTTATAGAAGATCTAAGCTCACTTTGTGGTAGAGGCTTTGATCGTGACTTACTATTGGCAATTCTCATAATAGATCTCATCGTTGTGGTTGTAGACGTGGACGAAGATCGTTGAGGAGCTACTGTTGAAGAAGTGGTAGAAGAAAGGCTTGATGTTGAACGTGTCACTCCCGGTTTAGGTGTTGTCGACGTTGAGGATAGTCTACGTCGACTTTTATGTTCGCCTCTTCTCGTAGTTGCTGTTGTTGAAGAAACTTCTTTCTCAGTTTTAGTGTTATGAGCTCTTTTGCTGCCTCTCCTGGATGCTTGTTTTCTTGACGGAATATTTGCTAAAGTCGTCGATTCCACTGATAATCGAATAATGGGTTTATTTCTTGTATTTGTAGGTTGTGTTGTCATTGTTTGCTTTCGTCCAGTAGATTTTCTCGGTCTAGTACTATCTGTTGTTGTAGTAGTTCTAAGTGATATTTTTCTGGTTGTTGGCTCTTCAGTGGTAGATGTGGTAGAGTATATTCTAGGTGAAGCTCTCCTTGTATAATTTTCAATTGTGGTCGCCGGTGTAGCTGTGGTGGTAGTACTAGTTGTAGTTGAAGTTGTTGTACTTGTTGTTGTAAAGAGGTGTTTGAATTGTTTTAATTTCTTCACTTTATATTGCCTCTGATATTTTGGTACTTTTTTTAAAGTGGGAGTAACTTTGGTCGTTGTAGTAGATGTTAAAGTTTTGTACGGTTTTTTCAGACCTCTTTGTTTTGGATATTTATATGTTGTCGGTGTTTTTAATGTTAATAGAGATTTTAACTTGATTCTGTTTGTTTTTCTTTCCGTGGTAGTAGTTATGGGGATTACAGTTGATGTTTGAATTTGTAATGGATACATATCAGTAGTTGTTCCCGTTTTAAGATTTATTTTTTCTTCAGGACTTCCCCAAATTAATTCTGTAGTTACAGTTGGTATTGGTTTTAATTTGTATGAGGCTGAAGTATGGGGAATTCTGTGTGTTGTAACTGAAATGTTACTTTTGAAAACATCATAAGGTTTATATGTGGTAATAGGTGGTGCAGTGTATGTTGTGGGAGTTATGGCTTGAAATAAACCAAAATTGTGTTCTTTTATTTTCGGTCTAACTTGATAGGGTTCTGTGAAGAATGAGTTCTCATCGATTGATTTATATGTTTGATCTATTATATGATTTGGTTGAGCATACTTCGGTTCACTCCTAAATTCGGGTTTTTGGTATACAGATTTTTGAGGATTACCAAAGAATGAATAATCATAGTGATGAGATTCAGATGTCGTATAATCTTCGTCATCCAATTCATCGAAAAAACTTTTGTATTTGGGTTTTTTGGTAGTAGTGGTGGTGGTGGTAGTCGTAAAGGGGGTTGTTGTTTGTCTTTGATGGCTGTAATGGTGTCTTCTAGCATGTCTATATGCTTGATATGGATCATTGAAAACTTGCATTTCTGGAGCTCGGGTTACAGCATCTTCTATAGTAAAAAAACTATGCAGTTTCATGCTATCATACGCCGCTGTGGTTGTGTACTGCTGTTGTTGTTGTTTTCGTCTTATGTCATCATATCTTATTAAGGATTGGCGAGTCTGATATGGTTGGGATGAATCTGATCGTATATCTTCGTAATTTTTGGATCTATAATTTAAATAGACATGATTTTCTGTATTTGTTATGCTTGCTTCTGGTGCATAATTGGTTTCTACGGGCTCATTTGGAGTAGGCAAAAATATTGGCTTTTCGGTAGTAAAAACAGTGAAGCTGCCCAGGACACTTCTTGCAGTTGTAGTCGAAGGTCTCTTAGTTGTTGTGGAAGTCGTTGTTGATGTTGTTGTTGTAGACGTTGATGTTGTTGATGTAGTGGGCGGTGTTGTTTTTTGGGTAGAGACAATTTGATATTGTGTAGGATTTTTATAGTTCGTTATGCGATTATTGCAATAATAGTACATAATATCGCTGCCTGAATTATTAGAATCGTCTTTGTTTTTTCGACCACATGGAGTGACTCCTATAGCTTTTATATTTATATCATTCGATTCGTTACGATTGTTGTTATGAGCGTTATAGTTTAAGATGTTCGCGTAATCCATAGTTGGTTTGTTCATATTCAATGAGTATGTGTTTAACGGATATACCATTTGGTGATGTTGTTGTTGTTGTTGTAATTTGTGTTGTGTATTAACGTTATTAAAGCTTTCCAAATTTTGGCGTGCAAAATTATTTAAATACTGTTGATGGAGAAATTTATTATTCGTTCTATAATTTCGAAATGTGGTTGTTGGGTGGGCATAGGTAGGCGGCGTAGGTAAATAAGGTTTTGGCATTATAGCATTAATTATGGTAATATGATGCAAATTGCCAGGCTTTCTATTATAATAAAAAAAGGAAAACATAAAAATTATTTATGTTTTATTATTTATATAATATTAATAAATAATACTGAAAATTCATCTCTTAACCAAACATACATATATTCATACACAGTCGTTAGACGTACCTTTTCTCATTCATATCTTGTAGAGGTTGATATACGGGATAATTAACTTTGGTTGGCATTGTAAACATGTAATTCTGTAAAACAGGAGCCATAGCTGCTGGCGATGCTATGCCATAACGATTGAAGTTGTGAGGTATTATGGGAGCTTTGGCACTTGACCGTAGTTGAGAGGGATTAATTGCTGGTTTCCACATAAAATAACGAGATTGAGCTAAAAGATCTTGACGTTTGTCGAAACGCCACTGCTACAATATATACAAACAGAATTAATATTATAACGGCTGCCAAAGCCAGCTAATATCAAAAATTTACACATACGTTATTATCAAATCTTTTAGGATAGCGTAGATTTTGTATACCATTT
The DNA here is from genome assembly GCA_927399465.1 of Sarcophaga caerulescens. Lineage (NCBI taxonomy): Eukaryota > Metazoa > Arthropoda > Insecta > Diptera > Sarcophagidae > Sarcophaga > Sarcophaga caerulescens. The sequence continues at coordinate 45,701,510 of OV656868.1, forward strand.
ACGAGTAGAATACCATGATATACTAAAAATAATAAAATTCAAGCAATTTGTTAATAAATGATGATTTTAAAAAATTATTTTAATTTTAGAACGATGGGCTTAAATCGTATAAATTTAATAAGCTTAGAACACTAAGAAAATTGACTGAAACTATGTATTTAGCTTTTTTTTACGTTAAAAACCTGCATTGATATTACTATGTATAGTTTTTTATATTTTTTCAACAATATTTTTTTTTAAACTATGTAATTCTAACGATCATTGAAGGCAATAGGAAGTAAGCATTGCAAGCAACTGTCAACTATTTCCATATTCTCAAAATCAACATCTGGACTGTCTGAAAAAAACAATCGTTGTTTTAAAGCATCGAAAGCTTGATTAGGAAGTACTTGTACATACCTCTTATAGTTCAGACCTATGTATGTAGTACAATAAGTAATAACATATGTTACATTCTACCTCTAACTCTTGCAAAAATTTTCCTATCCGTTGTTCTTATTTTTTTAGGAACGATGCTCTCATCGTTGATGAAGTTATAGTGTTAGCGTATGAAGCGGAGCATTTTTGATCTGAATGAGGCCAGACTGCCGTTAATATCATGTAATACAGCCTTTATGAAATATTCAGATAGAAACAGATATGTTTAAATTGTAATAAAAAAAACACATCTTGAAAATATTATTTAAAAAAAAAATTTCTAAATCGTTCATTCGTTCTTTTGTTCAACGATTAGATAGCACCTAATTCTGCGATTATTCATATATATGTAAATGTTAAATGAAAAACTGTAGTTATAGTCCTTGTTTTAAAAGGATTTGGTTTGTAAGATTTTACCACAAAGATATAATAACAGTTTAAATGTTAAGGCACTCATCTTTAGGCGATAAAACTTTCTTCGCAAGATGAATTTCAATTATTGACTTTGTTTCACTTTATTTGAACGTTATTTTCGATTTTTAATTGAGGAGCTCTTAGTTAAAACTGATTGAAGAATAAATTCGTACTATGGAAATACCAGCAAATCACGATAAGCTCTTCTGAAGCATAACGGCATGATTTTTCTCCAAAAAACAAAAAGAAAAAGATGTTTTGTTTTCTTTCGTTTTTTAAAAATGCTTTCTTGTTGTTATTGTTGTCTTTTTTTTAATTTTTCATTAAAAAAGAAAATATAGATTTTTAAAAACAGCAACAACAACTTAAAAATTGCATTTGTACGTGGTAACAATTTTATATTTTTTGGCCGCCTAAAAAATCATGGTTAGTGGCAAGTATAAGATTTGAAATAAAAGTGAGAGTATGTTTCAGACACATCCATATCCATATCAAAATTTAAGATGTGTGGTGATGTGCATAGGCTTTATTTGAACAAAAAAAAAAAAATTGTTCGCATATTTTCATTTAGTGTTAGTATAGTATATGTTTTTTTTTTTTAATATTATTACGAGTAAAAATAAATTGTAACGATTTTTCATATAATATGTATATTGAACTCTTGAATTAATTATTATTCGTTGTAACATTATATGAAAAACCAAAAAAAAAAAAATATATATTTGATATTACGAAAATGAAATATTAAAACGCAAAATCCTTCATTTTTCAGAATGCAGGCCTCTTAGTCATCATACTCGAAAGAAAGGTTACTTGTTTCCATTAAAATACTGTATAAAAATCAAGGACATTAAATTACTAATTCGCAATTAGTGTATACGAATAAAACAATATAAAAAATAATACACCCCCTAAACTACAAAATATGTAAAATAAAAATTCAGCCTACATCATTGGGCCCTGTGTCACGTTAAAAAAAAAAGAAATATCCTGGCAACGCAAAAATTTTTATATTGCAAAACCATGACAACCAATATCATAATTTTGCACCCTCATCATGCAATGCAAAGTAGCACAATAATATTCACACAAATTTTGTTTTTTTTTACTAAATTTTAGCCTAAATTCCCTTAGTTATTCATTAAGTGTAAAAATGTTAACAGCCAAGTCAAGACTTCCTCTCGAAAACATTGTAAATGTGAAATTGATATTTTTAATTGTTCACTTGATCGGTCAACAGAAAGCATCAATATATGCATTAGAGGCACCGACAGTACATTTACCCAACCAAGGAGTTATGGTGGGCATGTATATGAAAATGTTTCGCACCCAAAATATAAAAGCCTATTTGGGTATACAATATGCCAAAGCACCAAGATTTGCACCGCCAGAAATCAGAGTGAACAAGTGGAATATGATTTATAATGCTACATCCTATGGACCCAAATGCTGGGAGAAGAACATTGGTGAGACAAATAAGCAGACAATGCAAATACAAGAGCTACTAATGACATCAAATTCCATGGGTGGTACTTTTCGAGAAGGATACGATGAGGAATGTTTGTATTTGAATATATTTATACCAGATGGTAAGTTAAAATATAAATTAAGAAAACTTAAAATTCAATTTTTAACTCCATTTACATATATTTTGTACAAAATATTTAAATTTTTAGTAAATAAATAAATACTTGCTGAATACAGTTTTTTGACTTGTTTCGAGTGCGAAAAAATAAGAAAAAGGAATATGTATTTAACATTTTTCAATTTCGACTACTTTTTATTAGTTTACAAGTTTCGAATAAAAAATAAATTTAATTATTGAAATTATTTACTGTTTAATAAAAAAAAAAATATTTTTATTATGTTATATCTAAAATGTTCTTTATTTTAAGGTTCCCCTGGTCTGACTGGTTATGCTGTTATGGTTTGGTTTCATGGTGGGGATTTTTCTTCGGGTAGTCCTACCGATATTGATCCCTTTCAAATGGTTTTCAAACAAAAGGTCATAGTGGCAACCGTAGCATATCGATTAAATATATTGGGATTTTTAACCACAGGAGATGCCGAAGCCCCTGGCAATTTTGGTTTAATGGATCAATCGGCTGCATTGCTTTGGATACGCAAGAATATTGCTCATTTTGGTGGTGATTCAAAGCAAATAACTATAATAGGCCATTCTACGGGTGCCATCAGTGGCGGTTTACACTTGACATCGGGAGATTGGTCGCGAAATGCTTTTCATAAAGTGATTATGATGTCTGGAAATCCTCTTACTGAGGATACGGTACGAACATTTGACCACTTTAGTCCTTACCTTGATTCTGTGGCTCATGTTTTTGCATGCAATCGCAAACCTACCTCAATGTTGATACAGTGCTTAAAAAGACTCGATGCTAAAATTTTAATGGACAATGTACCTGAACTGGAATGGGGTCCAGTGATAGATAAGGGATTTAGTAACACGTCTAAAGGTTTCATAGAAGACTTACCATCAGTGCTTTTAAAAAGCGGTAGTTACAATAAAGTTCCTGTTATGATCGGCATTACAGACATGGAAGACGTTTTACAAATTTTAGACGACGAGGAAAAAGATGGAGCCCTAATGACGAGTGATGATTTTGAAAATTTTGCTGCCAAAGTAGCTATGGAGGACATTCAGAAAACAAATCAAAGTGATTTATGTGAATCAGACTATCCCATAATTTTGGATTCCATAAATCTTATGTATAAAAACGAAGATAATGTAAATCAAGAAACAGTTCTGAACAATTTCATAAGCTTCCATACCGATAGGATGCATCTGGCGCCTTTATTTTTGTTAGCTAATCTTCTTAGCGCCGACGAAGAGGTTTATGTCTATTATTTTAATATCCGTCCACTTACGGAGTTTTACGTACTTCCATCTTGGATAAGTGTACCCAAATATTTCGATCAAATATTTATCTGGGGAGTGCCGTATATGAATAACAATATGTTTATTAATCGTTGGAATGCGACTGATAAAAAAATATCGGAAATTGTAATGACACTATGGGCTAACTTTGCAAAATCTTCCAATCCTACATCGTTCAATATTTACATAAATTGGAATTCATACAATGTAAATAATCAAACATATCTACAAATTAATGAAGACTTTAATGTGAAAGCAGTCGCCGAAAATCATAAAATTAATTTTTGGAATGAATATTATCCAAAGTTAATCGATTTCGCAATAGAATGTTGTTCTTCCAGAAATACAGGCATATCATTGGTTTCATCTTCCAAAGGTTTCAATATTATAACAATGATATATGCATTAGTAAAAATGTTAGTGTTTATTTTATCAAAATATACATAAAGAGATTTGTTAAAACATATTTAATTAAAAGAAGTTTACATTTATCAATAAATTATATATACATATATAAACATAAATAAAACCTTGCTCATTTTTATTATCTATATTTTTAAGACCTAACGATTTGGCAAAATCAAAAAAAAATTGCTAAACAGGATAAAACTTAATTCAATGTGATCACAAAAAAAGAGCAGCAAAAAAATAATAAAAATACATTGAAATATGCACCGCCTTATTACAAATGGAGAGATAATTAATACTTGCAGCGTTTAAGTGTTAAACAAATTCTTCAATTTTGGAACTACCCTGTGTTTTCATTGACAACAACTCAGTGAAACATATACCAATTAACATTTCGTTATAAATGCACTTGTTAGGAATATTTCTAAAGTGATTCGTTGAAATTGAGCGTGAAAAAATTAAAATATCACAAAAAAACATAATTATTTAATATATTTGTGCCGCATATATTACAAAAAATATATATTTATATCGTCTTTTTCGAAGAAAGATAGTCATTGTGAAAGTTTGACAACTGAAGAACAGGCAACAAAAAAGCGCGTTTTACTACTCTCTTATTTATACAAAATTACAATTTTATTAAAATATTTGCTTTAATAATTTTGAAAATTTTTATTTTTACCCTAAATTGATTGAAAATGTTATAAATTTTAAACCATTTAATGTGATATGGATTTAGAGATTGGATTAGATATAGATCTCGATGAGTATGAATTGACCAATTTCAGTAACCAGCAATCATCGGGTTTGTAGAATCTTGTATTGTTACTCCTTGTTTGTTATTATCATTTTTCATTTTAATATATAATTATTTTTACACAATTGCAATTTCATATCACCCATCAATCATATAATCTCATACATCTCTATTGCACCCATCTGTCTATATAGCACCAACATCTGAGTTAGGAGATGCTGGGTCACCATCATCATCTCTCCTAAACGAAGATCTAACACAAACAAATAATATAAATATCATACTCAAACAGTGCAATACAAACAATACTAATAGCAATAGTGACAGCTCTACGAATATTCAAACAAGCAACAATTTTCTTGAAAACAATTCATTTACTTCGTTATTGGGAAATGACAGCGTTTTAGTTATAGCCGATGGTAAGCCTTCAGTTAATTCCAAGAGAGGTCCTGGACGACCACGCAAGGAGAATCCATTGCTGTCATTTAGAGCACCAAATAAACAACAATTGTCTCAAACAAAAAAGAAATTTGTTAAAGATCCTCTTGCACAGTCGTCATCCTACTCCAATTCTGTGCTCTCTGAGGGCTCTGCAATGGGTTCTGCTGAAGAAACATCAACTTCAAATAGCAAGACATCGTCAGCTTCAACAGTCCATAATGAGGAATTGCCTTATTTTACTGAAAAGTATCCGGGAAAGACATGTTGTCTATGTAACTTATGCGAACGCAGTTCATTAGGTCAAGGAGACATGCTCAAAATCACCGTCAACAATGAGACGGTAAAAGCAGCCTTTGCTGTAACAACGGACGCCTTAAAAGGTTCTGCGGAAGATAACTCAGACACTGGAGTTGAGAGCAGTTCTCGCAAAAAGAACTTGACATCAAGATCAAAAGTAATCGTAAACACTGAATGCGTAAATGAATTGGAATATGTCGGTCATGACGAAGTACCTTCCTTGGACAGTTTAGTTTTTGAAGGTTGCTTTGTCTATATTCATAGCATGTGTGCTATGTGGAGTTTGCAAATGAAACGTATTGAAGAGGATTTTGTGCCGAATTTTGAGGAAATGGTAGCCAAAAGTGTCACACGTAAATGTTCATCTTGCCAACGCTATGGTGCCAGTATTAATTGTCGCATGAGTTGCCAGAAAAACTATCACTTACCGTGTGCTGCAGCAGATGGTTGTTTCCTTATAATTGAATCTTTTCAAGCCTTTTGTGTAGAACACGTTAGTCAAGTCCCCTATATAGGTAACTCATGTGTATTTAAAACTACAATAATAATTTATAAATAAATATTTATATTAATTGCAAGCTGTGGATACAAATATTGAGTGTCGTCAATGCTGTACTCTAGGTGATATTTCAAAACTTTTGATGTGTTGTAGCTGCGGAGCACATTATCACACCAACTGTATTGGTTTGGCGAATTTTCGAGGTAAACTACCATACCACAGTGATAACATTTTATACATTAATATTTATGCCTAGATTCTAGATCCGGCTGGAATTGTGCACAATGTTGTAAATGTCAAATTTGTCGTCAAACTGAAAATAATGAAAATCGTTCTGTTAAATGCGAACAGTGTCAAAAAGTTTATCACACAACTTGTTTGAGGCCCATCATATCTTCAGTGCCAAAATACGGTTGGAAGTGTAATGTAAGTACAAAATATTACGTCTTTTTGGCTAAAATAAAATTCTAACAATATCAATTTATAATGAGCAGCGTTGCCGAGTTTGTAGTGATTGCGGTGCACGAACGCCTGGCGCTGGCGCTTCTTCTCGTTGGCATTGCCATTATACGATATGTGATTCTTGTTATCAGCAACGTAACAAAGGATTTTCGTGTCCAATATGTCATAAAGCTTATCGGGCCGCTTCCCACAAGGAAATGGTCAAATGCAGCAAATGCAATAAGTAAACAACAACATAAAAAATTTCGTTTTAGTATGTCAAAAAAAATGTTCTTATTTTTGTTACAGATTTGTACACAGTAGCTGTGACGATGAAGCCGATTTAACAGCGTATCACTTGAATAAAGAAACCAATCCTGATTATGATTATGTTTGCCAACCTTGTAAGTCTGGCAAAAATCTTCTGACTTTTGCATCTACTGATTCCTTAGCAGCCACATCGGATGGTTTTCCACGTGATTTGGAGGCCGAATTTTATGACAAAGACAGTGGTACTGACTTTACAAATATGGTTGATCCTCTAAAAATTTCAAGAAAACGTATTGGTCTTAAGGAATTAAGCCGAGGCGGTAAAATGGGCAAACTATTTACGGGTAAGGGAATACTCAATAGTCAGTTTAATCGTAAGCGTAGCGTACGTGGTAAGGGAAGGCAGTTATTAATGTTAAATTCATCTTCAACTGCATCCACGAACAGTGATTTGAACAGTTCACAGTGTTCGGAGGACGATATGTCTTTGGAAAAGAAATTAGTTTTATGTTCAGCTAAGGATAAATTTATTCTCATGCAAGACATTTGTGTAATGTGTGGAGCCTTAGGTACGGATCAAGAGGCATGCTTAATTGGATGCGTACAATGTGGCCAATGCTACCACCCGCACTGCGCTAATGTAACTCTTTCGAAAACCATGCTCCAAAAAGGCTGGCGTTGTTTAGATTGTACGGTTTGTGAAGGATGCGGTCAGAAGAATGATGAAGCCCGGTTAATTTTATGTGACGAATGTGATATTTCGTATCACATTTACTGCATGAGTCCACCTTTGGATGCAGTTCCAAATGGAAATTGGAAATGTAAATGGTGTGCAATTTGCCAAAAATGTGGCCGAAATTCACCAGGTAAAAATTCTTCATGGTTTAATGGTTTCTTAGAATGTGGACCGTGCGCAAGTCAAGTCGCTTGCTATGTTTGTCACCAACAATATAATGAAAGTGAACTTATAATACAATGCATCAGTTGTGAGCGTTGGTCACACTGCTTGTGTGATAACATAAAAAATGAAGAGGAAGCAAAAGTTTTTACTGATGTCGACTACCATTGTAAAATGTGCCGTAAGGATGTAGCAACTTCAAAAGCTCCAACCACAAAAGTTGCTCCAGTTGAAAAGTCCACCCAAAAGGAAGCTGGAAATGTTAAACAATCACCTAATGAGCCTTCAACTCAAGACAATAATAATACAAGTGCCTCAACCTCAACTACAAACACCACTGCAAATGAACCCTTTGAAACCACCGATAATGCTTTCTGGATAGATGGTGTCTGTGTAAGTGAACAAGGTTTTAATATGATACGATCTTTGACTACTGAAATAAAAAGAAAACGAAAATTGCGCGTTGACGCTTTACAAAAAGATAGTGGCGTCACTGATTCAGCTAGTGGTGGAAACTCAACTCCAACGCCTGGAGAAGGTGGAAATGATGGCAACACTACACCTGTCGAAAAGGTACCTGTAACTACATATAAGGACGGTATGGTTTGGATGGGCGAAGATGGTAGCCAACCAGAGGGATTTTCAATATCTACGAATGAAGAAGGGTTAAATATTTTGCGTAAAAAACGCCAACGTAATTTACAAAAACTTGGTATTGGCGGTTTTAATGTACGAATGCGAGGTACACGAAAGGAAAACGAAGAACTCTACATGGGAACTCTGGAAAATCCTTCTCTGACAGATGAAAAGAAAAAGAAAATCATTAAGAAAAAAATGAAATCAAAGTTATGCGAATCTTATCCATCATATTTACAAGAGGCATTTTTTGGTAAATCGCTTTTGGATAATAAAGAAACGCATATTTCTTTTGAAGAGTCCGACGACTCTGATAATGGGCCATGTTTTAATAACGTTAACTATAAAACAGAAGCAAAGGATAGTAATGCTAATCCAAATCAGTCTCAGTCAAACACTTTACAATCACAACTAACTGAAACTAAACCGCAAACAACGGTACAGCCAACGCAGCAAAAGATTGTAGCGGAAATGTCTAAACCTACGGTGACTACAATTTCTGGATCGTCAACAGTTGAAAGTGATCAAACTGAGCTAAATCCGAATGTGCAAAGAAATGCCATAGTACCTTCAGCTAAATTAGAGGAAACCTTGAAAAATATAAAAACAGAAGAAATTTTAGGAAATGTAAGTAAAATTAACAACAACAAAAAAAAAACAAATGAATTGGTTTAACTTTCAATCCTTTTTTAGATCACATCTGATTTTATGGCAAATACAAACAATAACATGGGATTAAATAATATTAAAATGGAAATCAGGTAAATGTTTTATTTATTATTAATATTGTATGTAAAATGAAAAATCCCCTTTTTCAGTAATCAATACAATGTTCCACTGATGCAAAATAATAATATGAACATGCAACATATACAGCAAACAAGTGTTCAACCCGCTCAGCAGACGTTTATGCAAACCAATATGGGTATAAGTCATCCGCAGCAAGTGCAACAACAACAACAGCAACAAGTTGTTCAACACCCTCAGCAGCAAATGCAGCAACAGCTACAACAGCAACAGCAATTACAACAACAGCAGATTCAGCAACAGCAGCAACAAATACAACAGCAGCGTATGCAATACCAACAAACCCCATATAATTCTATGAATATTCAAAATAAACATCCCTCTCATTACTTAACACAAAAATCGGAGGATCCAATGCTAAGTCAAATTAAAGTGGAAAGAGATGTCATGCTAGCACAAGTGACAACATCAAATATGTCAAATGAATCACAGGAAATACCACCACAACTCGACGAACCCATTAAAGAAACGGCTGTAGCTGGAACACAAAAAACCGCTGAAAAAATGAGAAAAGACGAAGGTTCGTCTTCGTATTTCTACATTAACACAATAAAATCCAATATTATCGTTTTATTACAGAACTAGGTCCAATGGCAACAATATCTGCTGTGTTATACGCTAATACCATACATCCAGAACTTAAAGATCATTATCCCAATTGGAATGAACGATGCAAACAAATTCTTAAAAAATGGCGTTCTCTGTCAACGGAAAGTAAAGCTCCCTTTTTACAATCCGCGAAAGACAACCGTTCCGTTTTAAGATTGAGAAGATCACAGCAGGTATGTGTACTTCAACTACTAAATTTAAAAAATTCCATCTCTAAAAGTGTTTGTGGTCCATATAGGAACCAGAAAAAATGTACTTTCAACAAAAAACCCTTAAAGAACAAGAACAGGAAAGAGTTTGGAAACAACATCAGGCGAAAAACAAGGAGACTTATAGTAATAAATTCAATAAAAATGGTAATTCGCATAGATTACTAATAACATTTACTATATATTTATTTCAATATTTAACTATAGCTTTTGTGGGAGACTTTTCGCGTTCTGAACCCTCCACTCCAGTGACCAATAACGCCAGCAAGCCTCAACAGCCCTTATTCGACATGAATCTTTTTAATGATAACAATCCTCAAAATAAATTACAAACAAATATTTTGGGTTCCAATAATGACAATTCGATCAATTCCATAATTTCAAATCAGTTGAATTGTGAAACCAATAAACCTCTATCCCAACTGGATCAACAGCAAAACAGCTTCATGTCCACATTAAATCAAAGTATGCAGCAAACCCAATCGTCTATGGATAGTATTTCTAAAGAATTTGATTCTAACAAATCCGATCCTGCATTACAACTCTCCGAACGTAACGATATATTCCTTACCGATAAAAATTGGCCAGGTGTTTCTAAACTTACTGATTCCAAGGATCCAATTGCAAGTGGTGTGGAAAAATTAGAAGCCGATGAGAATGCCGGTCTAGGTGACATTCTAGGTGGTTTTGCCGATGGCGATGATGACGATATACTTGAATCTTTAACTGCTGACGATTTCAATATATTGGAGTACGGTGACCCAGAATTAGATGAGTTCAACGGTAGTCAAAATCTTCTAAATAAATTAGATTTAGATGAAAATCAAAAAACCATTTAATATTAAGAAATATTACACGAAATCTTTAAGATTAAGTTTAAAAGTAAAAATACATATACATACTACATAACTGATTAAAAGAAAAAATAAGATTAATATCAGAACCTTTATTTGAGTAAAACTGAGGGCGATTGGTAACTAACCAAAAACCATAAGTAGAAATTCAAATATATTTTTTTTGTAATTATAAACCAGGTTGAGAAATGACATTCAAATTAAAATCCAACTTTATTTAAGACATCCAATATGTCTGTTGACGTAACGTTGTTTTGACAGCGCATTTCTTTGCAAAGTAGGATAATATATCCGTACTTCCTTTTCTAACCATATGGCATCACTTTTATAGAAAAAACATCTGTGAAGTATATTTGACCAACTGGCAACCCTTTATTTGCACATTTTTATTGTTGTTGTTGCCTAAAATATAAAAGTTGAAAAATTATCCAACAAATTTTATCATTAAATATTAATTTTAATTGAGATTGTTTTTTAATCACCCACAAATACGAACTATATGTATTCGAATACAGTGGCGTTTCGACAATCTTCAGTCAGAATAAAAGACTACTGGAGTCGTCTTGAGCAGTTAAGATGTGTAAAAAGATTTTCATCGGTTTTAGCCCAACAACAGCCCCCTATAACGTCTAGTCAACAAGAATTCCGGCCGGTGTTAAAAAATAACTCTATGAATAATAGAAAAAATCTAACAGATGTACAGCAAGTAAAAACAATTCGAACATATAGCTCGGAAAAGGACGGCAATAGCACACAGCCTAGGCCTCCAACGATCAGCGATTTGGAACATGCTTTTAATGTCCTTAGCGAAACACTGCCAAAACTATTTATACAGCCGTTAGATTATTCTATTTACAGTCCAAATTTGGAATTTCTCAATAATATAACGGGTAAACATACTATTGGCTTGTACCACTATGTTAAACAGATCGCAGTTCTACGCACAGTGGGACATTTAAAATACGCTTATGTAAAATTTGAAATCTTAAAGATTACCAAACATCCGGAGGAATTCACCATCAAAATAAGATGGCGTGTTCGAGGCATTTCGGGATTAAAAGTTATGCTTAACTTTTGGAAGTACAAGTTATGGGACTTGAAAGGCGTATTTGAAAGTCAAGAGGCATGGTATGATGGCTTTTCAATCTGCTATCTAGGTGACAATGGTCTTATATATAAAGTTGTAGTCGATAAAGTTATGCCCGATGAAAATCAGCAAGTTGTGGAAAGTAATGCCATAGTTGAACCTGGTACAATGGCAGTATCATCAAAAATAGGCTGTTCTTCAACAGACAATAGCACTGCAAATGGAATAAAGTAATGAAAAAATAATTCGATTACATTTGAAATGTAGTTTTACAGAAGTATCCACTATTTACCTTTATAAATATTTAATTAAACTGCTGTGCTAATAGATTGTTTTTTTTTTTTTATTAAAAATTGTTTTATTTATTTATTTTTTTTTTTTTTGTATATTTTTTGTTTAATATTCATCATCGGCGGGATAATAATAATTTAAATACAATACATACAACAAGCTTAATAAAATTTATTAATTTACTTTTTTCGATTAGATTTTATTAAAATGTACATGTACGTACGTATATATGTGTAGTAATCTAGCGAAAGAAAAATTTATCAAAACCAATTCCAAATTTAGAAACGTCGACCATCAATCTCCCCTGGTATTTTCGTCCATCAACGCAAAGGGCATTTTAGAAAGACAAATAGTCTGTTTTTAAAAATATTTTATTAGGAAGAGTATATATTTTTTGTTTTCTGTTATTTACTGTTCGATTGATAAATATTTTTCAAATATCTACATTTAGGTACTTCAAAACAACAGTCCTCTAATTGCAAAATAAGAACAATTTTATAGCATACATTTTTCTTTATTTTAAAACAGACTTCATTAAGATTTTACTCTTTCACTATGCGCTCTTTAATTTCTAATATTTGTAAGACTGGAATTTATTTTCATAAGATTTTATTGATATACCCTCTGAATTTAGCGGAACAATTGAAACGAAACAGATGTTGTTGCTAAATGTCATATTTTCAACTTTACACCCAACCCACTAACAACTATAACTGTCAGTGAATGTACCTCCTGAAAAAAAATGAATTTATTAAAGAAAATTTGGTAGTTAGAAGAATATTTATAAATTAAAGTTATACACATAAAGTAAAGAAATTTTCACAGATTAAAAATTTTATAAAGTTTGCAAGAATAAATAAATTGGCGTATTTTTCTCTTCAGCCAATGAGGAAAAGTGAAGGTTAAACAAGAAACGAAAGAACCTCTTGCGAAAGAAAGCCAGTTTGACATTTAGTCAACAACACAAGCCAATATTTTTACAACAGTGAGCAGATTTTTTTTTAGTGTTTTTAAAAACATTTTCATTATTTTATGGTAAGAAGAAAATTTCAGTTGAATGTTATATGCCGTGGCATCAAAGTTATGAAATTGAAGATTTTTAATAACAAAATTTTATATGGCATGAATAAATTTCAAGTTGGTTAGAAAATACTTATTATACTTATGCCTTCAGGTTCTGATATTGTGGTTAATATTGAGAACTTTTGTTTTCTAGGTTTATGATAAAAATAATTCAATGAATGATTCGTACATTGATAACCTCAGTGACGTGGAATTACGTCAGGAACTACAGAAATATGGCTTTCCTGTAATGCCAGTCACAGAGACAACACGTAATTTGTTGATTAAAAAACTCAAAAACCATGTTTTAAATGAATCTGCTGTTCCAAAGAAGTCAGTGACTACCAGGCGCAGTCTACAATCCACGGCGAATGCCGCAAAGAGACAAACCATATCGCCGGGACGGCGAACAAACGCATCTCCGTCTAGGCGACAAACGGGTGCCAGCGTACTTACCGCAAATGCCTATACAAAATCCAACAGTAACGGACAAGATTATTCAACGTCTCCAGTCTCTAGCAATACCAACAGAGACTATTATCTGTCTAATGATGGTCGATCATATCTGAATAGGGATTATGATAATTATACAAATAGTCGGCCAACAGCATCACGATTATCACTAGGTGGTAGTGATATTAGTTACAACACATCGCCTTCTAACTCGAAATATTCTAATAATTTAACGTCTAAAAATTCACCGAAAATTTATGTTCCACCTCCCATTTTGTCAAATGACCTTCAGTTCAGTCCACGTTCAGAAACGCATCGTTTTTCGCGCGACATTGACAGATCGCCTTTAAGAAATGGTAAAGAGACACCTGGAGTAGTAAGTCGCCTTCTTAAACTAAGAGATATAACAATTGGTAGATCGACCATAAATTCATTATCTACGACACCATGTCCGTCATCTTCATACAGAAATTTCTCCGTATCTGATTCGGATTCGGATAATGGTAGTCCCACGCGTTATTATTCTTTGTACAACAGAAAACCAAATCGTTCATTAGCTGAGAATGTATGGACTCGTTTTAATATAAAAAGCAAATTTAAGCAATCTTCAGTGCCATATATGCTTATTAGTTGCTTGGGTTTATTCTTTTTGATCTTGGCCGTATTGTATATGACGAAACCACCCGACATGCCTAGCACTATGCTTGAGAAGAGTACAACATTCACTTTATGCGAAGAATTGATTCACACAGCAGCACTGGCCAAGCCATCCATTAACTGTATTGATAATGAGCTTTTGGCATCTTCTCTCGCTCTCAACAAGGAACTTATTCAATTGCTACAAATAAATATAGAAACGCACTATTGCCGCGATCGTTCAGTCAGTCCGGAAGTGACGGGCACTGAGTTTATGAAATACTTGTATAAAAAACGTACAACTGACGCACATAAATTACTTAAAAGTTTCCACGCAGCCCTATATCTAATCGATCATAATCCTCAATGGAAAATTCAAATACTCAATAGAAAAGAAGGCCAACAACTTGCCGATATATATAAACAGGATATACATTTTGGCTTGGTAAAACCCTACCTGCCATTAAAGTGTTTATTATTGAATAAAATGCAACGTTTCTTTCTAATTATTGGTACCGTATTCCTAATAGCGCTTTTGATGGCTATTGCTTTTGTCTTATGGCGCTTCTGGACTCAAAGGAAACAAATGCGTTTAAAAATGGTGGAAAATTTCACAAAAGAAATTATAAAAGAATTAATATATCGGGCATCGCTTAGGGATGATTCACAAGGTGAAGTTATCGTTAACCACATGAGGGATAAATTAATACCTTTAAACAAACGAAAATCGTTGCTATGTGCTTGGAATGAAGCACTACAGAAACTGGAGGCCAGCGATAGTCGAATACAATTTGGTTGTATTCTTCAAAATGGTGAAGAATGTCGTACTATGAAATGGGTAGAGTCTATACTCTCCACATCGTGTTCTTCGTCGGCGGGAACATCTGCATCAACTCTACATCATGATAATCCAGAACACCGTTTAAACAAGAAACACTGGCAAAGTCCAGCTTTCGACAACGTTAATAAGATATTAGATCCACCTACACCATGCCTGAAGATACGCCATATGTTTGACGCCGCCGAAGCTAATATGCCCGATCTGAAACAAAATATAGTAGAATCCATTTTGGAAAAAGTCGGGCCACAATGCAGAATATATGACATTCAATTAGATCGCCAAAGCTGTTGTGTTTACATACGCTGTGCTACAGAAAAAGATGCTGGTATTGTTCACAACGAAATCAACGGTTGGTGGTTTGATAACCGTTTGGTATCCATTAAATTTCTACGCCTACAACGTTACATAACACGTTTTCCGAACTCCACCAGTATCGTACCAATAACAATTAAAAACTCGAAATAATGCAAATGTTCTTAACATGTTTAACAAAAAGAATATGCCTTGAAAATACAAATGGATACATATAACTCCTTTTTTTCTTATTGAAAATAGTGAAATAACTTAAAATTTCATATCTTAATTTGTAAAAACATAACAGACACAAACACAAAACAATACATAATTAATTATAATCGTTAAATATAATTTTTTTTAATAAAATGTAAAATTGAATATCTTTTTATTTAAGTACGCATTACTCTGTCAACATTCTAATTACAAAAAAGGAACTGAAAATTGTTTGAAATTAAAAACATTTTTTTTGTTAAACTAAAAGATTATTAGAAATTAGCAGGAATTTACCCAGAGGTCATTCTCCTATTGTAATATGTTTATTTGGATAGCATTCCAGAATAGATATTTTAAAGGCAATAAGTATTTCCATTAAAATCTAATATTCCTGCATAAAATAGGACTTTGTCAATTTGGAATTGCTTTTTAATCTTTAAACTGCTTTAAAATTTTTCCTTCCAAATTAATTTTCAATATTATTTACTATATATCTCACAAGGCAAACAATAATATAAATCCGAATTAGCTCCTTATTAGCCCCTTCATAACATTATTTTACAAACTGATGGCTGCATAAATTATATCCAAGATTTGCCCTACTTTGTTGTTTTAAATTAAAACAAAAATAGTCTTTTTTCCATCTTATAAAACCGATAAACTTTTAATAAAGTCCATTTTCCTTTTTATAAATTTTATAAAACTAAAACTGATGTATCAACATTTATTCGGATGGAACTTCCAAAGAACCATCATTGATATCATCAATGATATCATGGGCAGGACGACCATCTACGGTGCAGCCTACGCTCTGGGCAGTACCCAAGATTTCTTTGCATGTACCAGCCAATGTGCGAGCCATGGATCTGGGTCTCATGGTGCGGGCAATTGAAAGTACATCATCGAAAGAAATGTTTCCAGAGTGTTTAACTAGAATAAAGAAAAATAAAATCAATATCACTGGAATAACTGTGCTGCCAATTAATGGAAAATATACTCACTGTTCTTTTGCTTCTTTCTATCGCGTGGAGGTTCTTTCAAAGCCTTAATGATTAAGGAGGCAGCTGAGGGTACAACGGAGATAGTAGCCTGTCTGTTTTGGATGGTCAAGCAGACGGTGATTTTCAAACCTTTCCAGTCTGAGGTAGCCTTGGCAATGTCATCACCAACCTTTTTGGGAGACTGTAATCAAAACAAAAGAAAAACACGTACAAACGTAAATAAGTATTGTCCATAATTCGCCTTAAACGTTGAAAACACTCACCAAACCCAATGGACCAATCTTAGGAGCCAAAGAAGAAGTGGCACCAACTTCACCGCCGACACAGCGCAAGTATACTACAAATTAAACATACACACACACAACGAATAGATTAATGATTTTTTTACAAAAAATTAACACAAAGCTTTCACTTAAATTACCTAATTTAACTTCAGTGGGATCAAACTTGGGCGGCATTGTGTTAACCTAAAATTTTAATAACTTAAATTAAATAGAATTCAATAAAAAATTTACAGCATGTGCACAAATACTACACACCTCCTGAAAACCCGAAAACAAAAAGACTTGGACGAGTGTCACTTTCAAGCATTTCCGTTTCAAGCATTATTCGTTTCATTTTTGACACTTGGATTGTCAATATTATATTTGTCAAGCATCTTTTATACAGAGTTGTATCAGCGCATTGCAAAACGATGATTACCAGAGTTTATTTCAATATTTACAACAAAATTTATTAAAAATATTTTTTGTGCAATACTTCATCCAATTTTTTTTTATAGATTTCTAATAACAAGAAGTAGAAAACGTTGTTTTTGTTATGAAAATAATACTTTTATTATACATATACAGTTTATATCCCTTGTGATCAGTTTTTAAAATGATTTATAATATATAAAAAAAAATATGTTTTTTACTATTAAAATAATATACCTCCCCAGTTCTCAAATATGTTGTCCTTGATTTGGCAAATGAAATGAAAAATTCTTTACGTTTTTCTTTAAGATTCGTATATAGTACATATATTTGTTTTTAAAATTTTAAACCATTAGAAATTACATTAGTTTCATAGCACCTTTTTTAAAATAATTATATTTTTCATTACATTAACATTTAGCAACTGGTAGAAGAGATTATTTTTTTTCTATTTAGATTTTGGCAATAACATCCAAAGACTTATTTAAATAGATAGCAAAGGCTTTTGTGATATAGTTATGTGTAGTTACAAATGTTTTCGTATATTTTTTGTATATCGTTATCTTTGTATGAGTGTAAATTCAGTTAAGTAACATTTAAATGCCATTCATTATATAATTATATCAAATAATAAAGATAAAAATATAAACATAGACTGTATGCACGATTTTTGTATATATAGGTGAAGTTGTGCGTAAATGTTCGTTTACGACGACACACGCAAAAACACTCTGTTTGGCTAAGTTAAAAGCTTTAGAAATTTAGCTAGGATTTTTTAGAAACCACAACAACCAGATCAATTAACCAATAATAGGATTGTCTTAAGTCACCTTCACAGAGATATGGAGCTTTTGTCCAGGATTCTATTTGAAAACCTATATTTTCCAATACTCTAAAAAATATAGCCGCTTCCGATTCAAAGGAATATTGTTTAGCTTTTTCCGGCCAATGCGCCATTAGAGGTCGTATAGGCAAATGCGAAGAGTTGCATTCAACATAATGCATATAAGGTAGTACTAAAGCTATTATAGCGCGACCATTGGGTGCCAAAATTTGATGTATATCTTCCAAAAGTTGTATAGGATCAATGCAACGATCCAGCACATTTAAACATGATACAAGCTGAACGTTATTAACTTCATCAAGACGTTCTAAAACTTGGAAATTACGCTTTTTTAAGCGTTCACGCATAGTCCAGCTAGCTTCCGTTGCAAATGGATCGATTATAACGTCCGTATTCGTCATTTTAAGCGCTTTGAGTAATACAGCCGATATTTCGCCATCTCCCGCGCCTATATCGACAAAACGAATCTGTGTAAATGTATACATATTATAATTATTAAAAATTAATTTATTTCTACAAATCTGTATGCATGCTTACTCTTTCATGTCTACGGCTATCAAATCCTCCTTCTTTTAACAATAGGGCAAATTGCTGTTCCGATAAAATAAACATGGAACCTCTTTTTAAAAATCCATTAATATCCGTTTGTGTCATAAACAGTTGCAGTGCTATGCGTGCAAAGGCATGCCATAAATGTAGCCATATGTTTGTGGAACTGTCTTTTGCCTTCTCCAACCATTGTAGTGTTATATCGTCGGGCTCATGCAACGGAACAAATGAACAATGATAGGCAAACGGATGATCGGTATTAATACTATACCACTGCATAAAATAAACGAAAATAAAAATCATCAACAAATTAATATCCCCTCCTCATATTCTTACCAGCCTTGTATCGTATTTGTCCAAATAAAAATCATTATGGAATTTAGTATAAATAGCTCTGGCAAGGGTACCCCTTGGTGGATGGATATTCATTTTTAGTTTCGTTTACTTTATGAAACTAATCGTTCAATTTTAATAAATTTATAAACAAACAAAATCTACCCAAAATATTGATTTTTGATAAACAATTTTAAGCCCCAAAAACACGACTTAAAATGTTTCAAGTTTTATAAAGAATTTTAATCATTAAGAAAAATTTTTTTCAACTAAAGTCACTATTTTGTTTCACTTTGATAAAAGTTTAGTAATTATTTAATATTTTCTAAAATTTCTGCGAAATAATTTATGCCTGTTGTTTATTCTACTACTACCACCACCACAACCATATTCATCACATAGAACAGATGACAAAACACTGTCAGTTTATCAATAATAATTACGTATATAGGGATACCAAGTCTTGTCATTACTAAATAACGGATTAATGATGATTTTAAAATAAATACCCATAAATATTAGCAATTCAGACGGAGCAAAGCTATAGACTTGCGATTTATGTATTAAATTATAAGCTCAATTGAACTTAAATAGACAAAATTTATTGCCCCTGCTTGACCGAGAGTTACATCTTTCAGAAAACAGTTTTTTTTTTGTTCAACAACAAAATAAATCGGCTAGGTGCTAATTATGTGTTCAAATATAACATATAAACCGAAATTTAATAAAGTTTCTTTCAATTTACTTTTATTACGATAGCCGGTATAAACTAAACTTAAAATATTAAAAAAGAAATACAAAATTACGAGGGAATATATCATTTGTGACTACGATGATTTGAGAGAAATGCTAAATGACCTTTAGGACATTTGTTAGCATAATGGCCCTTATTACCACACTTATAACAAGTGATCTCATCTAATGGCTTCGACACTTTAGGATATGGTGCTTGTGGTGGCCCATTAGTGGTAGTGGCATTTGTGTTTGGTGTATTTTCTGAGTTGTCATTATCATTTCCTGCTTCGTTGTTTTGATTCTCTTGAGTATCTTTATGCTGATTATTGGGCTGACCTGTATTATTTGGACCACTGTAATTTTGGTAACGTGCATTGGCCGCAGGTTTATTCGGCACTTGTTCGGCATTACTTTCAGGATTCTTTTTGCAAACAGAAGCTTTATGTCCAAATTCTCCACAAAAATGACACGTGGGTATTTTCTTTTGAAACGTTTCCTTACTGAGATCAGCACTGGGCGGCAACTCAAATCTAGGATGCATATGCTTACAGTTCCATCCATTGGGACAAAAGCCCGCCAAGTAATTCATACATAACACTCTTCTCACGTGTCGATGTCTACAGTGTGGCCCATGGCGACAGAAACCCCGATCATACCATGGACAATCCTTAATTTTACTCTCCGGATCAATATGTAGAAAGGGACACTCTTTATTATGACAAGCATTGAAACGAGAATAGAAATAACACTCCGGCATTTTTTTCATATCGAATTCGTGCAAAAATTCACATTGATCGCCTTTTTTACAAAGGCCTCGCAACCAATGTTTACAAACAATTGTCCGATCACCCCGTATATGACGAAAAGGACACATGACACCTTTACTGCACTCCACACCATTTTTAGAATTAAGAAACTGACAAACGGCTGCCACCGATTCTAAAAAGCATAATTTTTTAAAGATACCTATTCAATATATCATTCAGCATTTAAGCCTAATACTCACTGTCCATGCCAAAGAATGGCAAAGAAATGGCACCGACCTGCTCGGTGAGATCTTTTTCCACTTTAAAGTAGACATGATTTACATTTGCTAATATCATATCCATATTGAAAAAATAATTTCTGATTTATTTAAACACTTTGTAAATCTATTTTATTTGTTCAATTATTGAATATAACTTTTAGAATATAATATAAACACAAAATAAAAAACACAATAATCAGCCGGTGTCAAAATTTCACAATATGACAGCAAACAATAAACTGTCAAATGCGTACGTCAGTGATGGTACATACTATTTTAAGTTTGATACTAAGTGGTGACCAAAGTTAAAAAAATATTAGAATGTATGGCATAGCATTATATTTTGCATGACAAGGTTAAAGTTTTGTGAAAACATATTTATTTTTTAAAAAAACCGTTTCTTAGAAAAAATTCAAACAATTAAAAAACAATAGCAAACTTTTATTATTTATCTGGAGGTATTCGAATTGAAACAAATTGCGGACTTATAATAAAATCAATCTTTATTTTATAAAGAACTTAAATGGAATACAATATACATTAAGTAAAGCAATAGTATAATATCTTAAAAATTTTAATTGTTAATATGTCAAAAAGGAACAATAAATCCATTTGCAGAGGAACCAAATAGACCTGGTTCGATATGCGTATATACAGAACTAAATTTGCATCTAACCTGACCAGATTTCATCTCACAGCAATTATAACGGAGCACTGACCTCTGGGTGCACCTGCTCGGAGAATACCGCATAACTACTTCTGCTGTAGCTAGGAGGAAAGGGAAACTGCAGAACTTAGCCTGTCATTGTCCGGCGCTTGGGAACTTAAGAAGAATTTTTATTCACCGAGAATTTATTCACAGAACATATTATAAAACTCTAGGTATGGCTGAAAGACGCTAACCATCCACAATTCCTTTTCTTACATTCAGCAAGCTGTTGCCATATAGTTACCAATTGAAACAATATTAAATGCATATATGGTGTTTTTATAGAAAATATGGTTTTTCTTTATTTAAGCTGTCCTCGTATTTTAATTGATTTCATTATTATTATTATTGTTTTTAAAAGAAAAAAAAAATGATCATTTGTTTTACAATTTGATTGAATCGGATAATTTTCTTTTGCTTGCAAAAAAAAAATAATAAACATAATTAAATCTATGATAATTGGAAATACTTTTACTTTTTAGATTTTTAATAAACATATAAAAATGTTGAAATAATAGTTATATGCGCGCATTGCTTCTTAATTTAATTATATATATCTTCGATGATATAATAAAAAATAAATTAATTTAATTTATACCATTCCAAATTATCTGGCTTATTCGAAGGCGAATTCAGCACATCGTTTAACATGCAAATGTTATCATTTAGCTGTAAAGTTGTGTCCAAATTATCTATAATGCTGCCGTTTTCTGCAATTATTGTTAAATTTTTAAAATATCACATGGTGAAAGGTGCTTAAGGAATAATTTTTCTTACCACTTATACAGTCCATGCTAGTATCCATATGGGTTATAAAATCTGGATTGACTGCAAATGAATTTGATGATAAGCTTAAGCCACTGTCACTCGATTCCTGTCGAGCGTGGTTATCACCAGAAAGAAATGGATCCATGTGTAGGCTAACATTGTGTTTGTTTAGAGACTTCTAAAAGCGAAAGTGTTTTTTTTTCAACAATAAAAATTATAACTGAATATTAAAAATACTTACTTGTCCTGCTTTTTGCTTAAATATATCTGTATCTTTATCGATTTCAGTTGCATTTACCCAACTCATTTCAGTTTTTGCTTTTATTTCTTTTTGAAATAAAAGTGCTAAAAATAAAGAGAAATCGGTTATAATTTATTATTTAAAGATAATTGAATGCATTAAAATGTTATTATTGTGATATGCTTACGAATTCGTGGATCATTCCATGACGTTGTACGATCAATATGGTTTATAAAATAGACTTCACCAGTTTCTGTAAGGGCTTGTTCCCATCCCTCTGGCAATGGGCCCAAGTCGCCATTTAATACACCAGTAGCTGTCGCTGTTTTATTGGTTAATCTTGCACTTGCTATTTGTTTGGCAAAAAAATTGAAAACAAGAAAAATATATTAATTGCATTAAATCTATTCAAAAATTTATTTTTATCCAACTTACCAGCAGCGTTTAATGCTTGCTGTTGTTTATATTGTATTCTAGGATCTTCCCATTGTGTAGTTTTTGTAGTGTGACTAAAATATAGAAAAGTTTTTAATGGAAGCATGCAATTTTATGTATTTAATATACATATGAGTTAAATTAAATAAATAAAAATATATGTATATACTCGTATGCTTAGGTAATCGATTGCGACCGAACTATTTTTATTAATTGGTCATATAAGGAAGCTTTAAGACTAAAAAGGACTCGTCTGAGATACATATACGTAAAAGATAATTTCAATCAGATAAAGGTTGTAACAAAATTAAAAATTTATTTTTATATGCAATTTATAAATTTTTAGTTAGGAACAGACTTCCGTGTATATGTTAGATTCCCAAAAACGGTTATAAAAACCATTTCATGTAGTGAATTAAAAGGTTTGCGAAACATTGCATCTACGAATGCAAGAAGAGTATAATTTTTTTTTTCAAAAAGGAATTTTTTTTATTAAAATTAATATATAATAATAAACAATTTTTTTTAGCATCTTTTTGCATATATGTACTTCTTAAACAAACACGGAAAGGTAAGGAGAAGGTGTCTTCTTGATATCGACAATGTTTTCCAAACGTTTACTTGAAAAACCAAATTTTAATTAATTATTTGTTAACTGATCTTATGATTTAAGAATGATAAATAAATCCTAAAAATCTCTAATATCTATGATGAAAAATTGAAAATGACTAAGTTACTTTACAGATAAACT
Organism: Sarcophaga caerulescens; assembly: GCA_927399465.1. Classification (NCBI taxonomy): domain Eukaryota; kingdom Metazoa; phylum Arthropoda; class Insecta; order Diptera; family Sarcophagidae; genus Sarcophaga; species Sarcophaga caerulescens. The sequence goes on from OV656868.1 coordinate 45,725,331, forward strand.
ACTTCCGGCATATAAACTGCATATCTATATACAGATATATAATTGTATAGATGTATACTACTATTACTAAGATATGTCCATAATGCATATACATATGAACGTACGTATGTATGTTTGTTTGGCAAAGCAATTTGATAAGATATGTATATACGATATGTTAAAAAAACAACAACAACAAAATTTATAGCAACAGTTACTATTAAAAACCAATGATAAAAACGAAAGAAGAAATAGTACTTAAGGAGGAAATAAAAATGGAATAAGAAACAAATAAAAAAAAAAAAACGGAGTACATAATTTAAAAGAAGTCATGAACATTATTTACCTCTTTTAAATACACATTGGACAAATGATTAGTCTTGTATATTCAAGTATGTATTGCATGTATAGAGATAATAGATTCAGCAGCATGGGGGAAGAATGGATGAAACATTTAGCATTTTGTTAGCAATAAAAACTTTTAATACTTTTTTGATTAGTTTAAGGTGTTAGAATAATCTGGTGTGGAGTAATAGCAGTGGCATAGAGATACTTACTTTAAATAATAAATCTGACCATCATTAGTCTTGGCTTGATCCCAGCCGGGCGGAAGAGGACCTAATTCATTTTGCAACTGAATAGGACTAATAACATCGTACGAACGCTGTTTCATGTGATATGGAGCGCCGCCTGCACTACCACCCCCTCCGCCCAAAGCCAATATGTTATTATTTATCCCGGCAGCGGCGGCTGCTGCAGCAGCGGCAGCGGCTGCATTGTAACTTAACAATGTACCGGGAAAACCTGGACCAGAATTACCACTGCCACCTCCACCGTTAGCAACTTCGCTGCCACTTTGTTGCTGCTGCAGAAAGGAGGCTGTCGTTTCATCGCCAATATTGCCACCGTGTATATTATATGATTGCTGTAGTGAAGCAGGACTACTATGGGCACGAGAGTGACAGATTTGTAAACGTGGTTGGTCAGCCTGGGCGGCAGCGGCTGCTGTTGGCGGTGGAGTTTGTTGAGCATTAATTGTCGTTGGGGGCTGCTGTTGTTGTGCTGACGCCTGCGCTGCAGCAGCAGTCTGTAAGTCTGATAGCGACGTTGCCACAGACGTCTGATTTATATTTGGCTGTGAACCACAATCGTACGCCGAGTCCACACTATTGGCTCTAGAATGTGATACTGTCGGTGATTTTGGACTGGCAGCTGGTGGCGTAAAAAAAGAATTGGGTAACTTCCTCATACGGAGGGGCACTTGTAGTGGACGCTTTGATTCACTCGGATTCAGGACACACTCGAAAAGAATTTGTAAATTTTCATCCGAATTTTGGTAATTGCGAACAACCAAATTATTCGACGATTTTGACGCCGCAGCTGACGACGCCGAGTCATCCGTCTTAATGCTGCATTTGCTCGCGTCGTCACTCGCGCTGGACTTACTCAACGACATTCTTGTGTGTATTTATACAAGAAGAAAAAAACAGGTCGAAGTATCGTAAATGAACAAAAAAAAAAAATTGTGTATATACTCTTCGTGTTAATTACGTCAAAATGATGGCTGGAACATCATTTCCAATTGTGTAAAAATCGTTCAACGATATTTTCATACACTTTACAAATTCACAACGCAACAAAAATGTAGCGATTTATTAAAATATTTTTCTTTTTTATACACAATATTTCTTCTTTTAATTAAATAGGAAATGAAAAACAACAAGAAAATCCATCCAACCAACAAACGAACGAACAAATAAAATTCTCACAACAAGTTTATATTTGGATTTCTTCTTTTGACTACTACACCATCATCATTATACACTTCACACAACCAACAAGTTCACTGTATTGGTATTTTTATTAGTTTTAGAGCTGCCAAGTCCAGTAAAACACTAATACAATGGGGGGGCTCCACACCATTAGACTTTTGTTAACAATACATTTTTAAAGGATATTTAACTTTGATAACAAATAATTCACAATTATTTTATATGTGTGTAATACTTTATAGACACACGTTATTATTAATCTTACACACAGATATTTTTATTGTAATATTTCCATGTTTTATTGACGTTTAATTAAATTCTGCGTCGTGGATATTGTGGGTGTTGTTACGTTGTATCAAGCACTTGTTATACTGTACTGGCAACTCTGAGAACCTGTTGAACTAGTTGGCTGGGTTCTTTTATTAGCATTGTTGTTGTTCTTTAATGCTACCAGATTGCTGAATCATTATGACAACAGGTTCTTTGTTAACAAGTTATTTGCAATTTTCACTATATGATAAATTATAAAATTACTGCTTTAAAAAAAATAAAAAATTATTATGAATTTTATCATGTTCATAGCATAACAAATATTATAGTAGAAAACTTCAGAACATTTCCATATATCAGAAATTCACTTATAGATGGCTCTGCTAGTCAAATGTCATTGTTATAAATATATCATAACTTTTTATTGTCCCCAAGAAAACAATTTTTTAGTAAAAGGGAATTGTATATATTGATAATTATTTTTTGTAAATTGAACAAAAATTTATATTTTAATCCATATTATGTGGCATCTCTATTTTCTTCAATTATGATTGTGATTAAACGCCATTTTCTTTTCTGCTGCCACAAAACGAGCGACGACTACTTTGGCGTGACAGCAGCTGTCATCATTGAAACTTGATTTTTTTTTCATACGACAATTTTGAAGTTTGTGTAGAAAGTCAAAATAAAATTTTGAAGTTTATTAAGAAACTAACAAAAAAAATTGACAATACGACTGTCAAAATATTGGCGCAAACTACTTGGCCAAATTATTAACACAAAAAATATAAACAAAAAATTATTGTTACTCGAAAGAAAAAAAAAAACCAAATTAACAAAGTAGGCCAGGAGTCAAAGTGAAAATTAAAAAAAATAATACTGACAATCGATACAGCGCGAAGCAAATCACAGCAGGCGCGGAGAAGTAGGCGTCGTAAAAAGACAGACACTAAAGAATAATAAAAAAATTAAACATTCGTAGAACAAAATACACAAGATTTTCAACGTTTGCAAAAAGAATTTACGCAAACCAACAACAAATGGAGAATAATTTGTGCTGTTTCAGTTTATTAGGAGCAGCCATTGGATCATTCTAATTTCTGTTTAATAAAATAAAAACACATTAATTGTTGTACTTCTATTATACCAGAGTATCACTAGACAAATATCCCGTCAATTTCTGCTGCCTTTGAGAGCAAAAACAAATAAAAGTGTTGTTCTTAAGGTTCACGTTGTCTTGCAGAACTTGGCCAGGAGTAAAATCAATATTGAAAGTGTGAAATAATGTTGTCGCCCGATACTATGCATCACCAGGAAGAGGTCAACTCTGTCCTGGATAGGCAGATACGCCAGGATATTCAAGATATGGCCCAAGAGGCCCAAATTCAAGCACAAATTATAGCACACGAAGGTAGGTTTGTTTGTTTTGTTTTATTTGACTTCTTGTGTGTGTTTTGTATTCTGCAAAAATGACTTTTCTCCAAGCTGTCGCAGTGACGGACGGCAGCGTCCGTCATTTGCCTGCCATATTTTCAGTTTCTTCCCAACTACAGCCGTCATACGTCAAATTACGTAATTTGACATCTACATATTTACACCATTAATATGTGACAACATATAGGAATTGTTCTATAAAAACATATATGTACAGTCAAACTCGGTTATAACGAACTCCGTGGGACCAGAAAGAATTGTTCGTTATAGGCAAAGTTCGTAATAAACGGGGTGAAGTCATAGAAGAAAATATAAAATACAAATAATTTTTTTTGATTTTGCTATATTATATTCTTTGTATGTCTTTATTTGATATCCGTTTCTCATCTATTTCACTTAATATTTTAATTTTTTGAAACACACACAGAGATTTTTTTATTATTTTTAGAATTTTCAAATTATTTAGAAACTGACGTTTTAATTATTTTTATCTATCAGCTGATTAAAGATGTTGAGTTATAATTTAATGCTGCCATATTAAATAAAAGTAAAGACTATTGCCACACTTCAAAGTTATTTCTGAGGGTTCGTTATAAAAAGGCAAAATGTATGAAATTTAATTATTGGGACCATTTAAAGTAGTTCCTTTTAACCGAGAATTCGTCATAAACGAGTTCGTAATAAACGATGTGTTTTTTTGTATGAAAATTGTTATTACAACGTTGGGACTTGAAAATATGTACGTAATAACCAAGAATTCGTTATAACCGAGTTCGTTATAAACGAGTTTGACTGTATTTATCTGTGTGTTTGTGTGTAGGTATATATGCATGCATTGGCAAATGGTTTGCTTGTAGTCTAGTAAAAGATGTCATTTGTGCAGTTAAAACAATTTCAGAAGAAAGTAAAATGAAATGCTTTGATTGAAATATAAAAATTATTTGTTAATTTTAGCCCGCGATCGTTTTCAATCCACCTCCAGCGTCGATGAAGAGCAACAGCATGATGATATTGAGCATGACGGTGGTGTCACAGTACTGGGTGTGGTGGAGGAAGACGAACATCATGAAACCATAGTAGAGGAAGATATTTCGGAACAAGAAATGTCCGATATGCACGATGTAAAGGATTTCAAAGACATAACAATGGATTCACAGGATGGTGGTATACCTCGGAAAAGAAGAGGTAATCTGCCGAAGCATTCAGTGAAAATACTCAAGCGCTGGCTTTACGAACATCGTTATAATGCCTACCCCAGCGACGCAGAGAAATTTACTCTATCACAAGAAGCGAATTTAACTGTATTACAGGTAAGTTGAGGTCAAAAATGATTCGCTAATGGAATTTTAATTTTTGTACTAATTTTTGCCTACAGGTTTGCAATTGGTTCATTAACGCCCGTCGACGTATATTGCCCGAAATGATACGACGAGAAGGTCAAGATCCACTGCATTTTACAATATCGCGTAGGGGTAAGAAACTTAATTCCTCCATGAATTCGACGGGCAGTTTAAATAATTCAGGAACTGCACCAAACCCTATTACTGGTAGTCCGGCATCCGAAGTGGTAAGTACACGAAGTTCTGCCACTGAAATTATATTACCATTCATTCGCTGTCGATTAATTTGAGATTGTGATTTAAATTTTAATCTCGCATATTATGAACTGGAATTAATTCGTTTTTCTTACAGATAGTGGGAGCTACCGAAGAGGTTGAAGGAGAAGAAGTACATGATGGTGTTGCTAACGTGCTTACGGCCCTGGGACATTTTGTGCAAACACCAAGTGGGCAAATGGTTAAGGTAGAGCCAGATATTGAATATGATGATAGCGTCATCTACAGGTAATTTCTTCATATTTATTCTTAGCTTATTAGTTGATAATTTCGCTGCTATTTGAGCATATTCCCAGCCAATATTAACCGTATTTAACTTCTGCATTGTAAACGTTTAAGATGGCAGCATGCAATAGCTTCTAATCCCCATGGTTTTCAAAACTTACACCCTCAAATACAAGCAAAAATTTTAGCAAAAATACAAGCAGCAAAACAACGCCAAGTCGCTGCAGAGTCTGTGGCTAAACAACAGTTTCCCCAGAGTTATGCGAACTCGTCTGTTATAAGCAATTCAAGCAATCAGATGCTTTCTTGTAGCAATAACGATAGTAGTCCCATTAATTCGCAATATCCAGAAAATTCAAATTATTTCTATTCCCATACCCTTAATCAAATATTCCATATACAAAATAATAATATGTCTAATAAGAATCTTTTTAATGCTATGAGGTGTGTGTGTGTGTCAAAGGAACTCCTTTAGATTTATATTAATTGTTTATTTGCAATTATTAATCGGAAATATTTTTCTTGCGTACCTAGATCTGAAGATGATAGTGTTAATGAATATGATACCTGTGAGGCTCAAAGCGAAGAGGAGAGTGGCAAATTTGAAAATTCCGATGCTTGGCAATCCGTAATGAAGTAAGTATTTTTAAAACCATCTTCCAAGATAAACGTTGTATTGTTTACTATAATTCCAAAACACTTTTTACTTCTTTTTAAAATTCCTTTTTTTTTCTTTTGGTTTCTTTTTCGTTTTTAACAAAACTATATGTATTACAAACAACATTACACAATTGGTATATGCTTATATTATGTATTTTAAATTCTACCTCTCATTTAAATATGCATACCAAACAAAAAAAAAAAACACTATTTTTTATGAACACTTTACCAAAATACAACATAAAAATAAAAAAAAAACACATCAAAATTTTCCGTTATACACAATTATTTTTACGGGACTGTTTTCAGTACCGAGGAAGTGACGACTACTAGTCCTACGACTACAAATAATACATATTGGACATCAGCGCCTCATCCTCATCTGTCACATCTGCCTCAACAGCTTTCAAACGATACGACTTTAACTACTCAAGCTGCTGGTTGGTTAATTGAGATTTACCTTTAAGTAGTTATCGTTACGATGTAAAATTTTTTTTTTAATATTATTGCAGGTAATGCTGGTATATCAGCAGTCACTCATCCATCTGCCAACATTGTTTTGCCCACTGGAGAGGTGGTAAACGAGACGGCATGTGTGGGAGCAGAAGCTACTGTTGTTACCTCGCTTACACCTGGTACGGGACATTTAATGGCTGCCAAAAACAACAACAATAGTCTACTTAGCAACAGCAATACCCTGTCGAATAGCATTATCAATAACAATAATACAATTACCTCCAGCGTACAAATTATACCGCCTAGCACACATGTTGTAAAAGGTACAAAACATAGCTTTCTTAACCTTTTTATTTTGAACAGTCTGGCTTCATTTTAGATATCGGAAAAGAAAAATTCAAATGTTTGTATCTTTTGGTGGAAACTGCAATGGCAGTGCGTCAGCGAGAAAAAGATCAGGACGAAGATATTCACGTGTTGGGCAATTGAGTGATATTGAATTCTGTGTTGTTTACAATCAATAATGCATCGTCATTATCCATTAAATGTATCGGCATCAAAATGTTTTTTGGATTATTTTTATAATTCTTCCTGTATAATTTGTGTATAAAATAATGATTTGATCTTATTCATTATTCGTATTAATTTGAATTTTCATTTCTAATCTAGTAATCTTATTTTCAACAAAGATTCTTTTTACGTGTTTCTACTTTTTCTTTTTCCTTTTAATTTAATATAAGATTTGTTTTTATGAAGATTTTAAGATCTCGTTAGTCTTCAGTTTGCTTCCAATAAATGTGAAATCTATAACAGTTTCAACTACTACTTTATTTTATTTTAAATTCTTTTTTACCTTTCTATCGTGCAAAACAAAAAAAGATTTAGCCGAGTTAACATAAAAAAATTATTGATATATTTTTCAAATGTTAAATATTTAAAAATAATAACACAACAATGTGTATAATATAATTAAATAATAGTAATCATTTAAAATTATAATTAATTTATTAATTAATGTATTTAAAAAGAATTTAGGCAAGTATTTTTGTACATAAATAAAGAGAAAATAAAAAACGCAGCCAAAATAAAACATTTATAGTTCGAAAATTATTTCATCCCGTAATTTATAATGTCAATCAGCGGAACGCTGCTTAGTAAAATCTGAAATCTGTCCAGAAAAACTTCATTGACTCCCTATGTGTGTGTGTATATGAATTATAGAAACATTTTTTGTTTGGGGAACAAAATATTATTGTAATGATCCAAAATATTTGTGATCTTGCACTTACTGCAAAATATCTAAAATTATCGATATATTTAAACATTAACAAATAATTTTAAACAATAATTTATAAAATTTTTCCCTGTTTATACCTAAGAAAATATTCTATATTCCCCACAAATATCGTAGTATTAGAGCGTTGGCAACTCTGTTATATTGTTTAGAAAAAATATACAAGTTGCACGTGTATTTAGCTGCAGCAGTTTATTTTGCGAATTTTGTTGGATTTTTGTTTTGAATCACAATAAAATGGATAATGACGACTTGGATATGGAAGTTGTGGCGCCAGAGGACGCCGAAAGCGATATGGAAGCAAATGAGAGTGAGGGCGAAGAGGATTCAAATGTGAAAAAAGAAGTTTATCTACCCGGAAAGCCTTTGGCAGCCGACGAAGAACTGATATGTGATGAATCTGCCTATGTTATGTTGCATCAAGCATCAACGGGTGCTCCATGTCTTAGTTTCGATATTATTGCAGACGAATTGGGAGAGAACAGAGAAAAATATCCATTGACTGCATACATGGTGGCTGGTACACAGGCGGCCCGAACCCATGTCAATAATTTAATCGTTATGAAAATGAGCAATTTACACAAGACCCAAGAGGTGGACGATGATAAGGCTGAAGATGACGACGATGAAGAGTTGGACGATGATCAGGATGATGTCAATGGTGATGAATTGAAGAAACCACAAATGACTTGTGCTTTAATTAAACACCAGGGCTGTGTTAATAGAGTACGTTCGAAGCGTATTGGTAATACAGTATTTGCCGCCTCATGGAGTGAATTGGGTCACGTTAATATTTGGAATTTATCACGACAATTGCAAGCCATTGAAGATACACAATTGCTGCGGACTTACGAACGGGAGGTGGCCAGTGAAGCCGTTAAACCGGTGTTCAGATTTAGTGGTCATCAACAAGAGGGATTTGCCATCGATTGGAGTCCATGTGCTGATGGTGTTTTAGCAACAGGAGATTGCAAGTAAGTTCCATTATTTTAAGATTAAGCGATTAAATAAGATGTAGATGTAATAGGATGTAGTCCTCGTAAGGGCTTTGTCATCTTTGAAAACCTTTAACATAAATTTGACCTTAAATAATATGGCTTTTTTATTTCTACTTCTAGACGTGATATTCATATTTGGTCACCTTTGGAAGATGGTACATGGAAAGTTGATCAGCGTCCTTTGGTCGGTCATACTGCTTCAGTAGAAGATTTACAATGGAGTCCCAATGAACGTAGTGTCATTGCATCATGCTCTGTCGACAAATCAATTAGGATTTGGGATGTCAGAGCACCACCCCAAAAGGCCTGTATGTTGACCTGTGAAGATACCCACCAAAGTGATGTAAACGTTATATCCTGGAATCGCACGGAACCATTTATAGCCAGCGGCGGAGATGATGGTTTTTTACACATCTGGGATTTGAGACAATTCCAGAGTAAAAAACCTATAGCAACATTTAAGCATCATACAGATCATATAACAACAGTTGAATGGAATCCAAAAGATGCTACAGTTCTGGCCTCAGGTGGTGATGACGATCAAGTTGCTTTATGGGATTTAGCCGTTGAAAAGGATGTTGATCAAGAAGCTCAAGAAATGGATACACAGAATACAGATGAAGTACAAAAACTACCACCACAATTATTGTTCATACATCAAGGACAAAAGGAAATTAAGGAATTACACTGGCATCCTCAATTGCCTGGTGTTATTTTATCAACAGCTCATAGTGGTTTTAATATATTCCGTACCATTAGCGTTTAAACTATTACTATGACTGGTTAAACATTATTCATTAAAACTCCGTATGTGTAATTTTGTAAATAGTGTGTGTGTGTGTGTTTTATTTTCGTTTTGAATAATGAAGACAAAAATACTTCTTTTTTTTAATAAGAAGATACGTCCTCATTATGTGGGTTTTCAATTTTATTTTCATCTTCCTCGTCGTCATCGTTTATAAGCATGGCTGTATTGATGAGATGACGCATTGTGGGACGGCCATGAGGACAATTCTAAAATCAAAACAAAATGTAATTTTCAATATATTGTGTATTAAAATAAATATTCCTGTTGCGAACACTATTCTTATGTGTCTTATCAATTATTTGAATATAATCTCTTAAATAAACAAATCTCTCCTCCCTTGTAACGTAAGATGCACTTGGCCTATAAAGTGTTTTGCTTTGCTTATGTAAATAATCACCTCAACTCTGCACTTTTATGTGTGTGCCTAAGATATCATTTATTATCAGGGTAATCATTACATTTATTAGTTTTTCATTTTATATGTAGTATACCCCTGTAAATGAGTAAATCGCTGGTAGTGTTTAACATCATTTAGTGCTTAATTGTAAATTCAGTAGACTGCAGGTTTTACAATCAACCATTTAGCAGTTCATATTAAATTACACACAATGGCTGAACAGAACGAATTACAAATTCTAAACAAATTGGATGTTTGTCACACGGGACACTCCTCTGGTAAAAGTCAACAGGATATACCACCAATAGCTGCGGTAATTGTTTATTTAATATTTTTAATTTGTAAACAGAGATGGTACCAAATGATTGAATAGTTTATTAAATCTATTATTTTGTTTTAAACAGTGTTTATTAATTAAGTAATAATCAAGTAATATTAATTACTTGAACATAAATTTGAATTTATTTTATTGTGAATATTGAACGTTTTCAATACTACCGGATATTTTGTTATAGAAAAAGGTTAAGGTTGGCAACGTTTATATTTTTCTATATTCAATATTTAAAGAGAACATTCTAAGATCGTTCTTAATTTTTAAAGAGGAGAAAAGTATGTAAAATTCGTTAGAATAATCTCATTTAAATGTAATTAAAAAGACTGTCTTCTACAAAGGTAATTGGCAATGCCATTACTGCACATGAGTGTAAACTACAGTAAAAACATTGTATTTTAAGTTAAGTGTTTGATGGTAGTGAATACATCCCACCTGTGGAAAAAAAATTTGTAAAAACTAAAGTATAAAATGTTAAATATTCTCTTTCATAGGGCCAGTGGACCAAGTTATTGGTATTCGCAGGATATGCTTCTACTTTGGGAACGGCTGTACCAGCAGGATATTGTATAGGTGTTGTGAATAGTCCAGCTGTGGTCAGTATATTTCTTTAACATAGCAAAAAAAAAAAAAAGAAGAAAAATGTTTTGTAATGCTTTCGATCACTGTTTTTGTTATTTCAGTTTATGCGCCAATGGTGTAATGCAACATTAATACAACGATATGATGCCTATTTGTCCGATGCATCCATCGAACTGTTATGGTCAGCCATAGTGTCAATATTTTTAATTGGCGGTGCCATAGGATCTTTGACTGGAGCTGGCTTGGCTAATAAATTTGGCAGGTAAATTATGACAAATTTTTTAATCAAACCACAAAATACACAGAATTGTTGCTTTCTCTTAATAGGAAAGGATGTGTTTTCATCTGTGGTGGTCTATTCTTTGTAGGAGCTTTATGCTTTGTCTTTTGTCGTATGCTAAGTTCTGTGGAGCTTTTAGTTTTGGGACGTTTCTTGGTGGGTATTGCATCGGGCTTAACTACGGGCTGTCTACCCATGTATCTTAGTGAAATAGCTCCTTTGGCCTTACGCGGCACATTGGGTGTATTTTGTGCAGTGGGCTTTTGTGCTGGAGTTGTTTTCGGTCAAATATTTAGCTTACGTTCGGTATTCGGCACAGAGTCTTATTGGCATTTAGCCTTAAGTTTCTATGTTATACTAGTTGTATTATGTTTTGCACCATTTTTCATTTATCCCGAAAGTCCAAAATGGCTTTACATTGTCAAAGAGGACAGAGCGGCAGCCCAATCACAGTTAATACGTCTTAGGGGTAATGATAAGGCCAGTATAAATCAGGAGCTAGAGCATATGGAAGCTGAATTAAATTTAGTGGATCAAGCTAGTGGCTTTATAGAAGTCCTAAAGGATTCAAAATTGTTAATGCCTCTTATTATTGTATGTGTGTTCCAAGGAGGCCAACAACTGTCAGGCATTAATGCGGTAATTAAAAAATGCAAGCAAAAAAAAAAAACGTTGCTAAAAAACAAATTTCCTTCTTTTAGATATTTTATTACTCCGTCTCAATATTTCGTAGAGCTGGAATGACGCCTCAAGCTGCCGAATGGGCTAACTTAGGTGCTGGCTCTATAAATTTAGCCACATCACTGTTGGGTCCATATCTCATGGCTAAAATTAATCGTCGGCCCTTGATGTTAATGTCGACTTTAATGTGTGCAGTTTTTCTTTTTAGTTTCGCTTTGATGCTTAAACTCATCGTAAGATTGTGTTGTTTTTTCTAGCTTTAATGCAAAACTATTCTAAAAAAAACGTTTAAATTATTTATAGGACAGTGTCAGTTGGTTTGCTCAAGGCTGTATTGGCTGTATATTTTTGTATATTTTCTTCTTCCAATTTGGCATTGGACCTATACCATATTTTATTGGTTCAGGTTGGTATTTTATAATCACATATACGATTTAATTTCTAATTTTTAAACAAATTCTAGAGCTTTTTGAAGTATCACCAAGACCGGTGGCAATGTCTATGGGCAGTTTATCCTCATGGAGCTGTAACTTTATAATTGGCATGACATTTCCTAGTTTGCAAAATGCCTGGGGTTCATTTGTATTTCTACCATTCTCTTTTACCTGCTTAATAATGTTTCTACTAACGAAATTTTATCTGCCAGAAACTCGGGGACGTAATCCTTCTGAAGTGGGACCACTAATTTCTAAAGGCTTTAAATCTAAAGTGATGTAAATTTGTAAATCATTTTTAATAAAAAGAAAAACAAAGAATGTTGGCCATTGTGTTCTGGTGGTCAAGGGGATTATTAAAAACGTCTAAGTATTATGCATAATAATAGACTTACCCAAGGCTGTTCAATTTCGCCCATATGTCTGACTAATGTTTCCATTGTTGATTTCTTAAGAGCTTTGCCAATCATCACGGATTTCCGACAGGCTCTAGAGGCAAACATGGCTCTTATCCGTGAAGGGCGGCACATTGTGCCGTCAGGAGCATCTTGTAGCATAAAAATCAATTCATCAATATCTTCTTTGCCAAATTCCCAATTTCTACTAAAGGGTTTACCGAGTAAACGTACTTTTTTCGTTGGGGGTGCTGGTGGAAATATTTGAAAGCTATTTTATTTTGCTGTTAAATTCAATTTAAAAGAAATGTTTACCACTGTTATCAATTTCAAATTTGAAGCCATTCTTTTCAAATATTGCTAAATGATCGATTAAAATTAGTTCATTTACTGCGGTCAAGTTGAGTGGTTGAGCAACAGCCAACGGTTGATGTTGCAGTTGTACGGTATTTTGTAAAGTTTCAAAATTATATTTTTCATCCGTGGCATGCTGATCGACTATAAACAGATCTGTGTCAAGCTTTGCTATAATAAATCCCAAATTAAATTGTCCCAATATTTCCATTTTAGCAAAACAGCCTTTGGTGATTTCTTTTTGTAGCTCAGCTTCGGCATTTTTATTTTCGCTGGGGCTTATTTCGCTTTTGAAACGCAAACGCTCCAGTTTAGCCTTGCTTAACTTTTTCTTCTCCATATTTTCTTCTGCTTTGAGATTTAACGTTAACTCTGCCAATGTCACATGTAATTCATTACAAGTATAATTGGTATACTCATCGCCAGAGTCAGATTCATCAAGTTCAAAATTCTGTTGAGAATTGGGTGATTGGGTATAACTAAAGTCTTCTTCTGGTAATGTTTTGTTCTTTAGGACATCGATAAATGAATTTTTCGTTTTTAAAGTTGTAACATTTTTACATTCAATACGTCCTACATATTCGCTAGAGTTCTTGGGCATTAACTTATCATACCCTTTGGATTCTTTTAATATATTTTTTATGTCTACTTTACTTATATTAAGGCTGTTGTTCTTTTCATTATTTAAGGTATTTGTATTCGACAGTGTCTCTTTTGTTTCTGCTTTTGCTTCTGCTTCAGTTTCAGAATCGGATTCTGATTTATAATTTGCATAACAATTGTTTGTATTGTTTAGTGGTTCTTCTCTGCTAAGAAATTCTTCTATTTTTTGTAATTTTAACGTTCTTGCTGTAATTTCATCGGTACATTTTCTTTTATTTAGCTTAAGCTTCGGAGCTGGTCCTAAAGTATCGCCGGTTTTTTTCCATTGCGACAAGACTGCACCAAATGTTTGGCTATTTGTAATGGGTACATCATCCTCAATTACTTCGTCCTTTATATTTAATTTATTTGTTTTCAATGACTCCTCAGCACCCAACATGCTTAATATGGTGGTGTTTTGCATTTTAAATGTTGAGGGTATATTACCGAATGTACTCTTTAAAGCCTTTTTTATAAGAGCCAAGAGAATTTTCTCATTATTAAGTAAAAGCTGTCGTTTATCTGGTGTTAAATTAACATCCACTGATTGGCGATCTGTGATGATATTGAGGTAAACAAAAGGATATTGATTGACATTGTAGCGATGATAGCAGTCGTTGATCACTTTAGAAATCTATAACAAGGAAAGAGAAGTGCTAAAAGGTTTAACTATTTTCAGAATATGCTTAACAAGAAGGTGCTTACATTTTTCGGATCACATGGTCGGGAGTTTACATAGTAGTATTGCCTGTCTTTTGAGGAGCGTCCACTGCCATGTGTACAACTGGATATAAAGCCTTCCAATTTGAATTCTGTTTCGTACAATTGTACAATCTGGTCTTTGGTTAAACGTAAACTATCACCCAAATCAGCCTGAAGTTCTTCCATTAACGTTTCGACAGGAATATCTGCACCTTCACTGTTCTTTAAAGGTGATTTGATTTCTAAAACGTCATTTACCTGGCGATTACCGAATACAGCCGAAATATTCTCCAGTATATTAAGAGATCCATGTGTTTGTACTATTGTAGATTTGACTCCCTTCGCAGTTTGATTACTGCATATAATCCGTACTCCTCGAGAGACTAAACAGTACGCTTGTAAAATTTGACACATTTTTGTGAACTCCTTTTTGATGTTACGCACAAAATCCCTCCTTCGCACAGGTAATGTTTCAAAGAGATTTGTTAGTGTTACAGTGGTACCTATGCTACGGGCACAAGGTTGTCTTTTTTGTATTTTGCCCTCATGATCCAGTTCAATTTTAACAGCAACATCAGTAGACTTGTGGCGTGTTGTTATGGTCATTTTGGTCAATGCACATAGGGAACTGAGAGCCTCACCGCGAAAACCAAATGTTGCTACTGACTGCAAGTCAACAAATTCTCTTAATTTTGATGTATGATACTTGGCGGCTTAAATATTTGTAAACATTAATATCAAATGGAAATTATATATTGGTAGTAAAACTACAACTCACTCATGCCTTCAAGATTGCCTTCTTCTACGCCACTGCCATTATCGCTTACTTCTACGGCTTCCAGGCCTTGTTCACGCAACTTCACTTCTATTAAAGTGGCGCCTGCATCAATAGCATTTTCTACCAATTCCTTGACCGCCACCGCCAAGCTAAGGACGACCTTTTAAGTATCAAAAACAGTACTTTACTTGCATTTAAAAACTATCCTATGTATGGCCTACCTGTCCCGAACATATTTTGTGAACGGTCTCCTTATTAATGGCTTTAATAGACTTCGATTCCTCTTTGGTTGCCTCTGGCATTAAAATTTCATCGTCTTCCATTGTTTATAAATTAATTTGTTTACAAACTATTTGCGCTTTTGACATTAAATGCTTAGTGATGGCATATTTTTGATAAATTCTTTCAAATGTAGCGTTAATATGTTATCATTCTGCTCTATTGCAAGCAGTTCATTAAAGAAGAAGAAGAAGAGGAAATGAAATATAAACGCAAAACAGTTAACAATTTAACTTATTTGTTAAATATTTAAGTAAAACTATGTTATTTCCTTTAAAGTGTATAAAATATTGAAAAATATATTGAAGTGTGTGTGTGTGTGTGAGTGGCATTACATTAAAGAAATAAAAGTGAATAATAATAATTTAATTGAAGTGATAAGAAGAATATGGCGGTAGAAGCCTTCAAAGAGCGGTAAGATATTTTTTTTCTTGTATGAAATGTTCTATTAATGGTGTTATTTAACTAATTTATCATTATTTTGCTTCTTTTAACTTAATAAAACTGAATTTCGTATCAAATAGATGAAAATTACTTTTACCATACATACGCTAGTGTTCATGAACAGTTACATTAAGAAAATGGTTTGTAGGGAAGCTACTCAGCTTGCTCGCCGGAGTTCAAAAATGGACATTCTCGTTAAAACCAAATCGAAGCAATAGGAACCACTGATTGAATAATTAGCATGTCCGTGTATTGTAAATAAAGTGAGAAATAGTTTCTTGTACTTCTATATGATTACAACTTCTTCAGAAGCATTATGTGGAATACCCATCATGTCGCATGACTCTCTTCTAAGCAATGGCTAATAAAATCTTCGACAGATTGCGGCAATGGTATTTACTGGTTGATGTGGCATATTTTTTGTGATTATTTAGGTAGAGCATCTAAGCTGCACCTTCAGTCTAATCGCATATTCAAACACTATTTCAAGCTGGAGAAGTGAAGCAACGTTAGGTCATCAGAAACTAGATTCCTTTAATTCCTGTATTTCCATATATCCACTTAAATGACGTAATTGTTGTTGTAACAGCTTTGATGGAAACAGCTTCCGCTAGTTGAGAATCGTTGGGTCGAATCGTAGATCCAATTGTAGTGAAAATGACCATTGATGGAAGAACCCGAACATCAATATGAAACACCGATAGCTCCTTAGCCAATTTAGAGCTCTAAAGACAGCAAACACTTTGGCTTGAAAGACTTTGCAGTCTAAAGCACATTTTATTGTCTACGCTTCTACATTTTTCGTTTTCTCATTTATGAATTCTGGCATTCTTCGATCAGTATGGCCTTCCAAGGTCTTATATAGTTAGTTCACAGCCCCAAAAATAGCAAACACTTTGGCTTGAAAGATTAAGCAGTTTGAAGCTTGTTCTCTTGTCTAAACTACTACAATCTATATATGTATGTATAACACTATATGTGCCGTCTAATTAACAGTGGGGCATTATTATAGAATTTTTGTCTACTCGTTTATAGATTCCGGTATTTCTTCGAAAAGGATGAGACTTCTAATGTCTTATGTAAAAGAACCCTTATGACAATACGGCAATCCTAATATATATTACAAATCTTTCTGTAAGTCTGTTTTTTTGTTTGTTTGTTTGTTGGTTTGTTTGTTAGCCAATCACGCCTTGTTCACATGCAAAGTCTTGAAATTTGGGATATAGATCGAGCTATTGTCGGTGCAGGTTATAGGCTCTAAATCTTTTCAAAATTTTGACCAAAAGGGGAGAAAAAATGGGACAAAGGGAGAAAAAATGGGCAAAAATTAGTACTTTTATGCATAAATGCTGTATTTTATCTGTTTTAAAGGTATTTCTTACGAATTAGCTTGGTTAAGTTTCCCAAATAGCTATTGGAGGTGTTCCGTTTCTAAAGTTGAACCAAAAGGGGTCCAAAAAGGGGGAAAGGGGCTAAAAACGGACAAATTGAGTGCATAGCCAATCACGCCTGAACGCCTGGACCGATTTTCTTGAAATTTGGGATATTGATCGAGCTTTTGTCGGTGAAAATTCTTTTCAAAATTTTTACCCAAAGGGGAAAAAATGGGGCAAAGGGAGAAAAAATGGGCAAAAATTAGTACTTTATGCATAAATGCTGTATTTTATCGGTTTTAAAGGTATTTTTTTACGATTTAGCTTGGTTGAGTTTCCCAAATAGCTATTGGAGGTGTTCCGTTTATAAAGTTGGCCCAAAAGGGGTCGAAAAAGGGGGAAAGGGGCGAAAAACGGGCAAATTGAGTGTATTTATATTTAGGACTTAGAGTATTCAAAAAACTGGGTTGTTTGTTAAACCGGTTTCCGAATAATTTGAAAAATTGCATTGTTTAAGAAACCGGTTTCAAAACCGGTTTCGAAACCGATAACCCGGTTTTTTATTTATTGTTATTTTTAATGCAAAAATGATCCAATAATAATTTTTTTTAATTTTTTAAACTAATCCAAACTACATAACCCGCGCAACGCCGGGTACAATCTGCTAGATTATTAATAAATTGGTCAGTTTGGTGCTCCTAAAAAAGGAAATACATCGGCATATTCTCTTGTTCACATGCAAAGTCTGAGATAAGTATGGCTCAATAGGTGGATGCCTGATGGAATAAAGTCTAGAATACAGAATTCTTCCACTTTAGCTTGTAAATAATTACTTTCGATAAACTATGGCAATTTTATATGACAAGAATTTTTAAACACTTTAAACTTTTAATTTTCATCTTTTGATAACAAAAATAACTATATTATTGGGCTATGTATGTATGTACTTACCATACATACTTTTCATTTAACCAAAGGCAGCCTGTGCACTCAACAAAATGTTGACTTGCAAATTACATACATACATAATTGGTCATTACAACCCTTCAGGCAGGATTATTGACCTAGTTTCTCACACCACTTATGTTGTGTGTGTTAATTTTATACATAAGTGGCGGGACCTACAGTTTAAAGTCGACTCCGAACGACAGATTTTTTTGAGAAACTTTTCATGGCAATTTTATTTACTCTCAGAGTTTTTGCCAGAAATCTGCTGAGAGGAAATCGCCGAAGAAATACTTTTTGTATTTTCTTTTGATGTCTGGCCTGGGGCTCGAACCCTGGCTTTATGTCTAACAAGCCAACACACTACCTACTAGACTACGGCGACTTGCAAATTACTTGAGGATATTGCCGCAATGCCATCAACTATGCAACATGTAGCAAATCTTATTCTTTGTAAAGGTCCACTGTTGGGTGTAGTGGTAGTTGGTATTTAATATTGTCAAGTCACAATCAAAAATGTTGATGTGTGTATGTACAAAGTGGGATTTTAGATAAACCGACTACCAATGCAGGTTTCAAATTTGGAAGGAAAGGTTTGAATACCATATGATTATTCTTAAAAATTTGTTGATAATCTCTTTCATATTAAAAGATTTTATGAAGAATGCTGTTGCTTCAATTTGTTGCTGGTTATTTGGTAATTTTTCTTTTGTAAAATGAAAATAAGCAAGAGATTCTATGAAAAGAGCAGTTTGTGACCTAAGAGTGTAAATGTGCGTATGCTTTGCAGTTTTTTTCTTAGCGCAAAAGAAAGACAATAAAAAATGCATATGAAGTCATAGAGACCATGTCTGTAAACCGCTAAGAGCACTTCTAAAACGTAATAAAATCATGGCAATTTGTAGTGGATGGAATATGAAGAGGATTTTTTACGAAATAATTATCACTTGAAATTTATGCTGAAGTTTAATGCTTCTTAAAAACACTGCCAATGACAAACCATTATAAGAGTCACATTTTGCGTGTATGTCTGTATATAAATATGACACTTTCAATTTTTATAAGTTTCAAAAACAAATAGAAAAAAGAGGATGTTTTTGCAATAACTTTGTGAAGTTTATTCTTTTCTATTTTCCTTGTAAAATGAGCTTTAAAGGATTTATTCCACATGTTTCTTGCACCGGTGCTTCCATCAAATGTTGTAAATGTAAAAAAAAACGAAACGAAATCTTGTCTTGTTCAACAAAATCAATTGAATTTAATTTCATTTCATTTATTATTTCATTAAAATGTTATATTTATTGGTGTTGTGTGTGTCACTTAATTGAATGAAATTGTATTTGAATCAGATACGAATGAAAATTTCCAATACAATGCCAATAAATTTACACTCAAGTACACATACATACATACGAGTACATATAATAATGAAGTTAAATACTAACATATAATGATTGTGTTATTTTAAATCGATTTTTGATTTGTCATTCACAGCAATGAACACTTAAAAGCAATCAAAATTTATTCCAATTACCAATATGCGAGGTGTGTTAAAAAAGTAAAGTGGTTTTGTGGTACTTATAGTTTATTTTTAATTTCTTTGGTATACTGAATATGAAAATAAGGTGCTTTAACGTTCCAGGCATGTGGTCTGGTGATTTTTTCGGCTCATGAAAGCATCTACATTTTGGATTTGGCGCAATGTCTATTTTCTACAAGTGTTCTTTGAGTCTACAATGCTCGCTCGTAATGAGGGTTAGTATCCTCAGGCTAGGATACCAATATACTACACCAAAATCCTTCATATTAATAAGTAACGTTATTCACTTTGAAAATACTTGAGAAAACAGGGTGCCACTGCACAACACGCTTATAGGGCAGATAGATCTAATGAGTCAGCTCTTGTAGGTTTAGTCGATAACATTCAGGAGTCCTTGAATATGAAGAACGTAACCATATGTACATCTCTTGACATAGAGGGCGCATATGATAATGCTCCTCACGCGATCATAAATTGGTCAAGAGACAGAAGAGGTGTAGAGAAGAGAGGTGTGAGAAGAGCATTTGTCTCTTTCCATTTTACCCTTCGCCAAGTGGGGTAAAAATTCTGATCCTATCAGCGGCGTAGAAGTTTCCTCATGTGCTTGTTCATTGCCTTGATTACCCACATGACCTGGAATCCAGTAGAGGGGACTGTATTCCCTTTGTTCAGCTGATGCAGCTCGCTCAGACGGTGTACTATACTATACTCAAATCAAACTCATATGAGGCAAGTGCTGGCAGAGTGTCAGACAGTACATATTAGTATGTTTCTTTCTTTGTACATTCCATTTTAGTGTGGAATTGACTACTAGTTGGAAGATATCCGCGAGATTTCTCATTGTTAGCTAAGCCTAACAATAGTTTTTGTATGTGATAAAGTTTTCTATGCCACCTTCAATTATTTTGTTTCTATTGAAAAAAGGTTTTCATTAAATGTCATTGTCCTCCAAAAATAACGAATTTTCCTTGGAAATATTCAATTTTTAAATTCCCATAATATTTCATGCGCCCTGTATGTTATGAACTCAAAGAACATTTTAAAAATTGTGTTTTTTACCATATGCTACGTCGTTTTTTCGTTGTATCACCATAGATGAGTATGATAAGCTCTGGCTCAACATATCTAATTAATGAGATTGTTGTTAATTGTAGTCATGTTGGGAGATTTAAATGTAAGACAAGTGCTTATTAATATTCATAATATTCATGAACTTCAAAATTTAACATTTTAATAAAATTGTGTACGAAAAATAAAACCGGAAAGCAGAAAAAAAAAAGAGAAAGAAAATTCAATTCCCTTAATAAAGTTGTTCAAACATGGCAGCAAAATATGATGCAATTAAAAAAGTTTAAAGAAAATGTCTCTGCACAAAAACTTCAGCTCATGTTTATGTACAGACACAGTAATATGTATGTGGTAACACACACATTCTTCTACACATTCGTACTTTGAAATTATAGACCGACCTGCATTAAAATGTTATTTTGAAAATATTCTCTCACACACATTATAATACTACTTACGATACATGGCTGTGTTGTGTTTCTTTGCGTGCATGTGTGTGTCGTTATGTGTAACTGGTTTTAATGCAGGGATGCCCAAAGCTAAAACTGTAGTAGTATTGGTGAGCGAGAGAGAACTGCACTGAAAGAAAAGTTGTGTAAACTGAAATAAAATGTACGGAAAAAATCCAAAAAGCGGAATTTACAATAAAATTTGGAATAGAAATTTTTCTACAATGGCGGCTTCTAAAGATGCCCCCAATTGATCAGTGCGCCGAATAACACTACTGCGTGACAATGGAAGGTTTTCGATAAGCTTAAAATTAAGTTTCTGAAAACATTTATTTAAAATTTTATTTAATGAACTCCCCATCAGAAAATGGTCTACCATGACTAACAATATCCAAGCTTATTAAGCTTGATAACTCCATTTTTAACATTTTATTTTCTGGGGTTTTTTCATGGTTTTCTTCTTCAAGTAACCACTCATTAAATTTTTCCAAATAAATTTTTTTATTTTTACAAAATAAATCATTAAAATCATCCATATCACTATGATAAGAACAATAGTGCCTTCTAAAAGCATATTCTCTACATTCCTTCAATATTTTATAACATAAAATGCATTGAGCATCACCAAACGCATTTTTTTTATCATAAAATGTTTCGTAAGTCATAGTAAATTTTTTTCAGTGCTTTAAGCAAAAAATGTTACAAATAAATCGTATACCCGCTACGCATGTGCATTCGTCGCTGTCTGAGTGACGACCAGTGTTGCCACCAACAGCTATATGACTTACACACAACTGGCATCGAAATTACACATATGAAAAAAAAATTACACACAAAATTCTATTTTTACAAATATTGCATACATACTATATATTATGTAAACATTAAAATTATACATTCATATACATACATACTTAAAATAATATACATATAATATTTCCAACTTTTATTTTAAAACACAAAACATAAGACATGTATGTAAATGCAAATATCAAACATTAGCCTTAAGGCTTCTGCAGACGATCAAATAAAATCATCAACGCCTTATATGTAAGCGTGTTGTCCTTTTACATGTACACGTTGTCGGCTTTGATTGATGAAAATCAAAAAATTTTGATTTTTTCATTTGATGACTTTTTATTTGATCGTCTCCATTTGTGATTGACAAGCATTTCTCATTTGTTCTGATATTGTAGTAATCACCACATATGCGGATAAAAACTAATAATTTTATTGCCGTCATGCAGAAATGTGCAAATGAAAAAAATAATATTTTGCAATTTATTGAGAAATACCAGTGTCTACCAGTTCTATGGAATGTAAAACTGGAAGGTTATTACAATATTGCACGATGTTAATAGCAATAAATCGTCATGCGAAGAAAATATTTAAGCAAACAAACACTACGAAATTAAAATAATGATTGACGCATTTATTTAAACGTCTCCTTTTAAACGTCAAGAACACCACACACACACTTGTGTATTATTTGATGAATTTATTTGATCGTCTCCAGGCGCCTTTACATGTATTTAAATTAGAACGAGAAGGATGTAGGTGTTTATTTTTGCAAACTAGTGTTGGAAATTGCAATAAATTTATAAAACAAATCAGTGTTAACAAATTGACTGTTAAAAATTAGCGATTAAAGAAAAAGATAGAACAAAAAGTAAAATTACACACAAATTACACACGAAACTAATTACACACATGCTACACACACAATTAAAAATTACACACAATATGTGTAATTACACACAAGGTGGCAACACTGGTGACGACTAACCAAAGAGAATAAGAATATGTGTGTTTTTAGTTTGCGCAAAAGCACTATGAAATGGGCATCTATGTTTTAATGACAGTTTATATGTGTGCTGTGCCTGCTGTGATTCTCACACAAATTCACACATATTCACACAAATACTTGTAAAATAAAGTGCCCCTATTTAACACACATAGTGATGATGATGATGTTATCAACAAAACCAGACTGTTTTTAAACATTTATAATGACTTTGTAACTGCAGCAGCAGCAGCAGCAGCCATATTTTGTGTAGAGGAAGTTAAGAAGAAAATATACGTCAAATTAAATCGGAAACGGATGCTCAAAAAGCAAAACTTATTACACACATGCACAACATCACATGTTTGAATGTTTAAAATTTGATAATTTGGTTTTACTTTCAGAATTTAGAATTTTTTTCTTTTTTTATTGTTGTTTAATTCATTTGATTGTGTAAGTGTACATGTACAATATGCATCGGCCAGAAGATTAATTTCAACAAGACCTTTTTCTAAAATACACATATCACTAAGTAAATATTATTGTTCTTGTTGCTGTGGCTGTTGTAATGTGAGAAAGGAAAAATCATATGTAAACACATGTTCATGTTTAAAAATATTTTATTTTCGTATCAATACATGTACAGAGATAGATAGTCTTGTATTGATTAATAAATGTTTGTGCAATATTGTTTGCCAATACACTATATATGTATGTATGTATGTGCGTACGTCTATAGATTGTATATTTATTACACTACCATTAAACAACAATAACAACAACACCAACAATGTACAGTTTGTAAATATTTTATTGAAAATTGTCAGCATCATATCATTAATCAAAATGTTGTATTGAATAACGCACATATTTATTCAGGGTTATATACTTGGCAAATGCCGGCAAATACATTAGAATGCAACCTATTTTTGGAGTTTAAATTATTATAATAAAAATGCTTTTCGTATTAATTACAAACTATTCTTAAATAAGTTTATTTTTATTTGAAAATTATTGCATCATTAAAGGTTTACTGCTACTTTTATGCAGAAGTTGTTTCTGCTGTGCTAGTAACCTAGACTGTGAGAAATTTTGCATTGATCCATGTTGTAATGGGATACATGAAGTAGTACTGGTTTACTTCCTCACTATCCACCTGATTGTGATGCTCTTGGCTCTCTTCGTATTACCATCATTACATCTATAAAGTCTTCGAAAAGATGTGTTCTAACTACATCTCGCACCTCACCTAATATATGACATACGGAAATGAAAGTTTTACGTGTTCTTTCTGCTTTAGGCGGGCTAGATACCTTAGCGAGGCATCGTGTTCGAATCTATAAAGATAACCCCATGTTCCCTTAAAAACTGTTTGCGGTTTAACCATCTCTCGATTTATATTAATTGCTCTCTGGGACTATTGTACTAAATAGATCTCAATCTTCTTTCATTTGCTAAATAAATTTGTACTGTGTTTCTAGGTTTTTCAAACTTAAAGAAAGTTCTCGTTAATACAAAGGTTTGCAAACTATGATGATTTACAGTCTCAAATGATATTTATTTAAGGCAATTCTTAATGTAAACATGATATCGAAACTATTAAATATCGCTGCAGGACATATGTTTAGAAAAAAAACCAACATTTTTATCATATTTTTTGTGTTTTCTGTGTTACCTACTTAATTGGTCATTACAACCCTTTTAGTCAGGAATACAACCCAGTTTCTTACATTACCCATAAGGGGCGTAATTTACAGTTTAACGTTGACTCGAACGACTAGTTTGGGGGAAACTTTTCATAGCAATTTTATTCACTTTCGGAGTTTTAGACTGAGAAGAAGTTGCCCAAAGAAATATTTTTTCATATTTCTAGTCTAATCTAGAATTTGAACCTCGTGTAATAACCCAACATAGCACCTACTAGACTTTGATGACCTCGCTTTGTTTCAGTTTCACTATTTAAATGTTACCAGCTAAAGAGTTGATCGATTAGATTGCACAGATGCGAGTATGTTTTCCCTGACTGTCTTGTTTTGCATTTGAAAGCAGATTTCTACGGTACTAGTGCATGCTACCATTTGGCTTTTTGTTTTACAAATAATTATTGGTTTACAAATAATTCACGCTATTTGGTTCAACATTTATTTCATTATATTTCTAATATCTTAAAGTTTTAAAGTTCTACACAATTTTTCCTTTTATGGCAGGTTTCAACGATTGATGGCTTTGAAATGAAAAAAAACCTAAAGACATGGAATTCTATGCCTTTATCTTCAAAAGGATATTGGTTCCTTAGCTTCCAAAGAATGTTACGCCTTAGTGACAAATGACAACATCAACATTTTACGAAATTAACGTAACGTGACAAATAGACTTGAGTTTTTCAACTTTTGCCAACAGCTACTAAACAGAAGTCAAAGTCGAAAGCGAAACATCAAAGTTTTAAAGGGTTTGTTTTCTTATTGATTTATAAATTTAAACCTTTTTGTTTTGTTTTTTTTTTTTTGGTTTTAAATACAACAGAGGCAAGCAGAAGTTGATTTGGTTGATTGACTTGCACTCTAAATGTTGAATTAAACATTCAAGTCTTTTTTGTTTTGATGATTTCAAGTGAAAAGGTTTCTTTCTTTTCTCTCTTGTCTACCAAAAAAATTAAATTCTCAAATGCAAAATGTGGTGTTTAAAATTTAATTCGAAATCCTTAGCTTTCTATATAAGTTTCAGAGTGTGGCAAATAAATTGTGATTAAATTTTTTAATTTAAATTTAATTTAACGCTTTAAATTAACCAGATTAATACATTTGTTAAGAACTTCAACTTGAAAACTGTTTTTACAGTCATTTACTCATAAGAAATATTTTTTCCCTTCGTTGACGATGCTCTTCCTGCATACATATTCATTTATTCAAGCTAAAATGTAAAGCTTGTATATATTTTTCCGGGCAAAGCAGATTATATTTTTTCTTCTTCTTTAGTTTTGTCTTTACACCCTGTATTTATAATTAATGATTAAAGCACACATGTGTGTAAGCGCATACACTTCACTTACACTGGAAATATGTTAACAGAGAGAGAGAGAGAGAGAGAGAGAGATAGAGAACTTAAGATTATAATGTTGAGTATGTGTGTGTAAAAAGTAAATTAAAGTAGATGCATTTACTGTTATAAATTTATGTGTGTAAGTGTAAACTTACTTAACGTGTGAATCTTTATTAGAGTGTACAGTTACACTTGAAAAAATAATTGAGACATACACTCAGAGATATTCAATGAAAAGGTCAGGGAGAACCTTCAGTAAATCGTTTTTTATATTAATTGACGAAGAATATATAGACAACTGATCAGCCGCTTTCCGTTGAGTAAAACTTATGCTAAAAAGTATTGTGGGAAAATGCCCAAAGAAAACGGATTTTTCTAAGTGTATTACACAACATTCGTAAACTTAGAAATATTGTTTAATTCATAATACTACTATATATCCTGCTTCCTTACTTCCTGCACACACACACACACAAACAAATCCTTAAAGTATTTATACTTTAGAAAAACTTTAAACTCAACATTTTGTCTGCCCTTATTGAAGGCGAATGCATTTTGGTACTCTCTAGCGAAAGTTTCTTATTAAATTTTCATTAACACCTCCTTCTTCTTTGTAAAGGTTAAAGGTAAACGTTGTCTGTCTTACACTCTGTACTAGTTTAAACACATGAACATTGCTTTTATGAATGCACCGTGTAGTATATGAGCAGGAAAAATGAAATCTAAACGAGTTAGTGTCGGAGTAAATAATCGTTTGTGTATGTAAATGTGCATGTCTATATTCATACACATGAAATGAATGTAAATATCTAAACCTAGTAATACAACGTTATAAGGGATTACAATTACGTTTTATTACAGATCATATAAAATGTCAGAAAGAAAGACATGAACCGTTTAACGTTTTCTTCTGAATAATACAGGAAATTTATTAAAAGATTTTTCAAAAGAAAAATTTTTGAAGAAAATATTTATATTTATTTTCCCAACGAACTGTACAGCAACATATTATTCAAATGAAATCATTCAGAGAATATTCTCGAGAGTGGCTCACAGCTGCCCTGAGCTCTAATAAGGCAAACCGCTGTACCTTATTCAGGCTCCAGTAAAAGCTTTTACAAATCCAATGAATGGCTTTAGTCAACGGGGTTTTTGTCAGTCATTTTTCAGGTGCCGTCAAGACCAACCAATATTCTGTGCGATTGACGGTTAGAATTTATATTTTCAGTTTCCTGGCTTGTGTATTAATCTTCACCGTAACAATATTGTAAAATAAGGTGTATTTTTCTTTTGCTAGCTGGCA
Source organism: Sarcophaga caerulescens (assembly GCA_927399465.1). NCBI lineage: Eukaryota > Metazoa > Arthropoda > Insecta > Diptera > Sarcophagidae > Sarcophaga > Sarcophaga caerulescens. The sequence continues at coordinate 45,752,642 of OV656868.1, forward strand.
TCTATACCTAACGCTTGCTATAACAATTCTGTCAAGGAATTTTTTGTTTTCTTTTTTCATAGACAATCATTCTATCTTTATAACGCTATCCAGTGTATAATTTACCAAGTGATTGACCCTTCTTCTCTCATACAAATGTTTTATTCATAATGTAGAGAATATACTCGTATGTGCATATGTATGTATGTATGTATAGTTCTATACATTTCCATACGAGTCCTTATTTACATGCATTGCCTGATGCATATTTTAACAGCTCACTATGAGAATAGATTTACATGTGCATACAGTATACGTTAAAAGTATGACCTGATAGCAGCTTAATTTCATATGCCATGCAAAATAATTTATTGTGTTTTTTGCTTTCTTTCATTTGTAAAAAAATGGATAAGCGTTGTTAAAGTTCTCTACATCAGTGTATGTGTTTCAGTGTATTGTATTGTAGTTTAAATACGTTTTGATTGGAATGATAACCCAGCAAACAATTATACTATTGATTTTTTCTATTAAATTTCTAGCAGTTAAGTTGTAATTCTTTAATTTCCTTGCCTTATTCTACAGAATTTTAATTCACTGGGTACAACCTTCATATTTTATTTCCTTATTTACATATCCACACATATATACAATACTATACCACTCACTTATACATTCTTTTGCTCTCTCAGGCACTCATTTATTATACTTTTCTCTCTATCACACAAACACAAGAACACACTTCGACTGACACTCATTCAATGTGTTGTGTCGTTTAAAATTTTAAAGTCATTCTGTTACTGTTTCTGTTTTTGTTGTTGTGGTGGTTTTTGTTTTAGTGTTATCATTTGTTGTTTTCGTTGTTTAAATTTCATTGCAATGCAAATGAATTTTGTGGCATATTGTTAAAATAATATTTACATACGAATGTACAACAATTCAATAAATACCGTTACTGTTTTGAGTGAGAGACATAAGAGAGTTATAGACAGACGTCGGCACAAAGAGAACATGATAAAAATGTGACTGTAGTTGTGAGAAGCATGTGTATAACCCAGAGGAAAATTGTTAGTAATATGTTCAAGTGTAACCTAATATTTTCAAATGTAACCTAATATGTTTATGTAGTGGAAAATATAGAAAAGATGTACAGCACCAAATCCCTAAAGACTGCGTATTTAACTTGACAAATATTCTTCCAAAAATTGAGATCATTTCTCATTGTTATTAGTGAATCTCATTAGAAAATAGTGAATCCTACTGTCATATTTTTTTGGGTGTATCATTTAAACCTGAAAAAAAGCGACATGAACCTTCCGCAATTTTAAGCTCTTTTTAACGAACATTGTTGATGTTCGTGCCCTATGTGTGTAAAAAGCCGAAGATAATCTTCCCCTGAGGGACATTGGTGCCGACGTCTGGTTCTAGAATAAAATAGAGACTGCAATTCACTAAAGTTTATAAAGAAGAAAGTTTTTCGAAAAGTTTACTTTCAAAAGTTTCTTGGTTTAGAAGAAAAAAATGGATTGAGATACAGACTTGCTTTCGTTTTGTTTTTTCTCATGGCAATGAAAAATGCTAAAAAAAGAAGAGAGAAACTTAAAAAAAATGAAATAAAATTTGTCAAAGTAAAGTTTCTTTGAAAAACCGAATTGTTCTATGAAAATTAGTTTAACATAATGTTGTCGGGTCTGAAAGACATCTAACGACTATCGACTGTTTTGTTGGCAACCCAATCTTTGTTTGTTTTGGATAATACTTGAGGACCCAATATTCCGAACCATTAAATCTTGTTCAACCACCGTTTGCAATGGCCTACTGATGAGATAAAACTGTCGACGTTAGAAATTGTAACAAAAGGCAGACCGCCAAGGCCCATGAAGAAATCATGGTAAAAAATCTTTAGTTTTCCGTTCTGCACCCTAGGGTAGAGACCAGAGATCAGCAATGAATCGATTTTTCGCTACTCATAAGTACTCATGAAATTTAGAGTATGAGTGAGTCAACAGTATTGAAATTCAACTACTCTGATTCATTCGTACTCGCTACAACATTGATTTATAAGTACAGGTTGCAATGAGTATGCCTACAACGTTGACATCAAACTCATAACATTCGAAATATGTTTGATTCATAAGCCTACTCTTTCAGTTTTATAAATTTAGAAAAATACTTATAATACTTATAAATGATTCGAGTGATTCGAATCATTCATCGTAATATACAGTCTTAGTTGTTGTTGCATTTAGAAAAAAAAAAGAAAAAAGACACATAAGCAAAAAGACAGAGCAGCAAGCAAAGCAAACACACAACCTTCAAGTGAGTATTGTAGTGTTCGTACGCGATTCATACTTATTTTGTGATTGTTGTAAATGTTGAGTCATGGAGAGTCGAAATCAACAACATCATGTGTTGTCATGGTTAAGTATGAGTACGATGAGTACTTCAAACTTTGAATATGAGTAGTATGAGTATGATATTAAAATAAGTATGAATGCGTATAAGTATCAGAAATTATGAGTATGACTCGAATCTACTCATCGTTTTGAATAATCATGGCTGATCTCTGGTAGAGACACAGAATGTGTTTGACAGTTTCAGCTTTCCTAGAAGCTCTGCAAAAATGATGCTTAATATCCCGTTAAAAAGCTTACTAGGATCGTAACAAATTCACTACCCAGGTATAATACCCATTCCTTTCTGATGGTTTAGCCTGGGCAATAATTTCTTGTAGATTCTGCAGTTTCCCCTAAAGGGCCATGAAGTATTTACTCGTGGTATGATTAGTTGATCGATCAGAAATGTTTACAGAAATGTACAGCATCATGACCCTAAATTTTTAGCAACTTGGCTAATATTCTCGTCCTTATTCAAAAATTTATCCCAAGTTTGTCAGAGAAACATGAAAAACAAAATATTTTGTATTGAAACAACCTGTCAGAGTCTGCAACTTTAATTAAATTGTTTTCATCTAAATAAACACGGCATAAAACATGTATGAACAGTATGTAGGTATGTCTTTTGTATGTATTTACTTTGTTTCATTGTGTTTTTCTATTAGTTTGTCAAAATGTCTGCCTAACATGTTCGTATAAGTTTTTTTCTGATTCCTCTCCCTACATCACAATAAGGCGAGAAATTGCTTGCTAGACGCATAAATGTTTCAGGAAAAAGTAAACAAAAGCGAAGAAATTAATTTAGAAATTTAGTAAGTTTTAGGGTGTTTTCAGATTCGTTACTTAACTTTTTTCACGGCTATATAAGGCCTATTAATTTGTATTTGTTTGTGTTGGTAATTTTATTATTCACCACATGTTATCTGTCTTTAGGCTTTAAGCATAATTATCTTCATATGCTTTTATTAAAACAAAATAATATCGTTAGTATAATTCGGAAAGACGCTAAGTCCACTTTTTTCCAAAATTGAGATTTTAATGCAAAACGGTAACATTGTACATAATACATATTTTACAACAAAAAAACATGTCATTATATAGTTTAAAGTTGTTGTAATTTTGTGGTTTGCAAAAACGCTAAGTCCACAAAACTACGAAAAATATTAATATTAATATTATTAATTAATTAATAATAATAATTAACATTATTAGTTATTAATATTAATATTATTATTATTTTGTAAAAATAATTGCGTTTAAACAGTTTAGAAATTTTAAAAACTGTAAAAGCTACAATGTTTTTTGTGTCTCCTGTAAAATTTGAAAAGAGGGACTTAACACATTTGCGAATGAGACTAACGATATAAAACGTAACGTAAAGCCAAATAAAATTAAAATAATAAATTCAGAGTAACGATATTTTATGTGTGTGTGTGTGTGTTTTTATCAACTACAGAAATGATGTTTCATTTCTAGTGTATTTAAGGTACACGGGCATCAACGTATTCATACAACGACCGCACGTGTTATTTACTTTTTTTGTTTTTGAAATGTATCCGCCATTGTTGATTTATGTGGCAGCAAAGAGCAGATATTTAAACAATGTTGTTTTTTTTTAGAACATAAATGGTAACCTATTTAATTAAAAAAACGCTTTTTGATTAAAAAAATATCATTTCTTGGTTACGAACTTACAATTAAATTCTTCACTTTTAAGTATTTCGTTCCCTTTTGAAGTAGTTTCTCTTCTTTTTCCAATACTCAAACCATTCTTTATCACCTGCTTCACAGTAAATTTCCACTCTTTCATGATTCTCTTTATATATTGCATATTTGGCAAACATATTTCAAAGCATATCTATTACAACCGAATACATCACTTTGATACCTTAACTATGATCCTAGTCAAACGGGATCCTGACACAACTGCCGGTGGCGGATATTTGCTACAATGACTTAATTGGTTATTACAACCCTTAGGTCAGGATTACAACCTAGCTTCTTACACCACCCATGTTGTGTGTGTTAACTTTATTTTTGAGTGGCAGGACCTAAGAAACTTAAGAAACTTTTCTCAGCTATTTTACTTTTACTCTCAGAGTTTTTGCCAGGAGACTGTTAAGAGGAAGTCCCCGAAAGAAATATTCTTTTATATTTCGTTTATTTATTTATTTATTTATTTATTAATAACATCAATAGATACAATATAAGTTAACAACATTGGCAGTACTGTCGCCAGTAATAATTGATGAACTAAGCTCTTTTAATATTTCCACTCCAACACGCGCTTCCGATCCAATTACAGAATTGCCCTTTTGCTGAAACGGTGGGAAAATAATTATGCATGGTCAGCGTCTGCATGTTGGCACATGTTGGTGCAACGTGATCAACGCACTCAACGAACCAACAAAGTGGTGTTGGAACATTTAGTCTTGGCTGCGCGTCCGTCTATTAAAGTCGAATTTGAATTAATCATAAAAATTATATTGTAGTGAATAAAAATTAATAATTAATTAATAATTGTTTAATTGAAGTTAATCATAAAAATTATATTGTAGTGAATAAAAATTAATAATTAATTAATAATTGTTTAATTGAAGTTCAAAAATAAAATTTATAATTATTAATTATAATAAATTAATTGGTGTTAAAAAGTAAAAACTTTAATCCGTTTTATTAGGCGCTGTTGGTTGCGCCTCTGAATTTAATTTTTTTGACAAACCCACGTAAGTTTCTTTAACTGGCGCCCGAGCAGGGACCCGCTCATAATTGCGGAAGTCCTTGATTATCAATAAATAAAAAAGTTCTGCGATCTCTAAGGAGCACTCCAGAACGGATAACTTGACAAAAATAATAAAGGAAAAAATATAAAGAAATAAAAAGTTCTGCGATCTCCAAGGAGCACTCCAGAACCAATAACTTTATAGAAAAATAATAACCACAAGAGAAACCTCTCCTTCGTTAACCGAACATTCCTGGCGGCTCGTAAATAAATAGGCCTCAGAAGGTTGTTCGAGCGAAAGTTAAGTAAACCGTGCCCAAGTAGGTATCCACGATTATAAAAGTGGACTTCCAAAAAGGAAACACACGGAGCTTACGGAGAGGGAAAAAGGAATTTACGTGGAGCGCGTCGTGTCACGGTACATGTAGCCAAGGCTCAACAATTTTTTTTATTAGAGCAAAGTTATAAAAATATAAATAAGAAAATTATTAAAATCAAAAAAAAAGAAAATATAAATAGAAAGTTTTAAAATAAATGTGAAAAAATATAAGATTAAAAAGAAAATTATTAAAATCAAAAAAAATATATATAAATATAAAGTTTTTAAAATAAAATTTTTTAAAAAAAAAAAAAAAGAGAAAATATAAATAGAAAGTTTTAAAATAAATGTGAAAAAATATAAGATTAAAAAGAAAATTATTAAAATCAAAAAAAATATATATAAATATAAAGTTTTTAAAATAAAAAATTTTTAAAAAATAAAAAAAAAAGAGAAAATATAAATAGAAAGTTTTAAAATAAATGGAAAAAATATAAGGTTAAAAGGAATAAAAATATAAGGTTAAAAAAAAATTTGAATATAAAGTTTTTAAAATAAATTTTTTTTTTTTTAAACGTGAAGAATTATAATTGATCTAAAGAAAAAACGAAAGAAAATATAAAGAGAAATTTTTGAAATTAAAAAAAGAAATTGAATAAAAGTGAAAAAAATATCATTGATTCAAAAGGAAATTATTAAAATAAAAAAAATAAAAATATAAATAAAGTTTTAAAATTAAAAAAATTGAATAAGAGAAAAAATATAATTGAACAAGATTATTAAAAAAAAAAAAAAAAACTCGAAAATTATTAAAACGAAACAAGAAGTGAAGTTAGAGTGTTAAACGATTAAGGATCTTCATCAGTGTTCCAGATATCACAGGTACGTGAAAATATATTTTTTCTACTCCTTTGTCAGCTTAGATAGGAATGGAGGAATTAAGGGCAACAGTAACTACCATAACAGGAGCCATAAATCGGTTTATGGAACAACTCCGACTGGTAGAAAACAGGATAGGGGCAATAGAAGCGAAGCTCGGCGATAACGCCTTAGGAAACGTTCTTAATAGGTTAGAGCGCCTTGAAGAAAGGCAGGGTGCCGCAGTGGCCCCGGTAGTAATTGACGAAGGATCCCTTCAACGCCCACGAAACGAAGGTGAGTTGAAGGATATAAGTCGCCTTCCGGATAGTGTAAAAGAATTAAGAACATTTGAGGGCAATCCGACTCAGTTTGTATCCTGGGTTCATTCTGTAGAAACAATACTGAAGGATTTTGAAATAGTTAGAGATAAGCCAATTTATCGCGCAATAATACAGAGTGTCCGCCAGAAAATTATTGGTTCTGCCGACACGGCTCTTGTATCTTATAACGTGTTCGACAGTGACTGGGCTGAAATTAAGAGAATACTTTCCCTTCACTACGCTGATAAGCGGGACATACAAACCCTAGAGCATCAGCTCAACCAACTTTCCCAAGGATCCTCAACCATAGATGAGTTTTATTCGACCATTAATCACCAACTTTCACTTATCATCAACAAATTGAAGACGGAATCTTACAGTGGAGAAACCATTAAAGCCTTAGTGGAAACGTATAGAAACAGAGCATTGGATATTTTCATACGAGGGTTGAAACCGGACCTTTCCCGTATGATTATCATACAGCGACCAGGAACGCTCCCTGCAGCGTATTCCGCTTGTTTGGAATTACAAAACCTAACGATGCGAAATAACATAATATATGCAAAAACGAAGTCTCATGATTCGACCCCACCTGAAACTACTTACCGTCCAGGGCCATCTAGGCCACCAAAGCCACTTCCCGCACGATTTGGGTGGCAGAATCAGAATTTTCGACCTAGAAACTGGCAACCTAATGGTAGCCACTCTAACTTTAGGGCAAATGGACCTGTGAATTATAATAAGCCCGCGTTACCTCCACGGTACCCGGCCATAAAATATGAACCAATGGAAGTCGATAGGACAATGCAATCCCGTCAAGTAAACTACATCAACAACCCTAGGACAGCGGAAAAGAGAGGCGCGTTTGAAGCACATACAAGTAACAAACAACCTAAACTGTATCATATAGAAACCTTTTCTGAGGAGGGCCACCTGACTGAAAATAGATCGGGGAACGATGCCCATCAGGAAGAAACTTTGGGAGAGGTAAATTTTATGGGGGAAGGCCATCAAGCTTACCCTATATAGAATACCCCTCTGTTACTGGTGACACTCTATGCTTTCTGATTGACACAGGCTCTAACAAGAACTTTTGTAGCCAACGCTTATCACATGGTAGCGTAAATTTAGAAAAACCAATTAAAGTGCGTTCAATGGGAGGAGATGTTGACATAGATAGGAAAGTAGTCGGACCATTTTTAAAATTTTTAGGAATACATGAACCTATTGAATTCTATGTCTTGCCAGCGTTAAAAACATTCGACGGAATAATTGGGGACGACACACTTAAGGAGTTAGGCGCGTTAGTTGATAGAAAGGAAAATGTTCTAGTTTTAAAAAATTGTTTCAAAATTCCCTTAAAAGAGAAAGTAACAAACGAGTCAAATTATATATTAGGCGAAGAATATGTACCGGAGGCAAGGGCAGGAATAGAGAGGCTTATCAATAAATACAAACCACTTTTCGGACCACTCGATGGTAGTGAACTTGCGTCAACTAACATTCAGGCGGAAATCAGGACAAGTACGGAAGAACCAATATACACAAAGAGCTATCCGTACCCAGTCTGTATGAGGGAAGAGGTAGAAAGACAGATAAAAGAACTGCTTTCGGAAGGTGTGATAAGACCCTCCAAGAGCCCATATAATTCACCCATTTGGGTCGTGCCAAAAAAGCCGAAACCCGATGGTCAAAAGCAATATCGAATGGTAGTAGATTTTAAACGTCTGAATGCTGTGACGATTCCAGATACCTATCCAATTCCAGACATTACGTCAACTCTAGCTAGTTTAGGTGAAGCAAAGTACTTCACAACGATAGATCTTACATCGGGCTTTCATCAAATAGCTATGAAACCAAAGGACGTCCCAAAAACTGCTTTCTCCACAGCAAATGGTAAATTTGAATTTCTAAGATTGCCTTTCGGCCTAAGGAATGCGCCGGCAATATTCCAAAGAATGATTGATGACGTCCTCCGCGAGTACATAGGGAAAATCTGCTTTGTTTATATCGACGACATAATAGTAATCGGTGAAAACTTAGAGAATCATTTGAAGAACATAGATACAATTTTTGCTAGACTTCGCGAGGCTAATCTTAAAGTTAACCTTGATAAAACGCATTTCATGAAAACTGAAGTTGAATTTCTTGGTTATATCGTTGGTTCTGAAGGGATCAAACCAGATCCCACCAAGGTGAAATCCATTGAAAATCTTCTACCACCTACGAACTTGAAAGAGTTGAAAAGTTTTCTGGGAATGACCTCCTATTATAGGAGATTTATTCGTGACTATGCGAAAGTGGCAAAACCTCTCACAAACCTTACAAGAGGAGAACATGCCCAAGTAAAGGCCAGTCAGTCCAAGAAAGTGCCAATTGCCTTAAATGACGAAGCCTTAAAGTCTTTTAACAAACTCAAATTTATGTTAACTACAGCAGAAGTTCTGTCCTTCCCGGACTTTGAGAAACCGTTTAATTTGACGACGGATGCCTCGAATACCGCGCTAGATGCCGTCTTGTCACAAGGGGAAATCGGTAGGGATAAACCCATTGCGTATATTTCTCGATCTCTCAACAAAACTGAGGAAAATTACGCCACCAATGAAAAAGAGATGCTAGCCATCGTATGGGCCCTTGATAATCTCAGGAATTACTTATATGGTGCGAAGAAAATCAAGATCTATACTGACCATCAACCCTTGACGTTTGCATTGGGAAATAGGAATTTTAATGCCAAGCTCAAAAGATGGAAGGCACGTATAGAGGAATATAACCACGAGTTGATTTATAAACCTGGTAAATCAAACCACGTGGCTGATGCGCTCTCGAGGCTAAAAACCATTTCGAATCATCTATATCATTCTTGTACTGATACAGCAAGTGAGGGAATGGGTACTAGTTCCAATGAAACTCTTACTGCCTCAGAGGGTCGAGAAGATGATCGCCTTTCGTCAGCGGCAACAGTTCACAGTGCAGAGCAAGATGCCTCTGACATGATACCTCATGTAGAGGTACCCATAAATGTCTTTAAAAATCAGATCATACTACGAATTGGGATGGACATGACAGCGATAGAGGAACCACATCGTGGCTACATGAGGCATTTTATTTCCTCAAAAAATTGGTCCAAAGAAAAACTTGTAACTGTGCTAAAGGAAAAACTTCGTCCAAATGTCCTTAACGGAATAAAAGCACCGGAGGATCTTCTTGGCGATATACAAGAAATTTATATTGATCACTTTTCAAGATATAGAGTAAGAATTACACAGAAGTTAGTTACAGACATTACTTCAAAAGAAAGGCAATCTGAGATAATCGAAAAAGAACATAGAAGGGCACATCGTAACCCCAGAGAGAATGGTGAACAAATTTTAGAACAATTCTACTTCCCTCATATGCGCGCCAGTATTAGGAAATATGTTGCCAGCTGCGACGTCTGTAACAGATGCAAGTATGACAGGAAACCTCCACAGATACATCGCCAGGAAACACCCGACCCTAAATATCCATGCGAAATTATTCCCATGGATATTATGGAGATCCAGGGACAGAAATTTATTACTTGTATAGACAAGTTTACAAAATTCACTAAATTCTTTGCCGTTAAGAATAGATCCTTGGTACAAGTGAGGAAAAAGCTTATTAAAATCTTTCATTATTTTACAGTGCCAAAAATCCTTGTTACCGATAACGAACGCAGTTTTTTAAGCCCTTTAATAGAAACCTTCATCAAATCACTAGGTATTAAATTATACCTTACGCCAGTTCAAAGAAGCGAGGTGAATGGGCAAGTTGAGAGACTGCATTCGACAATAATTGAAATTTATAGGTGTTTAAGTGCCGAATACCCGAACCTATCTGTGAAAGAATTAATTGAAATCTGTGTAGATAGGTACAATAATACAATCCATTCAACAACAAAGAAAAGGCCCCGCGACTTATTTTTTAATAGAAACACAGGAACAACCTATGAGAATTTATTATCAGTACAAAAAAAGGTAAATACAGATCTAAGGCATTTGCTAAAAAAAAACATGGCAGCTCGCACTGCAAAGATGAACAGAAAAAGACAAAGCCCTAGAAAGTATAGGAAGGGCGATAGGATCTACGTAGCAATTAAGACAATTAAAGGGAAAAACAAAGCGTTATATAGAAAGGAAATAGTTGAGAAAGACAACAGAGTAACAGTGCTGACAAGGAGTGGAAGAAGAATTCACAAGGAACATATAAAAAAATTAAAGGGACAAAGTCCAAAGAAAAACATTGTTTTATAAGTAATTACAGATCCTTTTTCGTCTCACTCAATTGAACATTACTTCTCAAGCAATACCCTTAACAAATCGAGCCCTAAAAATTTTGTGGTAGGCGTATTTTTACGCCGGGGTTCAAATCCCCATGGGCACGATGAGGAAATAGGATATTGCATAAAATTAATATTTTAAGGAAAAAAGATAAGAATAAGAAGAATAAAAAAGATAAGATAATAAAATAAGTATAAGTAAAGTATATATATATATAAAAAATATTTTAAATAAGAAAACTAATATAGAAAATCTAAATGTTAAAAAAGGGAAAAAAGGGGGAAGGACACTTCCAACCAATTCTTATTTCCACTCTATCATCACATATTCATGAGGTTACCTCATTTATTTTTTAATATGTATATATTTTTATCTTTTCCAGAACTTGTAATTTTTTTTATCATGCTCTTTAAGTTAATTACCCTTATGGCACTTAGCTTGCCCTTATTTGTAAGTACTCTACAAATATACCAGTACAAAACATCGCTGGTTTCTTTAAAAATAGGCAATGGATGGATAATCGACGGAAACTTCAAGTTAATCCACATTATCAACCTAGAGAGGTACATGGAGACGACAGCCAACATATCAACCTTGGTCCAGGAACATATTCCATCTAGTAGAAACAAGGGCTTTATTTTGCACCATTTGTCGCAGATACAGCAACGCCTCCGTGAACTAACCTATGTTAGCAAAAGGCCAGCTCGATCAATTGATTGGATCGGAGCAGCATGGAAGTGGATAGCCGGAAATCCTGATGCGGCAGATTGGAACACAATATTGAAAAGTCAAGAAAATATTATCGAAAATAATAATGAGCAATACAAAATTAACAAAGAGCTTCAACAAATTACAAATCAAGCTGTAAAGAAGGTAAATGAGATGATAGCTAGGCTTAATAACATAACAAGCGGCAAGGACTATAATCTAATCGAGCAGAGTACCATTAATGAAGTAATTATATTAAAGGATGAAGTAAACGAAATTATCCGAGCGTGTCAAATGGCGAAGAATGGAATAATCAATACAAATTTACTTGATCAAGCAGAAGTTAATAGAATTGTGGACGAGTTGGAAACATTGCCCTATAGTAACGTAGTAGAAGCAGTTGAGTATGGAACGCCCTCGGTCTTTACAAACGGGTCGCATTTATTATATATTTTATCGATACCGAAACTTGGAGGGAACGTCTATAACCTGCTCCTTACTAGAGCCGCCATCAATGAGGGACGACAAATTGATCTCCAGTTCGAGAGAGTGTTGATAAATGAAGCTGAAACCTATGGTATTACGGATAGCTGCTTTTCAATAAATAACTCTACAATATGCAAGGAATCATCTGTTATCAAATTGACAGAAGACGATTGCCTCAACCGAGTCCTCAGGGGTGGATCGGCAAAATGCAAATACAAAATTAACCAGAAGGAAGTCGTTGAGATATTAGATGATGATGTTGTCTTTGTCACAAATTTTGAGGGTATTGTAAAAGCTAAGGGGGAGCCCAAGTTCCTAAACGGCACCTATCTTCTTCAGCTCTCTAATGAATCGATAATAATCAAGAACCATACTTACTCGAGCAGTTCAGTCACGAAGGCTCAAGCCCTGCCGCCAGTATTAGCTAACGTGACGCATGACGACCTGCTGCTGGACATTAAATACGTCCAAGAAGTAAGCCTCAATAATATAAACCGATTAAACCAGTTAGGAGTAAAATTTAATGGTACCATTGGTATTAACGTTATGATCATTGCCTTCATGATCCTTTGTATGGTATGGATTTGGTATCAACAAACCAGGAAGTTGAATCTCCCAAAGGTATGTGTTCAATTACCAACCATTGACTCCCAGATCTGCGGGTCGCAGACATTTGAGGAGGGAAGAGTTAACAACATTGGCAGTACTGTCGCCAGTAATAATTGATGAACTAAGCTCTTTTAATATTTCCACTCCAAGACGCGCTTCCGATTACAGATCCATTCGGATCTGCTACGAATAGCAACGAATGCAGAGTGTGCAGAAAGGTCATCAATATGATGGTGCACTTTCTATATTATTGCCCATTTTTGTTGGACATTATTCATTTAAGAAAAGTGACTTAAAAGAAATTAAGAAAATACATATACGACATGGATTTCATTTGGATTTAACTGGAGACCGAAGCGCTGTGTAAGGTGCGTGAAACTGTTCGTTTGAATGCTGCTTTTTCTCTTCAAGGTTCTTTTCAAATTTATAAACAAAGAAACGTCTGTAGATACCTCTTGAAAACATAAAGTCACCTTGCGCCACATACATACATAATTGGTCATTACAACCCTTCAGTCAGGATTATTGACCTAGTTTCTCACACCACTTATGTTGTGTGTGTTAATTTTATACATAAGTGGCGGGACCTACAGTTTAAAGTCGATTCCGAACGACAGATTTTTTGAGAAACTTTTCACGGCAATTTATTTACTCTCAGAGTTTTTGCCAGAAATCTGCTGAGAGGAAATCGCCGAAGAAATACTTTTTGTATTTTTGTTTTGATGTCTGGCCTGGGGCTCGAACCTTGGCTTTACGTTTAATAAGACAACACACTACCTACTAGACTACGGCGACTTCGAACCTTGCGCCACACATTCTATAAAAAGCAAAATATTTAAATTTTAAAAACTATTTGTTATGATACAAAGGCAATTGGACTTCGAGGCCGGTTGAAATGTGATTAAATATTCCATAAACTGAATATGAAAATTTTATTTTATTTTTATCTAACAATTACGAAAAGAAAACAACAAAGTGAAGGGAAGGAAGAATAAATGAAAGTGGGATATAGAAGAAAAATAAAAAACAAAGCAAATATTAAATAAACTTTTGCTAATAGAAGACACAGAAAATGTTTTATTTTTGCTTATTGCCCAGTTTGTTGCTTATTGTGGTCGTTCCGAACATGGCTTCTTTTGCAAAAAGTTGTAACAATACAACAACATTAAATAAAAGCAATAATAATAATAAAACAACAACAACAACAACAACAATAACAAATCATCGTAGCTATAGTATGCAAAATAGCAAAACGACGGAGAGAGTTTTTAAAAGAATTTTTGGTTGATGAAGTCTTGTCTTGTTGGCAATGTTTTATTGGCACGTAGAGCACAATGGGTCTAATCAAAGAAATAAAGTAAACTGTCAATAATATACGATACTTGATTTTCATTTCATCAACATACATATGTAAAGCTATCTATCTTAATAATTTTAGATAAATAAAGATAAAATAAAAAATCCATTTTTTTTTATTAAAAGAACATAAAGCTATCCATCTTTGGCTTAAAAATTATACCTAGTTTTTTTAGATAAACAAAAATAAAAAAACCCATTTTTTATTAGAAGAAAAAATAAAAAAATTAAATACGGCCAGCTAATGACATAGAACATTTTTAACATAAAATATTTTTTGAGTGTTATTCTGAAATAAAATGATAACGCATCCGCTACACATGTGTTCTTGTCGCAGTCTGATCGACAACTAAATCAAATAACACAAGAATGCGTGTGAGTTCTCTCTGCACAATTGTGCGGGTAGTAATTTTAAACAAATTTTGGTGAGAGCGTGCCGTACGCCTACAACCCGCCATAAGAAATTTTACTTCTACATGATGCGCATTCTTTATATCCATATTCTTTAGTCTAATTGTAACAAACAATTGTAACTGGAAAAATCAAAATCATTAAATATACAAAATTTATGTTTCAAAGGAAAAAACCTACTCAGACTTAGTGATGCTCTCCTTTTTTTTTGCTTATTACGCTGCCACAGCAAATGTTAATTTTGTATCTTATTTTGAAAAATACAGTGCCATTGTGCAATATCATTTGTGCTAAAATGCTTTTATAGTCATAAAAATGCCAAAAGTCAATTACATTTAAAAAGATGCTGAAAAGAAAACCAACACAGATACAAAAATATTTTCATAATAGAGGGAGAGAGAGATAGAAAGAGAATCAAATCATAAATTATCAACATTAGTTGAATATTTAAAATAATTTCAAAACACTAAATCATACGCAAATGATTGTATGAAAATGGTTGAAATGCATTTATTTGTAACGTCTTTACAGCATCTAAGGATTCCGATGAATGAAGGCAAATCATTTTACAAGGCACTACAACTGAGAAGAGGCTAACAAGGGATGAACTCTATTAAGGTCCTTGAATTGTCTGTAAAAGTAAAAAAAGTAACCAGAATTTATAAATGGGTCTCGAATCTTAATTTCCTTTATTATTTCGTCTAAGAATGCCAAAAGAAGCCAAATCGGCCTCTAAATTCTTTGGAAATATACATCAATGACTCGAAGCTAGATGGGTAAACGGGTTTGTGGTGTGTATATAGAGAATTTAATTATCAGACTCTCGTACAGACTTCTGGGCCACTGTAGGATCTTCCATTTATGGTAATTAAATGAGTCATTAGTAACAGAGTATTCCCTAAGTATACACCTATGTATGTATACATTTAGATAGCCAGAATGCTATGAAGAATGTATATGTATATATAAACATATATCGCCTTTATTTTCGGCAACCCTATAAGCGATCCGCTCACAGTGGTCGTTTACCACCTTTATGCTTGATTGGAGGACCTGCTCTGCCGTAGGGTTATGCTGGCCGAATCTTAACCCAGAGAACACAAAACAACTGTTTTTCTGACTGAACATTTACTATGTGGTCTCATCTCTTACAGAATACTGCATAATAGGAAGTAATACTCAACAGCTAGGCGTTCCCTCCAGCGGTATCTGCAACAGTTACAAATCGGAGAACAAATCAGGGATCGTCTATGATGGAACTGTCTAAAATAGAATTTGTAGGATATTGCCTGGTGTATAAGTGTGTCTGACGATTCTTTCTATTTCTAATAGTGATACCTTATGCAGTATCTGTAGCAGTTGCGAATCGGAGAAGAAGTTAGAGGACGTCTGTGATGTAACTGTCTGAAGTTGGATTGTATGATATTGTCTGGTATATAACAGAGTCTGGATGGTTAAAGCCAGACGACACTTCTTAATCGTATTGGCGTAATCGAATAGAATACAATAAATTGGGGTAGCAAAATAAGCCTCATTAATTGATTCAAGCAGCAGTCCGTCGTAATAATTTGTCATGACGTCACATAACCTAACCTAACCTAACCTTACTTAACCCACATGTAATCGAATAGAATATATATAGAATATATTAATAGAATATAATAAATTGGGGTAGCACAATAAGCCTCATTATTTGATTCAAGCAGCAGTTCGCCGTAATTATTTGTCATGACGTCACATAACCTAACCTTACTTAACCCACGTGTAATGGGTTGCATATACACTTGTGGACATACAATTAAATCACTTAAGCAAATTTTTCATTTTTGTAAAAATTAAAAAGATTTAAGAAGAATGGAAACAAAAACAACTAATATTTATTAATTTCATATGCTTAATAATTAATTAACAAAAAAACTTAAATAGTTATTCATTATAAAAAATGTTTTGGTACGAAGATAATATCAGACTTAAAATTTAAGTGGACAAACAATTAAGTCATCTGAAAAAAATTATTGAAAATTTAATTTAATTGCTTTATTTTTCACCCAAACTATTTTGAACCTTTAATATTTTGTGGGATACCGTTTTTGGCGTATTATTTCCGTACATCTTTGTGGCACTGAGTTGATTAAATTGCGACACTGCTCACGACTAATGTTATTCCATTCTGCCTGGATAAGCTGCCAAAGTGCCTTTTTGCTGCTAGGTTTTTTGGCTCCAACCGCTCGTTTTACGACCCCCCCGAAGATTTTCAATAGGGTTCAGATCGGGAATTTCAGCTGGCGAATCAAGAACCCTTATTTTTTCCTCAGCAAACCAAGCTTTAACTACCCGAGATTTACGCTTCGGGTTGTTATCATGCTGAAATATCCACGCTAGTGGTAATTAGTCCTCATAATCTTTAGTCAAATTGTTCTGTAGGATGTTTTTATACATTTCCCCAGTCATTTTCCCATCGATTCTTACCAGTGGACCAACGCCGGATGAGGTAAAACAACCCCAAACCATTACTGACGAACCTCCATGCTTTACGGTTTTCTCGGTACACTTTGGGTCTAATTGTGTATTGACAGGACGTCTTACATAGGGTCTGCCATCGTTTCCAATGATATTAAGCTTGGACTCATCACTCCATACGACTAATTTCCAAAATTTTTCGTCTTTATGGAGGTGGGTTTCGGCAAACCGAAAGCGTTGCTGATTATTTTTTTTTTGACACATTAGGTTTTCTTCTCGCAATACGTCCATGGAGATTATTTTCAGTCGAGCGTCTTTTTACGGTCCTTGCCGATTATTAACAGCGTATTCCAACTCAATGCACGATCTAATCTGAGTAGATGTGAGGAATGGGTCAGCTTCACTCATCCTGGCTATGATTTTATCTTCAGCAACGGTCGTTTTGCTGAGGAAAAAATAAAGGTTCTTGATTGGCCAGCTCAAAGTCTCGACCAGAACCCAATTGAAAATCTTTGGGGAATCGTAAAACGAGCAGTTGCAGCCAAAAAACCTAGCAGCAAAAAAGCACTTTGCAGGTTATGCTGGCAGGATGGAATAACAGTAGTCCTGAGCAGTGTCACAATTTAATCAACTCAGTGCCACAAAGATGTACGGAAATAATACGCCAAAAACGATACCCCACAAAATATTCAAGGTTCAAAATAGTTTGGGTGAAAAATAAAGCAATTAAATTAAATTTTCAATAATTTTTTTCAGATGACTTAATTGTTTGTCCACTTAAATTTTAAGTCTGATATTAACTTCGTACCAAAACATTTTTTATAATGAATAACTATTTAAGTTTTTGTTGTTAATTAATTATTAAGCATATGAAATTAATAAATATTAGTTGTTTTTGTTTCCATTCTTCTTAAATCTTTTTAATTTTTACAAAAATGAAAAATTTGCTTAAGTGACTTAATTGTGTGTCCACGACTGTACATTAAGGATGTTCCATGATATAGTGGTTAAAGTGCGTTAGGATCAAAAAAGTACCAGACTTCATTAAAATATGACTAAATAATTAAAATATTCATTAAATTTTAATGAAAATGTACTTTTAAGAGATTTTCCCCAAAAAACCTTCTTCTTCCTGGTAGCCTTCATTTGCAAATTTGTTTTCATTTTCCTGCAAATATTTGTGGCGAAAACAAATACCGAAATTGCATTATGACAACAAAAATAAAAAGTACAAATTGTTGCCATATTTTAGATATTTTAAATGGAAAACTTGTCCTTAAAGAAGAAATTACTCATAAACCCAATTTTCCTCCTCCTTAACATTTTTGTGTGTAATTATTTTGGTTTTTTTTTTGGTATAATTTTAGAAATGAAAATAAAAAGAAAATAAAAAAACTTTGCTTTCAAGTAAAAAAAGAAAAATAACAACGAAAAAGCAACAGAAATAAAGAAAAAAATGTGTCTGCGATTGTTTAATGACTTAAATTTTACTTCAGTCGTGACCTAATTGAAGGCAACAAACAGGAAGGCGGCGGGAATTCGGTTGGGGAACAAAATATGTTGAAAAAAAAAAGAATGAAAGTGAGTGGAAACTTATGTTTTTTAATTGTGTTAAGAAGATAATAAAGTTTTATTCTATCGATAAAAACGAAATCCGTTAAAGTGAAGTGCTATCGTCTAGAAAGCTTTGGCATGAATAGTTGTGGGATATTTTAAATTAATTTAAAAATACAAGAATTAAACGAAAACTAATCAAATCTAATTTGAATTTGAGTTCACCCGAAAGCTTAGGCTTTTTTTTTAAGGTTTGATTTATAAGGTAATGATTTATAACTTTAAAAATCATTTGAAACTTTGGTGACATTCTCCTCTTAACAGTTTCTTTCTGAATGCCTAACCATACATGTCAAGCATACAGTAATACTGAGTTCGTTAATTCTGAAAATGTCTTCTAAACTGCTTAGATTATTCTACTTCATTTGGATTTGTAGTGTGTTGGCTTATTAGACGTAAAGCCCGGGTTCGTATCCCAGGTCAGGCATCAAAACGAAATATGAAAAAAAAAAATATTTCTTTGACGACTGCTTCTCAGCTTCTCAGCAGATTTTTGGCAAAAACTCTGAGAGTAAATAAAATTGCCATGAAGAGGTTCTCAAAAATCTGTCGTTCGGAGTCGACTTTAAACTGTAGGCAGTGGTGTTGTCGAGCCGGAACGCTCCGGAACGTCGTTCCGGTACTTGCTTTTTGGACAGGAACGCGTTCCGGAACGTTCCCTCCCTCCGTCGTCAAATTTGGGACATGAGACCTAAAAAAAAAACGCTGCCGCCAGGATTATCATGGAAAATCACCCCCGCCGTTAAATTTGGGACATGAGACCGCACAGAGCGCCCGCTTACACAGGATCGGACTTGTCTATATAATTATATATACGCGTTCCGGTAAAAAGAAGTCGCCGTAGTCTAGTAGGTAGTGTGTTGGCTTGTTAGACGTAAAGCCAGGGTTCGAGCCCCAGGCCAGACATCAAAACAAAATACAAAAAGTATTTCTTCGGCGATTTCCTCTCAGCAGATTTCTGGCAAAAACTCTGAGAGTAAATAAAATTGCCATGAAAAGTTTCTCAAAAAATCTGTCGTTCGGAGTCGACTTTAAACTGTAGGTCCCGCCACTTATGTATAAAAATTAACACACACAACATAAGTGGTGTGAGAAACTAGGTCAATAATCCTGACTGAAGGGTTGTAATGACCAATTATGGATGGATGGTTCCGGTAAAAAAAAAATTAGCACAACACCACTGACTGTAGGTCCCGCCACTCATGTATAAAATTAACGCACACAACATAAGTGGTGTGAGAAGCTAGGTCGTAATCCTGACTGAAGGGTTGTAATGACCAAATATGTTATGTTAATGCATTTCAAACTTTCGTTAACTTACTTCAAGCCTTTACAACAATTTAGTTAGGATTACGGCCTAGTTTCTCACACCACCTAAAATGTTATGTGTTTGGATTTTATTCTTAAATGGCTGCATCAACAGTCTAAATGATAGGATTGGTGGAATCTAGTTAGGTTAAGTGACGAACCTCGCCTTAAAAGATAATGTCCTATTTAGATCATCGTTTAGTCCCAGTACTTTCTGGCTGATCGTACTTGCCGGAAATCGTTTTACAATTTTCTTTCGTACACTTTGCCAGATCCAATAGTGCTTTTACAACGTATACTTCCATGTCTGATATACAATTGCTCTTAAATCAATTTACTCTTTAATACACGCTCCCGTTTTCAATTAATTAAAGGGTAGCTAAACATTACTTTTCAAAGTTTTAATTTCAAAATACATCAGAGAGGCGAGGCGAGGTTTTAAAATTTTTTTCTTCCCCTTTCTTTGCAGTTATTTTTTAAGGAAATAAAAACTCAAGTTGTTGGCTATATTTAAAGAAAAGAGAAGTAGAGAGAAGAGGCAAATCAAAATAAATGAGCATAAAAAGAAAAAAAAAAAAAAAAAACAAATACAGCCGTTGTGTTGCGTTGATATTAAAATATAAACACTTGAGCACGTTTGAATGAGTCTGAATATAAGAGATGTTGAAATGGAAAAGTTTTTTTCTCTGTTTGTTTATTTTTCTTTTTTATTGCAGTAAATGATAGAAAAGAGAGAGAGAGAGTAGAGAGAGTGATTAAATATTAAATTTAAGTTACGTTTTTTAATGAATTAATTTCTTTCTTCAGTAAGAGTGAGGATGAATAAATTGGGGGCATGGCTGTTTCATCAAAAAGTGAAATACTATGGGCCATTATTACAACTTGCCGTTAAACTTGGGTTTAGTTAAAGGTACCTTTATTTTATTATTATTATTATTATTATTATTATATTTATAATTTTCGTTATTACAACTTACAGATAAAATAAATTTAACTTTTTCCAAAAATATGGGAGTGCCGGAGCAATGCCGAAAACACTGCTCAATTAAGCAAGTTTTGTTAAACGCAGTGGCAACGACGGGCTTCGTTTTTTTGTTGTATATGCTCATTTTGTTTATATTTGAAGTTGCCATATTGAAAATAATATATAATATGGCAAGTTCCAACATAAACTTAACTTTAAAAGTTACCGGTAGGATGAATCTCCCTTTAACTTAACGCTCACTTCTACCAAATTGTCTACTTATAATAATGAAAAACAATTGATCTGCCCGTTAAAATCATCCCCTTAGTTAACGGCAAGTTGTAATAATGGCTCTATGACATTTGAAGTTAAAAGCTGGCTGACGAAAAGGAAAGGTCGAGAAGCATACAAAAGGCTTTCTTTAAAAAATTAGAATTCGGTTTACTGAACGATGAAATGATGTTGTGAATTTTGTTTTACGAATTCAAGGGGAAATTTTTAGAAACAATTTCGGATTCTACTTTACTTTACTTTATTCTCCTTTTGCAATCCCCTTTACTATCTGAGGATCCCCAGACTCTCAATTATATTCCGTTTGAACGTGCCCTTGATAGGAGATTTTATTCTAGAATTTCAAACAGGCAAGACATATCATCTTTGATTGAAGTCTGCACAGACGATTCTAGGCTATAAAATAACATAGACGGTGGAATTTTCACAGAAGGGCTTAATCTTAGGATATCTCTGCCCTTCTTGATTACTGTAGTGTGTTCCAGGCCAGTGTCAATGGCACTTCAGAACTGATTCTGACTAGGGAGTCTGTAATTTTTAACTTATCTATCTTGTATAACAGCAAGAGTGCAATCTGATTTGATGCACGTTTGGTATTTTTAAAACAAAACGATGCATATAGGAAACTAAAAAAAAAACCGTTTTTGACAGACAGAACAGTTACCAGAGTTGCAGATGGAGTTGGTTGGATGTTGTGGAGAACTAAAAATTATTATTTAAAATCCAAATATTATAGATTTTAGTGTAAAATTTTACAATTTATTGAAAAGAAAGAACAATTCACAAGTTTTTGTTTTTTTTTGTCGATTGCAAGAAATTATTAACATTTCTTATGGTTTTCTTTTGCGAGGACACACTCACTTATCTTTAAACACCATAAGACAAAGACAATTCATTTCAATTATTAAAAGGCAATCAATTTCTGTTTTCTTCTTTAAATTTTTATTCTCTTCAAATACCACAAAGGCAACCGGAACAGACGACGACGACTGGAAAAACCAACAACAATTACAGATCAAGAACAAATAAAAAGTGAACACAGGCAAACAGTCGGCTAATACACTCACAATTCTATACTCCAAGGACTATGACATGACCATTGAAAAAAAAGGGAAAAAGTTAATTTCTTTAAGAAATCAAAAAAAAAAAAAAAAAAAAAAATCAATTTACTGACATTCCCTATCTTTTTTTGGTCTAAAAGAAACGGGGAAGTTAAGAGGGAGGGGAAACTTTAAATTATTTTTCTTTTATAATAAATTTCAGGCATGATTTAATAGCCACATGCATACATATAAAGAAAAAACCACTCAAAATACTTTTCAACAGACACACAATAAGGAATTTATTTACTTCTCTAGTCTTCTTCTTTTTTGTACATGTCATACCTTAGGTCCTGTTTAAACACATAAATACGGAAGGAAAAAACCACTTAAAAAGCATTTTTTAACACTATAAAACAAAAAGACCGAATAGGGAGAATAAAACAAATAGAAATGTCCTGTAAATAACAACAAAAGGTGACAACAACAAGAACAATAACAACATTGACTGTATTATCAACGTTAATGGTGTCTACAAAAGTAACAACTATTTTAAGTATACAAAAACAGCAACAACAACAACAAATACAAGAATGTAAAATAAAACTTAGGAATTTTGTATTTGTCACGCAAATACAACCAAAGAAATAGACAGAGACAGTGATATAGGGAACAGAAAGAGAGCACAAAAAGGAAACAATTTTGCTTAAAGTAACGTTTTAAATAAAACAACAATATAAACACAATACATGTTGTAAATAAAGATCAACAAAGAAATGTTAGTGTATGTATACTTGTATTAGTCTTTCGTTGAAATTTTATTATGAGAAATATTTCAATAGAAATCCATTAAATTAAGTTTAAATTTTTTTTTTTTTTTTCTTTTCCTTCTGCAAATTTGTTATGCATTTCCACACTATTTTATAGCCAAAGGAGTGGAAAGTGGTTTGGAATCAATGAATTCATGGAAATCGTCTAAATAAATTGTATGCAAGGAAAAAAGTAAATATAATGGAACTTTTATTTCCCAGGAAATCGACTGTTGGGGCATTTAAGCCGTCAACTAATAAGTGGGAATGCAAATGTAAAATTAAAAAGTAAACATTTTAAATTAAAAAATGGTATACCTACACATGGTTTATTAATTGATCATTACAACACTTTAGTCAGGTTTATAGCCAAGCTGCTTACACCATCTAGTATGTTATGTCGCAGAACCTACAATTTAACGTCGACTTCAAGCGATAATGTTTTGACAAATTTTTCATATTTATTACTGTACAAGAAATTGTCAAGATTATAAAGCAATTCGAATATACTGGTGTTATTGAAGATGTGGTCAGTCAGGCATTTGCATTTAACACAATATACGCACTGTCGAATACGTCTCTGCTTCCTAATACTGTCATAATTACCTAGTGACCACAATCAGATCATTGTCTGTGTCTTTGTCATCGTCCAAAACTCATGTGGTCAGTCAGGCATGTGTATACATATACATATGTATTGCAATATAGGCACTGTCGAATACGTCTCTGTTTCCTAATACTGTCATAATTATCTAGTGACCACAATCGGATCATTGTCTGTGTCCTTGTCATCGTCCAGAACTAATAACTCATGTTAGCTGCTGAGTTTGTATAGTAAAAATAGAGCAGAAAGATATAAAATTGTTGTCAGAGCCGATATATGTGTGCCAAGTTGTGGTTCGTTGTCTTGGCTAGAGATTTCCACCAACACAGGCTCCTATAGGCCACGACATATTTGACCACTGCTGGTTAGAGCGAGTATAGTATGTCATCTTCTATTTAAGCTCACATTTCTATTCCAACAATGGAAGTCTTCTTCGTCGTAGTAAGTATTTTTGTTGAGGAGGAGTTGGAGACTGTCGAGCACCTCCTCTGTAACTGCCCAGCCCTTAGCAAGTGGAGGTTGAGGACCCTTGGCAGGGGATTCTTTGAGGGTTTGAATTCTGTGTCGAGAGGCGACATCAAGGCTCTCCACAGATTCATTAGTGGTTTGAGATGGTTGAGAAGTGCTAGTGCGTTCTCCCTTTTTTGTTTTGTTTTTTGTCTGTGTAATTCCTCCTCTTACCATTCTCCCTTTCCTACTCCCTCTCCTTTTTCCTATCCCCTCTATTATCCTTCCTTTTTAAGGACGTTGTACAATGGGTCAATTCGACCTCCGGGTAATGTACTTGTCTCAATCGACAAGTACACGTCCTCTAACCTAACCTAACCTAAGTATTTTTGTTTTCCAGGACAGCTTATATATAGCTAAGTTCATCATCTGCCACGGCCGAAAGAATTCAAAAGTATGCTCGAATTTGTTAGAACAACGCATGAGCCCGATACCCGATCTATTCCAACGCAGTTCGTTTATAACAATTTCTCATGGGAGGAGGAAGAGGCTCTACTTATGAGGTGTCGTTTTCTACTTTCCTAGCGTTGAACAAGTTCCAGTTAGTTTATAACAATTTCTCATGAGAGGGGGAAGAGGCTCTACTTATGAGGCGTCGTTTTCTATTTTCCTAGCGTTGAACAAGCTCCATAGCGTCATTGAGATTGCCCTTCCTTGAAACAATTTCTCTACCCAGTTTACCATAGAGAGCTGCCAAACTAGTTTAAATTGTGCAGTCTTTTCAACTACATAGGTAGCCAGTGTATATTTTCTGTGTACGTATGTATGTAACGTGTTTTCAACGGGCATCGTTTTTTTATTTGCGTATAATTGCATGGACATGAGATTGAAACAGAGTACAGAATTACTGGCAAAAAGAGAGCATAGGTGTTCTGTTTGCCTTCGGTTGTTAAATTGAATAGTCTTTGATCGTTGTACAAAGCCACACAACTTTGTTGAAAGGCTCTGTTAGACTGAACTGAATAATAAAAGGACAAATTATCTTCCTGCTTTGAATCGCATGACCATCAATTGCACTATTGTGGATCTCACTGGCCGGGAGCATAATGAAAAGTATGACGATAGGCTTGGCATTCCTCGAAAGACTTCTATATAAGCTGTGCATTTGAGGAGGAGCCTAACTTTCAGTGCTCGGGTCTAGCTAAGAAAAGGCAGAGGTTCTTCTTGATGTCTAATGTCATGTCCTCTCTCAAACTTATAAAAATGGTGATTAAAATGGTGATTATTGGAGTTGGCATGATTTGTGGTATCACAATGGAATCACCTAACCTATGCTTAATTAACTTAAACTTATTTTTTTTTAATTTTTCACTTTTTAACTCCTCCTTTAAAAACTAAAAATATTCCACAAAAAAATCCTGTGACATGCCTTAACAAAATTCATTTTTAAAACCTCAACAAAAATTTGTTTGTAGGCATATTTGCTTTTTTCCTTTTCGATTTTCCATTTTATTTTTCAATTATTTTGTGTTTAACAAAAAAAAGGTCTCTCAGTAAATAATACATTGAATGAATGCTGACTGAATAAAAAAAATAACTCAGTGACTGACTGACTTGACTGAGTGGCACATTAAAATGTTAAATTTGTTGAAATGAAATGCGAAGTTGTTTTCTTTACAATTTTGCCACACTTTCTACTACACGTTGCCATACATTTCTGGCATAAAAATTTTGAGTTAAGGGCCTGGTATGTAGGCATCTATAGTGACTGAGAGTAGAGTAGAGTAGTGAATGGCAGGTTGTCAACAATTTAACGCCTAATTGAAATTGACATTTTCTGAAAATATGGTTAATGATCCTGGGGATAATGATCCTTGGAGGGTGGAGACATCATGTGTAGTATACTTAGAAAAAAAAAACAATTTTTTTCATTCATTTGTATTCATAAGAATTTTGGAATTTAAGAGGCCTTAAAAATTTGAAAAAGAGACAAAAATCCTTGATGAAAAGGGGATAATTCTGTTTATTTAAAAGTAATTTTCATTGTGGCTTTTCTTTATAAAGACTGTGATGGATTTTAAAAATCAAATTTGGGGAAAGCAAAACAAAACTAAAAAGAGAGAAAAGTAATTAAAAATTATAAACTTTTTTTAAAACTATTCAGACTCATAGAATTATATACGATACACTGCTATGAAGTTTATTTGTTTAAAATCATAATGTTTGAAATATCTTTCGTTTGGCCACAAATGTAAATATTTATTTGCCTCAAGAGTACCTTTTTTTTGCTATCCTTTTTGGAAATACTTTTTTTAATTTTTTTGGCATTTCTCTAAGCATAAATTGTGGCAAAGAAATAAAAAAACAATTTTTATTTTGTGGTTTAAAAATTAAAAACTATTTTAACTAAAACATAAATATTCATTAAAAACTTTTCTTTTTTGTTGTCTGCACAACAAAATTAAAATATCTTCTGACATGATTATTTACTCATGGAAGAACAGCTTGTGAGGGAAGCAGTTAAAAAAAGATTTCAATGGAAATTATTCGAGCTTAAAATGGTCTAATGAAACTAGCTGTTAAATAAGATTAAATTTTAAATTAAATAATTAAATGATTTAAATAAAATGTTTTAATTTTAAATATACTTGAAAAATGTTTAACTATCTCTTCTGTCGTTGGTTTAAGGAACATAGGGCTGCCACAAGATGTATGTATGTGCTTTGCTTCAGTTTTCCTAGAATTTTTATTCAAAGAACTAATGCCACATGACGAGTGACTTTGACAATTCCTCGGATTTTATTCTGAAACTGCACAGAAACAGCTCGGGGACAGTTGCGTGCAGACCAGAGATCAGCAATGAATCGTATTTTCGCTACTCATAGGTACTTATGAAATTTTGATTATGAGTGAGTCAAGAGTATTAAAATTCAACTACTCTGATTCATTCGTACTCGCTACAACATTGATTTATAAGTATAGGTTGCAATGAGTATGAGTACGACGTTGACATCAAACTCACAACATTCGATTCATTGTTTGATTCATACGCCTACTCATTCAGATTCATAAATTTAGAAAAATACTTATAATACTTACGAATGATTCGAGTCACTCGAATCATTCATCAAAATTTACAGTAGTAGTTATTGTTGCATTTACAAAAGAAGAAAAAAGAAAAGACAAAGACAGCAAGCAAAGCACACACACAACCTTCTAGCGAGTATTGTGGTGTTCGTACTCGAATCATACTTATTTTGTGCTTCGTGTATATGTTGAATCATGGAGAGTCGAAATCAACAACATCGTGCGTATTGTTAAGTATGAGTACAATGAGTATTTCTAACTTTGAATATGAATAGTATGAGTATGATATTAAAATAAGTATGAATGCGTATAAGTAGCTGAAATTATAAGTATGACTCGAATCTACTCATCGTTTTGAATACTCGTTGCTGCTCTCTGGTGCAGACTCAAGTCTGCAATAAGACTCTTTACGGGATATAGGACAGAATATCCGTCACCTGCGCATTCTGTCTTCTTATTGTATCTCCTATACAGACAACTTTATCCAATATTCGCTGGAACTTTTTGACATTCCCACTAAAGGAGCTGGTCCGGTTCCTTATATAATTGATGATGGAATAAAACATGGCTTTTGACGAGCCGTCGTATAGATTTCTAATAATTTCCATTGAAGTCCAATTGAAGTCCAAATGAAGTGGCTCTTATTGCTTCATTAATATGCATATGTGCATGGAAAAAATGTTAGTTCGTTTGTCCCACAAACTAGTCATCACCTTCAGAGCATAATATCTTGTCAGAATTTCATTTAAAATCCTTACAAGCTCTCTACCCAGACTCAGAAATCATTTCGTTTAGAAATGGGCTAATCTGTGTGATAGAATCCTGAAGACTTTGCAATTGCCTCTATTCCGTTTTAAAACATATACTCGCTATCAGAAAAATTGTTCCAAATTCTTTGCTGTGCCTTCTCTCTCATCTACTATCTCTTTTCCGTTAATGTATGTTACACTTGCCCAGTAGCAAAATGAAAGTAGACACCAACTAACATAAGTGCTATCAGAGCAATCTAACAGTTCACAAATCAGCTCCAATATCTTAAGATCATATGGCTATCTGCCACTTCGTTATTGTTCTTTGTCTGGAAGCACTGTCGAAATCATATCTTCCGATCATATTGTTACGTTTTTACCTTTTTAAAAACGTTTAAATATGAATTCTTTAATTGCTAACAAAGTAAAAACAAATTTGTGTTTAATTTCAGTTAAACTCTTTATTGTCCGCACTATCTTATGTGCCACTGTTCGAACTTGTACCACGTATATAACAATAACTAAAACAATAATCTGTTATTATTATCACACAACTATTCGCTGGATCTTTACAACGGCGATCTTCAAACCACGACTGTTTTCTTCACACTCAACTTTACACAAGGCTGACTGAATTCTTACTGCCTGTCGCCTTCTCGACAACTCTATCGCGACCACATTGTTGTTTGTGCATTGTGCACACATTTGTATCGCATACTTATCTATCCCTTTTTCTCTCATGCTTGTTGTTGTTGGTTTACTTGGAACAAGATCGATGTATATATTTGTTAGTGTAGCTTTTGTTTATCGATATTACATTGTTTCTATTTTTGTAACAATATAGTCCGTTAACATTGACTTTCTAGCAAGATCCGTTTTAAAGATTCTCAAAAACTTCCTTGCCCTCAAATCTTTCACTACTTCCTCTATGGGCAGTACATACAGTGTAGGAGGAGTGCTCTTAACGTTTCCTATGCTACGCTTAATGCTTATGTGCTTCTTTTTAAGTTCGTTTAAGTTCTTTCCAAACAATAAAATTTACTTCTTGTTGCTAATTTATCCGTTTAACCCCTTTAAAGTAAACGCAATGAGTTCTTAAACACTTGTGTCAGAGATTATTGTCATACTTTTTGTTTTTCTATTGGAATGTTAGGTCTAAGCTTTAGACGTCACAAGTATTTCGTCATCAATTATTATGGGTTTGAGCAAATGGCAGCCATTATTTACGTCATTGAGCGTTGACAAGCATATGCGATGGTAGTTCCTGCCACCGGTCTCTTACTTAAGACATATGAAACAATTGCTTGAAATATGCCAAACAAAATGCCAAGAAGACTACAAAGCCACTTAAGGGCGAATACGATAACATCTTTAGCACAGATTAGTTGCAGTACAATAGTACTAATCATAGTACTCCAGTATTATCTATACGACAATAATAGTACCACAAAATTTAAAAACTTATTTAACTTTATGAACCAGCCCTCGTTGCTTACGTGTTATTTTTATATTTTCTTTACATCCTTTACATCTGTTAAGTTTTAAAAATAAAAGATTTATGAATGGGATTTCTTTTCTTATTCTTCTTCTTAAACCTGGTGATGCTTTAAATCATAGGAAAACATCTCAAGTGCAGTCACCCACAAACGACAAATCGGCATCCTTATTAAATACATAAAAAGATTGTGAATAAGGAAAAAAAGAGGAAAAAAGAGAAAGAAATATGACAATATTTTTAAAGCAGAATATTTTTAAAACAGACAAAGAAAGGGGGAATCATAAAGGGAAGGAACGTTACAAATAAGAAAATAATTCAGGCATAAATTACTTAAGCTAAATGAAATTTAAATAAATTCCTTCAAATATACAAGACTTTGGTAAAAAAAAGAGTGGAAATCCTTTAATATTCAAAATAAATTTGTAAGAGACCATGTTTACGAGTACGCACCGGTTTTTTTACATTCTTTAACATTCAAAATTGAAAAGAGAACACATGGAAATACACAGACAGAGTATACAGAGGCAATGTAGTACGCAATCGAAAGGATAAATTTTGAATATTTTATTGTGAGTGAAGAAGAGCGCTACACTTTTGACAATACAACTATTCGTACATATGGTGGTAATAACATGTGTTTCTCACTTTCTTTTTGTTTTACATTTTAAATTGAAGGTCACTGTCACTGCCTATATTTCACTTGCCTCTCTAATTTCTCTCTGTTTGCTACTCTCTCCAACCCAAGTTAAATGCTTGATATATTGGAGTTTATTTAATAAAATAAAATGTTTTGTTTTTGCATGTAAACCTGCATAACATAGCTGTTCTATTCTCATCTATTACCTCGTTCTGTCTTTTCTGTTATGTTTTTGTAATTTAAAAGAGAGAGGTTTAACATGATAAATGTCTGTGTCATATGAAATTTTAGAAATGAAATTGTCAAAATATTCTCGAAAAAAAAAATAAAAAAAATCACAAATATTTACTCACTTATCCAGTTACGTGCACTTACACTCATACGCACTGGTGAACATCCAAAACATATGCACTCACACGTGCTTAAACAGATAGAAAGGCAAATATGACAAATGCAGTAGGTAAGATCGACTTCATAATACCTTAATACATAGATTTAAACTGAACTGACACCCCCTGCCAATACAGGCTTATCCATTTAGTGGTTTCAAAATTAAAATTGATGAAGTCTAGTAGATAGTGTGTTGGCTTATAAGGCGCGAGCCCGTGGTTCAATCTCTAGCTCAGACATCTCGTACAAAATGAGATATGAACGCAAATAAAACTGCCATGAAAATTTTCCTAAATCTGTCATTCGAAGTTGACTTTAAACTGTAGGTTTCACTACGCGTGGATAAAAAAAACACGCACACAACATGGGTGATGTAGAAAGCTAATTCGTAATCCTGACCAAAGGCATGTAATGACCAATTAAGTAAAAAAAATTAATTCCGGAAAAAGCGTTACTCTGGCTGTGTTCAACTGCACACCGTTGTCTGCAAAGAAATATTATGAACTGGACGTTGCTACAAAACATAAAGGGTTATCCATTTCGTGGTTTCAAAAGTAAACGTAAATAAAACACATATAAAATATTTTTTTCATGATATTTCTTTTTTATTGTAAAATTTGAACGTTGACATTATGTGTGAAACACTACATCATTTAAATGACCTCCACGCGAAGTGTTGCAAGCATTGATTCTTTTGAGGTAATTTTCGACCACTTTTTGACACATATTGGGCGGTATCTCAGCCATAACTTGACGAATGTTGGTTTTTAAGTGCTCAAGAGTTGAAGGATTAGCTGCATAAACACGGTCTTTCGCGTAGCCCCACAAAAAAAGTCTAATATCGCCAGTTAATATCGCCACGACGAGAAATTACGCGGCCAGGAAATGTCTCTTGCAATAAAGCCATATTCATTCGAGTTGTGTGGCATGTGGCACCGTCTTGTTGAAACCATATATTCTTCAAGTCGTATTCTTCAATAGCAGGCAAAAAGAAGTCGGTTATCATATGACCATAACGCTCCGAATTGACGGTGACAGTCGTTCCATCGTCGTTTTCGAAGAAGTAAGGTCCAATCACACCTTCGGACCAAAGAGCGCACCAAACAGTGACTTTTTCTGGATGTAATGGCCTCTCTTCAATTACTTGAGGATTCTCAGAACCCCAAATACGACAATTTTGTTTATTAACATACCCACCGAGTGTGAAATGTGCTTAATCGCAGAAGAACATTTTGTTCGATACGTGGCTGTGGCAGAATCACCATTTTTGTAGTAGGTTTTGATAATTTTTATGCGTTGTGTGATATTTAAGCGATCAATTTTCGTCAATGTTAGACTTTCAACTGAAACGAAAAAAATTGGTTTCACAACTTAGTTTGACAGATGTCGAATTCCAGTCCCATACTTTTGAAACCACAAAATGGATAGCCCTTTAGATACATTAAAAAAGTTTGAAAAATACCTCAAAATGGTCGACTGTTGTAACTAATGCAGGTGTGGTTATTTCATGACGATGCATTGCGCACATAAGGGCAAGGTCCAAACATTTGATCTGAACTCTTTACAATGTAATCTACATAGTCGGCATTCCTTTCCATTTCAGTTCCTGGAGTCTGCTTTATACCTACACCAGTGCAACGTTAACAGCATGCATTATTGATTAACTGCTGCCGTGCACTGTACTACTGATCCTATTTAGCACATCATTTGACCTAAGTTATCCTTCCTAGAGATGGCCGATCATATGTCTTTGATTGTGTTAAAAGATGTTTCGTAGTCCCCATGTCGAAGCTTATTTATTTCGTTATGACGAAATCCGGCTAGCTCCCTACGTAGTTGTTTGTCAAAGTAGTCAAGAATGCGATTTAGCACTAATTTATTAAAGATTTTACACGCGGGAGGAGTTAGCTAATTTCCCCGCTAAAAGCTGCACTCCACTCTTTCCATATGTTTAGAATTTATTCGTGTGCCTGCTTATGACAGTGTAGGGTATAACAAATTGTATCAATTTTATTAAAAACATTGAAAATGAATTTCCGGGAAACTCTCTCCTCGTCTTTTTTATTTCAAAGAGATGCCGTAATTCCTTTGAAACAAAAAGACAAATTGAAACAACATTGGAACAACAACAACAACAAACATTAAAAATCATTGTTATGAAATAATTGAATTGAATTGTTTACCGTAATTATTTGATTTTATTTTGTATTTTCTTTTACATTTTCCTACTCTTGTGGTCCATGTTGGTGTAGTGTTGTCAATTTAGCGATATTTCTTTTGCATTAGAAATAAAAGCAGTCAAATAATTGTTAATTTTTTATTCTTTAATTTGAATTTAAAATAATTATTTTAAAATTTAAGATATTTTTTATTTCCCTTATTTCCATTTTGTTCTTCTTCTCCAAATTGAAACATTTGCTGCTCCTTTGCCTTCATATTACTTAATCTCCTCCTACCTGCTAACCTTTCAACTGTCAAATTCAATTTTGTTTTCTTCTTTCCATACCAATAATGTACATACATATTGTACACATTTATTAGAGGTGGGTGGGCACAAATAACGTCTTTATGTGCTATTGAAACCATCACAGTCAATAAAAAGTGTGTAAAAGAATTAACAATAAAAGCACAAAAACAGTTTTCGTGACCTGGCCATGAAATTGTGGAAAACATAAATAAATAAATAAAAAGAAGAAGAATAATATAATCTCCATGTATAAGATAAGCTTTCATTTGGTTTTTTGTTTGATATGCAGACTCATCCGTCATGTGGGCCATTGAATCGTAAACAAAACCAAATTGAACAGGATACACACACAGATTAAATGAATTTTGGCAAACGTAAACTCAAATTCAATGCATACGAATAGAGGATAAGAGAGGTAACATAATCTACTACAACACAGGCACATCTACAGATAAATACGAACAGTGGATACCCTATACCTTAATTTTGGTCACGGCCTATACGAGCTTTCCATAGGAAAAAAGAGCGTTCTGTGCTATTGCTTCCCTATAATGTTCTAAATCTGATACATTAGCAAAGATAACATCCTGTCTAGTATTTAATACGCAGGTATCCCCGCGGGTTCTGAATATTTCACTTTGGATCCTAATACACCCTTACCTCTCTCACTATCTGTCCTTCACCCATGCGTATATTACAGAATGGACCATTTCTTAAAAGAGTATGCAGTCTTCAAAGCTTCCATGGGAAGCATTTTTCAAAATTTCTAGTTCTGTCGCGTTTAGAAAAAAATGCTGTAAAAAATAAAAGCCTTTTTTCTTAAAAGAATAGGGGTATAAAATACTGGGAGTTTAAAAAAGTACCTTTTAGACTTTCACTTCGAAAAAGTACCTTTTAGTATAAAATACTGGTGGTTTAAAAAAGTACCTTTTAGACTTTTACATTATAAAAGTACCTTTTAATATAAAATACTGTTACTCCGAAAAAGTTCTTTAAATTCCCAAAAAAAAAACACCTTTTTAAAAACTGTCTTTTAGAAAAAGTACTTTTTAGCATAAAATGTTTGTAAAAAAATGAAACTGTGGTTCAAAACTTACCACAACAAATAATTTTTTTTTTTTGGGAAATGTACTATTTTTAGCCGCTGAATTATACAAATTTAATACATGTATTCTTATATGCGAAAATATTTTCTATGCAACTCAAAATACCTACTTCAGAGAGTAGTGTCAAGATTTTTTTTCTGATACGAAAGGACGAATGAAAGGAGGACAGAAAATGTACTTGAAAAAACACAAAAATACCAACTAAACCGTAATACTCAGTTTACAAAACAAATATTTATTTTGTATTTGAAGTTTGTGTTTAAATCCTATTCTCCCTCTGTAACAAGTCTGTTGGTGGCCTATTGTCTTCATATGTTCACAGATTTTTTTTTTGATAAAAAAACAGGGGAAAGATGGAGAATCAAGAGGTATAGTAATACTTGTGTTTAAAATTTCAAATAAAATTCCGTTAGTTAGGCATTTATTTGATGTTTTAAAAATGAGTTTTTTTCCTTTACCTTTGAAGGTACCTGGTACTGGTACCTTGAAAAAAATTATAAAATTTTATTCAGTAATGGAAAATTTAATTGGAAAATTAAATTAATGAAAACAGTTTAAAAACATGAATTCTAATCTCAAATTTAGATACAAAAAAAAAAAATAGTAGTGGATGGTAATTGCAATTGATTTTTTTTCTAATGCCTAATCTAAGGAGGTTAATGGCTTTATAAACCATGTTTTTTTTTTAAATCAAATATTCCATGTTTATGCTGATTATTATTAATGATATTTTTTTTATCAAATATTATTATTTAACTACATCATCTTTCCTTTTATTTTGTTTTTTTTTTTCTAAAATGTAAACCAGACAAATTTAAATTGATCGTTGTCCTATTAATCTTAATAAATTCTCTCCTTGACTATAGAGTGGTAAACAAAAATATGCAATTTATTAAAGTATACTTTTAGGCACACAACATGCAGTTGTATGTACGTGAATGTATTGAACAAGAAATGTTGAATAATTTTTTTATTTAAATTGAGTAGAAAAAGTAATTTATTATTCGATTATTGTAGACATCATCAACCAAATCAACATGTCTAACATCATGATTTTAAATTAAGTTTGAGCCTACCAGTCTTGGCAATTGGTTTGGCTTAGAATTTTTTAAATTTAAATTTTTTAAAAATAATTTTCTGTCAAGATGATGTGTCAGGGCTTAGATTTGTAGGAGGGTTTGAAGCAATGAAAAGAGGATATCTGATTCATGCATTAGACTATCCAGGAATAACCTGAGGCTGGTAACTGGTATTTTGACAGAGCACTGTAGATTCAGAAAACACTTGCTCAGAAAGCGGATGTTTTCTAACCCAATATGGTGATTATATGATGACGAGTGTGAGTCATTAGAAGACTTTGTTGAAACCTATAAGGCATTGACGTATTCCAGAGGGAATCAACTCAGTGCATATCAGGGAATTGTCCTTGTTGTGGTTTAAAGGATGCAATATAGAGATACCCTATTAAGATTGACAACAACAACAATAATTAAATGAACCTATAGTTCGGAGCCTGTATCTTGATAATTCCTTTTGTTGGTGAACAACTCCACTTAATAAATAATAGCTTTTGACTGCCTACTTTTTAAAAAAAAAACACAGTTTTTTTATGCGGTGGACATAAAATGACACTAAAACTATGCAAGGACTCTAGGTTTAATTATTTTTTATTACAGTACAGGCTTCAAAATTACTTCAATTTATTTCCTCCTTAAAAATTTTATAGCAATTGCAGTTGCCATCTGTTACTATGTTTATAGGGATGTATAACTTAAGTAATCTAGTCTTGTCATCACACTTTGACATTTGCTTTAACAAACAAGCACAATTTAATGTTTATGTTGTCTTCGGGTTGTAATTTTCTAAAACGAAAATAATTTAAAGAACTTTTCGTTCATTTTAAATTGAAAATACATTTGAATTGTATGTTTATTATCTTGCGATAAAAAATTGTCTAACAAGCCTAGCCACCTCTTTCAAATTTCATCTCTTATCTCTCTCTCTCTCTCTCTTTTCGAATTTTATGATTGCGTCACATATGAAATGTTTATTTTTACAGTTACTCAATACTGTTACCAAACTGTGAAATATATTTTTAATGAATTCCATGGTATATTTGCCTATTAGGGGTAGTCAAAAGCTGATAGACAGAATGCAACACTATCTAAATACGTCATTTCATTATAATTATCATTACATCTGTTATTTTTAAGAAAAAATTTAAACAAATAACACTTTATGGACTTGTGGGGCTTGTACCCAAATTAAGCAACCCTAGTCAGACAACACACACTACCTAGACCTATTCTAACTTATGGATGTACGGTACTTGTAGAAAACCCTTGGCAGGACAATTAACTTTAATATAACCCCGCGAACACAAAGACAAGATCATGTTGTGTAATGTAATCCTGTACCACCCTAATGTTTCTACATTCATCTATAATTTAAGCCACATCCATTTAACTGTGTATGGTACATGCCAGACTGCCTGCCTGGTTTGTCTGTAATAAAATAAAATGAAATGTATACAGTGAATATCAAAAAAAAAAAAATACATACATTCATACGTACATACATACATACGTACATATTTACGATGTTATATACATATTAAATACCATATAACATGTACAGTGTACAGTACAGTTTTAAATATTTACCTTGTGGATCTGTGTATTGATTTTTAAAGTCTTTTGATATTTACATTTCAAATTAAATAAAATTTCTATGTATTTGACAGTAATTCATTAGAGACACACACACATACACATGTATAGGAACGTAAGTACATGCATAACCCAGTGAATATAATATGAGAAGTTTCTAAAGGATGTAGAATTTTTGAATTAAAAAGTTTTTCGTATGGTGTAAGTAATCTTTTATCGGGTCGCTCTGCCAAGTAACATCTAAAAATACTGTTTCACTTGTATCCTCATTTCATTGCGGGACTACTATACGTAATTCATACAATTGAATTATCTAATCGATGCATGCTATTTAAACCAGCTACCGCATACACTATTGCCGGCATCTTAACTGCTTTCTTCAGCGTACATCCGTTTTCAATAGAAAATACGATGTCCAGACATGTGTCGTCTAGATCGACGCAGTGTTATAAAGCCGTAGGCAATAACATCATAATCGTTAGTAACCAAAGTGGAAATAACGCCATAACAGAGTAATTGTTACGGTTACAAATTGCCAAAAGAATGAGTTACCATTGTCAAAAAATATGGCAGAGGAGGTGGAAGGGAGGGTGAGTGAGCGCTTCCGGCGAGCGACCCCGGCGTGGCGGGCCCGCGACTGTCCTTTAAAATGAAGAACTGTGTGATTGAGGAAAGTTTCATTAATACAATTGACAGCAATGATGACGAATCAGATGCAAATAGCATTGGAGAAGACAGCACTGACACAACAGTAGAAGGGGGGGGGGGGGTGAGTGAGCGCGGTGGGCCCGCGACTGTCCTTTAAAATGAAGAACTGTGTGATTGAGGAAAGTTTCATTAATACAATTGACAGCAATGACGACGAATCAGCTGCAAATAGCATTGGAGAAGACAGCACTGACACAAAAGTAGAAGAGGGGTGAGTGAGCGCGTCCGGCGAGTGATCATGGCGCGCGGTGTGCCCGCGACTGTTCTCTAAAATGAAGATTGGGGAAAGTTTCAAAAAAAAAAAAAAATTTTGAATGAGCAATAACACCATAATGGCTTTATATCATTCCTTACATGGAAATAAAGCCATATGTCCTTATTTCCCATTCCATTGAGAAATAAGGCCATATGGCTTTATTGCCTATGGCTTTATAACACTGCGTCGTCTAGATCATATCGAAGTTATGATTATGATTAGGCAAATGTTCACTAGGTTAATATCCAATTGATTTACATACAGTAAAAACCAAAATTGTATGTTCATTAGAGCGACTCAAGTTGTATGGAAGCGAAATTCGTGCAAAGTGTACCCCCTCAAAATGAACATTGGTATTTTTTAAGACGACATTTAAAATAATTCGGCTCCAGTTTGACCTCTCGTGAGCTGGACCATTTTGAAAAAGGGTATTTTTTTGCATATTTTGTTAATTTAAGAATCTGTTTCCTTACCAACATATACAATATGGGTATCATAAGAAAGGTTTTTTTAAGGCGCGTCCAACTGTATATACAATTTGTCCAAGGACGATCATCCATGTCCTTTTTTAAAGATATTCTGTAAAAAAATAACGGTTTTTGAATTTTTTGTTCGGGGTTGTTTGTAATAATAATGCCGCATTAACATATTTTAATCTTTATTCGATTTAATTAAATACTGGTCTCAGCTTTTTTTGAAATTCACGCTAGTTCGCGTTTTAAAAAAATACAATAGGGTGGTACCCCTTCGTTGTAAATAGGGCAATATGGGTATAAAATTTTTTCTTTTGCCAAGTACATCATCTTTTTATGTAAATAATTTAGATTTTTGCAAATTAGATGCATTTTACACGGTGCTCTGGAATATATATGTACCACGGACGTAGTACTAGAAGTGGACAGAAATACTAAATAATACGACACTGATTAATTACTGACTAATACAACTTTGGGTACGGAGGACTCGTTGAATTGCGACGAATAGACAACGGACATTTTTTGAGTTAGTTCTTACTCAACACTTGATACGTCCAGACGGTAGTTGAAAACCTAACAGTGAAGACTCACTCTAAAACAATCATTAAATTGTAACTTTTATCTATAATACATAATAAATACGTAAAACATCATTAAATGTTACTATAATAATAAATAAACTTTAATATTAATACTAAAATATAAATAATAAACTCAACGTGGTTTCATTAAAAACCCACATTATGGGGGCTCAACCAAAATTTTTCTAAAAAAGTGAAGTGCTATTTGTCCTGTCATGTCGAATTAACGTGAATAATCAAGAAAAGAAAGAACAATTAAAAAAGAAAAAATTCAACAAAAAAATTTAAAAGGGGAATCACAATGTTTGAAAAGCAGAAAACAATCACGAGCGAAATTGTATTCGAAGTCAAAACAGATATATGTATAAGTGTATAACGTTGAAGCATATAAAAGATCGCCGATAGAAAGTAAAAAAAGAGAGTCGTAAAGAATTAAAATCATCGAAAACTAATTCTCGTTAAATTTTTTGTTGGTTCGTGTTAAATAAAGGCGTTCATTTATCGACGAAAAAAGGGATGCAATATTTGAACTATACGGTTTTATTGTGTGTAAGAAAGAAATAGACATATTTGGTGAGAATGCATTGAGAATAGTGACGAATTGCAAAAATAAGCAGAGAGTCCAAATTATACGTTATTTTAAATTATGTGCCAGCGAGTAAGAATACAACGATTCAAGCAGAAGATGAAAATAAGTGCCAGCAAGCAAGAATGCAACGAGTAAATAGGATAGCTGTGAAAGTGGCGAGAATGAAGATCAAACGTTAATTTGAACTGAGGTGTTAACGAATAAATCGAAGATCAGGAGAAAGAAACGTTCTAATTGGAGAAAGCTGAGTAATATTATTTTATATGGTTGTGTTGATTCGTAATTTGCTACGTAACGTAGAATTGGTAAAGAGATAAAAAGAGAGAAAATAATTTTTTGAATTGGAATTAAAGGAAGAGTAAAGAAAGAATCTAATTGGAATTTTATATATTATTTTAGTTTTGGTAGTAATTTTAAGAGTTGGAAAACCGATTTGAATTAACTGATATGTTTTGTTTTTGTTTGGTCTTTTAATTTTTTGTTTTTTTTTCCTTTGAAGTAAATTTTCGAGAAAATTCTGAATATTAAATTTGAAATTGAATTCGATGTTTTGTTTAAGTTTTTTTTTAACATTAGTTGATAATAATAATTAAATAATGATGAAAATCGATAAATTTAATTTCATATTTTATTTTTTACTTTATTTTAACATATTTTTATATTACTACTTATATTACTTTATATTACAACTTACTTATATTGTTTTTATAATATTTAATTCTTTTTCCTCACGACATCAATCGTTTATATACTATATACGGAATATTACCATATACTTTTGATAAATTGGACAGTTTTAGATTTTACCGGACAATATGAATTTACAGGAAATTTTTGCATTGACAGGTGAGGGCCTGAAGGATAAATTGACAGAATTAGGTTTGTCTACGAACGGACGTAAGGATGAGTTGCGTGAACGACTTAGGACACATTTCGGCTTGAATGCACAGGATTCCGAATGTGATGATGCTGGTGCGGGTTCGAATATTGGCAGTAGAAGTGTATTCACGCTGCGTGATATTGAGGATTCTCTCACTGCTTTTTGTGGTACCGATAATATTGATATTAATAATTGGATTTCTGAATTTGAGGACAATGCTGAGGCGGTAAGTTGGAGTAATCTACAGAAATTTATTTATGCAAAACAATTGTTGAAAGGAGCTGCACGCATGTTCATTCGAAGTGAAAGAGGAATAAAAAATTGGATCTCTCTAAAGGAAGCTCTTATTAGTGAATTTGGAACTAAGTTAGCTGCAATTGATGTACATCGTATATTGAAAAATCGAAGGAAAAGAAATAACGAGAGTTTACGGGAGTACCTCTACACACTAATGGAGATCGGGAAACCTATCGAACTCGACGATGAGAGCTTAATTCAGTATTTTGTGGACGGTATTCCTGACACCAAATTCGGTAAAAGCATTTTGTATCAAGCAAAAAACATACAGGACTTGAAGGAAAAAATAAGGACATACGAGAAAATTCGGGGTTCCTCACAGGCGTCAACCTCTAAGATAACCTCGAATTTTGGGTATCCAGATCGGAGCAAATCAACAAATAACTCGGAAAGAAAGTGCTATAACTGTGGAGGCGATGATCATATTGCTAAATATTGTAAAGAGAGAAATTTTAAGTGCTTTACGTGTGGTAAACAGGGCCACAGATCATTTGAATGTAGGACGAAACCTCAAGGACAGATTAAAAAGGAGGCGAATAATGATAATTCATGCATGGTAAGGAATGTTTTGAAGGCAGTGCGGAATGTTGATTCGGCGGTGAGCTGCGTTTTGAAGGCGAATCGTATTTTTAAAGAAATCATTTTGGATGGTCTGAAAATTTCGGCTATTATCGACACTGGAAGCGATATATCGATTATTAGATTGGATATTTTCAAGAAGATGCGGAATTATAGAATTTTTAAGGGCAAGGCATGTTTCATAACAGCTAATTTCGGTGAGTTAACGACCTTAGGAAGCTTCGACAGAACCGTGAAAATTGATGGTTTTGATTTCTATATAAAATTTTACGTCGCCGAGAAATTCCCCTATGAGGCTGCGATTGGCAACAATGTTTTACATCAAACGGACATATTATTAACATCAAATGGTGCTACCTTTTCGAAAAGACAACATTTTATACAGGAAGAGCAAAGAATTGACGATGATTTTGGTTCCTTTTGTTCAACAGTCGTTATTAAAGATGAGGATGAATATAACTTAAGATCTGCTAATAAAATGCGGCACGTTGATGCTCTGAGCAGATTTTCTTGTTTGTTGTCGGATGACTCGATAAAGCATCGACTCAAACAAGCCCAGTTGCAGGACAATTGGATTAAGGCCATTAGGAATATCCTTGAGAAGAACGATTATGAGGACTTTTATTTGAAATACGGTTTAGTTTATAAAGACCCAAATCAAGAACTCGTTGTTATACCCGAAAGTATGGAAGATGAGATAATTCAGAGTATACACCGGAAGGGCCATTTTGGGACAAAGAAAACTCGTGAATTGGTGGAGAAGGAATTTTACATACCAGATATTTTGCGGAAAGTGAACAAAGTCGTGCGTAGCTGCTTACAGTGTATAACTACAGAATCGAAAACAAGAAAACCCGAAAGACTTCTAACCTCAATTGACAAATCGGATAAACCATTACGAACATACCATATTGATCATATTGGACCGATGGTAGAATACGATATAAAAGAATTAGATGAACAAAGAGACAAAATTCGAGAGAAGGCCAAATCAAATATAACAGAAATCCAAGCGGAAAATAAGAAATCTTCCAACAAGAAGAGAGTTGAAGCGCCTACATACAAGGAGAACGAATTGGTGGCAATAAAACGTACGCAATTTGGATCAGGTCTCAAGTTAAAGTCGAAATACCTTGGCCCGTACAAAGTTATAAGAAGTTTGAAACATGATCGGTACGAGGTGGAAAAACTTGGTGAAGGCGAAGGCCCAAATAGAACAAATACTGTAGCTGAATGCATGAAAAAGTGGAACCCATCATTCGGGACGAATGATCGTGCAGGATGGCCGAATGTGGGATTGGGAATTAACGGACGTAGTACTAGAAGTGGACAGAAATACTAAATAATACGACACTGATTAATTACTGACTAATACAACTTTGGGTACGGAGGACTCGTTGAATTGCGACGAATAGACAACGGACATTTTTTGAGTTAGTTCTTACTCAACACTTGATACGTCCAGACGGTAGTTGAAAACCTAACAGTGAAGACTCACTCTAAAACAATCATTAAATTGTAACTTTTATCTATAATACATAATAAATACGTAAAACATCATTAAATGTTACTATAATAATAAATAAACTTTAATATTAATACTAAAATATAAATAATAAACTCAACGTGGTTTCATTAAAAACCCACATATATAAATGCAATTTTGTGGTAACTCTAATATGATAGCGGACTTAGTTTCTAGATCAAGTATGGATGAAAATAGGACTAAAAAAAGACAAAAAGAAATGATCCACGACTTTTTGGCGGCATATTTGTTTCCCAAATTAAAAAAAAGTTATAAAATTTTATTGTTTATATTTACAAAACTACAAACTACAACTACTACAAAACGCGAACTAGCGCGAATTTCAAAAAAAGCTGAGACCAGTATTTAATTAAATCGACTAAAGATTAAAATATGTTAATGCGGCATTATTATTACAAACAACCCCGAACAAAAAATTCAAAAACCGTTATTTTTTTACAGAATACCCTAAAAAAAGGAGATGGATGATCGTCCTTGGACAATTTGTATATACAGTTGGACGCGCCTTAAAAAAACCTTTCTTCTGATACCCAT
Source organism: Sarcophaga caerulescens (assembly GCA_927399465.1). Taxonomy (NCBI): domain Eukaryota; kingdom Metazoa; phylum Arthropoda; class Insecta; order Diptera; family Sarcophagidae; genus Sarcophaga; species Sarcophaga caerulescens. The sequence goes on from OV656868.1 coordinate 45,795,693, forward strand.
ATTGTATATGTTGGTAAGGCAACAGATTCTCAAATTAACAAAACATGTAAAAATAGACCCTTTTTCAAAATGGTCCAGCTCACGAGAGGTCAAAGCTGGAGCCGAAATATTTTAAATGTCATCTTAAAAAAGTCCAAGGTTCATTTTTAGCTCTAATGTTCATAGTAATTTTTTTTATTACTTAAAATACGAACTCAGCTTTAGAATTTCTTTCGGTGGTATCTACAGCTGATTTTGTCTCGTAATTAGGGTTGGCAATCCCGCTCTATATTTTCAATCCCGGGATTTCGGGATTTCATTTACCTAGTCCCGGGATCCCGGGATTTATCCCGGGATTTTAATAAATTTGTTCTTGAAAGATATTAACATATTATTTCAATAAAATTAATAACATGACACATCCAAAAATAGGTTTATAAGAAAGAATTTATTAAATTATAAGAAAATTAATTTTATTTTTAATTTTTCACATTTTTAAATTAATTATAAAGAGTTAATTGTTTTTATAGATATATACTCTTTTGTTGATCAAGTGCGATAAGTTATTATTTTTTATTATTTTTAAAATACGTTTTGAGGAAGCAAAGAGCATCCAATGTTTCATCGCTCAAACGACTTCTTATTTTAGTTGTGAAAAATCCAGCTGCAGAAAAAGCACGTTCAGACTCTACACTGGCTGAAGAAGAAGGTGTAACTTCTGACTCAGAAGCTATTAGAAGTGATGTAGCTGGATTTGAAGCATTTAGTCTTCCGAGTAACTCAACTATTAATTTGCGACATTTTATGGAAGAAGGAACCGTTACGAACTCTGTTTCGTATTCGGACTGAACATTTGTTCTACCATTGTGCAGATACTGAAGTACCCCACTGATATCTGTTCTCCTTTGTTGCATGCGATGGATGAGGACTGAATGTAGTTTTTGACTTATAACGTTGTTAGCATCTTTAAGTTTTTTTAACATAAAAGTTATGGCAACATCGGCCGTGAACAGATTATCATCCCGACGGCAAAGGGCGTCATCTGTTGCTTTAACTGGGATAAGAACACTAATGATTGCGGATACCATATTAATCTCATCTTTGGAGAAAGCAAAATATTCACCTTCAGGTGGACCTATGTCTATTAATGCTTTTTGTATACAATTTCTTAATAAATAAAGACGTTCCAGCATTAACAAAAGGCTGCTCCACCTAGTTTTATAGTCTTTTATTAGAGTTAGTTGCTTTCCAAATTCAGCCGTAACATACTTTTGCATGACATCTTATTTTGTTGCTGTAATATACAACCATTTAGCGGACTGTGTTGACAGTCGTAGGTAAACTTTAAATCCCATCAAGGGCTGTTAGTCGTGCCAGTGTAGCAGAAAGTGATCTGTCTTCTAGCCCCAGCATAGGAAAATACTTGGTTAATGGTTTAGTTTTTTTTGTTGGTGGTTCATCTGCTTCTGGTGATTTTAATTTAATTTGAATTTAAGTGTTTACATCTCAAAAAAAAATCGCAATTTGAAGTTTTGTTTCTAATTTCATAGCGGTTAATGCATTGAAACAACAGATTCTAATTTCTGGAAATTCGAATTAGTGAGAGTTCTAATATACAATTTTTTTCATTACGGCTTAAAAAGTCAAATCCCGGGATTAAGTGCTCAATCCCGGGATTTTGGGATTGTTAAAAACTGCGGGATCCCGGGATTTCGGGACCCCGGGATCCCGGGATTCCCAACACTACTCGTAATATAACCTGAGTTACAGTAAAGTATTCTTATTTTTTACAGTGGTATAGAGGAAGAGCTCGGAAATTTTCTGCTTAAAAAGTCCTTGGAAGCACTGGCTAGGTACCATGTTAGTTTGAGGTGGGTTTTAGTCTGCAAGATGACTTTCACCACACTTATGCATAGAATATGGTTGTGAGAATAGTGAAATGCAGGCAATTAGACTGCAGTTCAACTGGCAAGAGGATGCACAGTAAATAACGTATTTCTGAATTTAATCACAATAGGCCATGTCTGGCGATTTCATCATTTACCTTTCTAAGCTAACCTATTCACTTTTGCCTTTCATTGTAGTCTATGGAATATCATTAAAAAAAATGTACATTCCTGTGCTCACTACAACATAACATACATTTTGCCTAACATAAGAGAGTAAACGGGAAGGAATTTTCAGTATTATTCGTTTAATGTTTGTCTTCAAAATTATAAGAAATTTTTAATAATATTTTTCAAAATGATATTCTATGATGGAGCAACAACAACAGCAACAACAACAACAACAGCATGCATAAAAAGGTAAAAAGTATGGAATTCATTTTTACATTCATATTTAGGAAAATAATCTATTTCATAGCACCTGAGGCATACTAAAAAGGCTTCATCTTTAATTCTTCAATTAATCAAGAATGAAAAAAAAGGTTTTTTTGAAAATATGAAACTTTATAGAGAAAGTTTCTCTTTTTTTCTTAAATACAAGTATTCTATTACATACCGTCTTTACACTACGCAATATTGCAGGAAAGTTTTCTTTAAATTTCATTTTCATGAGATTTAATTTTCATTTAATCCCTCAATTTCTTATACAAAATACTGCCTCAGTTAATTAGCTTTTCTTTGAATTTATGACAATTAAATAAATTACTTCGACGTAAGTAGTATGTTTATGGGGTTTCTGGCTCACTTTTTCCATACAAAATTTGGTGCATGCCTACGCTACAGTCGGTCATATTAGCTTGTTGATAGGTTTGTAACATGTAATGTATTTGACAGTTTTTTTTCTATACAAGATGTACACCTGCATGATAGTTTTAAGGGTTAGTTGGTTGTGTGGTTGTTTTTACTTGTATTGCTTTTCGAATGATTGGACGGACAGAATGTGTGCGTTCACGTTTCCTTGCGATATAGGGTACCGTAAACTCATGTTGCCGACTTGTGCAATGTTATGCTTTTGTTTATTCTTATTTTATTTTCTTGTCTGATTTAATGTTGGAGAAATAGAAAAGGTACACCTGTGTGATAGTGATCGTGTGATCGTTTTCTTGGGATAATAAAATCTTGTCACGTATTGGTCATAGTCAAATGTAGAAGAAATAGAAAAGGGATGTACGTGTTGTTGTTGTTGTTGTATTTTTGTGTTAGAAGGATCTTTAATTTTAAACTGATAAGAAAGGGTAGGTTGGTGGTGTGGTTGTTTTTTTTTATTTTTTGTGTAATTTAATGTTGGCGAAATAGAAAAGGGATCATGCCTGCTTCTTCTTGTTCCTTTTACTTGTATTGTTTTGTATTGCTTTTCGAATGATTGGACGGACAGAATGAGTGCGTGCACGTTTCCTTGTGATATAGGGTACCGTAAACTCATGTTGTCGACTTATACAATGTTATGCTTTTGTGTATTCTTATTTTTTTGTACACCTAAATAGAAATATAGTTGCATGTGGTTTTGTTTTTTTTGTGTTAGAAGGATCTTTAATTTTAAAATATCCAACTGTATTGCACGATCATGGTCAAATGCCGTAAACAAACAGTGCGAGTCCTTATCAGATTTGTTTTCTTAATAATTAGTTGAATGTTTTTATAAGGTAATCAATTTTTAAAACACTTGACAAAGAATTTTGGATGTGGTTTATTTTATTAATTTTTTTTGTACACCTAAATGGAAATATAGTTACACGTGTTGTTGTTGTTGTTTTTTTGCACTATAAGGATCTTTAATTTTAAAATATCCAACTGTATTGCACGATCATGGTCAAATGTGGGATAACCACACTGTTGCTGAAAACAATAACAATGGGAGGTCAAATGTGGGATATCTGTTTTTATGTATTTTTTTTGTGTATTTACTCTCCATTACTTCTAAAATGTATTACCCCTTTACCTACATTCCAGAGTATAAATTGTCTTGTTTTAAGAATTTAGAACTCATTCTTATTTTAAAAATAACTACAACTGCCAATTGAAACTGGTTGACGAATACAATCTCTGGATGGACGAAAAGTTCCAGGATGAACTTTTAAGAGCTAAGGCGTTCCTATTAAATTTAAAGTCGAGTAAATGCTTCAAACCACTTTTTGAAGCATTACTCGTAAAATATGTATTAAAAAAATGCTACATATTTTAATGGAGGGGCGATTTAATTGATGTCTTCCCTGAAGAAGATAGGATAGTTCCTGTTGGGGAAATATTAAATTTGTCGAGGATGGTGTTGATAATAAGATATAGATAATAAGAAATATTATATATTATTTAAATCTTTCACGGGATGTGATATAGAATAAAAAAAATAAAGATAATTAAAAATTAAAAAAATGTGTTTTTATTTGTTGAGGGATTTCTATTTTTCAGTTTTTTTTTCAGGTTTTAAATAAATAAAATATATAGGAAATCGTCTTGATTTCAGATTAAAAAAAGGTCTTTTTATTGTTGAGGATTTCTTTTTTTCAGTTTTTTTTTTTTTATTTTTTCATGTTTTAAATAAATAAAATTATATAATAGATTAATTAAAAGAAATTAGTTTTTTTATTTTATTTAACTAAACAAAGATTTCAGATGTGGTTAAGATTTTTCTTCATTTATTATACAATTTCTTCGTTTGCATTTATTGAAGATTACAATTTATTGAAAACACAATTTTTACATTTAGTAAGATTATAAAAATTAATTATATTTTTAGCTTCATTTTCAGCTTGATATAGTCTATGTTTATAAAATATACAGGGGCAGGTGTCAGGACCGCATGTGCTGTTTTCGTTCGACCATACGCAATCCTCGAAATGTTCACCATGCCTATTTTTTATTCTTTTCAGGTTGTCTACATACTCCAGTTGTGTTTGTATGTTGATGAGTTTCGTTTTATCTGCATCAGAAATCATGTGCGAGAATAATTTTAAAAAGTTGTATATTTCCTTTAAAATCATTGTTAATCTACTACTACTGCATGCTCATGTGTAGAGTTTGTAATAACCTTTTATGTTGATGGTTTTAATATTTATATGATTTGAAGATCGCTCGTAAAGATAACCCTCCCGTTTTGGAGTTATTTATTTCAGCAATGGTATCTATATCCCTCTTGTGTTCAGGATCGTACTGAAAACAGTAGATGTTAAGTTTTCGATATATATATATAGATTTTAACTTCTTCTATTATTTAAACACCCCTAAAATGTTAGAGATGTTTACCATATTTTCTTATATCTAAATCTGTTAATGGGCGCTCAGGTAGGTTATCTAGTAGTTTTTTGGAGCTGGACTATAGTAGAGACCATATCCAGTTTTATATGGTTTGAGATATAACCCTTTACCCATTGCAATTGATTCCATATATCTATTGTGACGGTTAGCTTCCGCCAATTGTTCTTTTCCATTTTTGATAGCATTTACTGCTTTGACAATAGCGGATCCTCCACTTGCTAAACCACCAAACGCTGACAATGCTGTTAGTACGGGAATAAGTGGAAGAAATCCTCCAATTTTCGGTACAGGTATAACTCTCGGTATTATAATGTTTGCTCGCTTTTTCCCTTTAAAATTTGAATGAATAGTCTTTTGAGCTATTTTAACAGCATCATTTATATCAAGGGGTTTCTGTTCTTTCAATTGTTTTAAAGTTTTTCTCACAGTAGCTGTGAATAATTTCTTATTACATTTATTAATTTTTCCTTTTATCCTTCTTTTTGTATTCTTTGTTTTCTTATGCCTCTGCTCCTTCAAACCTAATCCAAATTTCACTTTAGCTTTCATAGCGTTTGTCACAAACCATGCGTTAGCACGTTCTTTAATATCACTATCTTTAGATTTAACTCGTTTCCAGGCCTTTTCAGCTAATATTTGATCTGCTTGATGTCTTGTGTCTATATCTTTTGATTGTGAGTATGCAATGTCGTGTTCTTTACAAGCTGCGTCTAATAAATTTATACCCTTATCTCCTCTTGCTAACGTTTTTCAAGTTTTGTACCAGGTTCGCAAAACTGATAACCAGGCAGATGTAATTCAACAGGTAATTTATTTATTAAGTTGTCTACAAATCCTCTTCCCATCTTACACTGACTGGGTTTTTGTTTTGACTGTAGATTAAAACAGTTTCTTTTTTTTCGTTACTTTTATACCTCTTCGCAAAAATAACTGAAATCAAGATGATTTCCTATATATGCACCAAATTTATACGATCACTGTTTCAGTATGTTAATTTTTTTGATATGATATCTGCTTTATATGTGTTCACGATCTATCTGCTATCTGCTTACGATCTGCTTTAAACCTGATATAGGTCTACTTTATATCATAAAAACAAAAATTGTTTTTGTTTGTTGGATTTTGTTAGTGCGATATATTTTCGTCGTGTGTGGTTTTGACTATTTTATTTTTATTTTTTGTCATTGTCATTTTTTTGATAAACATTTTCTACCTCAATGTTTAAATTATTTATTTGATCAGCTAGATAATCATATGTATATTTGTGCTATATATTTTTTTTTTTGTTTTTATAATTATGTCTATAAAAACTCTATCCAAATTTATTAATATAAGACATCTCTTTCACTCTTCTAATAAATTATGTTAGACTCTTTAAGTTCTTCGATAATAGAAATTATTTCGTTTTGATGATTGCTGTGACCAGCACCTTCCGATGAAAGAAGTAAACGTAGTCTGTCAACTAGTTCATTAGGATCATCCCAATGTATATAGTTTGATTTCCGATTATCTAGAGATTTTAGCATTAATCCGCTGCCTTTTGTTGAAATTTTTGTTGTTGTTTTGAATAAATGTTTAATTATTCGTCTGTATTTGAATGCTCGTGTTCCTTTCACTTGTTCATTACGCTCATAGCGACGTTTATGTGCATTAGTATGAATTAAAATCTCTTTATATTTTTTCAAATCATTTTTAGTATAATGGAGAGGTTTTGCATGAAATACTAGTTGAAATAATCCAGGTGTCATTTTCAATTTCATATTTCCTATCTGCATAGTATTATCACCATTAAATATTAATTTTTCCTTGCCATATCTCCAACTTCCGTTTGCATCTTGATTAAAGCCATAAATTTTATCCAATTGCTTATTACCAATAAGTAATTGAATATTTTCAAATAATGGAGAGTTTTTCGTCGGCTTTAAACTTTGTTTTCTTTTCAAGTTTTTGGTACATGTACTTGATACAGGTCTATTATGACCATAGTTTTCTTCATCATCATTGTCATCAGTTGACATATTCTCATATTGAAAATCGTTATTATCACCATTTGCGTCATAATAATCACCGTCATCATCAATAGTGCTGTCTATATCCTTATGCTTATGTTCAAGTTTTCCTATGTTTTCATTATCACCATTTACGTCATCATTATCATCGTCGCCATCAAAAGTGTTGTCTATATACATATCCTTATGTTTATCTTCAAGTTTTCCGATGATTTCATTATCATCATTTACATCATTATAATCATCGTCATCATCAATAGTGTTGTCTATATACATATCCTTATGTTTATCTTTAAGTTTTCTGATGATTTTTTTAAGTGGTTTTGTTATTGGTTGGAAGGTATCTTCTAATAAATTAACTCTATCTATTTGATTCAGTTTAATATTTTTAAACTTTTCCTTCAGAACAGCTCTTGTTTTTACAAGATCTTCTAACATTTTATTATGATAATTTATAGGCATTATAATAATTTTTTTATATTAATTTTGATCTGCTTGCTATCAGTTCACGACCTGCTTTGTATCTGGTTACGATCTGCTTTGTATCTGGTTATGATCTGTCTGCTATCTGGTTATGATCTGCTTGCTATCAGTTCACGATCTGCTTTGTATCTGCTAACGATCTGCTTTGTATCTGCTAACGATCTGCTTTGTATCTGGTTACGATCTGCTTTGTATCTGGTTATGATCTACCTGCTATCTGGTTATGATCTGCCTGCTATCTGCTTACGAACTGCTTGCTATCTGCTCACGATCTGCTTTATATGTGCTTACGATCTGATTTATACTTGATCACGATTTGCTTGATGTCTTGGGCCTATATCTTCTTCCAATCTTACACTGATTTAGTTTTTTGTTTTAACTGTAGTTTATAACCATTTTTTTGTTACTTTCATACCTCTTCGTATGAAACACTGAAGCAGTGCTAGTACAGCTGGTATAGCTGGCTGTTACAGCTGGTATAGCTGGCTGGTACAGCTGGTATAGCTGGCTGGTACAGCTGGTATAGCTGGCTGGTACAGCTGGTATAGCTGGCTGGTACAGCTGGTATAGCTGGCTGTTACAGCTGGTATAGCTGGCTGTTACAGCTGGTATAGCTGGCTGTTACAGCTGGTATAGCTGGCTGTTACAGCTGGTATAGCTGGCTAGTACAACTGGTATAGCTGGCTAGTACAGCTAGTATAGCTGGCTGGTACAGCTAGTATAGCTGGCTGGTACAGCTAGTATAGCTGGCTGGTACAGCTAGTATAGCTGGCTAGTACAGCTGGTATAGCTGGCTAGTACAGCTGGTATAGCTGGCTGGTACAGCTGGTATAGCTGGCTGGTACAGCTGGTATAGCAGATACCAGCTATACTAGCTATACCAGCTGTACCAGCCAGCTATACCTGGCTGGTATACCAGCTATACTAGCTATACCAGCTATACTAGCTATACCAGCTATACTAGCTATACCAGCTGTACCAGCCAGCTATACCAGCTGTAACAGCCAGCTATACCAGCTGTACCAGCCAGCTATACCAGCTGTACCAGCCAGCTATACCAGCTGTAACAGCCAGCTATACCAGCTGTACCAGCCAGCTATACCAGCTGTAACAGCCAGCTATACCAGCTGTACTAGCCAGCTATACCAGCTGTACTAGCCAGCTATACTAGCTGTACCAGCCAGCTATACTAGCTGTACCAGCCAGCTATACTAGCTGTACCAGCCAGCTATACTAGCTGTACTAGCCAGCTATACCAGCTGTACTAGCCAGCTATACCAGCTGTAACAGCCAGCTATACCAGCTGTAACAGCCAGCTATACCAGCTGTACCAGCCAGCTATACCAGCTGTACCAGCCAGCTATACCAGCTGTAACAGCCAGCTATACCAGCTGTACTAGCACTGCTTCAGTGTTTCATACGAAGAGGTATGAAAGTAACAAAAAAATGGTTATAAACTACAGTTAAAACAAAAAACTAAATCAGTGTAAGATTGGAAGAAGATATAGGCCCAAGACATCAAGCAAATCGTGATCAAGTATAAATCAGATCGTAAGCACATATAAAGCAGATCGTGAGCAGATAGCAAGCAGTTCGTAAGCAGATAGCAGGCAGATCATAACCAGATAGCAGGTAGATCATAACCAGATACAAAGCAGATCGTAACCAGATACAAAGCAGATCGTTAGCAGATACAAAGCAGATCGTGAACTGATAGCAAGCAGATCATAACCAGATAGCAGACAGATCATAACCAGATACAAAGCAGATCGTAACCAGATACAAAGCAGGTCGTGAACTGATAGCAAGCAGATCAAAATTAATATAAAAAAATTATTATAATGCCTACAAATTATCATAATAAAATGTTAGAAGATCTTGTAAAAACAAGAGCTGTTCTGAAGGAAAAGTTTAAAAATATTAAACTGAATCAAATAGATAGAGTTAATTTATTAGAAGATACCTTCCAACCAATAACAAAACCACTTAAAAAAATCATCAGAAAACTTAAAGATAAACATAAGGATATGTATATAGACAACACTATTGATGATGACGATGATTATAATGATGTAAATGATGATAATGAAATCATCGGAAAACTTGAAGATAAACATAAGGATATGTATATAGACAACACTTTTGATGGCGACGATGATAATGATGACGTAAATGGTGATAATGAAAACATAGGAAAACTTGAACATAAGCATAAGGATATAGACAGCACTGTTGATGATGACGGTGATTATTATGACGCAAATGGTGATAATAACGATTTTCAATATGAGAATATGTCAACTGATGACAATGATGATGAAGAAAACTATGGTCATAATAGACCTGTATCAAGTACATGTACCAAAAACTTGAAAAGAAAACAAAGTTTAAAGCCGACGAAAAACTCTCCATTATTTGAAAATATTCAATTACTTATTGGTAATAAGCAATTGGATAAAATTTATGGCTTTAATCAAGATGCAAACGGAAGTTGGAGATATGGCAAGGAAAAATTAATATTTAATGGTGATAATACTATGCAGATAGGAAATATGAAATTGAAAATGACACCTGGATTACTTCAACTAGTATTTCATGCAAAACCTCTCCATTATACTAAAAATGATTTGAAAAAATATAAAGAGATTTTAATTCATACTAATGCACATAAACGTCGCTATGAGCGTAATGAACAAGTGAAAGGAACACGAGCATTCAAATACAGACGAATAATTAAACATTTATTCAAAACAACAACAAAAATTTCAACAAAAGGCAGCGGATTAATGCTAAAATCTCTAGATAATCGGAAATCAAACTATATACATTGGGATGATCCTAATGAACTAGTTGACAGACTACGTTTACTTCTTTCATCGGAAGGTGCTGGTCACAGCAATCATCAAAACGAAATAATTTCTATTATCGAAGAACTTAAAGAGTCTAACATAATTTATTAGAAGAGTGAAAGAGATGTCTTATATTAATAAATTTGGATAGAGTTTTTATAGACATAATTATAAAAACAAAAAAAAAATATATAGCACAAATATACATATGATTATCTAGCTGATCAAATAAATAATTTAAACATTGAGGTAGAAAATGTTTATCAAAAAAATGACAATGACAAAAAATAAAAATAAAATAGTCAAAACCACACACGACGAAAATATATCGCACTAACAAAATCCAACAAACAAAAACAATTTTTGTTTTTATGATATAAAGTAGACCTATATCAGGTTTAAAGCAGATCGTAAGCAGATAGCAGATAGATCGTGAACACATATAAAGCAGATATCATATCAAAAAAATTAACATACTGAAACAGTGATCGTATAAATTTGGTGCATATATAGGAAATCATCTTGATTTCAGTTATTTTTGCGAAGAGGTATAAAAGTAACGAAAAAAAAGAAACTGTTTTAATCTACAGTCAAAACAAAAACCCAGTCAGTGTAAGATGGGAAGAGGATTTGTAGACAACTTAATAAATAAATTACCTGTTGAATTACATCTGCCTGGTTATCAGTTTTGCGAACCTGGTACAAAACTTGAAAAACGTTAGCAAGAGGAGATAAGGGTATAAATTTATTAGACGCAGCTTGTAAAGAACACGACATTGCATACTCACAATCAAAAGATATAGACACAAGACATCAAGCAGATCAAATATTAGCTGAAAAGGCCTGGAAACGAGTTAAATCTAAAGATAGTGATATTAAAGAACGTGCTAACGCATGGTTTGTGACAAACGCTATGAAAGCTAAAGTGAAATTTGGATTAGGTTTGAAGGAGCAGAGGCATAAGAAAACAAAGAATACAAAAAGAAGGATAAAAGGAAAAATTAATAAATGTAATAAGAAATTATTCACAGCTACTGTGAGAAAAACTTTAAAACAATTGAAAGAACAGAAACCCCTTGATATAAATGATGCTGTTAAAATAGCTCAAAAGACTATTCATTCAAATTTTAAAGGGAAAAAGCGAGCAAACATTATAATACCGAGAGTTATACCTGTACCGAAAATTGGAGGATTTCTTCCACTTATTCCCGTACTAACAGCATTGTCAGCGTTTGGTGGTTTAGCAAGTGGAGGATCCGCTATTGTCAAAGCAGTAAATGCTATCAAAAATGGAAAAGAACAATTGGCGGAAGCTAACCGTCACAATAGATATATGGAATCAATTGCAATGGGTAAAGGGTTATATCTCAAACCATATAAAACTGGATATGGTCTCTACTATAGTCCAGCTCCAAAAAACTACTAGATAACCTACCTGAGCGCCCATTAACAGATTTAGATATAAGAAAATATGGTAAACATCTCTAACATTTTAGGGGTGTTTAAATAATAGAAGAAGTTAAAATCTATATATATATATCGAAAACTTAACATCTACTGTTTTCAGTACGATCCTGAACACAAGAGGGATATAGATACCATTGCTGAAATAAATAACTCCAAAACGGGAGGGTTATCTTTACGAGCGATCTTCAAATCATATAAATATTAAAACCATCAACATAAAAGGTTATTACAAACTCTACACATGAGCATGCAGTAGTAGTAGATTAACAATGATTTTAAAGGAAATATACAACTTTTTAAAATTATTCTCGCACATGATTTCTGATGCAGATAAAACGAAACTCATCAACATACAAACACAACTGGAGTATGTAGACAACCTGAAAAGAATAAAAAATAGGCATGGTGAACATTTCGAGGATTGCGTATGGTCGAACGAAAACAGCACATGCGGTCCTGACACCTGCCCCTGTATATTTTATAAACATAGACTATATCAAGCTGAAAATGAAGCTAAAAATATAATTAATTTTTATAATCTTACTAAATGTAAAAATTGTGTTTTCAATAAATTGTAATCTTCAATAAATGCAAACGAAGAAATTGTATAATAAATGAAGAAAAATCTTAACCACATCTGAAATCTTTGTTTAGTTAAATAAAATAAAAAAACTAATTTCTTTTAATTAATCTATTATATAATTTTATTTATTTAAAACATGAAAAAATAAAAAAAAAAAAACTGAAAAAAAGAAATCCTCAACAATAAAAAGACCTTTTTTTAATCTGAAATCAAGACGATTTCCTATATATTTTATTTATTTAAAACCTGAAAAAAAAACTGAAAAATAGAAATCCCTCAACAAATAAAAACACATTTTTTTAATTTTTAATTATCTTTATTTTTTTTATTCTATATCACATCCCGTGAAAGATTTAAATAATATATAATATTTCTTATTATCTATATCTTATTATCAACACCATCCTCGACAAATTTAATATTTCCCCAACAGGAACTATCCTATCTTCTTCAGGGAAGACATCAATTAAATCGCCCCTCCATTAAAATATGTAGCATTTTTTTAATACATATTTTACGAGTAATGCTTCAAAAAGTGGTTTGAAGCATTTACTCGACTTTAAATTTAATAGGAACGCCTTAGCTCTTAAAAGTTCATCCTGGAACTTTTCGTCCATCCAGAGATTGTATTCGTCAACCAGTTTCAATTGGCAGTTGTAGTTATTTTTAAAATAAGAATGAGTTCTAAATTCTTAAAACAAGACAATTTATACTCTGGAATGTAGGTAAAGGGGTAATACATTTTAGAAGTAATGGAGAGTAAATACACAAAAAAAAATACATAAAAACAGATATCCCACATTTGACCTCCCATTGTTATTGTTTTCAGCAACAGTGTGGTTATCCCACATTTGACCATGATCGTGCAATACAGTTGGATATTTTAAAATTAAAGATCCTTATAGTGCAAAAAAACAACAACAACAACACGTGTAACTATATTTCCATTTAGGTGTACAAAAAAAATTAATAAAATAAACCACATCCAAAATTCTTTGTCAAGTGTTTTAAAAATTGATTACCTTATAAAAACATTCAACTAATTATTAAGAAAACAAATCTGATAAGGACTCGCACTGTTTGTTTACGGCATTTGACCATGATCGTGCAATACAGTTGGATATTTTAAAATTAAAGATCCTTCTAACACAAAAAAAACAAAACCACATGCAACTATATTTCTATTTAGGTGTACAAAAAAATAAGAATACACAAAAGCATAACATTGTATAAGTCGACAACATGAGTTTACGGTACCCTATATCACAAGGAAACGTGCACGCACTCATTCTGTCCGTCCAATCATTCGAAAAGCAATACAAAACAATACAAGTAAAAGGAACAAGAAGAAGCAGGCATGATCCCTTTTCTATTTCGCCAACATTAAATTACACAAAAAATAAAAAAAAACAACCACACCACCAACCTACCCTTTCTTATCAGTTTAAAATTAAAGATCCTTCTAACACAAAAATACAACAACAACAACAACACGTACATCCCTTTTCTATTTCTTCTACATTTGACTATGACCAATACGTGACAAGATTTTATTATCCCAAGAAAACGATCACACGATCACTATCACACAGGTGTACCTTTTCTATTTCTCCAACATTAAATCAGACAAGAAAATAAAATAAGAATAAACAAAAGCATAACATTGCACAAGTCGGCAACATGAGTTTACGGTACCCTATATCGCAAGGAAACGTGAACGCACACATTCTGTCCGTCCAATCATTCGAAAAGCAATACAAGTAAAAACAACCACACAACCAACTAACCCTTAAAACTATCATGCAGGTGTACATCTTGTATAGAAAAAAACTGTCAAATACATTACATGTTACAAACCTATCAACAAGCTAATATGACCGACTGTAGCGTAGGCATGCACCAAATTTTGTATGGAAAAAGTGAGCCAGAAACCCCATAAACATACTACTGACGTACATATGTACATACTAAAGGTCGTTCATGTCTTATTAAAAATAGGAAAAGAAAGGGGGTCGGGGGGGATTAATTACGAATTAATGTTCCAGCGGCAGACAACGAGGACAATGTGTAGTGAAGTAAAGAGAAATGAAGCCAGACTAACTGTATTGTTATGTTACCAATGACAACCGAAATAACGGAATTTAATTATTTTAATTGTAACAACAACAACAACTACCACTACTTGCAACAACTTATAATAACAAACAGCCAAAAAAAAAAGTAAAAGAAATAATAATTTTGTAAAGAGCAATTTAAAGAGAAATTTGAAAAGCAAAAACATTTAACGGGGAAGTTAACAAAAAATACGTATGACTACTGATGGCCTTCATGTGACTAGGAAAAGTGGTCTAGGAAAGTTGACTTTTTTGGGCAGGTAAAAAAGATTATCACAGTATCACACAAACAAATATTGATTCGTCAGAAGTAAAGATCTCCTCTGAGGAACTGCAATTGGCACAATAGTTCTGCTTCTATCAAGTGAAAGCAAAAAAATTTTCATTTTCTTACTCAAATTTCAATTGTGCTTCCAATAATCTAGAAAGTCTGATGCAACCAGAAAGGCTCACATGAACAACGAACATGATAGAAAAGTGACACATATTTTGAAAAAAGTAAGACTGAATGAGCAAGCTTCCTCTTTGCTACCCTCGACATAACAACCCTATATATTGTTTATAGACAACAACAGCTTTAAACCCTGCCATGCTAGAACCTGTTACATTAGGCCAATCTTCTTCTTAGATGGAAAATCTTGGTTAATAAAACTAAACCAAGGCAAATGAATACAAAAGCGTGTGTAAACAGTTCTGAAACCATCAAATGTATGGACGCAATAGCCCAGCCTGGTCCTACAACAACTTACATTGCCTATTATATCATTAATTAATGACCAGTCAGCAAGTGTAGATCATATCAATCATATCAGTCAACGCAACTTAGCGCAGTGATAATCAAATGTACAATCTTGCATCTCTCCTTCCTTTGAAGTCATAATTCAGCAACAAAGTAAGGATATTCATAAAATGCAGAAACTGGAGATAAATCCGAGTTATCGTGTGAGGCACTATATACCGCGAGAGACACTATATATGTACCTCTAGAGACAATAACTAGTGGCACATTTTCGAAACTATTGAGCCCGTTTTAGATCATACCTATCTTGATCGGTAAAGTAAACGTTACGCTACTTTTAATCCTGTCATCAGATGACTGTGACTGTCATCAGATGACTGTGACTGTCATCAGATGACTGTGACTGTCATCAGATGACTGTGACTGTCATCAGATGACTGTGACTGTCATCAGATGACTGTGACTGTCATCAGATGACTGTGACTGTCATCAGATGACTGTGACTGTCATCAGATGACTGTGCTAGAGAATTTCCAGAAAATAAATTTTACTGCCGTTTATTTTAACGCCAACTTTTAAAAGTTGTTCCTTATTTTTCTCTGTTGCTTTGGCTGTTTAAAATAAAATGTGGAATGCTTAATAAAGAAGCAAAAATAAAAATAATTAATTTATTATTTAAAAACAATTTCATAGTAATTATGGTGGTTTTTAAAATTATTTTTTTATTAAATAC
This sequence comes from Sarcophaga caerulescens, assembly GCA_927399465.1. NCBI lineage: Eukaryota > Metazoa > Arthropoda > Insecta > Diptera > Sarcophagidae > Sarcophaga > Sarcophaga caerulescens. The sequence continues at coordinate 45,811,847 of OV656868.1, forward strand.
GATGCATAAATAATGGTTAAAAAATACAATAAAAAATGAATTAAATAAAATAAAAATATTAAATAAAAAAAAATGATTGAAAATAAAAAGAATTGTAGTAGGACAAGTGACGTCATTCATATAAAACATGTTGGCCGCGGTAACATTTCTTTTGGTGCGCTCAATGATGTCGATGTTGTCATCGTATTAAATTCTTTAAAAAGAGATTATCTTGAGACAGAGATCATTTGTTTGTCAAATTTAGTGTGCTTTTTAATTTTGGAACCTCCCTCGTTTTTGCATTAGTTGAGCCCATCAATAAATTAAATATGAAAAAAGTTTTATTTTTTTTGTCCAATTATCAGAGATTTTATAATTTAGCAGCCACATTTAAAATATTTATTGGGTTAATTTTACTCATTTTCGATTAGGATTTTAATTTTTTCTAGGTTAGGCTAAATTAGGTTAAATTGGCAATCGTTTTAATAAGCATAGCCTGTTGGGTCTTATAAGGTACCTTTGTAACACCGATATTATCTATTCCGTCATATAATTACAACTCCTAGTTGCCATATTAAAGTCGCAGTTGTTTAGTAGGTAATGTGTTAACTGATTGGACGAGAGCCCGTAGAACAAACTCCAGGTCAATGCGCCGGACAATGGTTAAAACAATAAACGGGAGTGTTTATAGAGGCCTGTGTTAAATTATAACTTCGAAAGGTTCCTGTAATTTTTTTCAAGAGTTTTATTTTTTAGCTCGCGAGTTTTATATTTCTACAAAATTTTATGCTTTTGTAAAAAGTATTTTCTACATTCTTTTTAAATCAATTCATCAAACAGTATTCTTTAACTTGAGAGTTTTATGTTTTAGACTGCGAGCTTTTAGTTTTTTTATGTTAGAATTTAAGGCTTGCAAGTGTTTTTTACTAGGCTAACGCTGTCTTGTATTTTGGAACCTCCCTCGTTTTTGCATTAGTTGAACCCAACAAATCTTCAATTGACTTCTAGACCTCAACTGAAAGTTAATTTAGTTTTTTTCCTTTGGCTTTCAAAAATTGCTTCTGTTCTGCTAATAGTCAAGGTTATTGATGTAAACTGTACTAACTGAAACTAATCCTTAACCAATTTTGTATTCGAAGAATTGAAAAACAAAAAAACAAAAACAATAACTGAATATAAACCAAAATCGATTACTATAAACTATCGCCTAGGCTGGCCTGCTGGCAAACCGGCATTTAAACTATAATGGCCAGCAGTGGCCTTTGCGGTCAGCGTAAGCTATACAGCAAACGTTTGAATGGAATTTTATTTTTTGATTCTAAACAATATTGGGTTTTTTCTTATTTTTTTTATACAGTTTTTCTTTTTTATCAATTTCTGTTCGTAAACACGTAAAACGTTTGCACAAGCACAGAACCTTTTTAAAATTCATTGTTATGCCGTTACGTATATTGCCATACTTGCAAAACAAGCAAACAAACAAACAAATATCCGTTATTTTTACTGCAATATTTAAAAGGCAATATGACATGAAAATGTCATGACATTTTTTTTATGGTTTTCCATTATTTTTTTCCCCGTTTTCCTTTTGCAATGCAATGTGGCTCATAGTATAAGTGTGTACGCATTCTAACATTGTATTAAATCGCATGTACGTACATATGTTATTCGCCTCATACATATTGAAAATGGCGAAAAAACCTTTCATAAAATAAAATAAAGAAATAAAATAAAAACTTGAAAGTGAAACATAGAATTTTACTTAAAAAGAAAGAAAAAAAAAAAAGAAAACGAATATTTTTTAAATGAGTTTTCCCTTTTAAAACATTAAAAAGTAGTTGGGTTATATGACACTTAATAGAGGGGCATGTTATCGATAACTGGTGGTATGCAGCAAAGGTTATAAATTCCTAAAGGAAAATAAAATAAAAAACCTGTGAATATTTCATGAAAAAAAAAATTTTTTACTCAATTTAAGGTATTTAAATAATAAGATATTCTCGTTGTTTTAATATGCGACATATCGATGGCTTAATATAAGAAAGGCCCTACTAAATTTTTTTCAAAATAGCGTTTTTGTTTATTCTTGAAGACAAATGTCAGATACACCTTGCCTCAAAATTTCAGGTGGATACAATTGCAAATATCAGATTTATAACGATTTCAAAAAAAGGCCTAAGTCATGTCAATGAATTTTTGAAAGAAAAAGGCCTAACTCGTTTTTTATTGCGTTTGATTGATTTTATCCATGATACAATAATACAAGTATGTAAAATTATAATCGCAGCTGAAGTTGTGCGTTTATATTTCCCAAGTAACAAATTCGCTTTAGCGGAAAAAGTTGATTAAAAAATTTCGGCAGTGGGTCGAGTTCTTAAAAACAATGGCTATAAATCGATCGACATAACATGGCTAAACAATACTCTTCCATTCGTCCTGGTAAAAATAATACTTACTATTAAAGTTCTAAAAATGTATGTTCTCAAACCTTTATTTCAAATTTTAGGCAGACGTATTGGTCATCCTACTGTTAATATGTTACGAGCCTTGGCGTGTGACCAATCAATATATTTTAAAACAGACATAACAGACTATTACAAATTTCTCCCACATAAATTAAAGTCGGCGATTAAAGATATACCCCCTGATTCACTTTATAAGGAGAAAATACCAATCACGAAAAAGAAATGGGACCACCTACAGGACTTAAAAAAGTTTTTACCTGCAGATTGTCATCTTTTTTATGATAATTTGTCTTATAAGAACTCATTTTTTACAGTTAACTTTTGATTTAATCCTCTTAATTTCATGAATTACTTACTTTTATTATTTAAACCTGAATTATTATAATAATTTCATTTTCAACTCAGTTTAAAAAAGGCCTAACTTAATTTTTCTTTTGAAAAATATCAATGAAAAAAAGGCCTATCTTAGATAACTTCATTAAAATAAAAATAAAAAATCTTTCAAGTGAGAAATAAAATGTGTTGCTGTTTTTTATGAAATATTGTATTAAAATTTTTGTTGTATCTAAAATTTTACGGATTTTATTAAGTTTTTTCCTTCTCCTGTAAAGTAATAAAAAATCGAGTTAGGCCTTTTTTATATTAAGCCATCGATATAGTCAAAACAAATAGGTTCTATTCGAATCATCGTCCGTAATTTTTTTTGTAGAGTCCTCTGTTTCAAGTGTGGGTCGGATTCCATGTTTTCTGTCATCCCTTTGAATTCCAGTTGGCAAGCGGTCAATTTATTTACGCAACGTATGTATAAGCGTACTCTGGTGAAATGCCGTACTCTGGTGTACCTACATAAAATCATCTATATTAGGAAACCCCATTATTTGTTTGATAGATTAGTTTTTTCAAGATCTAATAGAGGCTTGAGAACTAATAGCGTTAGATACCGCAGGCAGATATCTGAGAGACACTTTTACATCAATGCAATTCGTCTCTGGATTGAACTCCCAAACAACATACAATTACTAAGCGATGCTAAGCATTTCAAGACTGCAATAATTAAATTTTTGAATGAACATAATGCACATACGTAATTAATCAATCATATTTTTTTAATATAATTATAAATTTTGTTTTTAATAACATTTGTTATGTTAATTTATTTTTAACGTTATTATTTTGTATTTTCTTATATTTTGTTATGCCTATATCCTTAGCAGTACTATTAAATAAGATGATATCTTGTTGTACTGTATTTACGCCTGAATGAATAAATAAATAAATAAAGCGAGTTTTACTTCCGTCTTTGTATTTCGTTTGCTAAGAGGAACTAGCTTGCCGTTGTCCATAGCTGCCTGTTGTTTATTGCAGTTCGAATCTATTGGTTTTATTCCTAAGTTTCATATTCAAACAACAGATCAGAAAATTACGATCAGTGTGCTCCTTGTTTCAGTTTTTCTTTACTTGTCGGGTTTTTTCATATAAAATTTCTTAAAAAAGATTTTCTATTGGCAGTCAAGAACAGAAATTTGTTGCTTAAAATTCGATAAGTCTTGCCAGAGTTTATAGAAATATCGCGTTTAACTTCAATTTACCTTAAATTATCAATGATTGTGTATTTAATACTTCCTTTAACGATCCCTAGGAATCATTCTATCTCCGTATTACGAAAGCCAATGTTGTTCTGCGAAAAGTAGATTTATTTTCTATCTGGATTCTCCAAAGTTTGCCTATAAGTTCCATTCTATGATCAGTTTCATTATGTCGTCATCGCTTTTTTGTCGGGTTTTCTTATATTTCCTTTATAATTAAAAACTTAATGTTATCTTTGGGGCAAAGTAAAATGATAGCTTTTATAGCTTTTTTTTAATATTTTTGTACATTTAAACAAATAAAAATCATCAGAAAAACTCACAAACTGGCCCTCAATGAAACGTACTCTAGGCAATTAAAATTTAAAATAACACGAATAGCAATTGTTGCAGAAAAACTAAAAATAAAAATCAAATATTTTGTTTAATTAAATTATTTTATAATAAAATTTGTTTATGGCTCATGTATTTTTATAGATTTTTCACATTTTTTTTAATAAAAAAAGTATAAAAAAATTATTTGAATGAAATGCAGATAAAACAACGCAAATCAAATTATCTGTGTGTGTGTGTAAAAACTCACTCCCTTTTGAGGTTAAAGAGAATAAGAGTTAAGTGCTATTGTAGCCAGTGTTGAAAAATTCAGTACTTTAGTACTTTTTTCAGTACTTTTCCATTTCAAAAATACCGCAGTACCCCCGCGACTCTTTCAGTACTTTTTTATTATTACATATTTTATGTCTTACGCTTTTCGACTATTAATGCATTAGCAACGTAATGCTAACGGTAGAATTTGTCTTTAGCCCCGGTTAGCCAAACGGCCACGGAACGTACCTTCGTTTTTAGAATACAAAAAGCAATGAGAAAGCTTGCCGAACCGACAAATGATTTCGGTAAGCATTAACATTGCTCTTCATATGCTACAAACGAAAGTATGTTCTATAACGTTCCGTATGATTCGCGTACGAACACTACTATACTCACAAGAAGATTGTGTGTATGCTTTGCTTGTTGTCTTTCTCTTTCCTTTCTTCTTTGTTTGTATATGCAACAATAACAAAGGCTGTAAATTTTGATGAATGATTCGAGCCACTCGAATCACTTATAAGTATTATAAGTATTTTTCTAAATTTATGAATCAGAATGAGTAGGCGTATGAATCAAACACATTTCGAATGTTATGAGTTTGATGTCAACGTTGTACTCATACTCATTGTAACCTATACTTATAAATCAATGCTGTAGCGAGTACGAATGAATCAGAGTAGTTGAATTTTAATTCTGTTGATTCACTCATACTCAAAATTGCATGAGTGCTTATGAGTAGCGGAAAAACGATTCATTGCTGATCTCTGGTTCATACCCAATGTCAGACATCTCCAAAATAACGAAAAATGAAAAAAATATTCCTTCGGCGACCTCATTTTGTCAAAAACTCTGAGAATAAATAAAATTGAAATGAAAAGTTTCTCAAAAATCTGTCGTTCGGAGTCGACTTTAAACTGTAGGTCCCGCCACTCACGTATCAAATTAACGCACACAACATAAGCGGTGTGAGAATATAGGTCATAATCCTGATTGAAGGGTTGTAATGTATGTACTATGTATTTTTTTACAAAAGTACCATTTGATGCGAAAAAGTACTCTTTCAGTTATAGTTCAGTACCATTCCAAAATTTAAATTTTTCAACACTGATTGTAGCACACTGGGTCGTATACTTGATAGAGCGTAAATTGTTTGTTTCTCGTTTTATTACTCATACGCACTGGTGATGAATGCATTCGGTACAATTGTATACAGAAGAGTACTTACAGTGTTTACTTTATTTTTTTATTTTAAAAACTATAATTTGTTTACGGTTGTTATGTTGTTGTTGTTTTTGAAATAAAAAAATCTGTGAAAATTTAACAGCGCATTGTGTAAATCACTTTCATGGAATGTTAAATGAATGTTGGCTGACAAATTCAATTGTCTGCATCATTAATTTCAACGAATTTTATTACAGATTTACTAGCAGCATTCAAAATAGTTTAAATTTTAAATAAAATTGTTAAAGAGCAACTTAAATACTTATTGACCTTAACAAATAAGAAAATATGAGTATTAAAATTGATAGAAAGAAAATTTTAAAGGCTATTTAAGGCTAACTTCTTGTTTAGTTTGATTTTTGTAGGCTTCATATTCATATTTCAGTATTGCATTTAGCATACAACGGAAGCATTATAAATTCTCTTCTCGATTACTATGCAACATACATTTCGTTTGGCTTCTTAAATTAAATGACTAAAATTATGAAAGTTTTGTTTGAATTTTTTAATTTTATTTCATGATTTAAAATACTTCTAGAGTATTTGTTTAGCTATAAGAATAATTAAATGCAAGCTACAGAATGCTTTAAATAAACTGTTCCATATTCTTGTTCTTTTCTCATTTGAAAGGACCTTGTTTCCAAACATCTTGCCTTTAGAGCATCTTCATTCATGCGTTTATTTTAAATGGTTTTTGTAATTTTTTTTGCTTTTTAATAAAGAAATTCCTGTTGTGTTACAATTCAATTAATTTTGACTTTATGGGGGAGGACATTGTTTTACTCACACTTCTATAGGTGGGGAGGAAAACATCTTAAAGAAGTTTTACGTCTGGCCAAAGAAACTTTGCTATTAATATGAAAGACGGAATGGTACGCAAAAATTTACACTCATTGTAGTATAAAGATGGAATGTATTGTTTTTGGTAAAACATTCATTTGATATTTGAAGTTGTAGTTGAATTCCTTAGGTGTTTGGAATGCTTTTTTTTTAAATTATAATCCTAAAAATCTTAACAATAAGCAAAATTTTTCTAAGCTTTCGGGATTTGGTTTGTAATATATTCGAGACTGTGAAAGTTATAGCGTCGCCCTTGATGTAAATTGTCTCTGGAGAGAAATCCTAAAAATTATATAGTGACCTGTACTAAATTAAAAAGTGAAAACTTGCACTGTTGTGGTCAATGGCTTGCATTTTTTCGTTAATGATTTGCATTATTTTGATAGATGAGTGGCATTTTTTTGGTCGATGATTTGCATTTTCTTGGTCAATGACTTGCATTTTTATTATCGATGACTCACATTGTTTGTATCGACGACTTGCATTTCTTGGTCGATGACTTCCATTTTTTGTATCGACTACTTGCATTTATTGGTCGATGACTTCCATATATTGGTCGATGACTTACATTTTTTGGTAAATGACCTGCATTTTTTGGTCGGTGACTTGCATTTTTTGATCGGTGATTTGCATTTTTTTGGTCGATGACCTGCATTTTTTACTAGGTTAGGTTAGGTTAGGTTAGAGGACGTGTACTTGTCAACTGTGACAAGTGCAGTACCCGGAGGTCAAATTGACTCATTTTACAACGTCCTAGCTTCTCACACCACTCGTGTTGTGTGCGTTAATTTTATACATGAGTGGCGGGACCTACAGTTTAAAGTCGACTCCGAACGACAGATTATTGAGAAGCTTTTCATGGCAATTTTTACTCTCAGAGTTTTTGCCAGAAATCTGCTGAGAGGAAGTCACCGAAGAAATATTTTCATATTTTCGTCTTGATGTCTGACCTGGGATTTGAACTCGGGCCTTTCGTCTAATAAGCCAACACACTACCTACTAGATTACGGCGACTTCTGCATTTTTTTTACCAAATGTCTTCCATTTCTTGATCGATGTGGTATAGAGAGTATCCTATATTCGGTTATGGCCAACTGTATTTCATTGGATAATTTATAAGCAAATAAAAAAAAATTCGTAAATTAAAAATTCCAAATCAACAGGTGGTGATTTCTGATATTTTATGAAACTATAAACAATTCAATTAATTTGTAAATGGATTTTTTTTTAATTCATCTCTTCCTCAGTGGAGATTGACTTTGTTTTAAGAATTTATTTTTAAATTCTACAGGAAAAAAATTATTGCGATTCGTTTTTCGCTTTTTTCCGATTTGTTATTAAAATTCATGGGATTACAGAAATAAATATTAAAAGAGAATGAAAAAATAACGAAAGAGAAATAAAAATAATTTTTGTTTAAAAATATCTTTCCCTATTAAAATTGTAATTTTTCATTTTCAATTGCAGGCTTAAGAAGAGTATCATAAAACAGAAAACAGTGCAAATAACCGTTAGTTAGAGGATGTATGGGTGGGCATTATGAACATGAATTATGGCATTTTAAACTTGAGTGGCTAAATAAATGTTTCATCTCTATTAAAATGACAGCGAAGAATAATATTCATTGGCATTATCATCATCATCGTCTTCATAATTATTATGATAACAGTAAAGATGGTGAGTGATATGAATTTCAATGAGGAAGGCGTAGTGGTCACTGATAGAATATGAAAATAATTAAAAAATTAAATTAATTTAAACACAGAAAACTGTTTAATTTTGTTTGTTACCAGAGACAAAGGCAATTAATTTATTTGTCCAAAAAAATTTTTTTTTTTACAAAATCACTTAAAATATTAGAAAGGATTACTTGAGAACCCTCTGTTGAGATTTATTTTCTGCCTTATAAATAATTTTGCTTTTTACAGTGATTTAATATATAAGAGTTTATTTATACCATTCCATTCTATGTTCGCATGTATGATTATCCTGTATAAAATATTAAAATTCAATTTAAAAATACTTTCCTGACCACTTATGGTACTTTAATACCGTTCACATGTGCAGGATAATTAAATCCATTATTTAGTTATTGCATAATTCCTTATTGGCTTATATGATAAACATATCAGGGCATAGTGCTGCTTATCACCTCATCTCATATGCCTTCATTCACAGCTCGTTTTGGGGGAGGCAAAAATCACAATGTCATATTCGTATTAAGAACCATGACTGAGTGTCTGTCACAATTCATAAGCTAGACTGGACTACAACAACTTGTAAAGTTGATGCTGATAATCACACATAACTTTGCTTATTAAAAAGTTTTTCATTTTTATTGCATCATCAGTTTTTACATGGCACTGGGAAAGTAAGTTTTTAAAATTACCAACAGAATGCAAAACATTTGGAATTTTTAATTACATCTGAGGAATTTTTGCGTGAAAACTGTCAAAAACAAAAGAAGAGAAATTAAACGAATTTTGTCCATCAGATGTATTCTTTTGCTGGAAGCTATTTTTTTTTATTCAATAACCTATTTTCATACCCATGGGTTTCATTTAAAAACTCCTCAGTTTTATTTTTATATTTTTATATAAAAACTCCTGAGTTTTTTAACTGCCGAGTTTATGTTAAAAGTCCTGAGTTGTATTTTAAACTTTAAACAATCTCCCGAATATTACTTAAGATTCCCGAGTTTTATTAAAAAATTACGAGATTTACTTGAATACCCACAGTTTTATTTTCATACTCACGAGTTTTATATAAAAACTCCCGAGTTTTTTTAATTTTAATTTTAATTCCTCCCATTATTATTTAAAATTCCCGCTCTTTGTGAAAAAACACCGAAACTTATTTGAATATCCAGTGTTCTGTTTTTAACTCCGGATTCTTCCGAGTTTTATTTTCATACTCGGGAGTTTTATTTTTATGCACGTGACAATTAGGCAACTGTGATAACAGTAGGTTCTCACTTGACAACCTCTCAGATTTGTTTAGACTGCCAAAGCTCTCTCGCGTCATAAGGGTACCGCATCAGAGCTATATTTGTAGAAACTATAGAGCAGATAAATTGGCCAATCATGGCAATTAAAAATCTGCAAGCCTGTAGGTGACAATGAGGCATGGCCAGATCAAAGATTAAATATTTTTGCATGGAAAGTCTACTCAAACTTCTTCGAAGCATTATAAGCTAAGTTTTTAATGGGCATTTAACATTAACATTGAGCACTCATGCTAGACGTATGGAACGAGTATAGAAGTAAGAAGATGGAAGTATTCTTCTCCTACTGGGTATATTATATCGTAAAAGAAAGAAGCACTTGGGCTTCAACGATTCAGTTGAACTCACTGACTTTAAAAACTCTCTGGTTTTATTATGAGTTCCATGAATAGGAGGAAGATTCATTGTGTTATCCCAACGAGCTGCACTGGCCTCCGTGTACACATATTCCTTTTGGGAACAGTGAGTTTGTATATCTATATACTAAGATTTGTTTTTAAGCAAGGAGGGTTAAGAAAACCCCCCATACTATTGCAGCAAAACAATGTATTTTTTAACGCGAGAGTTTTATTTCTGATATTGGCATACTTTTTTTCAGCATTGTCTGGTATTTAATTTTTTATTTATTTATTTCCTTCTATAAACGTTTTCTATTATAATTAGAGACCAAATATTACGACGTGAGCTATTTAAACACCATTAAAGTAATTATAAGCGAAACATTTTTAATTCATACATTTTTTTTCCTTAAAATTCTTGGAAATACTGAATAATAAAACCTAGAAATTTCCCACATATGTTTAAATGAAAAAGAAGAAGAAAAAAAAATAATAAAACGAAAAATAATTCTCATTAAAACATGTTATCCAACATGTATTCAAAACTATTTAATTTGAAATTAAATATTTACGGAGAAAAAATAGAAAAAAAATTCGTATTTTTTGTATTTTTCAAATTCCATATTTTATGTCATTGATTCGAACGAAATTTCACATTTAACCACATCAATACATTGTGGACATTGTGTGTGGGTGGTGGTGGTTGGCTGGCCGGGTAAAATAGAAATTAAATAAATTGGCCATTGGACTGGCTGGCTGACACAAATGCCAATAAACGCATGTTTAAATATGTGAAAAAAGTTTTAATTTTTTTTGTCCAATTATTAGAGATTTTAAGAATTTAGCAGCCACATTTGAAATATTTATTGGATTAATTTCTCTCATTTTCTCTTAGGACTTAAATTTTTTCTATTATCAATGAATTGAATCGAATTTTAAAGAGTTTTTTTTTATACTTGAATGGTGTTTTTTGTAGGTTAGGTTAAATTGGCAATCGTTTTAAACAGCATAGCCTACTCGGGTCTTAAAAGGTATCTTTGTAACACCGATATTTCATATTCCGTCATATAATTACAACTCCTGGTTGCCATATTAAAGTCGCAGTAGTCGCATGTTAACTGATTGGACGTGAGCTCGTAGAACAAACTCCAGGTCAGACATCTCGAACAAGACGAAATACCAAGCGCCGGACAATGGTTGACATAATAATCGAGAGTGTTTATAGAGGCCTGTGTTCAATTATAACTTCAAAAGGTTCCTGTAATTTTTTTCAAGATTTTTATTTTTTAGCTCGCGATTTTTATTTATCTCGGGAGTTTTATATTTCTACAAAATTTTATGCCATATAGACTTTTTACTTTTGTAAAAAGTATTTTCTACATTCTTTTTAAATCAATTCATCAAATAGTATTCTTTAGGTTAGGTTAGAGGACGTGTACTTGCCTGAGTTCGAATCTCAGGTCAGACATCAAAACGAAAAATATTTCTTCGGCGACTTCCTCTCAGCAGATTTCTGGCAAAAACTCTGAGAGTAAATAAAATTGCCATGAAAAGCTTCTCAATAAAATTTGTAGTTCGGAGTCGACTTTAAACTGTAGGTCCGGCCACTCATGTATAAAATTAACACACACAACATGAGTAGTGTGAGAAGCTAGGACTGAAGGGTGCGGGCTTCTTGGGGACGATTGCTGTAGACTGTCTAATGGTGAAGGTATAGCACTGGCCATTTTATAGTCACCTAGCAGCAACTCGTTTCCTTGCCTTTCGCATCTTGAGATGTCCACAAACACTACTCCCTCTCTTCCACCTTCCTATAACCCATTTTCCTAAAAACCTGCACAATGAACTGCATGAGTAGGGGCCATCCCCTGAGTGCTGGTTTCACCAAAAAAAAACTGTGACAAGTACAGTACCCGGGGGTCGAATTGACCCATTGTACAACGTCCTAGCTTCTCACACCACTCATGTTGTGTGCGTTAATTTTATACATGAGTGGCGGGACCTACAGTTAAAAGTCGACTCCGAACGACAGATTTTTGAGAAGCTTTTCATGGCAATTTTATTTACTCTCAGAGTTTTTGCCAGACATCTGCTGAGAGGAAGTCGCCGAAGAAATATTTTCATATTTTCGTTTTGATTTCTGACCTGGGATTTGAACTCGGGACTTTTGTCTAATAAGCCAACACACTACCTACTAGACTACGGCGACTTCATAGTATTCTTTATTTTTTAGACTGCGAGCTTTTAGTTTTAGTTTTTTTTTTATGTTAGAATTTAAGGCTCGCAAGTGTTTTATACTAGGCTGACGACAAATTCATTACAAAATTATTGAAAAGTATTTTTTTAACTCACGAGTTTTATTTTGTAGAATGCAATTTCTAAATGTTATATAATTAGGTTTTCAAATCGTCAGAGTTTCCTAGGCTTTTATAAGCATTCTATACATTAAATAGTATATGCTGCTAATGCATTTTGCTTAATCGTTATATTTTAACCTATTTCGATCATGTTACATTTTCCGCACCCTGGCAATGTTAAGCTGAATTTGACTGAATGCCGTCCATGCATTAGAACGTTTATTGCTGCTTATCTCCACATTTAAGTTTTTAATGCATTTCAATTATTGTTTTTCTATTATTACTGGACAACAGCATAAATGAATGAATAAATGATTGAATGCATGAATAATTACAATCAATTTTGAATGTTTATTTTTATTGTTCATTTTTAATGCCGGCCTGCCTTCCCCAGAATTTATATTGATTTTCATGTCGAGTGTGTGAGGTTCTGTGACTTTAGCGTTTTATTATAGACGTTTATGGTGGCATTAAATGGAAATAAATTTATGATTAATAATGTTTTTGTGTTGAAAATCAACAAATTATTCAGTCATTTATTTATTTATTTAGTTTTTAGTTTTTCTTGTTTTGTTTTTTTTTTTTCTCTGAAAAAAAAAAAAATAAATAAAATAAATGACATGTGCATTAATTTGTAGGCCATAGTTAAAATTGAAAAAAAAAAAAAAATACATAAAACCAGTGGTGTTGTGCTATTTTTTTTTTTACCGGAACGCGTATACATATATAATTATATAGACAGGGCCGATCCTGGGTAGGCGGCTCTGTGCGGTCTCATGTCCCAACGACGGGGGTGATTTTCCATGATAATCCTGGCGGCGGCGTTTTTTTTTTTTTTTTTTAGGTCTCAATCAAATCAGCAATTCTTTTTAAGTTTTTTTTTTCAAAACGATATCATCAGAAATCATCTTTAGTTCCGGAACGCATTCCTGTCCAAAAAGGAAGTACCGGAACGATGTTCCGGAGCGTTCCGGCTCGACAACACCACTGCATAAAACGTGTGTTTCAGGATGCCCTACATGAAATGATGGTGATATATGCTACAACTAGAAGTCGCCGTAGTCTAGTAGGTAGTCTGTTGGTTTATTAGACGAAAGGCCCGAGTCCCAGGTCAGACATCAAAACGAAAATATGAAAATATTTCTTCGGCGACTTCCTCTCAGCAGATTTCTGGCAAAAAAAACTCTGAGAGTAAAAATTGCCATGTAAAGCTTCTCAAAAATCTGTCGTTCGGAGTCGACTTTAAACTGTAGGTCCCGCCACTTATGTATAAAATTAACACACACAACATAAGTGGTGTGAGAAACTGCGGGCTTCTTGGGGACGATTGCCTGTTGACTGTCTAATGGTGAAGGTATAGCACTGGCCATTTTATAGTCACCTAGCAGCAACTCGTTTCCTTGCCGTTCGCATCTTCCCCCTTTCCACTTTTCCTAAAAAAAACCTGCACAATGCACTGCATGAGTAGGGGCCATCCCCTGAGTGCTGGTTTCATAAAAAAAAAACTACAATCGTACACTTTAGTGTAATTAAAAAAATTTTTTAAACTAAAATTTAATTTTTAAATTCTTTTTTTCATATACTTTTGTTACTGACTATCCTAAGCTGTTCAGCATGTAATGTCATTATTAATTTTAATATTTTATTTTTATTGTCTTCCAGAGCCATGTCATCAATAGTTCAAGTTTAATTCGTGTAATAATAACAATCGATTACTACCTATGTTATCGGTTTCAAAAAGGGTGAGTATTCTTTCTATTTCTATATATGCAATGAATGAAATATTCAAACGTGTAGAATTAATGACGATCATTATTATTATTATTATGGGGGTCTTTCTAATGCGTTTAATGATGTAAATTACTAACCATTAAATATTTACACACACACACACGTGCATACATACTTTGCAACAAATAATAGTAATTTTTGCCTTATTTACTCTAATGGTTACACTGTATAACTGTGTATCACTGTAATTCCTTGTTTAATTCCTCGCTCGAAATGTAAGAGGATGTGAGAGGATGTGAGTGAGTGAGTATTTTCCCCAAATGGGAATGTGAAATTAAGTCTGCCTGTTTAATGGTTTAATGGTTAATAAAAATTGTTGTTATTTTTGGTTTTGTTTTGTATAGCTTCTGTTTTGTTATTGTTTATACAGAACATCATTAATTAAGTTTACATGGTTTAATATTGTTAACAGTTGTTGTTATTGTTCTTGGTTTTGTTGTTGTTGTGGTCTTTACCATACATTTTTATAAAAGTTTCCATAATACATATACATTTAACTTTTATCTGCCTGGTGAATACAGATTAGTAACGAATTTTGTTGATTTAATGTTTAAATTTAATTTGTAAATTAAGAAACTTGCAAAAAGTGGTGGGTGGACTTAGAAAGGTGTCCCATTTAAGAAATTTATCAACAGAGTCTTTGCCAGCAAAAACTCTCACAACATGGGTGATATGACAAGCTAGGTTGTAATTCTGACTAAAGGGTTGTAATAACCAATTAAGCATGTAGCAAAGTTGATGTTCGTCAGGTATTTTCATTTCATTTTACTACCTTTCTATTCGGGTTGGGGTTTCTTTTTATTTCGTTGTGTAGTTTTGTTAAGAAGAAGCAAGTTCTAAAATGCTAGAGTTGCCATTTGTCATTTTCTAGTAACAACGTTCTGTGCAAAGGTATTGAGTTTTTTATTGTGTGTAGTGGTGAGAAAACGTGCTTATTGAGTCCCAGTTTCACGTTGCGCTTACTGAGTTCCAACTGCAAATACGAGTATAACTTCGCTTATATTTCCTTATAAATTTTTGATCGGGCATGATATTGACTTTGTTGTTTGTAGACACCATCAAGTATTCCAGAAAACTGTATAAATTGTAGATTGATGACACATCGAAAAGGATTAACAGAGCGTAATACTTTATGTTTGTTTACTTTGTGTAGCTCTCTAGATACAGGAAATTTTACTTCGCTGAATAGAGGTTGAATAGAGGTTGTTCTTCTAAGTTGTCGAATGCTATACTTATTAAATTTACAATAAAAATAGGCGAACCTTGAAAGGCCACACGTTTTAGGCGAAAATTTTTATATTTCCCTGTTTAATAAGCCCAGGGAATATTAAAAGAATATAAAAATGTAGCGAAGTATGCCTCCTCCTATAGAGGAACAAAAAAGATTTATTCTCTATTAATTTAATAATTTATTTATGTGGCCATAAATACAATCAAAAAAAAAAAAAAAAGAGAACCACAAGAAGAAGAAGAAGGAAGAAAATTTCTTTCTTAAATTTTATTTGCTTTCAAAATATGCACTTGAGACAATTTTTCTTTTCTTTTTCAATATGAAAAATGTATAAAAAAATAAACGAAAGCAAATCCATAAAGGACGATTTCTCTTCTGTCTCTATAATGGCAAAGTAAAACTATGTATTTCATTTGAAGAATTATTTGTTGTTTTTGCTTTGCAAGTGGTCAGGACATATTGGAGGTGGCGTGTACAAAAATGAGTTTTGTTGGACAGTTTAAAATGTAGAAACCGAAAATAAATCAAATGTTTAAGTAATTCAAATAATAAAATTTATATTTTGTAATAAAAGAAGGAAAACAACTTAAGGAAGAAACGTAAACTTAAGAATTGCTAAAGTCCATCAAAAAGTATGAAACACATTTGTGGTGTGTACGAAGAAAAGTTGACCAGTTAAAATAATTTTTTGCGGGTTCTATTTGTACCCATAAAAGCATTATAAATAAATTGAATTAAGTTGAGCATTATGTTCCAGCCTTTACTGATTAACAGCAAATGAAGCGACAAAACTCATTGCGAACGTATCAATGTAGTTGAGTGCCACAAGAGCATTGGGGTATGGTCCTGCCAAAATTTTGGGTATAGTTCACCTGGACATCACTGTTGACTGTACAATGCCATGAACCTACATTTGTTCTTGGTCTTAAAATGAAAATACCGTACAGCTTCCATTACCATAACGATATATAGTCGTCGTCAAAGTATACATTGACACTAGTAGTAGTAGTATGTAGATGCAGGCGGATCTTTGTGTCCGCAGCAAACGAGACATTTGTAGGTTAAGAAAAGTCTTGCTACTGTGAATAAAAATCTGTTCAAAAAACCCATTTTTCTTCAACACACTTTATTACCAATATAGAGAGCTATAGAGGCCGTTGTCATCCTGTTGAGTACATTTGCCTTTTAGGTTAGTTTTATATTCAAAATAAACCCTATAACGCACAGCAATTTTCATTTTTAAATTAAACTAATGAATCTCTATAGTCCACAGTACTTCACATATTACTTTGTCTGTATCGATTATTATCGATTTCATATCATGAAAATTAGTGACAAATTTATGAAATTCCAATCATTGTATTTCTATTGTATTGCATTGTATTGTATATGTATTTGTATTGGAGTAGGGTATACAATTTGTATTCATAATAAATTTTATTAAATAAGACAGACTGTAATAAATATAATTGTGTGCGTAAGTCTGTCTCTCTCTCTCTCACTCTCTCTCTCCCTTCCTGGCATATTTATTATGCTATGTTGCTGGCTTTATTAAAACTCTCTTAATAAATAGCTAAGCAATTATGTATGTATGTATGAGTGTGTGTGTGTGTGTGTCTGTGCTTAAGTAAATAAAACAGTCCTTTATTTTATGCATACATACATATGTCTGTATGAGTAAGTAATTGTAGATGTTTTTATTAAGTATGTATACTTAAAAAAATACACACAAGCACATCCAAAATTATTATGATTATTACGAAAAAAAAAAAAAAAAAATAAGGAAGAGAAAGAAAGAGAAAAAGACACAATAAAATAATGATAAAATATGATAATATTTGTTACCTGATACCATCTCCTTCAATTTAATGCTTTCTTTCCTGTTTTTCATTCTTTCTTTTTTTGTATTACCTTCTGTTGAATCATGAATTGCAATAAATTTTCTACAGGGTATTTAATTCTGTTTACATGCTTAATTTTAATTTTGTTTGGTTGATTGCTTTAACTGTTACTTAACTACATTACACCTACCAACAATCAATTGCTTTAGCCGCTAATCGCCACACGTATTTAAAATCTATGCATAAAAAAGTGTAGTTTCGGGACCGAATTGTTTTTGAATATTTTTTTTTGATGGCATATTATGTCTTTATGCTTTTTTAGATATTTTGTCAAAGGAGTGAGTTAAATCCTAGCCACTGAAGTAATACAATTAACGTGCATGAATTTAATAAAGATAAATTGAATTATATATATTTAAGTAATGTTAAAATTTTTATTTGGAACCTTTTGGTAAGGCATTATAGGACAAAAAAAAGCTTTTGTCCTCAAACACGGTCCTTCGAACCGGATCTTACTGGTTAATTTGGAATAATCGCACTGCTTGTTATCACATTCAATTATGTCTCAAACAGGCTCGAATGAGCAAACACCTCCTCATAATAGTGGCGATGGTGGATCAATTCATACCAAAGAACTTCAACGTAGCGGCTGTATTAAACGACTCACAGATGAAGTTACCAACATATCGAGTTACCATTCCTTTTCATCCCACCAATTGGAGGTAAAGCTGTCACTATTAGAGCGACAGTTGGAGTATTTTGAAAGGCTTCAGAGTCAGCTTGAATCTTTAGATGAATCACAGTTTGGTCAAAATCACCGCACAATATTTGAAGAGGCTTATTTCAAACTAAAATCAGAAATTCTTGAACGCTTATCAATCCTTCGTCAAAATTCAAATCAACCATGTATGAGTAGCACACAATTTCAACCAACTACAACGCAATCTTCCTTGAAGCCTCATCTTCCAACATTACAACTTACAAAATTCAGTGGAAATTATAATGATTGGACTGAGTTTTTTAATATGTTTTGCACATTAGTTCACGAAAATTCTGATTTATCACTCATATCTAAATTTCAATATTTGCGGTCATGCTTAACTGACGGTGCAGCAAGATTAATTCAGTCGTTAGATATAACACCGGAGAATTACGACCAAGCTGTAGAAATTCTCAAGTCACGATATGACAACAAAAGGCTTATTTTCCAGTCTCATATAGATACAATTTTTAATATAAAGGAACACTCAAGTCCAAATATGAACGAGGTAAGAAACTTAATCGATTTAGTAAATGCAAATATTCGAGCTTTACAATCAATCGCTTCTCAAAAACAAATTTCTGATGGAATTATATTACATTTGATTACTTCTAAACTCGACCCTGATACGCAAGCAAAATGGGAGGAAGAAGTTTGTTCAGGCCGAAATGAAGGGTCTTCACACCAAACTCTATCCATTCCAAACTGGAATGATCTTTCAAAATTTTTAGAGAAAAGGTGTAAAACTTTAGAAATCGTTTCTAGATCTATGTCATCAAAGCAATTAACTGGTTCGCATGGGCGGCCCATGAATAATAAAGTGTCTTCAACTTCAATGAAATACAAAATGTCATCACACATCGCAACAAACCAAAAACCAACAACATGCTGCTTTTGCAACAGCAGCCCCTCCCATAATGCTTTTCAATGTAAAAAATTTATTGAAATGTCCACATATGATAGATTTCGAATTGTAAAGAGATTAAATTTATGTATAAATTGCTTGGGATTTAATCACGTAGCTAGCTCATGTCCATCAAATAAAAAATGTCAACACTGCAGTGCAGACCACCACACACTTTTGCACAGAGATCAAAATCGTCAGGTTTCATCCACCATCAACAACCAGCTTACAACTATATCCAATGGAACTGAGACACCTGTTACACTACAAGCACTTAAAGAAAATAGTCAAATTATATTAGGTACTGCCAGGGTATGGCTACAAGCGCAAAATGGAAGATGTATCCAGGTTCGTGCACTTTTGGACTCTGGATCTCAATTACATTTTATCACTGAAAAAATCGCACACTACTTACGAGTTCCACGTAATAAAGTTAATATAAAAATAACAGGTATTGCCAACAAATCATCCGATGCTTTTAACAATTGTCATCTTACAATAAAATCAGCTACGAATGAATACTCCACACCCCTCACAGCAGTTATAATTCCATCCATAACATCATATCAACCACAAACGACTGTAAACTTTGAAAATTTTAATATACCAGGTAACATTAAATTAGCTGATAAATATTTTTACAAACCTGGCCCCATTGATCTACTCATTGGAGCTGAGCTCTTTTATGAAATGTTAATGGTCGGGCAAATTAAAAACGAAAACTTTCCAATTTTGCAAAAAACCACGTTAGGCTGGATTGTGACAGGTGCAGCTAACAAAAATAAAGAAGAAACTAATAACAAAACAAAAATTGATAATTCGAACATATCATCGAGTATGATGTCATCAAATCTTAACTCACCACGGTCATCAGTCAATAATCAATTAAACACTAAAAACATATCAAAACAAATATCAGCTGTGTCATTCTCATTTGTTTGTTTACACAGTTCAGTAAAACCATTATATACAACACTCAACAACTCAAGTGAGCAACTTTTAGAAAATATGTTAGAGCGTTTTTGGAATATTGAACAACCAATTTTTGATAATTTTCGTACTGCTGAAGAGGAAGATTGCGAAAGGTTTTTTGAAGAGACTACCACAAGGTGTCCTGATACAAATAAATTTATAGTCAGACTTCCATTTAAAACAAGCCCACAAGAACTCGGATCATCAATTCAAGTTGCAACAAATAGATATTATTCATTGGAAAAAAGATTACGTTTTAATGAGCATATTCAAAAACAATATTCTGACTTTATTAATGAATATATATCTATGCATCATATGGTAAGGATAGCTCCAGAAATCAATTCAAATTTCAATTATATACCGCATCATTGTGTAATCAAACCAGACAGCTCGACGACTAAACTGAGGGTTGTCTTCGATGCCTCATGTCGCACCTCCAACGGGTTGTCACTAAATAATATTTTACGTGTAGGACCTACTCTTCAAGATGACATTTTTTCAATACTGTCAAGATTTCGGTTCCATAAATACGTGCTTGTTGCAGATATCGCCAAAATGTACAGGCAGGTCTGGGTTAACGAAAATGATGTACATTGGCAGAGTATTGTATGGAGAGACAACCCTACTGACACACTTTCAACATATGTTTTAAAAACTGTTACATATGGTACTAGTTGTGCGCCGTATTTGGCTGTAAAATGTCTTCAAGTGTTAGCACAAGAATATACATCAGAATATCCTATAGGTTCTAAAGTTACTTTGAGAGACTTTTATGTAGATAATTTGATGACCGGCGGAAACAGTATCGATGAAGTGATCGAAATAAAACGTCAAACAACACAATTATTAAAAAAAGGTGGCTTCCCACTACGAAAATTCGCTGCCAACCATGAAGATATTTTACTAGGTGTCCCAATTTCTGATAGGGAAGAAGTTGTGAAGGTCGATGATTCAGAATATATAAAGACTTTGGGTCTTAAATGGTTACCACAAAAGGATAATTTTAGTTATGTGTCCAACCAACAAGATGAGCGTAAATTTAAGATCACCAAACGAATAATCCTGTCCCAAACCGCAAGTGTTTTTGATCCCTTGGACCTAGTCAACCCAATCGTCGTAAGATGCAAACTACTACTACAAAGAATATGGTCCCTAAAGCTTCACTGGGATGAAACAGTACCTCAAGATATAACAATAGAATGGTTTGATATACAAAATCAATTGAAATTGATTACAAAAATTCAATTGCCCAGGTATGTTCATTTTAATACATATACTAACATTCACGCATTTGCAGATGCAAGTTCTAAGGCTTATGGTGCATGTATATATGCAGTTACAGATGAAAAATATTCTTCACTTTTGTGTTCCAAATCACGTGTTGCTCCTTTAAAGATTATTAGTCTGCCAAGACTTGAATTGTGTGCAGCTCTACTACTAACGCAACTTTTAAAATCAGTACTTAAAACACTGCCTCAACAACCTCAGCGAATAATATGTTGGTCCGACTCAACTATTGCGTTATGTTGGATATCTGGAATTTCATCACGTTGGAAACCTTTTGTAAAGCATCGAGTTGAGAAAATCAAAAATAATATTTCATGTGCAGAATGGCGTCATATTCCTTCACAAATGAACCCAGCCGATTTGCTATCTCGTGGCGCATCCGTTAATACTCTTGTACAAAACAAAATGTGGTTTCAAGGGCCTGAATTTCTACTACAAAATGAGTCTTTTTGGCCAATTGTTCCTCATACTTTTCCTGAAGAAGCAAATTCTGAAGTTCGAAAGGCAGTTTTAATAATCACGAAACCCACTCAAGAAGAAAAGGCCTGTATACTGTCAAATCACAAGTATGTTAATAGTTATGAAAAACTAATAAGAATATTTGCCTATGTTGTCCGATATACTTCTGCCTTTATCTTAAAACAAAATCCTAAAACTGGTCCATTTGAAGCTGATGAATTAAAACAATCCTTTGAACTAATATGTCGATTAATCCAAACTCAAGCATTCGCTAAGGAGCGTCAATATCTAGAATCTAATAAACCAATCAATAGCCAATCTAAATTGTTCATGTTATCACCATTTGTTCATAACGGTCTAATTAGAGTAGGCGGCCGACTAAACAACTCCATATTGCCATTTTCAGTAAAACATCCCATAGTACTACCATCATCACACAAATTTGTACATACAATAATCGAATATAATCATCGCAAAAATCATCACGCAGGAGCCCAAACTTTACACAACATTCTTCGTGAAACTATGTGGATAATTAGAGCTAAGCAAACAATCAGACAAGTAATTCACAATTGTCTTCTATGCTATAGATTTCGTCCCATAGCCCAGCAGCAAATAATGGGAGCTCTTCCAACTGATAGGGTAAGTCAATTTTATCCATTTGCAGTATCTGGTGTTGACTACTGCGGTCCATTTTTTATAACACAACAAATACGTGGTAGAGCAGCACTGAAGGTGTACGTAGCAGTGTTTATTTGCTTTTCCGTCAAAGCAGTTCACCTCGAATTAGCGTCAGACCTAACAACAAATTCATTTATTGCGGTGCTAAAACGATTTATTGCTCGAAGAGGACGATGTTCTACAATATATTCCGACAATGCGACCAACTTTATAGGCGCCAATAAAGAATTGAAGGAATTATTACAACATTTTTTATCGGAAAATCACAAAAAAGTAGTATATGACAGCTGTCTTCAGGATGGTATACAATGGAAGTTCATACCACCGCGCTCGCCACACTTCGGTGGCTTATGGGAAAGCGCAGTTAAACAGGCAAAGCACTACATTCGAAGAGCCGTTGGTCACCATATCCTTACCTTTGATGAACTTCATACAGTGTGTTGTCAAGCAGAAGCTATAATCAATAGCCGACCTTTAATTCCAATATCAAGCGACCCCAATGATTTACGTCCACTTACACCAGCTCACTTTTTAGTAGGACGCCCTTTAAGCACAATTTTAGAACCGTCTATGACTAATATTAATCCTGCCTCTTTAAAAAGGTACCACATTATGAGATGGATTCATCAAGAGTTTTGGGACCGTTGGCGTAAGGAATATTTAAAAACTCTACAACAAAGAACAAAATGGGCCACTATGCATACTAATATAAAGGAAAACGACCTGGTACTGATTCAAGAGAACTCCACACCACCACTAACATGGCCACTCGGGCGAATAATAGAAACATATCCAGGCAACGATGGTCAAGTACGAGTAGCACTAGTAAAAACAGCTGATGGTGTATTCAAAAGGGCTATAGCAAACCTCTGCAAACTTCCTATAGAGAGAGAACTAGAAGACAATTTTGGAAACAACGTTTCCAAGGAGGGGGAGAATGTTGAATCATGAATTGCAATAAATTTTCTACAGGGTATTTAATTCTGTTTACATGCTTAATTTTAATTTTGTTTGGTTGATTGCTTTAACTGTTACTTAACTACATTACACCTACCAACAATCAATTGCTTTAGCCGCTAATCGCCACACGTATTTAAAATCTATGCATAAAAAAGTGTAGTTTCGGGACCGAATTGTTTTTGAATATTTTTTTTTGATGGCATATTATGTCTTTATGCTTTTTTAGATATTTTGTCAAAGGAGTGAGTTAAATCCTAGCCACTGAAGTAATACAATTAACGTGCATGAATTTAATAAAGATAAATTGAATTATATATATTTAAGTAATGTTAAAATTTTTATTTGGAACCTTTTGGTAAGGCATTATAGGACAAAAAAAAGCTTTTGTCCTCAAACACCTTCCTTTCATTGAATCTACCTCTATCACTACCAGTACCCTTACACATGCCGAAATTTGTTTCTTTTTTCCTACAGGCATGTGTAATTTTTCTGGTCTCCCTGTGTACGTATGTACATATACTGGGGCATATTTAATGTTATTTTAATGCTTTATAGTCAGCATACAACCATTCATAATTACTGCTTGGAAATGTAATGTAAATGTATGAGGTGAGAGGTGGGAGGAGGGGTTGTAATATGTAGTAGAAAAGGAAAGTTAAACATGAACCTGTAAACCTTATGTTGCTATTATTAAAGGAAAAAACAAATAGAAGCCTTTTTTGTGATTAAATAACTCTCAACTGATTGCCTGTCTGCCAGCCTGACTGTCTGTCAATTTCTATGCCCAAATACCTGTCTGAATGTCTTGCTTCTTGGGACATGAAAAATTGTCATTTAAAAAAGATAAAAAAAGACAAACGACAGAGAAAGAAAAGCAAAATAATAAGGCCATTATAGTGTTGGTTAGAGTTGGGCTCATTATATTCCAATTTCGTTTTAATTTCGTTTCATTTTTAGTTTTTAAATCTTTTAATTTTAATTTTAACACGATATGACGACGACTCCTTTTTAATTACCAAAGAAAACGAGACAAAGGCAATCATGGTAATGTGTGGTTGGATGAGAACGAAGGACACAATTACAACCGGAGTAATTAAATGAAGGAATTTAAAGCCATATGCAGTCATTTTTATTGAATTTAAAGCTATTTAAGGCTTACCATATACATGCTGGGCTTCTATTGAATTTCATTTATGATTTAAGATTTCAAATTGTGTTTGTCATCACAACATCGTACATATGTATGTATGTACATGAGTGTCATTAATATTAAAAATTGTTTCTTATTTGAAATAAAATTCTAAAATTCTCTCATTTTATAAGTGCTACAAGGACAATAATGACTATGCAACAAACAGATCTTATTTTTTGATATTTTTATCCGTAATGAAGAAATAAAAACTTTGGAAGGAAAGGAAACAAGAGGTGTCGCAACAACTAACTTTAATGGTGATTTGAAATGACTTTGTTTGAGTAGAGCGTTAGCATTGCTCTTGCATCTAAGTTCAAGAAACATACAAGTCATCACCTTTTGACTTTGGAATTAGGCGTACTTTTTGGTACTTGTTTTGTATATGAAACTGCTTTGGAACTCGAATATATATATGTATGTACATACATAATTGGTCATTACAACCCTTTAGTCAGAATTACGACCTAGTTCCTCACACCACTTATGTTGTGTGCGTTAATTTCTATACATGAGTGACAAGATCTACAGTTTAAAGTCGACTCCGAACGACAGATTTTTGAGAAACTTTTCATGGCTTATATGTTTTTACCAGAAATCTGCTGAGAGGAAGTCGCCGAAGAAATATTTTTTCATATTTTGTTTAGGATATGTCTGACTTAGAGTTTGAACCGCGGCCTCACGTCTAATAAGTCAACACACTGTCTACTAGACCGCGGCGACTCCTCGGAACTCGAATATACTGAACAGAATGAAAAAAGTTTCTATTGGGTCTCCATGCTTGCAATAATTTATTGGAGGGATATTGAAGTCTATGATACAGAATAACTCAGTGGATTCCTACATACGGTTACTTGGTGTGGTAAGATTTTTTTGGAAGAACAAGTAATTTTAACTTGATACGATGGATATAATGAATCGCTTGCTTTATTATTGCTGGTGCACTGCGTAGTAGTGCGCATAGGCAGAACAAGTAATATCAACCTGAAACGCGAATATTGTTACAGGTACACTACGTATCTCATCAACGTCGACGCTAAAGAGAATTTTTCCACTAGAGCTCTGCTAACCAGCGTTTGCGGTCGACTGGACAATAGCACGTATTGAATATTGGTGACTTTAAGATCCTGGCGGATTTGGGAACCTTCAGGAACATCACAACGACTTCTGGAGAAAGGTCTGAAAATCCATTCCGGAGGAGAAGAGTGGACGAAAGCATCTACCAGTTTATTGCAGAATTTTTCAGATTGAAGTATCGGCCATATGGGCTGCAGTGATGATTATTAAGAATGAAAACATCTTCAGAAGAGATTTTACTACACTTTCCGATAGCCAAGTGACAGTTAAGGCATTGGAATCTAATACAACGACCTACTGAGACGGTCTACAAATGCCGCGAAGTTCTCAATGTGATGGCAAAGCGATATAATCCGTGCCCAGTATTAATAATGCATTAATAGATTTGAATACAGGCAAAATAGCATGCTTAACGTAGTTACCGGAGTCATTACCGGAGGACATTGCACAGTGTACGATTTAGCCATTCTAGGTAGACAAAATTAAATATCTTGGAAAACAATTATGCTAGACTTATGAATTTTGGTACAAGGTGTTACTAGGCCAATATGAACCATTGCCAAAAATATGGGCGACATTGGACCACTGCCACGCCCACTTCCCATACAACTGAAAAATTTATTTTTGATATTATTCGCGAAGGATAATCAAAAAGTAAAAAAGTATGAATGATAATGTTTAAAATAAATAATAAAGAGGTAGAAATAACAATTAATTTTGATTTATTAATTTTTTTTTTAATTTTTTATTAATTTTTAAATAATTTCATATGTACATAGTACATATAAATTAAAGTATGAATAAAATATTAAAAGAAATAGTTTTCTTCTGTTAATTTTGGAAATTTCAATAAATGTAGAACTTCTGGGGTCAATGCAGCTTTTTTATATACAGGAGGTCTTCGCAAACTGTTTATATATGGATCAGATGTTACTAAAAGTCTGTTTATTAAATCTTTGTTGGTGTCAGTTCTTGAAATTTTACGAGTGAAACATTCCCGATAATTTCGTTGGTGTTTATTTCTGGCTTCCAAGGCCTCCTCTGACAATTGCCCAATGGGAAGGATGCACGTATCAATAATTTGCTTTGAATGGTATAAAACTTTATGGACAGTCACCGGCATACAGTACCACCAATATTCTTTCAAATATAGGTTTCTGGTTTTATCTGCATACTCTTGAAATTATAGGATATGCAGAAGCCGTAGACTCTAATAAAATGTGATATGGAAGACAAAACATCTTCAAGAGCTAAGCATAATCTTGATAAAGTATGATCAAGTAATGATTGCAAGTTTACTTCGGCAGAAATTTCGTTAACTTTTATTTTTTCTGGGTAGCATAATAATTTTGCCTTTTGAACTAAATCATAACATGTATATAATTTGGGGTATAAATGTTGCACATGATTTCTCATTGAACGATATGCGTTTGTCGATAAATTTCTATCGATCATCATTGCAAGTGCTTCTTGTGGAGACAAACTTTTCACAATTTCAGTAGATATTCTGGCTTTTTTTATATTGGTACCTCTCTGAGGTGAGGTATTAAAAAGTTCACTTACTATACTTGCAGAATCTCGTTTACCTGTTGACCGCATTTTTTTTCGGCTGCCAAATATAGCTCTTCAGTACTTACTGACTTCAAGACTTCTTTTGCTCTTCTTGCCTTTGTTTTTTGGGAACTTTCATTGAACGCCTTTAATGGTCTTCCAGCTTCCAAATTTTCTTTTGGTTTCTTATAAATAAACTGAGAAATTTCAATGCTTGTACTTAACCAGTTATCATAGCGACTTATAAAATCACGTTTCGTTCGGTTTACCGCTTTCCACCTTAGCTTAAATCTTTTATACACATTTTTTACAAAACTTTCTAATTGCTCATAATCAATATGAGAATTAGAACCACTTCTTATTTTTCCACAAATATAGTTTACGGAAAGCCTTTCATTTTCGGGTGATTTAAGCCATATGTCAAAAAGTTTGTGATATGTGGTGTTATCACTCATTATTTGTTTTTTTTCTTTATCCGGCAAATCTCGGCAGATAATTTTATATGTGCCTTAAAGTAGACACTTCCGGTGTTCGTATAACACTAATTTGGTGTTGATCCGGTGTGAACCAAAAAAGTTATCGATTACAGAATTTTTTCTTTTTTTCTTAACTTAACAAAAAAAAAGTAATTGTTTAATTGAAATTGAACGAAAATAATTTTTCTTTTAGAACCGTAAATTCTCGTGATGTTGATAGCGTATATGTTGAGCTTCAAAACAAAAAAAAAATAGTTAAAAATTCCGATCCAATAAAAAGTTACACGCTTTTAAGAATAAGCAACTTAATGTAGATATTTTTATTGTTTTTAATTCACTCAAAAATATGAAGTTTGAAGTACCATTACAATGTTATTGCTGACAAATTAGGAAAAGTTTTTGCGTTTTCTTATTTTATAACAAGTGCTCTTTCATATTGGATAAAAATATTTACTCAAATCGAAACTCAAAATAACGAGTTTTGTCCAGCTAGATTAGCAAAATCTTACACTGTGCATTGTGTTCTGGGTAAGAGACGCACTGGTCTTTGGAAGAGCTTTAGAGACGACAAAGAAGAGGAAACTGCCGTTTCGTCAAGCGAAAAGGAATTATCTGGGCTTTGTTTAGAGTTGTTCGACAGATCTTGAAGGAAGCGTGCATAGTATACTCCTTCTCATGAGAAAAAACCATGTCAAGTTCCACAGAAAAACTCCGTTTGTGATATTGAAATTTTTTTACTCTGTTTACTTACGGTTGTGCTTTAATTGACTTGAAAAATTACTGCAAGACGAGTGTAAGAATGTTTTATTAAAGTGTTACAACGACCATGACAAACTTAATATTCTCTCTTTACTTATGGTAGCATAGACCATCAACTGTGGTTTCCACAAATTGTTACTATAACGCAGGCGCTTTAGAAAGCCGTCCACATTTGTTTTGTTTTGATTTGTGGGTGTAAGTGTATGTGTGATTGTGCCTGAGTGTGTTTGCATGTCACTTAGTGTGTGTCAGTAGGTTAGAACTCTGTTTTGCTTTACGTAGTAAATATAGAACAACCGGATAAAAACGAAACATACACACACACATGTGAACTGTTACAGTAAAGTAAGGAACATGAGTAGGGCCAAGCACATACAACAACAGCAATAGTATGTGATAAACAAAAACAACCACTTGCTTGATTCAGTTTTTCAGCTGATGATACGTAAACGAAATCAAAATAAACAAAAACAAACTGCTGGAACTGCTAGAAAACAAAACAATTTACACAAACACACACTAGGAAGACCCCTTGTTATGTTATGTTATTCATTGCAAACAGTTAGTAGACATTTAGCCTTAGACCGGAACGGTTTATTTTCATATAGAGACCGCCAAATATTATTTTTTGAAACGGCTAAAGAACCAGAAAAAAAAAACAAAAACAAACAAACAGAGAAAGGAAGAATACAACATTAAAACATTTAACGAAAAACAAACACAAATAAAAACGATTTTTTTCTGTTTCCTATTTTCGGTTTCTTTTTTTCATACACTTTCTTTTCATTTTTATTTCTTCGTTACCAATTACAATTACAACTACAATAACAAAAAGAAAACAAAGTAAACAACATATAATATCACTACTACGACAACTACAACTATTAGCACGACTACAACTCGTGAATAAGAAACGCATTTTCAATATAACTTAAACTAATACTTATGCAAAGAAGAAATAATAAAAAAACAAATTCTACGCTTCAACTTTATTTACACTGAACGAAAAAGAAGGGCCCGGAACGGTTTATTTTCATATAGAGACCGCCAAATATTATTTTTTGAAACGGCTAAAGAACCAGAAAAAAAAAACAAAAACAAACAAACAGAGAAAGGAAGAATACAACATTAAAACATTTAACGAAAAACAAACACAAATAAAAACGATTTTTTTCTGTTTCCTATTTTCGGTTTCTTTTTTTCATACACTTTCTTTTCATTTTTATTTCTTCGTTACCAATTACAATTACAACTACAATAACAAAAAGAAAACAAAGTAAACAACATATAATATCACTACTACGACAACTACAACTATTAGCACGACTACAACTCGTGAATAAGAAACGCATTTTCAATATAACTTAAACTAATACTTATGCAAAGAAGAAATAATAAAAAAACAAATTCTACGCTTCAACTTTATTTACACTGAACGAAAAAGAAGGGCCCAATTTAAGGAAAAATAAAAAAATAAATAAAAAAAAAACACAAAAATTATAATAAAATTTTAAAAATTATAATAAATAATAATTAATTAATTAATTAATACATTATATAATAATAATAATTTAATACCATATAAACAAAAATTGAATCGGATTTGCTGAAAACAGTACAAAGAAAGAAAAAAAATTTTGAAATAAAATTTGAATTTAAAGAAAATCTAATCTAATATAACAAATACAATAACAACAACTGCATATCGTACAATGTAGATGTGTAAAACATGTTCCAAAATAAAACCATAAAAATAATGGTAACGGTAATAGCAAAGCTTTAACAATCATAACATCATTTACGCTCCACCAAAATGGAGTTCTGTTGGAATTTTCTCACTCACACTTACATACTGAATCATATAAAATTTTATACAATATTTGTGTGTACATTTACGAGTGTAAACACACAAATCTACAGTATGGAGCAAAAAAAAAAAAAGGCAACCAAAAAACAAAAAATACATAAAGGGGCATAGAAACAAGGATTTTAATTTGAAATTCATGAAAAAATTTCGAGAAGGATAATGTTAGACCTCAATATAGAGACTTTTACATGGAATCGTTAAATTTAAATTATTTTGGTATGTTGTTAGCTTACAAGACAATGGCTCGAGAGTCTAAACCTTGGTTCCAATATCTTATACGAAATATTTCTCTCAGTATCTCCTTTCCAAAATCTTCTGGTAGTAGCTCTCACAGTCCACCAATCTGTTGTTCGATGGTTATCGCTGCAACAAGATATCAAACATTTGATTTGAATGGAATTATTTTAACTTATACAAGCAAGCAAGCAATCCAAAATCAAACTTCACACAAGGAGAATTTAATCATCTAAAGTCGCCGTAGTCTAGTAGGTAGTGTGTTGGCTAATTAGACGTAAAGCCCGGCTTCGTATCCGAGGTCAGATATCAAAACGAAATATGAAAAAAATATTTCTTCGGCGACTGCCTCTCAGCAGATTTCTGGCAAAAACTCTGAGAATAAATAAAATTGCCATGAAGAGCTTCTCAAAAATCTGTCGTTCGGAGTCGACTTTAAACTGTAGGTCCCGCCACTCATGTATAAAATTAACGCACACAACATAAGTGGTGTGAAAACCTAGTTCGAAATCCTCACTGAAGGGTTGTAATGACCTATTATGTATGTATGTTATGTATGTAATCATCTGAAGATTTCTGATCTCTGTTGCTTTCCAGAGCTATAAGACTAACAGAGGACAGAAACAGAAAGATCAGGCAGAACCGCCACTTCTTAAGAAAGATTCGAATTGAATTACCAGAGAGTTTCTCACCGCTACGTACAATTGATTGTCCATAGAAAGCGACAAATAGACCTGCTGTCGTCATACGAGCATCTGCTATAGTGGACCTACTGTTCCCAATAGTTCTTGAATAGTTTATGAAAATGAATCCAAAATTTACTTTTCCAAAGTGCTGTGATGTTTTTTTTTTCTCACATCTGTATTTATGATTATTTTCTGTTTAATTCTTGTTTTGATGACCTTAAACACTAGATATCTTTGTTTTTGCACACCACAAATACTCAATTCATGTTTAAAACAGTGTAACCTTAGTAGAGAAATATTCATTCTGTTGCTTTTATTTTTTTTGCTTTCTAATGCAAATACTCAACTACAATCGCCTGCATTTTATGCTCGCCAATGTTTCTATTTCAATAATACTGTGTAAACAAACAGTATAAAAATCCGTTTGTGTGCGTCTATGTGTGTATGTGTTAGTGAGCAAGTGAGTTTTCAAGGTGCTGTTGTTGGCTGGCTGGTAGCTCTCCAAAAGGTTAAAGTAACACAATAACTTAATGCATTAACAGAAGTTTGCGAAAAAAAAATTCAAGTGTGTGTGAGAGAGAGAGAGGGAATGAGAAAAGTAAACAAGTGAGAAGAAGAATAAAAGAAATTGAAACAAAATATTCAACACATACCATGAAATTTCAGGCATACGCATATGTACATAAGGATAACAAGCATAAGCACAGCAGTTTTTAATTAAAAAATAATTTTAAATACTTCAACGCACACACACCACAAAATACGCATTAAATCTATGTATTTGTATGTGTGTGTTTAAAGTTCTCAATGGAATTCAAACAACATTTCTGCTGAAGGATTTATAAAAACAAAGAAACAAACGGAATTACAAAGTAAGTGTGGATTATTGGTATGGAATACATGATGTATTGCAATATTTTTAGAAAATTAAAACAATTTTTTTGGTTTACATTCTGAGAGCGAAGAGTTACTTACTATGTTTTAATTTTAGAAATTTCCCTTGAAGTGTAACGGGTGTGACTATCATAAATATTTTTAAAACTTTTTTTTTTAAGTCCGAAAACTATTTTGTGGCCGTATTCAATGGCTGTTGGACTCCATCGATGTCACGCAGGTTTGCCAAATTTGGTTGGAGCAATATTCCGCTTTCTCTTGAAGTGTAACGGGCGTGACAATTTTACAATATAAAACATTTGAAAACAATTTTATTTTTAAATTGCAAATTTTAAAACGAAAACTACATATTTTGTGGCTGTATTCAATGGCTGTTAGGCCCAATCTATGTGACATAGGTTGGTCAAAATTTGGTTGGAGCAGTATTCCGCTTTATATTAAAAGGCGGAAGATTTCAAATAGTAACGGACATACATATTTACAAATAAGCTGGAGTAATAATTTGTAAGAGGTTGGTTCTTATGGCTTCGAAAATATTATAAGGATTTTGAAACAAACTTCAGAATATTCATCGTTTAGAATTTTCTGACAAAAAAGAACTTGATTTGTGACAATGAAAGAGAAAGCAAATTACGAGAAAATGCCCCATAATGTCATAAAAAGTCCTAAAGGTTTCCACGATATTTTATTGCACACATATTTGTGCCCTTTAATGGCGAGACATTGCAGTTAAAATTTGTCCACTTTCTCACAGATAATCCTCGATTCGTTATAAAAATCTACGGAAAAATATTCGAAAATACAAGATGAAGTCGTTATTGGTGCTTCAATTGTACGTTCTAAATTTCCCGAGAAGTTTGTAGATTGTAGAAAAATTGAGTATAATTTCGGAAGAAAAATAATTTCGTCAAATAATTCTAGAGCACAAGAAATAATTCTGGTACAAGCTTCACTTTGTTTTTATCTTGTCATTATTTTTCAAGTCATTGGATTATATTGTATTTGTATGTGTATGTATGTGTGTAACAGTGTGTGTATGTGTATGGGATTATGTTTGTGTTTGTTTATGCATTTATTTGGTAAAATATTGCCTCCTTTTTCTATTTTGCCATTATCAACCTGCAATATTACCAGCTTATTTGGTATTCAAATAAACCTGATTAATTTTGTTTGGGTTTTCTTGTTGTTGTTGTTATTTTGCAACAATAATAACCAAATTTGTTCGATACGTTTTTAGGTCAATATTAAAGCAAAAAAATGGTTAAAGTCAACAAAGGATAAAATTATAGAATAAATTCGATTTTTTATTATGACAGGTTTTTTTTCGTTATTTTTTAAGAGCTTCACAATCAGCGGATTAAAAAAATTGGCAATAAATACAGTTGTGTACAGTACAGTGTTCTACCGAATTCTACAAAGAGTTGTTATGGCCTTCACATGCATAAGTTGACTTAAGTTTGAATATTATTTTGGAAAAAAAACTGTGTTTTTTTTACTGCAAATAAAAGTCATCTTTCTTTGGTTAACAAGTGATGATCTGTAGGTTCTTTCGTTTCATTTTATGCCTCTTACAATGTATTCAATTTAGATTCCTGCTTGGGGATCATATTACTTTCTGAACATCACTATGCAAGAATATTGTAACATCAATAAGGCCATGATTTAAACAGACATCAGTGAGAAATTTGCCATCCCCCATGATCTGATGCATTCAATAAGGTCTTGTCTCTCTCTTTCAGTCCATTAATGGTTCATTTTTAAAAGGCACTATAAAATTCGCTATAACCTGTGTGTATGTGGCCATAATGTTATACAATGTATCCTCTTTCCTTTTTGTTTTTGTTCCACAGTGTATACTATATTTAAATGGGGAAAAAAGAAATGAAATTCATTAACAATTGATGAATAAATAATAAAAATATCGGTTACTTTATGAATAAATGAATGAAATGAATGTAATCAGTTAAAAAAGTGGCAATAAAATCTGACAAAATAACCAGAAAATAAATATGCACACAGCACATGGCATCATGATGGCATAACGAAATGAATTCGAAATTTTGAATGCAACAAAAGAGAAAAAATTAAAAAAAAAAAAAAAATAAAACCAAAAAGAAAAATTCTGCAACAAATGTTTGATTTTTCTGGCATTATTTGTGTGTGGCATGCAATTCCATGTGATTTTTATTTATTTTTTAAATTTCAAATGAAAAATTTGAAAATTTTTCATTTGAAATTAATCTTGAACGTAATTTGCATGTCATATTTTTGTTCTGCGTGATGTTTTTGCTTTTCATGCTTCAAGTAAGTATAACGATGAGTACAATATATGGAAATTAATCATTTTGTTTTGAAGTCGCCGTAGTCTAGTAGGTAGTGTGTTGGCTTATTAGACGTAAAGCCAGGGTTCGAGCCCCAGGCCAGACATCAAAACAAAATACAAAAAGTATTTCTTCGGCGATTTCCTCTCAGCAGATTTCTGGCAAAAACTCTGAGAGTAAATAAAATTGCCATGAAAATGTTTCTTAAAAAATCTGTCGTTCGGAGTCGACTTTAAACTGTAGGTCCCGCCACTTATGTATAAAATTAACACACACAACATAAAGTGGTGTGAGAAACTAGGTCAATAATCCTGACTGAAGGGTTGTAATGACCAATTATGTATGTATGTATGTATGTATGTATGTATGTATGTAATCATTTTGTATTAAATGCATTGCTTTTGTTAAGAAAAAATTGAAAACAATGTTAATCGAAAAATATTGAGGGAATATGATTTGAATGAGCATTAGTATGTCTTTCCATTATGAGTTCGTTTTTAATTACATTTTTTTAAGAGAAAATAAATGACGAAACATTTAATCAGTCTGGCGAAACTTATTTTCATGTTTAATTCTTGTTTTTAATTAAACTTTTTCTCAAGGATTAAAGGATTTTAGTACTCAATGTATATGGTAAAGGATATATACATATTCTATAACATACTTTATTACCACAATATTTGCCGTATGTGGGGTTCCTTTAATTAGCCAACTAGACGAGTCATAGGAGACAAATGAGAGTCGCATAGACAACTAGACATGTGTAGACAACTAGATGAGTCATAGGATACAAATAAAAAGTCAATCAGAAGGCAATCAGATATTTGCTTAATGTGACTATCGAGAAGGTGATTAAGCAGGCTTTATTTGCTAATTCTTCGACGTAAATTAAAAGTACTGCCAATCATGGTTAAAATTTTAGCATTTAATACAGTTAGCTTGTGCAGCTAGGCCGTAATGCTCGACAAATGTTGCATGTTGGGAGGGTTATACAAAGAAAAAATCACAAAAATGCTAAACAAATTGCTTAATTAAAAACTTCAAATACTTATTGACTCGTCCCCTTACGTACATATGTATATATCCTTACGATAAAAATTATTTAATCAATATGCGTTTTGTGTTTGAATATCTATTAATCCAGTTCGTTTTTAATCAACTTATTGCACAAATAAAATGATAAAAATGTATCGAACAGATAACAACAAAAAATCTATCAAATCCATACATTATCTCCATAATAGGTTTACATATACAACCTTACAGATCTTATATATAAGAACGAATGCTTGTTTGTTTGTTTGAAAACTCTAGTTAATTACATATACCTGCTCAGCGATCTCAATATTTTATGGAATTATTGAAGAAAAAGATCGACATCTACTAGAAGAGAACAAATTTTCTTTTCTCCTTGAGTCGCATGATCATTCACCGCATTATTATGGTTCTTGCAATCATTGCCACATTGAATGCCATGATGGTAGAATCGATATATTCTCGCTTAACTTCTATAGGAACTGGATCTGAGCAGAAGAGGAGGTTATCGTTTACCTCATGTATAGCGGCCCAAATCTTGTTATGATTCCTTGTAGTTTTTGCCTGAAAATGTGGTTGTATCACCTACAGCAAAATGTTAAGATTTATTTTAATGTCGAGATAGTTTACTAAAGGAACTGTTTGGTTCCTGGGTTGAATTTCAGCTTGTGGCTAAGGCTCATATCTTTCAGGGAGGGTCTACCAGCCTTAAAGAACCTTAAATGTAAAACTTTAGTTTTATTTTATTTTATTTAAAATGTAATGGCATGGTCGGCGCCGGCTTGTAGGTAGTGTGTTGGCTTATTAAACATAAGGCGAAGGTTCAAATCCCAGGTCAGACAACTCTAACAAAAGGAAATATGAAAAAAATATTTCTTCGTCGGCTTCCTCTCAACAGATTTATGGCTAAAACTGTGAGAAGTTTCTTAAAAATCTGTCGTGCGGCGTCGGCTTTAAACTGTATGTCCCGCCACTTATGTAGAAAATTAACAAACACAACAAAATTAATGTAAGAAGCTAGGTTGTAATCCTGGCTAAAGGGTTGTGGTGACCAATTATGTATAGCGTGAAGCATAGCGGGCTTAGTTTAATATTTTTTTCATAAAAAAGAAAAAAAGAGATAAAATCTGATAAAGAAATTATTTATCGCCATTAGACACATTGACAATTCGAATAAATTATTAATGAAATCATGAATAAATAGGCAATGACACTCGCTCTCGATCCCATAGACGTATTCTGAAATAGAAATTAGCTCTTAATCTATAAAAAGATAATATAAAAAACAAGAAAAAAATTAAGTAAAAATAAATTTCAATTTGTTTATTTAACAAAAATTTTCATAAAAAACACAAAATTATTAGACAAGTTAAAATGGCAGTAGCCGAAAATAAAAAAATAAAAATAAGTTTTTTTTTCAAAGTGCTCGATTAAAAAAAAACGAATTAAAAAAAAACAAAAACAATTTGTTCCCAAGTGATTTAATTTTTTTTTCTTTTCTTAAAATGTTTGGCATTTTCGTCATCATAAAATGACACATCGTTGGTATGAAAATTGAATTTGAAACAGCAACAACAAGAAACAAACAAATCATTGCCAGAATTGAAAAATATAGCTGCGTTCGCTCGCAGATAAAAATTAAAAAAAAAAAATTAAAAAAAAAAATTGCTGTGACAACAATTGTTTCAGCTGCTTGGCAGAGATCAAGCACACGTTCAATGTTCCATAAAACAAGAGGAAAATTTATTTCAAATTTAAAACCAAAGGGATTGAAAAAACGATTTCAGATAATAAATAAAGAGTAACGAAAATATTTCAGAAACCTATTGAAAATGTATAGAATCGTAGGTGCTTAATGAAATCCGCTTTCAATATTAGCAGAAAATTATTTTAAATCTTTAATACTTTCAGAAACCTATTGAAAATTTGTAGAATCGTAGGTGCTGTTTGAATACTTTTGCTTTTTCTTTAAATTTAATGAAATCCCCTTTCAATATTATCAGAAAATTGTGTGAAATGTTTAATACCCATCAATAAAAGTTAATAGATCGTGTTATTTTTCATAACGATAAGCTCAACTCGATGTGGTCTAGTAAGTAGCGTGTTAGCTTATTAGACGTGTGGCCTCGGTTCAAACCCCAGGTCAGACTATTCTCAGCAGATTTCT
Source organism: Sarcophaga caerulescens (assembly GCA_927399465.1). Classification (NCBI taxonomy): domain Eukaryota; kingdom Metazoa; phylum Arthropoda; class Insecta; order Diptera; family Sarcophagidae; genus Sarcophaga; species Sarcophaga caerulescens. The sequence goes on from OV656868.1 coordinate 45,849,370, forward strand.
GGCAAAAACTCTGCGAAAGAAATAAAATTGCCATGAAAAGTTTCTCAAAAATATGTCGTTCAGGATCGACTTTAAACTGTAGGTCCCGCCACGCATGTGTAAAATTAACAGACACAACATCAGTGGTGTGGGAAGCTAGGTCATAATCCTGGCCGAAGGGTTATAAAGATCAATTATGTATGTATGTAACCTCAAGCGGACCGGAGCGATATCCATTTTTTTGATTTCAAAAATAAGGTTATGTTTTCAACGAAACTGTTATTTTCTTTTACAAATCATGGATCTTGTCGTTCTAAATGCAATGCACATACATACATAATTGGCCATTACAACCCTTCAGTCAGGATTACGACCTATCTTCTCACACCACTCATGTTGTGTGCGTTAATTTTATACATGAGTTACATTTTAACGTCGACTGTCGAACGACAAATTTTTTGAGAAACATTTACATGGCAGGTTTATTTACTCTCAGAGTTTTTGCCAGAAATCTGCTGAGAGGAAATCGCTGAAGAAATATTTTTTTTTCATATTTCGTTTTGATGCCTGATACGAACCCGGGCTTTACGTCTAATAAGCCAAACACACTACCTACTAGACTACGGCGACTTTAATACACTTTTTCGTGGATTTTAGTTTGCTAAACTTTCATGAACAATTTCTAATTAAAATTCTACATTTGCCTTAAATGGTTTGGCGTATCTAAATTGGCAACAAATACAATTAAGGCAACAATTATTCCAATATTTTATGCATTGTGTAGGGTGAAGGGAATGTAGGTTAGGTTAGGTTAGGTTAGGTAAGATTAGATTAGAGGACGTGTTTTTGTCAACTGAGACAAGTACAGTACCCGGAGATCGAATTGACCCATTGTACAACGTCCTTAGAAAGGAAGGATAATAGGGTGGATAGAAAAAAAGGAGGGGAAGTAGGAAAGGGAGAATGGGAAGGGAATGTAATTGTGTTGTTTTTTTGTTGTTTATTTTCAATAAAATCCATTAAACCACTGAAGTGAAATTTAATATTTTTGTTTCCATTTCCATAAGCCGAGCAAATTCAAAGCAATTCGCTAAAAAAAACGCGAAATAAATGCCAAACCATTTAAAAAATTAATGAGAAAGAGAGCGAAGCCCTATAAAATTTAAAGCAGGGGCCAAATCGCCGCAGTCGTTATCGAATAAAGTCGATCGAAATTTTAGTATTTGAAATCGCCGCAGTCGTTAGCGAGTCAGGTGTATCGAAATTTGAGATTTTGTCATTCGATAACGAGTACCCGTTCGAGTACTATCTCTCGAAATCTGATTCGATACTACATGAGCAATCGAAATTGCACACGCTTTGTTTTTTTTAATATGAAATAAACGGAAAATTTTTTTATTTATAATAATATTGCCAAAAATGAAAGTAGCAAATATTTTTTTTAACTAAAAGTAAATATAAATATAATTTCCCCTTTCGGGACAAATATTAACAAAATAAACTAAGCAAAAGGACGTTATGGCACAACATATGTTTGATCATCCCAATTTAGCTAAAAACTTGCTACCCAATTGTGGACAGGGAAAAGAAACAACTAAAAGATTGTGGGAAGAATGGTCCACCTATTAAAGATGTGACAATAATATAAAAAAATTGTTCACTAATTTTTAAGGTTTTTGCTGACCAAAAACATAACGCAAAAAAAAGCTTTCATTTAACAATGAATCAAAGAAAACACCGGGGTTGTTCCTATGAGGAAATATGGAAAAAGGTTTACAAAGTATTTTAGGTAAAAACAGCGAATATGATAATTTGAACCTAAAAGTATAGGAACACAAACTCCAAATCTTAAAAAACAAAGAACCATTTCTATAGCTGAAAGAAAATTAGATCTCTTAACGCTCAACATAAATGAAAGTGAAGATTATCACAAAATTTTAAATTCGGAAAATCTTTTAAACCAAGAGAAGAACATGCTGCAAACATGGCTATTAAAAATGTAGAATTACAAATTAAAACGATTGAGTTTGAGAAAAATAAAAATGATGGATCCATTTTCTAAATATTAAAATAATATTATAATTAATATATTTAATATTTTTCTCTAATTTTACTTACTTGTGTTTTATTTCAAAATTATTTATCTTTGTTCAAATCAAGCAAAATCTCTTACCACTTACCTAATACAAGAACCCAATTTATTTTCACAGAACCAAAAATCTTTTACATTCGTTTTGTAAATTTCGATTCGATAGCTAACGAATGCCGTAATTTGGTTATTCGATACGAAACGAAATTTTACTCGATACGAATGCTCATTCGATCACGAGTGCCGCGATTTGGGCCCAGGATTAGGAAAATAAAAATAATCGAGACTAAAAAAAAATTTTATTGTGAAAATAAAACCGAAATCAAAAAAAAGAGAGAAAAAAAACAAACATTAATTGGAAATCACTTGTAAGTGTTTAATGTTTAGCGCGTGTCTACAATTGATGTTTAACAATGGCAACAATAACAACACAATTGTAATCATAATAATAACAACAATTATAATTATTTTTATTAAAATTTATTTAGAAAATGTAAATCATTGTTAAACAAATAAAACAGAAAACAATTCCAATTACTATGGAAATATGTAGTCAGGCATTCAAAAGGAATTCCTATAACTTCTAAAGGAAAAAAATTCAAAAATTTCTATTTCGATTTCTATTTTGATTTCCTTAGAACTTTTGATTTTTCTTAGAATTGTTTTCCGTTAAAAGAAATACAAATTATGTGGGATAACAGCGTAGGAATTTTGAAAATTAAAAGCAACAGAAATACAAAAAAACGATTTCAAAAGGTTGTTTAAATAAAACTCATTGCAAAACATGTACGAGAGTAGGGTAAAGCATTTAGAGGTTTCAAAACCACTGTTAAATATGTTCCATATGGTGTAGCATTTATTTAGAAAAAATCGGAATGTCTTTTAACAACCGAAAATCCCGTAAAAATGTTTAAAACTCACTAACGAAGTCATAATTCAAAAGTGGGCATTTTTCGAGCTTTACGGTATTTATAAGGGTCATCCTAATGGACCTACTAGAGAAGAAGTTGCCGCGCTTATAAAGGAATTTGCTGAGATTGTACAACAAATTATTGTTCGCAATTCGCAAATCATTGTTCGCTTCAATTTGTGAAAATATCGCAGATAATCGGAATTTGACGATTACATGGCGTTTTCAACAATTGGGTTTATCTTATGGCTTATTGTAGTATATTTTCCATTTGGCTTTACATCTTCATTCGTGTAAAAGTCGAAATCAAGCAACAAATAAAGCCAGCTGACCATTAACAACGCGGTAGTTATGCTGTTTGGGTGCTGGTGTAACACCCTACAAAAGTTTTGATTCTTTTGTGACCACTTTTCGTGCAATTTGGAGAGATTATGGTTATCATAATCGTCGTAATGCGTAAGGAATTTGCAAGATTATAAAGAAATTTACAAGTGATGTGAACCTTTATTTCTAATAACAAAAATTGTTTGTAAGATGGCTTTGGAAAAATAATAAATTTTTATGAAAAGAAATGCCCAAAATATAAATATCAACCCTCGTATGATTGTTAATGTTAAACACTTTCATTAATTAGCATTGTTATCAGGAACAATAATCTATTTTTGTATGTAAATATTGATTAATTTACATGTCACACTTTTAGATGCGCTCGGTGTATAATGAATTGAATAAAATCAAAAAATAATAAAAAAAAAAAAAAAATTAAATTACCACCGCATACAGTAGTTTTCTTTAAGCCCCTTTCCTCCAACTTCATTATCATTAATCGGACACCTTTTTTTTTATAAGTTTTTACGAAAACAATTCATTTAAACACGAAAAACCATAAATGAGTGGGGAAAAGTTTATAACTTTGATTGGTAGCCCTAACATTTCATAGTCAGTCACTCACATTAACTGACCGACATTGGTGGTGTTAACTAATCAACAAACTATTGATTCCTTGAAATTACCAAAAATTTCTTTTTTCATATCAAATCAAATCGAAAAAAGAGAGAAAGAAAGACAAAACGAAAGGAAACAGAAAAGAAATCGTGTTAGAAAAGCAATTTGTTTAATTATTTCCATCACATTAATCTTTCATTTCCATTACTTTTGTTAATTTTCACCTTTTGACCTCTTCACCTTTTACCTCTGTTCCCGCTCATTCCATTATAATTTAAATGTTTTGACCTAAAAATAACCAGGAAGTCAATAAAAACACAACACGTATAATGATCAGTCAGCAACAAAGTATTGGAAATTTTTGTAAATTGAACAGAAAAAAGTACCAACGTCTCAGATCTATTTTTCTTTACATAAGCCGGGACGAGAGTGATACCAAGGCTATTTATGGAGATATTTCCTTTGTATTTATAGATGTTTGATTCATTTATTCTGCATGTTGTAATGATTAGGACCATTTCAAATGGATTTTGGTACTATTTGTTGTTTAAATAGTACCTTTAGCAATTTGAAAGTTAATTTATAAACTGGTCTGTGAAATCTTACTTCGAAAGTATCGTCCAATTCTATAAATATTTCCCGAAGGTAAAATATAATGTGAAGCCTCCACATTCTAGCAGGTAGCGTATTAGCTTATTAGACGGCAGCACGTGGTTCAAACTCCAGCCCAGACACTTCGAACAGAACGATATATGATGAAATATTCCTTCGGCGACTTCCTCTCAGTTGTCTTTTGATAAATATTCTGAAAGTAAATAACGTTGCCGTTTAAAGTTTCCCAAAAATCTGTCGTTCGGAGTCAATTTTAAACTGTAGCTCCCGCCACTTATGGATCAAATTAACACACAATATGGATGGTGTGAGAAGCTAGGTCGTAATCTTGACTAAAGCGTTGCTATAACTTTTCTTTTGAAAACAGAGCAGATAGACGAAATCCGTCAGAATTTTATCATTGACCAACGAGTGGCTAAAAGCTGTCTCCTTAACTCTCGCCTGGACAGAACTAGTAAACTCTTTGTAAACAATGATTGGACCAAATATGGAGAATGCAACAGTTGCAGGAGGGTTCGGTACCATAGTAAAATATAGGGAACTTGTGGGGAAACCCACGGGCTTACTCCAAAATGAAATTTATTCCTTCGAAAGAACAATTCAATTAAACTTTAGCAGAGGACGGCGCATAGCAATCTTACCTGTCAGTCAGGCACTCATTCGAGAATTCGGCTGGTATAAGTTTAACTCAAAAGTAATATGGTACTGTCTGGACAAATTGTATCAACTCGGCGGGAGAAATTCGGTAAATGTGTGTATAGTCTGATCGTATATTGTACCTAAATTCTGATTTTGTAGTAGAACAAATAAAAAATTTATTTTATTTAAAATTATAAAAAAAAACAAAAAGAAAAAATGATCTAAATAAGCCCAGTTCTTTATGTAAATTTCTAAGTAAATCTTTATTCACTTTCCCTAATTGTTTAAGTTGCTGGCAGAAATCAAATTTGAATATATTTTAAGAGACTATAAAATCCATGCCATGCCATCAATTGGTTGCTTAACAATCCTAAGACAGTTTTATGGCTATGAACTCTTGGCTAAATAGAAAGATAGAAAAAGAAGAAAAACGAGAGAAGAATAAAAGAATAAAAATTAAATTGTTTAACGGACATTAATTCAATGATTCCCGAGATACTGAATTCTTTTGTGTCTGCTAGTCTCAGCACCAACGGTCTCGGTACGCAATATGCTAATGAGACCAACAAAATATCAGACAGAGACAGAGAGAGAGAGAAAGAGAGAGGTCGAATAAAAACCACGAACAGATTCATTCAATTGTTGTTGTATACAGGGTCTACAACGACACCCGTGAAAATTTATGGTTTTGCCATGAACAAAACGACCGAAAACGAAACGCATCAGAAGCATTTTTAAATGTTTATTAAGCATTTAAGAACATGACAATGACAATGACAACAACAAAAAAAAAGAAAAGAAGAAAGATGAGAAGAACGAAAAAAAAAAAAAAATTCATGCAAAACAAATTACAAACAGATATTGTTGTTGTTGTTGCTTGTTGCACACTTGTGGGCCGCCATAAATTTGCCTTAAAACAGGCATTAATGGTTAGTAACACTTGTAGTTGTTGTATTTGTAGTGAAGGAATAATAGGCAATAAAAACCGCCCAAAATGAGTTTTTAATTTCCGAGTATTTAATAGGGTTTTACGTTACAGTAGACAAGCGATGGGGGACGTACATATGTTTAAAAGAACACATTCGTTGTTCAGTTTTATTTTCGGGAACAAAGTGCAAAACAATTAAAGCCGGCTAACCATACACAATGCCTTAGATGTGCTGATTGAATCCTAGGGAAACTGGCGTTTAATGATGATGTTTCGAAAAAAATTTTCTTCAGCAATGAAGCTTAATGATGGTGGATGGCTACGTTAACAAGCAAAATTCATTGTTAAACAAGTAAAACAGAAAACAATTCCGAATTAATTCGACAACCAATTACTATGGAAATAGCCAGCCATTCAAAAGGAATTCTTATAACTTCTAAAGGAAAAAAAATTTTAAAATTTCTATTTCGATTTCTATTTTGATTTCCTTAGAATTTTTGATTTTTCTTTGAGTTGTTTGCCGTTAAAAGAAATACAAATTAAGTGGGATAACAGCGTAGGAATTTTGAAAAAGAACAGAAACACAAAAAAAAAAAAACGATTTTAAAAGATTGCTTAAATAAAACTCATTGCAAAACATGTACGAGAGTAGGGTAAAGCATTTAGAGGTTTCAAAACGGCGTCTATCTGGCAAGGCTGACAGCTGTTAAATATTTCCCATATGGTGTAGCATTTATTTAGAAAAAATAGGAATTTCGTTTAACAACCGAAGATCCCGTAAAAATCTTCAAAACTCGCTACCGAAGTGATTATTCAAACGTGGCTATTTCTCGAGCTGTACTAGAGTCATCGTAATGCACCTATTATGGAAGAATTTGAGACGCTTATAAAGAAATTTGTTGAGATTGAAAGCATTATTGCGATGTACAACAAATAAGTGTACGCACTGCATAGCTGCCAGATAAATGAAGCATCAAATCGTCAAATATTTGAGAAAAAATTGTCAAAATCGTCAAAGACGTTTATTGAAATCGTAAAAAAATCGTCAGAACAAATAAATAAATAAATTGAAAGGTTTTTAAAAACAAAAACATATAAAGGCAATGTTAAGCAACAATAATATTGCATCATCTATACCCATGTGTGGTGTAAATATTAGGGAGGCAGAAGATCTTGACGTTATGGCCATGAAAATTCAGTATGATGTTCGCTAGAACTGAAACATTTTTCAGTGCCTTGGTTTTTTAAGAGGATGAAATAAATACTTTACTTTATCTGATCTACTTACCATTTACATCATTTATAACCGACCGAGAATGGAATACAACCCTCATGTATGGGTCGGCCCTTAACATCTATTTTGAGGCTTCTCGACCGTTTGATTCATTGGAGCATCGTTGCAATGTGGCAATGTGGATGTGCTCGGCCAGCGTACCGTCTGTGGTTGATTGGCCAGTGTATCGCACACTGCATTACAGACAAAATTCGTTCTTTAGTCGTACTATTCGTATGTGAAACTCAATTCCTGCAGAGGTCTTTCCTGTGACTTATGGTATAAAAATATTCAAACCTATTGTCCATAAACAGTTCTCCCTCTTTCCTACTTCCTATAATATATTTATAGTTCCAAACACAATGCCATCCCCTGAGTGTTGGTCGTATGAAAAAAAGTAATGCCATTTGCCTTTGTTTTTCCGATGGCAATATTAGAAGCTATAATCGAATTTATAAAATTGTCTTTAACGGCAAATGATAATTTATGCTCAACTACGATGTTATTTAAGAGTTGTAATTTTTTGGCAAATATGTACATAGCTTAAGGAGGCTTTTAATGTACCAAAGTAAAGAAAATGATGTAAATTTTTAATTGCTAAAAATCGTCAAAATAAGGGCATAAATATGATATTTTTGGAGCACAAAATCGTCAAAATGACGATAAATCGTCAAATCTGGCAGCTATGACGCACTGCTGAATCTATCGCTTCAACTTCTGAAAATATCGCAGATAATCGGAATTTGACGATTCCATGGGGTTTTCAGCAATTGGATTTATCTTATGGCTTATTGTAGTATATTTTCCATTTGACTTTACATCTTCATTCATTTAAAGTCGAAATACACCAACAAATAGCTACCTACCCACTAACATCGAATGTCTAGCTCGAAACAATGAGAAGCGACGAGAGAAAACCATTGTATCTGCAAAATACGACTGTTTGGTATGAATTACAGTCTGGAAATTGAGTCGAATTTTTGAAACTTGATTTTGGATAAATCGTCAATTCAGAACCTAATGGTGGTGTGAGAAATTTCCACAGTTTTTTAACGTTTAATACCGATAAACATTTGGTAAACGGTTACACGGGTAATCCTCTAACGTTGTATCATTTAAAATTCCTTAAATTATCGCTGAGATACCTGCCACCCTAAATGTTTGAAAAATATTTTGTTTCAGTTTAAAGAATTCATTCCTTTAGACTTCTCTTAACCTCTGCACCATTGCTTATTAAACAATCAACATACCATTACACGCTTAAATCTGTTGTTTTGACTATCGTTGTTATCATAACTTTTAAGGTTCTTTGGATATTTTATTTTGGCCTAATTTTTCTTGGTTTTCTTTTATTTTTTTTTTGTATTTTGAACGCATAATTTTTAAATAAAATTTGGTATGGAAATTTATTTTGAAGTGAAAAGAAAACAAAGCAAAAAAAATTAAGAAAAAAAAAATAAATGGACTGTTTGGAATCATAAATTTTAGAGAAATTGTTTTGTCGTCTGCTTTTGAATTATTAAAGTCACATGTCTCTACATATGTATGTGTTGTTGTTGTTTGTGTGCGAGTGTGTATGGCTAATTTCTAGATAAACTTATGTATGTCAGAGCAACTTTTGAAACACTCGAAAAAATAACGTTAGTAAAAGGCAAAAAAGATTAGCGCCTAACCCATGGCACATAGAGAAAATTCAGAAACAGCCAAAAATTAGAGACAAGTTTGGACATAAGTAGCACGTTCGTAAGAGACTTTGTTATACATAAGCCAGGCTGTCTGAGTAGAACAGTACGTATACATAATTGGTCATTACAACCCTTCAGCCAGTATTACGACTTAGCTTCTCACACCACTTATGTTGTGTGTGTTAATTTTATACATGAGTGGCGGGACCTACAGTTTTAAGTCGATATATTTTTGAGAAACTTTTCGTGGCAGTTTTATTTACTTTCAGAGATTTTGCCAGAAATGTGCTGAGAGGCAGTAGCCGAAGAAATAATTTTTCATATTTGTGTTTAATGTCTGACCTGGGGATTGAACCGTGGCCTCACGTCTAATAAGCCACTACCTAGCCACGCTACCTACTAGAATAGTACATGTTCAGTGAATATTTTTCTGCTGAATAGCCATTTAATCGTTGTGAGCATAGCAATAATTCTTGACTAGCAGACACTGCATTGATTCGAAGGTTTGCAAAAGTTCCTAAAATCTAAATTCTCGATAAAGATAACTCACGGCGGTGTTCTTTTTAGCCAACTGATTATCGGTATACATTTACCGAGGATTTTCAGAGTATTTGGCTTCTCATTGCAGTAGTAATAAGGGTTAATGGCTCTTTGATATCCACGAAGCTGCTTCGGACAGCAGTTTTCCTAATTTAACTGGACTACCGCAAGAATTCCTTACTGTTCCAGGAGAAGCTCAATAGAAAGCCAATTTAGCATGACATACGGTGCCATTAAATCTATTCAAAATTTTTATGCACGAAAATTTTTCGAGTGTATAGAACAGAAAATCCACTACTCGACGTGTAAGTACAATCTGACAACAGCATCAGCAAATAAATGCGTACGAACGTGCTTGTAATTCTCGAATATTCTGTGAGAAAGATCTATGAGAGCCGTGAAAAAAATAGAAAAATAACAAAAGAAGCGTATAACATCGTAAATTTAATATTTGAAGTGGCGCGGTGGTCATTTACTTTGAGGATACGCTGCTGAATGCATGCTGATGACATGTTTGTTGTCGGCTGTCAAGCCAGGCTATGTTTCCGAAATGATGTGACCGCCTGTCAGGCTAAATTCTGTGCCAGTAAATGTTTTGAATGCTAAAATGCTAAACTCATGCTGAGAGGCTGTGTTATGTGCTCTTTAAAGAGATACAATCGTTATTTATTCTGTCTTAGAAAACAACTGATTTACAGTGTATAATTTAATAGAAAGAAAACGATTGAAACAAGAGAAAATAGAAGTCGTGGTCTTTGCATTCCATTCCAGCTAAATCTTCTTGGAATTTTTATTTCTTTTTAAAATTGTTTTTATTGGCCATTAAGCTTATTAAGCATCATTATCATCTTCATTAGCTACTGGCACTGCTGCTCCTGTTGCTGTTGAATGAGAAATCATGTGTGGAAATGTTGATTTAAAACACACACTCAATAATATTGAGTGCGATTGCCGCTATGATGAGTTTAAAGTGTGAAAATGGTTCATGATTACCTGTGGCGTTAGTTCTCTCTTGCCGTCTGCACTATTAATTATGGCCGTTTGATTTGGTTTCTGTTTGTTTTTGTGTTCACATTTCGATTTTAAAATAACTTTTGCTTTTATTTTTATCTCAACCATCTGACCCATTTCACATCACTGACATAATGAGATGCGTAAACAAAAATTTTAAATTGCCTGTGATAAGGGTGAGAGAGTGAGTGACAAAGAGGGGTGTGGGGCAGAGGAAAGAAATTATATTTTCTATTTGAATTAATTGTTGCCATTTAAGTGAATTAAAACTGAAAGTGATAAGAAAAATCATTGAATTTGAAACTGAGATATTCAATTTGAAAGTTCGGTCGCGAAACAGTTTATTATGTGGCCCAATTAGTGTAGAAAATTTGAATATTTTATTGCCCTGTGGGGTATTTAAAAATGATAAGTATGTCTGTAGTTTGCCATTAAGTTTTAATGGGGTAAGAAAGAATATAGAAAGGAAATGTTTGAAATTCTTTTTTGAAAGATGTTTTTTTATGGCATTTTTGGACTCAATAAAGACAAGTGTTAAAGAAAGTAAAGGCGCCTAAGGTCTTATATTCATACATTACATATATAACACAGCCCTGCATGGGTTTTGCAAACAAGATGGTTCCAGGTGTTCCTGAAGGTATTTTGCGCGCTGAACACGAATCTGTATTCAAAAACTTTCCATCACGTCAGGTTTTCGAGAAAAAGGGGGCTGAAACTCCTAAAAATAGCGTTTTTGGCCATTTTTGAAGAATTATAGAGCTGAACACTGACGTGCTAGAACCTTCGCTATTATCAGAAATTGACAATTGATCTTTGCTCTTTAAAATGAGCCCTAAGCCAAATTGTTTGCATGCACCCTTAAAGTAGGGGGTGGGTTTATGTCAAGGGATGCAATAGAAAAAGAAACTCATTACGGAGGTCCTTAAAAACTATTGGATCCGCCATTTTGAATTTTTTAAATGTGAATGAAGATCTGTAATCAGCGATCCCAAAAACCCCTGAGTAACAATTTTCAAGTAAATCTGATTAGTTTTTAAGGACCTCCGTAATGTGTTTCTTTTTCTATTGCATCCCTTGACATAAACCCACCCCCTACTTTAAGGGTGCATGCAAACAATTTGGCTTAGGGCTCATTTTAAAGAGCAAAGATCAATTGTCAATTTCTGATAATAGCGAAGGTTCTAGCACGAAGGTTCTAGTTTTTGAATACAGATTCGTGTTCAGCGCGCAAAATACCTTCAGGAACACCTGGAACCATCTTGGTTGCACAAAAAAAATTCCCATTTGCAGGGCTGTGTAATTGGTCTTACAACCCTTCAGTCAGAATTACTACCTAGCTTCTCACACCACTTATGTTGGGTGAAATAATTTACTATTGCCACTACTACGGATACTACTATTGCCACTACTAAAAATACTACAGCTACTACTGCCACCACTACAAATACTACTGCTACTACTACTGCCACTACTACAAATACTACTGCCGCTACTACAAACACTACTGCTACTACTACTGCCACTACTACAAATACTACTGCTACTACTACTACAGCTACTATTGCTAATACTACTGCTACTACTACTGCTAGTGCTATACGACTACTGCTACTACTACTACAGCTACTCTTGCTAATACCGCTGCTACTACTACTGCTAGTGCTATACGACTACTGCTACTACTACTGCTATTACTACAGCTACTACTACTGCCACCACTACAAATACTACTGCTACTATATTACAGCTACTACTGTTACTACTGCTAATACTGCTGCTACTACAGCAGCTAATACTACAGCTACTGCTGCTACCACTACTGCAATTACTATACGACTAATGCTACTGCAACTACTAAAAATACTACTGTTATTACTACTGCCACTACTACAAATACTACCGCTACTACTACTACAGCTACTTTTGCTAATATTGCTGCGATAACTACAGTTATTATTGCTAATACTGCTGCTACTATTACTGCTAGTGCTATACGACTACTGCTACTACTACTGCTATTACTACAGCTACTACTGCTGCTGCTACTACTATAGCTAATACTACTGCTTCTACTTTTTTTTTATAAATCTTTTCAAAATTTTGACCCAAAGGGGAGAAAAAATGGGATAAAGGGAGAAAAAATGGGCAAAACTTAGTACTTTTATACATAAATGCTGTATTTTATGTTTTAAAGGTAATTTTTTACGATTTAGCTTGGTTAAGTTTCCCAAATAGCTATTGGAGATGTTCCGTTTCTAAAGTTGAACCAAAAGGGGTCCAAAAAGGGGGAAAGGGGCCAAAAACGGGCAAATTGAGTGCATAGCCAATCACGCCTGAACGCATGGACCGATTTTCTTGAAATTTGGGATATAGTTCGAGCTTTTGTCGGTGCAGGTTATAGGTAATAAATCTTTTCAAAATTTTGACCCAAAGGGGAAAAAATGGGACGAAGGGAGAAAAAATGGGCAAAAATTAGTACTTTTATGCATAAATGCTGTATTTTATCTGTTTTAAAGGTAATTTTTTGCGATTTAGCTTGGTTAAGTTTCCCAAATAGCTATTGGAGGTGTTCCGTTTCTAAAGTTGAACCAAAAGGGGTCCAAAAAGGGGGAAAGGGGCCAAAAACGGGCAAATTGAGTGCATAGCCAATTACGTCTGAATGCCTGGACCGATTTTCTTGAAATTTGGGATATAGATCGAGCTTTTGTCGGTGCAGGTTCTAGGCTATAAATCTTTTCAAAATTTTGACCCAAATGGAAAAAAATGGGACAAAGGGAGAAAAAATGGAAAAACTTAGAGTATTCAAAAAACTGGGTTGTTTGTTAAACCGGTTTCCGAATAATTTGAAAAATTGCATTTTTTAAGAAACCGGTTTCAAAAGCGGTTACGAAACATATAAACTGGTTTTTTATTTATTGTTATTTTTAATGCAAAAATGACCCAATAATATTTTTTTTTAATTTTTTAAACTAATCCAAACTACATAACCCGCGCAACGCCGGGTACAATCTGCTAGTTATTTACATAAATCAATCATAGCTAATACTACTGCTGCTACTACTACTGCTAGTACTATAGGACAACTGCTCCTACTACTGCTACTACTACAGCTACTATTGCTATTACTTTTGCTACTAATACATGAGTGGCTAGGCCTACAGTTTAAAGTCAATTCCGAACGACAGATTCTTGAGAAACTTTTGAAGGCAACACATTATTAGACGTGGCCTCACTCTACTCACTAGACTACGGCGACTTCATATCACATCCTTTACTTATTTGGAAATAATTATGGATTCAAATTTTAACACAAATTTAAAGATGTTTTAAGGTATCAAGTTACTTCCTTTCAAAATTATTGGGCTGCTAATAATTTTGTTTATTGGTTATATTTTTTGCTTTTTGTCTCATTTATTGGGCAACTTATTATTGTGGTTTTGAGTTTAAAAAGTAATTAAAAAAATTGCCCGTAATTCGAGATGATAATTAAAGAATTAAAATTTGTTTTTGGGAAAATTCAAAGAAAATAAAAAAGGAAAATTGGATTTTTAATACAATTTCAATATTAATTACGCACAGTTCCTGTTTTATCTTATAACAAATAGGAAGTGACTTCCTTCAATTAAAAAGCAGCGTTAGAAAGGCTTTTTATTATATTTTAAAGACAGAAATTTAAATAAAAACATTTTTGCCAAACCCAGAGGTTTTCCTTTTCAAAGAAAATTTTTTTTTAGAAACACATCCTTTTGTCTCCTGTTCTTTTCTTTTCTCTTTTTTTTTTAAAGTTTCTTAAAGAGCTTCTTAATGTTTCTATGTCAGCTTCATTTTTAACGGAGAAAATCGAATCATTCTCTATACACCTGTGTCTATGTGCTGACATCTACAGCTTTCGTTTAAAAGTATGTGTATGTGTGTATGTGTCGTCAATATCTGTTTTATTATGTTTCCAATTCCAATCTATTTTTTTCTGTGTGTGCGTATGTATGTTTTAAAATATTTTATACGCTTTTAATGGCTGGGAAACTTGTGAGAATAAATTGAGATGGGTTTCCTTTTTATTTTGTTACCTTTTATTTCTTTTTAATTCTTTTTTTTTTTTCTTTTCTTCCTTAAATTTGATATTCTTTTATGGCTTTTTTATGTTTTTCTTCTTCTTCTTTTTCTTATTCTTTCCGGTTCTAATTGGTGGCATTAATTCAGGCATCAAGTGATAAAATGACTATCATACGCAACGAATGCAATAAAAAATGTTTAAAGTTGTTGAAGGGCATGACAAAAACAAGGATGCAGTAGCGGGGAGGAGGGAGCAGGTGTAGATAGATAACTTTTAGAGAAATTGAAGTTCAGAACTACAAACTATTGGGTATCTGTTTGCGGATCAAATGGAAATGTTGAAGAAATTAAGGCTTTTAATGCAAAATTTAATACACGAAACAAATTTAATACGTTGACGAAAAGAAAAGAAAGACGAAAAGGAATCTTTGAATAAAATAAGGATTTTCATATTATTTCCATGGGCAGAAGGATTATCAAGGATCAAGGATTGGATACATTATAGTTTTTTACATAGTTTTCCTTTGGTTATATTAGATAGCAAACCCTTTTTGAAAGGCAAGAGAGGCTTATAGCCTTGTTGTGATATCACACTTCTATATCCAATCCAGGCATTAAGTATTCCTTATAAAAAATCATTCTGACTCCACAACAAATTTTGCTACAACACTCAACCTTACTTTGAAAAGTTCACAGGCGATGGAAAATCAAAAATCAGGAACGTCTGGCTCTGCATAACAAAAGCCACGCTCTGACACATTTCTCTTTCTCAGATCCAAAGCCCTTGCAGATGTAACTCGAAGGATTTTCAAGTCTATGGCTTTCAATAATGCAGTGGCTTGTAAGAACCGCCTTCATGATTAACCATGGAATTCAAGGAAAGAAGACAATCAGTTCTCTTCTTATCAATATCAGTCTAACAGAGTCGCGAAATATTGCACATACCAACGATCAATGGGGTTGAATTCCTATCTCTAAAATGACTCGAAAATACACAATTTTACTCAGGCAATCAGAACACCTTTGTCCTGTAAAATGCCAGAGATTTGGAGGCCCTGCCCAAGTCATAAGCAACGAAATATTTTTATGTCCTGGAATCCATGTTAGAGTTCCCCTGTTCAAGCTTCGACATTAATGAACGAGGACGGACTTACAGGTGACGTTGTGTGAACAGCGTGAATTAGACGAACGTTCACGAAATGCATATGGAACATACGTTCGTTTATAGCATACAAAAATAATGCAAATGCTTATTGAAATTATATTTCGTTTTGTAATCATTGCCTTAGTTTTTCACATGCTATAAATGCATGTAACTTCCGTGAACGTTCGGCTAATTCTAGTTGGAAGCAACTATTACGTTTTGGTATGGTTATCATTTTGTTTTTAACTTTCAGTCTCAAAAAATGAAAGTACTTATCGAAGCCATTTACCACAAAGGTCAGAATATTTCCTAAAGACCTTAAATGCAACAGTTTCGCTACAACGATAATCACCTTTTTTTTTCTCAAGTGGACTATTATTTTTGTTGCTCACTGTTTGTGTAAATGTTGTTATGGAGTTTGTAAAAATTGTTCATAGGAGGACAACTACAAAATCTCTCTATCTCTCCCTTTTGCTATTTCATGCTGACACTTTATTTGACTGCTTAATTAAAATCATTTTGTAAAACTAATTTCTCACATAGAAAACATAATAAAATTGATGTTTTAAGTGATTTGTAATATTAATTAAATTGTAAATAATAAAGAGAATAAAGAATATAAAATCTAGATAGCGAGAGAGAGAGAGAGAGAAAGAGAACTTTTAATTATGGTAAAAACTTAAAGGAATTTATTGAATTGAACAGTTTTAATAGGAAATTTAAATCCTTAATTATTTACTAATGAAAATCTACAAACACTGTCTTTCTCTCGCTTTCTCTATCTCTCTCACACATACACACTTAAACACATGCTTTTACAAATACATAGTATAAACAACAACTTATAATCGCCAACAACCAACATATACTCGTACACAGTAAACCTAGACATTATTATGGTTTTTTAATTGAACTCTCAGTTATTAGAATGAAAATGAAGAGAATGAAGAGAGTTTGAGAAGAGTAAAGAGTAAAGATAATAGCATAATAATAAAGTACTTAAATTACCTACACATACTTGTACAACTAATCAGTTTATTAATAACTATTATTCGGTATAATATGTACGTAAGTATGTTGTGGTTTTGTGTTGAAATGTATTGAATTGCTTTGAAAGGGTTCGTTGGATAACGGCATACAAGAGAAATAGAAGTAAGAGTAACTGATTTATAATACAATTCATATATGTATGTGTGTGTGAATAATACAGGTTCAGTGCTGTATTTTTTGAGTGGGTGTACGTATGTGTGCCTGCGTGTGTGATGTTGTTATTGCAATACTCATTACAATTTATCTTTATTAATACGAGAAAAAATAATATTTATTTGTAATAAAATTGTTATTTATTTTGCTTTTATTAAACAATAAAATGAATAGCATTATGAGGAAGAGAGAGAGAGAGAGAGGTTGATTTAATGATTTTGCATTTGTTTTATTTTACTTGTTTTTGTTTGTTTAATAATTAATTCATGGGAAATTATTTTACAACAAACAAATGTTTCCATTTTCACAGCTAAAAAATATTACCCAAATCAAGTACACAAACAATAAAGAAAAAAAGATGAAATGAATCAGTATTTTTATTAGTCCAATACAACACAGAAATAAACCCCTTTCTTTTACAGCAACAACAATATTGAAACATAAACAAAAAAAAAATGATAATTTTAAAAGAATTGAAAATAACAACAATATGAAAGGAAAGGAAATTTTTATTCGGGGTTTCTGGGCAGCCTAACGACTAAACAATGCAAAATAAATAAAATATACTTATATTGTAGAACCCCGTCAGACTGTTTGTATAGGGTTAAACATTTTTCAATTTCAAAAGTAAACTTTAATAAAACACACTAGAAAGCTATGAAGTCGCCGTAGTCTAATAGATAGCGTGTTGGTTTATTAGACGTAAGGCCACGGTTCAAACTCCAGGTCAAAACGAAAATATGGAATTTGTTCGGCGACTTACTCTCAGCAGATTTCTGGCAAAAACTCTGAGAGTAAATAAAATTGCTATGAAAAGTTTCTCAAAAAATCAAAAAATTTGATGATAAACAGATTTAAAAAGATTCCATTTTGAGAGTGTCAAACGTTGACAAAGGCCTCTCTTTATTTGTTTCTCTTTTAAGGGTGAAATGGCCAATGATTTGTTTTCCCTTTTTTCTGTGTTCTTTCCTTTCCTTTTCTTTACTTTTCTTTTGTTTTTCTTAATCTTTTCTAATCAATACAGGATGGGTAGTATGCTTTGAAATTCTTTTTTTTGTTTTATTATAAATTATGATGATTTTTATTTCTTTATTTCTTAAGTTTAATGTTTCGTATTCCGTTTAATCTTTAGAAATTCAAAGCAAAAAATGTTTCCCAAAAAATTGTTGATGATTTTATCGGATTTTAAAGAAAAGAAAAAGAAAATACTTCTTCATACTACTTCAGCAAATACTGCTGTGCTAGAGAGTAGTGGTCTTTATTTAATTTAAAATCAATGGACCAGCAGAAGAGGCCATTATTTAAATTGTAGTTTTTCTTTTTTATTTGTTGTAATATTGATTGAATAAGATTTAGTCAATCAGAGTAGAGCAACAAAAATTGCTTTCATTATTATCGTGTCTTAATTTAGTCTCTTTAAATTTGTGAAACCATTTACAAGTGATTTTTCTTGTGGCATATCTTTGAGGAAAAATATATTTTTAAGGGCCAGAAAGCATTTTTCCCATTTTAATATTATTTTTCGTTGCTTTATTTCGATTTCATTAAATCAAACTGAATTTAAATTTGCACCTTCAAGATAGACATGCAGAGACCGATACAAATGATAATTTGAAGGCGCTATTTCGGGCCTGCTCCACTATGATTTCTTATATTCTACCGGGTAAACAAAGATGTTTCCAATTGCTTTTCAATCCCAAAACTCTTCTTGGTGCCTGCGAAGCATGATCTTTTACGCACTTTGTTGTCGTACGTAATTATCCTCAGCGACGAAGCTTAATTTTGGCTTAACTGGCACGTCAAGCAACAGAATTGTCGAATTTGGTGTAAAAAGAAGCCAGACAAAGTACGAAAACTGCCAATAGAGCTTGAAAGATACCCTGTTTCGTGTGGTTTATTAGCCGAGTGAATCTTTTTAGGGTATTTCTTCAAGAATGATGAGAAATTCTTGACTTCTTGATAAGTGAGTGCAACAGGTGGGTACTCGTGTATGGCTACAAAACTGAAAAGAGCCACTACGTTTTTGGTGTTAAATTTTGTTTTGCGGGTCCTATTGGTCAGGGGTTGTTTGTTGAGTTTTTTAAGGAGTTTTATTACGGAAAAAATTGTGTAATAAATAGGCCTCTATTGAAAGAGTCATTAAATTTTCCTCCCTATTGGTATGATACTTACTGTTCATATTGTATTTGTTTTTAATTATTATTATAATTACATTTTATTGATTGTTCATGTTCAATAAATTTCTTTAAAAATTAGAAAAAAAGAAATGGAAATATTTCCATTGTTTTATGGTCTAGTTTGGCAACAAATTATCACAGTAATTACAATAAGAAAATAGAAATTTTGTTTAATTTAAATATTTTCTAATCCTTTAGAAATTGAAAATAAAATGTTTATTTTCATAGACCATGATAATGATTGTTTATCTATCGTTAACACAGATTTTATGAGGGCCATTTATAACATTTAAAACAAATGGAGAAATAATTAAGAAAACAGAAACCAAATTTTCAAATGAAAATAATTTCTTAAGACAACAAAAGAAAATACGAGAAGGAGTAGAAGTGAATAGAAACAGAATTAAATTCTTTAATAAAATACCTGACATTAGCATTTAAAATATTTCCAAAACAACTGTGTGCGTATGATTAATATTTAACACAAGCAATGAATTCAAGAAACACGCATACGCCATGGTGAGCAAAACAAAATTATGCAAGTGCAAAAAGCAGCAGCAACCTAAATGCTTGCTAGATGAAAAAAGGAAAAAGAAAAACTTATTAAATTCCTGGCTTAGGGATATTATTACGGGCTTAGAAAGTTAATTGGAAATGCAATTTTTAAATGGAAATCTTAAAATTTAATGGAGGAATAGGCCACACACACGTATTTCTGTAAAATATGTGGGGGAAAAACCGTACTTCCTCTTAAGATTTTTAATATTTTTTTTTATTGAAAAATTAATTAAATTCTTCAATATTTTATTTTATTTTTTCGTTTACTTAACAGTGTCTATTGCTTTATTTCTCAATAATAGTTACCTATTATTGCAATATATTTTAGTATTATAAGGCATACATATGTATTCTATCAAATAAAAACAAATTTATTGTGAAATACCAACACGTTCCTAAGCAGTCCATAAATCTTTGTGTTCATTTTCATTTTCATTACCAAAAACCAATATTTATACGCCATAAAGAAAATGAATAGAAAGCAATTGATGCAATTGATAGTTCAATATTTTTCTTTCTTTTTTTTTTTGGTGCTGCATGGTTTAATTATTTCGTTTTATATTTATTTTATATTGTTTTTATTGTTGCAATTTCTTTATTTCTCATAGATTTATCTGTTTAAAATTTCAATTTCAGTAAATAAGGATTAAAGCAGGGAATTACGATTTTACTGCGGAACATAGAACAGAGCTGAATTTCTTCTTTCTTTCAGAGTATTGTTGATAGTGTTTTGTCCGACTATTTTTCTCTTCTTTCTGCCCTAAAATCACAGAATAAAAATATGAAAAATTCTAGGAAATTATTTATTTTAAGCAATAAACTTGTTAAGCTAAACAAATTTTTGGCTCTATTTGCCCTTGAATCGATAAGTTTACTGAAGTCTTCCACTAATCAGGAAGCCTTAAGGGCAGTAAAGGCTCTCTGTGGGCTTCTCACAATCTCAATTGTTGTAGAATAAAGGTCTGCGAAGCGTATCGGAAACTAAATGCCAATTATCGCTTGATGCGCCAATCAAGCTTTTAGAACATAAGGGATATGATTTGAGTCATATTTTTTGTATTATTTTTTACATTTCATGTAAAGGTTTTAAGCTTTGCCCTGAAAAACAAGCACAAACCATTACATGACCACCACCATGCTTAACAGTGCCACAACAAAAGTGAGGCAATAAAAATTTTTGTTGTGAAATTAAGAAATAAGAGGGGATTTTTAAGTCATGCAGCAAACTATCCAGGAATAACCTGACGCTGCTAACCGGTTCTATTTTAATTGCTTTAAGACTTTATAATAGAGAAATGCGGGATTTCAAATGTGCCTATTACTAGTGAAATCACATTGTACAAGAGTCTGATGCTACCCGTGTTGGATATAACAGATACAACTGTGCTTAGAGCCTTAAGAGGAAAATTCTTTGCATAATATTTCCCAGTTTAAGTTGGTGGCCAGTATAGGCCTCGAATGAATTATGAACTGTATGAGCTTTGTAGTCGCCGTAGTCTAGTAGGTAGTGTGTTAGCTTATTAGACGTAAAGCCCGGGTTCGTATCCCAGGTCAGGCATCAAAACGAAATATGAAAAAAATATTTCTTCGGCGACTGCCTCTCAGCAGATTTCTGGCAAAAACTCTGAGAGTAAATAAAATTGCCATGAAGAGCTTCTCAAAAATCTGTCGTTCGGAGTCGACTTTAACTGTAGGTCCCGCCACTCATGTATAAAATTAAGTGGTGTGAGAAGCTAGGTCTTAATCCTGACCGAAGGGTTGTAATGACCAATTATGTATGTATGTGTGAGCTTTATGCTGACATCGATGTCGTTATACGTTTACAAATAACTCGCTAAATATACGCAATTTTATGAAAACATAACTTGATTGGCGGTATATAGTTTTCCAATAGCGAAAGATCAGAAAAAAGGTAGAAAAAAATTCTCCTCTGAATAAAAAAATTCCTTCAATTTTGAGTTCTTGTGTTTCTCTTAACAGTCTTATAAATGTTTGCTGGGTTAAAAACAGAAATATTCATACAATTTATTACTCTCTTTCTGTCTCTCTCTCTCTCTCTCTCTATCTTTCTCATGGTGTTTTTATTTATTTTTTATTCTCTTGAAAAGTGTCTGTTTCAATACGGTTTGATGCCATTGTTGTGGGAGGAAAATATCTTTCACACATACTTACTTACACTTGCAGCAAATAACTGGAATAATCGGGTTTGCTGTTACTCTCTCGAAAATTTCCAGTGTAAACTGACTGACCCAAATATTTTGATGCTGAATTGAATAATTTATACGATGTAATAAAATTGATTTTTCTTTATTTTAAATTGAAAGAAAAGAAATTTGAAAAGCACCACTTTAACTTTATCGAAATAAATGAAATTTAATATTCTCAATAAGTATTATTACGTTTGGTTTTTTTAACACGTAAACTTTTATTTGCATTGGGTAATAACCTTTTGAAAATCTTTGAAAAGAATTTTTAAAAACTTTTTAATTTTCTTCTCTTTTGTACGAACAAATAAATTTTAAAATTATTTTTTTTGGTCAAAAAAATATGAATGAAAACACAATGGATACTTGGACGCACTCACTCGTATTATAAATAACACAACACTTTTAGAGAGATTTTTAAATTTTTCGTAAGTTTATTCTGTTTTTTTTCTTTCTTTTTTTGGTTTAAGTACAGTTTGCTTGAAAATGATTGTGAAGGTTTTACGGTCATCAGGCTAAAAGAGAAATTTTGCTCTTTGTACGTATGTTTGTATGAATAGTTGTTTAATAAACGTTTCCAAGTCATTGTACCATAAATGTCAAGTATAAATAATTCAATAGCAATAAAAGAAAATAAAGAAAAGAAAAAATTATAAATAAACAAACAAAACTAAACTGAATGTGAACCTGATCTGAATGGGTATGGAATATATAAAATAAAATTGTCAATTGCATAAAGAAATAGCAGCAGCAGCATGAATAAAGATACTTCAACTTAGAAATTTATATAAGAAAAGCAAAGATAAGTTGATTCCAAGACGCATATACAGCAGGTACTCCTATAGCAGGGAAGAAACGAAAAAAAATATTCCACTTCAGTATTGTGTGAATGATATGGGCAAGCACCAGCGAATGTTCCAAGTAGGAAGATATGCTCAATTCAACATCTATAGAAAGTACAAAAGACGGTACACATCTATACTATCTGAGTGTCAGACCGACATCCAAGCGTTTGGCTTATTTCAGATAAACTCCAGATTAGTATGAGAATGGGAAAGCTCAATGAGCTAGAGAGAGGAAATAGGATTACGTTCTACTAGAACCCAGAAACAGGCTTATGAATAGCAGCTGATAGGTTAGAACTTTACGATAGAGAGGGAAGAGATGTTGGAAGTAATCTACTCGGTGAAAGGAGGCCGAAACTCTTCTTAAATCAAATATATTCGAAGTAATCTTAACTATTGTTGGGTAGTCACAATGAGAGGAGATTTGAGCTATCCATAGTGGATACAAAGAACCTTGTTGATGCTAGGGAACGCCTCAAGGCCTGTAGCTAGATTTTGTAGTTAAAAGACTAAATCAGCACAGGGTATATCTACAATAAGTGAGGCGTTAATGCATCTCAGAAAGTATAACCATTCGTGCGTATCAAGTATTAGGCATTGGGTTAACTCAACTGGCACCAGACATTGTCCAAGTTCTAATCAACTTTCATGAGCGCTGCATGAGTGCTGAGTATACAATATTCAGTAATAAGTTGTACTACGATACTAAGTGTACTCCTTTGGAGTTTGAGCAGATTTCCTTTCGCCAATTATTCAGTCTACGCTATCTAAACTACATCGAAAGATGCCTAAGCGGTATCCTATGGGAACTAAAAGAAAACTTTCTTGCTAATCAATCTTGCCTGAAACCCTTTAGTTTTTCTAAGCAACACAAAAATTACAACGTAAATCGGTCTACATTAAACTGTAACTTCAAACACATTTGCATTAAAATAACATACACTACGTGGGTGGTTTACATGTATTATAAGGACTTACTGTGCCTGTGTTGTACAGCATAAAGTTGTATTAAATTTTTATTCCTGAATTTGATTATTCAACAGCAATGTTTAACTGAAGAGTGTAAGGCAACGTGAGAGGAAAGACTAAACCCTGCCTGCAGTCAAATCATAAACATCTGAAATACGTAATAAAGCAACAAAAATAACAACAACGATACAAAGTCAGGCTGTTAATAACTTTTTCATACTCTTCATTTATTCATTCATTTTCACTCATGATTTATTTATTTGGGTTGGGTTTGTTTCTCTTACACTCTGTCTTCCTTTCCCTCTATTGGTAGGTAAAAAGGAATTTTTCGGTGAAATTTCACTACACACCAGCAGCCGTAAAACGAGCCTCTTAATAAATAAATGAAGATGGAGATGAGCCCAGCCAAACAACATTACTTTGAACTTTTCCTGCCTCCTTATAGTCAGCCGGGCTCATTTTGTGGCGCGTTACAAATTTATGACAATAAAAATTACTTCATGCCACAGCCAAATATGTTTGTACAGGTACACTGTACAACTGGCAACAGGAGGGCTTTTTAGCCATTTGCTTCAATTGCCAAAACAAACACTAACTCAGCTTTATATATATCTCTCTCTCTCTCTCTCTATCTCTCTCTCTGTCTCTCTCTGGCTTAGACAAAGCCAATCAGTCTGCTTTTGATGGCATATGTCTGCGCGTACAACTCATTAAGAGTTTGGTTATGGTGGTGGTTTCGAAATGCGGCAGGAGAAGGGGCTGTTTTTTATTTGCATTGCTGTGGTAAATAACGGTAACAGTAACAGTTTATTAAACAACAACACCAGCATTGTAAAGGTGCTCTGTTTTTTTCTCATGCTTTTCTTTCTGTTAAAACAGCTCCCTGAGGACACGTATTGTTTTTGTTTTGTTTAATACGACAACAGGATGGCAAAAAGCAAAAGCAAAGAAACAATTTTCTTGCAAATGCTTACATTGCTTTTGTTATTGCTGTTGTTGCTATTGTTAGCATATCTGAAAGCTTGATTGAATTATTATTTCATTCAGCCACAAACAAATATCCTTTGGCCATGAATAATTCTCTTAAAAGTTTATTAATTTTTTGTTGTTTGTTAAGCACTACGGTTATTGGCTTTTATTTCGCTTCTTTAAAGACTTTTTTTCAAAGAATTTTTTGGGGGAATTTATTTTCATTTTAATTCACCTGCGAAATGTTTAACTCGAATACGTGGCAGGTTTGCGGGCATAGAATGATTATAGTGGCCAAAAGCAATTAAAAAAAAAAAGAAAATTTTTTGAAAAATTAGAAAATGCCAAATCAAAGGCAAATTAAAGTTCAAGATGACATTACAATTCTTTAGTCAGGATTAAAACCTAGCTTCTCACACCACCCATGTTGTATGTGTTAATTTTAATCATAAGCGGCGCAATCTTCATTTTAAATTCGATTCCGTAGGACAGTTTTTTTCATATCAATTTCATTTATTTGCAGAATACTGCTGAGAGGAAGCCTCCGAAAAACTATTTGTTATGATGCCCAGGCCTAACTTGTTTCTTGTTTCAATTTCTTTATTATTTTGAGGAACAAAATCTCAAAATTACTTAAACCTGTGTTTTCTATGAAATACTATCAATTTAGCCATAGAAATTAATTAATTGGTTATACACCCATCCCTGCAAGTCGTTTAAATTTGTCCTACACAAATACAAGAAGGCTTATTTAAAATAATTGCTTAGTAAAACTGGAAAATAAATTGCTTAAATGTATATAAATTATACAGATTTTATTTACAGTGTACGACAATATAAGTAAATGAGTATCAAAAAATTTCTTCGTTGTGGCAGTTGTTGTTTGTTAATGTTGCGTGAATTGTGTTGCTAAAACAGGCGAAACATTATTTCCCTTTAGAATACAAGTTTTTCCTTTTTGTTCGTCTGCTTTCGTTGTGGATGTTGTTGTTGCTATTGTTTATAACCACGACATCATTAACAATTTTTATTATAAATGCTGGTGAAATTTGGTGAAACAATAGAGGAAACCAGCAAAAGACAGCAGCTTAAAACATCATAAATATTGTTAAAGACCTTCAAAGCCATAAAAACCAATTTTTTTTCTCGGTGTGAGAAAACCTTTACACCACACTGTTCTGTTTAAAAAGAAAGAAAGAAAAAAGAAAAGTTTAAAAATGATTCATTAAGTGGGAGTAAGGGGAATAAGGTTTTCATACTTTTTTTCCCCTTCCCCCGCTCTCTCTCTCTCTCTCCCTCTCTCTCTCTGTGTTTGCTCTTTGTTTTAGTTTATTAAGCATGTGTTGTTGTTATTCCTTTTTTTTTATTAAATTCCATTATAAAGCGAGTGTATGTGGGCGGTGAAAACAATGATCGCCTTAAAATTGTTACTCTTTTCGTTACACGTTATTTATTGTTGTTGTTGTTGGGTTATTGCTTTTGTTTTGCTTTATTAACAATAACACAGTAACACACACACGCATACAGTAAAGTAAACTGCCACAGACAGGCAAGAATCAACCCAATGCACACATACATACAAGTAAACGAGCAAAAGAACCATTCGGTTTGCATTTACATGTTACCACGTTTCTTATGTTTTTAAAACTCTTGTTCTCGTGTGGTGTCCCACGAAGCGCTTGCTAAACACACACATGCTCACACACCCAAACTGAGACTCGTGCCTACGCGCGAGTGTATGCAATACAGTATATTCGTGTATTCAGCTCTTTTATAACAAACATTTTTTTCTAGGTTACTCCTGCTGTTGGTTGACTAATTGTAGTTTTTTTCTGTTGTTAAAATATAACGGAAACTAACGGTAAATTGTCAGTTTCCTTGTGTTCTTTTTTATATAAACTGTGTTGTTGTTATTTCTCGTGCTAATGTTGCTTTATTTTGTAGAATATTTTGCCTTTACGTTTATGAAAACAGATTCTCTCTCTCTGTTCTCTTGATTTTATTTATGAAACACTGGCTATATGGTAAGCCAACTAAATCGTGATTTATATTCGCATATTAATACACTCAACAAAATAGTTGACATTGGTTTTAATAATTAAGAATTTTAGTAAAAATTTTAGTAATTTTTTATGTGCTTTTTTAAGCGTGTATATGTATATTTAGTCTGGCTTTGGTGTTGGTCTTGGATTTGCTGTGTTATTGTTACGGTTATTAAAAGGGCAAAAAAAAAAGACGCACACAATATAATGTAATGTATACATACTTATATACGCACATATTTAAACATTTCCATTAATGCATTCATTTATTCATTTTAATCGTTATAAATGCTGCCACAACACAAACAAGATTAATATCTCAACTCCTTCTTGTGTTTTTTACACTTTCCCTTAATGGGTGTTGCATTGGTTGTTGTTGGCTTTACTGTATAATTTATAAACAAACAAATGCTGTCTTATTTTTTTTTATATCATTTTTGTAGGTGTATTATATTGTAAATGAGTTGTTGATTTTGTTGTGTTTCTTTTTTTTTTTGTTCTTCTTTTTTTTTAATTTAACATGACAGTTACTAATGGACATTTATTGATAATAAATTGAGGCCAGGATTTTCAAGTTTTAATTTTTTTAAATGAATTTTATATCATATCGAGCTAATGTGAGTAATTTTAATTAAAAAAATTTATAATTTAAACAAGAAAAATTTTAAAAAAATATGATGTCGAATGGAGTCCTGAAAAATTGAAAAACAAAGAGGAAATACTATGTCGCAGAACTTTATCCCTTAATAAACGAAAACATTGTGGAAATCCTTTCCACAATCACATTCCAGTTTTCTGTTTCGTTATAGATGACAGCCGCTGGTAATTACATGGTGGCAAGTTGGAGGTAACGGGCGATTTTTTAGCTATTATTTTTTTGGCAACACTGGTTTAAACAGCTCACGCATGTTTCGTGTTTTGTTTCACTGTCAAACATCTTCAGTTTGGTCTATAATTTAACCATGAATCGTCTTACAAACGAACAACGCTTGCAAATCATTGAATTTTATTATCAAAATGCGTGCTCTGTTAAGAAAGTTCATCGCGCGCTTCTTCCATTTTATGGTCAGTTTAATCGACCCACTGAAGCGGCTATTCGGGCTATTGTGACTAAACTTTTTTTTGCACAAAATGCAAGAGCTTGACTTGCATGACATGTGGTTTCAACAAGACGGTGCCACATGCCACACAGCACTCGTAACAATGGACTTATTGAGAGGCGAGTTCGGTGAACATTTTATTTCACGTTCGGGACCGGTCAATTGGCCGCCTAGATCGTGCGATTTAATGCCTTTAGACTATTTTTTGTGGGGCTATGTTAAAGCTCATGTCTATACAGACAAGCCCGCTTCAATTGACGCATTGGAAGACAACATTGAAGCATTTATTCGCTAGATACCGGCCGAAATGTTGGAAAGAGTATGCCAAAATTGGACTAAGCGGATGGACCATTTGAGGCGCATTCGCGGTCAATATTTGCATGAAATAATCTTCAAACATTAAATTATATGGACCGTACTATCGATTCAAATAAAGATTACATGCATTTTTCTGAATTTTATGTGTTTTTTTTTGAAAATTTTCCTATAGCTCTTAAAAAATCACCCTTTATATAGTGGATGTATAGCAACCTCTCTACCAATTCCCAGAGCTTCAGAGGTGCCATTATCTATACGTGCAGCCATGTATTGACTTGGTAATGCACGATTCATTTATCCATTGTCCAAAGTAGACAATTTGTAGACGTTTGAGGTTCTCAGATATTCTCTTTGTTAATAGAATATATTCAAACTATGAGCTTGGATCACGGCCCTATGCTTTCAGCGACTTACCCTCAGCAATCTGCTAGAAAAAATAAAATTGTCGTAAGAAGTTTCTCAAAAATCTGTCTTTCGGAGTCGACTTTAAATTGCAGGTACCGCCACTCATGCATAAAATTACCACACACAACATAAGTGGTGGGAGAAGCTAGGTTGTAATCCTGACTAAAAGAATGTAATGACCAATTAACTAAGTGAACAGTATTGTCCATAAGCAACGATGTATCGCTTCAGCGGTTCATAGTTTGCGTGAAGGGAAAACGAGATACAATGTGGTCTAATGGCTTCACTTAAGGCATATATAAGATGATCTGGCCTGCTCTGGAACGAAGCTCTCTTAGGTTTTAAGCGTACAATTACTAGACCCTGTATTGTAATAATAAATCGGTTACTTTTTTGACGTCTGTATATCGATTAGAAGCTAAGGGAAAGGACATATATCGCTTGGCTTCATTTTTTTGTGTTGTCCGTCGAAAGGTAGTTGGGAAAGGGAAGTAAGCATTCCTAGTAGAAAATTTATGTCATGATATCAAATTATCTGATGATTCTTTTGATGAAATCAAAACAAATTTTGCAAAATTTTAAAAATTTATTTCATACAGTGAAATTCAATGGTGATTTGCAGATTTTTTATTAATGTTTTTATAATAGAAATTGCCTCCAGCTACTGCTCTTGTAATTTTTATACAAAACCGTTCTCTGCCAAATTTTACTGCCTTTACAATTAGTGAACCACAGTCATAATGGTTTACATAGGCATAATGGTTTTAGTAAAGTAAAGTTTTTTTTTTCGTTGATTCAATTTTGCGGCTTATTTTTACTTAAAATTTTCTCCTTATTATTCTCCATTTTCTCTTATTAGAAGGTTTCAACAAAATTTTCTCTAAAACAAATTCAATTAACTGTGCGTCTTTAACATTTTATTTTTCGTTTTTGTTTGCTGCAAACTTTTCTAGGATTTTGAAACCCTTTTGTTGAATCGTGTTAAATTCCAAACAACTTTCTTAACACTGATTAAATCTTTTGAATGTTATCTAGTTGTTGTTAGTTGTTAGTGTTTACCTAAAACTAAATACTTACGTAAAAAGAAGTTTCTTGTACACCCTCATCATTCTTGGTTATGAGGTCACAGGTAAGAAAGAAAACTTTCAGTTTTTTTTGCCTTCTTTATAATGATGAATGAGTTGTTTGGAAATAAATTATTGTTGCTGTTGTTTCTCTGATTTCCATTTTTAACAGCAGCCGTCAGTGTGTGTAGATAGTCTGTCAACGGTTTCCAAAAGTTAATCGAGTTGATTTAAGTGCGAAAATAAGTTTCATGTTGTTATGACAAGAACAATAACAATAACAACTGCAACATCCATCAATTTCAAGAGAATTTAACCGCAACAACTGCAATTAAAGTGGGGTTTCGAAACATCTTCAGTCTCTGTTTAGTCAGTCATTTATTGTTGACTTTCTAGTTTGTGTTGTATGCCCACTTATACAATGTTTGTGTTTGTATGTGTAGAGCAGTTAGTAATTAATGTTGAATTAGTTTGAAAACTTCAACCACAACACAATACAACACAACTACAGGTAAATGCAAAAGTCAATGCAAGTTTATAAACGACAAAACAATTCTTGGCGAAGGAAAGAAAATTAATTTGGAATTATAATTCTGTCATCCCACTCCACAAAAACTTTTTGGGTCTGCTTTTAGGGTTTTCCAATAAAATTTTCGAAATTTTTAAGGTTTTCTGTCCTTTTTTCATGTATTTTTTGTTTTGTCATGCATTTAATATGTGGCCCAGATTTTTAAATGCGGTATTGTGTGTGTGTGTGTGTGCTATTGACATTGATACTCATTTTTATTGCTCTTGATAAACTTTCATGATCATGTTCATGTTCATTATCACAACACAAAAACACAAAAACAAATCAATACAAACGAACAACAAAACAAAGTCCACAGACACCCGTATACAGATTGACTCATGTTTACGTTACTCAACGATGACTGCTACACAACAACAAGAAGAAGAAAATTAAGATGACGAACAACAACAGCAACTGTCTTGTAAATCAATAAACCATGAAGGTTTCCTCTCTTTCTCTCTCTCTCTCTCTGTCACCTGCTGTTTGTTACTCTCTGCTACAATGTTCTTTTGTTTTAATAGCTCTTGTGGTTGTATGCGATAACATGTTACATTGATAAAGAAAAGTGTGAAACATAATGCACCCATAAAGCACCCATGCCTACACACACTTACTCACTTGGTTTAATCTCTTTTAGCTTGTGTTGATGATGTGTGCGTATGTGTGGTACTAATTGTGTTTTAATACAATACATACGTACAATACATCTTTACTTAATTTACATCTACAAATGCTTACACTTCCTTGTACGTACGAGAGCTAGAACATGCACAATAAAGAGTATCAAATGAGTGTCAGAGTGCGAAAGAGAAATTTAAAAATCTTACACTGAAAGAAATGAAAGTGATAAACAATAGAAGTGATAGAGTGCTGTACCGATTATTTTTTCCTCTCATCCAAACAGCCCCATACATACACATAATTGGTCATAACAACCCTTCAGTCAGGATTTCGACCTAGCTTCTCACACCACTTATGTTGTGTGTGTTAATTTTATACACGAGTGGCGGGACCTACAGTTTAAAGTCGACTCTGAACGACAGTTTTTTTTTTTTGAGAAGCTCTTCATGGCAATTTTATTTACTCTCAGAGTTTTTGCCAGAGATCTGCTGAAAGGTAGTCGCCGAAGAAATATTTTTTTTTTCAAATTTCGTTTTGATGCCTGACCTGGGATACGAACCGGGGCTTTACGTCTAATAAGCCAACACACTACCTACTAGACTACGGCGACTACATCAGCTCCATACAATAGTCGTATTATCTTTCTGAAAAACAGATTCAGCTCTGTCCACCTTGAAAGGTACTCTAATACTGTTGGTGTCCTCATGGAGCTATGATCATCATGAAACAATTCTCATATTAGAATAGCATCATCAATGTTACAGTGCTTTTGAGTTAACCTGACATATTGAGCCTGAGCGACATATTTTGTAAAGAAATTAAGGGTCAGAAGTTATGAATCTAAGTAACAAGATACTGCTTGTACTCTGCTTAGAGTGGTTAGGTGCGACCAAAGCATGTCATCAGACAATAGTTCCATTCCAACGTGAGTTCATCATTTGCCTGAGCACAAGGTTTCAATGTTCGCTTTAAAGTTATCCCCATAGATTCCGAATCTTTCACTCAAGAAATGATATTCTCTGCTCTTGACCAGTCATTTGTTCTGAATTCGCCTATGTAGTCTCCATATTACTTACATACATAATTGGCCATTACAACCCTTTAGTCAGGATTACGACCTAGTTTCTCATACCACTTATGTTGTGTGCATTAATTTCATACATAAGTGGCGGGACCTACAGTTTTTAAAATCGTCTCTGAACGACAGATATTTTTTGAGAAGATCTTCATTGCAATTTTATTTACGCTCAAAGTTTTTACCAGAAATGTGCTGAGAGGAAGTTGCCGAAGAAATATTTTTTTCATATTTCGGTTTGATGTCTGACCTGGGGTTTGAACAGTGGCCTTTTGTTTAATAAGCCGACACACTACCTACTAGACTACGGCAATTATATAAGTCTCCATATTGCCTTAGTTTTATTGTCTTTAATTGTAGTTTTTTTTAAATTATATTTTTTTTAATATTTTTAAATGTTTCAATAATTTTGTAATAATTTTTCTTTTCTTTAAATTAACAGATAAAAAAGAAATAAAAACAACAACACAAAAACAAATAAATACGATGATATTTAGGGCCATTATTACAACTTGCCGTTAACTAAAGGGAGGATTTTAACGGGCAGATAAATTGTTTTTCATTATTATGAGTACCCAATAAGATAGAAGTGATCGTTAAGCTAAAGGGAAGATCATCATACCTTTAACATTTAAAGGTCACTTTATGTTTGAACTTGCCATATCATATACTATTTTCGATATGGCAGCTTCAAATTTAAACAAAATGAGCATATACAACAAAAAACGAAGTCCGCTGTTGCCACTGCGTTAAAAAAAAACTTGTTTAATTGAGCAGTTTTATCGACTTTGCTCCGGCACTGCCATATTTTAATTTTATTTTATCTGTAAGTTGTAATAACGAAAATAAGTTAAAGGTAACTTTGCCGTTCACTTTAGCTAAAGGTACCTTTAACTAACCCCAACTTTAACGGGAAGTTGTAATAATGGCCCTTAAAAGAATAATTTTAAAATGAAAACATAACCGTAAGTTTACAATAACAACTGACATCATTTAAGAGCATCAATAAATAGCAGGCAGCCATTAAAAAGAAATAAAAACAAAATGAAGAAAATGATTTTCACACTCAATCAAGAGATAAACATTTAACACAGCATTATTTACAAACTCGTATAGACACACACACACTCTGATGCACATAGTATACACATATGTATATATACATATGTGCACACTAAATGTGTCAACGTATTTAGACGTCATCATTTGATCATTTGTTGTTAACCGTAAGAAAATGTAGAAGAAAATAAAAAAAAAAAAAAATAAAACAACTTGAAACGTCCAAAGTTTGTCTAACCGAACCAACAACAAAAAAAAAAGCAACAACGTCATTATAAATTTTATCACAACAACAACAATATCGTAGCATTAGAGAAATAATGAGAAAATATTGAGCAAGGTTAGCTGTGAATGGATAATGATGCTCCTGTTGATGTTCTCTTTTCATAACTCGTTTGAATGATTAAACAAATAAACCAACGAATGAAAAATACAGTGAGAGAGAGGGAGAGAGAGTGAGAGAAACTAGAAAAGAGAGAGCAAGTGTAAAACACCGTTAGATTAATTGAGATAAAAAGCAAAATGAGGTGTAAAAATCAAAGCAAAACACTTTTCTTCTTTCGTTAAAGAATTCCTTGGTTTTTGGCTGTTTCTTTGGTGTTTTTTTTTTTTGGCGAAATAAAATAAAATAAAAATAGAAAGAAAACAAAAGCAAAGAAAAAAAAATAATAAAAAAAATAAAAATATGCTGCAGAATTTATAAAAATTTAAAGAAAAAAAAAAAACAAAACAAAAATATTCACACAAATGGTGACAAAAAAAAAAAAAAAAAAATAGAAATTTAAAGTAAAAAAAAAGAAATGAAAGCGGAAGATTTTTTCTTTCTTGCAGAGAATTTGTTTTAGATTTTCGGGCTATTTTGAAATCGCCAGTTAAAATCGTTGGGTCCAACATCGAACAAGGCGCGTTAAAACGAATTTGTTTTTGTGAAAAATTTAAAAAAAAAAGAAAAAATTATTAAAAAAATAAAAAATAAATTTTTTTTAGAAATTTAGTTTTATTTAAAATTATAAAAAAAAAGGAAACAAAATAAAAGTGAGTCTAAAAAAAATAAAAGAATTAAAAAAAAAAAATGAAGCCAAAAAGCAAATCCGTAACAAACGCAGGCAATTGAATGAAAAATTTTAACGAATTTAAATAAAAAATACAAATAAAATAAAAATAATTTGAAATACAAATTAATATAAAAAAAAGAAGAAAAGAATTTATAAAATTATTAAAAAAGAAAGTGTAAAAATAAAGCTAAAAAGTGTTTTAAACAAAATAAAATAAAAAATAAAAAAAATTCCTCTCCTAATCTATATATTTTGCTATAAATGAAAAATTTAACACAAAAATAGAAGAAAAAAAAATATATTTTTTTATAAAAATAAATCTTGCTAAAGATAGTATTTTATAACAACAACAATATTTACTACAACAAAACCAAAAAAAAAAACCAAAAAACAAATCATAAATCTTATGCTGAAAAGAAATGCAATCTCTCCTTAAGCTCTCAATTTATCTGCATTACAACAACATTTTTATTACAACTGCTGTAAAGGATTACATTTGAATTTTTTTATTGCTGTGTTGTCATTAGCGTTGCTGCTGTCATTGTCAATTGCGAATTGTGAATTGTTTTTGTTGTTGCTACTACAATCAGCATTTAATTTATATAAATAACAAGGTAATTTTTATTGTGTTACTAAAAATAATTCATTTTAAAATTATTAAATTTTTTAATTGGTTTTTGCGTGCAAACGTACAGAGAACATTTGTGAGATTTTCTTCTTATTAAATAATCATGAAAACAGGCAACATAAATTGATCGTTTATATACCCTATAAACGCTGAAGCAATGGGGTTTTCATATACCTAGTGGCATAAACTAAAGAACAGGGCATCAAATCCTAGCTACTGCAAAAACAAGAGTTGAGGAGAAGTGAAGGCGTTAGCTCAAAAAGAAGCATTGAAAAACATTTCAGAAAGCAAAATTGATGAATTAATAGGTCTAATGGCTCGTAGATGAGTTGTTAATTTACAAAATATCGGATATTTTATTAATTGTTAAATTATGTAAAAAATAAAAAAAAAGTTTTAAAGGTGTTGCTTTAGTTTTTGCCACCTAAATTTTAGACATTTTAATAATTATTTTATTTTCTTCGAACTAAAAAAATTTATTCCAATAATTCTTTCTTTAGTAAGTTAAAAAACCCTCAAAGATTTGAAAAAGCTATCTTTAAAAATTCTCAGGATTGTTTTTTACACGATTCATATGGAAATGTCAAAATATTAAGCCAGTTGCTTTAGTTTATGCCATGTACATATGTAAGTCACCGCTGCGTGATGGTGTGGTGGTGGTTTAAAACTCATCGACATCATTGTTTTCGATTTCGAAAGGTAAAAGGTTTTTTTGGGAAAAGCAAATCTGGCCCCTCATGGATATATGCAGGACACGAATTGCATTAAATCTGCCTAGATTTTGTTTAAGAGTCCTAGTTGCATTCATAAATCACCACTGGCCTGTAGGCGTACACGCTTAAAGATTGAAAATGTCGTCCCAAAAATAACTTCTACACAAAGCAATAACAATGACTGAATATTTTTTCTATCATTGTCCACTGGTAGCAGACTTGAGGTGAAAAAATCATGGATATTAGGGGCTGAACAAAGCTTTTCCCTGAAATAAATTTATGGATTGTTTATGGATTGTTTCCACATTCTTCTTGGTAAGTCTAGAAGACGGTTGCTATGCTTTGCTGTGCAATATTATTACTTATTCATGATGTTGCTCTGCCATTGTCCTTCTCGATAGACTTTGATTCTTCCATACTGCCGTCTAGCGCCCAAAATCGGATGTAGCCTTGTGTAATATATTCTTGACATCTTGTTTAGTTCTCATAGTTCACATTGACAGAAACTGTCGAACAGAAGCTAATTTAGATGAAAAATCTCTAAATTTCTTTAGAGTAGGATGGCTAAAGGATCTTGATTTCCAAAACCATAACAGATAATGTATGTAATCAAAATAAATTTCCTTTCAAAATGTTTGTTTAAATTTGAGTTGAAAAAAGAAATTCAAACTTGAAAGACTTTATTTTTTTTTTGTTGCGTTCAATAAGGTATAAAAATTTCGTTCGCTTATCCTGATTTTCATTCCCATGTAATTTGTATTGCAAAAATACATTCTGCTGTAGTGGTCCATATGATCGATCATGACCGTTCTATAGCGTTCTCTAATTTGTTTGTTTGTCGCAAATAATTTTTTGGTTTCTTTTGCCTTAATTTGAAACGAATCCGAGAGCGTGTGACGTCAATATCGAAATGTTTGAATTGTTTTTGCCAATGTGTTCGGTGGTCTCGCTATTTTGGTTGACAGCTCATTTGTATGCATTGGAAATACAAGTGAAAGGGGGAAGTGGGGAGGGGGGGGGGGGTGATGTCGATGATGGTGACGGTTCACTAGGGATTATATGGCTCTGTATGTGTTAATTAGAGTTCATTTAACTTATCGTTTGACAACAGCTGAGAGCAGTAATGGCAATAGCCACCATTTGAATGTAAAAGGCAAACAGACAGATAGATAGACAGACAGACTTTGAAAAGAGAGAAAAATATTCAAATTTTTTGTTGTTGTGTTTTTCAATGGATATCATTGACAGCTAAAACGTTGAGTTGATACTTGCCAGCTCTTACGGAATTTTTATATCTACGGTTCGTTTACTTTTCCTTGATTTTTCTCTCTTTGTGGTTTATTTTTCGTAGACTTGTCATCGCCTTTTCTTCTTTTGCCATTAAAATACGCACCTTTTGGTATCACTTTTGTGGGCATTAGAGGCGAGCATTTGTTATTCATTAAAATTCTTTTTCATCTTGTTTTTGTTTTTTTGTTTTCAATTATTGTGTCATTTTGAATTCTTTTTCATTTCTAATCAGTTGTTTATGAATTATTTTTAGAAAAAATACGAAAAAAAACATAAGAAATCAGAGTAAAATTTTTAAATGCAAATGTATGGGCAATGGTGTTGAGCTTAAAATTTTTTTATTTTTTGTTTTTTTTTTAATTTTAAAGAATTATTTATGAATTCTTAATTACTCTCAGTTGATATTGTAATTTTGTTTTCTTTAAATTCATTAATCTTC
Organism: Sarcophaga caerulescens; assembly: GCA_927399465.1. Taxonomy (NCBI): domain Eukaryota; kingdom Metazoa; phylum Arthropoda; class Insecta; order Diptera; family Sarcophagidae; genus Sarcophaga; species Sarcophaga caerulescens. The sequence goes on from OV656868.1 coordinate 45,886,483, forward strand.
TCAGTTGCCTACTATCCAATAAAAACAACCCCCTAAGCAATATTGCAGGGCCCCCTATTCCTGTCTTACTTTCCAAGCAAAAATTTTGGCCCAGCTTAATTTAAACAACCACTCTAATATGACAATTTGGCAGCGAAATTTCGCCTTTTATTCCCTAAAGGAATTCTGTCTCTATCTGTCTCTCTCTTTGACTTTTAAAAATCATCCAATATTTGCAAATATTTATGCCTTAAAACATAATCATGCCATAAAGACAGGCATCAAGAACTCATGCATGTGATGCCAAGTACTATGTATGTGTCGTATATACGCTGCAGGCATGTATTTTGTTTTTGTATTCTCCAAACCCATGCGAGTACAAATCTCTTGAATATCAACAAGTCAATAGGAAATAAGCTTTATTGGCTTATTTAAACAGTTATTTTCTGTTTGTCTTTTAGTCATGTATTCGTATTTGATTATCCTTTCTAGTGGCCAAATCAAATTGTTTTTATTTTTTCTTCTAAGTTCTCTTTATGGCATCACAAAGTCATTTTATTTCAGTTTATTTTCCTTGTTGTTGTTCACAGCGATTTATTTAAGCTTTGCCATTTGCTTAGAGGCATTCAAGTTTTAAAATGTTTGTTTGAAAATAATTTTCAATTTCTTAAACATGAGATTAATTTCGGTTCTTGTTCCAACTTATGGATTTCTTCGAACAGGTTAGGTTAGGTTAGGTTAGGTTATGTTAGGTTAGGTTAGGTTAAACGGCAGCCAAGTGAAAAAGCGTAGTGGACTTGCGTTCTGTAAGACCCTGTTGTAATACCAATAGTATCTTATGTGTCATTACAATTCCTGTTCGGAATTTCTCAAACCATTCTAATAGTCTTAGCAAAGTGTGGCTTTTTCTGTCAAACAATTCTGGGTGCCCATTTTACAGGTTCCCAAGTACCGGGCAATGGCAGGGAAGATATATTCTGTAGGTTCCGCCATTCATGTATAAAAATTAACACACACTACGTGGGTGATGTGTAAATCTAGGATGTAGCTTGACTAAAGGCCTGTAATGGCCAATTAAGTAAGCAAATAAGTCTAATCATAAACAATTTAAGCTTTTGGATCCATGTGAGGAAGCACTGTACCTCACCTAATCTAAATACAAGTTTTTCTTTCCTATTTTCGAATTTTATTTCTTGTTTTTGTTGTAATCATTTTTCTTTTCTTCAGCGCCATTACAAATTGAAAATAATAATAAAATATCGTTTTAATCTTATGAACAACAAACTACAACATAAGGAAGCATTGCAACAAGAACAAGAACAATAACAACAACAAAATTAAATGATTAAAAATAATTTGTCATTAAAATTTATGACCAAGTGGACCATTTTTGCCACCCAAGAAAAATTATGAAAACATTTTTGATATAAAAGGGGTGGGGGGAGGTGACCCAAAAAGATCATCTCAGTACCACATCAAATTGTAGCCACATGTAGCATAAAGAATATAAAACTGAATTGTAATACAGAATAATTGCAAAGGAATGAAATGAAAATGTGGCAATAACAAACACTTTTAAGAATATCTTAAGAAATATTGCAGCAGCAATTGTCATGTTGATAGCAGGGAAATTAAGGGGGTGCGAAAAAAGTACCTGAGACGAGTCATTGCAAGAGGATTCAAATTAAAATATGAAATAATAACGATTTTTCAAATACCTTGAACGCTTTCATAAGACTTGTAAACTGTGTTGTACTTATGGGAAGTTCTTTTCATTTTATGCTGCTACTGCTACAAACTACCAAAGGAAATGAAACAAATTTGGCAACAAGTCTCTTTATTCCTCAATATAATTACATGTTAGGGGAATCACTTTTCCCCAGAGACATTCAGTAGAAATATTCAATAGATACGTTGATGATAGAAACAACTCGCTCTGTAGCTTCTTAAAATCTTCATCAATTGCAAGCTCTACCTCTTCAAAGTTGATCAATCTACTGCCAAAGTGCAATTTTTTCAATTTTAGAAAGAGAAGATAATCTCGGGGATCTGAATCTGGAGAACAAGATCTGTCGTAATGTAATTCGATCTTCGAGTTTTCTCCATCACAATAGTGAGTTGTCTTGATGAAACGACAAACTTTGGCATTGAAATCATCATTTTTCTTTTAATTCTATCGCCTAAACGACACAGAGTTCGTAATTTTTTTTTTTGGGAGCTTAGACCTTTCATAACATATTGGCTTTTTCAGTCCGTAACGGAGACTATTCTGCTTGACGGTGCTCACGAACGGTGTACAAATACCACTGACACAGCAAATAGATGAAGTGTATAAGCAGTTAACTGATCTGATCTCGCGTACCCTTTGTTCCTCTATAATTAATGCATTATTTGATAATTATTTAATGGTGGCAGTTAGGCGCAATGCTGGTAAATCCTCATCTAACTTGGGTAATTGACATGTTGCACCATTTTTGCTGTGGAATATATAATCTGAGTTTAAACTTTCGTTTAGACTGGCTGAATAGCATTTAATTTAGCCGGAAAAAAAGTTAATCCTACCTACGTTCGTGCTCGTCCATAAATTCCAAATGTGTCTCGGGAAAGGACATAGGCGACATACTGGTTACTTGAGTGGAGGGAGCAGGTTTAACCTTATAGCAAGTTTACGTGATAACTGTTGTGTTGTATTAGATTTTTTGATCTTTCTCTGTCACATTGCCACATGTTGCAGCCTTGTAAAAGTGTGGCAAACGTATCGTGTAGTGGCATATCTGAGCATCTTATCTGACTCGGCCGATCTATTGAAAAAACATTTACGGACCCACACAAACAATGAGGAAAACAATTTCATTTCGCCTGATGCTTAAGCAAGGCAAAGCCATGCTGCACAAAGCCAGCATAAATACAAGAAAAGAAAGGAAAAAAGAACATTTTTTTATGGAAAAAGTTGCCGAAATGAAAAACTTTTATTGAATAAAAGAAAAAAGAAAACTTTTCTTATTTAAAAAGACAAAAAAAAGTAAAAAACGACATAAAAAAGCAATGCCGCGCACATGTACGTTAGGCTAAGGACAGACAGTTGCAGTCACAACAAAAAAAAAAAAAAAATGAAACCCACAGTCATAATGTATGATATTGTGGCATGCTGCTGTTGCTGTTGCATGTAGTCAAGTAATATGATGTTGTTGTTGTTGTTTTAATTTTCTTAAGATTATTGTCAAGTACATTGTCAAGGCATAAACAAGAATTTATTTCGATTTGCCAAACATTTATTGTTGCAAAGACAACATGAGAGATGAGACTTTATATTGTACATCGTTGGACTAGCAGGCACAAGGCAAGGCAAGGCAAGGCAAACAGTGTAGAGAGCTTCTTATGTAGCCTGATAGTGTACAGTGCAACACTTTTAATGATTTCAGTTGGTTGTAGTGTTACGTTGAACATGTGCTAAGCATGCAGCAACAAAAAAACAATATCCAATGATAGATATCGTACGATGGATAGGAAAAACGAGATGAAAAAAATTTTCATTCATTCTATTGGCTTCTTTGGCTTTGGCTTTGTCGTTGTCATTGTCGTTGAAGTGATGCTTGATGTGTCTTGTTAGTGGGTCTGAAAGTCTATGATTTGGACGAATGCCTTCAGACAGTCAAGCAGACAGACAGCCAGGCATGCGGTCAGTTAGTCAGTCAGTCAGTCAGGCAGGTATAAATAACAATTAATGTCTTGCCACTGATGCGGTTGCATGTTTTTCTTGCTTCTTAAAGATTAAAATACGTGATATTGTACTCTTTAGACACTAGCTAGCAGATACTATTCTAATGGTACATGGCTTTAGGGGTTGTACTCAGGTTATGTTTTTATTTTTATTTTTCTTTTAATTTTTTACTACGTTTTGTTTTGTTTTGTTTGGTATTTTTTTTTCTTAAATCACCATCAGTGTGAGAAAGGAACCACAAGACATGCATTGAATAATAATAATGCAAGTATGGTTGTGTATTTTACACTTCCGCTTGATCTTGAATTCATCTCTCTATCCTCCAACAACCCTCTTGTTCGCTTATTCATTGCTCTGATGATGCCCTGTGTTTGTGCAACAATGAAATATTTTTCAAATGCATTCTCTACATATTTCATGTTTAACTTCTGCTGCCATTGTTGTGTCTTTTTGTTCTATTCTAAAATTTTTTCATTTCAAAGCCAAAAAGGAAAAGAAAAAAATATTTTTTGTTTTCTCTATCGAGAATAGATTTCATTTACACTGTGCACGGGTCTTTTGTTTCTATTATTTTTGTTTGTTTTTTTTTTTATTAATTTGGCTGAAAGGCAACTGGTCTGAAGTACTTTTTTTTTTTAATTTGTATTCGTATTTGTATTCGTAGCAACGATTAAAGTTTAATTTGATTTTTAAACGAAACGAAGTTTTTCAAGTGAATTTCAATGAACTGATCATACTACAGCATCAGCCCTTCCAGTTGGGAATTGAGGACTATGAATTATGAGAATTTATTTATTGATGAAATTAATTTCTCTTGATAGTCTGGGTATCTTTAGGTAGGATAGAGAACTGCCCAGAGGAAATATTTAGTTTGCAAGCGTGGCAGAACATTATGTTGCATTGCAACAAGTTCGGCAAGTTGTCTGTCTAGCGATCGAAATGGAAGCCAATTAAACGTAACAAAAAGGGAAAACGCACAGCACAGGCATCGCAACAGTTCTTCTCACTTGAACAAGGGCCATCACAATGAAATGTTTATTGAGTGCAGTCCACCAGAAGACAACTTCATTAAGAAGCTTTGGCTCAATGCATATACGTACAATTGGTCATTGCAAAACCTTACTTATACTGGGTGTGTTAATTTTATACCTGTGTGGCGGAACATACAGTTTAAAGTCGATTCTGAACGACAGATTTTTGAGAAACTTATCAGAAATCTGTTGAGAGGAAGTCGCCGAAGAAATATTTTTGGATACTTTCGTTTTGATATGCCAACCTTAAGCCAACACACTATCTATTAGACTATCCTTCCGATATGATCCTTCGAACCGGATATGAACCAGTGACTCAATAACCAACGACTAAATCCGGCCAAAAAAGACACTGATAGGAATAGATTTGTTTACCCTCGGTTTCAGTTGTAAACGTGCAATTTTGTCCTAGTAATACAGAATGTTAATCAACGTTCGATTCTCTTTCACACAGAGCAGACACTCGGTCTCAGCTAAGAAAAATAACCTATTTAGATGGCATGCTAGGCATATAGAAGACATACTATCCTTCTAATATTCGTAATTCATACATTACGTCTCCATAAGAGAAAGTCCCAATGACAGCTGGTTACTTACTATAATATTCCACGCTATGACAAGCTAGGGAGTCAACTTCGCATTGAAGTCTTCGTAATTTGGCGCGTCACTAAAGCCTCTTCGCTAAAATGTAATCATACTTTTCTAAAGAAAGAAGATTAAATTATTGTGTAATATTTCCAATAATAAAAATCAAGGTTAGTGCGTGAGCTCCTAAAGAGATTTTAAGACGATGGGTTCAAATAAAGTGGTTGCAAACCACAGTGCTTAACTAACATAACCTCACTAAGTAGGGTTGTATACAAAGGAAATAACGTTCTGTCCATAACAACTTACATACGTTTTTTAGACACTTTAATGATGTGTGTATATGCATGCAGTTGTTTTTGTTAATACAACAACAACAATAACATGTGAATATAAATAAATTATTTATGTACTCTCTATTCAAAAATTATATTGTACAACACTGACTAACTGAATGACTGACGGACTGACTCACTGTATAGAGTTCATTTTCATGTCAGTCATGTTATTATAAGCCATTTACGTTTGTGTTCTCATATTTACACCATTTCCCACAGGAATTATTTGCATAAAACGAATAAAAATGAATGAGAGAACATGAGAATGAAGAAAACTTTTGAAATAATACTTGCAAATAAGAGCTCACAGACAGGAAAAAACCCAATAGGATGGTATAAAAGATCCAGAAGAACTTAAATACTGCAGAGAAATAAACTTGAAAGTGTTTAATGATAAAATATTTATGAAATTATATTCGTATAAAAACAAAAGCTCTCTAGAGATTTAAAAAACAAAACAAAAAAACCTCTGGTGTCCGTGTATGTGTGTAGTCTAGGCAATGGTGTAAAGTCTCTGTTTATTGTGCTTTTCATAATGTCAACCAAACATTATTCGGGTGGTAGGGAAATATTCTACACATGATAAGTTCATTACAAATATGCCATATTTGTTGTAACTTCACCTCACCTAACAACCGCCATAATAGCTTTTATACTTCATATGTTTTTATAGGCGTCATCCCCAATTTCCCTTCTTTTCTGTTCGCTTACATTCATGTTTACAATGGGTATTGTAAACAGCTACAGAGGCCCTCCGGTGACTCTTTTTTTTTGCCAGTAACTCTAGGAATATTATTATGAAAGTAAAACACAAAAAGAAAGCACAACACAATAGAGGCACTCATGTTAAGAACAAAAGAAAAATACAAAAAAAAGAACAAAAAAAATGAAATCAAAATTATATGGAATTCCAAAATGTATGAATGAGCAGAAGACAGTGGGACAAGAGTGTGAAAACAAAATGATATTTCTTCGATAGAATTAAATGAGCGTGGTAGCACTTAAAAGGATTAAGTTTGGGTTCATCAATTTGTAATTAGAGCCCTTTTGGAGCTTTTGCTTGGTCCACTGGGGCCAGCCTAAGGCGAGAGAGTGTACCATAGAATAGAAAGGAGTGACTGCTTTATTGAATCAAGGCTCACTGCAGCCCAATACAAAATTGCAAAACAATGCAAAGTATTAATAAGAAGGTGTTCTTTGACAACCCTATAATCCTTAGAGAAAAAAGTAGGCGTGGCATATCTAATTAAAAGTAAATTTAAAAAGAAAATTTGGACAATTGTTGGAAAAGTTTTTTACAATGAAAAATACATTTTTATTCATCCGGCATGGCATAAATATTCTCCGTTATTTCTCTTTTCAGCCCCACTATGCTGTGGCATGATAGTATTTCTGAGTGGAGCATTGTATACAGAATTGCATGTTTAAGCACAACAACAATGTTTGTAACTGTAAGCCAATAGCAATTTTTGTTTCAATTGTTTTAAAACAAAAAAAAAAAAACCCGCCTTACTCTTCCGCAAAGTATGCAACAATATTTTTTTGAATTTATTTTCATGCTGTTGTTGTAGTAACCCTCCAAACAGTTGGATAGCAAGCGGTACACTTGAAAATTATGAAAAATCGTTGAAAATTTAAAAACTTTTGTTGTCGGGCTGGCTGACTGGCCATACTTAGACAACTCATTCGTTAGCACTAATGCCGTGTGAGAGGAGAGAATAAGATAAACTAAAAGCAAGATAATCTACTTGAAAACTTAAACAATTTATGGCTGTTGTATTGGTTGGTGGTGGTCTACCAGTGGTCTAAAGTAGACCAACATTTTTTGTTGCATTATCTTTCTGCTTAAGCACTCTACTGGTGTTGAGCCACAAAGTAAAGGAATGCAAATGGAAATGAAAAATTTCCTGTAAATTGGGTTCTACTTCTGCTGCGTTTTTTTCTATTTAAAATGAAAAAATAATTTAAAATGTTTTCTTTTTTTTGTTTGCTACCAAATGACACAGGATAACAGAAAAAAGAGTAAGAGAGAGATAGAGAGGGAAATAGAGAGAATGAGAGAACCCAGCTTATAAATACATTTTAAAATGGATTTATTTTTTTATTTGTGAATGGAACGTGTTTCTTTGAAAAGAAAATATTGTCACACAGAAATTGAGTTGGTTTCGTTTAGTTTGAAGGTCGTTCAGCAGAGGTAGGAGTTGAAGAGTGTCATATAAATACTTAAGTGGATACACATGTATGGTAATCAGTTCAATGTATTCAAGTGTTATTTTTATCTCTTTTTCTCTCTTCATATTTGAATAAAAAAAAAGAGTTTCGTTATTGTTTTTGTTGCCTTTTAGTTAACACATGTCAAATGCAATTTCCAGCTTATTTACATTTTTCATTTGTATGCACTTATTTATGGATGGGAAAGATAGAAAAAATCGTTAAAAATATACGATTTCGATTAATGGAAGACATATTGTGACAGAAACTGCAGATATGGAAGGCTCATATACAGAGCTTTTCAGGGAAAAACAAGCCCCAATGTGCAGGAAACTCTTGGTGGTGCAACTGACGAATTATGCAGTTTGTGCACTTCATTCTGATCAAGCCAATTTTGTACTACGGCGCCATTATTTGGACAGGCTGAATGAATTTGAAGCTGGATAAAATACTGAGATTGGCATGGGTTGGTATAGCCAAGACAATGAAAACCTGATCCTACAGGCGGTAGCCAGATATTGGGATAATACCAGGAACTCGAGGATTTCTTTAAAAAGGAATTTTAAATCATTAAAAACTGTGCTCAATTTAGCTTAAATAGTTTAGCAATACTCTCTAAAAGTTTGGCCGTCACTATGGGACAGAAGTTGAATCAAATGAACAGATGAAATAGCTTTTCTCTCTCCTGAAATCGAGATGAGTTAAAAAATTATGCAGCTTTTAAGTGGTAATTTCCTTACTTGACGTATATATACGTCCAATACACATTACACGTCTCAGATCATGATCGTTTATTTAGTTAAACGTAGTGTTGTTGATAGTAGTTTTGTAATCTTCAAAGATTTGGTACTTTCTTGCTATAATTCTGTTTGATGCATATTTACGTCAAAATTTAAAATCTTGTTTTCTAAACCGGTAACTATTCCAAATAAATTAGTCCTTCTGGTACGTAAATCTAGTATAAAAGTCTTTGTCTGCTGTGGAAGCATGATACACATAATTAAACAATAGTATATGCAGCATGACGTATTTATACGTCTAATATGTTGCAGGAAATGAAATTAAATTTTAAGCAAACTTTCCCTTTGGCGTTGTAGCTTATGCATCTGATTTGTATTCCGAAATATTATTTCTTTATGAAAACATCTGAGTTTATTTAATACAGCTGCTGTATTTAAGAAAATTCCTTCATGTGTTACATTTTTAAAATTCTCGTAAAAATTCCTTTTTCTTACAGCGTTTCTTTTAAATATTGACTCTATTACGGTCTCACATTTATTTAAAATAAAAGAAGGAAGATGGTGTATCAAAATAGAAGTATAGGGTTATTCATTTAGCGATTTGGTAAGACGGTGTCTTCAAGTGTCTTATGGTCTGACATTGAAGGTTATGAACTGGACGGTACGTGGTTTGTACCATGCGACTCACAATACAACCGATTTTCGGTTTTTTAAATGACAAGTTTCCGGAATATCACTTCAGGTGTAAGGGACGTTAATTGGTCATCCTTATAGCCGTTAGACCTTTTTGGGCAGCCACATCAGTTACCACATCTACACGAACAATCCCCGAAAGATGAAGCATTTGAAAACAAACATTCGTAGAGTTGTCGGCGTGATACCCGGCAAACTGTGCGATAAACTGGTCGTAAGCTACCATAAAACGATCGACTGCTGCGATCAGTCCAAAGGCGATCGTTTCGTTGGCATTGTATTTCGTACATAATGACAGGGTCCAAGCATTATAAGTAAAGAAAAGTTGCAACGAATTCGTAGCTTTCTGTGGGTTTTGAAACCGAAACATGGATAACCCTTTACTACCATGAAATAATTTAGAAAAAGTAACGCCAAGATAGACAAAAAAGAGCACGTCAAGGAAATTTGTTGCCTTAAAAGACATTTCACTGGCAACTGTATCAGCAGGAGCAGTAACAGCTACTAGCAGTACGTACAACAGCAGATTTAGTATTGCTACTGTGGCAGACACGTAGGAGTCATTTTCATTTTCTTGCGGGTTTATTTTTCTTCTTCCAGGACTGCACGTTCTTAAATTGTTTCGTTACGTTGCGTGCTCAGTTCCCTCTTCCTCTTTTTGTGTGTCTTTCTGTTTCATTTTTTATTGAAAATTATCATCTCAGCAACACAAAGGAGGGGTGTATGCACAATGCAAACATACGTGGGCGTATGTTTTAATAACAGAGCAGAAGGAGGTGTCACTTTTAGATGTTGACGTCAAGAGTAGCATAACAATTCAATTACGCTGCATTACTACTACTAACTTTGCTACTAGTGCTGCTAGTTTGGTGCTACTGCAGCCAGCTGTCTTTGGTAGAGAAACTGACAGCGTAAAACAAAAATTCTCTTAAAAGTTGGGGCGAATCATGAATGCGTTTCAAATTCCATATTTTGTTTTAAAAATTAAATTTCCATCTGCCTCCCATTTACCTCTCATACGGCATTAGTAACTTGACGTGTTTAAAAGTTAATCTAATGCAGCCAGAGGCTAAAGGCAGAGGTTGGGTATTTAAATTCAATTTTCAATGAATTTTTAAAAATTCTTATATAAAAATGTACATTGTCTGGAGCACGGAATTATGGAATTAAATATGTATTTCTGTGTCTATAGGCCATTTTCATAGACCGTTTCTACCATTTGCTTGCTCCTGAATATTTCAGGGAACCGAATTTCATTTCTTTTGGAGCCCATTTGCATATAAAAATATATGGAGAAGCTCTAAAGTAATGACGTGTTTGACTTTTAATGTGCCTCATGCAACATGAGGAGCGTGGTGTGCTACTGTTGTGTTTGGTGTAACGGGAAGAACATTAAGGCCGCATAAGAACGTTGTATTATTTTTCAATTATTCATTGTGTTGAAATTGTTTCTGTTTCTGCTTCTGCTTCTGTTTGTATTTCAATTTCAAATTTGAATTTTTATTTTGTCTTTCTATTTCATTTAATGTTTTTCTCTTCCATTCTTTTGTTTTAAATTTATTTTCTTTGTATGTTTACATATTTATTTGTGTGTGCCTGAGTGTTGTTTAGCAATTTTGTAAAGTAGTTTTTGGCATTTGGCCATCAACAACAATAACAACAACATCAGCAGCAGCAGTACTAGCAACATTATTTCTTATAACCGTCCAACTGCCAACTTTGCATGTCTGTTTGTCAGTCAAACTACAACCACAACTAGTTTCAACGTCTGCTCTTTTTGGTTTTTATTTCTCATTGTTTTGTTGTTTTTTTTGCTTGAAAACAATTGCATTCATGGCTTGAATGACTTTTTCTACAGTCTAATTTGAACTGGGCTTTTATATATTTAAAGTTGGTTTTAAATTTTTAAACATTTCTTTTCATCATTTCTTTTTTTTTTTTTCTATTTTAATGGCCCATTTATTACCACACCACCATTTGGTTTTTTCCTCCCTTTTTGATTTCGTTCAAGTTAATCAGGAAACGTGGTCATTATAAATTATGCTCACATGTGCTATTTGCGCTCTTATCTTTTAAACTATTACTGAAGCTACAGAGCTACAGTTGTGGGTAATATTTAAGAACAGTATGTTGATAGTTTCGAAATTTTCTACTGATAGTTTGAAAGTTTTCGGCCACTTACTCAGCTTGGTATTCAATGCCTGACCTGCAGTCAGGATTACGACCTAGCTTCTCACACCACTTATGCTGTTGATGTTAATTTTATACATGAGTGGCGGTTGACCTACAGTTTAAAGTCGACTCTGAACGACAGATTTTTTGAGAAACTTTTCATGGCAATTTTATTTATTCTCTTTGAGTTTTTGCCAGAAATCTGCTAAGAGAAAGTCGCCGAAGAAATATTTTTATCATATTTTCGTTTTGATGTCTGACCTGAGGTTTGAACCGTTGTCTCACGCCGGTATATACCCTCCATTATTTTCGATTGCTCCTTGATGACTAGGTATCCTTATAATGTATATCCTGCCATGTATGGTGTAATTATTAATCGTCTTTTTAGATTCCAGCGCAGTCCTTCTTCCCGTATTCATTCCTTTCATATGACTATCAGTGAAGATATTTAAACTCTATACATTCTTTCTTTTTTAGTCCTTTAGAGAGCACAGAATAGCATCCACAGAACTTTAATTTTCTTATTCAGATACGATTACGGTTTGAATTTTTAGTGTGTTGCAATCAATAAATTGACTTCATCTCAACAGGTGATGAGTTTACGATTGCAAGTTCTAAAATCTTAGGGTTGCCATGTGCCATTTTCTTGGTGAAATATTTTTAGTTGTTCTGCAAAGTATAGTCGAATTAAAACTTAATTAAAGGAGTGCGCTTACTATAGAAAACTTCTGATTCTACAGTAACAATATGCTGCACGGTCAAGAAACATGAATTACTCGTTTTATTGGTTTCGCTGCCTTTAAGCCAGAAGAACGTCTTATAAGGCTGTAGCATGGGTCTATGGGACTAGAAAATTGCAAGTGACATTATTTTGCTTACAATAACTCAATTTTAACCTCAATGCCGTCTGTACAGAGAGGTGAAAGAGACACCACAGCATATACCCTAAGAATGCCTAGTGTTTGAAAGCATTCGTAGACGAACACTTGCCATAACTCTGCATAGTGACACTGCCTATGATATTTTCTAAGAAATTTAACTTATTTTCTTATTCCTTGTAGAGTTCTAACAACTTTGGCCGAAATTGTAATTCTTCTGGGTGGATTTTTTTTGTTTGCCACTGTATAGTGTTGACTTTGGGCGATAGCAAATGCATGATTAAAATTTTAATATTTTTACTCCACTTTTGTGGAGGCTTGTTGTGTTGTTGCAGCTCTTATCGTTGCAAGTTGTTGTAGGCAATTCCGCTTTTTTTTTGTTGCGTTGCTTTATCAACAACAATAATAATTGCAGGGGAATAAAATGTTGCGAATAGAAATGAATTTTCAAGTGGTGAAGGTAGAGGATGGGGTTTGGGGGGGTAGTGGTATTTCAAGTACTTAAGAATGTAATTTATATTGTAGGTACTTTACGTGGCAATACACAGTTCATGAATATGCAACAAATGGCTGCATAACATCCTTTTAATTTTAAATTGTAATACAATATTTACAATTGCTTTTGTAGTTGTATTCGTTATTGTACGAGTATTTTCCTTATTTTTTCTATTCGTTTTTCATTCTGTATTTGAATTTGGATTTCATTGTAGATTTTATTTTTCTAAGGCAGTGTCGTATACGTTCAGTTGTAGTAAGGATTTCCTGTTCCATTTCCTTTTCTTTCTTTTTCTTTGTGTTCGTATATGTACAATGTATAAAGAAAAAGGGAGTGAATTAAAATAAAAAATTAAGGAAAAAAATGTTTTTTTGAAAGTGACTTAATGTGGGACATTAATTTCGTTTTTTTGTTTTTTTTTTCGTTATATTTTTTTAAGTGAAATTATTATGCGTGTCACGTCGTTTGTTGTGAATGTCGCTGTGGCTTAAATAAAGGTTGTATGAAATGCTTTAAAAGGATCATTTTTCCATTGTGATGTATTGAAAGTAAAGAGTACAGTGATGGGAGGAAATCTTTTGTAAATTATAAAGCACTTGTAATTAAAAATTGGTTCGTGCAATTATTATATACACTTTACTCAACTTATTTCCTTTAATACAAGGGGAAATTTTGGTTTTTTCCCATTCGAGTTGACCGAGTACAAGCTCATAATTTTATTCAGTTTTGAGGGCGTGTATGACAGTAGTATTCGACCAAAATAACCGCAGGTCATGAGATGCAAAGTGTTCGTTCTAAAAAAAAAAAAATTAAAAAGCAAAAAAATAATAACTGGGACACAGGGAGAGAGAGGGAAAGAGAGTGAAAATAAAGAAAAATTAAAAAGATAAGAATCAGATATAAGGGTTGAACTTAAGCCCGCTATAAACCTCAGAAAAGCAAGCTCAGCCCCTAATAGAGAGTAGAAGACTTCTCCAGAGTATTAAACCTAACAAAAATTCGCCTGAATGCTATTTCAGACCTCCGCCAGGAATATACAATTACAATGTCTCTTAAAGACCTCAGTTATTATCTCCATGACGGGTTTGTTGGGTGGTCCTAGCAGGGACAAAATCAGCAGCGATTCTTATCTGCCAGCCAATTTCTTTACATTTTTCACTTTCCCTCAACGTTTACTTCATTGGAAGTCGAAAAGGTTTCCTTAAATTTAATACAGATGTCATGAGACTGCCTTTCAGTAGATTTTCCAGACAGGGAGTCATAATGATTCAATCTTGACAGACAGCTCGAAGATGGAGGCTGGTACTAGCGAGTCTATTTTGCGGATGGCATTAAGTTTCTTATAGGAAAGGGAGTGGAACTGAGTTGGCGGCGGATAGCAACGAGGTGTAATACACACACACACATACATACATAATTGGTCATTACAACCCTTCAGTCAGGATTTCGACCTATTTTCTCACACCATGAATGGCGGGACCTACAGTTTAAAGTCGACTCCGAACGACAGATTTTTGAGAAGCTCTTAATGGCAATTTTATTTACTCTCAGAGTTTTTGCCAGAAATCTGCTGAAAGGCAGTCGCCGAAGTGGTGGTTATATAGGACAATAGTCGACTTACTCGAAAATACTGCCTGGCCATTACTTAACTCGAAAATGATTGTAGCGTGTACGAAGACGCTCACTATGCTTCTGGATAGAATCAGGTTAGAACTGTGTGGGGTTCCGCGCCATTGTGATGTTAGCAATAGAACGAGTGACGTATGGTGCGAATCTGCTGGGGAATGTAGTCTTCTTGGCCGAACAGAGCAGACTGCAGTATCTTTAGGTTTTTATGGCCTAAGTTGGACCGTTTTAGACCCGCATGGGTCCTGAAACTGAGGTTTCTATCAGGATCTCGATAGGTATTCTGCGGGGGTAATGTGTATTGAGCACATTTTTATAAAAATTACCAGGAATTCTGAAAAATTTATATTGTGCAGTTTCTTTCAATGTATATTAGTCCACTCCGATTACACATTCTACAGGAACGAACGAATGCTAGATCACATTCATTCGATTTAAAATTGTAGCAAAACTAAACTGTATTCATTGAAATGTTTCCAATGCACCACAAACTGCTTGCCAGACATTTTAGTTTTTTTGTTTGTTTTCTGGGAAAGCAACGTTTTAAATTACCTCTGCAGTAAATATTTTGTGTAACAAACGTTTTTAGCTGCTGCTAAAACATACTTACAAAGCGTAATACGAAATTTTGTTGTTATTGCACAATTTGTATGGTTAACAATGTATCAATTACACACTGAGGATGACCTTTAACCGTTTTATTGTATTGATTTCAATTTATTTTTACACATTTTTGGCAAAATTCCATCAGAAATTTAGTGTTTAATGATGTGTCTTCATACACAGAGGGCTATAGAACGCAATGAAATTCAAAATGGATGAAGCAAAGCAAAGCAAAGCAATGGCCGAAATTTAAATTCAAATAGAAATTGAATTTGAATTCAAAGGCAGGCAGGCAGGCAGATAGGCAAGCATTTAATAAAAATGATTCATGCTGTTGTGTTGTCATAATTTTGCAATAAAATTTTCGAAATAATTTCGTATTTTCGTTTAATATCTCTGTGTGACATTAATTTGCATTAAAAAAAATTGTTTTTTTTTTCTTTGATTTTCATTGCAGATTAAAAGCGAAAAGGCGGCGGCGGCAACACAAGAAAACAGTGCAACGAGCCAACAACCGGCCAGCAAAATGCAAAGTTCTAAATGACGTCACGCTCAATTAAAGAAACAACCGTTAACGTCGAGTACGGTTAGCGGGTGTAAAATTCTTTTGACATTAAAACGAAACACAAAAAACACGCAGCAGCAGTTCTAAAAAGAAACGGAAAAGCGAACATTTTCGTAATATTTTCGTTTTTCTTTTCTTTTCATTTTTTTCTTCATTTCTAAGGATTAAAATAGTAAAAGTACGTTTACAACAACAACAAAAAAACATAAAATTTTTATTTAAAAAAAATTCTAAATTTTCTGTGTTCAACTCCTTTGGTTTTTAAAAAATTTTGTGATTTTCGTTTCCAATTTTTGATTTTAAAAGCGTTTCTATTCATTTACTTTGATTATCAAAAACAACAACAACAAAGAAATAAAAAGACACTTTTTTAAAACGAAAAAGAAACTCCTCGAGAGAGAGAGAGAGAGAGAGAGAGCGAGACCTAGAAGGAGAGCAAAAGACTTGCAAACACAATACAAAAACGATTTTCATTTATGCTCGTATTTAATACAGTCGCCATGTCACATGGGGGCGGCCAGGAATGTTTGTGATATTTCCAGCTGATGAACTCATCTTGATGACATACGGTGCTGCTATACCTCGTATAAGTCCACGACCAACACTCGATTGCCTGCGTGAACCACAAGTGCCCATCGTTATACCTGCCCGAAGTTTACCACCACCCCCCTCATCAACGTCGTTTGCAAATCTACCGGAACCCTCGGCCGCACCTCCAGCAACCACAACCGCAACCACAAACACCAGCAGTAGCAGCAGCTTTTTTGCACGTTTTAGGGGTGAACAACAATCACAAGCGCAAGCACAAATACAACAACAGCAAATACCTTTAAATCTACCACAAACGGAGGACTCGTTAGATATTTTTGCCAGTGAACTGCAACAATATCAGGCCTTAAGTAAAGAACCTCCAGCTCACAGACTGTTACACTCTACCTACGAGCGACCCACTTTGCCTACGATTATTGAGAGAGCTTCGCCAACGCCCTCAACAACTCCATTAACACTTGCACAAACAGCTACACCACCTTTAACACCCACGCGTCGTACATCAAAATCTTCTTTGAAGAGATCCACTCCCTTACAAACGCGTCGGGTAGAACAAACTCTTGGTCCAACTTCAACACCTCCTCTGTCCGTAAGAGCTCCCATATATAATGATTTAAATATGCGTTCTTCACAACAACAACAACAGCAACAACAACACCAACCACCTATTAGACCCACCCTAGAACGTTCGTCGGCTCTACGTGAACCTACACCTCTGCGTTACAATGAGGATCCTGCTATGGCCATTGGAGGTTCTTCTGCGAACCTATTTCCACCCATACAATGGCCCACCGGTTCTATAGAGCGCCCTAGTCATGAAAGTAATCCCAGCTTACTGCTAGAACCACACGAAACAGATCCCACAAAACCTAGACTGGGTCCCGGCTGGGGTCGACCTATGTCACCTATGGAATTACCGCCAGAGCCCTCTACATCACAGAAATCACCATCCAGCAAGTCTCGTATTTTAAGACCTAAACTCCATATACCCCTGGGAAAACTGGGTCGTTCCACGTCCAGCGAACACAAGGAATCTAATAGACTGCGTGAAGATTTAGAATTACGAGTAGAAAATCCCATATTTAATACGGAAAATTTAAGACAGCGTAACTTTGATGCGTTTTTCGATTCCGGTGAACCGGTTTACAAGCTACAGCCCAAAACACCTGCCACCGCTCCAGTTGATAGTTCAACCGGTGCACCTTTACCGACGCTAGACAACTATGCCGGTGTCTATGATTCATCGCCACGTAAAAACCGCAATGTTTCTGGGGGCGGCTTATTTGCCCGTTCACCCAAAGAGGATAAACTTCTTAGTTCACGTTCCAAAAGTGCCGAACAATGCGATCCCGCTAGAGATGCCCGCGCCTCATCGTTGGGTCCTATGCATGGCTCTGCCAGTGTGGCTAGTGCTAGCAGTGGCGGTGCCAGCGGTACCGCCGCAGGCAGTGGTAGTGCTAATGTGCCCCAGAAAGGTGACAGGTGCCCCCAAAAATACATTCTTACAAAAATCTAATCACATTGTTTTGCAGTTTGACAGCTTGCCAAAGTATAATTAAACCTCTGACACTTTTCCAATCGCTCTCTCATCAACATGAGAGACCGATCGTGAAAAGAGTGTAACTATTGTTGTTGTCTTCTAACAAGATAAAAATAAGAAAACTGATAAAAGAAAAACTAGAGAAAGAGTAAAAAAAAAGTAAAATGAATGTCGCTAACATTTTTGTTGTTGTTTATTGTTTTTAATTTTTTTTTTAATGTTCATTTTAATTGCTTTATTTACTTGTGTTCAATTAATTTGTTTGCTATACTAACGAATGCTTTTGTTGAAACTAATGAATTTGCTTAAAAATGAAGATGAATGTAGACTTGTTCAGTTCAGTGATGATAATTTCTGCTACAACGCTATTCGGTATTAAAATGATGGCATAATGTTCGCTACAGTTACATGACATTGCGATCTTTAAAATCTATTGTTTCCATCTGGTCTAGAGTTTTTCTTTATAGGATATAAACCGAAATCTTAATGATGAAATGTAATTCATTGTATGTCTCTATACGTCTCCATTGGAACTCTATTAAGAACTTCACATTCATGTAATAGTGCCTACAGGCATAACTGTAGATTATCACAGCCGTGATCGTCAACATTTGTGCGTGCGCTTTAAATCCACAGTTACGCTTAATTGAATCCATTAAAGGTTTCTGCAGTTTCAGGAATTTCAGTGATGAGCGACTCTCAAAGTGGAAACTGATCACCCCCTTTACATGCCTTGAGTGAATCCATTAAAGGTATAAGGAGTTTCAGTGCCAAGCTAGTCTCAAATTGGAAAGTGATCACCCCCTTTACATGCCTAAGTCTTGGGCCTTGAGCGTTCAAGCATTTTCCAACTTTAGATTAGATTGTGAACAGTGGTAGTCCGTGTTTAGGTTGTTACGAATGCCTTCCTAGCCAATGCAACTGCAGCTATGTTGTCCAGTCTTTGTAATGTCTAGTTACCCAAAACAGCTGAGACTCTTATGCAAACGTTAAATTCTGCAAAGTTTCATGGTAACGTTCAATAATTTTAGATGTTGTACGATGAGAGTTAATTGTCCTTAAGGCAGCTTGGCTAATTACATTTAAGCCGACTGCTTAGGTTGATCTCTGTACATCCTTACGTCTCTCAACGACTATCTTTTTGGTCTAGTAATAAAAAGAATCCGCCTTATTTTTCGAAGGAGACGAGATTTCCTTGTTCTCTTCAAATGCTGTTAACCTTCCTATACCCGCGCGTTGGTCTGTGAGACCGATTTTTTATTATTGCGATTTTTTTTGTAAAAAAATAGTGCCAGTAAGTTGATATTACTGGTAGCTTCATTACTCGTAATAAGCTTCGTTTTTACATCAAAAAAATTTTTTTGAAATAGTACCAAGGATATAGGATTTTCCATTGTCGGTCTCATAGACCAACGCGCGGGTATTGGTGTTTCACTTTTTGGCGCGGGTATAGGAAGGTTAATATTGTGGGGCTAAATACTTATCTATTAAGGCCCTTGCCTATACTATTAAGAAAGAAAGTTGACCTTGGAGTTACTTGGCTTCGGGATCAGCATGAGTAGTTACGCCTTCTACTAGGCGTCTTAAGGCCTCCTAATTTAATGAAATGTTTAGTGAATACAACTAAATGTTGCAGGGTTTATTGAGAGAAGTCATCCTATCTAAGACGATGCCGTTTGAATATGCTGCTATTAGGCTCTTCTACTTGTATTCTATTTACTATTACGAATACATAATTTAATTTGAAGAGAACATTTAAAAAAATTTTTTTTTAAATACTTTACCAAGTATTTGGTTGTGTTTTCAGGCACAGCATGAGTGCTTAACACAAATTAATCCTCACACAAATTATTTCCTCTTTTTTTTTTTTCTATAAAATTTCCATTTCTCTAAATTTCATTAAAGAAATTTCGCGCGCTTAAACGAAATGTTGAAAAGAGAAAAAAATGTGGACTTGAAAGGAACACATTTTCCAGTTACAAGTATTTAGCCAGGCAGCCATGGAAATTGTTTGACGATGTATTGCTGTTGATGTTTGTTTGTTTATTAAAAATGCATTAAAAACATTTATCCGCCTGTCATTTAGCGTCAATAAATGTCACTCACTGAAATGGAAAAGCCACTCTCTCTGTCTCTGTGTTAGAGTGTATCAGGAAAAATGAGAGCTTAAGTGCAGCTCGCCTGAATACATAAAAACGTAAAAAAAAAAATTAAAAATCTGAACAAATTTTTCGCTTAACATAGCTGGAGGGGGCTCTTAAAATTGCCACACAGAGTGTGAGAAGTGTGTGATATTGACTGTACTCCACCTATACATACATGCTATGTACAATCGAATATTTTCTTATACACACACACATTCCCTTTGCAACAATATTTCAGTCAGTCTTTTGCAGCACGTTTTTATTTTTGGTTTGGCTTTTATTTTTTTTTAATATTTTTTCTTTTTTTTTTAATTCTGTTTTGTTTAAATGTCTGCAAAGTTTTTGTTTTAAAAAAAAATTTAATTAAGCATTGTTTTTGTTGTAAAATAAAATATTTGTTTTGTTGTTTTAATATTTCTTTTTAATGTCCTTTACTTTGCAACATATTGACTAAAATAATTTTTTTCTTTTTCAAATTTCTTTTGGATGTTGGCGTTTTAGATTTCTTGGGAAAATCTTCAGGTGGTCAAAAAAGTCGTAATTTCTTTGGGTGGAGGGGACCACGTAGTGGTTTTCTTAACCCACCATCTAGTATGGCGTCCTATAATGGTGTACTTAAGGATTTTGGTCACAGTAGCTTAAGTGAGGCTTTTAAAACCCAAAATAATACCAACTTTAAATTGATTAAAACTGGTAAGTTGCACAAAAGCATACAAATAAAATTATTACGTCTTTTAAACCTTTATAACACAACTATTTAACGAACTATTTACCTATTTTTCACCATAGCTTTTCGAATTGAAGCAGAAGGTTTTATTTCCTCTTCAAATAATCTTTTCAGAATTTCTCTGACCATTCATATATACATACATACATAATTGGCCATTACAAGCCTTCAGTCAGGATTACGGCCTAGCTTCTCGCACCACTCATGTTGTGTGTGTTAATTTTATACGTGAGTGGAGGGATCTACAGTTTAACGTCAACTCCGAACGACAGATTTTTTGAGAAACTTTTTCATGGCAAGTTTATTTACTCTCACAGTTTATGCCAGAAAACTGCTGAGAGGAAATCGCCGAAAAAATATTTGTTTTCATATTTCGCTTTGATGCCTGACCTGTGATACGAATGGGCCTTTACGTCTAACACCAACACACAACCTACTAGACTACGGCGACTTCTCTTCTCTTCTCTGACCATTCATAACAATAAATTTCATAGAAAGATCAGGTAACGCGCCTGATTATCGGTACTCCAATGCAACATTTCAATACATTTCCACAGACACACAACGACAGGTGGCATCCTTATCATCGTAGGACCTATAACAGTAGCTTATTTCGAAAGACTTAAATATTAAAGCCGATTAAGAGTATGAAACTGTGTTGTAACAGCTTTATGCCTCTTAAACTTACTTAAGGAGTACTTAATAGATTTGAATGAAGAGCAAAACTTTCTTGACAATAATCCCACGCTTGTCCTCTATTTGTTACCATTTTGGATTGAAAAAGTTGTCATTAGAGAACCCCTTTTAATCGATTTTATCAATCAATGCTTTGATGTTTATGAATATGTTTTAAAGTAGTCGCTGGTAGAAGTTTTAATGAATGGTAGAATAAAAGAAGTTCTCATGTGGTACCCAAATATTGAAATCCTTTTGAATTTCAGCATTATCCCTTGAGATTCCAAGTGGTTTGGGCCAACGATTCTCATTATTTCATCGGCATTGGTAATAATGGGCCTCCTAGAACATGATGTACATTAGACGAACAGAATCGCACGATTGAATAGAACTGAAGAAGGACTGAAAGGTGTCCTATTCCCCTTTATTGAAGAAAATTGTATTTTCTTTCTACTGATATAACTTGGCCGGCTTTTAAATGTAAAATTTTTCAAATGATTTTCTCACACTACTTATGTTGTGTGTGTTAATTTCATACATGAGTGGCGGGACCTACCGTTTAAAGTCGACTCCGAACGACAGATTTTTTTGAGAAACTTTTCATGGCAATTTTATTTGTTCTCAGAATTTTTGCCAGAAATCTGCTGAGAGGAAGTAGCCGAAGAAATATTTTTTCATATTTCGTTATGTTCGAGATGTCTGATCTGGGGTTTGAACCGTGGCCTGACGTGTAATAAGCCAATACACTACGTCTTGTATGTAGTTCTATATTTGCTTGTCATTC
Source organism: Sarcophaga caerulescens (assembly GCA_927399465.1). Lineage (NCBI taxonomy): Eukaryota > Metazoa > Arthropoda > Insecta > Diptera > Sarcophagidae > Sarcophaga > Sarcophaga caerulescens. The sequence goes on from OV656868.1 coordinate 45,908,540, forward strand.
ATTTTCTTCACACGGATTGATGGTTTAGTTCGTAGCCAGACACCGAATGGAAATTCTTGGCGATCAATTCTTTTTAAGCACTTATCAAGCATTTAGATCTTCGTTACATAGTCATTTTCTTAGTGTTCGATAGGCTTTGATGTGTTCAGCCTGTAAAGTTCTTTAAATCCATGAAGCTGTACATATTTGTAGGTTGACTATCGGCAATAAACAGGGGTAAAACTAACAACAGCTGATGTGACAAGGTGTCCAGGCTTATATGTTATTGTGACTCTAATTGCCTATTGTTTCGTAAATTTTCTATTCCTTCGTTCTATCGTTGAGTTAACTAATAAAGATGCCTAGCAGATGTTAGACAAAGAGCTATTTTTTTACCTTCTTTAAACATAAAAATCATAAATTTTATCTCGTTTCTTCAGTTCTAATCTCATCCCACCACCTTAATCAGATTGAAACGGAAGTCGAATTGGATATTTTCTTACGTTTAAAACGTTGCTTTACGTTTTTTTTTCTTTTGTTGTTGTTGACATTAAAGCAAATGCAAAAGAAAAATGAGCAGACAACTATTGGGTCCGCCATCTAACGTTTTTATTTCAACTAGTGCTTATTTCGTGAATGGTAACACTTAGCTCCTGTCTGATTTGACAGATAATTAGTTTTATCCTTCCGCTGAACGAATATGGTTCCATCCAATGCGTTTTCGCTTCGCTAAGTGGGCCTGCGATCAACTTACAGAAGATGCCGATTTTGGCATAAAAAATCATCTTTTCAGATGAAGCTCATTTTGATCTTGGCGGGTATGTAAACAAGCAAAATTGTCGTATTTGGGGCACAGAAAACCCTCACGCATACATTGAAAAGCCGACGCACCCAAAACGAGTCACTGTTTGGTGCGGATTTTGGTCCAGAGGCATAATTGGGCCATTTTGCTTCGAAAATGAGCAAGGAGTGGCCGTTACAGTCAATGGCGATCGTTATCGGGCCATGTTGAACGAATTTATGTTCAAAAAAATTCAAGAGGAGGATATTGGCAACATTTGGTTTCAACAGGACGGCGCTACGTGCCACACAGCCGAAGCTACACTCGATGTTTTGCGCCCTGTTTTTGAAGATCGCATTATCAGCCGTAGAGCTGATGTCGTTTGGCCACCTCGGAGCTGCGATTTGACACCGTTGGACTATTATTTGTGGGGTGCCGTCAAGGATAAGTGTTACGCCCCCGACAAGCCAGACACAATTGACGCTTTAAAGGACAATATTCGTGAAGCCATTGGTGAAATACAGCTGCACACAATCGATAATGTGCTTAAAAATTGGACCAACCGTGCAGGCTACTGCATGGCCAGCCGAGGCAGCCATTTGAATGAAATTATTTTCCATTATTAACCGGAAGAATTGTACTTTCAAATAAAAAAATAAATTTCAGAAAATATTCAGTAGTTTTTTTTTAAAGCATTTTCAAAAAAAAAAAAAAGTTATTTGCCGGAGCCTTTGTTTACCGGGTGATAATGAGCTCATTATTGTTAAACTTCAAGTCATTTGCAGTCTCTAACAGTTAGTGTGGCAGTCAGTTAGTCAGTCATTGAATGCAATCAGGCACACAATTTTTAATAAAGTTTTTACTTCTACTCCTTCTGTGTTCGCTTTCACTCCTGTGCTGCAGCTATAAACATAGTTTTCGTAAACGCCTGATGGCAGCACTATTTATAAAGCGGAGTATAAGGAATGCATTATAGGAAGAGAGAGAGAGAGAGAAACAGTGACAGACCGAAAGAGAGAAAGATGAATGACTTTGAAATTCAAGAAGCAGCCACAGGAACATAATGTAACGACGAAAAACTATTAAAATGTCAATATTGCTGTTCGATGCTGTGATGATGCTTTTAAATGGCAATAAATGCATGAAAATTGTTAATAATGATGATTGAGAGCGAACCAACCAGTTAGCCTCTGGTATTCATAGTCAACAATTAGGAATGGAAGTAGGAAGGAGTAGCAGCTCATTAAGGCAGCAACTCAATCTTTTAATGTAATTTTATCGTCTGTTATACTTCTGCTTCTTCTGTTGATGAGAGGCTGCTCATTAAATATCAAAATCGTTGATGCATTACAAATGCTGCAGCTGGTGCAGTTTCTGCTTGATTTATTGAAATAAAAACTCGAAATACAAATTCTACTCGATTAAGGGGGATATATTGGAATACTGACAGAGGATTTGCTTGACTAAATGCTGTAATTATTGTTAAATATTGCATTGCAAAGGGTTTTCAACGTTTTTGAATCCCTTTTTTTCTCATGTTCTGTTGGTGCTTCAATTTCATTTGAAAATTCTTATAAAATTCTTTTTGTTTTAGTCTGCTGTTTATGCACCATTTTGATGCAAAGTGTGATTGTAAGCTTGTAAAGAAGATTTATTGCCAAGCTGCCATAACAATGTCTGTGTCAACACATTTAATCGAAACGTGTCAAACAATTTCAATGCCAAACAGATGTCGCATTGATTTTGACAGAATTTTTTTTCTCTTTTTTTTTTTGGCGAAATAAGTTCCAACAAAGTAAAGTGTTTTGTTGATAGAAAAGTATGGAAAGAGCGAGAAATTTCTTTTGTGACCAAAAAGTTTGAAAGTTTTTGTATATCTTCGGAATATTTTGAAATATTGTGAATTTAATTAAACATGTTTTAACAATATTTACGTTATTTTATTTCGATTATTGGAATGTGTGGCCAATTCAGTGTTAAAGGGAGGTGAGCGTTTGTACTTTTACTCGCAGAAAATATTTCTCAGTTCATAAAAGCAATGAAAGTACTCATTGCTTCTTTTGAAACGAACTATTTTTCGTTTCCGTAAAGAAGAACACGCTTCACATTCGAAATGAAGATTTTATGAAAATAAAAGAGGCTTTCACAAGCCTTCAAAATTTGTGTCGATTCCAGACATCTAAAATACAAATCTTCAATGCTGCTTTTGCTTTCGCAAACCGAACTTTGATATCCGTTTTGGCGCTACCGTCTGGTATGGTTTGTACTTTTTTAACAGTCATATTATCAGGGATTTTGAGATTATATTAGTTTAGCTTCGGAAGGTAGGTTAGATACCGTCATTCAGAGACCAGAAGCGATCTATTGTGGTTGCCTTTATGACAGTTAGGAAAATAGAAAATACACAGAAAAAACGAATGGTTATCCGACATAAGGAGTAGTAGAAAGGAAAAGCAAGTTAAACAAAGACGGAAACACAGTCATTTCACTAGCCAGCTTATGTGAGGCTTTTATCTCGACTACTCTCAAGTCTGCTGCATCGGTGCTTAATAGTGTTCATTATACCATACAACAAAACGGCCCCAGAAGCATACTGCTTCGTACGGGAACCTTACATCAAACTTCTCTTCTCTGTTTTCAGCTTTCTTTTAGTGGTTCCAAATGGTTTTTTTTTCAATACTTAGCTGCTGGATAATTAAAAAAAAATTCTATAATGAAGGTTGAGCTCATCGATTTTCAATATTTCTTCAAGATTTTATGTTAAACAATCTAATGCACCTCTGAGATCATAATAAAACATTGCACAGAATTGTCTCTTAAAGTGTGAAGGACCTTCTTAAAGGAAAGTTGCACAATGTGGGCTACATTCCCACTGGAATGAAATTATGAAGGTTTGTCCCTTCAGTATCATATCCTTGTAAACTTTCTAATCATTTTATTAAAGCAAAAAGAAATGTCTTGTATTGACATTCAATATTTCAATTGGATTTCGTTGATAATTTCTTCTTGCTTTAATTTAATTCGATTCCTGTGTGTAAATTAAATGAAAAGTTTTTCATTTTATTTGCGCTCATAGACCGTGCAAATAACACTCACTTGTAATGATCCTTTACAGGCAGCCACTGGCATAATATTTTGCTTCTTCTTCTTCTTCTTTCTTTTTCTTTTCCTCCTTCTGTTAATAAATAAATTTCCGTTACAAGGTTTTTAGATTAAACCTCAGCAGCCGGTTAGTCAATATTTATTTATTCTCCGATTCTATGATTTTCAGATTTTCTTTTTCTCTCCCTTTCTCTTTCTGGCTTTTATTCAGCAGGAAATTGATTTCAATTCCTTATACAATATTATGGCAGTACATGGTCAAAGACTGAATGTCCGTACCCTGTCCTCTATCACCATTAACTTGTATTGTAATATCGAAATTATTGTATTTTTCTTTTGTAATTGTATTGCCTTTAGACACCCAGACAGACAGACAGAATGAAAGAAAGAAAGAAGAATCAAATAAAAATTCTTGTAATAATAATAATCATAATAAAGAAATATGAAATTACAAATGGGGGAGGACAAAAGAAGACAGAGAAATAGATAGACAGATACAGACTACAATACAAGCAAACAATTTGACAAGAATTACTAGAAATGATAACCTGAAATCATGTGATTGGCGGCCAATAAAGCATAGATGGGAAACGAATTTTTTAAAGTTATCGAAAGAAAGACTTTAAATGACAATATTTTATGGTTGTTGTTTTGGTTACAGGTATATGTATGTACGTATTGACATCAAACAGGCCTCAAACCTTGCCAGAAAGTTACTGAATTAAAGGATCCATAGTAATAGCCTCAATCTATATAGGATATTTTTATACTGTCTTTCACAAACGTGGCAGAAAATCTAGTGCTTGATACACGCATTTCGTTCTGAAATCCATTACCAGCATTCCAACATACTTTAAGCCTGGTATGTGTTCTGGTTATTCATTCTCCTCATCACGGAATCTACATTTAGGGCTTTAGACGCATCGTAATCTAAACAAGTGTGTCTGAAATGCACGATTAAAAGGTCGGTTACTATTCTACCATTCTACTTCTGGATAGTTTGATACATGATTCAAAGTACAAACATACATAATTGGTCATTACAACCCCTCAGTCTGGATTACGGCCTAGCTTCTCACACCACTGATATTGTGTGTAATAATTTAATTTTACCCATGAGTGGCGGAACCTACAGCTTAAAGTCGATTCCGAACGACAGATTTTTGAGAAAGTTTTCATGGCACTTTCATTTACTCTCAGAGTTTTTGCCAGAAATCTGCTGAGAGGGAGCTGCCGAAGAAATATTTTATCATATTTTCGTTTTCATGTCTGACTTGGGGTTTGAACTTAGGTCTCATGTCTAATAAGCCAACACACTACCTATTAATCTACGGTGACTTCATGATTGAAAGTCCTTCTTATTATTATTATACAACAAAAGCTTAGATTCCCTCAAATTTAGTTGGCTTGCAAAGAGTCTCCGTCTCTCTATATATTTTGCGTTACAATTCTCTTTTCCCGCTGTTATTGTCTGGCACTTGTAAACTTAAAAAGGAGAATTCTTCGACACTCAGAATTTGGTGAAAAAACGTGTTTAGCCAAAGGGGATTTAAGAAAAATGCACACCCCCTTGCAAGCTCATCGACACATCTGCTCATTATCGTGAATTTTCCTCGCTAAGGTGATTCTGCTTGCCCAGGCAATCCCGTACTATTCGTGAATTTATCTCATGCCTGCCGACTGCTTGGATGGCTTTCTGACTGTCTGATAGTATTGTGTTGTCCCGTCCTCTGTACTTTCCCTCCAATTTGAATTTACCACATCTTTCCATGCTATAGGCTTTCTATATCTCTTTCTATTTACTTTTAGTACTCTGTCCCACTGTGAAGCATTTCCTAAAACCATGGAGTAGTCTGGTTCCGTCCAAAGGAAAGTGGCCCCATAGTATACGTTAATGTTCATTTCTCCTCCAAAATAGAATCCATTAACAACGAATATCTTAGAAAGTTTAGGCAGAGCCTCCTTGGGGTGTATTTCCCTATCATACGTTACTGTTGTTATACTTTAAAACACTTTAGGACCCCAAGTAATATTTTATTTACAGCTCTAAAATGATGCTGACCACCAACTGTCTACTATCCCTTGGTCTAATGTAACCAAAAAACAAGAAAAAAAGCAAATCAAGGCCAATTGCAAGGTTTTTATTAGTTTTTGTTGAGACTTTTTTCATTTTCCTTTGTGTTGTTTTTGTGTAACTTTTCCCCAATTTTTCCTCCGAAATTGACAAATAAAGTGGCAAAATTGCTGAGGGTGTTGTAAATCCTTTTAAAGAGATGTGAACAAGTCCTAGATAAACTTCTCTTTTCGTTCTTTTTCACTTTTCTTTATTGGCAACTACAACTGGCAGTGTTCGTTTAGTTGGCTTTAAATCGTTGTTGACAATCACTTGATGAGATTTTTTTTCGTTGTTGTCGTCATTGCCTAAAGAAAAAATACTTCGAAAAAAAAAAAAATAATGCTGGCAACATGAAGAAGCATGTGGAGAGGTTGTTAGAAAAAACTCTTGAGCTGTTCTACTCACATTAGTTTCCAAAAGCAACATAAACGATGTGGAATTGCAGAGCCATTTAGTAAAAAAAAAATTCCAATATAGGGGGGCAGTAAAAAATTATTGATACATTACGAGTGTTTTGAAGTATTTTTCTTAGCGTTGGTAAGTGTTTGAATATTATTTTTAAAAGTCATAAAATTTAATGACATCCCCCTTTTGTATTATTGTTGTTGTTTGTTGCAATTGCTAGTTGTGGTGAGTAGGATGGATGTTGCTACCACGTGAAAAATAAGTTTCAAGTTTCAAAATTATTTTTATGAAGTGCCATCATAATGTAAAGAAACCATCTTAACTTCGCCTTATTATTCTTCTTTCTTTTTCCATTTCATCACGGTTGTGTGTTATACCGGGTTATCCATTTCGTGGTTTCAAAAGTAAACGTAAATAAAACACATATAAAATATTTTTTTCATGATATTTCTTTTTTATTGTAAAGTTTGAACGTTGACGTCATGTGTGAAACACTACATCATTTAAATGACCTCCATGCGAAGTGTTGCAAGCATTGATTCTTTTGAGGTAATTTTCGACCACTTTTTGACACATATTGGGCGGTATCTCAGCCATAACTTGACGAATGTTGGTTTTTAAGTGCTCAAGAGTTGAAGGATTAGCTGCATAAACACGGTCTTTCGCGTAGCCCCACAAAAAAAAGATCTAATGGTGTTAAATTGCATGATCTTGGTGGCCAGTTGATATCGCCACGACGAGAAATTACACGGCCAGGAAATGTCTCTTGCAATAAAGCCATATTCGCTCGAGTTGTGTGGCATGTGGCACCGTGTTGTTGAAACCACATATTCTCCAAGTCGTATTCTTCAATAGCAGGCAAAAAAAAGTCGGTTATCATATGACCATAATGCTCCGAATTGACGGTGACAGTCGTTCCATCGTCGTTTTCGAAGAAGTAAGGTCCAATCACACCTTCGGACCAAAGAGCGCACCAAACAGTGACTTTTTCTGGATGTAATGGCCTCTCTTCAATTACTTGAAGATTCTCAGAACCCCAAATACGACAATTTTGTTTATTAACATACCCACCGAGTGTGAAGTGTTCTTCATCGCTGAAGAAAATTTTGTTCGAAAAATTACCGATACGTACGATACGTGGCTGTGGCAGAATCACCATTTTTGTGGTAGGTTTTGATAATTTTTATGCGTTGTGTGATAGTTAAGCGATCCATTTTCGTCAATGTCAGACTTTCAACTGAAAAGAAAAAAAATTGGTTTCATAATTTAGTTTGACAGATGTCGAATTCCAGTCCCATACTTTTGAAACCACGAAATGGATAGCTCTTTACTAGCCTGTGTCTTGTGTCCTGTGTTGTATTGTTTGCTTTGTTGCTGGCAATTATTGTTGTTTGTTGAGAACTTTTCATTGGTTTTATTAACTTTAATGTCACTCCATAAAACAGGGCAGCATAATACTCGAGCCAAATGCAATTTTGTACCCAACAATATAATGGCCTCCTGTTTCCCTCTATTCCAACCACCTTTTCTCTGTCATTCTTATTGGTATAGTACTGGAGAATTTTATGAGTTTAAGTTGGTTGCATCGATTTCACTGTTTTTATTACTTTCGAAGTTTGCTTTCTCTCGCTTTTTTTTTCTCTTGTTCATGTGAAAATGTTTTCTTTTTTATGGTAGAATTTTTTTTAACGATTCAGAGCTTTAGTTTTATTTTCCTTCTTCCAATTTTTTTCTTATTTGTTAAGCCAGCAATACAGGAAGTGTTGGTGATGACAGCAACGTTACACTCATTCGAGTACAAATTGAATGCCCATAAATCATTACAATGACACTGTGGTGCTCTCATCATTTTCAATAATTTCTTTAAACATTTTTCCGTTTATCGTCTCCAGAAGATGGTTGTTATTATTGGGATAAGAAGTGCTAGAAGGCAAGAACCTATTAACACAATAAGGTTGTATCTGTTTAAGAGCTATCAAGAACAGATTATCCCATATCGTTAGTCTTTCTACCATAATGTCTGTTATACACATACTGTTATACACAGATTGTCTCATTATAACCCTTCAGTCAGGATTACGACCTAGCTTCTCACACCACTGGTGTTGTGGATGTGTAAATTTTACCAATGAGTGTCGAGACGTACAGTTTAAATTCGATTCCGAACGGCAGATTTTTGAGAAACTTCTCATGGCAATTTTCTCAGAGTTATTGCCAGAAATCTGACCTGGGGTTTGAAACGAGGTCTCACGTCTAATAAGCCAGCACACTAGCTTCAAGACCACGGCGACTTTAATGTCTTTTATTCTGTTCTGATATTGGGAAGTTAAAAACACGAGTAAATTAGCTTCGAATCCGACAGAAAGCAAAAAATCTCATCATTGTTTTTAAATACAAAAAAAAAAACAAAAAATTGTTCAATCCCCCTACCTAGGAAAGCCCCTGAGATTTGATCTCCCAGAGAGGATAACATCACTATTATCATCAGAAGATGGATGTCCTTGGAACCGTGGCAGTGTTCAATATCTGGTGACCAAGTTATGCTTACTGATACCGACCATCCTGAAGTTTGTCAGGGCAATAGGGTTAAAAGAGACAATAGAGAAATAGCCTACATTTATAGAGTGAGGGCAGTACATTAGACCGTGTAGTCGCAGTACTCTAGCACCTCTGCAAGACGGTAGTAATGATGCCAATATCAAGTCATTAAAGTCACTATCTATTGGAGTAAAATAAAAAACAATTTCATTTTTATTAATTTTATAAAACATTTTATGCCTTTGCGCCCACTGTATTGCACTAATTGGCCCAATTCAGACGAGAACAATTTTTAGTCGCACAATTTTTGTTCTTTTCAAATCACACGGGATGAATATTAGTTTGGCAGAAATGTATACGTATACGCAGCTTTGTATGTGTTAGTGTTTTTGCATTCATTTGATGTTTTAAAAATGTGAGTATATTAGTTTTGTGCTGTTGATGCGGGGTTGTAGCTGGTGGAAACTTTTTGCCACCGAAAAACCATTCTCTTCACCCCTCTTGCCTATAAACTATCATTTTACGCCAGCACAAATGTTCTCGTGTAAATTGGATCATTGGCAATAATTTTTTGTACGTTAAATGTCAAGTTCTTTTCTGTTGTTTATACCTTTCAGCGAAATTGAATTAAAAATTTCCTTGAGGTTCTGTATTTATTCGCTCGTATTCTTTTAATTTAAAAGTAATCCTATATGGAACCTATTATTCCCATATAACCCTTAAAAGTTATTGAAGTTCCAATGCTTTTAAAGGGAAACTGACAACTCCACATACAGTGTTGAAAAAAAAAATAATTTTTTACTACGATTACAGTATCGTTATACACATGGGAGAATGTCAACCAGTTTTATATTTTCCTGAATATGTTTCTTGTCTCCACACATAACAAATTGTCCGTAATCTTCTTGTACTTTCGCCCTTTTTTTCTTTTTTTTTATCAAATTCGTTCGGTTTCGTCCTCTTTAATATCGTAATCGTAAAAATTAATGCCACTGACATTAAGCACACCATTATGGTCACTTGTATGTGTGTGTCACCCTGTATAAAGTGTTTGAAATTGTATGTATCATGCCTAGACTGTGGTGGTATATATGTATGCCTTGCAGGCATGTATGGTCTCTCCTGGCCAATACAACAATTTAATATTAATCGTGTTGATAACACTTCTTCTATAAGATAACGACGACATGTACTGGTAGTACTACCAATGCTACTGAAACATTAATACCAACAACAATGAATTGCAATAAAATAAAATAAATTTTTCCCTGTAGCTGTTGTTGTTGTAGTTTCATATTGCAGTTGTTGATTTTATTGTGTGTTGAAATAAATATTTTTTTTCATTCAATCTTTTTTCCTTTCAAATGCATTTGACGCACTTTCAACACATTGAAGTTTGATTTGCAGTACAAATTACAATACACTGAGCGAAAAAATTAAGTAGACACAGAAAATAATTCGAATAATCAAAGTTATGCTTGAGGGTGCAGACCTCTTAGTCGTTTACAGTGGAGTATCACTCGACTACTTTACTTGTTCATTATCGTGATGTATGAAATGATGAACCAAATCTGTTTAGAGAGAAGAGAAATTACTTGAAATCTTTGAAGCCAATTCATTTGCTCAGATGACATTTGCCTTTTTCGCACAAGATTTGCAACATCTAAGCGTAACTAGAAGATCTGGAAAGTTTAGCGAGTATTACTGAGGTGGAGCTAGGCTAGGTTATGTTAAATTGTCAGTCGCCTTAAGAAAACCACAGTTCACTTGGATGCTATATGCTCCCCTTATAATATTGTTACGAAAACGAAAAATCAACACGCTGGTGTTTTGCTTTTACATCGCTGAACAGTAAAATTATGAACAAAAGCTACAAAAACAAAACAATACAGTAAACAAATCTGTTTACAAAGTATCGTACTGCTTAATATAACAACAAACACCGGCATTAAAAAAAATGGTAAACAAGTAAACAAAAATACAGCAACAAACGCTACAAGAATAAAAGTAAACAACATGTTTACATTTGTAGAGATTTCGAGAAGGCAAAGTCATGAACGTTCGCCTTCAAGAACATTCATCAGACTGTTTACGTTGCCATATAAAAGTCAAGGCAAAGCAGGCGTCAGTCAGTTTTATGTGAAGACGCGGTGTGTTTGAAGAAAGTAATCGTGGTTTGGAGATCTTCAAAGATCTGTCGAACAATTGTCTAGTAATTGTTATTGTTTATGCAGAGGGTGTAAACAGAGGAATAACAAACAAAGCAATTGTTGATGTTTACATAAAGATGTGAACAGTGGCACACAGAATTGTGCGAATAATAAAGAATTTTAATTAAAATTAAATACAAATTTATTTCTATTTTATTTGCAATCTACCAGCTCATATTTTTAACGTTTTTAAAAGGTAAAAACATAACAATATTATCTACTGGATTACACATCTCTGGCATACTGATATTATTATTAAGGCGTGTTGTTTATCCAAGTTGCCTTTGGTTTTACATTCAATCACGTCAAATTAAGAGCTCCAAATTTGAAATTAGCACATCTATGCATTCCTTTAAAGCTCTGTCTCCAAATGCATATTTCGTAATTGCATTTAAAATGTCAACGTATGTGCTTCTAAAATACTTTCTTCCTCTAGTTGTCAATAAAAAGTATTTGAAAGTGAATGAAAAATTTATCTGTGGTCCTGCCTGCATAGAAAAGTAAAATTTATTTTTGAGAACTCCAAGGGCACAAGTGTTTGGTTATGAATAAATGATTGCGAATGTGAATGAAAGTATTCGAATGCATATCTACGTACGAACTAATTTTATTATTGATTTAAAGAAAAAAAAAGGAAACAATTTCATTTGATTTAATTTGGGTAGAAAAGTTGTTTGCAAAAACTTTACAACACATTTCAAGTTGTGTCAACTGTCAACTTCAGTTTGCTTTGGCTCTGGTGCAATTGTATGTGCAAAATTCAAATCGAATTCCGAGAATCTCTTTTTTATTTCTCTTTAATTTTATTTTAAAAAGTCCTGACCAACAAATGATTGCATTAAAATGCTACTGCAACAGCAATAACTGTAACAGTAGCAGCAGTAACAGTAAATCAATACAATTACAGTTATTTTTAGCTGATATTGGTATGGCGTTTGAAATTTTTATTGAATTTTTAAGAGCAGAGGTGGGATTTTTTTTAATTAAAAGATTTGTTTAAAAAGCCTGACATAATAGGAATTTTGATTTCAAGAGAAGAAAATTAAAAATCAACATAAGAAAATGGTTTAAAATGGCATTGTTGACGTCAAATACTGTTAATTAGAGAAGTAAACTCGTCAAAGCCATTTATTGTATTCAAGCGTTGAATGTCAAACAGTCAAGAGCAGCATGTGGGTTTAATTATTAGAATAAGCAAGAGAACCAGAGAATAAAACCGCAATATAATCAAATTTGTTTAACAAGAAAAGCATTCTTCAGAAGGGTCCATTGATATGTATCGTCTCGTCAATGGTGACCCCCCTATCATGTTTCCTAAAGGATCAGGATAACGATTACGGTCTTGATATTATAAGAGCCAGTCACGTACATTTGCGTCATCCCTGATGATTTTGGGTCTGCGGATATTACTGCTTTTATTGCCATTTCCATGCAGAGACCTAACATATACAGTCTCTGATCGTATGTAACTCCGCCAAGAAAATCGTATCATGTGGACGGAAGCATAGGTTCTGTTAGTTATGTATTCAGTCCACTATGCTCATATTTAGGCGGCTAGTCCCAATGAACAGCTGTGCCAAAGGGTTTTATTGGCTGAAGCGAACGTGCCATATTTCAATTGGTAGGATAGGTAGGATCGTTTCCTATATCCTAGTTGACACTGTTCTCATCTCACCGTTTATTCCCAAGCTGCACTACTTTTCAAGCCTCCTGTAGTATACTGACGTTGCTTTTCCTATGATATGATGTACGCTAAGGATCTAAGGACACTTCTTTAGAGCCAGTATATCAGTCTCGTATTGAAGTATCATTTAGAAAATGAAGCCATTGAATACGGTCGGTCAGAGAAGGAATTGAAGAGTTGTTGATTGTAACGGAATCATTCTTTGTCATGCAATAGAAAGGGACTTCTTTATACTACACCTAATATGTAAGTTGGTCAATCAGTTTCAATTGTGTTAATAGATTACATGATTGATAGGCTTATTAACGCCAGTCTACTACCCGTTAAATAGGCCTTCAATAGCAAAAATATATAAATTTCTCAAGACACGTATTTTCTAATTAAAAAAATTGTGCAACAAAATAAATGAAAAACATATAAATCAATTCAATTTATTTCAATTTCTAATCTTAAATTTATTTTCCCATTGATTTTCATTACAGTTTCCGATTTTACCGAAACCCTTTCCCATTTGTATGAGGAACATGCAACTGCCCTACAAGCCCTTGTTACGAATTTTCGTAAAAAGAATGCCGAACTTAGAAAAGAAAGGTAAGTAAACAAACACGCTCTTCCACCTTTAATGCCTTTGAAATTGAATTGACACTTGCCTAGTTGCCTAGTTGCCACTCACATTTGCCTATTTGCTAAAGAAATGCAAAATCAGTTACAATTGAATTTTCTTTCTGATGTTTTTTTTTTCTTTTTTTTTGTTTCGTTTCTATTTTGTTGTTGTTTTGCTTTTGTGTTTTCATTACAGACCCGCCTGTCATTTGTCAATTTTCCAAGCCTGGGAAACATTCCTACAAGAGGTCGAAACGGATTCTCAAGCATCCAATGATGTGGCAAATGTTCTATACAGACAGGTAATGTAAATATATCCGACATTAATACTCTATTAACATGCAGGTGTGTGTGTGTGTGTGTGCGAATATGTGTTTATTTTGTGAGAATTATGGAAGGTTTGAACGTTATGGTTTAGGAAAAATAAAACTACCCCTGCCAGTCAATCACAGCCATAGAAATTCAGTTTGCATGACATCAATGTGTCAATCATTGCATTTCATTTCAATTCATTTCACATTGCCAACCAAGAATAACAACAACAGCAGCAACAACAACAACATGTTCATGAGAGTAGAATGGCGTAGAGTAATCAATTCAAATTGCCACCAAGCACACTCGCTTACTAGGTTGCTGGTAGTTACGAAAAATCATTCGCTCCATGAAACATGTTGCAAATGAAATTGTTAGGCTGTCTTGTCAATGAAATTACTTATTGTGCGTTATAGGTTAGAAGATGAAAAAATGTAGAAATGCAACCGACATTGTTTTTGAAACTCAAATCAGTTTCGACAGAAAATACAATACATAGCACAGGACGTAGCAATACAATATAAAATTCATGCCACTATTCGGGATCTCGGCTCGTATGAGGTTAATTCGAGAATGGTTTGGTGGAACTGCCTGTGCAAGCAGAATCAACTAAGCAGGGGTATCTCAGCTTATGTGGATGCAATGAGCGAGAAAGAGACATACATAATTGGTCATTACAAACCTTCAGTCAGGATTAAGACCTAGCTTCTCACACCACTTATGTTGTGTGTGTTAATTTTATACATGAGTGGCGGGACCTAAAGTTTAAAGTCGACTCCGAACTACAGATTTTCATGGCAATTTTATTTACTCTCAGAGTTTTTGCCAGAAATCTGCTGAGAGGAAGTCGACGAAGAAATATTTTCATAATTTCGTTTTGATGTCTGACCTGGGGTATGAACTCGGGCCTTCACTCCAATAAGCCAACACACTACCTACTAGACTAAGGCGACTTCCGAGAACTTTTTTTAAAATTCATTCGTGAGATTTTTTGTTGAAACCGAGTGTGCTTACAACACTTCTCGTGTTATGCTATGGAGGTATGAGAAGCTCTATTGCAAATGAGTTTTCAATAGTTGAGGTTGAGGTTTCAACGTCCATACGTAATAAAACTGTCAAAATATTAATTATTAGGGATACCTGGCAGAAATTTTTACGTGGGGTGGGGTTGGATAACTTCATTTGGTTTCATTGTGTAAGACAACATGCATGACAGTTCACTGCCTTCAGAGGTGAAATGATAATTTGAAGAGCCGGGAAACTTAAATTTTTTACTTTTAATTTTTCAACTGTTTTAAGAGGGTTATGGCCCACTGAAAATACATTATAAGCTTAAAAACCGCAATAATTTCATTTCAACTATTAAAATCATTATGAATTTGCTTATTAATTATCAGAATTTAATTGGCTTTCGGTCATTTGATTACAGCAAATCCCATAATTTGGTAATAAATGTGACATGCTGCTGCTGCAGTTTATTACATTGCCTTCTGAGGCTATTTTACAGGCCAATTTCCCTTTCCGTTTATATGTATGCTTACTAACCAAACAACTGTTTTACGGCAATAGTTTGGCTTATAGAAAATTTACTTAATTGTTGTTAATGTCATTACTGTTGTTGTTGTAATAATAAATGCCATAAATTTATTGGATTTCTGTAATAATAATCAAGTTTTGCTGTTTTTGTTGTTGCTTCTGCAATGCATATGAAAATAATAAAATTTTATAACAAAAAATTATTTTCCATAAATTACACTGCACAACAAAAGTTGTCACCTTGCTAAAGCAAATGTTAATGAAATCCTCTAAGTACCTTTAT
The DNA here is from genome assembly GCA_927399465.1 of Sarcophaga caerulescens. Lineage (NCBI taxonomy): Eukaryota > Metazoa > Arthropoda > Insecta > Diptera > Sarcophagidae > Sarcophaga > Sarcophaga caerulescens. The sequence goes on from OV656868.1 coordinate 45,924,089, forward strand.
TTTTGTGTACCAGTGTTGGGAGATGAAAAATTAAAAGAAAAAAAAAACTTGTTTGTGTTTCACTTTTATTATTGACTGTGGTCTTGTGGTAGTGGTCGGATAATAAAAAACCCAAATTTGTTTAATACAATGGCCGAATGGATGTGCTAAAGGTCATTTTTACTTAATTGTGGTGTGTTTGTAAATACAAATTAAATTTTTAATTGAAAAAAAAAAAAAAAATTATTTTTAATTAAATTATTGTGTTGATTAAATATGGAAAAATATTTAACAACACATACATGAATTTTATTTAAAAATTGTTAACGATACGACCATTCTCTGTTCGATTCTATTTTATGTTGTAATTACAATCAAGAAATTTAAATAATTATTGATTGTGTTAGTTGAAAAGTTGTAGTCGCCGTAGTCTAGTAGGTAGTGTGTCGGCTTATTAGATGTAAGGCCACGGTTTAAACCCAAGGGCAGACATCAAAACGAAATTATAAAAAAAAATATTTCTTCGGCGACTTCCTCAAAGCAGATTTCTGACAAAAACTCAAAGAGAATAAATAAAATTGCCATGAAAAATTTCTCAAAGATTCTGTCGTTCGGAATCGACTTTAAACTGTAGGTCCCGCCACTCATGTATAAAATTAGCACACCCAGTATAAGTGAGAAGCTAGATCGTAATCCTGACTAAAGGGTTGTAATGACCAATTATGTACGTATGTAAAATGGTCAATAAATATAAGTCCCATGCGAATAGGTAAAACTTTTCTGTAAAGTGAGATTGGATATTTGGAAGCGAATTCTCTCGGCATAAGTCAGTGTGGAGGTAGGCGAAGATTTTGCCGAAACTTAATGAGTTTGAAGTCGCGGTAGTCTAGTAGGTAGTATGTTGGCTTGTTACGCGCGAAGTCGTATTACAAATTTCGACCCCTGATATCGCGAATAGAAGAAAATATGAAAAAAATATTTCTTTGGCGACTTTCTCTCAGCAGTTTTCTGTCAAAAATTCCGAGAGTACAGTAAAATAGCCATGAAAAGTTTCTCAAAAATCTGTTGTTTGGAGACGATATTGAAATACCTACAGCAGCGGCACTCATGGATAAAATTAACACTCACAACATGAGTGGTGTGAGAAACTAGTTCGTAATTCTGACTTAAGGCTAGTAATGGCCAATTAAGTTAATAAGTAAGCAAGTAAATGGCAGAGATTCTAAGCTTTTGTTGGATAGCAGCAATGAGAATGGATTTCATTCATGCATCAGACTATCCAGAAGCAGTTTCAAAATAGTAACCGGCCTTATGGCTAGGGACTGTAGAGTCAAGGAACACTTGTTCAGAATAGGCATTGCCTTAAGCTTTATATGTAAACTCTTTGATGGGGAGAAGGATTCATCTAGGGTTGGCAATCCAGCTCTATATTTTCAATAATTTCATTTACCTAGTCCCGGGATCCCGGGATTTATCCTGGGATTTTAAAAAATTTTTTCTTGAAAGATATTAACATATTATTTCAATAAAATTAATAACATGACATGACATGAAAATAGGTTTATAAGAAAGAATTTATTAAATTATAAGAAAATTAATTTTATTTTTAATTTAATTTAATAGTCATTAAAAAATCGTATGCTCTTTGTAAAAAGTCACCACGTGTTCCTCCATTTTCAAACAAGAGCATTTCTCTCTGAATTTTTACAGACAACGTCTCACATCGAATTGCTATCCTCGGTAAATGTGCTTTTTTTATAGCTTCATTGAGCTCGTCTGAAATATTTAAAGGTTCTTCAAGAGAACAAGAAAGAGATTCAGATGGAAGCTCAGAAGGTTAGGTTAGGTCGGAGTGGTAGCTCTGATGTCACAAAGCTCACTTGAGCACGCATAGCGGCCCGTTGTGATGCCACGGGTGAACGCAGTCCCTGTACTGACCAAGTTCCTCCACAATCAGGGAAAAGGAAGAAGTTGGTCAGCGCAAGGGCTGCACAACGGAAGCACGACTACCCCGCACTGGAAAACCAGCCAGAAAGTTTGATGAACGAAGCTATATCCTTGATATCAATGGATGATAGCTCCGTTAAGCTAACAAGGAATGGGGAGCCAAATAACCTATATCTACACCTAGCAAGAGACGGGCACTGACAAAGAAAGTGAATAACAGTCTCCTCCTCCTCAGAGGACCTGCATCCACGACAGAAATCGTTAAAAGGGAGCCTCATTCTTTCCGCGTGTCTGCCCATGACGCAATGACCCGTAAGCACGGCCACCGTAGTCGAGATGACATCACGACCAAGGCCAAGTAATTGGTTGGTACGCCTTTTATCCATCAAGGGCCAGGTGAGCCTAGCGGTGGAGCAGGACTCCTCGTTGACCCAGGATAGGTTGGCGTCTCGAAAGAATTTTCGCGCAATGGTCAATTTGACCGAGGCAAGTGGTATACCCAATTCAACAGAAGAGGATTCCGGCAGGAGCGCACCAGCTCTGGCGAGCTCGTCAGCTCTGCAGTTACCCGGAATTTCACTGTGCCCGGGGACCCACACCAAAGAGACACTGGTGAAGCGCCCCGAAAGAAGGTCTAGACAGCGACGACATTCCCTAACGATCCTAGAGTTAATCACGAAACCCGATAGAGACTTTATCGCGGCCTGACTGTCAGAGAAGACCGAGACGCGAGTGAAAGGAGCATCGTTGACGAGGATCCATTGAGCGGCTCGGTAGATCGCCATCACCTCCGCCTGAAACACGCTGCAGTAGTCCGGCAGACGGAGAGAAATATTCAGGTTCAGTTTCCCAGAGTAGATACCGCTTCCAACACCATTGTCGATTTTAGAGCCGTCGGTATATATATCCAGGACTTCCGGGGGGATGACCGTATTAGGATTCCAGTCATTCCTATTCGGAATCAGAGAGTGGAAACATCTGTCAAGACAATATTCAGCAGTGATATAGTCCATGTTCGCAGGGGCCACCGGATCAACCTCCAGAATAGTGGAGTGTCCAGAAGGTATAATGTGCCAGCGAGACAAAGCATTAAGTCTAGTCGCAGTAAACTTGGCCGCCTGCTTAGCGAGAAGCACAGTAGGAAGCCAGTTGAGCATCGCGAACAAGGCTTTCGTGGGGGTGGTGCGTAGAGCACCAGTTATGTAAATGGCGGCAGACCTTCTGACCTTGTCAAGGAGTCTGACGTTGTGTTGTCTGTTCAGAGCAGTCCACCAGAAAGCAACGCCGTATAAGAGGTTGGGTTCGATGACCGTAGAATATATCCAACGCATGATCCTTGGGCGAAGACCCCATCTGGTTCCGACCGCTCTACTGCAGGAGTAAGCAGCACACGCCGCCTTGCGTGCCCTAGCAGCCAGATTCGCCCTCCAGTTGAGTTTGGGATCGAGGATCAGGCCCAGATATTTAACCTCGGGACTCAACGTAAGTCTGGTCCCACGTATCATGGGAAGAGAGAAGGTCGGAATTTTATATTTCCTCGTAAAAAGGATCGTGTCGGTCTTAGAGGGGTTGATAGACAGTCCAAAATCCCTACACCAGTCCAGTACGATTGACAGCGCCAAGTTCAACTTATCCGACAGTGTCTGCGGACAAATTCCCGACGCAGCAATGGCAATGTCGTCAGCGTAAGCTATGACTTCGTTGCCAGAGTGTTCCAGCCCTCTCAAGAGAGAGTTGACTGCAAGGTTCCAGAGAAGTGGTGATAGAACACCGCCTTGCGGTGTGCCCCTACGAACCATTCTCTGACAATTAGTGGCCCCCACTGTGGAGGTTACTATCCTCGACTTGAGGAGAAGCTCGATGAACCTGACCAGATTCTGTCCCAAGTTCAGAGAACCAAGAGCCCTAAGAATAGCGTCCGGGTCGACGTTATTAAATGCACCCTCAATATCCAGAAAAATGGCCAAAGTGTATTCCTTAACGTGCATGGACTTTTCCACCCGAGAGATAAGGGAGTGAAGTGCAGTCTCCACTGATTTACCTCTCGTATACGCATGTTGGGAAGCGGATAGAAGCGCTGGATCAATCGCGGCCCTAATATGAACATCAAGGACTCTTTCCAGTGTCTTCAAAAGAAAGGAACACAGACTTATGGGTCTATAGTCATTCGCCCCAGTATGGGACGGTTTCCCAGCTTTGGGAATGAAAATCACCCTAGATATTCTCCAGCTCCAAGGGATATAAAGGAGCCTAAGACTAGCATTGTAGATGGCAAGCAACCAAGGGAGGATTATCTCCTCCCCATGTTGAATGTCACCCGGGATAATACCATCCGGTCCTGGTGACTTGAATGGTTCGAAAGACCTAACAGCCCACTGCACTTGGCCAAGGGTGAGAGTCAGGGGGGAACAGTTTCCAGACAGTGGTTCGTTGACCTGATAAAAGGCCTGACCACCCAGGGTGGCACTACCTGGAAAGTGAGTGTCAAGGAGAAGCTCAAGCGTCTCCAAACTGGACGTAGTCCAGCATCCGTCAGTCCGTCGGATACAGTCAAGGGATTTGTGAGTGGAACTTAGAATTTTACGGAGACGGCCCGTTTCGGCAGAGGATTCTACTCTGGCGCAGTAGTTCCTCCACGAGGCCCTCTTCGCTCGCCTTATAGCGTATTTAAGTTCCCTCTTTTTGGCCTTGTAGATTGACCATTCGCCTGTCGCCTTCGCCCTATTAAAGAGCCTGCCACAAGATCGGTGTAGATCATCGATCTCTTGGCTCCACCAGGGCGGTTTTCGTTTGCCCCTATGGGCAGCGGGTTTGACGGAGGATGTGGCTGCCGCCCTAAGCGCGGTTGACAGTGTGTCCGCAGCCCTATCCACGTCGAAACGGGTCGTTATAGTCGGGGGGGTAGAGGGAAGGCTGCTACGCAGTTTCTCTCTAAAAATGGTCCAATTCGTGTTCCTCCTGTTGACCGGAGGGGTCATGGCAGGGGGAGACTCGTTCGTGTCGATAGTGAAGGTAATGTATCTATGGTCCGAAAAGGAGCATTCCTGAGATACAAACCAGTCCTTAAGGTTAGTAGAGAAATCGGAGCTGACCAGAGTAACGTCCAACACCTCCTTTCTGTTTGAAGTAAGGAAGGTTGGTTCATCGCCCCGATTTGCTATGACTAGGTTATTACTCATAATAAAATCAAAGAGGCACTCACCCCGTTCGTTGGTACCGGAGCTGCCCCACATCGTGTGGTGGGAGTTGGCATCCGCACCGATGATGACCGGAACTCCGCGCAGTCTCGCATCTGCCACTAGTCGACCGATGGGCTCCTGAGGGGGAGAGAGCCCATAGTCATGCGCCAGATACGATGACGTGATCCAGATGGTCATCGAGTTCATCTCGACGACCATGGTGACGGTGTCTTTATCGCTGAACCTGTGAAGGAGAAGAGCGTTAATACTATTCTTAACCATGACACAAGCCCTAGGCTTACCTGAGTTCTGGATATACGCTAAGCGATATCCTTTGATGTTGAGTCCGCAAACCTTACCGTCTACAATCCAGGGTTCTTGGACCAGAACGAGCTCTGCTTCCTCGGTTGTCAGTCGGAGGAGCAGAGCGGCGGAGGCTGTTTTAGAGTGCTGTAGATTAATTTGGATGATTCTCAGCATTGGTCAGAGAATCAACCACTGTCACGTCAGCGTCCTCTTCGTCCGACAACGGTGAGGTTGCACCCGCGTCAATGTCAATGCCGTCGAAGAATTCCCCCACCAGCTCAGAGTTGGACTTCTTGCTGGATGAGGAGCGTCGAGAAGAATGACTACACACGCTTCTACACTCGACGTCTTCGACGGGTTCGAGGGGTCCGGGGGTAGGGTCGGATGGGGCAGGATCCGATGGGGTAGGTTTCTGTGGGATGGGTTGGGATGGGACGGGATCTACGGGGATGGAATCTGTTGGGGGATGTGCGGCAACGCGGGAATCCGACTTATAGACCCTTAGCTCGATTGAGCTAAAACCATATTTTATCACGCCCCCTCGGGCATTGATAAGCGGAAGTGACTCCTCATTCAGAATGATCACCGCTTCGCGGTAATCACCCCACTGGTCAGAAACTTTAGCCACCCTCCAGTTATGGGTGGGCAGGTCCGTGTTGCTGGCCTTGAGGATCCTCAGCATGGTTTCCGGGTCTGATGGTCCGGTCGGAATTCTCGCCTTGGATCGGGGGCGGTTGGGGATCTGGTCCGGAGGGACGGCAGCAAGCTTAGCTCCTGGCCAGACTTCACCAATCCTACTGATAGACTCCTTGTAGAGCTCCATAGAGCGGAGATCCGAGCAAGCTATCATCTTGATGTGCCCTTGATACCACCCCGCATCAGTACAGCCGGGTGAAGGGCCAGGGTTGGAGTCCATTACTCCAAGGAAGACGTCCAAGAGCGCATGTTCCACCAGCTTCCACTTGGTGGGAGCAATGGAACCATCAGGGTGGCTCTGGTCAACGATTGCCCAGGTCAAACCTTCCTTTAATACCTCACTTAAAGGCTTTGGAGGTTTGCTGGGGTCGGGACGTCTGGGACGGGGTCTTGCAGGGGGGGGATGTTAGGGTTGGTCACCTTTGGGCGTTTGGGAGGCTGGAGTGGAGCGTTAAGCTCGATTGATCTTTGCCTCTTTGGGGCCGTCTCTGCCGTAATCGGAGAGCCGGGGGGGCGATCATTTTGATGGGCCTTAGCCCAGGCAAGGCTACCCTTCTCGTCCTCTGAGAGGAGAGCCGGGTCGGTCGAGCCAAATCTCGCAATGATCCGCATGGCTGATCTGCGAGTTCTATATGCCCTCACGCTAGCACTCACGGTATTTTTGACACCCAAAGATGGATTGGTGTCAGGGGCTTGCTCGCCAGACTTGTCTGCCAATGCCTTGGCGGCAGCCGAAGAGTGCGTGGACATGTTCGCAGCAGCCTTAGAGGTAGACGGTGCCTCGGTAGAAGGTGCCAGGGTCGAAGTTGTGGCGACACTAGGGAACGGCTTCACAGCCGGAGCCTTGTGTGCCAAGCGGGGTTTCACCGAAGTGGAAGCTTGGGTCTTGGTTTTAGAGGTTGGGACAGCCTTTTTGACAAGTGCCTGTCCAGGGAGGGTTGTGCGTCCACCTGTAACAGTGGATACTTTGCGCTCACTCTTTTGAGTTGGCGCTGGTTTGTGTGGTCTGTTAGAGTTGGTATTCATTGCTAGTGGGTCCCCACTCAAAGCCGCTATCCTTGCCCGCAAAGTGTAGTTACCCTTAAATGGTCCCGTGGTTATCTATGCATGCAGGGAGGCCACGCGAGGGTTGGCATCAGCCCTTATGGGGACAGTTGCTCAGAGCCAGACCGGGTACTAATCGGGAGTCTTCTCAACCGAACCTACACCGCCAACTTAACGGCGACGGACAAGGAACGTACTTTGAGGCCTGCCAGGGTTTTAACGGGACGGGGGCAGCTGTAGCCCTAGCCTGGAGCCGTTCACACTGGGTTTCACCCCGGTGCTACCATGCGTACACAACTAGGTCCAGAAAGCTACAGCCACCAGCTCAGAGCAATCAAAATCAGAAATGGGGGGGTAGGAGTGGTCAGAAAGAAGAGAAAAGGGTCGTGCCAAAAGGGGGGAGGGGTCAGCCATAGTCACCCCGGCTGAGAGGGAGGTGTTTATTGACTCCCCAGTCTAGATCCGTAGTGTTTTGTTAAGGGCAGGGCCACCTCTAGCAGGATGTGACGATGTCACGCACTAACGGTCTTGATAGGGTAGAGGCTGGGGGCTCCGAGGGAGCTATGATCGCATATCCCTATCCTGCGGAAACCGCTTGACCCCAAAGCTCAGAAGAATCTGAAACAATTTCGAAAGGTGCCTTATCTGAATCAGAAGGTGTAACTTCTGACTCAGAAGCTATTAGAAGTGATGTAGCTGGACTTGAAGCATTTAGTCTTTCGAGTAACTTAACTATTAATTTGCGACATTTTATGGAAGAAGGAACCGTTACGAACTCTGTTACGGATTCGGACTGAACATTTGTTCCACCATTGTGCAGATACTGAAGTACCCCACTGATATCTGTTCTCCTTTGTTGCATGCGAAGGATGAGGGCTGAATGTAGTTTTTGACTTATAACGTTGTTAGCATCTTTAAGTTTTTTTTAACATAAAAGTTATGGCAACATCGGCTGTGAACAGATTAGCATCCCGACGGCAAAGGGCGTCAACTGTTGCTTTAACTGGGACAAGAGCACTAATGATTGCGGATACCATATTAATTCATCTTTGGATAAAGCAAAATATTCACCTTCAGGTGGACCTATGTCTATTAATGCCTTTTGTATACAATTTCTTAATAAATAAAGACGTTCCAGCATTAACAAAAGGCTGCTCCACCTAGTTTTACAGTCTTTTATTAGAGTTAGTTGCTTTCCAAATTCAGCCGTAACATACTTTTGCAAGACATCGTTTTCACACCTTCTTGATCACTGCACCGCAATTGACCTCAGTAATATCACATTGGTATCCTCCATGTCTATGGTCATAATACAGATCAACCAATTCTTCGTTGCCAGAAAAATTCTAATCCTCGTTACTCTCTGAAAAATGGTCTTCCTCTTCTGGTTCTTCACCCTTGTGGTATTGCTCATCTGTTTCTCTTTGTAAATCATGCTTTTCATATAGGACGTCAATTACCGCCAGTTGGACACCATGGGCAAAGCATAACTGTTGATTTACAGGTAATAATCTGCCAACTTTTTTCATGACACTTGCACCGTCTGTCATAATACCAACTATATCTTTTCTCAAGTTAAGTCCATATACTGCAAGCTTTTGTTCTAGTAGCCCAATACATCTCAAAAAATCGCAATCTGTAGTTTTGTTTCTAATTTCAGAGCGGTTAATGCATTGAAACAACAGATTCTAATTTCAGGAAATTCGAATTAGTGAGAGTTCTAATATACGATTTTTTTCATTGCGGCTTAAAAAGTCAAATCCCGGGATTAAGTGCTCAATCCCGGGATTTTGGAATTGTTAAAAATTGCGGGATTCCGGGATTTCGGGACCCCGGGATTTCCAACACTAGATTCATCAGAATACATACGAAATTCTGTAATGTGCCTCAGAAGGAAATATCTGGATGTGTATAAAGTAGTAGACAGGGAGTTAAGCTTACACTGAGACTGGAAAATATCCCGAGGTTTTGTCGGAACAGAAGCATTGGGAAAGCTTATATAGATTGATACCAGTGCAATAAGTGGTATGGCCGCAGTGCTCTAGGGCCTCTAAATTGTAATAATAATCCTAAAAACCAGACGCCATAACATTGTCTACATGACTTTTTTGGTTTTTCAACTTCAACTTCTTTGGACACAATTCGACTAATTCAGTCTACTGCTTTGACTGTCACATTCCTATGGTTGGGATGTGTGGTGTGCACTTGTCTCATCTATAGTGCTGAATCTCGATACAATAACTCAACTTAAATGTGGTGTAGCAATGCCAAGCATTCTGTACTGGGTTCTCTCACCTACTAATACTTCTACTTAAAATTAAATTGTGAGGATTTTAGAAACAAAATATCTTTTGTGTAGCAGTAGTAAATAACTCAAGATGATGTGAGAGCTTCTAATAAAACAAAATTCACAAAAATACTCTCTTTTTTTCAGTTGTGTGTAGAAACATTTGATTTTCGTTTTTGTTCAACGATAATAATCAATATTCTTAGAATTTTATTTCATATTTATTGCAAGATTTCTTACATGAAAAAAAACCACCAGAAGGACGGATATTATATCATGTCATTGATCGAATTCATGTTTTTCCCTTTACAAATTCATATTTGCAACCCCATTTTTATGTTCATTTTCATTTATTTTCTGTGCTTTTATAATAAATTTGCTGAAAATAAGAATAAAAGTAAAGCAAAGCAAAGCAAAGCAAAGAAATGAATGAATTGTTTCGATATGAAAGGAAAAGACAAGAAACAAAACGAAAACAATAAAATCCAAAACATTTGATTTTCATTTCAAACGAACGAGAGAGAAAGAGAAAAAGAGAAAGCATAAGATGAAGCAAATAACCCATAAACGAAGTATAATAAAAACCAACAATTTTCTTTTTATTTTCATTTTATTTTATTTCATATCCTTTGTTAAGATTAAACTTCTTTTTATGCTCCTTTATTTCATATTCGTTTTTCCAATTTTCTTTTTGTTTTCAGGTGTCACGACCCATGCTCGATAAATCCTTTTATCGCAAGGTTCAAAGTCGAAAAATATTTACACACAGGGAGTCCTTTGAGACTATTATTGCAAAGACTGAAGAAAAATTATCAAAGGTGTGTATAATGAAATGAAAGTAAACAACAATGGGCCTTCAACTTACAAAAAAAAAAAAAAAGGATTCAAATTTTCCTTTCCTTAACAGTTGCATATTATCTGTAAGCGTAAGCTTTAAACTCTCAAATTTTTTGTTTAAATTTCTTCTCATATACATATATCCCCCCCTCCCTTGCTAAATAATGAACTTTTAGTTTAATTCCTCTTTTTTTTTTCCTTTCTTTCTTTTCATATTTGCAGTGTCGCCTGGACTATAAGCAAAGTTATATGTCGCATCGTCAGAATCCAACACAACATAGTTTAACGGAATATATTGATGCTCATAATGCGTACGTGCAACAATTGCATGCCACAAATGCAATGCTGGAGACCTATCACTGTGAGACGGTGCCACAATTAATGCAAGAACTCGAAGAGATCCACAGCGATTTATGCAGTATTATTGGCGATTCAATACAACAGGGTGCCGATGTTATATGCAACAAGGTAAGCGAGCGATAAATATTTACACATTTGTACACACAGCAATATAACGGTATTTCGTATTTAAATGAAATTCCAATGTGTTGCCAGGCAACCAGTCTCTCTTTTACTGCATTGCAGTTGTTGTTGTTGTTGTTTTTTTTTTGTGTCGCATTTGTTGTGTTAAGTTTGTAAAATACCATCACTATTATGGTAATACTCATACAAACACACACGCACACACACATACATATACATGCTATAAGTTTGTTTTCCCATCTAACTTTAGCTAACAGGTTGCTTCCACCTAAGAAATGTTGCTGAGTGAACCAACTGTTGTGGCGTCCTGCAGAGTTATAGAGTTTGTGTATGTATGCACGTGTGTATATATGCCTATGTATGTATGTTTGTAGCTTTTAAAAACCATCAGGTCCTTTGATATATGTTTGTTTTTTTCTTTATCCTTTTGAATTTTATTCATTTCATTAGAGAGAGACCTCATCTATAAGAGGGCATATGTGTTTGAATGAGAGTGTGTGTGGGTGTGTTTGATATTGGCTATATGCATAGATGCTAATCCCCCCCTCCATATTGATTTATGACACTTGATAGACAACAATACCTCTACCGTTGCTATGTTACAGTGGCTTAAAATAATAAATACACATACGCTACAATGTCTTAAATAAAAAGAGGCTGCGATGAATTAGTTTTTAACGGAATTCTGATGATAAATTGTGTTACTGGAAGATGGATTCTGGTCAGGTTTAATTCTGCTGTATGGGACAGATAGGTATGATCTCTCTGGAAGTGGGTTCATTTCTTTGACATTTCTTTTGAAAATGATTGAAATTTTTGTGAGACGTCATTTGTTTGTTATTCTGGAGAGGAATGCCAATCTCATCAACGAATTCAATGGAATGTTGTACCGCTGTACCAGGCTTTGCAAGTGTGTCGACTGTGTTACCTTCAATATGCCTCTGTTCAGGAGTCCACATAAGGATAAGCGTCAAATATATCACTATCTCCTCTAGAGATTTCTTGGAAAGAAGTTCTGCGTATTGTTTAGCGCATTTCCAAATATGATCGGCTGCCAGAATATGCTCACTTCTCTGTATTTGGATCCTTAATTCGCACTTTTACTACCGACAATTAACTGATAGTGTTCCGCCATAATTGCAGTCCTTTTATAGTCCAGGCTGTAGGTGATCTTACATCATAGGATTGCTATCTGTTCCGTGTATAAAGAATAATTGTTTTGTTGAAAAATCCTTCAAAAAATTTGAGCATATGTACAGGAAGTGTTTGAATTCATTTATTACTTCAGTACAAGAACAACAGATGGCAACTCTTTTACACTAGAACTTGCTACAGTTGAGCAATTAGCTGTTTAGTTGGAAAAATTTGGTTGATGAAACTGAAACAAGGCAAAAGAAATAAAAAAGAACGAAGAGGAAGTAGAAAAAAGATATATGTTATCATGTCCCACTATTATTATTAAAAAAAAACGAAAAAAAACGATAAAAAAATATTGCGCGGCCTTTAAAAGCAATCAATGGCTTTAAAACATAAAAACATAAAAAGTTTGTTTTATTGCTTACAAGTGTGCCATAACTTGTGTAACATAATGTTGTGATTAATCTTTGAAACACATATAAATCAAGCCTTAAGCCATTGTTGCTCATTTTATGAGCATTTTATTGCATTAAACTTGCAAATCTTAGCTCATAATGTGTCCATTTTTAACACTTTATCGTTCAGGAATAAAATCAACAACAGCAGCAGCAACCTCTTAATGTTTGCTGTTGAGTCCTTAAGAAAATGCAAATGATTATTGACACACACACACACACACACACACACAGGTATTGTAAGCAATTGGAGAGTTTTGCTTCCTTGTTTCCTTTGTTGTTATTGCTGTTGTTGGATACTTAACTGCAGTAAGAGAGAAAGGATACTAGTTTTCTCTTTTTTTTTTTTTGTTAGACTTTAAAAGGGTTAGGACAGTATGAGCGAGGGGGATGGAAGATATGCTAAATGCCATAAGTTGTTTTTCTTATTATTATTGTTGTTGTAGTTAAAGATCTTAAAGGATAAGAAGGATACATAGCTCGCTTGTATGTGATAAACTTCTTTCAAATTCTGCATTTTTATTGGGGAGAGTGGGAAGTGTGGTTTACAGCCTTCAATTCTTTTACTTTTTCTGTAGTTTTGTACATACGTATGTTTTTTTTTTTTTTTTTTTTTTTTTTTTTTGCCTAGCCGGAGGTGGTAATCTTCGAAAGATACTTCTGTACCGACAAAAGCATGCACGATTCACCATCACTGGTGCCTACGTACTAAACCCACCCCCTACACACTTCAACCACTCTCCCCCCGCGGGACTGCCGTAAGGTATTACTTCGCGGAGGGCTGGTTAGCTCGAAAGCTTTATCACGTTATCCTAAATTTCGCCTTCGTTCCTCCAATCTTCGGAGTATCATCATTACTTCGGCCATTTTCTGGCTGTATTGGCTCCATAGCGTCCTAGAATTCAACAGCTCCTCCATGAGCTGGTTTGGTCCTAATCTATTTTCTCCGGGCCATCTAAATCTGGGGCAGCATGTTAGAATATGCCCCGCATCTTCCTCTTCATTTACACAGTTTGGGCATATAGGGGAAGTATCATGTCCAAATCTGTGCAGGTACTTCCTAAAACATCCATGACCAGTTAGAAACTGGGTCACGTAGTAATTCAGCTCGCAATGCTTGTTCTCCATCCAAAGGGTTATAGAAGGGACAAGGTGAAATGTCCATCTTCCCTTTAAGCTGCTCTCCCATCGTGACTGCCATTTGTGCATGGAAGTCCTTCTTTCCTCCGCTTTTATATCCGCTGTCCGTTCTGGATACTCGAGACGGCGAAAGTATATCCGCCTCATCTCATCCGCCAATATGTCTATTGGTATTGCCTTTGCCAATACCAATACCGCTTCATCAGACACTGTCCTGAAGCCACTTATCCGTCTAATCGCGCTTAGACGATACACCGAGGACAGTATTCTCCTTGTCGTCCCCACGGAGAGTGCCTCCGACCATATGGGGCAAGCATACAGCATTATCGACGTTACTACCGCTGAAATTATCCTCCTCTTGAATGGACCTGGTCCTCCAATATTTGGCATCATCCTCGCCAGTGCTCCCTGCGTTACACATGCCTTTTCGCCGATGTACTTTACGTGCTCCTTGAAATTCAACCTGTCGTCGATAATCACTCCCAGGTATTTTATCGCCCTCTTTGATTCGATCTGTGTGCCTCCAACGGTGACTTTCATCTTCTCCACTATCTTCCGGCCGCTTATCAAGACGGCTTCCGTTTTATGTGCAGCAAGTGTCAAACCTGCCTCATCCAGCCATGCTCCAACATTTCGAATCGCTGTGTTAGTTTTCTCCTCTATTTCCTTTACCGTCTTAGCTACCGAGACTATGGCAATGTCATCTGCAAAGCCCACAATTGTAGTCCCGTTTGGCAATTGCAGTCGAAGTACTCCATCGTACATAATGTTCCATAGTAGTGGGCCAAGAACAGAGCCCTGCGGGACACCCGCCGTCACTACGTATTCCTGCTCTCCTTCATCCGTTAGGTATATTACCTTCCTATCCTGAAAGTAATTATTCAGAATCTCCATTAAGTATGGCGGCGTAGCCATGTTAAAGAGGGCTCTCATAATCCGCCCCCAATTCGCTGAGTTGAACGCGTTTCTAACGTCAAGTGTGACAACCGCGCAGTATTCCTTAGTGCCAAATCTCCATCTTTCGCCCTCTATTGCATCTCTTGCAATGTCGACTACCCTCCTTATCGCGTCAACAGTGGACCGTCCTTTCCTAAATCCGTATTGCAGGTCCGAGAGAGCTCCTCCTGCCTCGGCACGCGTCAGTAGTCGATTGTATATTATCCTCTCCAGTATTTTTCCCATTGTGTCGAGTAGACAAATGGGCCGATATGACGATGGTTCCCCTGGTGGTTTACCAGGTTTTGGGATGAGAACCAATTTCTGCTTCTTCCATTTACGTGGAAAAACACCCTCGACGAAGCACTTGTGGAACACCTTAGCGAACATATCAGGTCTGAACCGGATAGCCGCCTTAAGTGCCCTATTCGGGATTCCATCCGGCCCCGGTGTTTTCCTATCTCCTATTCCATTGCATGCTGCGAGTACCTCCTCTCCTGTTACCTCGGGTATGGTATGGGTAGCTTCCGGATCCCTACTTATGAAAGTGTAGGGCTGGCCCCGTGGGAATAATGTACTAATAATCCCCCGTAGCAAAACTGGACAGCCTAGTTTAGGCTGTTCCCGAGCACCGATTCTCTTGCAGACGACTCTATAAGCCGTCCCAAAAGGATTGACGTCAGCTTCTTGGCATATCCGCTGAAAGGATAGTTTCTTGCTCCTCTTAATGGCTCTTCTAAGTTGATGCCTTAGATCCTCATATGAAGCCCGTTCGGCTTCCCATGTCGGTCTTCCTCTCGTGCGCTGGGCCCTTCTTCTCGCCCCAAAGCAAGCCGACCGCAGATTTCGAATCTCGTCATTCCACCAGTAGCAGGGGGAACGTCCCCTACACACAGTCCTCCTAGGCATAGCAGCATCACATGCAGTGTTGAGCATTTCGCATACGTCGCTCACTAATTCCTCGGCCGTGCTGCCAGTCGTATGAAAAGACGACAACAGCAATCTATACGTCTCCTCATCAAAGCGGGAGTCCTTCCATTTAGGTCCCGTAAACTTCGGCAATCCATCTCCTCTCGTGTTGCGCCCAGTAACCGTCATTACGATTGCCTGATGGTCACTATTCGTGAAGTCCTCAGTTAGCTTCCACGCGGTCCGCGAAACAAGGCTATCGCTCACAAACGACAAATCTATTATCGAGCTCGATCCAGCTCTCCTAAATGTGCTTCCTCTTCCATCATTCATCAGCGCCACAGGAAGGGAAGCGAACGTTTCCAGGAGGCAGCGACCCCTGGCGTTAGTATATCTACTACCCCATTCGGTCGCCCAAGCATTAAAGTCTCCTCCAATAATGACGGGGGTATTCAGGCGCACGTGTGACGCCAGCCTCTCCAGCATATGTTGGAACTCATCCATTGACCATCTCGGGGGGGCGTAACAGCTGTAGACGAAAACTCCCTTTATCCTGGCCATAACGAAACCAATGTCCCGCGCATAGGTTTGCTGGAAGGGTAATGAACCACAGATCCATATAGCCGCAGTACTAGATCCGTCCGTGATCCAAGTACTATTCTTCGGTACCCTATAAGGTTCGCTTATGATGGCGACATCAATATTCTCCTCCTTTACCCTCTGGACCAATAGGTCCTGGGCTGCTTCGCAATGGTTCAGATTAATTTGTATTAACCTCATCTCCTAGAACGTGATTTAAGAGCGCTCAAAAATTTTGGACACCTTCCGCTCCCCGCGATATGGTTGGCAGATTTCGGGTCGCCCACTTTGCAGAACATGCAAAGAGGTTCGCCTTCGCAATTCCTCGCAATATGCCCCTCCTGTCCGCACTTACGGCAAGTTCGCGAGCGGTCAACCTTGCTCGTGCACTGACGGGCCATATGCCCAAACTCCAAGCATCGGAAGCATTTTGTCGGAGTGTTCCTCTCGCGAATCCTGCATATGACCCAGCCGATCCTAATTCTACCTTCCTTCAGGAGAATCGTTGCAGCGTCTGCGTTAAGGCTTACTATGGCAGTTTGCGTCCCACCATATGCCTTCCTGAGACCAACTATGTCGGTCTGACCGAAGCCCTCAAGACCTGGAACGTTCATAATTGCGTTATATACGTCCTCCTTCTCCGTGATCTCATCAATGTCCTTTATCTCAATTGTCCTCCTCTCCTTTAGAGTGCGGACAGACGCGCATTCACCTAGGAGCTCTCCAATGGCCCCTCTAAAGTCCTCCGTTCGCTCACCGTTTTTGCCGAGCTGAAGTAATAGCTCGCCTTTGACGGTCCTCCGAATTTTCGTCACGTTTTCCCCTAATTTACAAAGTTTAGGGTCCGTTTTAACCCTCCTCAAAATGTCAGCATACGATGTGTCATCCTTCGTTGCTATCATGATTGCGTCGGGCTTTGCTTTCCTCTCCTTAGGTTTCTTGCTCCTCCTTTTCTTTTTAGTGACTTTTTGCCACCCTGGTTCTCCAGTTAACTCCTCCGCGTTCACCTGCCTACTCAGAGTAGTCTCAGTAGTCCTCCTCGGCAAAACTTTTGGTGGAGGATTTGGAGTTCTCCTCTTTGCTTGGGGAATCTCAACAGCCTCCTCCTGTCTCCTCTTCCCCTCCTGATTTCTCATCCAAGGCGAAGTTTGTGTAGCAGAGCTGCTGCTACTCTTCTCATTGGTTGTCTGCCCCCTTAGCTCACCTGCGTACAGGTCGTATAGGGTCTTAATGGAATCGATCGCATCCCTCATCGGCTGGTGGATTGATCTCCTTTTTCCATCCTCCATCATATCAATTAAACTTCTAATTTGGTCCCCGAGTTGACCAAAAACCCCGCTGGTCGAAGCCGTCGGGTTGCTTCGCGTTGGTTCCGACTCCGATGCCGCCAATCCTGAAGATTCTCCATTCACTGGGGATCTCGGAGTCCTCGTACTGTGGCCGAATGGGTTCATTTCCCGATTCCGCACTGGAGATCTCAGAATCCTTGAGCTCTGCCCGAAAGCGTTCAGCTCCAGAGTATTCATATCGTTCGTCGTTTTATTCGTAGGTTTATTTCTATTGTTCATCATTTCATTTAGGCCCCAACTCTCGGCCGCTATCCTAATCCATCGTTGTAGTCGTCACAAAAGACCCCGTGGTTATCTATGCATAAGCAGGGAGGCCACGCAAGGGTTGACACGTAACCTCATGGGAATACGTGTTCAGAGCCAGGTCGACGTAAACCAGGAATTCGCATCTAGTCCTACAACACCAACTTAACGGTGATAAATCAGGAACGTACCGACAGACTTGCCATAATTTTAACGGGGCGGGGGCAATGACAGCATTGGCCCGGCAGCCATTTCAGCCAGCTTTCACACCGCCTATTAAAGTGCCGGAATACTGCCATCGTCAGCCTATATCACCAATTCAAATCCATTTTCCGGTATACCATAATTAGAACCTTACCGGGCTCGGTTCTAATGCCCCAATTAAGGGCGCCGCTTCGCTGGAACTGAGGGAACCACGGAGGCGTTACTCTCCTATTTTCCCATCTCTTGAGGGAACCCCCTGTGGGATGATGCCTAGTTAATGGCGGCATCAGTTCGCCATGTCGCAGATAACGTCTTCGGCCATTTGTACCTTTTTGTAGTACGCCTCCGTATCTGCCGCTCTTGGTCGGGGACTGCTTATTGGTTATTCGCAGCTAGCCTACATAGGGTAGGCCGTCCAGTTATCCGCCACCTACTGACCCCCATGGTAGCCTGAAGCTCAGCCCCATGTGTACATACGTATGTATTTGTGTGTGTGCGTGTGTGTGTGTGTAATTTTATGTAAATATAAACACTTGTGTTCCTATGGTGCTTTACACATTTGATCCTTTTGCCTGATTTCTATTGTTTTGCTTTACTTTTCTTGTTTTCCTAAAATAAAAGTTTTTGTTGTGCTGGTTCGCTTTTTTGTTTTTTGGTCTCCTGCCTGTTCTGTTTCAGAATTTTTCCTAACATTGGCTTGGGGATATTTTTTATTTTTTCTTTCATTGTTTCCTCCATAGAATGGAATATTTGTTGTTGTTGTCGTTCTTTTTTTTTTCTGTTGTTGTTTTTAAGGCACATCACTTCTAATTGTTTTCTCGTTACAAATAACAACAGCTCCGCAACAGTGATGGTTAATAAAAGCAAAAAAAAAAAAAAAAAAAAAAAAAAGACTTCTTAAAAAAATTAAATTTAAGGCTGAGAAATTTTTCTGTATTAATCGGAACTTTAGTACGCTGCTGGAATAATGAGTTATTGGCTAGAAATTGAGTTTAGCTGCTTCTACAGGCAAATCTTTCTTGGGCCTTATAACACTGTCATAACACGGACATTACCTAATCCATCAAGGAATTACAAGCGCTGTTTGGGATCATTCAGCTATCCCGAGAGTTTTATGAACGAACACGTGAAGTTATTTGAAATCGCCCTCCTCTTGGCAGACTCTGTCAATAAATTCTGAATGTGCTAGAATTGTTCCAGACAATGACAAAGAAAATGTTTTGTACTCTTCTCTTCTGCCATATCGGTATAGTTTCTGTCGAAGTTGGAAGGAACCGCATACAAGGCCCATCGCTCTTTGGGAGGAGGAGGGGTCTAGCAGAATATACAACAAATAGAGTGGATATCGGTATTCTTTTTGAAATAATAGATATGTATATTTGAAATAGTATATAAATATGCGTGAGGTTGTATCTTTTTTTTTTTTTTTTACGCTTAGGAGGATTAAATGTACCTAACCTTTAGGGGTAGTCGTCACTATCCCCCGTGTGTGGGGCCCTCACCCACTAAATCTCCCCCTCTTTTGGACTCCTTTTGCCCACTCCGGAACTACCGTGGTATTACTTCGAAGTGGAGTCCGTATGGCCATTTGGCCCCTTTGCATTTATATCCGCGTCCGGATTGCGCAACAAAATCCGAGAAGATGCTTAAACATCCACTCTACTTCTCTCATCCAAGTCAATTTTCTTCGATTTCAGTAAAACTTCAGCGTAGCTGGCTATGCTGTTCCATTCCTCTTGCCATTGTTGTATGGTTCGCTTTCTGGCGTCGTCGACATTTACTGTCTCTCCGTGCACGTTTTTAGCCTCCCACACTCTCTTCCGCTCGCTTGCCTGTAGACTTATAGGTATTACACCACTAATTACTGACTTAAATATAGTCCTATACGCAGATGCCACTCTAAGTGCAGCGGTTCGTTGTACCGATGATAAAATTTTCCTTCTACAGTCGACCCTCAATGCTTCTGCCCAGACCTCACTGCCGTAAATCAAAATAGAGTCCGTTATTGCCATCACCAATCTGCGTCTGCTCTGTATAGGACCACCAATATTGGCCATAAGCCCGCTAAGTAAGGAGGTAACCGTAGCTGCCTTGGTTGCTGCGTGTTGTATCTGAGCCCAGAACGTCAGTCTAGGGTCCAGTCGAATGCCAAGGTAGTTGACCACTTTCCGCGTCGTCAGAGTGGTGTCGCATGTCGTGATGTCGATTTCCAGCGGTATACACTTCTTCGTAAGAATTATCAACTCCGTTTTCTCCGTTGCGAGTTTGAGTCCTGTGTTCTCGAGCCATGACTTCGTTCTTATTATCACCTGGTTGACCTTCCTTTTAGCCTCTTCGACATTCCGAGCCACAATTATGGCCACAACGTCATCGGCATATCCAACAAGATGTGCGCCATCTGGCATCTAAATGCGAAAGATATCATCATATGTTATGTTCCATAGGTCAGGGCCAAGAATTGATCCTTGAGCTGCACCAGACGTAACCAGTTTTCTCCTTCGTCCTTGACTCGTATCGTAAATAAGCTCACGAACTCGTAAATAGCTCCGCATAATCTCCAGCAGGTAGCCGGGAACAGTGAACTTTGTTCTCAGTGCATCAAGTACGTCAACCCACTGGAGGCTGTTGAACGCATTCCGGACATCTAAGGTCGCCAACAGAGCTATCTGCCTCCAAAAACGGCTTCCGCTTTGGATCGCCTTCACACTAGTCAATACTTCGTTAATGGCTCCTATCGTCGATCTACCTGTTCTAAACCTGTACTGTCTTCCTGAGAGACCACCTGAATTTTCCACCGCTGTATTCAGACGAAATTTCAGTAATTTCTCCAGCAATTTTCCAGCACAATCCAGCATGCACAAGGGCCGGTATGCAGACGCTTGCGAAGGACCACCCTTCCCTTTGCTAATCAACATTAGTTTTTGTCGCTTCCATCCAATTGGGAAGACGCCTCGAATCAGACATGCGTTGCACATATCCAAAAGCACCCGGTGACGTTCCTTGGCTATGAGCTTCAGTACTTCCGGAGGTACTCCATCAGGTCCTGGAGCCTTATTGCTCTTCAAACTACGTGCCGCTCTTTGAAGCTCCTCGATGATGAAAAGGGGTGGACTCACCATTGAGGCCGTCATTGCCTGGTCTGCTCTTTGCCCGTGGTCTGGAAAAAGTGTGTTCACGATGTTGGTCATAGTTTGACAATCCAGTTCAGGAAGGGGACAATTTGTCCCCAGTTTCTTCATCACCAATTTGTATCCCAGGCCCCATGGGTTATTATTCAAGTCACCTCGTAGCTCCTCCCATTTCAATTTCTTGCTCCGGCTAATGGCATCCTTCAGCTCCTTCCTTGCCATCCTAAAGTCTGCAATTTCACCTAAAGCATCACCATTTCGTCTCGCTCGCGTGAGGTTGTAGTTGTCGTAGTCTGGTAGCTAGTATGTTGGCTTATTAGACGTGAGGCCTCGGTTCAAACCCCATGTCAGACATCAAGCCGAAAATATGAAAAAATATTACTTCGGCGACTTCCTCTCAACTTTTGTCTACTGACAAAAACTCGGAGAGTAACTAAAAATTTCCATGAAAACTTTCTCACAAAATCTGTCGTTCGGAGTCGACTTTAAACTGTAGGCCCGTAATCCTGATTGAAGGGTTGTAATGATCAATTATGTATGTATGTATGTATGTATCGGTATACTAGACGAATATATTAGAGGTTAGATATAGAGGCGGCTGGCTTTTATCTCCTGTAAAATCTGTAAATTCTTATGGTCTAAACGCCAGCACAACAGCTCACTACATATGTTGGAGTTGGTAAAAGGTTACTATAAGATAGAATACATGGAATGAAATAAACGTAGCTGTTCATAATCACCTGCAGAATCATTACATCGTCGTGGTTAAAATACAAAAGCAAATGGCCAATTTGTCTTGGTTATTAGAAAGCCTTTGTAGGATGGAATGAATAGCAGAACATAAGAATTACTAAAGGCTGGCAACATTTACAGATGCACTCCCACAAATGAGGAAGGGAAAACAATGCTGCTAATCCACTTGCATTTACAAACTATGCTTCATATCATGTGGCATTGCATAAACCCATTAGTTAGCTGAGCATAATCTTGGTTATCGGAGATCTAAGGACATTAAAATATTCTAGAAAAAAATATGTTTTTTATTTATTTTTAAAGGATATAAAAATAAAAGAGAAATTAATTGTATTCTGCATAATATTACAATGAAAATATCGTTTAAAAATAAAGGAAAAGATTGTTTTCACAATTGAAAAGATTTCCTTCCTTTCAGCCACTTGGGTTTTAAAACTTACCATCTCTTTTACAGTCTTGCAAAAAAGTTATCTTTTTTTTAAATATCATTCACCTTATTATAGAAAAGCGGATTTTCGTTTATAATCTCATGATTCAACAGAAGGATTGTATTTAAGCGCCTTCGTTTCTCTACTCTTCGCTTTTAAGGGTTAATTCGTGTAATGAAATACAACAATAATCGAGGTTAAGTTCACCTTGTCTGTTTGTTTCAATGTAAGTAGTTGTTGCGTGTATCCGTGAGTGTGTATATCCTTGGTAATCTGTTGCATTTGCAATTCATTTTTACTGTGCATTCATTGCCTGTGCCTCTTGTAGTACGTAATATTGTGAATGTAAGTCCTTATTTAGTTAAGCAGCCTGTTGCATGCCACACTACATTATTCCATTGGCTGGTTTTGTTACGGCTTATCAATAAAGTGCCATTAATTATCTGTGTAGCCTTTTTAAAGGTGGTTTTTTGTCTTTACATGTGCATATGCAATGTGTGCGGGAGTGTACAAGCCAAAATGTCATCCCACAAACAAATATTTGCTTCGCAATTTACCAGCGCCAGACCAATATAGTCTGTGGGATTTCAAATATATTGTGATGCTGTTGTTTGTGATAACGAATTGGAATTTTATGTCTCTCCCTGCTCAGTGTTGTTTTTTAACGAAAAGAAACATTTCCGCTTAGGATTTAATACAGGCCCCTTACGATTACCAGGCCTTGCCGTTAAAACAGCAAGTAATGATGCTTTTTTTTAGCATCTCTACTGGAACCAGCTGTGAATTTTTTTGCTCATTTATTTTTAGCCTAAATTTTTGACGCTTTATTAATTGAAACTCTTTTTGTTTTTGCTCACAATTTCAATTTCATTTTAGGCTGCAGACCAGGCAAAACGTTATAATAGCCTAACAGTACAATGTACAACGATATCACCGGTACAGGATTTAACAAATTTTGTGCGTCTTCTCCCACCCGCAACGGCTCAACAACAAAAAGCACCGAAAAGGCCATTTGCACCGCCTCAACCGGCGGCAGGTGAGCCTGATGATAATGGTGAATATAATGTGAGTATTAACAAAACAGTTCTCCATCTCATGGAAATATAATTACACAGCGGTGTTGTAAGAAATAGCACAGGATGTATAAAATTAAAATGTAAACTCAAAGCTTTAAAACTTGTTTTATTGTAAAAGTTTTTATTTGCGATTAGAAAAAATATTCTATGCTATTTTTTTAATCCCTGCTGTACTATACTAAAAATGTCTGTACAATTTCTTTCTATTGGTGTGTGCGTGTTTGATTTCCATTATTTTTGTATTGCCTTTTTCATGTCTTTCTCGACCGTTGTTGCTTGTGCCTGATTACTACAATAACAAGCAGGAAATGGCACCAATTTTACGCAATGAGTTGGTATTCGATCGCCATTCCTCTGTATCATTACGTTTGGCATTGGAAGCATTAAAACGGGAAGCAATGGATTTGGAAATGCAAATACGTCAACTGCAGGTAATTATTAACGCGGCTAACAAGGTTTCTGATTTAATCTGTTATTAATGCCTTTGGTATCCTTTCTTACTGGTTTTTGTTGGTTTCGTTTTTGGTGTGTGTGGCACAGGATGCTATTGATGTTTTAAACCGTAATCAAGTGCGTGGCATAGAGGGCCAACTGTATAATAAAGTCAACGAAACACAAGAGGAACTCTTAATGAATAAATTTGATTTACGCGCCAAACAGCTTCATCTAGCAGCAATAAGAGCACAGGTAAGTAAGCAAAGGATTTGTTTTCATTTTTTCTTTTAAGTTTATAGTAGATGGCCAAGTAAAAAGGAATTCATTAAAGTAATCACAGAATTTGCTAAAGAAATATTGCACTTTACAACATTAGCCAGCGTGAGTCAATTGCTTTTGTGCAATACATGTTATTCGTAATGGATTTCTTTTTACTACACCTTATATTTATTTGTCTTCGAGCATTTAGTTTATTTTACTCTTGTCTTTTATGTTCTTTTCCATCTTGTCAGTTTCTATGTTATTGTGATTATTTAACTGGCTTTAGATCTTAATGAACTTGAGTTGATTGGCTTATGTAACCTTAGGGCTCTAATGCCAACTAAAATATTTATTTGTTAAGGTTTTTGGTTACAATTTGTAGTACCCTTTAGAAGGTGAAGGGGTTCGTTTAAAAAATTATGTGGTATTACTACTTTCGTTAAATTATTCTTGAAATCAAAATGTTGCAAATGAAGTACATAAGTCTTCCTTACCTATCAGAGATCAGCAACGAGTATTCAAAACGATGAGTAGATTCGAGTCATACTTATTATTTCTGATACTTATACGCATTCATACTTATTTTAATATGATACTCATACTACTCATACTCAAAGTTGGAAGTACTCGTCGTATTCATACTTAACAATACGCATGATGTTATTGACTTCGACTCGTCTCTACTTAACATTTACAAGAAGCACAAAATAAGTATGATTCGCGTACGAACACTACTATACTCACAAGAAGATTGTGTGTATGCTTTGCTTGTTGTCTTTGTCTTTCCTTTCTTCTTTGTTTGTATATGCAACAATAACAAAGGCTGTAAATTTTGATGAATGATTCGAGCCACTCGAATCACTTATAAGTATTATAAGTATTTTTCTAAATTTATGAATCAGAATGAGTAGGCGTATGAATCAAACACATTTCGAATGTTGTGAGTTTGATGTCAACGTTGTACTCATACTCATTGTAACCTATACTTATAAATCAATGTTGTAGCGAGTACGAATGAATTAGAGTAGTTGAATTTCAATTCTGTTGATTCACTCATACTCAAAATTGCATGAGTGCTTATGAGTAGCGGAAAAACGATTCATTGCTGCTTGCGGTGTTGTGTTTATGCAACGCAAATACATTTTTGTTTCGAATTTCCATTTCCTTATGTTTTCTTTTCTAATCCTGTTTGAATATTATAACGAAATGCATAACATTATCGGGAGATAATTTTTTTCTCCTAATGTTCCCAGAAAATTGCATAATTTTTATCACTATTCGTAGACACTTACTACCTGCACTGCAGCTGGCTAGCCATGGTAACTCAAGACTCCGTGTTACATTTATTTCCCAGAATATTTTTATTTTTTCATATTTTTAGAAAATCTCTACAACGTTAGAATATTTACTTAAACAACATAAAATTTATGCGAATATTTATAAAGACAACGAAAGGAAATAATAGAAGAGAAAAACGTTTTTTTTTCGCCTAAAGCCCGAATTAGCCGAACGTTCACGCAACATAATGGAAGGCACGTTCTTTTCTAGCATATGAAAATAAATGAGAACTATTACCAGACATTTTTAACCCATTAACGCCTGACCCCAGAATCCGTGGTCCGATTTCGGTGAAATTTGTCACAAATAGTATTTGAAGTATTTGTATTGATATGAATATTTTTATTTTTTTTTTAAGTGTCGTGGGGGCCTTTGTAGGGCACGGGTATTTTTCTACCCACTTCGGCATAAGTTTGTTCTAAAATAAAATTTTTTTTCTCTTTATTATATGGCGACTAGGCAACATAGTTAAGCTATTTTTGAGAGTTTTATTGTTTGTGATAATAATAATCTTGACAAGAATGATAAATTTGCCAAAATTACTCCATTGAACACTGCACTGAATAAAAAATTCATGCAATTTGGCATATTTTCTCATAGTCTTTCTGTGGATGAACAGATGATCGCATATTATGATCGCCATTTGGCTATAAATACTGGGTGTTGGCTTCTATGACAGCATATTGTTATTCCTTTATCCCATATGCTGACGCTTCTGCTAAAAATAATGCTGACTACGGCCTTGGAGAAAACGTGGTACTATGACTATTAGAGAATATTTCAGATCCAAGTCAATATAATGTTACATTCGACAATATTTAATTTATTATGTACATTATCCCGAAAAGGTTATTTTGCAACAGGTAGTGTTCCAGATAATCGGAGCAATCACGCATTGCTGGATGATATTAAATTGATAAAAAAGAAACCTCGGGGTTCATCAGATTATTGCTTTGACAAACAACAATATTATCGCAGTTTTCTGGAACGATAATTCGGTAATTACCTGTACACATATTTATTATCATGTTATACCTATGTATGTGTATATTTTAAATCTTTCCGAAGGTGGTAACTGTGATGTCTAATTTTTTGGGTGCAAAACCGATGTGCAAAACCAAAAGATATGACCGTAAACATCGCATGATGGCTGTCGTTGAACAACCATACATAATACATGCATATAATCAGCGAATGGGTGGGGTTGAATTATTCGATAATGGCGTCTACAATTATCGTATTCTAGTCCGCGAAAAAAAGTGGTATTAGCAATGACTCACTAACACTATTGACGCAGCTTTGGTAAATGCATGCAAACTACACTGCTTGTGCAGGGGATGTAAAGGTTTGCCACCTATGAGCCAACTCGATTTTTGGGTTAGCGTTGTTGAAGTGTTGGTAAAACTTCGTGAAAATCGACACGCCGTGATGGAAAAGTTGTCACAAATGCGCAGCAAATAGCAAAACACACTGACAAATTTGACCACATGATTGATAAAATTGAAAAACGCTGTCGCTGTGCGCAATGTGGTGGGAAAACAGAGTACGGTTGTGTAAAATACAGTTTGAATGTGCATCCAAGGGATTCTTTTGCACAATTTCATGCCGGAACTACCAAAAATATAAAAAAATAGAGAAAAATAAATGATTTGAAATTTCTATTTGAAATTAATTTTTAAAAGTTTTATGAAAAATATTTCATACCAATGCCTAAGTGGGTATTTTTATACCCATGTCATTTAATCGCACCTGTAGCTTAGATCAGTAGACCAATTCAAGTGAAAGTATTTTTATCGGGTAGAAGATATAAAAAACATAAAAAAATCTAAAGGTTTTTCTGAGAATATCATCCATACATATTCCACAGAAGTTCTTTCTACAAAATTTTGATTTTGAAAAATTCGTGATCTTTGACCTTTTTTCTGTCATACAAAATATGTGAATGTCATGCCTTACTAATTTTTTTTAAACCGTTCTATGTCTTCTTTATTCGTTCTTAAAGAAACGTTTGGGCTCTCGTTTAGTTGGGTCAAGATAGAATTTTTTAAAAAAACTTCTTTTTTTTGGGTATTTTTCTACCCATTAGGCATTAACGCCTAATGGTTAATGTAATTTCTGTTATAATTTCGGTTAGCATGTTACATATTTTCTTATGTTATAAATGAACGTAAGTTCCTTTACCTTACGCAAACGTTTGGCTAATTCTAACCTAAGTATAAAATAAATACCAACCGTAAGCATTAAAAATTGTAAAAAATAAACGTAAAAAATAAATACCGGGAAACACAAATAACAACAATAACTACAACAACAATTAGAGAATAAATTCTGAAGAAAATCGAGCATCATAAACTTCATGGCAACTTCATAAACCTTAATGAGTTGCAAGGATAAACTAAAGAAAAGAAAAATGAAATGAAAAACAAAGAAATTGTTTTACTTTTTAACAGGTTTTGCCGTGAGAAAATTTGTGTGAAAAAACTTCAGGAAAACAATCTGCCAGTTAGTTAGCCTCAACAATTTCTAACAACACTTTCATACCGAGTAAAAAAACGTTTTTATAAGTTTTTGTTCGGTTTTAATATTTAAAATTAATTTTAATGGAAGTCTTTAAGGAAATGAAACAGTTTTATTAAATTTTAAATTCTTCTAGTTGTTCTAAGGGCCATTTATCGGCTTACATTTTTGCAAACACAGCAAAACCAATAGTGTCCAGTTTAGTCTTCTGCAAACTTAAGAGGTACTCTTCCTTAATTGAATCTTACGATTTTTAGTCTTGTTTTTGTCGATCTGGGGACAACTGTGTGTGCCATAATCTCACTCCTCAGTATAGGGGCATCTAAATGTATTTAGGATATAAAATGGTGGATGAGTCTCTCATTTTCATTGACATTACATTATCCTAGAACCCAACGCTTGGTAACTTAAATGCCTGATTTTAGATGCATTAATTGCTTTTGTCATAGTCTGACTAGTTTCATGTTTCTTATGTCATGTGGTATTTTCTCCTGTACTTATCTTTATCTTCACTTGAAAAATCGCCAGCATTATCTGGAAGTATGGTGCTCTAAGCACCACCCCCCCAAAAGGCCTTGTTCGCAATGCTTAACTGGCTTCCTACCACGCTTCTCGCTAATCAGGTAGCTAAGTTCACTGCGACTAGACTCAATGACCTGTCTCATTGGCGCGTCGTCCCCGGGCACAGTAATATTGCGGAAAACTGCAGAGCCGACGAGCTCGCTAGGGTTAGTGCACTACTTCCGGAATGCTCCTCAATCGAATTGGAGATGCCACTTGTCTCGGTCAAGCTGGTCATCGCGCGGAAATTCTTTCGAGACGCCAACCTATCCTGGGTCAATATGGTATCCTATTCCACCGCTAGGCTCACTTGGCCCATGATGGATAGAAAGCGCACCAACTAGTTACTTGGACTTGGTCGTCACCTCATCCCGATCACAGTGGCCATGTTTACATTGTCATTGTGTAATAGGAAGACACGTGGAAAGAATGCAGCTCCCATCCAACAACTTCTGTCGTGGATGCAGATCCGCTGAGGAAGAGTAGTCTGTTATCCACTTTCTTTGTCAATTCCTACCTCTTGCGAGGTGCAGATACGTATAGGTTATTTAGCTCTCCAACCCTTGTCAGCTTGACGGAGCTATCATCCATTGATGCCAAGGACATCAAACTTTCGGGCTAGTTTTCCAGCGTGGGGTAGTCGTGCTTTAAATGTGTAGCCCTTGCGCTGACCAACTTCTTCTTCCCTGTTTTGGAGGAACTTGGTCAGTACAGAGGCTGCGTTTACCTGTGGTGTCACAACGGGCATCTATGCGTGCTCAACTGAGCTTTTGGTATCAAAGTTACTACTACAACCTAACCTAACCTATCTGGAAGCATGTCTGACTCTACATTAGCCAGTCTCTCTAAGAATACACTTTTACCAGCATTACCAACGATTCTGGTGCCATTCATCATTACTTTGTTCATTTGCCTTCCTTTCCGTTCCACAACAATATACTCGAGTCATCTGTTGTTCTCAGCGATATCGGGACGTAACTTATTAAATCGATCGTTGGAAAAATACACTTTTTGTCGACCATTTCTTATACACTCGCATGGATTGCGTACTGCATGTGTATATATGCGTTGAATTAGACAAAACTTGTACTAAATTTTGATTTTATTTGTACAAATGCGCACCCTACTAATAAAGGCAAGAAAGCCAATACGTTCATGCTTTTCGCTCTGCAAAAAAAGTTCTTTTTCTCAGCAGAGCATAAAAGCTTTCTACAATAATTCTTAGCAAACTCAAGCACCTTGTCAGTATAAGAGTTTATGAAAGCAATATCTAGTTGTCAAACCATGTCAAAAGCGTTTTTAGTTTTCTAAATAATGAATGGTCTTTTGAGCTTTTTAAGCTGTTTAGAAACTTTAATTGAGAGCTTTTATTTGTTCTGAAGGCTTATATTCGTTATGAAAGCTATTTTTTTTTTGCAATGAATAGCAACAGGTTCTTTTCTGTTTTCTGTGTTGGCATCCAGAAAAAACAAACTTTTACTTGGCAAAGCAGCTGTTTCTTGATTCATTATCTGTGAGTTTATAATCAGAAACCCATTGACCTAAAAAGCTTTCAAACAGCTGTCATTGTGACAGCTGCTAAGGAGCATGTGACCTTTGTCTTTCAAAAATGGAGAGCACAAAAGGAAATACAATAAAAAGCAAATTGAAATGGAAAACAATTAAAAAATGCCAACAGAAAGAAGAAGGAAAACAATTATTTTTTGGGAGCCTGTAATACACGAAAAGTACGTTCTATGCCTCAGTTTAGTGGCGAGTTAGCAAACGAAAAGGTCATAGAATATAAAAACGCGTGGATAAAAACGCTTAAATAAAGCAGTTATACAAAACAACAAAAATAATAAAGGAAATTGATTTCATTTCAATACAGAGAGAAAAACAAAAAAAAAAAAGAAATTATTTGGAAATAAAATTAAGAAAAATTATAACAAATAAAGAAGGCGATTTAAAAGGATATTGAACGTGTTTAACTGGTGGGCTGAGCCAAGGACCTTTCTCAAGTGTGCAAAACAATTGAAAGTGAAAGTTGTATTTTGAGATGAGAGTCCATTTTGTTCGTAGTTAAACAATTAAAAAGAAATTGTTTGTTTTTGTTTTTGGAAAAGCCTTATAAATTACAAGTAATTTAACGCACAAAAAAATGTTGTTTTTTTTTTCTAAATGAATTTGAATTGTTTATACACAATAAATATTAAAAGAAATTAAAGGATTAACACGGTTTTCTTCGAAAATAAAACAAGAAACAAGGAAAAAATAAAATAGAGAGCGTGAAAGATAAGGAGAGAGAGAGAGAGAGAGAGAGAAAGGGAGATAGAGAACATAAATATATACGAAATCATTGTTATCCTTACAAGTTGCCTTACTCTATAAGTATTTTGTTGTTGCTTTCTTTATGCACACAATAAAAACAAAAGGAAAAGCTTTGAACAAGCAAAGAGAGAGAGAGAGAGTGTGGTTAAAAGTAAAACTCACCTCTAATTGTTTACTTGTTTTAAAAGAAAACAAAAACGAAAGCTGCATTTAATACGAGTTTAAGCGACCAGTTGGTCGGAGAAAGAGAGAGAGAGTGAAAAAGTGTGAGTGAGAGTTGGTGTGTGTTATAAAAATAAACACAGTAAATTACTAAGCAAGTGTTTGTGTATTTATATGCATGTGTGCTATAAATAGTGAATAAAACGGTTATAAATGAATTCTCAAGATTCAGTCACGTGCTGATTTTACAACGATTTACAACAGCTTAACGCGCGCCGTTGATAAAAGAAAAAAAAATAGAAATTATTGTCTTCAGTCAAATAAATCAGTATTTTTTTTTGGCAACAACAATAGCAATAAAATAAATAAAAATAAACTGCCGTTAAAATAAAAGAATAACTTCTTCTTACAACAATAACAATAAATATTGTTATAAAGTCCCCTTTTATCAGTTGCTGCTGCTGTTGGTGCTGTTGTTGCTACTACTAATGCCAGAGAGTATTTAACGGAATTTGTGAATGAATCTCTTTTTTTTTATACGCTACTACTGCTCATTATAAACCAAAAAACATAACACAGACAAACAAAAACCGTCTAACTAACTGTAGGCGTTTGATTTGTTTGTGTAACTTATAAAAGTATACATGTAAACGTGTGCGTGTGTGTATTTGTATGTGTAGAAGCTTAAAAATAAAATAGAAAAACGAAAAAAACTGTGAAAAAAGTGTTGTCGTAGGTCTGTTAAAACTGTTTTAAAACCGTTGTAATACGAAATTCAAATACAAGCAATAAAAACTGTTTAACGGTTAAACATTTTTTTTATTGAAATTGTTAACGTTAATCTATTCAAAAAATCCCAACAACAACAATAACAACTACAACTAAACGCACAAATTACTATAAAAGCCTTGTTATTTATTTTTTAAATGAAAATCATCCAGCACTTTGAAAACTAAACAAAGAAAACAAAAAAGAAAGAAGAAAAATTAATTTTTTTTTTAATAAATAAAGCCTTTAAATAAAATATTAAAAATAATAATAATAATAATAATAAATAAAATGCGTAAATTGTTATAAATAATAAAAATATTTAGTCTCCCTAAAATAAAATAATATTTTAAAAAAATTTTCAAACTAATCTTTGAAGTTTTTTTTTTTTGAAGAAAAAAATACGAAAAAAAAATAAAATTTAATTTCATTCATCTTCCAACAAGTCCACGTTTGTTATACTTATTATAAATTTTTATTGTATTTGTTGTTCTAATAAATCAATTTCCTGAGGTTTGTTTTGGCGTAAGTAAACAACACATACATATGTAGATACAACATACATTTTAAATTCTCTAAAAAAAACAACTTCATGTACAAAAAAAAAAAAAAAAAAAAAAATAACAAGAAAAAACAATAAAACGTATCTAGTATGACGAAATGTATGCGAATGAATGTATGAATGAATTGTATACCGTAAAGCACTCTATCAATTTCAAAAAACTAACAAATCAATCCTCTTTTAACGTCTAGTTTTTTTTTCTTCCAATCTTCTTCCTTTCGTAACTTTCAATAGCAACGAAAACATAAACTCTACTTGGCTATGAATAGTTTTCACTTCTTTTTTTTTTCTCCGTTTTTTTGATTATTTTCTTGTATTTGTATTAATCATAAAAAAAGAAATGGAAATAGCCATACTTTTTACACCTGCCACCAAAATATGCCACTTTGCTAACCTCTTTTACAAATAATTTTTCATTCTTATTCTCATTCTTCTATTCGTTTTTTTTTTTTTTTATTTTCTTTTAACATATGCATCATTTATCTAGTTTGTTACGTTTTTATTTCCTTGTTTTCTTGGTTTATTTAGTATTTTTTTAATTTTTTTTTTGTACAATATTCAAGCAACTTAATTTAAATCAATTTTATTGTCACACAAACACTGTAAAATACTCGTACACTTTAAATGAAACAATTTTTAAAGTTTTATTATTCACACGAAAAATTTTTATTCTCATATTATAACGGTATATTATACAGTGAGCGCCAAAAGTGAGTAAACACCGCTGAAATAATTCATTTTCTTAGGATAGCGAGAAAAGTAAATGAGAATAGTTGAATAAATTTCCATAAATTAAAAACGTTTATTTATTACTTATAAAATGTTAAAACAAAAAAATCGCAAAGATTATTGCACCCACTCATCTAGAGTATTAGAAACCTCAGGGTATTCAACCTTCTCCTACAAAAAACCGTACAGTTACAAAAGGGACGATCTATTGTCTCCAACTGCTCCTGGCCACCCTGCAATACCTGCAGAAATCGGGCTAACGTTTACCTCAGATACCCGTTGACAATCTGACATCAATGTTTCGTGTAAAGATCTCTGTCTATAGATGGCCAAAGCTTTACAGCTGTTTAGTACTCTGATCTATTCTCCCAGCCGATCTGCTTCATTTTCCAGTTCCATCTCGCTATGAATTAAAAGTGGAAGCAGACTATTGAACCATCCATCATATCTTTAATAAAGTGAGAACTTAATCACGCAATTGTGTCCGTTCTCTCGTTTCCAGAAGCACTACTATGCCACGGAGATCCACAAGCACTGATTAGATTCGAACCACAGGCTCCTATGCGGTTCTTATTGTCATGAACGACTCGTGGCTTCTATCACACCGAACCTATCGCCCTCAGGGCAGCTTGACTTTCGACTAAAATAATGTATTTTCTGAAAGGAAAACGTTTCAGTTGGCATTGATTTCATGATGAAGCTCCAGTCGAAAATCCACACAAAATACCCTAACATCAGTGCCTGTATCCAGCTAGAGCCTTTAAGTAAAAATGGTTCTTACAGTCCATGTTGAGGTCCCTGTTCCCCTTCCATAGTTCAATGAAAGGGCGTTATTCGCTTAGTAACGTAAATATCAAGAATTTTGGTCATTACATTCCTTCAGTCAGGATTACAACCTAGCTTCTCACACCACTTATGTTGTGTGCGTTAATTTTATACATGAGTGGCGGGACCTACAGTTTAAAGTCGACTCAAAAGGACAGATTTTTTGAGAAACTTTTCATGGCAATTTTTATTTACTCACAGAGTTTTGCCAGAAATCTGCTGAGAGGTAGACGCCGAAGAAATATTTTTTACATTTCGTTTTGTTGCAGATGTCTGACCTGTGTTTTGAACTTTGGCCTTACGTCTAATAAGCCAACACACTACCTAGTAGACTACGGCGACTTCAAATTCCTCACCGATTTTACCGATTCTCTAGCTTTAAAACGATCTTAGATGGGCTGAGACTCCTGCTGGGGTGTTTCGTGAGTACTAAGCAGAGCAGTAACATTAGCAAAAGTTGAACTGTGAGTGTTACTGCAAGCGGTAGGTAGCTTCTATGAGGCATGAGCAGGTACAGGACGATATGTCCCAACTCATTTTACGCTGTTTTGAAATTGTTTCTTACAGAGGTTCTTCTGCCGCAACAGACAACAATTGCAGTGTCAAGCGTGAACCATATATGTGGTTTAATGCTAAACAATCAAGAGCAGCATGTGGGTTTAATTTCTAGAATAAGCAAGAGAACCAGAGAATAAAACCGCGAATTAAATTTGTTTAGCAAGAAAAGCATTCTTCAAAAGAGTCCATTGATATGGATCGTCTTGTCACTGCTGACCACCCATCATGTTTCCTAAGGATCAGGATAACGATTACGGTCTTAATACTATAAGAGCCAGTCACGTACATCTGCGTCATCCCTGATGATTGAAGGTTTGCGGATATTACTGCTCTTATTGCCATTTCCATGTACAGACCTAACATATACGGTCTCTGACGTTGCTTTTCCATATCATAGGAATATCATATCATGTGCGCTAAGGATCTAAGGACACTTCTTTAGAGCCAGTACATCAAGAAGACATTGAATAAGGTCGGTCAGAGAAGGAATTGAAGAGTTGTTGATTAAAACGGAATCATTCTTTGTTATGGAATAGAAAGGGACTTCTTGTTACTACACCTAATAAGTTGGTCAATAGGCCATTAATTTCAATTGTGTTAATAGATTAGAGACTCTTTGTACCGGGTATTGGTTGATTATACACATGTCCCTCTATACAGTTCTAATTGCTGTTTATAATCCTCGTGACATTCTAGTAGAATGATTTCTAACGTATGATTTCTTAATAGTATTCAAGATGCCAGGTTATATCCTTTGGCCAATGATGTACGAAGAGTAAAGACATCAAAGGTCTATTCTGTATAGCTACATAGGTTGTCATATTCCAGTGCCTTTCGTTTTAGAAAACCTAGTTGAATAGAAGTGCCAGGAAACCAACAAAATTAAATTTTTTTTTTGGTTCAAATGAAATCATTTAAAACTTGTTTCGTTTTACTTGCTTTAGCTAACGCAATCTAATTCTAAAATTAAAATTCCAAAAGAATTTGTGGAATGAATTAAAATTTTTGCCACCAAAACTAAACACTTTTGAACCAACTACACTGTACTAACACTACACACCAGTTTGTTTCGACTTGTTTTTGGATTTTAATTTGAATTTTTCTCATAAAGAGGTTGTTTTTTTCATGCTCCATAATGCAGTTTTCCGCATAGAGAACGAAATTCTTTAATATCCACTTTAAAAGCTATTCTTTGATGTAAATTTTCACTTGCATTTCTCCTTTTTTTTTACTTGCTTCTTTTAAATTTTCTTTTTTTAATTTCTTTGTATCGTGTGGTAATGCTCACAATCTGTGTAAATACAAGCTAAATAAAGAAAGAAAAAGAAAAAAATAGAAATTTTCTCAACTACTGCTTGCTCTACACCAACTCATTGTAAAAAAAAAAGTTTCCAATAAATGCAAGTAACAATTAAAAATTAAAAATTTAATTGAAGCCAAATTATTAAACAAACGCTTAACAAATATCTGATTTGATAATTTCCTTGAGACACCTGGAAATGAAATCCATCACTGCAATAACTTCATCTTAGAAGGGCTTGAAATTAAATTGTAAAAATTTAACAAAGCAAATCAATCAACCAACCACCACCACTGCAATCTAAAAAAATTTCAATCATATTTTAAAAATAAAATAAATTTAAATTATTTAATCAAATTATATTGTATTATAATTATAGCAATCAAGCAACCAAACCAAACCAATTAAATCAATCAATCATTTTCTTGTAAAAAAGTAGTGCTAAAATCTATTTAAAACAAAAAAAAAATAAAACAAAAACACAAAATAATATAAAAATTATTTCTAAATTAAACAAATTGTAGTTAAAAATAATAAAAAAATAAATTAATTTTTTTTTACAAAAAAAAAAAAAAAAAAAAAAAAAAAATTAAAATTAAAATCACCGTTAAATACCGGTTTTTTAAAAAACGCAAATATTCTACACCCGCTAGTATTCTTATCTTAATTGTCTCTGTCTGTCATCCATTTGTATTGTTTTTTTTTTGTTGTTCTGTGTTATCATTTGCATACGTATTCGCATTCGCATTCGCATTTCGTAATCGTAATCGTATTCGCATTCGTTATACGTAAACGAAAATGCGTGTGATAGTGTTAAAAAAGAATCGTTCGAATAAACGCGGCACACCAACTGCTACAGCACGTGACACCACTGCCACCACTCATGTACCACCAAAAAAGTCACTGGCAAAAGTAAGCGTATGAATTAACAACAATTTCCAATCAAATTTTTTAATCTTTTTGGTTTTTTTATTGTTGTTGTTGTTTTTCATTTTGTTTTTTCGCATTCGTTTTGGAAACCAAAATAATTCACCACGTTTTTCGTTAACGCTTTTGATTTTGATTTTGGAAATCATTTGAATTAAACAAAAACAAATACACTGAGAGAAAGATTTTCCAAGTAAGTAAGGAGATAACTCCTTGCCTCCTGTATGGCATATTTGGCCAGTTTGTCTGCTCTACAATCGCAGTTCCTTAGGTCACCATGTGAAGGCCTTTACAGCGTCCATTATCCAGGCTATGACAGATTTGCCTCGTCTCTATTGGTGATTGGACTGCCAATGTAAAAAATTCTACCTTAAGTTCTATCGAGGTCGCATGTCTGACCAGATCATCTTCTCTGTAGTACATCGAAAGTGTGAAACCATTTTTAAGATCATCATATGAGATCTTTTACAGCCGACTGGCTATCCAAAAGTACATTTTTGTCTTAATTGGGGATATTTGTTCTTTTCAATAATTACACTATGCGACAAAATAAAAAAAAATTAAATACACCCGGCTAATGACTTAGTGTAGATTGTGAGTTTTGTTGAGTAGATCTCAAAACTATTTTTTTTTATATTTCTCGAACCCTCCAAAATTTTTTTATTTGACAAAAACTATTTTTTTTGACTTTACGCACAAATTTCTGGATTACTCAAACATTTCTGACCCGATTTCCAAAATTTAAATCTTGTTCGAAAGATGAGAGATTGACCTTGGAAACGGTATATATATATCTATTATTTGACTTAATATGCTGTGAGTTTTGATGAGGTAAACTAGGAAAATGCGAATTTTTTTCATATTTTTTCAAGTTTGTCTGTTCATAGTAGCAAACTTTACTTAAAAAATATAAGATAAGTGATGACATTCTGAAAGCGCATTATCTTATGAGGAGACTGGCATTTCTTTTGATCAAATCGGACAAAAATTACCATAGTTATTATATAAATAGTATAACAGTCGTGTTATATTTTTTATATATGTCATCTCATCAAATGAACTTTTAGTTCAAAAATTTTCAGAATTTTTGATGGATCTTGATTGTTTATCACAAAATGTGTCAATTTCACGTTTGAGCGACCACCAGAAGTTAGCCAATGTCTGCGAAAAGAGAATTAATATTATTTGCAAAGAACACAAATATTAGCCGACTTCTGGTAGTCGTGCAAATGTGTAATTGACACATTTTGCGATAAACAATCAAGATCCATCAAAAATTCTGAAAATTTTTGAACTAAAAGTTCATTTGATGAGATGACATATATAAAAAACATAACACGACTGTTATACTATTTAAATTATAACTACGGTAATTTTTATATAATTTTATCAAACGATGACTCAATCTCTTCACAAGAGAACAGACTTTAAGAATATTATCACTTATCCTATATTTTATTATTAAAGTTTGCTACTATGAATGGACAAACTTGAAAAAATATGAAAAAAATTCAAATTTTCCAAGTTTACCTCATCAAAACTAAGAGCATATTAAGTCAAATAATAGATATATATATACCCTTTTAAAGGTCCATCTCTTCCCTTTCCAACAAGATTTAAATTTTGGAAATCGGGTCAGAAATGTTTGAGTAATCGATAAATTTGTGCGTAAAGTCAAAAATAACAGTTTTTGTCAAATAAAACAAATTTGGAGGGTTCGAGAAATATAAATAAGGTATTTTTGAATTCTACTCAACTAACTGAACAACGTGGACTATGTAGTTACTCGGGTGTATTTTCACTGTCGCACCGTGTTATTACAACTGAAAGACTCTAAAATTTATACGTCAGGTTACAAGCCGTAACAAATTAACTATTCCCGCCTTAAAAACTATTTTTATTTGAGGAAGGTGGCTTAGTAGACAGAGACCCAGTCTCGTCCATACATGTGTAATTTTTTATATTTTTTATTGTGTCAACTTTTTTGTCTCAGTGTATTTGCAATACCAGAATGTCCTGAGAAACAAGGAATTGGTGCCAACGAAAGGCCATCATTCTTTGTAATTGTTAATGTGTTTTGTGTTGAATGCACGTTTCATTTTGTGTTTATTTTTGTTTTGTATTCTTTTTGTTTTGTTTTTCTATATGAAAATAATAATATAAAAAAAAAATAATGAAAAAAAAAAAATTACTGTGGTTCTTTTAATTGCTGTGACTGAACGCCATGTCCACACTTCTCCTAATGCAATCAATTTTTGATGATTTTCACACTCACAATAAACAACCAAACCAACCAAACCAACCAACCTACAAACAATCAATCAATCAATGTATCAATCAATCAATCAATGAATCTAACAAAACAAATCAATCAACTGCAATTTACAACAAGTTGATCAACTGAGAGAAAAAGCAAAACTAACTAATAAAACTAAATAGAGACTGAGAAAGAGAGACAGAGAAAAGAAACAACACATACTCTTGTAATAACAGAATAATTTAACTGAAGCTAAATAAACAACCAAAAACAATAGCAGAGAGTGAGAGAGAGAGAGAGAGGATTTACATAGAAAGCCAACGTGTTTCAGTAACAGTATAACAGTAACAGACACTTTCTCAAACTAGAAGACTTCTTCTCTATTAACAGGCATGTCTGAACATGATTCATGCTGAACATTAAATTTTGTTTTTTGATGAAATTTCTTTCTCTTATATTTTCTTAGAAAAATTTTAGATTTTTCTTCTATAAACAATACCATTTAGAACAAAAGTATTCTTACACTTAATTAAATATCAAATAAAATTTAGATTTTTCATTTTAAACAAAATAGAGAATTTTTCTTTTACTTTCTTTTTTGAATAAAAATTTATCTTGGCATACATACTCGTACTTACTTACATACATACATATGTAACTAGTGTCTTGTTAGAATTTTTAAACAATTTTTTTTAATAAAAAAATAAATAAAAACAAACAAACTTAGTGCATGCAAAACAACAAATAATAAAAATTAAAAAACATTTATTTTTATAAACAAATGTTAGAGAAATTACCATAAACATACTCGTACATATTTAATAACAATTTAATTGATTAAATATACCCTGAAAAAAACCAAAAATTGTTTTATTATGTACTAAAACCAACAACAGCTACATTACAGAGTATGTAGTAGTAATTATTGTAAATAAAAAAAAATACATTTTTTTTCTTTAGAAAATTAAAAAATTAAACCAGAGAATGATTTTTAATAATTTAACCCGCAACATCTATAGCAGACAGCATATTGAATAAATAAATAAATAAAAAAAAAAATAAATTATTTATTAAATAAATAATTAAAATTAAAACGATAACAATAACAAACAAAGACATATTTTTTTTTGTTTAAATTGATACTCAAAAATTGGTTGTAGTGGGATGCATTTTGCAATTTTTGTTGTTTTTTTTCTTTTAATTTTAATTTAAATTTGTTTGTTTTTTTTTCAAGTAAATTTTTGCAACATCATATTGCATTTAAAAATAAATATTATTACAACCATGTACAAATAATGCATTTAATATTAATTAATTTCAAACAAATTATGATCATTTATGATACGAACTGTATAACACACATGTTATGATAAATTTTATAACTTTCAGTTACTGCAGTGAGTAAGTACCCTCTATAATACGATTGAATATGCAATATTTTAATTTAAAAAAACAACAATTTTGAATATAAAAATTTCATTTCAATATAAATATTATGATTGAGAAAAAATTAAAAGAAAAAAAAAATTAATTTTTATCTTAAACTATAACCTCGTTTGATATTTAAGAATTTTAATTAACTTTCCAGTTAATAAAAAAAAACTTCCGTATTTAATTAAGCTTTGAACGAATATAATATATGGGCAATTCACACGAGCCCTTGTATCGTTGTATTCATTGTATTGTTGGATGAATATACAACAGTGTATGCTTGTTGTTGATAATCCTAATCCTAATATATATTATAAATCTTTCTGTAAGTCTGTTTTTTTGTTTGTTTGTTTGTTGGTTTGTTTGTTAGCCAATCACGCCTGAACGCCTGGACCGATTTTCTTGAAATTTGGGATATATATCGAGCCATTGCCGGTGCAGGTTATAGGCTATAAATCTTTTCAAAATTTTGACCAAAAGGGGAAAAAAATGGGTCAAAGGGAGAAAAAATGGGCAAAAATTAGTACTTTTATGCATAAAATCTGTATTTTATCTGTTTTATAGGTAATTTTTTACGATTTAGCTTGGTTAAGTTTCCCAAATAGCTATTGGAGGTGTTCCGTTTCAAAAGTTGAACCAAAAGGTGTCCAAAAAGAGGGAAAGGTGCCAAAAACGGGCAAATTGAGTGTATAGCCAATCACGCCTGAACGCCTGGACCGATTTTCTTGAAATTTGGGATATTGATCGAACTTTTGTCGGTGCAGGTTATAGGCAATAAATATTTTCAAAATTTTTACCCAAAGGGGAAAAAAATGGGTCAAAGGGGAGAAAAAATGGGCAAAAATTAGTACTTTATGCATAAATGCTGTATTTTATCTGTTTTAAAGGTATTTTTTTACGATTTAGCTTGGTTAAGTTTCCCAAATAGCTATTGGAGGTGTTCCGTTTCAAAAGTTGAACCAAAAGGGGTCCAAAAATGGGAAAAGGGGCGAAAAACGGGCAAATTGAGTGCATTTATATTTAGGACTTAGAGTATTCAAAAAACTGGGTTGTTTGTTAAACCGGTTTCCGAATAATTTGAAAAATTGCATTTTTTAAGAAACCGGTTTCAAAACCGGTTTTTTATTTATTGTTATTTTTAATGCAAAAATTACCCAATTATTTTTTTTAATTTTTTAAACTAATCAAAACTACAAAACCCGCGCAACGCCGGGTACAATCTGCTAGTTTTCATATAAAAATCCGATAAAAATGTATATAATTTTTTTTGGAAGTTGTATTGGTTTCATGCTATCAGTTTATGTAAATGCCAGTACTCAAGAAGAAGAATAAAAATACAAAATATTTTCTATGTAATTTGAGTCAACAATTAACATTTCAAAATTATAATTGTTCGCACAGATAATTAATTAATTTACTTTTTTCCGTAAAATATTTCATTTTGTTGCTGGAAAATCAAATTATGAATACTGGTCTTCTTCTTCTTATCGTTTTTTGACGTTTGGAATACGAAATACACAATAGCATTGAGCGTTCACAAACAAAAAGTGTATTCAATACAACATACAGGATGGCTGATATGTATTGCAACCAACTTCAGGTTGTTATCATTTGTAAACCGCTCGTCTGACAGTGACAGTTCATTTTATTATTTACAAGCTTACAAAAGCATTTTCGTGATGGAATTCAAGCGTGATAGTGTGATTGCTTTATATTTGGCTGGAAAACCACAGGTGGCTATCGTTAGAGCCCTCCAGCATTTAAATGTGAATAAATCTTTTGTTTCTGGTACCATTGATCGTTACCGTGATACTGGCAGTGTTGCATTGCGTCCAAAAAGTGGACGAAAAAAAATGGTAACAACACCAGAAATGATCCGAAAAGTGAAGGCCAGATTTGATCGAAATCCACGCCGCAGTGGTAGAAAAATTGCTCGTGAGCTGAACATATCGCGAGAACGGATGCAATACATATTGAAAAATGAGCTTGGACTAAAGCCATTGAAGTTCCAAAAAGTGCAAGAGCTCAC
This sequence comes from Sarcophaga caerulescens, assembly GCA_927399465.1. Lineage (NCBI taxonomy): Eukaryota > Metazoa > Arthropoda > Insecta > Diptera > Sarcophagidae > Sarcophaga > Sarcophaga caerulescens. The sequence goes on from OV656868.1 coordinate 45,966,154, forward strand.
CTATGGACAAAAAAAGTTAGACTGGAAAGAGCCAAGGAGTTACTTCGCTTGCACGAAAGTGGCCAGTTACCGAATTTGGTTTTCTCCGATGAGAAGCCATTCCAAATTGAGCAGTTTGTGAACAAAAAAAATGATCGGGTTTACTTGCCAAAGAGGTCAGCTGAAAATTTACACCTGCGATTGGCCACCAGAACTCAAGCGCCGCTGATGGTAATGGTGTAGGCCGCCGTAACGGCCGATGGTCGCTCCCGCTCGTATTCATCGACTGTGGGGTCAAAATAAATGCCGAATATTATCGGGGAAATGTCTTAAAGACAGTATTGAAGCCCTGGGCAGACAAACATTTCAGCCGCAGACCATGGACATTCCAACAGGACTCAGCACCACCGCACTCAGCACGCGAGTTACGTATGTACTTCCACAAACACAACCAAGGGTTGATGTAAACGAAATCATTGCGAAATATTTAAATAATAAGTAGAAGTTCATTGGCACTTGGAACAATGAACCAGTACTTTCACTTCAATGATTTTTTTTTAAGTATTAAAAATATTATTCCTTTAAACCACATTATGCTCCATAAGCATTTTTTATTTAACCAAGAGCATTGACATTTAAAATAATTAACAGAACCAAGTCACTTTGTTTATACAACAACAGGGTGAATGTATCGAAAGATATTATTTCATTGTAACACTAAACCTCAATATGCTCCACAAGCATTTTTGTTTGAGCAAGAGCAGTGACATTTAAAATAACTAACAGAACTAGGTCACTTTGTCTATACAATAACAAAGTGATTGCATCGATCTGACCAAGCAGAATCGATGTCATTGGCTTAATGATTGCTCAATAGTTTTAAGTGTTTAGTTTTTTTCACTTTCTTTATTTTTCTTTTTGTTTATTTTGATCTGAAGTGGTTTTTTTTTTGTTCTCGAAATTCTAAAGTTTGGTGAAGTAGGCTAGATATTAAAAATTAAGATTGTAAAAGTTAGTCTTAAGACCGAATTTGAAGAATAAAGTTCAATAAAAATAAAATAAAAAAAAAAAAATATATTATTATTTCTTTAAAAAGAAATTATATAAAATAAAATAACATAACTGGCGCAGTCGAGGAGTTATTCTTCTTAAGAAAAATAACAAAAGAAAACCTATCGTTAAATCGAAAAACGGACCGAAATTTTATTTAGAATAACTAAAGTTATTTAAGAATAGAATCAATATAAAAATAAAGAGCAAAAATTTAAACTCTTTTAAATTTAACAAAAGAACGGTGATCATTACCTAAGTGATGTAAATATAAAATAGTGTGAAAAACATTCTACATAAAATAAAACTGTGTACAATATTGATACAAAAATAATAAAAATATTTATATATATTTTGTAATTCAAATTGCTTAACTCAAAAAATTAAGTAAATTAAAATAAATACAAAAGCAATAACAACAACAAAATGAATCGATTCGATGCCAATAGAAACTTACAAGGTGTAGCAGAGGGAGAAGCAGTAAATCCAAGTCAACAAGCAGAACAGATGGAGCAGATGGCGAGGGTAATTAGACAGCAAGAAGAAGCATTAAACCAATTGAGGGCCCAATACGAAAACCAGGTACAACCACAACCATTGCTGAGCCCAAAGGAGCTGCTACAACAATTCAGACAGTTAAAGTGCCTGGATGATGGACACAATGTAATGGCATTCATCAGGTCAGTGGAGGCTATCATCGCCCTGTGCCCACAAGACAACCTGCAACTGATGGGCCTCGCAATGAATATTGTTTCGAATGAGAAAATCCTTGGGGATGCGGGAAGATACATACAGGAACTGGGAGACAATCCGACATGGTCAGAAATGAGGGCCAAATTGGTCCAACAATGTAAACCACGAATGGCATATGGCGACGTGTTCAACGGATGCAGGAACGTAAAAGTGAGTAGCCTAAGAGAATTGTTCGATTACTTTCAAAAGGCAAAGTTTCAATTAAATGAGATTTACCAATTCGATGAGGATAAACCGGAAGTATATAAACCGGATAGGGTGGATAGGGATTTAGTTAGCATATTGACAGAAAAAATTGACATTCCTATGCGAATGCATTTAGACGAACTTAATTCATTAAACACCATAATAACAAAATATTCTAAAATTAAGGCTCTGGATGACCCTAGAGCTATTCACTTTAAGTACAGAAAAAATACTAATACCTACAATAGAACCCTAAACATTAATAGTACTAATAATAAAACTAACACACCAAATATCTACAGAAATACACAATATAATACATACACACAAAGACCTTCTGGTTTTAACACGACAAGTCAAGCTAACCCTCCTAAAACTAGTAACCCAAATCCATCCAAGATTAGTCGTATGAGTGTGGATACTCGAAATCCTAAATTTCAGTCAGAACCCATGGAGATCGGGACTCTACACGAAACTCAGACAAATGTAGAAAAGGAAATAAATTTTTTAATATCGCCTCAAAATCTTCATTACCAATAATAGCCATTTCCATAGGGAAACAAAAAATAAGGTGCCTTATCGACACCGGCTCTACCACAAGCATTCTAACGGAAGAAGTCTTGATAGAGCAATACCCTACCATTAGGCTTAAGAATCCTTTATATTTTAAAACTTTAAACGGTACAAATAAAATTGAATATATTGTGACTACACCATTCCCAAAGGAATTTGGCTGTTTTGGCACACTTCAATGGAAAATTATTAATTTTTCAAACAAAAACTTTTCGGGCATAATAGGACAAAATTTTCTGAGAGCCTTGAAAGTTAAAATTAACTATGACGAGAATTACATTGAAATATTCAAAAATAAATTGTATTTCGAGGAATACGACTATGACAAATATTTTCATAATATATGTAGTTTACAACATACACAAAACGGAAAAGTAATGAATAGTATTGACTTATCCCATATAAATAACGAAGAACGTCAGGCAATTTTAAAATTGCTTACTGAATTTGAACATTTGTTTTTTAAAGAAGGGGATGTTTTATCATGCACAAACGAAGTTTGTCATGAAATAATAACTACAAATGAGAGGCCCTTGTATTCCAAAATATATAGGTACCCTCAAGTACATGAGGAAGAAATAAAACGTCAAATTAAAGATATGTTAGAACAAAAAATTATACGTGAAAGTAATTCACCTTATAATAGTCCATTGTGGATTGTTGAGAAGAAATTGGATAATTCCGGGAACAAGAAGTTCAGAATTGTTATAGATTATAGGAAACTTAATCAATTCACGGTCGACGATAAATATCCTATTCCCAATTTAAATTCACTATTAGACAAACTTGGAAAAGCACAGTATTTCACCACTTTGGATTTAGCCAAAGGTTTCCATCAAATACCGGTTAGGGAAGAAGATAGAGCAAAAACTGCCTTTTCAACACCCTTTGGGCATTACGAATTTATTCGTATGCCATTTGGCTTGAAAAACGCCCCATCAACCTTCCAACGTTTAATGAATAAAGTCCTCAGTGATTACATAAATAAAATTTGTGTCGTCTATATGGACGATATATTGGTGTTTGGCACTTCATTACAAGAACACTTAACAAATCTGAAATTAATATTCCAAGCACTTAATAAAGCGAAACTTAAAATACAAGTGGATAAATGCGACTTTTTAAAGAAAGAAACGCAATTTTTGGGACATATTCTCACAGCCAATGGAATAAAACCAAATCCGGCCAAAGTTGAAATTATTCAAAATCTGAAAATTCCAAATACTACAAAAAAGATAAAATCCTTCCTAGGAATGACTGGATTTTATAGAAAATTTATAAAGGATTATGCAAAAATTGCATACCCAATGACAAGATTTTTGAAAAAAGATCAACCAATTAACACAAATGATCCAAGTTTTATTACTTCTTTTGAAAAGCTTAAAAATCTTGTAATGAACTCACCGATATTGCGATATCCCAATTTTATGAAAAAATTTAAAATCACAACAGATGCCAGCAACTTTGCTATAGGTGCCGTCCTATCTCAAGATGGACATCCTGTTGCATATGCATCTAGAACTTTAAATAAGCACGAAGTAAATTATGCTACTATAGAGAAGGAGTTACTCGCCATTGTGTGGGCAGTAAAATACTTTCGACCATATGTTTATGGTAGGGAATTCGATTTGCAAAGTGACCATCAACCGCTGAAGTGGTTGATGACAAAATATTCCGGAAAGGATATAAGCCCGAGACTTCAAAGATGGCTCGTGAGTTTGGGAGAATATAATTTTTCGCTTGAATATATAAAAGGAAAAACCAATAATATCGCAGACTTTCTTAGTAGAATAAGAAACGACGAAATTAACGCTCAAATAGAATCAGTCCACGTCAATGAGGACAGCAATAGCATGACAGTCGAAATAGACACAGTTCATTCGCAGCAGCAAAATTCAAATTTTGAAATTCCAATTTTGGATACTGTCGTAAATAGATTTAAAACACAAATAGTTATTGTGCAAAGAAAACAAAATACAGTTAAAAATATTTTTGGATTTAAACGTATATATATAGACAAGGACGATATTGATAAAAATCAAGTTTTGAATATTATTAGAAGAGAAGTAGAAAAAGGGAGAGTGGGGATATACTCTTATCTGAATGATCATGAATGTTACAAGGTTCAAAAAAAGATTGAAGAAGAATTTTCGTCAAGTAATAAAGTTAAATTTGTGAAGTGCTCTAGAATGGCAACAGATATAGAGAATAGCGAAGAACTTAGGAAACAAATCGCCCTCTTCCATAAAAACGAAAGTGGCCATTGTGGTATTACAGCAACTTTCGAAAAATTAAAAAGTAAAGTGTATAATCCTCAACTTATGGAGGAAATAACAAAGGTCATTAGCAATTGCGACATATGTTCGGGTGGAAAATATGATAGAAATCCTATTAAAAATAAGTTTCATATTACTGAAACTCCACAAACCACTAACGAAATAATTCATGTCGATACTTATGTCAATAGTAAACATTCATTTATGGTTTTTATTGATAAATTTTCAAAGCATGCTACATGCTTACCGCTAACAGATAGAAACAGTATTACACTAGTAGCGCAAATTCAGCAATTTCTGGCAATCAAAGGTAAAGTAAAGAAAATGGTGTTCGATAACGAGTTTAATAATGAGAACGTTAGACAGTTTCTACACAAAGAAGGTATAGAATATCATTTCACAAAACCTAACAGCCACACAGGAAACAGTGATGTAGAAAGGCTGAATAACACAATAACAGAAAAAATACGAACTTTGAATCTTGAAGATCATTTACCGATCTCTCAGCAAATACACAAAGCATTTATGTTATATAATGACACATATCATAGCACAATCAAATGCACACCTCTAGAAGTACAAAACCATAAAATAAATCACAAATTAATTCACGAAAGACTATGCAAAATCAAAGAGTTTAACATACATAAAGCAAACAAAAATAGAGAAAATTATGTGGAAACAAGAGAGGTAGGATTTATAAAAAATTACAAAAATTTGCGACATAAAGAAGAACCCAAGTTTAGAAAGCATTCATTACAAGGAATTCACACAAGCAATATTAAAAGACCAAACAAATTTAATAATGCTTAATTACTATAGTAATAACAATTAACCTAAAATTACAGATATTTTTATGGACAATACTAATATTATTGACATTAGCACCAACTGAAGCTAATATAATGATTTACCCCATAAAAGAAACAAATGGCTATGTGGAGGTTCTTAACGGTAATTGTACCATTCCAATGGAGTCCGATTTGATTCTACATCAGATAGATATGATAGAAATAACAAACGTGTTGTCGTCAATGAGAAGTAATATAGAGGCTTTTGATGAAAGCGAGAAAATGTATGTGAACAACGAAATAGATACCCTTTTAAGCAAATTAAAAACTATAACTCCAGTTAGTAGAAGAAAACGAGGACTAATAAATTTGGTGGGTCATGCATATAAGTATCTTTTTGGAACAATGGACAGTGCAGATGAGGAAGACATCACTAACCATTTTAATACAGTTGACAAAAATATACATAACTCTATAACAGAACTAAATCAGCAAGTAAAAATTAATAATCATTTTAATAAAACAATACAATTGATAAAGGATACTTTAACACAAAATCAAAAAGAGGTAGTGAAACATTTTGCAGGACTTCATAAAACAGTTAGGGACGTAATGGCACAAAACATATACCTTGAACGAGTACTGATCTTAACAACAATAAGAAACCACATAGAACATATACAGAGTTACATTACAGCAGCACAAAATGGATTAAGTGATGCTAGTATCTTGACAAAACAGGAAATAGATGACTATGATATAGATATAAGTAAAATTAAGTATTTAAGAACTGCAATCCTTCAAAGGGATAATGAATTAATCTTTGTAATTAAGATACCAAAAGTTTTTTCAACCATACAAATTATAACTATTATTCCAATAACATATTTAAACAAAGAGATAGAAGCAGAAATAGAAAATATATTTCATTATAAAAATAAAACATATACGTATGAAGAACATAAATTTTTAAAGGAATGCAAACTATCAAAACATTGTACACTAAAAGGAACATGTAAATTAATAACAAATGAAAATACAGAAATTGTAAATGTAAACGATCAAATAATCATTATAAAGAATGCAAAAAAATGAAACAATTGGTAGTGATTGTAATAATACAAGTAATGTACTAAATGGAAATTTTCTTATAAATTACAATAATTGTTCTTTAAAAATAGCAAATCAAAAATTTTCTAACAATAACAAAATATATTTAGATAAAATAATTATACCAAAATTTCGAAATGTTGCATTTAACACAACACTTACAATAGAAGAAGTTAAACTCACTACTGTTCAAAATTTAAAAGAAATAGAAGAAATCAAATATAACAATAAAATTATATACTATAGTGTACCACCAATCATAATAGCAACAATAGTAATAATATTAGTGATTATATTATATGATAAGTGTAAAACACCAAACAGAAGAATTCAGGAGAATCCTTCATCTAATGGGGGAGGAGTTACGTATGTACTTCCACAAACACAACCAAGGGTTGATGTAAACGAAATCATTGCGAAATATTTAAATAATAAGTAGAAGTTCATTGGCACTTGGAACAATGAACCAGTACTTTCACTTCAATGATTTTTTTTTAAGTATTAAAAATATTATTCCTTTAAACCACATTATGCTCCATAAGCATTTTTTATTTAACCAAGAGCATTGACATTTAAAATAATTAACAGAACCAAGTCACTTTGTTTATACAACAACAGGGTGAATGTATCGAAAGATATTATTTCATTGTAACACTAAACCTCAATATGCTCCACAAGCATTTTTGTTTGAGCAAGAGCAGTGACATTTAAAATAACTAACAGAACTAGGTCACTTTGTCTATACAATAACAAAGTGATTGCATCGATCTGACCAAGCAGAATCGATGTCATTGGCTTAATGATTGCTCAATAGTTTTAAGTGTTTAGTTTTTTTCACTTTCTTTATTTTTCTTTTTGTTTATTTTGATCTGAAGTGGTTTTTTTTTTGTTCTCGAAATTCTAAAGTTTGGTGAAGTAGGCTAGATATTAAAAATTAAGATTGTAAAAGTTAGTCTTAAGACCGAATTTGAAGAATAAAGTTCAAAAAAAATAAAATAAAAAAAAAAAATATATTATTATTTCTTTAAAAAGAAATTATATAAAATAAAATAACATAACTCGCGTCAACTAAGAATGGCTTAAAAAGGAGGTTCCTCGCTTCATTTCTATCGCACAATGGCCACCAAAATCTCCGGATCTCAATCCGTTGGACTTTTGCGCCTGGTGCATTTTGGAGAGTAAGGTTCTCACTAAAAAATACTAAAGTGTCGATCATCTCAAGACGGCGCTTCGCCGAGAATGGGCCAAAATACCGCAGAGCCACTTTCGTGCAGCCTGTGATGGCTTTGTCGGCCGTTTGAAGGCCATAATTCGTACCAAAGGTGGCCAATTCGAACAAATCTAAACTGATTCTAAAATTTTATGTTATTTCCAACATTTTTTGCTTTTGAACAATAAAATTAAAAAAAAAAAATTAAAGAAATATAGCGCTTTACTTTGGTGCATTATATATCAGCCACCCTGGTGTGAATTGGCCAATAAACACATTAAATATCTTATGTGAATTACGGTTTTTAATTGTTTAAAAACGAAATGAATTAAGTGAAAAATTTCGTAATTTGCCTGACAATCCTGGCATACGTCCAATGTAGAATTTATGAGTTGCAACATTAAAATTTTACTGCAAGGCCTTTGCTTTTAATACAGAATTCTATTGGGTGCCTTTCACTGATTTTTGTATAGAAATTGGATACTCCAGTTTGGGTCAAACCAAAGCACTTATTAAAGTAGACGTATTCTAATGTTTACATACATACATACATAATTGGCCATTACAACCCTTCAGTCAGGATTACAGCCTAGCTTCTCACACCACTCATGTTGTGTGCGTTAATTTTATACGTGAGTGGCGGGACCTACAGTTTAACGTCGACTACGAACGACTGATTTTTGAGAAACTTTTTCATGGCAATTTTATTTACTCTCAGAGTTTTTGACAGAAATCTGCTGAGAGGAAATCGCCGAAGAAATATTTTTTTTTCATATTTCGTTTTGATGCCTGACCTGGGATACGAACCCGGGCTTTACGTCTAATAAGCCAACACACTACCTACTAGACTACGTCCAGTTTGGAGACGCTTGAGCTTCTACTTGACACTCACTTTCCAGGAAGTGCCACCCTGGGTGGTCAGGCCTTTTATCAGGTCAACGAACCACCGTCTGGGAACTATTCCCCCCTGACTCTCACCCTTGGCCAAGTGCAGTGGGCTGTTAGGTCTTTCGAACCATTCAAATCACCAGGACCGGATGGTATTATCCCGGGTGACATTCAACATGGGGAGGAGATAATCCTCCCTTGGTTGCTTGCCATCTATAATGCTAGTCTCAGGCTCCTTTATATCCCTTGGAGCTGGAGAATTTCTAGGGTGATTTTCATTCCCAAGGCTGGGACACCGTCCCACACTGGGGCAAATAATTATAGACCCATAAGTCTGTGTTCCTTTCTTTTGAAGACACTGGAAAGAGTCCTTGATGTTCACATCAGGGCCTCGATCGATCCAGCGCTTCTATCCGCTTCCCAACATGCGTACACGAGAGGTAAATCTGTGGAAACTGCACTTTAATCCCCTAATTCTCGGATGGAAAAGTCCATGCACGTTAAGGAATACACTTTGGCCATCTTTCTGGACATTGAAGGTGCATTTAATAACGTAGACCAGGACGCCCCCACTGTGGGTGCCACTAATTGTCAGAGAATGGTTCGTAGGGGCACACCGCAAGGCGGTGTTCTATCACCACTTCTCTGGAACCTTGCAGTCAACTCTCTCTTGAGGGGGCTGGAACACTCTGGCAACGAAGTCATAGCTTACGCTGACGACATTGCCATTGCTGCGTCGGGAATTTGTCCGCAGACACTGAACTTGGCGCTGTCAATCGTACTGGACTGGTGTAGGGATTTTGGACTGACCCCTCTAAGACTGATACGATTCTTTTTACGAGGAAATATAAAGTTCCGACCTTCTCCCTTCCCAGCATACGTGGAACCAGACTTACGTTGAGTCCCGAGGTTATCTGGCTGCTAGGGCACGCAAGGCGGCGTGTGCTGCTTACTCCTGCAGTTGAGCGGTCGGTACCAGATGGGGTCTTCGCCCAAGGATCATGCGTTGGATATATTCTACGGTCATCGAACCCAACCTCTTATATGGCGTTGCTTTCTGGTGGACTGGTCTGGACAGACAACACAACGTCAGACTCCTTGACAAGGTCAGAAGATCTGCCGCCATTTATATAACTGGTGCTCTACGCACCACCCCCACGAAAGCCTTGTTCGCGATGCTCAACTGGCTTCCTACTGCGCTTCTCGCTAAGCAGGCGGCCAAGTTTACTGCGACCAGACTTAATGCTTTGTCTCGCTGGCACATTATACCTTCTGGTCACTCCACTATTCTGGAGGTTGATCCGGTGGCCCCCGTGTACATGGACTATATTACTGCTGAATATTGTCTTGATATTCCACTCTCTGATCCCGAGCAGGGATGACTGGAATCCTAATACGGTCGTCCCCCCGGAAGTCCTGGATATATATACCGACGGCTCTAAACTCGATAATGGTGTTGGAAGCTGTATCCACTCTGGGAAACTGAACCTGAATATTTCTCTCCGTTTGCCGGACTACTGCAGCGTGTTTCAGGCGGAGGTGATGGCGATTTACCAGGCCGCTCAATGGATCCTCGTCAACGATGCTCCTTTCTCTCGCGTCTCGGTCTTCTCTGATAGTCAGGCCGCGATAAAATCTCTATCGGGTTTCGTGAATAACTCTAGGATCGTTAGGGAATGTCGCCGCTGTCTCGACCTTCTTTCGGGGCGCTTCACCAGTGTCTCTCTGGTGTGGGTCCCCGGGCACAGTGAAATTCCGGGAAACTGTAGGGCCGACGAGCTCACCAGAGCTGGTGCGCTCCTTCCGGAATCCTCTTCTGTTGAAGTGGGTATACCACTTGCCTCGGTCAAGCTGACCATTGCACGGAAATTCTTTCGGGACGCCAACCTATCCTGGGTCAATGAGGAGTCCTGCTCCACCGCTAGGCTCACCTGGCCCTTGATGGATAAAAGGCGTACCAACCAATTACTTGGTCTTGGTCGTGACGTCATCTCGACTACAGTGGCCGTGCTTACGGGTCGTTGCGTCATGGGTAGACACGCGGAAAGAATGAGGCTCCCCTTTAACGACTTCTGCCGTGGATGCAGGTCCTCTGAGGAAGAGGAGACTGTCATTCACTTTCTTTGTCAGTGCCCGTCTCTCGCCAGGTGTAGATATAGGTTATTTGGCTCCCCATTTCTTGTTAGCTTAACGGAGCTATCATCCGTTGATATCAAGGATATAGCCTCGTTCATCAAACTTTCTGGCTGGTTTTCCAGTGCGGGGTAGTCGTGCTTCCGTTGTGCAGCCCTTGCGCTGACCAACTTCTTCCTTTTCCCTCATTGTGGTGGAACTTGGTCAGTACAGGGACTGCGTTCACCCGTGGCATCACAACGGGCCGCTATGCGTGCTCAAGTGTGCTTTGTGAAATCAGAGCTACCACTCCGACCTAACCTAACCTAACCTACTAGACTACGGCGACTTCTAATGTTTACGTCAGTTAAATTGTAATTTTATTTGACTGTGTTCGTATAATATATAAGAACACTTAAATACTAAAGCCGATGAAAAGATAAAACGTTACGAAATAGTTAAATTCTGATAAAGTCTACTGTTTGTAATCCAAAATTTTAATCCTTATTTTTTTGTGTTTTAAGGCAAAAATCTATTACGGCTGCTGTAGATAATTTTCATTGAATTTGTAATAAAAGATTATTTTCAAAAGATCATTTGTTTATTCAACTGTCATTATCTATAACCTCACACCTCTATGTAATTTTCCACGAATTGGCGTTTTTTCTTGAAACATCACAAATCTCTGTGCATTTAAGGAATATTATTGATTAGAAAAGAAGACAAAATAAAACAAAATCAAATCAAATCCAGTGTGGTATTGCTACTGATTGAAATAATAATCAAAGCAACTAAGTCCACATTTAAATAATAAAATTAATATTAAAAAATATATACAAACATACATATGTACATACATACAAAAATAGAAAATTAAATTCAATTAAGCGTAGAAAATTTAAATTGAAAATAAGAAACAAAGTAATTTTCCCAGCAATGGCAACACCATTATATTTAACGGCATTAGAGTAACAAAAACAATTCATATCCATAAAAGCAATTCGACTTCTCTAATCAAAGCACACATACAACAACTACAAACCATTGTTAAATACAATATGAAAGCAATAACATGGAAAAGACCATACACAGCTACTATAACGCTCCCACTCTCTTCACAACTCTCCTTTCCTTGGTTCTATCAAACACTTGTTTAATAATATAACCGAACCGTACCGAACCAAATCAAAGCGAACCAAACCAAAGCAAACCAAAAACATAAAGAATTGAAAAGGAAATGCCTAAAGGGCCTTACAAATCTTTTACTCACAGAGTAGAGAGTAAGCCGGATAGGAAAATAAAAATTGGCAACAATAATAACAACTACCACTACAATAGCAACAATAACAAACCAAAAAAAAAAAAAAAAAAGAATGATTAAAGTACTCATGTACTTTTGTCATTAAACAATTTTCATCATCAAAAAAAAAAAAAGGGCAAAAAATTAAGGAAGAATTTACTGTTACTCCCATTCATTCATTAAACCATTTGAGCACTCACACAGCTATGTATATACACATTGTCCCTCTCTTTCCTTCATTCTAGTAACGAAAGCTGTGTTAATAGGTTTCTAGGCATAAAATGAAAATAAAACCCTACGCACAATATACACTCGAACACATACATACATTCACTCAAACATTAACATTTGCATACATTCTGGTATACCCTGGTGGTATTAAAATCTGTAAAAAACGGTAGAGACAAGAATGGCAGCCAGAAAAAATGTGGCCATTGAAAATGTAACAAAATAGAAGGGAGAAAAATTGAAAAGAAAAGAAAAAAATTGTCACACAATCAATGTTTTGTATTTTTCCTACAATAACATCAACCGACCAGACCGACCGACCCTTAAGCTCCTTCAATTGAACTTAATGCCATGAAAGTAATTGACACTTTTCGACTTTTATTTCATATTCTAGAGGAACTTACAAAAACGTTTGCATACATTAGGGGATACTGTATTCAATTACTCTCTCTCTTTCTCTCTCGCTCTTTCTTTTTATTTTAAAGGATTAAAAAATTTTATTTATCGTTTACTGTAAGGATAAACAGGAAGCAGATCAAGCATTGAGTATTACTTTAAGGGGTTAATGATTTAAGTAATTATCTTCTAAAGATTTGCCAGATTAGACGTATAATTTGGTATTTCTGACAGATGTTAGGCCATCATGAACTGTGATCTTTCCCTATGTAAGTGACAATGTATGGATTCCTAGCGAAAAGAATTGACCATTTCCATATAAAAAAACAATAAAGCTCATCGCAAACAGCCTCTTCGTGTGAAGAGTGTTCAAGAGAGAGCGAGAGAGAGAGAGAGAGAGAGCGAGAGTGAAAGAAGGAAAGAAGGAAGTAATACGTTATTCAGGTAGGTTAGTAAAAGTGCCTATCAACCCAAGTGGATAGATACACTTAAGCCTCGTGTGGCCCATTGTAATGCCACAATCTTTCATTTCGTCTAATATTAGTACCATTTAGATCAGCTGTTCCAACCGTTTAGACTTCTAACGTCCATCCTTGTAAGATCAATGAGATTATATGTGTAAAAGAAGCCTCCTCCTTTAACATATTGCTGGGCATAAACGTACCCAAGTATAGGTCTTGCAGAAGTTGTTCGCCAAAACAAATTTGTCTAGCATGGATGCATTGGATGGTTTCGTTACTAATGTGCTAAACTTCAAGTGTCGAGGTTTTGGTTTCAATTCCAATACTTGTTAATTAACCTCACCGGAATCCCAACATAAAGCACCGCAATGAAAAAAAGAAAGCCTTGCACAGCATTACCTCCGAGAACTATACTACGCCTGTTCTTTTGAGCAGATTTTCCACAAGCCTTTCGTCTCTCTGATTTGAGATTGATCCGAAGCCATGCACACGGCATTATTGTTTTACCAATTAAAAGTTTACAGGTTCTAGTGGTCTTTAGTGCAGAGAACTTCTGACCATTTCAACTGCTCTACAATTTTGTGACCCTGTAACCATGGAATGCGAAAATTGTGTTGCTCATTCATCTTGTTGAGAACCTCGCAACAGTTATAGTCCATTTTAAAGGTTACTATGTTCGAATCTAGTACTCTAGCATCCTCCAAACTATCATAGAGTATTGTAATATCTATATCAACTGAAACCAATGGATTTCAAACTTTCTAAACATTATTTTCAACCTATGATCGTCTATTGTCATATTGCAAACTCTTTTTGTTTTTCCTCCAGAACTCTTTTGTATTCTCTACAAGTTCGAGAGTGCTAGCGTCGCCATCTGTTATTGTAGTTATTAAAGTTACAAACCATGCGTAATATACTTTCTTTGAATCATGAGCTCTCAAGTTATACACACTTTAAATAAACCTTGAGATTTTGAGGCTATGATAACTGAGTGAAGCTGAAAACGTTCACATTTTTTTCGCCTCATAATCAGGTGTGACCCTAATAAAGCCTTTTAGTGTAAGGTGTGTTACTTTTCTTAAAGTATTACGAGACTTAAAGCTGAATTAATTTGTTCTATTGCCCACTATTATTATTGCTTACATACTTCTTTCTTTCCACACTGCCTTTTATGGTTCTATTCTTGTTTGTCCACTCACTAACGCTATTGTTACATTCAACGCATTGCTGTTTTCTTTTGCCAGGGCGACCACACATGTTTAATAGCGTTCTCGGATTATTTATACCTTCAGTTACAAAAAAAAAAAAAAACGCAAGAGTGAGAGAGAGAGTAAACACAGAGCAGCAGTAAGAGTCGCCAACAGTAATAAAAGTTTTCATTACGGCTATGCTTAGGGAATAGCAGCGTATTTCAATAAAATAGTTGGTAAGAGGGGGAATGCTGGTGAATGTGTACGTCCGTCATTTCCTAATTGTGTTGAGACTTTAAGCCAAATGGTCATAAAAATACTGCAAAACAGTAACGCTAAGAAACCAAGAAAAAAAGCTATAGAATTTAAATGAAATGAAAAGCAAAAAAGCGAGAATGAGAAGTCTTAGACTAAATTATTGCATAAAATCTTATGGCTAAAGGCATAGAAGAGACAACGAAAGCGGCAATAAAAGTTCTATTGACGGTTTTATTAACAAAAAAAAAAGGAGAAGAAAAAAATGCCAAATGGTCCTTCAATTAGCGGTAATGAGTTGCTCATTTATTACTATTTCCTGTGTATTTGTTTTATTCTCTTCTCTCTTTATTAGCCAGCTTATGGTGTTTTTTTATGGAGCTGTTCTGTTTTTAATTAAATTTAATTAAAACAAAAAGAAAGAAAAAATTTTAAATTTTATAAACGTTCTGGTAATAAAACAAGAGAACATATTTTCGGAAAATTAAAATTAGCTCGACCCTGTTAAACAACATACAGTTGGACTTTGAGTTCATAAACATTTTTTTAAAGTTCTTCTCCAATTAAAGGACTTGCTTTAGGGCTAATAAACTGGCAAATAAAATAGCAAATTTAATTAAGATTGGAACAGATTTTTTGCATTTAGCGTGCCATGATGAGATTGTCGTAGTCTAGTAAATAATGTATTGCCTTATTAGATAAGAGCCGTGGTTCAACACCTGGTTCACATATCTCGAACAAAACGAAATTGTAAAAAATTATTCTTTCGGCGATTTGCTTAGAGCAGTTCTCTGATAAAAATTCTGAGAATGAAATATAAATGCTATGAAAAGTTTCTCAAACAATCTGTAGTTCGGAGTCGACATTAAACAGTAAATCCCGCCATGGATGCTGTGAGAAGCTAGGTTGTAATCCTAACTAAAGGGTTGTAATGACCAAATTAAGTAAGTGAGTACGTATGATGAGATTGTAGAGTACCTCAAAAGCATGCAACTGTGTTATCGATTTCAATATTCGCTTAGAGAAAACCACAAAGGATATCGTTTCTCTTCCTCTACGTGTTAGATTTTGCTTTTACCATTATCTGGATATCTAGTTTGTTTGCTTTTCAAAGGTCAATATGAAAAAGAAAGAAAATTTAGTTTAACTTTATTGCAAAAAAAAATTTAATTGATTTGCATTAAAAACAAAAGCCTGACAATTATTTTAAGTAATGTTTTGCTGCATTGATTTGCTGACAGTTCAATTAGAACATCAAAAACAAAAAAAAACAAAAAACTGCTGCCAAAAACCTTTTTATTTGATTGTTTTAAAATAGGCAACAACAACAACAATACCAAATTTAGGTCAAATTCTTGTTTATGAAAAAAAGACTAAAAAATGATTTAAATTTAAATTTTTCATTTAATTGATTTAATTTTGTAATTGAAATTTGACAGTTTTAACCTGTAACACATGTGTGTGAGGTTAAAAAGAAAACAAGCAAACGTATTGACAAAATTAAATTATTTTTGTTGATGGCTGTTGTAATATTGCACAATATTAGTGACTCAATTGGTCATTACAATCCTTTAGTCAGGATTAGAACCTGGCCTGTCACACCACCCGTGTTGTGTGTGTTAATTTTATCCTTGAATTAGCTTCTTACAGTTCTTCTCCTTCATCCTGTGGCGATCATCGGACTGAACTCGCTAAACTGTTAACCGACAGATCTCATTAGGGATTTTATATGTTAAGAGCCATACTCTTTGTTACATACATAATTGGTCATTACAACCCTTCAGTCAGGACTTCGACCTAGCTTCTCACACCACTTATGTTGTGTGCGTTAATTTTATACATGAATGGCGGGACCTACAGTTTTAAAGTCGACTCCGAACGACAGATTTTTGAGAAGCTCTTCATGGCAATTTTATTTACTCTCAGAGTTTTTGACAGAAATCTGCTGAGAGGAAATCGCCGAAGAAATATTTTTTTTTCATATTTCGTTTTGATGCCTGACCTGGGATACGAACCCGGGCTTTACGTCTAATAAGCCAACACACTACCTACTATACTACACTTTCAACTATCTAATGCTGTTTTCTTTTCTACAAAGAAAATGTCACCCTCTTACAAGGTGCATTAAAAATATTTTTGACCAACCCTGTTGTAATGTCATTTTTTATTTGAGAAGAACATAACACAAATATTAAAAAAGGGTACGCCCTGTGTTTACCACTTATTAAGAAAATGAATGCGGAAATGCCAATTTGTTCAAAGGTGTTGGCAGATCGCTAATTTTTCGACTTAATTTTTTGCACGCTTTTTTTATAACAAAAAAAAAAAAAAAAATATTTTAACACTGTTCTAACATTGAATGCAATTTTTTATATTGCTGACCATGTAGCTTTAATAATGTAATATTTCCTTAAGATTACTCCACAAAACAATGAAAAAATTAACTTCAAATTGGATAACAATACCAGGCGACTTTTTTTAAATTTCATCTGGTAGCCCTATAAATAAACAAAAGTCATCTGCTTTACAGGGCATTATCAGCACTCTCGATTTATACAGGGCATAAAATGCAATGCCCTCCTCCACCATTGGCAAGTGCGAATTATTTAGAATAAAACATACCACCCTTTTAGAGGGCGAAACATTTTTAAGAAACAAACGCAAAATTGCATTTTGCGTTAATAAAATGCACATTTTTTGGTAGAAAAGAAAACACCATAAGCTGTTGCTACGACACTTTTGTCCTAAACAGAGGAAGCCATAATAATATGGCTATAATTTCCTAATATTAATAAGTTTTCTACTCTTTTGAAGGCTTCTAACTTGATAAATAGGCCTTCAATTTCAAAAAAATAAAACAATTTTTGTGAAAACAAATTTTCATCTAAAAATAAAGTAGCAGCCATAGTTTCTTTAGAAATTTGTTTTAAAATTCATAAAAAATAGTTTTTTTTTTTTTTATTAATTTGTACAAAAAACCCCGTTAAATTCCCTGAAAAGTATGCTTTAAACTTTATTGTAGAAACGTATAAAATTGTTCACTTATGTGTAACAATTAAAGTGTAAAACTTGTACAGAAAATAAACTCCAAAATAATGTGTGTATTAAAGAATACCAAATAAATAACAACAACAATTTCGACAACACTAGCACATATGCTAACATAACAACAATAAAAAAACAAGCAAACAAAGCAAAGCAAAGCAAGGCAAGCAAGGATTTGTTTTGAAAAACAAGTGTTTTTCACAGAGAAAATTTAATGTTTGGCCATTATCATCATACATAAATCTGATGTTAATATTGTTATTGTTATTACGGTTGTTGTCGTCGTTGTTGTTTGCTGTTATAGGGAACATAGTTTCATAAGCAGCAACATTTACGAGTAAATACACAAATATTTACAGTCACCTTTGCTTATACTCACGTACACACACACACATACTGAAATTGGCAAACCAAAAAAGAGAAAGATTTTTTGAGGAAATTTGTATAAAAAAATTCCAACAATACTCGCATCAAAACACTCTACCACTCTTACTCTCTCGTTTTCTCTTTCTTCCTTCTCCTGTGTTTGTGTGCATGCATTTGCTTATACTCACGTTTACTGAATTATTTACACGGACACAGTGTTGCTCTAAATCAGGGGTTACCAAAAATTTTTTGGTTGTGTATTAGTGAGTAAGAGAGAGAAAATAAGTTGAGAGAATTTATTTATTTACAGCCATAAAAAAGTGTTGGTGATATACGCTATTTTGATTTTCATTTCAACAACATATGTACATACATTACAGTTCTATTGAGGAAGCTCCGGAAACTGTTTTATTTCTCAAATTCTGCCTGTAATCTTATTTATTCTTATTTGCTAAATAGATTTCAAAAAGTTCATCTTAATGGCAATATCTCAGATCCACTTAATATTAGTAGAGTTGTTCCCCAGGGGTCAATACTTGGGCCTCTGTTGTTTTATATGTATGTATATAAATGATTTACCGGATGTCTTGGTTCACTGTAATGTTCATATGTATGCTGATGATGTGCAGCTTTATACTAGTACTCCTAGGGAGAATATTGATTCTTGTTTGGATTACATTAATCGTGATTTGGTTAGAATTGACAACTGGGCCTCGGCCAATGGACTTTACATCAATCCCTCTAAGTCTAAATGTATTATACTTTCGAGGACCGACAGATCATTTGTCATGCCTGAATTGTGCATCAGGGGAAATAAAATTGACTTTGTCATATCTGCAAAAAATCTGGGTATTGTCTTTAATGGCAGTTTATCGTGGTCTAACCATATACATAGGTGTCGTTGTTGGTAGAATTTATAGTATGCTTAGGAACTTGTGGACTGTTATTGATTCGACTCCTTTTATCATTCGTATGCAACTTGCTAGAACGTACTTAATTCCGGTACTTTTGTATGGGTGTGAAATCTTCGCAAACTGTGATTGTGATGACAACCGTAAACTTAACTTGGCATTTAATAACATAGCTAGATATGTCTTTCATAAAGGGCGTCGTGATCAAATTTCTCATTTGGCTTGCCGGATTCTTAATGTAAAATTTGATAATCTCTTGAAAATTAAATGCCTTATTTTACTTCATAAAATAATTTACACGGAACGGCCGGAATATTTGTTTTGTCGAATTAAATTTGCTAGATCCTACCGGGGTAGGACGATTATTCAGCAACGATTCAAGACTCTTTTGTCTCAGAGACAGTTTTTTATACACACCACTAGTCTTTGGAATTCCCTACCAAATTACATCCAGAATCTAGGCAATGCAAATGCGTTCAAAAGGGAGTTATTTAAATTATTTTCATAAGTAAAATTTTTTACGATTTGTGATTTGTTTTATAGGTTTATATCGGTTATATTTTTTTTATTCCTAGTTTTTTAGACTGATTCTTCTTAATAGTAACATTTTTTATTATTTTTCAACTCTCTTATTTACTTCTACAGTATTGTTAGTTTTTTAAATTTCTTTATATTATATTGTTCTTTATATTTTAACTTAATATTAATTATATTAATTTTGTATTTTTTATTTAATTTGTTTTGTTTCAATATTAATTTTTTATATCTTAATGATTTCAAACATAGCACTGTCACTTATAAGATTCATATCTTGTTGTGCTATGTAAATTATAATAAATAATTAAACATTAAGCTATCTATCTTTGGCTTAATAATTTTAGATCAATAAAATAAATCAATTTATTTTTTATTAAAATAACATAAAGCTATCCATCTTTGGTTTAGAAATTAGACCTTGTGTAATAGATAAATAAAAAACCCATTTTTTATTAATAGAAAATAGCGAGAATTCCAAAGCATTTAAAAAAAATTATACCGTGCTACAAAATAAAAAAAAAAAAAATGAAATACGCCCAGCTAATGACATAGAACATTTTTAACATAAAATATTTTTTGAGTTTCATTCTGCAATAAAATGATATCGCCGCACATATCTTCTTGTCGCAGTCTGATCGACAACTAAATCAAAAAGCACAAGAATGCACAAGAGAGAACTCACTCTGCACAATTGTGATATGAAATGGTAATCCCTGCTCTAAATCACAAACAATTTACATGCACATACACATACATAGCTATTGTTGTGTTGTTGCCATATTTATTATATACATATATATGGATATTGTTGTTATTATTTTCATGGTGTGCTGTGGTGTGGTGTACTTTAGTTTTACGTTGTTTGCTTAGTTTATGTTCTACCACAAGAGCAAAAAATTCTGATATTTTGTGTGTAAAACTCACAAAGTGAAATTTAAACACACACATGCATACCTCTCTCTACTAACGGTTTAAAGTTTGTTTACAAAAACATTAAATAATAAATATTAACAATACACACATACATACACTCGCACACATAAATAACTATATAATATTCATTTACATAAAATAGCTGGTGTTTTAACATTTTAATTTAAGGTTTTTAAAGTTAAAAATAAAGTTATAAAAACTAAAAATAAAATATAAAATATAAAACTAGAAATTAAAAAAGGAACACGAGAAAATTTTGTAAAATTTTTATTTAAAAGGTTTTCATATTGTTGCGTTCATTAAATTAATGGAGAACAGGAAAATTAATATAAAATTTTTAAAAAATTTTATTTAAATTTTGTTTCTTAAAAAATTTAATTACTTGTCAGAAAAATTAAAAATTTCCATGTACTTGTTAGATTTTAATTATAAACGATTTTTATTTTTCATGCACAATATTATTGCTCCAGTAGTAACGATATTTGAGCGTGTAAATATTGTTTGAATCAAATTTTTTTCGTTTGAATTAATGCAACAAGTCATTCTGTCTCTGTATTTCTGTTCGTTCTTCAATAATTTATGAGAATCTTTGATTGAAATTGCTTATATTTTTGGGTTTTCTAATGATACAGTGGCACAAAAGACGGGAAAACTCGATCTTAGCTTTGGTATAAGCCTAAGCGTTAGACAAATTTATTCAAAAATAGCTGGACATTTCAAGGCTTTAGTCAAGCTTACAACGTAACATCTCATGCCAGCCATTTTGTTTGTGTTAATTTTATCCATGAGTGGCATGACCTTTAGTCTAAAGTTAACTCCAAACGATAAATTTTTCATGGCAATTTTATTTATTCTCTTAGTGTTTGCTACAAAACTAGTGAGAGGAAGTCAGCGAACATAAATAATACATAAATTACCTAATGAGCGTAGCAGGTCAGCAGTTTACCGAGTTCAGACTGGATTGTGATCTAGGAAAAGCTCAATAGAGAGCCTTGTGAAATTTCTATCTATCATTTTTTACTCGCCTTTGCTTACAAAGGGTTAAGAAAACGTTTTTATGGCACTAAAGTCGTAACAATTTAAACAAAATTTCTATAAAATAAAACATTTATTCCTCTTTCTGTTTGCCAATATATAAAAAATCAAACAACATAAAACACTGCAGATTTGGCTATTTAATGCCACTGTTGCCCCACTGTAAATATTACACGAA
The DNA here is from genome assembly GCA_927399465.1 of Sarcophaga caerulescens. Lineage (NCBI taxonomy): Eukaryota > Metazoa > Arthropoda > Insecta > Diptera > Sarcophagidae > Sarcophaga > Sarcophaga caerulescens. The sequence goes on from OV656868.1 coordinate 45,987,917, forward strand.
ACCTTTACAAACATAATTAAAAACTCCAATGCACGGACTTACAATTTCTTTAAGCAACTAAGAAAAGTATTTACAGAGAGAGAGAGAGAGAGTGAAAGATAGAGAGAGAGAGTGAAAGAGAGAGGATAGAGTTAAAGAGAGAGAGAGAGAGAGAGTGAAAGAGAGTTTTAAAGATGAAAAATAAATCAAATTAAAGAAACAAAAAATAAAACCATCTTTATGTCACGCATGAGACGTGATATTCATACGAACACTTTTCTTTCTATACACACATGTATTGCTCTGTTTGGAGAAAAGTGCAGAAATAGAGAGCGAGAGAGAGAGCAATGTGAGTATGAAGCCAAAAATTATAAGATGAGACAGACCTCCAGCCAAGAGACAATGATAATGTGTGTGTGTTGCCAGAACAATTGAATGAAAATTATTCACGCAACGCCTACAAACACATGTTTAACACTTGAACATACAGACGCAATAAATTATTATTAAAGCTTAAAAACAAATCTGTACACACTTATACACATATGTACATATGTATGTATATACACGCATTTAACTATGTGCACACAAATCAAAGCGAGAGAGAGAGGGACAGAGAAAAAGAAAATAAAAAAATAAATACTATACACAGAGTCATACACACACATGCACACATTTGTATTAAAACCAACATCAGTTTCTCATTTATATATGAGATTTCATATACTCAACAGCAACAATAATAACAACAAGAACAATAATAATAATTTATATTCTTTAACTATACCAATATCCTTGTCTTAGTCAACATTTAAAATTAACCCCTTTTTTATTTCTCTCTGTCTCCCGCTCTCTCTCTCTCCAGCTCACTAGTTCTCTTCTCTATTGTTGCTTTATACAGCTTTAACTGTTTTTTTTTTTTTTTTTTTTGCCTTGAGCCGGAGGTGGTAATCTTCGAAAGATACTTCTGTACCGACAAAAGCATGCACGATTCACCATCACTGGTGCCTACGTACTAAACCCACCCCCTACACACTTCAACCACTCTCCCCCCGCGGGACTGCCGTAAGGTATTACTTCGCGGAGGGCTGGTTAGCTCGAAAGCTTTATCACGTTATCCTAAATTTCGCCTTCGTTCCTCCAATCTTCGGAGTATCATCATTACTTCGGCCATTTTCTGGCTGTATTGGCTCCATAGCGTCCTAGAATTCAGCAGCTCCTCCATGAGCTGGTTTGGTCCTAATCTATTTTCTCCGGGCCATCTAAATCTGGGGCAGCATGTTAGAATATGCCCCGCATCTTCCTCTTCATTTACACAGTTTGGGCATATAGGGGAAGTATCATGTCCAAATCTGTGCAGGTACTTCCTAAAACATCCATGACCAGTTAGAAACTGGGTCACGTAGTAATTCAGCTCGCAATGCTTGTTCTCCATCCAAAGGGTTATAGAAGGGACAAGGTGAAATGTCCATCTTCCCTTTAAGCTGCTCTCCCATCGTGACTGCCATTTGTGCATGGAAGTCCTTCTTTCCTCCGCTTTTATATCCGCTGTCCGTTCTGGATACTCGAGACGGCGAAAGTATATCCGCCTCATCTCATCCGCCAATATGTCTATTGGTATTGCCTTTGCCAATACCAATACCGCTTCATCAGACACTGTCCTGAAGCCACTTATCCGTCTAATCGCGCTTAGACGATACACCGAGGACAGTATTCTCCTTGTCGTCCCCACGGAGAGTGCCTCCGACCATATGGGGCAAGCATACAGCATTATCGACGTTACTACCGCTGAAATTATCCTCCTCTTGAATGGACCTGGTCCTCCAATATTTGGCATCATCCTCGCCAGTGCTCCCTGCGTTACACATGCCTTTTCGCCGATGTACTTTACGTGCTCCTTGAAATTCAACCTGTCGTCGATAATCACTCCCAGGTATTTTATCGCCCTCTTTGATTCGATCTGTGTGCCTCCAACGGTGACTTTCATCTTCTCCACTATCTTCCGGCCGCTTATCAAGACGGCTTCCGTTTTATGTGCAGCAAGTGTCAAACCTGCCTCATCCAGCCATGCTCCAACATTTCGAATCGCTGTGTTAGTTTTCTCCTCTATTTCCTTTACCGTCTTAGCTACCGAGACTATGGCAATGTCATCTGCAAAGCCCACAATTGTAGTCCCGTTTGGCAATTGCAGTCGAAGTACTCCATCGTACATAATGTTCCATAGTAGTGGGCCAAGAACAGAGCCCTGCGGGACACCCGCCGTCACTACGTATTCCTGCTCTCCTTCATCCGTTAGGTATATTACCTTCCTGTCCTGAAAGTAATTATTCAGAATCTCCATTAAGTATGGCGGCGTAGCCATGTTAAAGAGGGCTCTCATAATCCGCCCCCAATTCGCTGAGTTGAACGCGTTTCTAACGTCAAGTGTGACAACCGCGCAGTATTCCTTAGTGCCAAATCTCCATCTTTCGCCCTCTATTGCATCTCTTGCAATGTCGACTACCCTCCTTATCGCGTCAACAGTGGACCGTCCTTTCCTAAATCCGTATTGCAGGTCCGAGAGAGCTCCTCCTGCCTCGGCACGCGTCAGTAGTCGATTGTATATTATCCTCTCCAGTATTTTCCCATTGTGTCGAGTAGACAAATGGGCCGATATGACGATGGTTCCCCTGGTGGTTTACCAGGTTTTGGAATGAGAACCAATTTCTGCTTCTTCCATCTACGTGGAAAAACACCCTCGACGAAGCACTTGTGGAACACCTTAGCGAACATATCAGGTCTGAACCGGATAGCCGCCTTAAGTGCCCTATTCGAGATTCCATCCGGCCCCGGTGTTTTCCTATCTCCTATTCCATTGCATGCTGCGAGTACCTCCTCTCCTGTTACCTCGGGTATGATATGGGTAGCTTCCGGATCCCTACTTATGAAAGTGTAGGGCTGGCCCCGTGGGAATAATGTACTAATAATCCCCCGTAGCAAAACTGGACAGCCTAGTTTAGGCTGTTCCCGAGCACCGATTCTCTTGCAGACGACTCTATAAGCCGTCCCAAAAGGATTGACGTCAGCTTCTTGGCATATCCGCTGAAAGGATAGTTTCTTGCTCCTCTTAATGGCTCTTCTAAGTTGATGCCTTAGATCCTCATATGAAGCCCGTTCGGCTTCCCATGTCGGTCTTCCTCTCGTGCGCTGGGCCCTTCTTCTCGCCCCAAAGCAAGCCGACCGCAGATTTCGAATCTCGTCATTCCACCAGTAGCAGGGGGAACGTCCCCTACACACAGTCCTCCTAGGCATAGCAGCATCACATGCAGTGTTGAGCATTTCGCATACGTCGCTCACTAATTCCTCGGCCGTGCTGCCAGTCGTATGAAAAGACGACAACAGCAATCTATACGTCTCCTCATCAAAGCGGGAGTCCTTCCATTTAGGTCCCGTAAACTTCGGCAATCCATCTCCTCTCATGTTGCGCCCAGTAACCGTCATTACGATTGCCTGATGGTCACTATTCGTGAAGTCCTCAGTTAGCTTCCACGCGGTCCGCGAAACAAGGCTATCGCTCACAAACGACAAATCTATTATCGAGCTCGATCCAGCTCTCCTAAATGTGCTTCCTCTTCCATCATTCATCAGCGCCACAGGAAGGGAAGCGAACGTTTCCAGGAGGCAGCGACCCCTGGCGTTAGTATATCTACTACCCCATTCGGTCGCCCAAGCATTAAAGTCTCCTCCAATAATGACGGGGGTATTCAGGCGCACGTGTGACGCCAGCCTCTCCAGCATATGTTGGAACTCATCCATTGACCATCTCGGGGGGGCGTAACAGCTGTAGACGAAAACTCCCTTTATCCTGGCCATAACGAAACCAATGTCCCGCGCATAGGTTTGCTGGAAGGGTAATGAACCACAGATCCATATAGCCGCAGTACTAGATCCGTCCGTGATCCAAGTACTATTCTTCGGTACCCTATAAGGTTCGCTTATGATGGCGACATCAATATTCTCCTCCTTTACCCTCTGGACCAATAGGTCCTGGGCTGCTTCGCAATGGTTCAGATTAATTTGTATTAACCTCATCTCCTAGAACGTGATTTAAGAGTGCTCAAAAATTTTGGACACCTTCCGCTCCCCGCGATATGGTTGGCAGATTTCGGGTCGCCCACTTTGCAGAACATGCAAAGAGGTTCGCCTTCGCAATTCCTCGCAATATGCCCCTCCTGTCCGCACTTACGGCAAGTTCGCGAGCGGTCAACCTTGCTCGTGCACTGACGGGCCATATGCCCAAACTCCAAGCATCGGAAGCATTTTGTCGGAGTGTTCCTCTCGCGAATCCTGCATATGACCCAGCCGATCCTAATTCTACCTTCCTTCAGGAGAATCGTTGCAGCGTCTGCGTTAAGGCTTACTATGGCAGTTTGCGTCCCACCATATGCCTTCCTGAGACCAACTATGTCGGTCTGACCGAAGCTCTCAAGACCTGGAACGTTCATAATTGCGTTATATACGTCCTCCTTCTCCGTGATCTCATCAATGTCCTTTATCTCAATTGTCCTCCTCTCCTTTAGAGTGCGGACAGACGCGCATTCACCTAGGAGCTCTCCAATGGCCCCTCTAAAGTCCTCCGTTCGCTCACCGTTTTTGCCGAGCTGAAGTAATAGCTCGCCTTTGACGGTCCTCCGAATTTTCGTCACGTTTTCCCCTAATTTACAAAGTTTAGGGTCCGTTTTAACCCTCCTCAAAATGTCAGCATACGAGGTGTCATCCCTCGTTGCTATCATGATTGCGTCGGGCTTTGCTTTCCTCTCCTTGGGTTTCTTGCTCCTTCTTTTCTTTTTAGTGACTTTTTGCCACCCTGGTTCTCCAGTTAACTCCTCCGCGTTCACCTGCCTACTCAGAGTCGTCTCAGTAGTCCTCCTCGGCAAAACTTTTGGTGGAGGATTTGGAGTTCTCCTCTTTGCTTGGGGAATCTCAACAGCCTCCTCCTGTCTCCTCTTCCCCTCCTGATTTCTCATCCAAGGCGAAGTTTGTGTAGCAGAGCTGCTGCTACTCTTCTCATTGGTTGTCTGCCCCCTTAGCTCACCTGCGTACAGGTCGTATAGGGTCTTAATGGAATCGATCGCATCCCTCATCGGCTGGTGGATTGATCTCCTTTTTCCATCCTCCATCATATCAATTAAACTTCTAATTTGGTCCCCGAGTTGACCAAAAACACCGCTGGTCGAAGCCGTCGGGTTGCTTCGCGTTGGTTCCGACTCCGATGCCGCCAATCCTGAAGATTCTCCATTCACTGGGGATCTCGGAGTCCTCGTACTGTGGCCGAATGGGTTCATTTCCCGATTCCGCACTGGAGATCTCAGAATCCTTGAGCTCTGCCCGAAAGCGTTCAGCTCCAGAGTATTCATATCGTTCGTCGTTTTATTCGTAGGTTTATTTCTATTGTTCATCATTTCATTTGGGCCCCAACTCTCGGCCGCTATCCTAATCCATCGTTGTAGTCGTCACAAAAGACCCCGTGGTTATCTATGCATAAGCAGGGAGGCCACGCAAGGGTTGACACGTAACCTCATGGGAATACGTGTTCAGAGCCAGGTCGACGTAAACCAGGAATTCGCATCTAGTCCTACAACACCAACTTAACGGTGATAAATCAGGAACGTACCGACAGACTTGCCATAATTTTAACGGGGCGGGGGCAATGACAGCATTGGCCCGGCAGCCATTTCAGCCAGCTTTCACACCGCCTATTAAAGTGCCGGAATACTGCCATCGTCAGCCTATATCACCAATTCAAATCCATTTTCCGGTATACCATAATTAGAACCTTACCGGGCTCGGTTCTAATGCCCCAATTAAGGGCGCCGCTTCGCTGGAACTGAGGGAACCACGGAGGCGTTACTCTCCTATTTTCCCATCTCTTGAGGGAACCCCCTGTGGGATGATGCCTAGTTAATGGCGGCATCAGTTCGCCATGTCGCAGATAACGTCTTCGGCCATTTGTACCTTTTTGTAGTACGCCTCTGTATCTGCCGCTCTTGGTCGGGGACTGCTTATTGGTTATTCGCAGCTAGCCTACATAGGGTAGGCCGTCCAGTTATCCGCCACCTACTGACCCCCATGGTAGCCTGAAGCTCAGCCCCATGATACAGCTTTAACTGTTGGTGTGTGTGTGTGTTTGTTTGTTGGCTAGTGATTTAAGTTGTTGATGTTGCTGTGTGTTATTGTGTTGTTTTAAGCATTTATTTACATAAAAAACATAAAATTTTTAACTCACCTACACATATACTCTTGAGTTTCATTTGCAAACTCATTCACTCTCATACACACACATACGCACCTACATATGTATGTATGTATGTAATGCAGGCCTTTTCTATCTCTTATACTCTCAGGTGCTTTTATGGTTGTGTAAATATTCTTCTTGTGTTTTTTTTTCTTCTTCTGTGTTTTTTTTTTATTTTCGATTGTCATTGAGCTTAACAGTTACGTATGTAGAAATAGTCATGTACAGACACAAGCACATATAAGTGTAGTATAAAGTCATAAACAAAAGGAAACTTATAAGGGTCATTCCACTTTCAATTGGATTGCGTTGGAGTGTTAGAGATTCAATACATACATAATTGGTCATTACAACCCTTCAGTCAGGATTATTGACCTAGTTTCTCACACCACTTATGTTGTGTGTGTTAATTTTATACATAAGTGGCGGGACCTACAGTTTAAAGTCGACTCCAAACGACAGATTTTTTGAGAAACTTTTCATGGCAATTTTATTTACTCTCAGAGTTTTTGCCAGAAATCTGCTGAGAGGAAATCGCCGAAGAAATACTTTTTGTATTTTGTTTTGATGTCTGGCCTGGGGCTCGAACCCTGGCTTTACGTCTAATAAGCCAACACACTACCTACTAGACTACGGCGACTTCAAGAGATTCAATAGGCAAACATAAATGAATGGAAGGATTTTATAAAAATCATGAATATTTCTATTAAAGTGGACGAATTAGCCAGATATTGTACAATTGGCTTGAAGTTGAAACCGCAAAACGTTGAAACACAAGTTTAAATGTCTATACTGCTGCTTGAAAATCGTAAGAAGGACAAACTGTACGGCTTATTGTAAATTCAGAAAGAATTTTCAAAGCATAATGGCAATGCCGGATGTTGTTGCTTGTAGAGCATGCCTGTGGACAATAGTGAAAGAAAACCTTGATTGCTTAATAGATTTTGATAGAAGACACTGTGTCTCATTGGGGATTCTTTACAACGTTCACGTCCTTAGTAGTAAAATTTTTGATCTACTAAGCAAACTATAGACCAGATCAGAGATCAGCAACGAGTATTCAAAACGATGAGTAGGTTCAAGTCATACTTATAATTTCAGATACTTATACGCATTCATACTTATTTTAATATCATACTCATACTACTCATACTCAAAGTTAGAAATACTCATCGTACTCATACTTAACAAAACGCACGATGTTGTTGATTTCAACTCTCCATGATTCAACATATACACGAAGCACAAAATAAGTATGATTCGAGTGCGAACACCACAATACTCGCTAGAAGGTTGTGTGTGTGCTTTGCTTGCTGTCTTTGTCTTTTCTTTTCTCTTCTTTTGTAAATGCAACAATAACTACTACTATAAATTTTGATGAATGATTCGAGTGACTCGAATCATTCGTAAGTATTATAAGTATTTTTCTAAATTTATGAATCTGAATGAGTAAGCGTATGAATCAAACAATGAATCGAATGTTGTGAGTTTGATATCAACGTTGTAGGCATACTCATTGCAACCTATACTTATAAATCAATGTTGTAGAGAGTACGAATGAAGCAGAGTAGTTGAATTTCAATACTCTTGACTCACTCATACTCAAAATTTCATGAGTACTTATGGGTAGCGAAAATACGATTCATTGCTGATCTCTGGACCAGATGTACGCAATAGATCTTAAAGGTTAGAGTACCCTGTAATAATGGCTCCCAAGAAACGTTAAAAATGTACAAATTCTCTATTATTTTAATGTACAATATCCCATACAGGTTAATAAACAATTTTCAAATACACATACTTGTTTTTTTTTGCTTTCTCCTTTCATTTTTGTTTACTTAAGTTGAGCCAAAAATTCATTCATACATTTGAGCCGTTATGTTTTTGTTTTTCTGTTTTTGTTTTTAATCTAAAGAGATATGAAATAAGAGAGAGGCTGCTACTGCTACTGCCACTGTTGTTGTTGTTTTTTTTTTTTTGTTGAATTTATTTTAAAAATACATTGTGTTGCTGTTGTGTCTTGGTTTTGACCCCAATTGGGTTTTAACATGACATAGACGTGACATTTATTTTATTTGTCTGTCTTTTGTTTTCTGCTCTTGATGTCGTTTTCTCTCGTTTGTTTCTTTTTTTTTAGTATTCGAGAGGAGAGAGAAGAGAAATAACGGAAATATTATTTTAAACAGCCTGTTAAAATGATTTCATTTGACACCAGCATTATTAATCTGTTCTACTTCTTCTGATTATTTTATTTCAAAGTGTAGAAGAAAGAAGACACTTTCTTGAAGGAAATTGTGTTATTAATAATGGCCGTAAGAAAAGGCCAGCATTGCCATTTTTGTTTTTCAATTTAATTTCAATTTTAATAGAGCTATTTATGTGCAGTTGGAAGTATGATATAACCTTTAACCTTTTTTAATAGTTTTATGAGATAATTTCAATGAATCTTAAATGGCAAAAAGGGTTTTCTTTATTCCCTATGTTACTGCTTTCCACTCAACAACAGTCTTTAGAAGACATCGAAGCAGTTTGTTTCAATCTTATCTCTTATTTATGTTATCTTTGATTATCATTTCATTAATTTTTCATTGTTTTTTTTCTTTTCTTTTAATGGCACTGTTTTCTTTTCATTACGTTCTTAAATGCTGACGCGTTTTTTCGGTTTTTCTCTCTCATAATTGCCTTGTAGTGGCCAAGCGTTTACCTTTAACGGTTTTGCATAATAAATTCGGTTTAAAATTAAATCTTCTTTTAAATAAATGCCAGCTTACGCAGCTCTAACAATTTTTTTTTTTTTTGGTTTTCGGACCTGAATGCCATTATTAAAGAAAGAAACAAAAAAAAACATTCTGTTGTATCACTGTCTGTCCAATTTATGCCGTGTCCGTTATGCCTTTGTATTTTCGCATTTTATTTAATTAAAATTCTTTCCGTTTTAATTTCTCTCTCTCTCTCTCTCTTGTCTTTGGCGTCCTTATTTGCGGTGGTTTTTAGCATGAAAAATGTTGCACAAAAAATGGAATGAAATTTTTTATGAAACGTTTGGTTGTACAAATAAGTTGCAGGAATGTGACGCGAAAGATGTTTTCAACAATTAAAAGGATTTTATTAAGCTACGTTAAATACATCGACTTAAAGGCCTGCTACATACATGCGTACATACGCCATCTACTGCATGTTGCTGTATACCCAGTAAGCATTTTTGGGTTTAATAGAGTAACTTGGAAAGATTGTATGTTTTTAGCTATGACTTCAGAAATACTCGGCATGCTTTGACAATCTTAAATGTACTGCATAGGGATTTAATAGCTGCTTTAGTGGCGGTAATTAGGGGTATAAAGCCAGTTGATATACACACATATTATGATACTGAATTCACTCAGCGTCAATCGTTATAGCCATTATATCAGTTTCAAAAGTACTTTAGTAATTTGGTACTCCAAAAGACTGTTCTGAAAAGATTTCACATCCAACTCTGTTATGTGATCTGTAACTGTCAGTGAATTTTTGGGTGCGTTCTCTTGAAAGCCTGGTATCCTGTTATCATAAGAGGCCTAATTAAACCGTTTATTCAACTTTTAGTCAGGATAACAATCCATTAGTGAGGACTACGTCCTCGCTTCTCACATCACCCATGTTGTGTGTGTTAATTCTACCCATGAGTGGCGAAACCAACAGGTTAAAGTCGATTCCGAACGACAACTTTTTGAGAAACTTCTAATGGAAATTTTATTTACTGTCAGCGTTTTTGTCAGCAATACGCTGAGAAAAAGTTGCCGAAAGAAATATGTTTTCATATTTTGTTATGTTGCAGATGTCTGAGGTGGGAGCCTACGGCGACTTCATTTCATCAGACGATCTATTCGGTACTTTGATTGCAAAACCAAGATGGAAAGCGGATTCAGCTGTCATGTATTCGATATCCAGATCAACTGTATTGAAGATTTTGTCATGGATACTCAAATTATGAGCCGTAGTTTCAAAAATTTCGTTAAAAAAAAGTTCCAAATACTTTCCATTATCTTGTTTGCTAGGTAATTATGTGTAAAAAAAAATCTGCATTTGTATAAGTGTAATATCAAATGTATGTACGTGTATAAGTTTTACATATTTTTACTTCAAAATACCAACAAAACAGAACATTATGCTGCTGCTGCGGTTTTATTTATAAAAATATAACACACACACACACAGAAAAAAAACTAACGGTTATAGAGCTAAAGCGAATGGCAGGCAGCATGGAGAGAGACAGTAACACATATATTGTATGCTTATGTATGTGTATGAGTAATAAATAAGCAGGCAGGCATATGGTATTTGCAAGAATTTCTGTTGAAACTCGTTCTGTTCTGTTCTGTTGTGTATTGTTTTGTTGATATTTTTCTAATAAATTTTCTTTTAACACCAACGGTTTGTTTTATAAAACATCATGACAGCATACGTACATACAAACATACATTCATGTGTTTAGGTGTGTACGTGTGTAACTAAATATATGAATCTAAAGGAGAGAGCGAGAGTGAGGGAGAGGGAGAGAAAGTATTTTTGTGTATAAACAAATAATAAATGTGAATGAGAACCAGGCAACGGAATAAATGAATGAAAACAAAAACAAAAACATGTACGCATACATTCTATAAGCCATATTGGCATTAAAGTCAGTTTTATTTACAAAAGCTATTGCTATGGCTTATGCTAGTGATTTAGTTGCACTAGTGTGTCGGTGTGTGTACGTGTATATATTTGTTGCTGCTGTTAAAATATTATTTTCTGACTGATATTGCTTTTAAAACTCGGCTATGACTGTCGGTATTCATTTAGATTTTTGCTGTTTGTTGGGTTTTTTTTCTTCCAACCGGCTTTATAATTAATTTAAATTTATTGCTAGAACGAGACAGATAGTGAGAGAGAGAGAGGGAGAGAGAGAGCGCGAGGTGTTATAAGTATTGTATTGTGTATTCATTTAAAACTCCATAAAAAATCCCCAGAATTGCAGTCGCCTTTGTTGCTATTGTTCAGGGAATTAAAAGCCAAAAAAAAAAGAAACAAATCCACCATCAAGCAGCAGGAAGAGCTGTTGTTGCTACATTCCATGGCTTGTTGTGGTTTTCCTTTTTATTTTGTTTTTTTTCTGCCATTTCGCCACAATTTTTATTCGCGTTTTTAGTGTGTTTTTCCTTGCTCTGTGTTTATTTCTTTGTAGAGCAGCCAGTCTTGTGTGTGTGTGTAGAAACAAATGCTTTCCCGGAAATGTAATTAAAATTATATTGAATCCTTTGCTTGTAGTTGTTGTTGCCTATAACACAGGCCTCCACCGTATTTGGTTTGATTAACATTTTGTTGTTGTTTAAAGAAATTTTGAATGTAAAAAACTTTTTATAATAAAAGGGGGAAAAAATGTATAGGTTTAGTAGTTGTTTTTTGTATGGGAAGCAGGGGGCGGCGGCCTTTATTTCATATCGAAATTCGAGATTATTTTCTCGCTCAACATTATGTCTGTGCCAGCCGGTTAAAAATTTTAATTGAAATTGTCATTGCAGGCAATTACAATGGAAAGTTAATAAAACCTGACTTCTATTGTGGTTATTCTTGGCACATATGACAGGCATTAGAAGTATAAATGGAGGCATTTTAGTTAAAGTAAATTAAGTCTGTTTTGTTAATAAAATATGTTGGGTAGGAAAGGTAATGTCTTAACTTATTAAAAAGACTGGCATATGGGTTTGGTTTGGCTTTACTACTGAAGGAAAAAGAAAGAGAGAAAGAGAGAGAAATAGAGGGAAAGAGATAACACTACAAAGTATTGGATAATTAACTTTATTAAGTATAAAATCATTATAATTGATTACTACCATAATACTATGCCAGTTACAAATGCCTTTGCATTCAAACCATATTTAATTGTCATTAAAAACTCAAATCAACTACTAAAGCATAAGCCTAGCATGCCATAGCATACAGTATCGTACAGACTACAGTTGTGTACAGAATGTAAGCATAGCTAAATTTATTCTGCAATATTTTTGCAAGAATTTTTATTTTCAATTCTTTTTTCGGAATTGTGTTCTCCTTTTGAAAAAATGAAAATTTTTTTTAAAAATTTATAAAATGATGCTATTTTTCTGTACTCTACTATGGCCTCTTATTCGCACATGTCTGTATGTCCGCAACATTTAATTCTAATGCTAACAGAATGTATATGATAAGCTGTATGTTCATGACAGTGTATGTAGAGCAGAGAGAGAGAGAGAGAGAGATCAAGCTTGTGTTGTTGACTTTTCAAATCTTGAATGTGCATAAGGCTGCACCATACATACACAGATTTGTTGTTGATGCCACTTCTAATGTATGCAAGTGGCTACTTAATTTTCAACAACAACCACAACAATAACGGTAGAGATAGCTGAGATAGCAACAATAACAACATTTTAATTTAAAGGTAGTAAGCAGTAGTATAATAAGATTACATAGTGTTGGCTCTTTGCCAAGTTTATGTCATAATCCTATACAGACAATTTCATTTTCTATCATTTCATTACACACACCGAGTGACAACATTCTATTGGATTTGATAAAATGATAAATTTTTGGGTTTCCATCAAACCATCAACATTTCAGGCTTATTTCTCTGAAGAGACTCCTTTCTTAAACAAGAAAAAATCGAAACATTTTAAGCAACAAACGGAAAATCTAAACGTCAACATCTGTATCATTGTCATCGTTATCGTTATTTCATTACATGCCTTACTATCAGCAACAGCAGCGGCAGCAGAGTAATACAAATTTTATGTACTCTAATCACCAATAGAGCAACAACAATATTTATTTCCAATAAGTTTTTCTCTTAGTCATGCTAACCAGGCCAGCCAGCCCGTCATTATTCATTGATAATCTCGCAACTAATTTTAGAGCCAACGGTCTCTCACTGTTTTATCACTCGTATATGTCTCGTGTATATCATGGCCCATTTAGTTGTAACAACTAATTGATTTATTATCGGAGGCCAAAATGTAAATACACTGAGTGATTTGAGTGTAATTAAAAGGGTGACACATTAAAGAGATCCAAACGAATGAAAATGCTTTCATAATATATTTGTCACCTATTGAAAAGCAAATTGAATGTTCTACTCCATCTGAATAACATGGTTGACCCAGAAAGGTCCACGTAATTGAGGAGTACACATAGCTTATTGTTCATTCGAATCAAAGATCTTGCATAGAACTCTTCACTCAAACACTCCCAAGGCAGCTGCATATAGCATAACAGTGTCCATGCTTCCGTGCCATACAGGTATACGGAGAGGATGAGCCAACATTTGTTGCGTTTCCTAAGAGAGATCTCTAGTAATCAATTGCCTATTGAGACTACAATAGCACTTGTTGGCAAGACTAATTCTACGTTTGATCGTCAGGTTGACATCGTTCAATGGTTAAGTTGACAACCTTAACAGGACAGTAGTGGAGGTTTCCACATCCACTGTTATCGCTGGGGGTTCCTGCTCTTGCTGTTTTCTGTGGCCGATATTTTTGTTTGTTGTTTACCTGTCTTCTGGTAGTTCGTTTCATGTTTTCATAGGTGGCCATGCCTGAACTGTTTGGATTTCAACCTTCGAAAGCTGGCACCACGGGTATACTACATAAAGCCCCAGAGGCTTGTCTCTGCCCGGAAGCAGCGAGGTCTCCTTGGAGAGCACCGTGGTGGTTGTGATTTATACCCAAGTCGCGTGGAAGAGCGTGAGCTTGGTGTAACGTTACACTCTTAACCTTCGTCAAAAAGGAGTAAAAAACCGTTTCACCAGTAGACTTTAGAACCGAGTGGGCAACATGTTTCCAACTGATTTGCATTTCCTGCAGGAAATATTCGCGATATAACGTCGCTAATCCCCTAGCACTCTTCAATAGCAGAGAAGAAATTCCTATCACTCTAAGTCCTCTCTCTGTCGAGAGAGAGTTCTCGATCTCGGCGAATTGGGAAATAGTCATAAGTACTAAGTAATCCAGACGAGATACAACGACAGAAAAATTAGAAACAGAAAAAAAAAAAATTTAAATCGTAACACTCTTTGCGTATACGTAGCATTGCGATTAGAAATTTAAAACGCGTTTCAATTTAATGACTCTCTGTCTCTCTCTCATTTACAGGCTAAAAATAATGTTTTACGCGATTTTATACACACAGACCGAATACACATACACAAATACAACAACAACTACATGCTGTTTTATACAAAATTCAAATTTAATCACTCACATACTCTAATACACACACATTTATTTGCTTAAGCCAGCCATCTCTTTTCTTTCGATATTTTGTTGTTGTCCATGATTTGGTTATTTTTCGACAAACACAGCCATAGTGAGAGAAGAAGACCGAGCGAGAGAGAGAGAGAGAGGGAGAGAGCAGAAGAGTAAATAGCAAAGCCAATATGTCTGATAGTCTCGCTGGTATGTTTACAAAAAAAAAAAAAAAAAATCAACGAAACAAAAACAACACATAACTGGTTAAATTATTTTTGAAGGAGAGGCTTTTGGTTACTCATCATACTCATTCTCTTTTAGTTTTCTTTATGAGAGTGTGTGTGTGTGTGTACGTAAGCTGTGTATTGATGAATGGATGGATGTGGATGAGTGTCCGAAAAAAGAAAGGAATCCCATTTTTAGCTTTATTAATTGCTTTGCCAAGTGTTGTTAAATTGCCAGCCAATATTATTGTTATTGTTATTGTTGTTATACATTCTCTATGAGATTCTCTTGATGAGCACGAATATCCGTGTGTGTGTGTGGATGTAATTGTGTAAAACATCACATTTATGCTGATATGATGGGGTTTCAGTTTCGGCAGTATGGATTTCATGCTTGTTATGCATGTATGTATGTGTGTTTGTATGTGTTTTTTTTGTTGTTGTTAATTTTTTCATTTGTTTACCAATGCATTGGTTTTTAGCACAATACTCGTTTTATTTATAACACACAGTCGATTGTAGACTGTGTATGTATGAGGGTGGTTGGCTTTGCAAACGTTTGTATTCATGGGCTTCCGTTTCTGTTTTTTGTTGAATTGATTTTTTTGTTTGGTTTGTTTTAATCGATTACTTTGTTTCTGTTGTGCTTAAATCAATTGATATTTAAGTGAGAGATAGAGAGAGAAAGAAAAGGATTTTATTTTTGTTTGATTCGTTTAGCACAGTGTTTCCCAAGAGAACAATTGTGGAATGTTAAATGATTAAAGGGAAGTTGTATTCTTTTGAGGTGTAGAAACTTACGATTTAATTGTTAAACCTTCTGGGCATTCGAGGACTCTTGTTTTTATCCATATTTGTTCGGAGATCAACAAACCACCAGACTTCGGCAATTGCATCCTGTAACAAACTATGTATATAGCTGTAAGAATAAGTACACCAAGGCGCAACTGCAAAATACAGGATCTTATCCGCCTAAATTGTCTACAGCTCTAACAGTTCCATGAGCACTAGTGAATGAGAAATTTATGATGTCAAGGTAAAGGAGCCTAAATATCCTATTAGACTGGCATATTTAAGGAGAGGAATCTGCAACAGTATTATATCCCCTCTACTAAAGTCTGCCCCCTGTGTAAAAAAACTAATTTGCTCTAGCAGATCTCTTGGTTGCAGTGAACTAATGGGAGCCGCCGTATTCTAGTATGTAGTGTGTTGGCTTATTAGACCAGAACCCGTGGCTTATACTATAGCTCGGCGACTTTCTCTCAGCAGTCTTCATGCAAAAACTCTGAGAGTAAATTGCCGAGAATAGTTTCTCTCTCTGTAGATTCCGACACTCATGAGTAAAATTAACACACACAACATGGGTGATGCAAGAAGCTTGGTTGTAATCCTGACTAAAGGACTTGTAATCACAAATTAAGTAAGTGAGTAGAGCTGATGTTGGTTGGACTACCTCTTTTACTGAAACAGTAGTGGGCAGTGTTTCTTTTATGGATGATGAGCCATCTTTTGTGAATTTCTTGTATTTTTAGTTTACGCTACCACTGTTAATGATTTAAAAATGTTTGCTTGTGATTGTTTTTTCTCTTGGATTTTAAATCTTTTTTTCATAATCTTCTCTCTCTGTGATTGTTAGTGTATATGTTCCTGCCTCTTTTGTATTGGCCATTTACAAACAGCTGCTAAATATTTAAGTAGATTTGTGATACTTTTCTTTTTTGTTGTTGTTGTTGTCATCAACAATAATGTCATTGTAAAGAAAATATTTTTTTGTTACTCTTTCTATAGAGCTGTCAAGCAGTTTGAAGTGTCTGATAAACGATTGACTTTAATGCCATTTTCATTAAGTTAAAATTGAAACAAAAAATACACAATATTTTTTAAGCCATATGAAATGATAAGAAAAGAAAAATGAAATGATGAAATTTTTTTAAATTAGTTAGAAGGGGTAAGAGAACAGTTTATAAAAACTAAAGATGGAAAATGATTTTGTATACATTTTTAGGAGATTGACAGTATGAAGTAAAGTTATTTTAAGGAGATTATAACTTTCGAATGAGAGAAGGGTTACAAGTTGCATAAAAGTGCTTTCAAGGGGTCTTCTTACGACTTGTTTTTTAAAGATACATTTATTTAGACAAATGCTGCATTCTTCTGTCAAAAAGCTCTGAGAGAAAATTGAAAATTGTCATGAAAAATTTCTCAAAAATCTATCGTTCGTAGTCGACATTAAACTGTAGATGCCATCACTCATGGATAAAATTTACACACAACATGGGTGGTATTAGAATTTAGGATGTAATCCTAACTAAAGGCTTGTAATGATCAATTTAGTCAGTAAGCAGCTCAACACAATAATAATTACTTCAAGGCTATTGCTATGATCATGATCTTGCGTTCACAATATTGAACTGAAAGCCCTCTAAATACTCTTTACGAAATCCTTCTGGAAATGTTTGTTGGGTATGCATATGTTTTTAGTTTTTAATGTAAATGAGCAGGCATTAATCTATAAAGCTGGCTATGAAAATGTGTGTATGTGTGTGAGTGTCAGTTCCGTTTGTTTTTATTTGTATTTGAAAAAAGAAAACAAAAAAAAAAATGAAATTCTTTGAAATTTATTGTTGCATATCAATTCCTCTCCCTGCTCTTACTCTCTTTTGCTTTACTTGGTACTTGTGTTTGGCATCATTGTTTTATATTGTTTGTTGTTGTTGTTGTTCAATTTTATGGTTGTTTGTTTTAATTTCTCTTTATTTTTTATTCTTTCGTGTTTTTTCTCTTGTTTTTTTTACAAAAAGCTGTTGCTTTTTAATACAATAGTTGTTGTTGTCTTTGTTGTTTTTTTGTATACATTTTATTTGTTGCAACGATTGATTGGTTTCTCTCGTTTTTTTTTCTGTCTGTTTCTGTTTCTATTTGTTTGCCTTCCTTTGTAATGAGTTGCAAAATTAAACGAAATCGTAACAGAAAAAATAAAAAACAAACGAACGAATAACAGGCAGAAATCAAATTAAAATTGAAATGAAAATATTTGCCTCAATGATTTTCGAAACAATGCAATCAAGAGTGAAATAGAGAGAGGGAGAGAGCAAGAAAGAGAAAAAACTATTTTAAAGGATTTTTAGTGTTGAAATAAAATAATTTAAAGCATACTTTTAGGTTACTTAGGATTAAAACAGAAATTCGAAATTTAAATGTTGCTTTTCATCCCCCCTTTCTTACAAAAAGAAAGAAAGAAAGAAAGGACGAAAGAAAAGACAACACCTGCAGGCTATGGAGTGACCAAATTTATTATACTCTTGAAAAATCTAACAGAAGAAGAAGCACAAACAAACATAGCCTTTGCAAAGCATTGATGCTGGTTTAAAACAGCTCCACTAAATTTTTATGTTTTTTAAGCCAAAGGCAAGTGGTTTTCTTTCTACTTTTCCCAGTCAGTTTTAAAATTTAAAATCTTATCAAGTGATTTGAAATTTATTTTGTGGGTGTGTACGTGTGTGTCTTTACTTCTGCTTCACAAATATTTATTTGCACTAGCAAAAAAGGCCTGCCCAGCTCTATAATTCTTTTCAAGTGATACAAAAAAGTACACGACAAACCCACATCCACATACAAAAAACTTAAGCCATAAATCCTAAAGGGTGTAAAAGGAAAAAAAAAAGATTTTCTAAAGAAAATTGTAGGTGGCCAAGGTTACATGTATTTTTTCCATGCATTTACTTATAGTAATTGACCCCGCAAAGGCAAGGCATTTTTACTAAAGCATCGCGACTGTAGCATTTATATATGGCCACGTAAATCACGTTTTAGTTTTTTTCTGGTAGAAAATATGTTGCCCCCCCAAAAAAAAAAAGAAAAAATAATTCTTTTAAGGCTTAAATTTTGAAAAAGACTTTCAAAAGCTGTTTCGTTTCAATTGAAAACTGAAAAACTGTAATTCGAACAGATTTTACGTATAATATAATGCAACAATATGTTGAAAAATTGAGGTGATAGAGGCTATCGTTGTTTTAATCCAGCTTTGCAGTGAAGAAGTTGACAAACGCTGACTTTGTGAATAACTGAGAGTCGTGCATCCGTGTAAACGTTATGATTTCCAATATTTATTGAAGTATTTATTGAATATTTATATCGTCTATTCAGTTATCGGTGTGATGGTATCGAAATATTGAAGGTTTGTGAGAGTAGATCATTCTGTGTATTGTTTATTACAATGCCTAGAGTATTTCCTACAACTCATCAACACAAAAGCTAAATACATTAAAGCTAGATACGTTTGCCCCATTGTGATACCACAGTCTTCCATTTTCTTTAGACCTGGAACGATCCGCAGCTTCTGATGATGCTATTTATACTTCCAATGTCCATTCTCGATCGATCAGTAAGATATTTGTAGAGTAGAAGCCTGTTTGTTTCCTTCTTCTCCGACGTTTTATTATTCTGTAGAGGTTCCATATATGGAGTATGCCTATAATGCTATGAGACCCTGACAAACTTCAGAATGCTGCTCGATATCAGCAAGGACAACCTCCTGGACAGTACACAGGTTCTTATAATTTATTCTCATCATCACAGGAACTATACGTTGGGCTGGAATTGATTTCGATTTCCAACAAATGCTGTTTGAATCTACAGTGCCCGACCATAAGCCCGATTACTAACTCAATCTCTTCCCATTGTAATTTCTTAACAAAACTATAGATTTTCTCAAAACCATTTGATTTGAGAAGAGTTTACGTCCTTTTTTACCTACCTTTTCATTGATTATACACTTGACAACATAGCTTGCCATTCCACAGAAAGGTTCTGACTCCATCAACGTCTTGTAATCTTCTCTTCTTGCAAGTTCATCTACCTGGTCATTCCCATGAATTCTTACATGACCTGGAACACAGCAAAGGTTATGCTTTGTCTTCTGTCTAGCTGATTTAGTTTGCTCAAACAGTTTCTTCCGCTTCTCAGCAGCTTCTGCAGAAGTCATTGACCATGTAGTCAAGACTAATGCACCTCACGTGAGGAAATAAAATACAATGTCCAGTAATGAGCCCGACAACTACGCTACGCTTGTACCTTTGGAGTTCAAACAGGTCTGCTGACTTAACGAGTTCTATTACATACATAATTGGTCATTACAACCCTTCAGTCAGGATTTCGACCTAGCTTCTCACACCACTTATGTTGTGTGCGTTAATTTTTTTATACTTTAGTGGCGGGACCTACAGTTTAAAGTCGACTCTGAACGGCAGATTTTTGAGAAGCTCTTCATGGCAATTTTATTTACTCTCAGAGTTTTTGCTAGAAATCTGCTTAGAGAGGGGTTGCCAGATTCCGATTCGCAAAAAGCTGGACATTGGATTTTAAAAAGCTGGACAAAACAAAAAAAAGCTGGACATAAAAAAATACTGAGAAAATGTCAATTTTGGTTTTGTGTAAATAATTTTTATTAAAATATAAATTTTATTAAAGTATAACAATTGTACAATCAGTGTTGGCTAACATGATTTGACAAAGTTAACATGAAAATTATTGCCCAAGTTATTGCAGTGTACTAAAAAAAATCTATTTAGCTGGACAAATTAAATTTTAGTTCGACAAGAATCAAAAAGCTAGACAATCCAGCCAGGCTGGCAACCCTAGCTGAGAGGCAGTCGCCGAAGAAATATTTTTTTTTTTCATATTTCGTTTTGATGCCTGACCTGGGATATGAACCATGTCATAAATTCTGGATAGAATGATAAAAGCAAGTGATGTGAAAATTGTATAGCTTTGCCATCTTATTGGCAACCTGTAGACTGTTACGTTAGAACCCAGTGCCCCGACAGGTGCCTGGTTACCAGACAGAACAAGAATTTCATTTCCACAGCTATTGTCATCCTTAATAATTAGAATTGCGGTGTATATGGTCGATACTTACAATCGAATAATGCTTTAAGGATCCGGTAGTTTCGTAGAAGTGCATCAAGTGTATCATGACAATACATTGGCTAAAAGAAGGTTTTGTTTCTTGATTTTTAGCAGCCTTTTAGATCTATCAGTCATTATACTGCTGTTTACTCAACAAGGACCCTTCTTTGCTAAAAACGGAACTATAGCTCTTTTGATTTTTGATTACTTCTTTATCACTTGAATGTTGAATATTCCATTATTCCCCCAAAAAAATTTCGTAACTTTTCGTTACGCTTTTCAGCTGCCAATTTTAAAACTTTGTTGGTGTACTTTTCCGTTACAATTTTCCGTATTTTTTTTAATGGAATTTGTTGCTGTCGTATGCATAATACCTGATAATCAAATAACCAAAGTATTTAAGCATCTCAATTGCAATATGTTTGCTTAAGTATAACAAACTATTTGCAAAGTCATGTGTGTTTGTGTGTGTGCATGTATGTCCATTCAAACTTATGCAACACATGTGCAACAGTGATACATACTTGTTGTATCATCAACACTATCTGATGTCACATGTTTTAGTTGCATACAACAAGTATTTGAATATGTATGTGTAAGAGATTTACATGTATATGCATGTGTATGTGTAAATATAGATTTCTATGTTTATGTAACTATACATTGTGTTTGTGTTTACGTATGTGTGTGTGTGTGTGTATTTGTTTAACCTCTCTTATGTTGTTGAGTGTTTGATTTTACATGCAAAAACAGTTTTTATGGTTCCAGTTTTCTTTTTTTTGTTGTGATTTATTCTTATCTGAAATAAAATTACCCGGGTACATAACGTACATAGTACAAGTTTTCTAAGAATTTTTAAAGTATGTGCACAAAGAAAAATTTACAAAATTTTCTTGAAATTATTTCCAAATATTCTTTCAATACTGCTGCATAGAATTTTTTGAAACTCTAGACCAAAGTTTTTCGTGTTGATTCTTTACTTAAATTGTTCTGTATGTCTGTCTCCTTAACAGAAATAGTTACAATATTAAAAATGTGTGTGTGTGTATAGTTTTTCCTCTGATAAAATTTTAATGACAACATTTTCTTTTTTTTTTTCGTACTCCTAAAAAATTTATTAAATTTTGTTATTTTTACTTCCTGGTAATACTTTTAATAAAATTTATTTCCTTTTTATTACACAACCATTTGCCTAAAAAAAAATTCCCAAAAAAAAAGGAAAATAAAAACGAACACCATTACAAGAGGTGTAGTAGTAGGCGTTAATAATTTATTGTTTCTAATACTACCAGGAACGAATAGAACAAGAAAATTAAGCAAAATAAAAACTATCGTAAAAAAAGAAAAAAAAGACTCCATGAATAAATAAAACAAAATAGAATAGAAACGAGAAGATTTCAAGTTTTGGTTTTTAAATTCTATTTTATGACAATGCAAGTCATTGTAGAGATTCCCTCTCCCTTTTTTTTGCTGCCAAAATTTGTTTGAATATCTTGTAAATGAATATGTAGCAGCATATTGCTAAGCTTGTAACATAATTTGTAGACTATTTGGTAACAAATTTTCAATTCGGAATACAAAACAGAAAATGGAATTTAATTTTATAAACGTAAACAAAATTTAAAATTTAGTTGGAAGCCTAAATAAATAGGATTTTAGTTTTTATTCGATGGACTAGTCTTACTGCTCACTGAGACGTTTCTGTGTTAGAATTATAGTTAGAATTACTTCTTTAGAATCCTGGTAAACGCATGGATGTATCTTGTATTGGAAATTTTATCGTGCTTTGGACAAATATTTTCGAATCGTGTGTTAGACTTTGGATTCAGGATTCTCATTTCTATTGAGCTGTAATTGGGAACTCCCAATACCGCATGAAAGACTCACTTTTTCTGATAAATCGATATTAGATGAACACATCGGTGTTCACTGGGGTTCTTTAGTGAGGCATTGTAGTATTTCTAGGGCGGTGGTATGCCTGTACGAAGGCTTTGTAGGTCGTGGATTTTCTTGCTCCTTTTAATGGGTATTCTAAGCAAGGGAAAGTGAGGCTCTCCTAATCGCTATTCGCTCTGGTGTAAGTCTGATGACTGTAGCCTTTGCAGCCTATTGGGCAAGTCTCTCTTGGGTTTCGGACCCACTATTAGTTTACCAGTAAAATGCTATGGCTTTAGACTTTAAAGTTAAACATTTTAAAATTTCCCAGAGAGAAATGTCATGTCATTTTTGTAAATTCTTGTAATTGTTTCAAATATCTTTCTCTGTCATATTTCAGACACCTGCTGTCATAAATAATAAATGGAGTAGAAAAAAAATATGAAATTTAATATGAAATTGGCCACGTGAAATGCAAGCATATTATGACACGGGATCGGCTATAAAATTTTATACAAGATTCATGAAATATTTACGTGAGGGGGAGGGAGGATTATGATTATTCGAAAGAAAAGAATTTTAATCACTTAAATGACATGCATTTCTAATAAAGGTCAGTTTTTGGAGAAATACTGAATTGTCCTACAGCAGAGGCACTCGTTTTAAGCGTCTGTAAATGAAATTTTGTGCAAGAACTTAAAGATTTTTAAATATTTTGAAATATTTTAAACAACACTTTCGTTAAGACCGAGTAATTTAAGGCTCTAAGTTTAATTAACAAAAAAAAATAAAAAACTGTTGCTTGCTTAACTGAATATGTTGCCTGCTATCCTGTAGCTGTAGTTCCAGCAATCATGAAATGATGATTTCTGGCTTCTATTTTTGTTATTTGGCATCATGATAAGCAACTACCGAATAAAATTTTCGTTGTTGTTATAGTTGTTGCGTATAAAAATTTTCCCAATTTATTTTTATTTTTTTGTTTGGTCATGGATGGAAACGAAAGAAAGCAAAATTATTTCAATTTCTTTTATATTTTCCATTACATCAGCAGTTTTAATGCTTTTATCTGGGAAAAAGGAGATGGCATAGAGCAAGTAAGGGGCATGACAAGTGCTTTATACATGAAAAGTCAAAATTGATTAAAGTAAAGAATTGTTAACGAATTATTATAGAATTTATAGAATCTAAAGATGTTGCTGCCAATCTAACCAAGAATAAATAAATAAAAATGAGTAGCGGATTTATTGAATTGTAAGGAATTAATTGAAAAATATTTCCATTTTGAAATATGTTACGAAAAATCTATGCTTTGCCTGTTTAACTTATTTCTCTTTCTCTTTAATTTTTCTTTATGAAATAGTTTCTCTCAGAAAATTAAAAAAAGTAACCCACACCCTTTAAAATTCTACATGAGCACGTTATATGTGCCAATGCCTTGGCATATATATTGTTATGAAAATGGAAAATCTAGATACTAGTGTTTTTATATCGTTTAACATTAAAATTAGTAAACAAAAATATACCAACAAACACTAGCATAAAAAAATTTATAAAAAAGTAAACAAAAATACAACAACAAACACTACAAGAATAAATGTAATGTTTATGTTTACATTTATAGAGATCTCAAGAAGGCGAAGCCACGAACATTCGCCTTCAAGATCATTCATCAAATTGTTTACGTTGCCATATAAAAGGCAAAACAAGGCAAAGCAGGCAAGGGAGTTAGTAAAAGTTCAGTCAGTGTTGTGTGACGACGCGGTGTGTTTGAAGAGAGTAATCGTGGTTTGAAGACCTCCGTTACAAAGATCTGTCGAATAATTGTCCAGTAATTGTTATTGTTTATGCAAAAGAGTGCAAAGAGGTATAACAAACAAAGCAATTGTTATTGTTTACATCAAGTTGTGAACAGTGGCACACAGAATTGTGCAAACAATAAAGAATTTAATTAAAACTAAACACAAATTTATTTTTATTTTATTTGCAATCTACTACTTTATATTTTAAACGTTTTTAAAATGTAAAAACGTAAAAATATGTTCAACCCCCATCTCTTCAACACAAAAGACAAGTCAAATAGAAACTGTTATCAATTCATTCTTGAAAATGAAATCATAAAGAAAACCACAACATATTTCTATGAAAATGAAAGGAAAGGAAAGGGGAAGAGAACAGTTATCATTACAATCTCATTGAAAATCAAACATCACTTCCAATGCTTGCCCGCATAGACATTCACATTATTTACATGAATTGTTGGTTTTGAAACATGATTGAAGCTTTACTTTACCTCCTCTCGCCCCGTTATGGCTTTGCCTTCGTCCTCCATTTTATTTGCTTTCGAAATGACCTTAACATTCTTTTTTCTTATACGCAGAAAAGAAAACGAAGAAGGAAATAAGAAAAGAACAAAAGAGAAAAGAAAACAAAAAACGAAAGTTTTCTTTTTTTTGTGCTGTTTTCAATGCATTTTACATGTTGTTGGTCATAAAAGTTGTCAGATCTTGACAGACAGCAGCTGCTTTGCATGAAAGTGAATATGAAAAGTGAAATAAATCTGGGAGTATGGCGGAAGAGTAGTACAAACAGACCGACAGACGGACAGTTAGGATAGCAGTTTAGAATGTTTTGTTGTATGAATATTAATAGATTTGTATGGGTTTTAGTTAGTTCATAGTCATATGAAAACCAGATGATAAATGTTCATGCATGTATGCCTGAGGACAGCGATAAAAAACAGCAAAAAAAAACAGCAAAAAATGGAACAGAAACTTAAAACAAGTGATGTGTGGTGTTAGTGTTTAAAGGTCAGTAAAAGAATTTAAACAGAATAGAAAGTGAAAATAAAAAGATTTTAAATTGTGAATTGATAAAACTGTTGTGAATAAATTTTTGTTTTTAAACTGCTTTCTCTGTATTCCGAACATTTCAAGAAATATTGCTAGAACCTCAATGAAGTGAAGTGAAGTCTTTAGAGTCACAACAATTGTTTGATTTTCTCTTTGGAAAGCCTGTAAAAAGGTTGTTTGTTATGAAAAGTTATTCTCCATAACTAAATGAATTCCTTTAAAGTTTTCCTTCACATTTCCTCATTTGACTTTTTATAATTACTCGAGCAACTCCACAGGATTCAAGTTAATTCCTCTTTGAGTCCTGACACTTTTCAGAGTTTAATGATCAGATTTATACGCACATCTTCATATTCAACATTTGAATATTGGTTGCCTCAACAGTTTTTTAGTTTTTCTTGTTCATTTAATGCAGTTTTCTAGTTGGAATTTCGACAAATGCGAGAATATATTTTCATTTATTTCATCTTCGGCTGGACTTCATATCTTAATAACAGCTATACTATCTGAGAGATACATAGGTTGGCATCAGAGCATTCGGTTCCTACGAGATTAAATCAAAGATAGAGAGGGATTGTCTAAGGAAGTCGAATCAAGTGGGTAGAATAAATAGGGCTATCCTCTCTACTGGGTCCCAAGTCATATAAAAATTCCCAAGTAGATGATTGGGTAGATCAACTTGCTAAGAGGCGAGCTTCCAAACCTGTGGTTATTATTTCGCAGAGGACATGCTTTAGTGGCTTGTTAGCAAATCATCATATGGAAGATTCTTTACTTGCATGCATATATACAGTACAGGCCACTACAATGCTTTAGTGAGGGTAAACAAGTTAACTCCCTTACCAGCCATATTCTGTATTTTCTTTATGCTGGATTTTCGCTTTAACATCGGATCCTTAGTACTGGTCTTGCATAGTATTGCATGGCAGTTACTTACTCTCTAAGTTTTTGCCAAAAGATTATCTAAAAAGGGTCGTCAATAAAAATGTTTTGTTTCAAGATGCTAGGACCACAAAACCTTGTGTGTTCCTTTTGCGATTCGTACTCCTTCATCAATTTAATGACAGAAATACAATGTAGAAGTTGAGAAACGAAGGAGAAAAAGACATGAGTCTTCACCTATTAGATACAAAAGAAAAAGGCATCTAGTCTTCTATTATCCATTTAAAGTCACAGATTGTCGCCGTAGTCTAATGGTAGGTAATGTGTTGGCTTATTAGATAACAGTCCGTGGTTAAACCCCTGAAAAAATTATACCTTCGGCGACTTCCTTTCAGCAGTCTTTTAAAAAATAACTCTGAGAATAAATAATATTGCCATGAAAAGTTTTCCAAAGATCGGTGGGAAGGTACTGACACTTATGGATCAAACTAACATACATAACGTGGGTGGTGTTAGAAGTAGATTGTAATAACCAATTAATTATGGCTGCGAGTGATTATAATAAAGTTTTTAATGGTTCTAGGACTAGGGGGAAACTGTCCTTGTAGCATTATAATGGGTGACACTGCCCTAAGTGTGTCTATACGTTTTGTGAAGCTTCATCTCTCTACCTCCCGAATGGTATAAAAAAAAAGGTGAAAATTGCTAAACCCTGAATGGGATACGATATTTATTCGATCAAAGAGAACTTATTATGGTCGAGTTATTATTCTTAGAGAGCAGCATTTCCCTTATAAGAAAATATATTCAAATCAATATTTGTTTTGAAAATACAAAGAAGTCGTATTAAAATTTGAAAATTCACAAGACTTGCTTGAATTTAATCCTAAAAGTAATGAAAATCGCCTTAGTCTAGTAAGTAGTGTGTCGGCTTATTAGACGTAAGAACACGATTCAAAACCCCAGGTCTTACAAAAAATATTTCTTCGGCGACTTCCTCTCAGCAGATTTCTGGCAAAAAGCATATAAAATTGCCATGAAAAGTTTCTCAAAAAAAAAAAAAAAAAATATGTCGTTCGGAGTCGACTTTAAACTGTAGGTTACGCCACACTCATGTATAAAATTAACGCTCACAGCATAAGTGGTGTGAGAAGCTAGGTCGTAATCCTGGCTGATCTATTATGTATGTGTGTATGCAATGGAAATTCCTTACAATTTTTCTACTTTAAGCCACCAAATGTTTTCAATTACTTCTGCATAATATTACCATCATAGTGCGGAACTCTACATATAATTTTCATTTGCTTGTATTTACAAATTTTTGTAATAAAGCTGCTGATAAATAAACTGAATATCTTAATATACATCTATCAACATACTCACTCACGCAGTCATTCACTTATTCAAACGAATTTATGCAAAATAAATACAATTTGATGCGTATAAATGAAATGAAAAATAATGAAATAAATAGAACGGAATCGTATAGAATGGAACAGAATAGAATAGATTAGATTCGATTAGATTTAGAATAGAATAGAAAAGAATTTGGATAAATAAGACGTCTGTCTGCCAATTAGAGATTATTGGCTTTAAAATAAATACAGAAATTGTTTTTTTTGTTCAAATTCTTTCGGGGGGTTTTGTTTTTTTTGCTTCAAAAATTTAAAAAATTTTTTTTTTTGTTCTTCATGCATGCATTGCAAAGTTGCAAATAAATCAAAACGAATGTATTTGCCAAAGAATTTAATCACACACAGCATAATCACACAATCATACAAACATATCAAATATAGAAAGAGAATACCAATACAAACGAATAGAATCGAATGGCATAGAATAGAATAGATAATGCCAATATAAGACAACACAAATAAATATGCGAGATGGAAAAGAAGACGACAGGAGAGAAGAGGAGAGGAGAGGAGAGCAGAGCAGAGCGTATTGCGTTGGTTTATTTAAAACAATTTTTCAATAGCTTTTCATGATTTTATTTTATTTTTGTTTTTTCTCTTGTTCGTGTTCTTTTAAAATTGTGCATAGCCATTGAAGCGTATGAGTGATATTTTTCTTTTCTGTAATTTCTGTTATTCCTATTGCTGTTGTTGTTGTTGTTATCATTTAATGTTAATCATACGCATGCAAACACTTCGCTGGTAATGCATGTAAAATTGATGAATAACGCCAATCAGTGTGGAATGTTAACGCGTCTACAAATAAATTGAATAAATGAATGAAGGCTAAAAATAAAGGTTATTTGGTAGACGATACTTTGGTTTTCTTTTCTGTTTAAAAATTGATTGAGGGAGAGAAAGGTGGGTCTTGATGTGTTATACAAGTTACGAATATATTTGGTAATCTTTTGCCTATTTTTGACTTCTAAGTAAGTAAGATTATATGCGTACACATTGAAACTTGTTTGAAATTTGATATGCCCATAGATGTTTTCTTCTTGTATGCATTAAAGCCTTACATGTTCCGAGAAGTTATTCTGATTATTCATTCTTAACATTACAGAATCTACATGTTTGGTTCGAAACGATTCCCAAAGTTCTCTTTGAATCTACCGTTCCCCCTCCGGTTATTGCTAGATAGTCTAATGCATGACACAGATGTCTTCTTATTGTAAATTTCCAATAAAATTTTTTTTTTGCCTCAAACCCAATTGGTTTGAAAAGAAACTTTTCCTCCTTTTATCTAACCTTTCGTTCGGTATACCTTTCCAAGCATTCGATTCTCACTCCACAGAAAGGATCTGGTTTTATCAGCCGCGTATAAGCTTTCCTCTTCGTAAAATCATTTGTCTGCTCATTGCCGTAAATCCCAGAAGAGCTGGGACCCAGCTGAAGGTATTTTAGAATGTAAGAGAATGAAAGTTTCATTCGAGCAGTGATTTTTAAAATATTTGCAATGCTGTGGGGATACAGGAGATGACTGCTTGGTGGACAAAGGGACATATAAACATGCCAGTTTTATGCTAAACAATACTGAACGTTGCTTTTATCTAACTTGTGTTATGTTTTTTTTTTTGTTCTACCATAAATATATACATATGTACAAGCATAATTTTATTAACATTCATTAAACTGGCAAAATTATTTCCAATTATTTTTCTATGCCTTAACACAGTTTTAATCCTGATTTAATTGTCAATCATTGGATGAATTTTAAAAGAGAGAAGTTAAAAATCAACAACATACGTACGTCACTATTAAAAATGTTAAATAAATATTTTAAAGAGACAGACAAACATATCGTATGAGTGCTATTGAATTGATGTTCATCAACATCAATCATACGTCACAGACTTGAATATTCTCACACAGTAACATCTCAAAGGCAACATCAGCAGCAGCAGCTGTTTAAAAAGATTGTCAATCAGTTTCGAGTATTAAAACTTGTTGTGTTTTGTGTTTGAAGAGACCAATTTACAACACAGTTTTCTATTGATTTTCAAAATAAAAAAAAAGAAATTTCAATAAAAAGGTGCAAGGATTTTCAGCGACCTCGTGTTTCGTTTTCATTTTTTTTGTTTGTTTATAGTTGTCACTTTAAATTTTATTTACCTATAGATGTGGTGCTAGTTGTTGCTGTTTATGTCTATTTCAATGACATAATTTTCATCTTGAGTGTTGGGGTGGTGGCGGTTGTGTGGGGGGTAAATATGTTGTAACTTTTAGTGTAAGTGATTAACTAAATAAATCATTGGCTTCATCTAAAATCAAGTTGCTCATGTACTTGCACTCGTTTGTGCCCTGATGTCCTATAAGTGTATGTATTACAGTGTTGGTTAAAAAAAGTACACACGTTCAAATCATTTAGGTCTTTTTACTAATACGTCGTTGAGGTTGATGAGCTTCAAGAAGTCTCATTGTAGACTTTCCTAAAAAAGCCAACTTAACAAATCGTATTATCGGAGCTGATGTTTGAAATTTCGACTCCTCGTCTCCTTAATCTACGGCGAACACGTTTCTAACTACAAAAATACGGTATACATAACATAATTGGTCATTATAACCCTTCAGTTACGACCTAGCTCCTCTCAACACTTATGTAGTGTGTGTTAATTTTATACATGAGCGGCGGGACCTACAGTTTAAAGTCGATTCCGAACGACAGTTTTTTGAGATACTTTTCATGAAGATTTTATTTTCTTTCAGAGTTTATGCCAGAAATCTGCTCAGAGGAAGTCGCCGAAGAAATATTTTCTCATATTTCCTTTTGATCGTGATGTTTGACC
The DNA here is from genome assembly GCA_927399465.1 of Sarcophaga caerulescens. Classification (NCBI taxonomy): domain Eukaryota; kingdom Metazoa; phylum Arthropoda; class Insecta; order Diptera; family Sarcophagidae; genus Sarcophaga; species Sarcophaga caerulescens. The sequence goes on from OV656868.1 coordinate 46,018,390, forward strand.
TGGGGTTTGAACCATGGCCTCACGTCTAATGAGCCAACACACTGCCTACTAGTATACGGCGACAAAAATACAGAATAGAGACAGTAAAAGAAAAGTGCAGAAAACCGAACCGTTAGATTAGCTTCGTAAGGATGAATGTACTATCCCTAGACCCTTGTAAATAGGCTCTCATTGGAAAGAGTATTTGAAGTTTAATTTTTCCTCTCGAAAATATTAAAAAAAAATTACTTAGAAATGGTGTTTTGAATTTTATTTCAACTATATTTGAATTTCACTGTTATTTTTTATGTATGCGAGTATGTGTGTGTGTAGAGAGATTATATAATTTTATAGGTTGATGCCATTTGGTAACATGCAACTGTCGTATCTCCATTATCTCACTTTAACACAACCAACCCTCCCAAACACTTTTGGCTAACCGCCTACACTTTATAGGTGGCCTACAACAACGACAACAAAAATAATAAAATAACAAATTGCTTATACGAGCACATGCATACATGTGATGTGTCTCATTTTGCTTCTTTTTTTTTAATATTCATTGACAGGAAATGCAGCTGTAGCTGTAGCTCTGGCAAAAGCAGCAGCATCCATGGCATCAGCCTCCACAGTAAGTAGGTGTGGTAGGTAGGCAGCATGGAAGATGAGCTAAACATGTCTCATGTGCTTAAGACTGTGTATAGGGAGAGTGTAACAGAGAGAATAAGACCAATCAACATACATTTACCATTTACAACACAACACACAACACAACACACGACACAAGACACGACTTTCTCAGCACTTAGACAGTCAGGCTTAAAGTGAATTACATTTGCTCGGTAAGGTTGTATGTAGTAAGTCTGTCTGTCCATCCTCTTTGCTAACGTTACTTACATAGTTATTCAGTCAGTCATACAGCACAACTGACTTGTCTTGGTTCATAATTGTTTCTCTTGTTGCTGTTGTTGTTGTTGTTGCTTTTGCTATACTGGTTAAAGGAACACCCACACGTTTAAACGTGTAGTAGTACATAGTTGATGTTCTTGTTGTTGTTAGTAGTACAACATGTGCACCATGTGTGGTTGTACCTTTTGTGGTATATTTCGTCTTCTTTTTTTGTTGTTAGTTATTGTCATTGTTGGTGCTGTTGTTGTTGTTGTTGTTGCAGAAGTATGAACAAAATGCTGGTTATTTCCTGAAAATGTGATAAGATTTCTCTCATGCACTATACTACTCTCTCTTGCCAAGCCACTTGAGGCATAAATATTTTAATATCAAATACCATTTATATTTAGAATACTTATATGCACATCTGTGTGTGTGTACGGGTGTGTGTGTGTGTATAAATATAGAAAATTCCTTTCTTCCTGTTTGGGCGTACATAATATGTTCCCGTATGTGTATGTAGGTAAACTATAACTGTCATCATTACATTGACATGCACGAAGACATGTCATTGTGGTACAAGAAAATTTATTTTACATGCTACTCGTGCTTGTTATTATTGCTGCTGCTATTTTTGTTGTTGTTAGTTTTAAAGAAAAACTATTCCCTTATCTTTCTTCTTCTCTGTCGTTCTTTTATTCATAATTTATTCAAAAAAAAAAAAAAAAAACAAAAAATTTGTTTTTCTTGCCAATATATGTATGTGTGTACGTATGTGTTTTTTTAATATTTTCCATTCACTTTATTGCTTAAGAACACGTATGCCGTTGACACTGACAGGCATTTAACCTGAGCTTTACATTTACGCTTTAACACCATCTCGTTGAGGTTTATCTCTTTCAAATGCTGATGCTGCTGCTGTTGCTGTTGCTCTGCTCAGCTTCTTGCACAGCATGGATAGTAAAAGTCACAAACCATTTGCAACAAATTTTTCCAAACAAATTGCAGTCAAAACTTTTTCGACGATTTTTTTTTTAGTTTTGGTTTCTGGCAATGATTATTGTTGTTGGTGTTGTTGCTGTTGAATTTTTATAATAATTGTCAGCTGTCATAAGGAAATGCGTCACTTTATTTCATTTTAAAGTATTTGAAATGGAATCTTGGAAACATCCCTTGATTTTAGGCAAACTTACGTTTGACCTACGAGCAATAGACGAGTAAAGGCGCCGAGTGAAAAAGGCAATTAAAAGCCCCAAAACTAGAACCACTATGATAGCAGATAACCAGACTATTCTGCATACAGAAGTCTACAATGCAATGCAACTTAAACAAACTATAAAACAGGTCTGGATAGATAAGGTTAGGATGGAATGGCAGTTTTGTCAAGGAATCAATTAAGCTTACATAGAAACCCACTGTGATACCATTTATGATGCTTCAAAGCTCGCAGGGCGTGACCGGCCGGCCTCGATAATAAACACAAAATTCTTTATTTCCAGAATTTCTACAGTCTTTTTAACCACCACTTTTAAAAAGACTTTAAAGCTCTTTTCTCATTAGTCCCTACAGAGATTTAAATTAATTTTTTTAAATTAAATTTCTTTTCTTTTTTTGAGGCTTTTTTATAATTTAATTTTTCTTCTTAAAATTCTAAAAAGTCTTAAAAATTATTCCCAAAAGCATCTTTACTTTGGCATATTTTGCCTAAGAAGGAAAAGGAAATGAAACTGCAATACGCGATATGATAAAAATTATCATTACAACTGTCAAGGTTGTGCTCTTTTTTTTATTTTTTATTTTTTGTTACTAAGTGCTCTTTATTTTCATACAGGCACAGGTGTGTGCACACGTTTGTATTCGTATTAACAGCAGCCTGTAATTGTTTATAGGATATGTGTCTCTGTGTGTGAGTAGGTAGGATTTAAAGGTAGCTTATCATGGTTATTAGCCTAGTTTCTCTTTTTTTCTAGGCTTAATACAGTTTTTTTTGTCTTTTCTGCTGTCTTTTTGTTTTTAGTGGTTCAAGGTTTGACTGAAAATTATAAGTTTTGTTACAAGCAATAGAATTATACAGCCAGCCTGACTGCTTGCCTGCCTGCTGAAATGTTAAGATGTCAGTGGTATATAAAAATTATAATTTCACACACGCTTACACACCCTCTACCATCATTATGCTTACATTAGCTGGTACATATTTGTACGAGTGAAACATAAAACGTTTTCTGAATAGACAGTGCGATAGGCAATGCACATACTCATTTATTAAATATTTTCAAGAAATAATATTTAAGGTGAAGTCGCCATAGCCTAGCAGATAGTGTGTTGTCTTATTACTAGACCTGAAGCCCTAGTTGCAACCCCAGCACAGTGTTTCCAAATGTTTATGTCAGCTGCGAATACTTCAGTTTAACACTCTCTGAGTGTAAATATGCTTAAAAGGAATTTCATAAAAATTCTTGACACTTTATTTGTCATTTATGGGTAGAAAAGCTGAGAGCGAAAACTACTACACACATTCGCACACAAATTATTATCCTAATTATTAACCATACTATAAATATTTCACAAACACATACATACATACACACAAATACCTCTCTATATATAGCATACATACATACATACATACATACGTACATGTCCACATTCACTTTCTTAAATATTTTTATGGTCGAATGGTCATTTAATGTGTTTCACCATAAAATTCAATCTTTTTGCACACCATTAAACATTTATTTACTTACACTCTATCACACACACACGCACACATAAACTCATAAGCCTGAACATACATTCACATATACTAACAGACATTTACGCAATTTAATGATCGTTTACAAGAAACATTTTGCAAATGGTGATAACGGCATTGCCATGTTTTCTTAATTCTAACGGTAGACGACGACATGGTCAACTAAATTACAAGAAACACACATAAAGAAAACAACTCACTCACATCACAACATAAAATTTTTATAGACATTCAGTCTCATTCTATAGGAAGTTTTCTTCTTTTACAGTTTTTTTTGGCAGAATTATTTTAAAAATTTCAAATTTAAAACGCCTGACAACGAAGTAGCGTAATAAGGCAAATAAAAATTAAAATATTTTTTAAATAAGGCCACTAAAATTTAATTAATTATTCCAAAATAAATACAATAAACAGAGTAGTTGAAAAAACAAGAGGAAATGTTTTGGGAAGACCCCTTTAATCAGTTTTCAGGAGTTTTTAAGGAGAGTAAACTGTGTGCCGACGTTACTATTTCTTCCACACTGTGTAGAGCGTAATAATACGAATAATTTTACTTCTTTCTAGTGCTGAACGTTCCAATTTTGTTTGATTCTTAGCATATTTTAAATGTGCAGCAATATTATTATTTGACATCTCAGGCTAGGGTTTCTTCCCAGCTGCTATGTAGCAAGGTCAGCATAGCCTCGTTTTACAGGAAAGTTTCTCTCCTTGTCATAAGACGTTTAGCTGTAGATATCAATAACTTTTCTAGACCTCTACTCTATTTCTATAAGGAAATACCTCTACTATTTAATAGACAACAGATTGTACTAATTTGTTTGAGCTTTTCGTTGTTTTGTCCTCTTAATCATCGGCTTTTCTTATATTTGTAACAATTTCCTCATGAATTTATTAAATAAACCAACTTAATACCGAAAGTAATTAAATAACGGTAAACCGAACTTCTACTATTCCATGATTATGGGTGCAAAACTGAAAACATGTGGTTTTCTTTCTTTTTTTAATTCCGCACTGCTGTGAATTTGCCTAAACTGAACGTTTTTTTTTATTTACTATTAATGGGTGCGTTATACTTTACATTTTTTGATTGTACTGCTCTGAATTTGTTAGTTCTTGGGTTGACTTATCTAAATTCTCTCAATATGTTTATGCTAATTGAGTACATTGATTGTTTTGTTTAATGTTATTGAGTGAAAAACTGAGTACATGCGATATACTTTCGATTTTTGATTGTTCTGCTCCGAACTTGTCAGTTCTTGACCAATCTGAACTCTAATCTAAATTGAGTACATAGATCGTTTAGCGTTAATGGGTGCAAAACTGAGTACATGCGTTATACTTTAGTTTTTTTTATCACACTGCTCTGTATTCGTTAGCTCTTGGGTTGACTTATCTAAACTCTCTCAATATGTTTTTTCTAATTGAGTACATCGATTATTTAAAGTTAGTGGGTGCAAAACTGAGTACATGATCGTATTGCTTTGAATTTGTCTGTTTTGGTACTAGGTTATCTAAACCAAGTACATTAACATGTACTTACTTTTGCTCCTTACTGTATAATATCTTTTATTTTCCTTTTTTTTAAATTTTATTAAAAGCTGCCAGAAAATTATTTGTTTCTTCACCTCAAGCTGTTTGAAATCATTTAAGAATTCTCTTAACAAATTGAAAATCTGTGCCAATTAAAATTGAACACAATATTTCATGTTAAATCAACTCCTTACTCAACCGAATTATAGGTTATGGCCGATGGCTGATGTATGAGATTTATGTTTCAAGGCAATGCAGATTAACTTTTTTGTCGCAATATCGATGTAAGATGAATAGAAACAAAATTAAAGCTGCTGCTGCTGCATATAATTGTGGTACGCACAACAAAATTGCCGGGCAAGTGCATTAAAAAAACAAGAGAGAGAAAAAGAACATGACAACATTGTCGTTCAATGTGATTATAAACTCTGTTGGCCACACATACATACTATACCATATGTACACACACATGCCATATCCTATATACATATATATTGTGAGCGTGTGTGTGTGTGTGCATATCTGATTAATAATTCATATTTTTCACCATAAAATAATTACAAACACAGTGTGTGTGTTATTTATAGTGGAGAGAAGAACACAACACATTCGTTTGTCATGTCATTAAATAAGCAGTTTGTACTCTTAGGCGCCCATAAATATACAACGCAAAAATTAAATCATATTCAAAGTATAATTTTATTATTCAATGAACGTCTGTCCGTCCGTTCGTCCGTCCATCATCCTTGTTATGGTTATTATTATTATTATTTGCTGCTGGTATTTCTGCAGCAGCTGAGTGAAAGAGACCGAAGAAAGTGAATAAAAATAATTGCTTTAACGTATTATTCTGTTGGTCAAAAATTTTATTAACATTTCGTTGTATTTTTTTTTTCAAAATATTTATGCGGTTTGGTGGGCGCGTGTTTTGTGAGCAGATAAAGTGTTAATTTTATGAAAAGCGATTAATTTGACAAAGGAAAACCATTGAAATGCTTTCAATTCAATATAATGAATGTTAAGCCAACAAAATGAAACAATTTTTATGTTAAATTGCCTCCATTTAAAATTTGATTTTTTTTTTCTTTTTTTCATACAATTTTATTGCAAGAAAATTAAAAAAATAAAATTAATTAAAAAATAAAGAATTTAAATGCTCTACCAATTGCAAAATGCTTGATATTTTGTTTTATTTTAATCAAAATTAACAGTCCAATCGTTCCAATAGCTAGGTGGATAGATAGGTTTGTGCGTGTCCATAGCCACGGAGGTAAATACGAAAACTCCGGAAGATCTTGGGTTTCAGATGTGAAATAGAGAAAACGGTATAGATAGATAGTGAGAGAAAAGTGTGTAGGAAACAAACCATATGGTTCAGATGGATGGTTGAATGCAGCCTCCTTAACTAGCATGATTACATCATAAACCTGTGGAGAGTATGAGTATTAGCTTGCAAAAGAAAATTAAAACCCCTGAAAAACCTTCTGTGAATAGTTGCAGAGAAAATACTCTTGCAGCCATTCCAACTCCCCATTTGCATTTACCATGGAAATATTCGGAAATATCTTTCCCAAATACCACACGGCTATCTGACATCACACTCATGTCAGCCTCATTAAGAATCACCAATGAAATAATGCCATCAATGTTCATAGGCATATAGTTACTTAGCACCCCAAGCTATCTTCCAGCAGACTCTATTTCATCTTTTGGGCCCATATCCCAATATGTCCATATGGGTTAGCAGATCATCAATCAATTGGGAACCCAATCCAGCAAGTACGCCAGTCATCTTGTTACCAGAAGTACCACAACAGAGACTGATCTCCCAACAGAGACTGATTTAATAAGGTCCATAGGATTCTATGGAATCCTCACAGTTTCAAACTACTCGCAACATATACCAGATCAGACTGTTGTTCACAGTGCTAGTATAGTGGGTAGTTTGTGGTCTCTTGTTCGTATAAGTGCATCGATTTTGAATTGTAATTAAAGATACATAGTTTGGTCTACGTTTGCTTGCTTAATTAGTTATTACAACCCTTTAGTTAGGATCACAACCTAGCTTCTTACACCACCCATAGTGTATGTGTTACTTTTATCCATGAGTGAGGGAACCTACAAAGATTTTTTTTTTGTATTTTGAACACTGTTGCAGTAACTGAATGTAGAAAATAAATTTCTAAAATATATTTTTTTTAATTTTTTTTTTAATTTTTTATCATCAATTTTCCTTTTGAATGCTGTAGCATTTGTTTCTATGCTTGTTTATGTTTGGCATAGTTTTTCTATATTTTCTTTTATATTTAGTTTACAATTTCATTAATAACTACGTAATATTATTAACAAATTCAATCAATTATTTAATAAAACAATATTTTCTCTCTTTTTTCTTCTTTTCTTTTCTATTTTTTTCCTATTTTTAGGTAAGTACCTGCCTTAAGCTAAGGATCAAATGTTTAAAGGACATAAAGAACCCGGTCAAAAATCTTATTGAAACTACAGACAAACTCAAAGAATACAAGTATTTTTTATTTTATAAACGTTTTGAGAGTTTGTCTAATATGCTTTAAGCAATACCTCGTGTGGCAGCGTTTAAAGTTTGTGTTTCGCGTTCATTTTTCGAAAAAAATTATGCATTAACGCCTGTTGTCGATTAAATACATGGCAAGGAATAGTTTTAACCATGAAAACTAAGCTAAATAAGGGGCTAGAATAGCAAGAAAAAACAAAAAAAAAAAAAAATATGAGGAAGAAGTAGTAGAAAATAAAGAACTAAATCCTTAAGGAGCTGTCATGTTTTAACAAACGAGTTTCGAAAACTTTTAACGTTTTTCTCCTTCTCCTTTGGTTTTATTTCTTTTGTATTTTTCAATTTCTTATGCATTGCTTTTGATAGTTTTTCTTACGTTCTTCGAAAGATTTTTTCTTTGAATTTTTAACAATACACCGTTGCCTGTGTGTGTGTGAGCATTCATACACTGCTAAGAGTGGGTCTGTGTAAGTGAGCAGCTTCTCAACTATGATTTATTAAAGCACCAACGTTTAGTAGTAAAATATTCGGACGTTCGTTCATTCGTTTTTTCTTTGCTCTTTGTCTTTCTCTTCCAAGCAATTGTGTTTTAATATGACATGCCACTATAAGTCAGGCGTCTTAAACACACACACCCCTGCACTTAAAGCATGGCACACACAATTGTGCTGGCAAATGACCTCGGCTTTCAATGAAAACTTAAACTCAAGAGCAAGTAAAATACTAGAAGAGAAAGAAAGAAAGAACGAACGAATAAAGAGATAAAGCAGAAGAACAAAACAAATGTGAAAAATGCTACTTAAAGCTGGTCCCAGTGAAAATCGTTTTAAAACTTTAATTTTTGCGTAACACATGCAAACCATCGTACCCCATAAATATATTATTGCAACAATGCTTAGACTAAAGGAAGGGGGTAAGTAAAGTTAAAAAAGTGAAATTTATTTAAAATTTAAATAAAAATCTCTCTGTTGTTGTCTCTCTCGCCCTCTGGTTTAAAACAGAAACAAATTTTTTAATTATCCAGGGAGTTTACATGGCAACAACACAACACCAAAACAATTTTTCGTGAGATTTTTAAATTAACGTTTAACTGTAAACACATTTAGTGTATGTAAATGTGTATGTACATATGTATGTATGAATGCATGTATATATGTGTGTCTGTAAATGTATATTTAAATGTAATTAAATCATGTTTTAACATTAAAATGTGTTATAAATGCGGGTTAAGCTTTATAAAAATAAAAAAATAAATCATACACACATATGCACGCAATTAAACTGAAATCTACTGACAATTTATATTGTATGTCATATATTATATATTTTATATCGTATAGATGATAGATGTAAGGGTCATTTCGTATTTAAACAAACGTTAAGTAATCCAACACACCTAGGACTATGATTTCAGTGCAACTTTTATTTCAAAATAATTCCTTTGCCATTATGTACGCAGTATAGCGTCATTTCAATGATAGAATCTAACTTATTTAATTGGGCATGACAACATTTTAGTAAGGATTACAACCTAGCTTCTCACACCACACATTCTGAGTGTGGCCATGTTTAATGCGACCTACAGTTAACATCGACTCCGAACGAAAGATTTGAGGAACTTTCATGGCAATTTTATTAACTCTCAGGGTATTTGCCAGATTCGATGTTTAAGAAATGTCAGGGCTGGGGCTTGAACTCATGAGCTCGCCAACACACTTCCATACTAGACTATGTCAACCTTATTGACAGCTTCTAGTTCTGGTAAATGCAAGTAGTGAAGATTTTTAGAGCAGTTTTCGGCGACTTTTTCACTCCTTTTGAGTAGTATGTTGACGATGAATTAACGAATGCTGATTTTAAAATGCTTCGAACTTAAGAAATTATTCAGTCTTTGAATTAGTTCCACAAAAAAGTCTTACGACATCAAACTACATTGTAGTGGACAATATTGATGTCACCAATACATGTAATTACTCTTTCTGGCAAGTTTCCAAACAAGAATTGGGTGTTTCGTGTGGCCCATGGCACTATCTTTTTAAAACTACATACCATTCACTTCATAATCTTAAAATGCGGACCAAAAAAAGTTGGTTATTATTCGCCCATGTCGGCTTATGGATACATGTTAACTTACGTACTTAAGTGGTCATTGTAACTCTTCTTCTGCGCTGTTTAAAAATTCTAGGACAAGTATTTTTAATTCTTCTTTAATTCAAATCTTTGCTCTTATAAACACATGAGACATGGAATACAATAGAGCACGTGTAAGCTCACAATGTTTGTTAATGGATGTATAAGAACAATTCTGAATATACTTAACATGAGGAGGAAGAAGACAAAGTTCTTCGCCTACTAGGTACATGTGCATGCTGCACATGTCCTTGGAATCCTCCGTTTTCTACATAATATTTTAATGGGCAACACTATCTTTTTCTTTTTCAGTTTTTTGCTTGCCTACATGAGCTGCTGACTTTAATGAACGAACTAGCAATCTCGAATGAAATTTTTAATTCTAAATGGAACGCTGGCTGTGAACATAAACACATAACGTAGTTAAACCTGTCATTGACTGGCTGGTACCTAGTATGCGTGTAGACATACTTAGATGCCAGTGTACAATATCATGCGAGCCACAGCAATTTTTTTTTTATTAAAATTTCTGACTTAATCAGTACTTTTGTTAAGTTATCAAAACGATGTTGCTAGGTTAGGTCGGTTAGGTCGGAGTGGTAGCTCTGATTTCACAAAGCACACTTGAGCACGCATAGCGGCCCGTTGTGATGCCACGGGTGAACGCAGTCCCTGTACTGACCAAGTTCCACCACAATAAGGGAAAAGGAAGAAGTTGGTCAGCGCAAGGGCTGCACACTGGAAGCACGACTACTCCGCACTGGAAAACCAGCCAGAAAGTTTGATGAACGAGGCTATATCCTTGATATCAACGGATGATAGCTCCGTTAAGCTAACAAGAAATGGGGAGCCAAATAACCTATATCTACACCTGGCGAGAGACGGGCACTGACAAAGAAAGTGAATGACAGTCTCCTCTTCCTCAGAGGACCTGCATCCACGGCAGAAGTCGTTAAAGGGGAGCCTCATTCTTTCCGCGTGTCTACCCATGACGCAACGACCCGTAAGCACGGCCACTGTAGTCGAGATGACGTCACGACCAAGACCAAGTAATTGGTTGGTACGCCTTTTATTCATCAAGGGCCAGGTGAGCCTAGCGGTGGAGCAGGACTCCTCATTGACCCAGGATAGGTTGGCGTCCCGAAAGAATTTCCGTGCAGTGGTCAGCTTGACCGAGGAAAGTGGTATACCCACTTCAACAGAAGAGGATTCCGGAAGGAGCGCACCAGCTCTGGCGAGCTCGTCAGCCCTACAGTTTCACGGAATTTCACTGTGCCCGGGGACCCACACCAGAGAGACACTGGTGAAGCGCCCCGAAAGAAGGTCGAGACAGCGGCGACATTCCCTAACGATCCTAGAGTTATTCACGAAACCCGATAGAGATTTTATCGCGGCCTGACTATCAGAGAAGACCGAGACGCGAGAGAAAGGAGCATCGTTGACGAGGATCCATTGAGCGGCCTGGTAAATCACCATCACCTCCGCCTGAAACACGCTGCAGTAGTCCGGCAAACGGAGAGAAATATTCAGGTTCAGTTTCCCAGAGTAGATACCGCTTCCAACACCATTATCGAGTTTAGAGCCGTCGGTATATATATCCAGGACTTCCGGGGGGACGACCGTATTAGGATTCCAGTCATCCCTGCTCGGGATCAGAGAGTGGAAACATCTGTCAAGACAATATTCAGCAGTAATATAGTCCATGTACACGGGGGCCACCGGATCAACCTCCAGAATAGTGGAGTGACCAAAAGGTATAATGTGCCAGCGAGCCAAAGCATTAAGTCTGGTCGCAGTAAACTTGGCCGCCTGCTTAGCGAGAAGCGCAGTAGGAAGCCAGTTGAGCATCGCGAACAAGGCTTTCGTGGGGGTTGTGCGTAGAGCACCAGTTATATAAATGGCGGCAGATCTTCTGACCTTGTCAAGGAGTCTGACGTTGTGTTGTCTGTCCAGAGCAGTCCACCAGAAAGCAACACCATATAAGAGGTTGGGTTCGATGACCGTAGAATATATCCAAAGCATGATCCTTGGGCGAAGACCCCATCTGGATCCGACCGCTCTACTGCAATAGTAAGCAGCACACGCCGCCTTGCGTGCCCTAGCTGCCAGATTCGCCCTCCAGTTGAGTTTGGGATCGAGGATCAGGCCCAGATATTTAACCTCGGGAGTCAACGTAAGTCTGGTCCCACGTATGCTGGGAAGGGAGAAGGTCGGAACTTTATATTTCCTCGTAAAAAGAATCGTATCAGTCTTAGAGGGGTTAATAGACAGTCCAAAATCCCTACACCAGTCCAGTACGATTGACAGCGCCAAGTTCAACTTATCCGACAGTGTCTGCGGACAAATTCCCGACGCAGCAATGGCAATGTCGTCAGCGTAAGCTATGACTTCGTTGCCAGAGTGTTCCGGCCCCCTCAAGAGAGAGTTGACTGCAAGGTTCCAGAGAAGTGGTGATAGAACACCGCCTTGCGGTGTGCCTCTACGAACCATTCTCTGACAATTAGTGGCACCCACTGTGGAGGTTACTATCCTCGACTTGAGGAGAAGCTCGATGAACCTGACCAGATTCTGTCCCAAGTTCAGAGAACCAAGAGCCCTAAGAATGGCGTCCGGGTCTAATTTATTGAATGCACCTTCAATGTCCAGAAAGATGGCCAAAGTGTATTCCTTAACGTGCATGGACTTTTCCACCCGAGAGATAAGGGAGTGAAGTGCAGTCTGCACTGATTTACCTCTCGTGTACGCATGTTGGGAAGCGGATAGAAGCGCTGGATCGATCGAGGCCCTGATGTGAACATCAAGGACTCTTTCCAGTGTCTTCAAAAGAAAGGAACACAGACTTATGGGTCTATAATCATTTGCCCCAGTGTGGGACGGTTTCCCAGCCTTGGGAATGAAAATCACCCTAGAAATTCTCCAGCTCAAAGGGATATAAAGGAGCCTGAGACTAGCATTATAGATGGCAAGCAACCAAGGGAGGATTATCTCCTCCCCATATTGAATGTCACCCGGGATAATACCATCCGGTCCTGTTGCTAGTTTATGCTTGAGTGTGGCCAAAAACGTTTTCCTCTCTTTAATGAATTTCACTGAATATCCTTCTATGTTTTTAGGAGATACTTGTTAAAAGGATATCGTTTGTAATCGACTAATTTACTTACATCTGCTAGAGTTTCCCTACACCCAATAAACAAATTCGATATAAACACACACATACACACAAATAGCAAACGAATTACTTCCTTCCTCTGTGAACCATGATTGTGTGCTCATCATTAACATACTTGAACATGAAAAAAAAAAAATGAAAAAGAACCAGACGAAAAAGTAAAGAAAATAACATGCTCTGCTCTTAATCCTTAGCTTTTGAGTTACTTTAAATGAAATTTATTGTCTTGACTTATGTTTCCCGCTTTCTCTCTCTCTCTCGCTCTCTCTCTCTCTCTGTCTGTCTCACTATTGGTCGCTCTCTATGAAATCCCCTTTTATTCATTTGTATAAATGTATCAAATTTTAAGTAAGTGTGCGTGTATATGTAGGTATGCTTACAATTTATTAAAGCAAATGTGAATGTGTGTGTGACATTATCGTTTTAAATGTTGTATAATTGGATTTGTCCATTTACAACACATGACACAAATGTGATAAACGTTTTGCTATTGCTGTTGTTGTTGTCTCTTGACGATGATGTATTTAAAAATACAGAGAAATAAATACAAAAACGAAATTGAAATGGAAATAAAAATAAAATTCTACATTTATCCCCTATTTAAACGAGTAATACTGTCTCCCTGTCTGCCTGTCTATCTTTTAATTCATCTGTGTGTGTGTGTTTGTTTATTTATCTGTCCAATTGACTCTTTTCGTCTCTCTCTCTCCCTCACTCTGTTATTTTTTTTTTTTCTATACGTTTTGTATTCAAAAGAATTAAGTTGTAATGAACTACAAACACATGTATGTATGTATACAAACACCGTTATCATTTACACTAGAGCCCCGACATGCGTCGTTAATGGGGACCGGAGAATTGCGACGCAAATCGAAACGACGCAAATCGAAACAACTTTTTCTATACAAATGCATCGAAATTTAATTTATTGGGACCAAGAATTCAAACGAAAGCAAAATGAATAAATAATGTAAACATTTTTCATTATTTTATTTAGTTCAACAAATGTTTTTTAATTATTATAAAGAAATAACAAAACAATAAACAGAAGTTGCAAGAATTTTAAAATACAAAAATAAAATTCTAAATATGTACCACAATACAAATACTAAAATGGTAGTACTCAATGCTGCAAGAAAAAAATTAAACGTATGTAGCGTCGCAAATCGAAATTTAAACGACGCAAGTTGGGATTCGAACGACGCAAATCGAATCGACGCCAATCGGGGACGAAACGACGGAAATTTAATGGACGCGAATTGAAATTGCAACAACGCAAGCTGAGTTTTGTCAATTTTTAAAAAGCGACGCAAATCGAAACGACGCAAATCGAAACGACGCAAGTCGGGGCTCTAGTGTATTTGCTTTATATGTACGTACAGATGTACGCTTGTTGCCATAACAACAACAATTTGTTTTAAATGAGAAATAAAGCCGAAAGTGATTAATACCAGGCTAATAAGATGGATAAATGTTACAATGCGGCTAAAATACAATACAATTTGAAACAAACGAAAAAACAAAATACTCAAGCACTTGGCAACATGTTAATTTAACATCAATAACAACAGCAACAAGAACAATACAATAAAATTACAAAGATAACAATAAATAAATGAAATTAATAGTTAATTATGGTGGTCTCGGTGGTTGGTTAATGTTTTAATTTTAGAACACGCGTCCATTGTTTTGTGTCAGACGACTAACATGGAATCACTTGTAAAATATTTTTCTTATCACTTAATCCCTGCCAATTAAAGGAAATGTTTATTCAAGTATTTGGAGTTTTTGTTTTCTATATCTGCGTTGGTGTTGTTGTTGTTGTTCTGTTACGCTTTACATTACAACATTCGCAGCTTAAGGACTCGTGTTCAATGCGCTTTTTTGCTGATACCCCCTACCTAAGCTTACATTTTGAATAGCTGATGGTTTCATGGTTTTTGTAACTGAATTAGTAAAGTACTCCAGTGCGTATGATGAATGTGGAATAAAAGCCATTTTTTGTTATAATGAGTGATTTTTTAAGAGCTATAGGAAAATTTTTCAAAAAAAAAAAAACACATAAAATTCAGAAAAATGCATGAAATCTTTATTTGAATCGATTGTACGGTCCATATAATTTAATGTTTGAAGATTATTTCATGCAAATATTGACCGCGACTGCACCTCAAATGGTCCATCAGCTTAGTCCAATTTTGGCATACTCTTTCCAACATTTCGGCCTGTATCTCACGAATAAATGCTTCAATGTTGTCTTCCAATGCGTCAATTGAAGCGGGCTTGTCTGTATAGACATGAGCTTTAACATAGCTCCACAAAAAATAGTCTAAAGGCGTTAAATCGCACGATCGCGTGCTGTGTGGCATGTGGCACCGTCTTGTTGAAGCCACATGTCATGCAAGTCAAGCTCTTGCATTTTGGGCAAAAAAAAAGTTGGATATCATCTCACGGTAGCGCTCACCATTCACAGTTAGGTTACGATTCGCACCATCTTTGAAGAAGTACGGTCTTCACTCCAAAATCGACAATTCTGCTTATTTACGTATCCATTGACCCAAAAATGAGCTTCGTCGCTGAACACAATTTTTCGATAAAGAAATGGATCTTCAGCCAACTTTCCAAGAGCCCATTCACCAAAAATTCTGCGTTGCGGTAGGTCGTTCGGCTTCAATTCTTGCACCAGCTATATTTTGAAAGGCTTCACACCTAAATCCTTCCGCAAAATTTTCCACGTTGTTGAGTAACAGAGGCCCAATTGCTGCGAACGGCGACGAATCGATAATTGATGGTCATCATTAACACTGGCCGATACAGCCGCGATATTTTCTTCAGTTCGCACTCTACGTAAGTGTGTTGGTGGTTTAATGTCCAACAATGTAAATTTGGTGCGAAATTTAGTCACAATAGCCCGAATAGCCGCTCCAGTGGGTCGATTAAACTGACCATAAAATGGAAGAAGCGCGCGATGAACTTTCTTAACAGAGCACGCATTTTGATAATAAAATTCAATGATTTGCAAGCGTTGTTCGTTTGTAAGACGATTCATGGTTAAATTATAGACCAAACTGAACTGACAATGAAACAAAACACGAAACGTGCGTGAGCTATTTAAACCTGTGTTGCCAAAAACATAATAGTTAAAAAATCACCCTTTATAACAGCTACATATCTCCTAAAACTGGTGTCGCCATTTAAAAACCATTAAAAACTGATCGAGAATATCATTGTTGTGTAAAGGTACCAGACTATTGTGATATTTTACTTTATTACTCCAAGTCGACCACTACAATGTCGTTTTCGGTGCTGTTGTCTGGACAGATTGTAGTGTCTAGTGTAGTGTCTATTAAACGACAGCTTTGAGTTCAAACAACAGCTCTATACATCACGCCACTTATTGACAAATTGATGTACAAAAATGGATGGTGTGAGCGGTACAGTAATCCTGATTATAGGATTTTAAGGGGCCTGAATTAATGAGTTTTCTTTCCTGAACAAGTAATGCGACTTCTCCAATATTTTCAAAATGGCCTCTGTTTTGTGTACTGTAGGTGCCACTCCAGCTGTACCAATTCATATTTCAAGTATTTCAAAGCCTGTATGTTACTGGTCTCTTCTATGTTCTCTACCGTCTTAGTAATTGAAACTTTTGAAATGTTCGAAAGCCTACTATTGTATTTCTATCTGTTAATTATGGTCCTATCCGATAATCATAGTTGCAGTACTATAGCGTACAAAACATTCCACAATAGGAGCCCACGTATTGAGTCCTGTATTATACCCACCTTCTCTATAACATCCGTTAAAAGCATGATACGTCGGTTACGAAAGTGCACGTTTATTGTGTTCATGGCAGTGTAACCACGTAATTGTTTTTAGTTCACGAAATTGAGATCGTTCTTATAATCAAATGTGACCGTCGAGCAGTATTGTTTGGAGTCAAACCCCCCTCCTATACCTTCTATAACGTTTCTTCCAATGTCCACTACCTTCTTTACCGCGTTTACGGAGGAGCATTCTTTTCGTAATTCGTATTACCTCAGCACAGGTTTACAATTGATCATCCTCGTCAATATTTTATCTGTGGTTTGAAGTTGGTAGATGGGACAGTACGCTGATGATAGGGAAGTATGTGTGTGTGATTGTGCATAGAATTTATTATTTAATCGAAGCCTCCTGAAATTCTTTAAAATAAAACTGTAGCATTTTTAAGAGACGTTTATCATCCTTTTTTTTTCTTGTTTTCGTTTTGCATAGAATCAAAGTCTTTTGTCTTCGGGCCTTTAGATAAACTATAGAGTGCGTGTGTGTGTATCTCTATAAGACTTAAAAAAAAATGAAAAAAGAAAACAAAAGAAGAGAAAAAAAACGAAAATATTCACCGCATAATTGAACAATTTTTTTATGCATGCAACGCTTGCTCCCCCTCCTTAATGTTTTATTGGAAATAAATTCTTGCTTTTATAAATAAAATTTGCAACAACAACAATAGCAAATGCATTTACTAGTAGTAGTAGTGCTACTAGTTTCTAAAAAGTGCGATATTTATCTATAACAACAACAATAACAATAACAACAGCAACAACAAACGACATTATCTACAAAAAATACCTCTCATTCACTATGCCAGAGAATACTTAGAAAGTGTTGCATATTTTCAGGGTACCTACATATGTATGTATATGTATGGAGAGATCCATATGAGAGAGAACAAAAGAATTATTGTGCATGTGTCTGGGTGCCTGTAAGCCACTGTATAAGTGTATGAATTTACTATTTATCTTTTGTTGTTATTGTTGTTTTCAAGTAAAAATAATAGAAGTTGCATTCATATTTTAACTCGGGTGTGTGTGTGTGTGTGCGTGTGTACACTTAGATACTCTTCAAAAGAATAACATGCCTTTAAAAGAGCTCTCTTCTTCTTTTTCGCTTTTTGAAGTCATTGTTGTTGTAGTTTTTTATTTATTTTTTTATTTTCTTTGTTCGTTATTTATGTGTTGTAGCCTCGTATGTAGCCAACAGCTTTTAAAGAGATTGAAGTACAAACAATACGTACTCACACACACGTCTACGTACACATACACATACACATACACGTCTACAATGTATGCGAGTTTAATACAATCATTTTGCAACAGCATTAGCAATACTGATGCTATTGCTTTCGATTGAAGTATTTCGTTCATTCATATGACTATCACTACACCACTAGCAGCATTATTACAAAAACAATGGGAAAATATTTCTTTCCCTTAGAGAGAGAGAGAGAGAGAGAGATAAAGAGATAGAATGGAAGAGGCAAAGGCAGAGGAAGAGGGAAAATATTGATAGAAATTGTTATTCTATATCATCTTGGCAGTTTTGTTGCTTCAAAATTCTTTGGCAGCCAGCTGCTGCCAATACTTCTTCACTGTTCTGCAGCTCACACAGTTGGCTTTTTGAACTAGTGTGATGAGCAGGAGATGTTGTGTAACAAAAACATTAAAAAAAACACCCAGGAACCCATATTCGAATATCAAATGATAAAATAGGGAGCATCAAAGATTCTCTTGCATGCCTCTTCCCCACCACTCAACTAATTGTCGTTTCCATTCTGTTTTAGATTTCAAATACTCTTCTTCTTCTTCTTTTATTATTATTAGAAAAATATATGGATGCTCTGGCATTTTTAGGGAGTAGCATATTAAAAACAAGAAGAGGAGAAAAAAAGAAAGCTCAAACGAGTATTTGATTTAAAAATCTCATAAATTTCTATACACTTCTCTTTCTTTCCTATTTTTTTTTTTTTTTTGCTTTTTTTCCGTTCTTTTATACGAACAACTACAACAATAATTATCACTACTACCACTACAACTACAACTGCTGCTACAACTTTAGCAATTTAATTTTCTCCGTTCTCTGAAAGGGAATAAAAAAAGTTACAGATTACAGAAAGCGATAGAGAGGAAGAGCATGCATGTTGCCAGTAATTTAAAGACACACCGATCGATACCAGCAGCAGCTGTATGAGGAAAATAATGTGAAAAATTGTTTAAAATTTTTGCGTATTTTTTTTCTCTTCTGCTTTTAGTTTTTATCAAGTGTTAACGACAAACATTTCTTTTATTCGCAATTGTTGAGTGTCTTAAATGAACGTTAATGTCTGAGTTTAAAAGTAAGGAGCGACCAGAGAGTGTAAAGAGAATACGAAATTTTTTTTGGGAAAGAATTCGTATAAATGTTATGGGGGGGTGAGTGATAAAGTTTGTAATTCTTTTAAAAATAAATTTCCTTTTAAATTACATTTCTTACAATATATGAGGGTCTTACAAATTGTGTTCGTTTTATTGGGTACTCAGTTTAAGTTAAGTATTCGATTAAAAAAATTAAATTCTATATAAGATAAGGTCCTTACAGATTGTAAGGGTAAAATCGGGATTACAAAGCAATTTTTATACAGTGCACTCGGGAAAACGTCAACACTCGTTTACGTCAACATCCCAAAACGTCAATCCTTAATTTTTTACATTGTCTACTCTAAAACGTCAACGAAACCACAAAGCTCTAAAACATGAACTTTAAATAAAAGAAAATTTTGAATTTAGCAACAGTTAAAATACACAGATTTGTGCACACACACATTTATTTTATGAAATTAGTTCAGAAATTCAGGATTCCCCTTATAAGTATGTATGTAGAGTAGAAAAGAAATCTGTATTTTGTATGATCTCATTTAAAATGTGTTCTTTTAGTTTTAGTTAGGCTGAAAGCCTTTTTTGTTTCATTTTTGAATTTGTTTATGTTTGGTTTTCCTTTATAGTTAATAAAATCGTTTTAAAGCACACTATCAAGGCACATCTAACAGGTAACCGCAAGTGTACAACAAGTACAACAATGCAAAAACAACAGGCATTTTGTTTTTGTTAAAGCGTACGCGTAATGTCAAAAAAATTAATCCTCAAACCTCTATAGGAAATTAATAAAAGCAATTAAAAAAACTAAATACATTTTATATATTGAAATTTCTTTTGATTTTTATGTCATGCTTAATTACGCAATAGTGGGGCACCTATAAATTAAAAAAAAATTATTCCATGCAGTCAATAACATTTCCACTTTATCTAAAGAACATGTTTTTATATGGCCATCGATAAAAATGGCAGATGCTAACGTTATTTGTTATTGGTCATAGTTTTGGCACCTAGTTGGATAGACCGAAATCTTTTTTTGGGTAATTCATCAGCCTCGTCTAAATAAATATAAATATAGTAAATCTAGGTTGTAGTTTAAAAGATATATGGATTTAGTGTTAAAGGCTTAAATATTATTAATCATCTTGCAAAAATTTTAATAAAATTGGCTTTGAAATAGTAATCCTGAAGAATTTCTAGAGTGCGTATCTTTAAGGATACATCCGGTACATATGAGGGTTTATAAATGCGAAAATGATTATCGAAACAAAACAAACCAAAAAAAAACAAAATTTTGACATTTAAAAACGCGTCAGCTGTTGACGTAGGTTTACCTGTTAGATGTGCCTTGCACACTATCAACATGTTTTTTATTAAAATTTTTTACATTCATAAACGTCAACAATTTGTTAAACGTCAACACTCGCGGTTTTAATTAGTTGACGTTTTTCCGAGTGCACTGTATGTATATCACTGTTTTAGTAGGTAGTCTAGTAGGTAGTGTGTTGGCTTATTAGACGTAAAGCCCGGGTTCGTATCCCAGGTCAGGCATCAAAACGAAATATGAAAAAAAAAAATATTTCTTCGGCGATTTCCTCTCAGCAGATTTCTGCCAAAAACTCTGAGAGTAAATAAAATTTGCCATGAAAAAGTTTCTCAAAAATCTGTCGTTCGGAATCGACGTTAAATTATAGGTCCCGCCACTCACGTATAAAATTAACGCACACAACATGAATGATGTGAGAAGCTAGGACGTTGTACAATAGGTCAATTCGATCTCCGGGTACTGTTAATGTCACAGTTGACAAGTACACGTCCTCTAACCTAACCTAACCTACTTTCATTGGCTAAAGCTGTCCGCTTGCTGGCTCTGCCTCTTTCAAATCCTTCAATTATTGACTGTGTAAGCACGGATTAAGAACAAGATCAGCTCATAAGCAATACTTCACATAGCCAATATCGTTTTGGTCACCATTTTGAGCAAATGAGAGAATTTTGTTGAAATTTTTGAATTATGTTTTGCAGTCAAAATAATACTTACTTACGAGTATTGATTCATTTCAATGATTTTTTCATAACTTTTCAAAGTTTTAACCATTGATCTTTGCTTTATTCTTGATTCGTTAACCAAGTTCTTCTACCTTAGCGGTTATATTGAATTTATATTTTCTATTGTAAAGGCTTCTAGATTGACAGGGTAGCCACCTATCATTAGTTGTAAACAGTGCAGAATGTAAAAGTGTATTGGACTATCATTGGGTGTATTGATGAAGAATCTGGCTAATGGAACCCTACTCTTTTTAAGATATGCCGCTGTGTGACATTCGTACGATATTCGTTGTTGGTAGTATGATTTCCAAGGGGTAGCTCTATTTTTACTAGGGCAGTAAAATCTCTTTATTTTTTAAAATTCGAAACAACCACGATAAACAATTTCTTTGCCTTCCATTGTATATACAACTCGGGTGCTAGCCTGTGAAGTTTTATTTGTTTATTTATTTTTAAGTCTATAGAATATCCTTACATTTTATATTTATTATTATTATTATGAATACAAAAAATTAGTTAAAAAACAAAGAGAACAACATTGAAATTAATAATTAAACTGAGTTTAATTGTAAAATTATATCTTTTTTAATGGTTTCTAAATTTTTATGAAAATCCATATGAAGGTAAAGATAATTAAAATCATTACAGATTCTACGAAATGGATCGAAGTTCGCATAGTTAGTTGTGTAATCTTCTATATAAATAAAAATCAATTGTCGTTCGTTGGTAATTGCATCAGTTGAGAACGGCTAGACCGATTTGGACAATTTTTTACTGAAATGTTCGTCATAGTCCAACTTAGTTTTTTACAGAAAGAAAAATTGACCACGCCCACTTTTACGCCCACTTTTTTCGATTTATCTAAAATCGGAAAACGGCTGCACCGATATGGCTAATCTTTTATTTAAATGGTCGTATTTAAGTTTTTACTGAAAGAAAAATTTACCACGCCCACTTTTTTCGATTTATTTAAAATTGGAAATCGGCTGCACCGTTTTGGCTAAATTTTTTAAAACATGTTCGCAGTAATCAAATTTAAAGTTTTACTGAAAGAATAATTCACCACGCCCACTTTTACGCCCACTTTTACGCCCACTTTTTTTCGATTTATCTAAAGTCTTGGAACGTTTGGACGGATTTGTCTTATTTTCTTTAAAATGTTCTCAATAGTTTACAAAAGTTACTTACAGAAAGAAAAATTGTCCACGCCCACTGATACTCCCACTTATTCGCCCACTTTTATTAAATCGTCGGGTAATTTTATGTACAAAAATCATGATTGGTTGAGCGAACGTGCTATATTGGCTGCGAAAAACATTGATGTCGACGAATTGAATTTTAAGATTCAAAGTGAAATTGCTGTCGAATTGATGACGTACAAATCGGTGGATTCCGTTACTTCCCAAAATGATGTTGTCAACTATCCAACCGAGTTTTTAAAACTCGCTGGAATTACCCGGATTACCGCCTCACAATCTCCAACTGAAAGTCGGATCGGTAATCATAATGTTACGAAACATAAACCAACCACGTCTTTGTAATGGCACCCGACTTGCGGTAAAAAACCTGATGAATAACGTCATCGAAGCAACAATACTTAAAGGAAAGTACAAAGGAGAAGACGTTTTGATACCACGGATCCCAATGGCTCTGACCGACATGCCATTCGATTTTAAACGATTGCAGTTTCCAGTACGGCTTGCATTCGCTATGACAATTAATAAATCTCAAGGGCAGTCATTGCGTGTTTGCGGCGTTAACCTTGAAAATCCATGCTTCTCGCATGGTCAATTGTATGTCGCCTGTTGCCGTGTCGGAACACCATCAGCATTATTTATTTACGCGCCAGGCAACAAAACTAAAAATTTCGTGTATCATAAAGCATTGCAATGAAGGAAACTACGATATCACTGCAAAGCAACAGAAAAAAGTATTTCTTTATTTTAATTGGTTCCTGAACATCGATCTTTCAATCAAAATGTAAATATAACATCATATTGTACATATTTTCAAATCAAATGTAATTTAAACACACCTCAAACCTACATAAAAAAAATTATCATTTAAAAGTACGTGGTTTTTCTCTTTTTCAATATTTTTACACAATTCAAACAGCTTCTCACAAATCGAACACAAACACTTTTTTCTAATTTGGACAGGACAACGTCTGTCAGGTCAGCTAGTATTTTATATTTATGAAATTGTAGTATCTTGTTGGGCGAACAGGTACACTTATGTAAAGTTTTTCCAGAAGAAATTGAGAGTTGATAACACCATTAATCAGCTTCAGGAGAAAGACAGCATTTAGCATTTTACGTCGGCTTTTCAAAGATGGTTTATTTAATGAGTGCTATGTAGACGTTGTTCATAAGAAGGTAACCTTTTATTAGGGTCCCATTTATTTCCTAAACGACAAAGATAAAATAAGAAGATCGGTTTTTGAACTGATTCGATTTTGTCAGAGTGTACAGCGTATTGAGGGTCACATATTACAGATCCATATTCAAGAATTGGGCGAACCAGTGTGGTACACAATTGTTTGGTAACATAAGGGTCAGAAAAGTCTTTAGCCCATCGTTTAATAAATCCCAGGATACATGTAGCTTTACTAACAATTGATGTAATATGATTTCTGAAGTCCAATTTACAATCGAAAATTATTCCGAAATCATTAAAGGAATTAACTAGTTCAAGAACAGCACCATTCATTGTATAAAATCCATTAATTGGAGATGTTCTAGTGAAGCACATATATTTAAATTTTTTAACATTTAGCTCCATTAAATTAGTACTACACCAAGAGGTTAAGCAGTTAATATCATCTTGTATAAGTATTTGGTCTTCAATGTTGTTAAATGGTATGGCAACCTTACAACATGAATGTATCTAATGTAATTTCCTTTCCATTTTTCTATATAAGCTGATGCGTATCAATCTTTATTTCATTCCTTTGTTAGCCTTTGAAGTGTAAGCATCGTTTTGAGTTTCAATAAATAATAATTTTAAAGAACAACAGGTTATGGACCCAGACAGCGCAACCAAAAAATAAGTGTAAGGAAAAGTAAGATAAAAACTGAAAAATTGAAAAGTGAAATTGAACGGAGAATTGAAGTGCACACCAAGATGAACAATTTTCAAATAGAAAAATTAGATGATTCTAATTATGAGAGCTGGGCAGTACAGATGAGGAGCTTACTGATCCACAGTGGTGTTTGGAACGTTGTATCAGGAAAGGTGAAAAAGGAATCACTAGCGGGTGAGGCAGAAAAATTAAAATGGGATACGGAGGATGAGAAGGCGCTTGCGACGATTATTTTAAGTGTGAAGCCATCGCAACTTGGCTATATTAAAAATGCTACAACTTCCTCCGAAGCCTGGCAAAAATTGCAAGTTACATACCAGCCCAAGGGACCAATACAAAAAGTCGGATTGTATAAGCGTTTAGTGAGCCTTCAAATGAAGGACAGTGCAAACGTAATGCTGCATGTGAAGACATTCACCGAAATAGTTGAAAAATTGACAGAAGTAGGTATCGAAATGCAGGAAGAGCTTCTATCCATTATGCTCTTGTGCAGCCTCTCAAAAGACTTTGAGAATTTTGTTATTGCGATGGAGACGCGTGACAATCTTCCAAGCCTTAATTTTCTTAAGCAAAAACTTTTAGAAGAAGCTGAGAGGAGAAAAGAAAAAATAGAAGAAGAGGCAGAGTACAGTCAACAACAAGCATATAATGTACGTACAATGCAGAGACAAAGAAAATCAAACAAAAGTAAGAAAAAACCCTTCACAGGCAAATGTTTTAATTGTCATGAAACGGGACATTTTGCCAGCCAATGTGAAAAAAGGAAAAACCAGCAAAAGCAACAACAACAAGCATTGTCTCTGGTTACAAACAATACATCTTTATGCGCAGAAAAAGAAACACATGGCGCAATAAAATCGAATATGTGGTATGTTGATAGCGGCGCAACCGCACACATGTGCAATGATAAAAGCATTTTCACCAGATTTGAGCAGCACAACGAAAGATTAGCTTTGGCAGGCAGAAAATATATAACAGCAACTGGAAAGGGTGACGTATTTTTAAAATTAAATAATATGGACATTACGTTTCAAGATGTGCTATATTCTTCCGAGTTGCAGGGCAATTTTATTTCCGTTACCAGAGTCGTTGACAGAGGCATCACAGTGAAGTTTGATGCGAACACAGCAACAGCTAGAAGGCAAGATGGTACGATTGTATTTCGTGCTAAAAGAGAAGGGAACCTTTTTGTTGTTCTTTATTTGGCATGACGCATACGAATGAATTATGGCACAATAGGTTCGGGCATTTGAACTACAAGAGTTTGAGCTACCTATGTAAAGCAGGCATCGTGAAGGGTGTAAATATCAACAACGACAACAGACGATGTAGAACTTGCATGATGTGCAAAATACATGTACTACCATTTCCTAATGAGAGTGACCACTTGTCAAGGAATCTTTTGGAATTGGTACTCTCTGACATTTGCGGACCATTTAAAACACAGTCAGTTGGTGGCGCTAAATATTTTATAACCTTCATTGATGACAAGTCCAGGCGAATATTTGTGTATTTTATAAAGGCGAAAAATGAAGCGATTGAAAAATTTAAACAATTTAAGCAGCAGGTAGAAAATGAGACTGGCCGCAAAATTGTTACATTACGGACAGACAACGGCAGAGAGTATGTCAACAAAGAGTTCGAAACTTTTCTACAACAAGAAGGCATACAGCGTCAGTTGACGGTGCCGTACACGCCTCAACAGAACGGCGTTGCAGAGCGTTGTAACCGAACTCTTGTTGAAATGAGTCGGTCTATGATGTATCATGCTGGCGTACCGAAGAATCTATGGGCAGAAGCTGTAAACACAGCTGCTTACATTCGCAAAAGATGCCCAACAAGAGCAAATGATTTTAAAACGCCATATGAGATATGGTAAGACAGACAACCTACAGTTAAACACATGCGTATATTTGGTTCATTTGCTGTTGCATTGGATAAAACGGAGAAGTCAAAGTTCGAACCGAAAGGCAAACAATTAATGATGGTTGGATACTCAACGGTGGCAAAAGCATATAGATTGTTTGACAAGAGAACGCAACGCATAGTTGAAAGGCGCGATGTTTTGTGCAATTAAGAAATTTTCGACAACAATAACAACAACAGAGAAGATACTCAAGAATCATGTAATGCGAACGATTATTTAACAATGCATGTTCAGAATGGTGATGACGTCAGCAATGTAACAAAACCACAGCAAGATCAACATATAGAACTTTGTAAGGGTGAAGACGATAAAGAAGAAACAAGAGAACACATTGAAGAAGAAAGAAGAGAAGTTGAAGAAGAAACAAGAGAAAACATATTTGCGGAAGAAAATCGAGAAGACTTGTTTGACACTGCCGATGAAGACAGCCCAAGTGATGATGATCGTGAACATAAGCCAAAATTATCTAGAAGAGGCAGGCCAAAAATTATAAGGGATGGTAAACCTGGAAGGCCACGTAAGCAATACCATGAGTTGAATAGTATGGTCGAAATGAAAATACCTAAAACTGCAGAAGAGGCAATGTCAGGTAATGAAAGAAAACTTTGGCTGGAAGCGATGAAAGCAGAATACTCGTCTCTTCAGAAAAACAATACCTGGACATTAACAACTTTGCCTGAAGGCCATAAAGCTATTCCCTGCAAATGGGTGTTTGCTTTAAAAAGGGACAGACGAGGTAATGTTGAACGTCATAAGGCACGATTGGTGGCAAAAGGGTGCAGCCAACGGTACGGAATTGATTATATGGAGACCTTTTCACCCGTTATTAGATATTCGACGTTAAGAGTTTTATTGGCATTAGCAGTCGAGTATAAAATGTACCTGCACCAAATCGATGTGAGTACAGCCTACCTGAATGGCGATTTACACGAGGTAATCTACATAAAGCAACCACAATATTTTGAATTAAAGGATAATCCCAACAAAGTTTTGCGGCTTAACAAATCAATTTACGGATTGAAACAGTCAGGAAGGGAGTGGAACACTAAACTAGATACAGTTTTGAGAAAAATTAACTTTATACCAACTGAAGCTGACCCCTGCCTATACAAGAAGACAATTGGTGAATGTTTAGTGTTGATTGCTGTATATGTGGATGACATAATAATTGGCTGTGCAGATAAGAAAATCGTTTTGGAAATAAAGCAACAAATATGCAGCGAATTTGATGTAACAGATAAAGGGCCATTACATCATTTCTTAGGTATAGAAATAGACCGGTGTGGTGAAACAGGACCAATAAGTTTCGGCCATAGACAATACATAATCAATTTACTAAAGAAGTATGGAATGAGTGAATGCAAAACACTTTCAGTACCATTGGATGCAGGATACCAGCCGCATTGTACTGAAAACTGTGACAAGGTTGATCAACAGCTTTATCAATCTATGGTAGGTGAGTTGATGTATCTGGCAATAACAACACGGCCAGATATTCTTCATTCAATTACCAAATTAGCCCAACGCAATTCAGATCCACACCGAGAGCACTTGCAGGCGTTGAAACATGTGCTTAGATATTTAGCTGGTACGGTAGACCACAAAATAAATTTCAAGGCTACCGGAGACCCTTTGATAAGAGGCTACGTAGATGCTGACTGGGCTGGTGATGCCACAGACCGAAAGTCTTATACAGGATTTTTATTCTTTGTTGGTAGTTGTATGGTGTCATGGGAGTCTCGAAAGCAAAAATCAATTGCACTAAGCAGTACGGAGGCGGAGTATATGGCCGCATCAGAGGCTGCGAAGGAAGCGGTGTATTTGCGGCGTTTACTGGGAGAATTGTACTACTCCAATGGCAAACCAGCAGTTTTGTACATCGACAATCAAGGTGCACAAAAGTTAGCTTCTAATCCTGTTTATCACAAAAGAAGCAAGCATGTTGATATACGGTATCACCATATAAGAGAAGTCGTTAAATCTAACGAAATTATTTTGAATTACTGTCCGACTGATAGAATGGTGGCCGATATATTAACGAAAAATTTACCTAGAGTTAAGCACAATAACTGTATGAATTTAATGAATATGAAGCAATTTAATGTAAAGATACATCCACGTTGAGGGGGCGTGTTAAATGGTATGGCAACCTTACAACATGAATGTATCTAATGTAATTTCCTTTCCATTTTTCTATATAAGCTGATGCGTATCAATCTTTATTTCATTCCTTTGTTAGCCTTTGAAGTGTAAGCATCGTTTTGAGTTTCAATAAATAATAATTTTGAAGAACAACAAATGTTATTAAATGATAAAAATATTTTAACATTATCTGCATACATTAAAGTGTTTGAATTACTGATAACAGATGGGAGATCATTTATAAAAAGAGTAAATAGGAGCGGCCCAAGATGACTACCCTGTGGTATGCCTGACAGTACATCAATAAAGTTAGATTGCGTATTCCTGAATTTAACGCACTGCTTTCTGTTTACTAAATACGATTTAATCCAATTTAGTAATAATGAACTAAAACCAAGTTGATTAAGCTTATGAACGAGTAAGTTATGATTTACTTTATCAAATGCCTTACTGAAATCAATATAAATAACGTCCGTTTGTTTGCCTTCAATAAATCCATCATTTGCCAAAGTTGTAAATTCAAGAAGATTTGTGATTGTTGATCGAGACTTCAGACAGAATCCATGCTGGGATGAAGATAAAATAGACGATGCCTGAAATGACAGTGTATCACATAAGAGATTCTCAAATAATTTCGGTATAATGTTGAGTTTAGCAATTCCTCTATAATTTGAAATATCAGCTTTAGATCCTGATTTAAACAGTGGAATTATAAATGATTGTTTCCAAAAGGAGGGAAAATAGACCATTTTAAGCGATTTGTTGAATAAATAAGTTAATGGAGTACTCAATAATTGAAAATGGTGTTTTAAAATACTGCTAGGAACCCCATCAGGACCGGCAACATGCAAAGATTTTAGTAGTTGTTGTATATATGTACTTGGAAACAGTACGTTGATCAATAAAAGATACATCAAAGTTCTTTATTTCGGGAATATAATTTTGATTATTGGCGTTAAATGTAGATGATGAATAGGTAGAAGCAAAAAATTCCGCAAACAAGTTACTTATAACCTTATTATCAGAAGATTCATGACTACCAAGCTACATAACAGAAGGAAAGTCTGCTGCTCGACGTTTCGAATTAACAAATTTATAGAAGGATTTAGGATCAGTCTTGAATTTGTTTTTTACATTATTTAAGTAGATGTTATAAGCCCTTTGGTTGGCAATGGTCTATTCAGATCTTACTAAGCAGTAGTTGGAATAATTTATAACTGATCGATATTTTTTAAAGTTTTTATACAATTTATTTTTCTTGTTTTTTAATCTTGATAGGTATCTTGTATTCCAAGGCGGACTGCTATTTGAAAGTGGTAAAACTTTTGGCACACAAGCTACGATGCAATTGTGATGTAGTTGATAAAATTTCATAATGCACTCGTCCAAATCATTGTCATAACCAGATAATTCATTTATCCAATCGATTTCAGATAGTTGAAGATGCAGTTTATTGTGATTAGTTAAATTGAAACAAAATGTTTTCTGTGTTTGAGTTAAATTATTTGCTTGACGGAAAGTATGATGAAAGAAATTTATTTCAAGCCTTTCCGTTCCTTTAATAAGCATCGAGAAACTTTGTTTCAGTAGAGTTAATTAAATTTGTTTTCCAGTTAAGCCGGTGATTGGTTTACTGTTGCATGTCTATAATGAAAGCAGAAGTATCCGTTATTAACTAGAAACAGTGCACTCTTGGAACATTATTTGGGTGTAAAAATGAATTCTGCTTAGCTAATGCAGTCCTACTTTTTCTTCACAAATAACTCCATCTAACGTATGATATGATATTCCAATGAATTGTGGTTGTCAGGGAGCTTTCTGGATGGATTATTGGAGTGGAAGTGAAACATAAGTTTAAACCTCGAATGTTTCGATTTGTAATCGATCACTTTAAATACTACACCCTCCGCCACTCCTTATCAAAACATTAAATTTTATCAAAAATGGCGTATAATTTCAGTCCACATTTGAAGTACGCTTAAAAGGAAATTTTTTTAATAAAAAAAATTTTCATTTCCCTTCTTTCTTTCCTTTTCGCTAAATATGTAAGTCGTTTAAAAATGCTGTCATAAATATTTTCAAATTGAATGCGTTTTTTTTTAAGATCAAATAAAACGAGAGTTAATGAAATCAATTGATGGGACAGAATATAGATGAGTGATCTATGTTCTCGTGTATGTATGTTGTCTCATCACTTAAATGGAAATAATGTTCATGTATTTACAAGCACTTAACGAGCCTTAAACGGGCATATTAAATATGAATTGATGTGCATGTATGCATACATAAATGCATTCATACGTAGTATGAATATGCATAAATATTCATGTGCATATGAAATATTAAATAAATATTAAACGACTGGCCAGTCCATTAATAAAATCAATACGATTGGAAATGGAACTTTAAAAACAATTTTAATGATAAATAAAAATGATGCTTGAAATAAATGTATGTGTGGAATGGAATGTTTTTTTATGTTTTTTAAATTTGAAAAATTAAGTTTAAACTGTGGAGAGAAAATTTAATTGTCTTCAGCAAAACATTTATTTTTACAATATTTACAAACAAAAAATTTAAAGAAGTTTTCTTATTTGAAATGTTGCTTGAAAATAATGGAAAAACAATCCCAAAAGAAATGATTTTACAAACTAAAACCGAAACTAAAACTATAACTGAGTAGAATATAATGTCTTTAATGTATAAATAATTGCTTTAATATGTTTTGTGTAAGTGTATTAGTTATATGTGTGTATGTATGTATGAATGTATGAGTGAATGTTTGTGCAAACAAGTATTTCATTTCAAGGAAATAAACATAAAATTTACTCATGCATATGTATGTACGTAGTACATAACAGAGTATACATATTAAATTAATGATTCTTTTATAAACTTTTCAAATGTATTTGTATGTGTGTGCGTGCATGTGTGAGTAAGTTTTAGACAGTAAATCACAAAAGAGTTTCGTATTTAGAGCTGTGTATGCCTCTAAATATGCATTAATATTATCAACACTATTATTAACAAATGAAATACATACACACACACAGGCAAACACGTACACATACATTAGCACTCTCTCTCGCATCATTTAAATAAACAATAACAAAGTTTCCTAACAGTTAAGCACGTAGATAGTGAGTGAGTAACAGCATGAAATAGGATATTTTAATTTAGTCGGAGAGAGAGAGAGAGAGAGAGAGTGAAAGAGAGGGAGTTAGAAACAGAGCTTGAGAGTAAAATAGAAATTTAATATCAAGACACAAAATAATTTTAATGATTTCCCCACAGATGCAAAATAAGTCCGGGTTTTTTTTCTGTGTTTTTCGCGTGTTTCTTTCTTCTTCTCTCAACACACTCCAGTTGTGTTTTGAGGTAAATAAAATGGGAATGAATGTAACAGTCTAGCAACAACAATAATAGCAACAATAATAAATAACAACAACAATAACAACTATTAATATTTGTGTGCATAAAATAATTGTTTTTTAAGCTGCCATTCCTTTTGGAGGCGTTGGTAGTGTTGTAATGTATTCATTCACTTATATGTAGAATAACCAAAATAAATATGTAGAATAACTAAAATAACAAAATGTAAACAAACGTAAAGTGACTTCACAAAATATAATCGTAATATGCAGAGTATGCAATATCAAGTGGCTTGTGTTGATTAATATGGGTCACTAGAAATGCAATACAAATGAATACGATATTAATATTATTGTAGGTCACTTAACTATTAACAATTTATAGTTTTAAGGGGAAAGAAAATGAAAACATAGAATAAGTAGGAGAAATAGTTTAAGATTATTATAAGAAAACATATTCTAAGAAATAGTATATAAGCAGTGAAAATTTGTGAAATAAATTAGAAATATTTCTGACTCCAAAATTAGAGTTTGTTTTTATTTCTCATCAACTTCGGCAATTAACTTTGCCATGATATAGACAGTGTGTATGACAGTGTGTTGGTGGTAGTTTTGTTAGTAAAGATGGACATTTTAAATCCCTCCCGCAGTAATTACAGTTAAATACTCTCACTTAGTTACACATTAAAATAAATACACACAAATTAGATATTTAATATCCGTTTAAGAGCACTGTGCTGTGCGTAATTCTTGTGTTTTGCTTTTTTGCTTGTGATTTACTCTGCACAGCGAATACAATCCGCTGCTGAGTGTGTAAATAATTTAAAATGTAACACAAGATTTTAATTGGTTTTTAATTAGAAGAGGCAAATAAGTTAAGAAATGTATTCGAATAAATAAAATTAGAGACCTTTTTAGGGTTTATAATACCACTCGACTCTCAAAACAGTTTGAGCATGACTCGGAAAGTTGTATCTGTAGTTCGTTATTTGTTATTCTATGGTTTAAATTTGGATTTAATATTTCTGGGAAACTATCACAATTGAGGTAATAGCGTAATTAGTAATGTAACTGTAATAACTAGTAAAAGTAGCAGTGGTGTAGCATAATTAGTCTCAATCATTGTGAACTTATGTCACTAAGCCTGATTGGATTCTTTTCCTGCCTGTCAAATTTTGCGTCGTTTACGTGTTACCGTAGTCTAGTAGATAGTAAAGCCACGG
This sequence comes from Sarcophaga caerulescens, assembly GCA_927399465.1. Taxonomy (NCBI): domain Eukaryota; kingdom Metazoa; phylum Arthropoda; class Insecta; order Diptera; family Sarcophagidae; genus Sarcophaga; species Sarcophaga caerulescens. Next base: position 46,051,332 of record OV656868.1, read on the forward strand.
TTCATATCCCTGGTCAAATATCTCGATCGAAACGAAATATGAAATAATATTTCTTCATCGACTTCCTCTCAGCAGATTTCTGGCAAAAACTCTGAGAGTATATAGAATTGCCATGAAAAGTTTCTCAAAAATCTGTCGTTCGGAGTCGACTTTAAACTGTAGGTCCCGCCACTCATGTATAAAATTAACGCACACAACATAAGTGGCGTGAGAAGCTAGGTCGTAATCCACACTGAATTGTTGTAATGACTGACCAATTATGTATGTGTATGTATGTACGTGTTGGCTTAAAACAAATTCTTTTGGAGGAGAAGACAAATATTTTGATCACATACAAAATAATTTGAAATAAAATTTCAATTTCAATTTCCTTTAATAATCGTTTTATGGCCATAGCAATACAATGCTTCATCATTTGTCATCATTTATGATCATCGTACATTGAAATTCCTCTTTTGTGGACCTCTTTTTGGACCACATTGAATGTATTTGTCATTTGTATGGACGCCCCTTGAATGTTTAAATTTATAGACACAAACGCAAATGCAAACGTTTAACAAGAAATGAACAAGTCTTTGGCAGCTTAAAATGGAAATTCTTGAATGAATTTCCATTTTCTTGGTGTTGTAGGAAACTAGTTTTGCTTGCACAACAATTGTGTGTGTTTTGCAATATTTTCTTCCATTTTTTCTTTGATTTTTTTTCTCTCATTGCATGGGTATTCTATTCAAATTCTATTGCAATTTAAAAGAAAAATTTATTTCGCTCATAACTCTCGCAAAAAAGAAAAGAGTAGAGGCTGCTGCATAATGTTACGAGTTTTTTTTTTATTCTCTTCTTGCTTTTGCTATTTCTTTTGCTATCCAATAAATAAATAATGCCTCCTTGATAAGGCCTCTTAAATTGAAAGCGACGGAAAGAGAGAGAGAGCGGTAATTTAGTTTAATTAAATAAAAAAAAACAGTGCTTCTGAGAAAAAGGCTTGTGAAGCAAGAAAATAAAACAGTTTTACAATAATAATAACAACAACCACACCAACAACAACAACAATCGAAAAGAAGAAGTATTACAATAAATATCAACTAATTGCGGATTTTATTCATGTTTAATGTTTCTTCTTCTTGTTCTTGTTCTTCTTCTTAAATAATAGTTTCTGTTTTTCTTTACACCCATTGTTGTGTTGTTTCTTTGTTTTATTTTCTGCTGTTTCCTTGTTGTTGTATAAGTGAATGTGCTCTTCGGTGTTGTGTTTTATTTAAACGAACTCAAAAAGAAATTCTACCAATAGCAACAACAACAACAATTGGCTCGTAAGTACATAAATATTTGCATAATTTGTTCGTTCGTTATTACAAATTAACTGTAAACATAAATAAATGCTCGTTTACCATCTACACATACATACACTTGTGCACTGGCTACAGACTGGTATTCTTATGTTCTTTATGTTGGAATGGAGGTAAACGGAACAGAACATACTCACACATTGAAAATTATGAAGGTGGAGTATTTGTTTGTTTGCCTGTATGTTATGTGATTCTATGGGTGGAATTATGTGAGGTTGTATTGAAAAGTTATTAAAAAAAAAACAAAAAAGTTAAAGAAAACTTGGGTAATTTAAATTGTATAACTGCTATGAGTAATTGGTGTTGTTTTTATGATTCTTTTTTTTTATTGCAAACTGTTTATAAAACAAACTTGTAACCATTCTTTTAAACGATAATGTTTTTGGTGTTTTCAAAGATTTATTATAGACCCTCGTTTACAAATATTAAAACATTTTACCTTGTTTCCATAAAAACAATACAAAAATAAAGCACTGCCAGAGGAGTTATAAAATTCAAAATATTTCTTCTTTTATTCTTGTGGCTACAAATCTACAGAAAATATTGTAGTGGCATGAATGGTAGGTGAGGTAAACAAGATAGAGGCAAAAAGAGGTACAATAAAGCGTAAACAAATGGTCTATAATGTTGGATTAACTCAAATCTCTATTGTTTTCCATTGTATTGTATTTGAAAAAACTTAAAACATGCACCCGAATTATAGCCTCCCTATCTCTCTCTCTGCCTATCCTATTTGTTGTTGTTTAAACTGATTAAACATTCTACACAAACTGGAGAAATATGCTCTGCCCTATAAATAGAATACAAAACTGTTGAGCTACAGTAAGCATTAAGGGTCACTAGATTGACCAGCAACATTACGTTTTGTAATGAAAAATTGCTTTCAGTTACTGGTAGAGTGCTTTATAAAGTCGTTTCTGGTGGCGATCAAAAGTTTGTTTTTCTACTTTCGCTTGCTATTTATAAACTATTTCTCAGAAATATAACGGAATATTTTTTAATATACTACTTACATGCATACATACATATACAAACAGTTGCATATGCTACCAATGTATGTGATAACAATGTATGCTTGTGTGCTTAACATTGTAAAAGCAAAGGGCACAAAAGAGAGAGAGAGAGAGAGAGAGTTGGAAAGAAACTCTTACGAACAGACGTCGGCACCAATGTCCCCACAGGCTTTATATGTTCATATGTTCTCTTTGTGCCGACGACTGCTTATGAAACATTTTTGCTCAACAAAATATTATCGAATGAAAGGCAGCATAAAGAGAGAGAAAAGGAATTTCAAAAAAAAAAAAAAAAACAACAGAAAAGAAAACATTCTATGTAGAGAGTTTCAGAATTGTCATGAAATTTAATAACGTAAATATTTGGACACCGGAAAACAAAAAAGAGAAAAAATGACAGAGAAAATCACTGTTCATATCACTCAGAATGCCATGAAAATACTGGCAGCAAAGAAACTATTTTTTTGTCCTCATTTTTGTTAAATCATAATTAAACAATTTATAGGTCAACGTAAAAGCAAAACCGGAGAGAAAAATAAATCAGTTTTTTGTTTAAATAAAAATTAATTATTGACATCATGAAATATGTTTTTAAATATTTTAATAAAGTTTCCTTTCCTTGTTTAAGGCAGTTAAGGTAATTAAAATTAAAACAATCGTGAACAGCATATGTATTGCTATTCATACGATCCCCTTAAATGGATTTGGTTTCGTTTTAGAAATATTGAAATGCAGTGCTCTATACAAGTTTGTTGTTCGTTTTGAAATTCTAATGCCGTCCAACATTATTTGCTTTTAAAAGAAGCCCTACACTAAGGGGATATCTCCTACTCATGTGGTTTATTGTGCTAGAATATCGAAAAGTCAAGTTATATGAAGAGGGAACCAGCATTTCTATATTCCCAACTATTCACATGGTCTACTCTGGACTGGAAAGTCTTCATGGATGATTCTAAACTTCAGAATAAGTTATGCTGTGGAAGTTTCTCTGAAAGTTTTAATCTTAGGATATCTCTTCGCCTCCCTGGCTACTGTTGGTACTGAGGTAATGACCATAAATCATGCTTTAGAACTGGTCCCAAGTAAGAGATCTCCAACTACTAGCATTTCAATACTCTCTGGGAGTCAGGCGGCAATCAAATCTCTTTTGGATGCAATTTTTGTCACAATTTCTTTAATCGATTCTCATGGTTTTTTTTGTTTCTATCTATTATGGATTCCTTATCATTGGGTTACGCCGAATTAGAGGAGTAGCTGACTAGATTCATGTGCTAGTAGTTTAGTAGGGAGTGTTCTAGCTTGTTAGTATAATGAAACAAATATTTCTTCGTCGAATTACAGTCAGCAGATTTCTGTCACAAAATCTGGGAGTAAAATAAAATTGCCAGGAAAACTTTCTCATAACTATGCTGTTCAGAGTTGACTTTACGCTGTAGGGATCGCTACTCATGGATAAATTTAACACCCTCAAAGTGGGTGATGTATGAAGCTAGGTTGTAATCCTGACTAAATGGTTGTATGCATCAATTAAGTAAGCCTCCTGTCGTACACTCTATTAATTCCATCTCGACTATCCTCCCATGAGTTTTGATTTATAAAACAGGATATAAAGCATAGAAAACTGTTTAAAAGAGAGTTTTTGGATAATTAGATCACAGGGCATTTAACAGACATACTTCAAAAATACAAGGCTCTTCCTTTTTATACAAAATATTCAACAACTTGCACCCACTGTACGTACGTATGTTTAATGATTTATTCAACAAAACATTTTCATAGAAAAACAACACGATTTTCCATATTCATAATTAAAGCAATATAATCTTTTAATGGTAAAAGAGAACAAGAGATTTAAAGAGAAAAATATAAAATTGTTATTTATTTTGTGTTGTTTATTTAAATCCTGTTAATCTCTTACAAAATTTTGCAAAAAAAAAAAAAAATGAAAAAAAATTTTCTGTTTAAATTCACAGAAGCTTTTTTGCAGTAAAACCATGTTTGATTTAATTTTTGTGTGTATGATGGGAGAGGAGGTCGAATTTGGCAAAAGTAGTGAGAAAAAAGAAGAGGAAAACCAAGCAACGAACAGTTAAAATATTAAAATTCTACACTCCCTCAACTAAAAAGTTGCAATTGTTGCAAAAATAAGTACGAGAAAGGGGAGGCAAACAAAATGAACTGTTGGCACACACACACACACTGTAGCAATAATAACAACAATTAGACTAGCTTAGTACTGTTGAGCTGAGAAAAACTACATAGTCATCAGGCACACACAACACACATACACTTATGCACACTTTGAAGTATTGTAAAGAGAAGTATTGAGAGAGACAGAAAGAAAGAATAGAGGGAGTAAAAGCCTGAGCAACTGATAAAGCCACAAAACATTTTGGCATTTTATGGTGTGGCATTAAAACTCCCGCGGGTTTACAAAATATTATAAAAAAAAAAAACAACAACAACTACCACAAAAAAACTACTACAGAAATATGAAAATAAAAAGCTGAAATTGCAACACATACACACTCAAAAAACACTGTGTAACGGAAAACACAACCAGCTGAGCGAGAGAGATACAATCATAGCCAAATAAAATTTCCCAAAAAGACAAAGTAAAAGGCGGCGAAATCAAGTACACAACACAACAACAACAACTACAACAAGAACAAAACGAACGAACGAACGAATTGCATACATAAAGCCGGAAATAACAAAAATACTTTTTCACACAGACACCCACAACCACACACACATACTTCGTTATGGCTATGGCAGCAATAACGTCAAATAGAGTTGTTATCACATCTTTTTCCTTTTTTCTCTTTCTCTCTATTTGCTCTCTTTTTTTTTATTTCAATATTATATTACCGTTGTAGGATGTCTGTTTATGTCGTGTATGTGTGTAAGATTGTTAGTGCGTGTATGCAAGTGAGTAAATGTACTTGCTTTAGGATACTTGCAATACTGCATACACAACAGCAACAAAAATAAATTTTTATAAAAAATGTTTTGAGGGTGTTCAAGTGTTAAAATGTTCATGATATTCCGTATAAATTATCTCGTTTTTATACTGTATTGAATGAGTCCAACGAGCTGTTATAGAGCAGCTTATCATCAGGCTAAAGAGTAGAAGAAAAAACGAATAAAAAAGAAGTAAAGAAGAAGTGCCCACCATACATTCACAAAAAAAAAAAAGTATTCGAAATATACTCAGGTTTTTATTATAAAAGATGAAGCAATGAATGATTGAAATGCATGCCAAAAGTGCATTTAAAACATTAAAAAATTGCTTATGTTTGGTTTTAACATATAATCTAAGGAAATAAATCCTTCTTTTTATCGTTTTACTCATTTAGTGGCCTATTATAGCAAAGCTTGCCGGCTGCAGTTGTCATCTAAAGTGTCACTTATTTAGTGAAAGGCTTGTTATTTATAAATAGGAATCATTTAGCATCCGAAAGGCACATAAAAACAGTTAAAATTCAGAAGAAAAGTGATTTAAAACGTGGCCATTTATCGAGCATTACAAGGTATTTGTGGTCATCATAATCCATCCAATTTTGCAAGGAATTGATAAAATTATAAAGAATTTAAAGAGAATGGAAGCGTTACGAAACGAAAGAGAAGTCTTCTGGTAAAAATTCTGAGAGTAAAATAAATTTCTCGAAAATGTCATTCACAGTCGACTTTATCCACGCAACAAGGGTGGTGTGAGAAACTAGGTTGTAATCGTGACTAAAGCGTTATTATGATCAATTAAGTAAGTAAGTAAGAAAGCTTTACAAGTGTGGTCAAGCCTGTGCATCATTATAATGTATGCACTCTTGAAAATATCGCTTCTGTTGTGGAGAGTGTGATGGATAAACAGAATTTATTAATTTCATGACATTTTCAGCAATTGGGCGTACATATTTTACGGTTGAGTATTGAGTATTTTACAATTGGATTTGCACTTTCCTCTATATAAAGTCCTAATCATATAACAATTAAATCCGATTTTTCATTCAAAACGTTGACGACCTCTGTATAGATTGCTAGAGCAATAGGCTTTTAAGGCTGAATTTTTGAACAAGAGTATCTTGAGGAAAAATTCTCGCATATGCGTCCTGAAAAATGCACGAGGATGAACGTGCATCCCTCAGCCAGTTCAACTTCATGACAAACCTGAGGAGAGCATGAATGTTGGCGTCTGACAGAAAATTCTAAATGTTGTACAATTCTCTAACCAGAGTAATCATCCTTTTCCAGAGGAGGGGCTCTTTACCCTCCAACTTTTTCTCATTCCTAGATACCCAGATAGATCAGCTGAAATCTGTTTTACATCGCTTTCAGTTTCCTAACTTCATGTTGCCTTGTAAGTAATCTTGTCAAAAGCTTCACGCCGGTCTAATTAAATCCTAGTAGCAGTCTGCATCTGCATCTGTTTTAAATTTAAAATTTTTTTTAAATATATTTCAATTTTAGTTCATGTTTGTTTTATTTTAAATTTTCTTTATGCGGTAAATAGCGTTAATGCTGAATTGCATTTAAATTTTTCTGTTTTTTCTTTTTTTTTTCATTACATCTCATTTTTATTGTATTTGTATGTCTTGAGTTCTCATTCAAATTGATGTCAGCCAACCGCTCTTTGTCTATTGCTCTTCTCGCAATTCGTTACTTTTGAAATGTAAAATTTTGAAAATAAAATTCTTGTTTTCGTCTAAGCAAGTGCTTGTTTTTCTATTCTTCGAGGGTGTGAGCAAATGTCACTGTGCCATAGAAAAAATTCTAAATGCGTGTGCATGTTGTCCGGGTTTAGCTATACATATGTATAGCACATGAGCGTTTAAATATGTGTGTTTAAAAGAATAACGGAAGTTAAATAGACAAGAAAAATAACCAAAAAAAAAAATAGAAAAAAAATGGATTGAATACAGGATTCAAACAAAACAAGAGAAATTGTTACAACAAACAAACACAACAACAACAATTTTAATATGTTAGTGGTTATAGCAGAGGCGATGATAATGGCTGTACAAGCACACACTCCCATACACTCATGCAAAGCAGATTTAGTACAAATTGTATAAAATATAGAGAATCTCTCTCCGTCTCTCTCTTCCACATTGTCTTCCACATCTCTATAGATTGTGATTATTTTTGTGATTTTTTTTGTTGGTTGTACTTACATGCCATTGTCTCACTAAATGCATTTCGTTTTGTTTTGTTATTGCTGTTGCTATTGTTGTTGTTGTCGCTGTAGTTTGCTTTCTCTTATGGAAAAAGGAAAACAATTTTTACAAATACTGCTGCTGATGCCATTGTTAAGAAGGCATTGCAGCAAAACGTCAACAATAACAACATCAAACATATGGTGAAAATGGAAAAGATATGCAGGCACACACACACACACAAATAACAACAATAGCACCTTAAATAATGGTGTCTTTGTTGTTTGTTTGTGGGTGTTTGAGTGTGTGGTACGAGTATGGAGTGTGTCTTGGATTTCTTGAGGTAAAAATAAATTGTGAATATTTTTCTGGCATTTTTTTTTATTTTTTTAATCTTCCATTGCGATTTTATTTATTCCTTTACGTCCTCTCTCATTGTACATACGCTTGACGAAAACAATACATATTTAAAGTTAAACAGTAGCGAGCAAAATAAATTGATCGTTTGATTTGTGTTGTTCTAGGTGAACAATTCCAAAATTATTCTTTACTTCTGTTCACCCTAAAATTACTTGAAATATGATTGTTTTTCTCTATGCCCATGTTATATGCTTGTTTACCCTGAGTCCGATGCCTAGTGTTGTAGCTGCCAACTACATGCAGATACTTTGGCTTGAAGGTTTTTAGTTCTAGTCTTACCGAGCTACGGCCTGGCTTTCTAGCAATAGAGCAAGTTGTTAAATCCTTCTACGCTTTATTGATCTTTAAAAAGATTTCGTGTTATACAAGCAGGTTCATCGACTTCTACATTTCCATTGTCATTACATTACGAGCTATTCACGCTGCTCTCGGCTAACGTTAGAGTATGAATACTTGTTTCTTTGTCGACAAATATTACGATATTCTCACCTGCAGTTATCTCTGATGTTTTCTCTGCAGCATTGTTGATTGCATAGACCATCGCCTAAAAAATACTGGCATAATTTAAAAGCTTGTATGGCTCTGATGTCGCCGTAGTCTAATAGGTAGTGTGTTGGCTTTTTAGACGTAAGGCCACAGGTCAAACCCCAGGTCCGATGTCAAAACGAAAATATGAAAAAATATTTCTTCGGCGACTTCTTCTCAGCAGATTTCTGGCAAATTCTGAGAGTAAATTTAAATTGCTATTAAAAGTTGCTCAAAAATCTTTCATTCGGAGTCGACTTTATACTGTAGGTCCCGCCACTCATATATAAAATTAACACACACTTGAGTGGTGTGAGAAGCTAGGCCGTAATACTGACTGAAGGGTTGTAATGGCCAATTATGTAGGTATGTATGTATGTATTTCTCTGCAAACATGATTCATGATTCATGTCGCTTATTCTGGAATCATCTGGGCAAAAGCAAAATTTATTATTATTGAGTCCTCCAGCATCTTCTCACCAATGGAATGAAAATAGATTTAATGTTCAATGTTGTTGTTTTATGAGAATTTAAGCAAATTGCTGCTTGGTCGCCTATTCTTAAGCATTAAGCACTAAAGGATGAAGTAAAAAGAGTCTAAAGCAAGTCCTTTCGGTTCCTTTTATATTTTCAATACTTTTTTGTTTGCTTTTCAGACTACAACGCATCCATATATTGAAAGAGGTTGGTGTGGCTAAGTCCGTGTATACCAATGAAATGAAATCCAATCGTTGTTTCCACTGTTTGTCCAAGAACCAGTTTTATGAGAACGGGGATGAGGTGGCTTTTCTCATCTCTTCCTCCATGTTTCGACTGCTTCAATAATAGCTAAAAGAGAATACTGATACCAAAAATATTTCCAGTAAAAATTGATAGCGAACATCTCTTATTGAATATTTTGTTTGCCACTGTGATCAATATGATCATAAAATTTACGCTCTTAAGAGTGAAAACTGTAAGAAATTCTTATTGAATTTAATAAAATTTTATTTCGTTTTTTTATTATATTTTCTAAAATTTATTTAATGCCTCAAGTGAGAAAAATAATTCGGGGAATAATAAATGTTTTGCTCATGAAAACTATAAGAGAATTGTTTAAAATGCAATAAGAACATGAATTTAAGACATTTGAATGCATTTCATATTGAAAATTTAAATTAAAATTGCTAGGAAACTCCATTATTACTCAAAAACTAATACGTGGGCCTGATCGCATTAAATTATTGCCTGAAAAGTTGTTCAAAAGTCGCAAAAATTTAAGACCTTCTTGGAGTTGCCTTAACAAAGCCAGCCTATCTTCAATAATGTGTGTGTAAGTGCTTATGTTGCTGTTAGTATTGTCGATATTACAAAATATAGCCGACAAATTCTTATTTGCTTATAAAGAAAGAAAAAAGGAAAGAAAAGAAAAGAAAAAACATCGAACGGAATTGAACAGTAACTATTGAATTTTTGTTTTTGGGGAATTAAGAGAGAGAGATAGAGAGAAACAGAGTGAAAGAAAATAAAAGGAAACTTTTGCTATCTTTTAATGCAAACTTTTCAATAATCAAACACTAATACAGTGGCACAAACCTCATCAATTTATTAAGCCATCTTGTAAGTTTATTCTCATTTTTATAATCTTGATTATGCACTGCCACTGTCATGATATTTTTTTTTTCGGCATTCATTTATTCTATTTAATCTTGGTTCTTTTTATGAGCTCATGATCTAAGGAGATTAATAAAAAAAAATATATTTTTTGCTTTTCTTTCTATAACAATCCAACCACTTTTCTTCACCCACTGTCTGTTCAGAGCTGCTGCTGCTGCTTTATTTTATTGCGCTCCTTAAAAATGTTCCTTTATGTATGCTATGCTGCACATAAACCTCGTGGCAAAGACATCACGTGTATTTAAACATGTGTCCGTATGGCTGTGTATGTGTTTCCTTTTTCACATACACATCGACACACTGCCAGCCCCTGGGTTACAAAAAATTTCTGTAAGTTATTCGCTGTTGTTGTTGGCGTTGTAAATGTTGTTTTTTGGGCTCTTGTGAATTTTATTCTGCTTTCTGTTTTTTTTTTTATAGTTTCTTAAAGGATATAAGTTTTCAATAAGTTTCCATTTTTTCCTTTTGTTCTTATGCATGTCCTTACAGACGCCCTCTCTCTCTCTTTCGTATGTGTGTGTTTAAAAGTGTGAGTATTTTTTACTTGCAGCAAAGAACTTTAAACAAATGAAAAATAATAACTTCCCCTCACTTCCCAAGTAAAAAGAAAAAGGAAAGAAAAAATGCAATTTGTTCTGATGTCACAAAAATACTTGGAATTTAAACAAAATTAATGGAAAAAAGAAGTCTAAACGAACATGTAAACGTGGTAATAGAAAAGGAGTTTTAAAGAATTTTATTTCTTTTTTTTTTTTTTTTGTTAGTTAAAGTTGCCGATCACTACTGAGTTTTACCTAAACTATTGAATATAAAATTTTTAAGACCATGAATTTAAGGCATTTGAATGCATTTCATATCGAAAATTTAAATTAAAATTTCTTGGAAACTTCATTATTACAGTACACAAAAACTAATGCCTGTATGCCTCTTCACATTAAATTATTGCCTGAAAAGTTGTTCAAAAGTCGCAAAAATTTAAGACTTAACAAAGCCTATCTTCAATAATGTGGGTGTGAAAAAGAAATTGTAATTGCTGTTACTACCAAGAAGGTGTAATCAAGATGAAATTTTTTCGCATATCCGTAGCCTAACATTTCTAACTGAACTCTTCAATAGATTCTCTCTGTTTGTCGATTATATGACCGCAGGTCTTTAGAAGGGTTCCCAGAGAATTCTTTAGAGAATTCGATGCTTTGTCCTATATGAGAGGAATATCTTACTGTTCTATCTGATATCCCGTTAAGATATTTGCGACAGCAAAGATCCTTCAACAGAGAGTATCCTTTAACGACTTTTAAATCTGTAACAGCAGAGACAGTCTAACGTCAGCTCAGTACAGATATGAGGAGCCTTTCCATTGAAATTAGTTACTCTCGGAACTTCTATGAAAAGACTGCTACTAAGAGAGCATGTTAGTGGTATGGGTTGAACTTAGATCCAGATCCATGGTGACCTTAAATCCAGACCTTTATAAAATCGACAGGAATTATAGACAATCTGTAAAGGAGGCACAATGTTGTTACAAAAGAACCTATAGAAGCACACAAGTAAGATCGGCCCTCTTCCAGCTGCTGGCCAGTAGCTTCAAGTCGCTGATACGATGTTTAGAATGATTATGACCTCCCCCTGGAAAGAAAGCATAACTTTACTTTTAACAAGTCATCGGGTAGATTGTTGGTCTATTCGTCCTATAGCTAGATGTGATTATTGACCGTAATTTCCTTATATTGCACTGAACAAAAACTAGTGTAGTCAACATAAAACGTTGGTAGCCGTGTTCCCATTTTCTCATGCATACAGTGTGACATTAAAGGAATATAATTCCATGAACAGAGGAATTTTAGCAATGAAAAGTTAGTGTGATGTGATGAAATGATGTGATGAAAGTACATAAAGCTTTAACAAAATGTACAACGAAAATTGGAAAAGTGTTCTATAACTGAAGGGGAAAAGCGTGAAAACATTATAAATCGTGCTTCGATTTACGTCTGAAAAAAATTTTTTTTTTTTTTTTTGTATTTTCACAACTGTGGTGTGTGATGGCCATCAGCAATTTCTGAATTTAAATCGTTTAAACCGTTTTTATAAATTCTTTTTGCTCCATAATATATTAATAATTTCGTATTTTTATTAAAAAAAAAAAAAAAAAACGATACGTATTGAATACTTTTGTGGCAAATTGCTTAAATAAATTCAACATATTTAAAGCAAAAACTACTAACGTATAGTATATTGCATTAAAAACGTATTTTTAATGCAGAAGAGGGGGAGAGAGAGAGACGGAGGAAAACAAAATGTCAGAATAAAAAACTTTTAAATCCTGTCAAAATAATTTTATTTTTTTGTCCCCAATTTTTTTTTCCTGATTCCATAAATACTTGGAACACTCAACAGCCAATAGCCAAACTGGTACAGGATTAAAATTGTCATTAAGCGTATGAGTATATAGGCATTAATGCATAAACACACACTTGCACATTCACACGTACATAGACAGCATTTAAAATCAATTCAAATAAATTGCTGTGTACCCTCCCCCCTCTGCTTCTCTTCTTCTAAATGTATGCTGCGATCACGTACGTGTACGTTTTATGAAAATATTTATTTTCCTGTGTGAGTTTTTTCTTCTTTATTTTTGTTGTTTTTGCACATAATTTAAGTTCAGAAGTTTTAAGTTTTTTTTGTTTTATTTTTTTTTTTTCGGAAACATCAAATGAAAATCATTGAAGTTTTGTGTGTGTGTGTATATATGTATATTAGTGGAGAGAGAGAGAGAGTGGGGGGACTGACTCAATGAAGTAGAAATTTTATTTTGTTGGTCATTTAGTAGGAGAGTGTGACCAAAAAGTTTATTTTTAGTTCGATTGGCATGCCACGAGAGAGGGGCTCGGGTTTCTTTATGAGTATAGAAATGACACCATGTTTGTGGAATAAATAATGTACAATTCAATGAATCTTTATAAGTGTAAGTATGTATATGCGTATAATGCATATCATTTCCATGGACAGTATGTTGTATTCCAGCATAAAGTGCTTCAATTAAAGTGTGATGCTTTTATGTAAAATCAGGTTTTGTAAAAGAAAACATTTCTAGTTTGCCTTTTCAAACAAATACCCCTTGCTGTAGCATATTACTTCTTCCTTTCCAGCAAACTTTTACTGGTACAAACTTCGGCTCGTGTATTGAATACTCAAATGTTGCATTATCTTCTCAAGTTTTGCTTGCCTTAGTCCATATAGAGTCTGGCATTTGTCCCTAGTGTGTTTGCCTTTGCTCTGCGTTTTAAAATATCGAAATTGTATAAACGCTTTAGGCTCGTTTTTGGTTCATTTGGTAATCACATTCCGAACAAATTTTGTCTTAAAAACTTAAATCTCCAAACATATTGTTACGTTTTTACCTTTTAAAAATTTTTAAAATATGAGATCGTAGATTGTAAACAAAATAAAAATAAATTTGTGTTTAATTTTAATTAGGATTCTTTATTATTCCCACAATTCTGTGTGCCACTGTTCACAACTTGATGTAAACAACAACAATTGCTTTGTTTGTTATTCCTCTTTGCACTCTTTTGCATAAACAATAACAATTACTAGACAATTATTCGACAGATCTTTGTAACGAAGATCTTCAAACCACGATTACTCTCTTCACACAAGATTGGCTGAACTTTTACTAAATCCGTTGCCTGCTTTGCCTTGCCTTTTATATGGCAAAGTAAACAGTCTGATGAATGAATTGAAGCCGAACGTTCATGACTTTGCCTTCTCGAAATTTCTATAAATGTAAACATCGTTCAAAGTCGCCGTAGTCTAGTAGGTAATGTGTTGGCTTATAAGACGCGAAGCCAGGGTTCAAATCCCCGGTCAGACATCAAAAACGAAATATGAAAAAATATTTCTTCGACGACTTCCTCTCAGCAGATTTCCGGCAAAAACTCTGAGAGTAAATAAAATTGCCATGAAAAGTTTCTCAAAAATCTGTCGTTCGGAGTCGACTTTAAACTGTAGGTCCCGCCACTCATGTATAAAATTAACACACACAACATGAGTGGTGTTGAGAAGCTAGGCTGTAATCCTGACTGAATGGTTGTAATGGCCAATTATGTATGTATGTATGTAAACATCGTTCTTTACATTTATTATTGTAGTGTTGTTAGTGTATTTTTTGTTTACTTATTTACCATTTTTTTATGCTGGTGTTTGTTGTTATATTAAGCAGTACGACAATTTGTAAACAGATTTGTTTACTGCGTTGTTTTATTTTTGTAGCTTTTGATTATAATTTTAATGTTAAGCGATGTAAAAGCAAAACACCAGTATCTTTGTCTGCTTTTAGTTCCCTGGGTATTTTTAAAAATACGTTTCCATTTAAAAACTAAAAAATTATTTCGTTTTAATTACCACTTCTATGTATAAGGATTTCAGCCAGGGTATTTAACTAAAAAAAAAAATAATTCATAAATTATTTCTAAGGGAATAGGAAGAGAAACCACATTTCTTTTTCATATTCCTGGTTTTGGTTGCAAGTAATTTTTGTTATTCTTTCCTTTGTTTTTTTTTAGGCCAGCATTACTCGAAATAGTTGCTCATTTATAATTTTAGTTGTGGTTTGAATTTATTTTCTATTTCAAGAATGTCGGTTAAATTTGAATTTTTTTCTTTTACTTTTTTCCAGCAGCTTATATTGCAAAAAAATTAAAAATAAGAAAATATTTTTGTTTGCAAACAATTTCTGAAAATATCTGTGAAGTTATTGTGGCAGCAAGCCTTAAATTTTTTGCTTTTTTTGTTTGTTTTCCATTTTATAAGGAAACAATTTATCATTGTCAGTTGATTTCTTTTCGTTTTCTCTTTTTTTTTTTGTATTATTTGTGGTTGTGGCAAGGTTTTAATGTCTTTAATAATTCCCTTTTTTGAACGAATTAAGCTTAAAAGGTTTCTATCTTTCAATATTTGCTCGGTTTGCTCAATTCCATTATGCCAGACAGAGCAACAACAATGGTTTTAATATTTCATATCAAATTTCCTCCACCATTCCCAGGCATCAACAACATTAAATTGAGATTAAGAAAGGCCAACAAGAACAAAATATATGGCACCGGGAAGTAAAAGAGAAAAATAGAAAGTAAAACAATCAAAGATTTTAGATATAAAGGGCAAGATATATGATTAAAGATCATAACATTGCTTAGACTTTAGCAAAAGCATGAAAGCTTATGATTTCGTTGAAACTTTTGTTTCATTTTAATGGCTGCACCTTGCCAATTTATACGAAATGCAACATCACTTAGCATGTGATCCTTTTGTGGCACATTTCGAGCAGTATTTCGACATTAACTTCACGAATATCATGATCTTGGCAGCCAATTGTCGGCACCAAAACATACAATTACTCTTTATGCTATAAAGCCAGAATTGTGTCGCTTGGAGCAAGGTCTTGTTAAACACATGTCCACCAATTGAGTAAAAATCTTTATTTCGAAAAATCGACATTGAAAGCCTGTTGCTCTGGTACCCAATCGCGTTGCAAATGTTTAGCCAGCTTTAATTGTTGCTGGAATTGGACTTTATATAGTTGGAAGTGCAAACCCAAATGCAAACTACGTCATAATGATCGATTAGGTAGCCTATTTGCTAAGAATGTCGCGGAATCAAGAAATACGAAATATTCCAGATATTTTCTCTCAGAGAAGGGATTTTTTTTTTTTTGGCGGTGGGGACATTGCAATGACACATAGGTCTGAGCTTATTTGTAACCCTTCTAGTCTCTTTAAATTTCTTAATAGTCTAGCACAGGTTGATTATAACGGCCTTAATCACAATATTTCTTGGGCTACTAACTCTCACCAGTCCTCTGACAAAAAAACTCTGAGTGTAAAATAAAAAATTGAAAAGTTTTTCAAAAATTTGTTGTTCAAAGTCGCTTTTAAACTGTGGGGCTAGCCATTCATGGATAAAATTAACACACACACATCATGGGTGGTGTGAGGAAGCAACCTCGTAATCCTGACAGAATCCTGACTGAACTGAATCCTGAATTAAGTAAGTAGAGCCGAATATGTTTTCACAACTTTACAGTTTCTATACTCGAATTTCAATTTCACGTAAATATGTTTCTGTTTTTATTATTCATGAAGGTTTCAATCACAAAATCTGTTGAGCATTAAAACAAGGCCTTAAAAAATTAATTTTTTCTTTCAAAATTATTTTAAAAACTATGAAATTATTCAGCAATAAGTCATATACGGTAATTAATTAAAAAAAATTTCTCAATTTTTTTTTTGGTGTGAAATTATAATAAAAAAGACTCTTGAAAAAACGAAATATTCATAAAATATTTGATTAACCAGAAACAAAATAAAATAAAAAACTAAAATCTAAATGAACTCATGGTGCATTCATATATGAAACGTTAAAAATCAAAAGCACTTGGATTAAAAATAAAATTCAATTCAATTTCAATACATAATGAATGACACGTTCGTTGTGTGTCAGATTTTTTTTTAAATAAAAAAACAGAAAAATTATAACAACAAATTTCAACGAAAGCTGTCAAATATGCTACTAAAAAAGCAAAAACTAAATATTATTATCGAGTGTCCTTTTATTTACCAATTCTACAACGAAAAAAGTTTACTTGTATTGTGGAAATAAAATAAAATGCAAAGGAGAGGAGTGGAAAAGAAAAAATATAGAAATTCTAGAGAAAAATTGTTACTGTCATCACAGCAAAATGCATTCAACCAAACCGTCATGCTATCAAAAATCACTCATGTGTATTGAAAATCAATTTGACCCCTGCCGGCAACTCAACTAACTTTTAATGCATTATAAGTTAACTTTTTCTCAGCTAGTTGTGGTTGACTCTTAGATTATTTTTAATGGGGCCAACTGACTATTTTAACATGGTGGTGTCATTGGCAGTAGTCAATTGTCCGACTCTGCATAACTTTTCAACTAACTTAAAGTCAGGTATATAATAGTTAGTTTAAAGTTAGCTAATTTTTAACTAACTTAAAGTTGGTTATTCAAAGGTATCTTAATGTTGTCTAATTTTTTTGTAACTTAAAGTTAGTTGTTTAAATATTAACTTGAAGTTGACTTATTTTTAACTAACTAGAAAGCTAGAAATGCAGATATATTCCAATGAGAAATACGGAAACATTGTTAATGTTAACAATTTTTGCCAAAATCGGCCACAACTGAGTTCTTGAGCTTTTAAATAATGGTAATCCATCTATATTTAAATCAATTATAAATATTTGTTTTCTTATCCCAAAGTGGCAATACACGCCCGGAAAAACTTTTGTTATTTCTAATTTGGCACGTTTGTGTTTAATAAATGAATTAGCACTTAAAAGCACATCCAAATTTTCTTCGATCAATATTTTCAATAGTTCTTCGAAACACTCGCGAGATGGCCTATTTTTAAAATACAATCTCCAATTTCTAATGCTTTCAACACTTTCTCCATCTATAAAAGTATGTTTGGAGAAGAATGAGTGTTTCAATGGATTTGAACTATTATTTTTTAATTTATTTAAATTATCTGAATTATTAGTTTTTAATTTGTTTAAAAATTTATTTATTTTCTTTTTTAAAAAGTCTTTTAAATTTTTTTTACTCATTTTAAACAATAAAAATTATATAATTTTTAAAGCTACAATAGCACTTAAAAGCACGCACTGGACTGATTTTAATTTCACAATGTAAAAGAATTCAAATAGTAAAAAATAGGGAATAAAAAAATAACGGTTTCATTTTGAATAAATTCCGCATAACATTTCAATTAGCTATTAGTTAATCTAAAAATAGTTCAGAAAAAGGTGCAATTGAAAAAACAATACTATCAGAAATAGCATAAACGTTTTAAATTATGGGGAAATTCTGCATAACATTGTAGTTAGTTTATAATTAGTCTAAAAACAAAATCATCAAAAGTCTGATCTGGTAAAAGAGAGAACAGAGTGAAAACAAATCTCACAAACAAGAAGCTCTCAATAATAAATAAACGTTTCGTATTTGGGTGAGTTCTGCATAACATTGCAGTTAGCTTATAGTTAGTCTAAAAGAGTTATCTAAAAGTGTGTTATTTTCGTAGTCGAATACCAAATTCTAAGGAAGTGCTGCATTAAATTGTAGTTACATTATAGTCAATCTACAAATGTTAACTTAAAGTGGACTACGAAGACTACAAAATTGCTGGCAGGTCACGGCTGCTACTCTCTTTCTACTCTAGCTCTTTCTCTCTCTCGCTCTCTCTCTCTCTCTCTCTCTCGCTCTCTCTCTGTCCTAGTAAAAAAATAATGCATTTAACCAGCATTTGCAATTGCTAAAGAAAAAAAAAAAAAAACAACAAATAACGCTGGTGTATGTGTATAAAATTTGTTTATAAATGTATACATAGGTAGGTAGACAGTTAGATCTGCTCAATATTAGTTATAGAACAAAAACAACAACAAGAGAACAAAAATATATTTTACAGTCTCACAATTGTTAAGATATATAGCAGAAGAGTTCTCTACTTACCTCACCAACTACGAACACTAAACTAATACACCTACATAAACAGTTTAAAAATAGTACCGTTAGTTTTAAAATGGCAGAAGATATAATGCAAAGAGAGTAAGGGGAAAGAGTGTTAACAGAATGTGAGAGAAAAACTTAAAATAAATTGAAATAAAATTAACGAGAATGAGTATAAAAAACGTTTTTTTTTTCAAATATCATATGGAATGTTAAAGTTAAGCACTATAGTGCTTATACCTTCATATTGTATTTTGTTAACTAATAAATGAAGATAGTATGGTAGTATCGTACATATGTATGTATATCTACATATGTACCTATGGAAACATTACATTCAAATAAATAAAACAATTGGGGTCTTTTCATACTAAAGGGAATTTGTAAAGCGAAAGGTATGGTTATGTTCGAATGCGGCATACCCGAAGTAAATTTAATTAATTTGTCATTTCGAGTCTTTAGTCAGAATTACAATCTAGCTTCTCACATCATTCATTATTGAGTGTGTTCATTTTAACCATGACTGGCTCCGCAGTTTAAAAACGACTCTGAACAACAGATTTTGGAAAAACTTTACATGCCAATTTTATTTTATTCTCAGAGTTTTCCCCAGATGAAGTCGCCCACTAAAATCACTTCGATATTTGATGGAGAAATCCTTCCCAGAAGAAGGCCTTTCAGAGCTCTTTGATCAAATGTCAGATTCGTTACAGTTCAGTTACCTATGCATTATTATTATCTATCTGGAACTTTCACTTGACTAATTGTTGCTGTAGCTCCAGTTGCTTTAGGGCTCTATGCTCTGTTTAGATTACATCCAGTCTGCGTAAAACTCGTCTAACTCGTCAACAGTCGGCAATGGTTGGTTTTACATGGAGATCACTGAACAGAAAGACAGAAAATTTTTAAAATAATGTTGCAAGGCCCAAAAGCTGTTCACAACTAATATGAAACCAAACCAATGTCCATTACTAGCCTTACTTTATCACATTTGACAAGTTATTTATATTGTTACGTTTTTACCTTTTTAAAAACGTTTAAAATATGAGTTCGTTGATTGCAAACAAAATAAAAATAAATTTGTGGTTAGTTTTAAATCAATTATTTATTGTCCGCACTATTTTATGTGCCACTGTTCAAACTTGATGATACAACAACAATTTATTTGTTAGCAATACTTCTTTACACTTCTGTTCTCGTAAGCACTAACAACTGTTCGGTAGATATTTACAACGGCAATCTTCAAACCACTACTGTTTTTCTTCACACGCAACGCGACTTTACACAAGGCTGACTGAATTCTTACTATTCTTCGTCGTCTGCTTTGTCTTGCCTTTCTATAGTCATACACTAACAGTCTGACGAACGTTCTTGAAGTAGAATGTTCGTGTTCTCGCTTTCTCGAGAACTCTGTTGCGACTTCATTGTTGTTTGTGTATTTTGTTTACATTGCTTGTTGTTGCGTTCGTTTAGTTGTCTATCTCCTTTTCTCATACTGATGTTGTTGTTGGCTTTTGTTTATCGTTTTTAATGTTAAACGATACTACACTGTTTTCATTTTCATAACAATATTGTATTGTATGCGAGATTTTTTATACGAAATGCCTCCCTGTACAGATCTCTGACTAAATATGAGCAGAAAATAAAACCAAAAAAATAAAAAAGAAAAAATAAAGAAAATAAACCAACGAACGAACAGTCATATATATAAGCGAACAGACATTTAAAATAGATTTTCAGGTAAATTGACTTGAGTTGGTTAAAAGCTTTAAGACATGAATACAAAAAACACACTCACTTAGACACAGGTTTTCTACAATACAGGTTAGTGGATGAATATATTGCGTGTATGGTGGTGGATGGGATTGAAACGATGTTGTTGTGCTTAATGTGTAGCATTTGTTAAGTGCATGTGATGTGTCACGTTACACACTCAATAACACAAGTAAACCATCAGCGCAGCAATTCAGCAACTAAATTTAATACAACCAGCACAACAAAATTAAGGCAAACAAAAAAGAAAAAAATAAAAACCTACACAAGGTGGCCAATTTAAGCGTTACGGTGTGGAAAAAAAATATTATTTGTGAAACAGCTTTATAGGAAATAGAAACAGACAAACTTTTTTCCTTTACGAAGTACATAAATATTTGGTAAAGCAAATTACGATTTCTATAAGCTCCCTAGTAATTCTTTATTCTCTTACCGTTGTTGGCCATTTACTGTTGTTGATGAGAAAACCTTCTCAGGTTAATTGTATTGGGTGAGAGAACATTTACTTCGAAGAAATTGAAAACCATGCTACCAAAAAGTGTCTGAAAGAAAGGAAACAAAAACAAACAAACAAAAAAGTGAAACAAAAAGAAAGAGCGAAAGAAAAAAGAAACGAAGAAAACAATTTGAGCTTCAAAATTGAATAAATATAATGAAAACATTTTAGGCAATAAATTAAATACAGTTGTGGTTATAAGATTAGCACTGATGATGGTAAATTTATAAAAAGAAAATTATTTGAAAACGGGTAGTAAATACTTGCTCGTAATGGAAAGGGACCTACTAAACAGCAAAAAAGCCTAAGACATGGTTGACTTACAAGTGGACTTCAACAAGTGAGACTCTTAGTTAAGGAAATCTGAAGCTTACTGACGGTCTTTATTAGACGAATGGAAAGTTTTCTAATATAAAACCCTTAAGTTTGTGTCAACTTTGTGCAGCTCTTGCGCTGATCAACTTTTTGCCTGGTTTGGTGGAACTTTGTCAGTACAGGAACCGCGTTTACCATTGTGGCATCACAATGGGCCGCTATGCGTACTCAATTGAGCTTTGGGTATCAAAGCTATCTCTCCAACCTGCCTATGTGTCAACAGAGACCTGCAAATTTTTTTATACTGTGGGTTTCTATGCACTCATCACATATGATGTGTTCCAGTGTCCCAGCTCAAGTAAAAATAGGCGGCATTCTTTGACAATCTTGGATTTTCAATCCAATCTTTATTTTCAAAGAAGATTCCATTTGATCGATATGGAATCTGTAACGATGTCTGAGTGTCTAATATCCAAGTTTCGATACAGCACACCATGTTTTCCTATTTGCAGAATTTAGTAACGGTTCGGTATTCTAAGCCCCTATTTCGAGGAGCAATTAATCAATCGGCACAAAAGAATTCGGGTCTCTGCATGTGGCATATCATATAAACAAACAAAAAATGCCCAAAACAGCTGCTATTTTTATAATCATCACTGCATAGTTAAACTAAATTTAACAACAAAATTGATATCCTGTATGCCGTTCTTAAACAAAGTTTTGTATTTCACTTAAGGAAAATTAAAATATCCCAGGAAATGTTTTCAAATGGAATTCAAATGTGAGTGAAAACACACACACACCCGCACATATATGCACATAAATAACAGGTATCTACCTTGCTTACATAAATTAAGTTCGAAAATAACTAGAGGCCCCTGTCCCTCTTCTCCCTCCCGTATACGGTAAGGTAAACTAGAAAAAGGAAACTTTTTATTTGGAATTTTTGTTTGTTGGTTTGTTGTTTTTTAGACCCTTGTCGAGCCACTCGATACTCACCTTAAGTGTCATTTACAGTTTTACACTGTAAATGCCTTTTAATTCTACTGTTTTTAAGGGAAAATATTTGACAAATTTATTTGGGAATATTTTATTCACACTCGAGTAAGTGTAAGTGTCTGTATATGTACGAGTGTGTGTGTGTGTTGATTTACTTGGTTCATGTTAATTTTTGAGGGTAACAACATACTTTAAATTTAAAATTCTTTTTATAGCTTGCAAGGGATGACTACCCAAAAAAAGAGAGAGAAACTTGTTAAATTGTTTTATGACACACACAGATATTGTCCTGCAGCTTAAGTATTCCTGATTTTTTTTCTTGGTTAAATTATTGTGGTTTTTGGCAAATATCCTGCATTTAATATCATTGAGAATACATGTGTGAGGGGTATATGAAGTGGAAAAACAGATATACATTCTATCAATCACATACAGAGCCATGTCATTTAATTTTATAGAATTTCGTATAAAAATAGATTTTACGACAACAGTAGAGAGGTAGAGAGAGAGACAGGAAAATGGAAAATATTATGATTAATATAAGCCTTTAAGACTTTTTAAGAATTTAATAACGTATGATTAATTTAAATACCAAAAATATTACGTATAATACGTTTAGGTGTGTATTCAAGGGAAATTGAAAAATTTATGGGGAAATAAATTCCATGAAAATTTTTCTTCCAATATACAAGACAAGTAAGTTAATGTGTGTGTAATGAAATGGTGATTTTCAACAGCCGTATTTATATTTCAGGCTCTTTTCTGCAGTGGGATATAAAGAAATTAATGGTGCTGATGGATTCATATTCCTTTGAAATAATAAAAAAAACACTGCATTTTAATGGATTTTCTAATGTGTTCCCTTGGAGTGAAATCCTATTCGTTCTCTTACACAAGAAAAAATTCCAACGAACTTTGTTTTCTGTCCAATGATAATCGGACACTAAATATGAGAAAAACGAAAACACGACGGCAGTTAAAATTTTAGATATTTTTCTTTTTTCCATAGGTAATTAGGTAGGTGGGGTTGAAGGAGAAGAGACTAATCATGGCCTAAAGGCACATACCTAAACCGTCAGTAGGCTTGTTGTGTGCTCATTATTAAGGAACAATTTGATAGGAAGTCTTTATTTGTATAAAGGCCAACTGTTGAAAAGTATTATGGCTACTAGAGCAGAGAACAGAGAACCTTAATCCTGAACCAACGGCAAAATCACATACATACATACATAATTGGTCATTACAACCCTTCAGTCAGGATTACGACCTAGCTTCTCACACCACTTATGTTGTGGGCGTTAATTTTACACATGAGTGGCGGGACCGAAGGACAGATTTGATTGAGAAACTTTTCATGGCAATTTTATTCACTTCATAGAGTTTTTGCCAGAAATCTGCTAAAAGAAAGTCGCCGAAAAAATACTTTTTTGTATTTCGTTTTGATGTCTGACCTGGGCTTTGAACTCTGGCTTTACGTCTAATAAGCCAACACACTATCTACTAGACTATGGCGACTTCTTGGCAAAATCTTCTCCACTAATTTCCAAGACTATTTTGGATGGGAATCAGTAAGTAATTCTGTAATGCAGAGCTGTCTCGTTTCCATATTTATGGTTAATGAGGAATGCATAGATTTTTTTGAGACATACACGATTTCATCTAATTCACACACTTTCAGTCGACATACCTTCAGTACAATAGAATTATGAAGAATTTCTTAACTGTGTGTCGTGTATACAAAACTTCAATGGTCACCTTGACAGCCTGTACGATCCCGTTTGAACTCTGTTGGGCATATTTTACAGAAGTGAAGAAAGGCGCTCATCCTCCCCGTGCTTCTTTATGGCACAAAGGCATGGATACTGTTAAGCCCTGTCTGTAGAATATGTAATGAAGAGGAGCGAAGACCAGGAGATATCGTCCGTTATTTTACGTCACTTATGAACCTGAAGCAGAGGCACTGATGCAGCAGGCTTGAGAGTATTCGAGAGAAAAGTCCTAAGTAAGATCTTCGGTCCACTGCGAGTTGGCGATGATTTTCGCTTTCGATCCACCAGTGAGCTGTAGGATCTCCTCAACGACATAGACGTTGTGCAGCATATTAAGGAGAATGCTCCGGCGAGACGGGTATTTAATGCGGGAATCTTCGGAAGCCGGCGAAGAGAATGACCTTATTTGCCTTGGAAGGACCAAATCGAGGAAGCTCTGTCATCGATTGGTGTGACCAACTGGCGTAGGCGTGCAAGAAGCAGAGGCGTCTGGAAGGATGTGTTAAGGCCGGCCGAAATCCGTTAATCGGGTTGTTAATAGCCAATTAATTATATATTATATTATATATTATTGTATTATTATAGATTATAATCTAGCTGGTCTTTGCTACAGGTGAGCCTGTGATCATTTAACTGCAAATATTGAATTCCATAAATACTTTATGAGTAAGTACTTACGCCTTTGTCAGTAGAACCAAAATGATTGGTGTGAGCGATTACAACGATTACAGTGAACTTAACAACTATCCAGCGTAGCGTATGAGTGTTGTCAATGAATTAAATATTAATCATACGCCGTGGTAAATATTCTTAATAGGAACATTTCTCAGCTATTACACGGACTTACTATGCCAGTCTTTGCTTCTATGCTGAGAAATGGGAAAATTTTTTTTTTTTTAAATTTTCCCTTAGCGTGGTATTGCCTGTCTATGTAGCAATGAGCATGTGTTGATTGTTCGATATTTAATAAAAAAAGAAACCATTTCTCTGTCGCATATTCTACTCCACAGTATTTTAAACAATTTACTTAAACTGCACTCTTAAAATGCTGTTCGCAAATATATTTGCACGTTAAAGATGTGCAACAGCAACACAAGAAAGAAAAACTTGCATAAAAAAAAATATTTGCAACACTGGAGTTGTTGTTGGTTTTTCTTTCTTTCGTAAGGTAGAGTACTCGAACCAAACCGAACTGAAATGCCAACCCTTTGCCACATTCCCCCCCCCCCCCCCCTATTTTTTGTGGTATTATTTGATGCTGTTGGGAAAAGTTTATTGTTATGGAGTGTGAGAGAACATAAAGTATCAGGAGAAATATTTACTGCCTGGAAAATTGTTGATTTTCCTTTTTTCACTTTCGTTTTTCTCATATTTTTTGATTTTTATAGACGAAACAACAACATCATCACCGTTGTTATCAACAACAACTACAACAACATCATTATCACTAACACTTGAAAGCCATAAATGGAACAGTTAAACTGCAACGAAACTATACAGAAAATTGTGTTAAAAGTTTCCTGTATTTAGAAGAAGGGAGAAAAAGGCAAATTGGGTGGGGGTGGTAGAGGGTACAGTAAATGCTAACTGTGTTACTGTAAAACGGTGAATGAAAATTTTACATTTTCTGTTGGAGGAGGAGGAAATGTTGTTGATACTAAAATTAAACAAATAAATTCACATTTTTTATTGTATCACTGGGAAGAAGAAATATTTTTTGTTTTTTTTTTTACTTTTTTATACGAAAATAACGGAGATCATATTGCTTCATTGTTTAGTTTATGACATCGTCCTGTGAAAAGGGTCGAGGAATAATAATCATAAAAAAAGGAGGAAATATTTTATGGGAAATTATTGTTTAGGATTCGCAAAAAAAAAATAAAAACAAAAATACAATGAAACATTTTAAACTAAATTGTCGTTATGTTTTATAAAATGGGATATTCTTTTTTGTTCCCCTGCTATTACGTGGTGAAAATGGTTTTAAAATTGAAACTAAAATTAATTGCAATATAAAGGGTTATCCATGTTTTTTTGGGTTCACATCATAATCCTCAATTGATTCTCTGGTGGCCAATTAACATTGTTGAAAAATATTGTGGCTACTAGAGGAGCCGATGAAAGGAGCTACCAATAGCAAGATCTTCTCCCTTGATTTGCAAGATTATAGTAGATGGGCAGTAGTTGCCTTGCTTAAAGCTTTCTCGTCTCCATATTTTGGGTCAATGAGGAATGCATAAATTTTTTTGAGACATTCACGGTTTCAGCTAACTCACGTATCTTCACTTGACTTACCTTCATTACAATAGAATTTGCAGAAGTTCCGTAACCGTGTCTGGCGAATACACAACTTAAGTCGGCGGCCTCCTTGACAGCCTTTACAAACTCGCACTTCGTACGACAGAATAAGTCGGTTATCTTACAATTAACGTTGCCAAAAAGTTTTCTGGAAACTTGCAGTGAAGCAGAGTTGTATGGCAGCAGTACCATCTTGTTGAAAATCCATTGCGTAGAGTTCAAAAGCTTCAATAGCAGGCCAAAAAGTAGTCGTTTGCCATACAATTTGTAGCCCTAGAATCCAATGGCAATGGTTCATGCTTTCATGAACATTTTTGAAAAATACATCCAAATGACGCTCCAGGTCATAATATACAGTAACTGAGCACCAGCCGTACTATATAATTTTGCTTGTTTATGCAACCTCCGAGCGAAAGAATGAAGAAAATTTTGTGGGAAAATTTAGTTTTGAAATCATCAATCAGCATATCAACAACGGCTTTGTAAATAGTCAGCCAGTTTTGATTATTTTTGATTGAAGAGAACAAATTGGAGTAAACAATTTCAGAATAACCGCTTCAATTTCACCAATAGAAGCGATATTCTTGGCAGTGTGTAGTATACATTGCGATACAGAATCCTAACTACCTCTCTAACGCTTCTAGTGTCTTCTAATATTTTTATTAATCTGAAGTCGTTTAATTTTGACGGTTTTAGGCGTTCTTTGGCTGTTGAACAGTCAATTTTCGTAGGAATTAAAGATCAGCGCGTTTTGAAACCTTTACATGGTTAACCTGATACATTTTAAGTATAAAATTATTGTGTTTTGTCTGCTTATTTCCTTTCTATGTATTTAATTTCTTTCTTTCTTCTTTCTTTTGTAATGTTTTTTTTCCTTTCTGTTGGATTTTTAGTTGACAACTTAAATGTCTTTTTAATGTTTTGAGCTTTTAAGACTCTTGTCTATAGACGACATACTTGAGTCGTTTACGGGTATTTGCCTTTTTTCAATTCTTTCTTTTCTTTTTCTCTTTCAAATTTTCTTCTTTACGTTTAAAACAAGAGAGAGAAGGAGGGCCATGTAAATAAAATAATCATCAACGTGATGGGTTTATAAGACGTTTTCCTTGTTTTCCAACCTATAAGCTGCATCATACAGCAGCTTAAAGTGTTTACAATTAACGTTGCTTGCTTTCTGTTCACGAATATTTCATGAAATCATAAAAGGAAATAAAATTTTTAACCTTTACATGATAAAATCATAAGGATAAGGATTCCAAGCAATTGTCATTTATTTGCAAATTGTCTTAGACACTCTAAATGGTGCTGTTGTATTCATTTCATTGCAATTCATTAACAAAAGAGAACGATTTTTATGTCAAGGTTAAGTATTTTGTTTTATTTTATGGAACTCGCAACCACTATTCTATGACAAATGAATTTCAAATATGGTGGCAGAAAATTGAATTTTTTTAAATAATAATTTAAAATGGGGGAAAAAAATTCAAAATTCAATTCATTTTCTTACCAAAATAAAAATAAAATAAATTCCTTATAATCGCCTTAACATATTAATTCCACTTCTCTTTGGGGTTAGTTTTCAAACTCAAAAAATTTATTTTTTATGCTTTAACAAAGCCTTTCAATCCCTTTATCTTTTCAAACGGTTGGTCGCCTAATAAAAATCAATCAATCAACCTGACCCTAAAATGCAAATGCGGAAAAGGTTTAAATTGCTACTGTATTGGTGTGTGTGCTCTCTGGACAGATTACATTTAATAAAGCCAAAATACTTGACACTGTAATTTGGATTCCGTTTGAAAAATTCATTCCTTTGCTACACCCCCATAAATTTTTAATCTTAATTCAACAAAAATTTTCTAAAGAAATAAATGCCAGCAAATCCTAACAAAATTTGCATAAATTTTCCTGGTTTTTTTGTGGCATATTGTGTGAATTTTCCTAAGCAAGAGGTGGTAAATGTCAGTTAAAGCATCAACAAAAAATAACAGAAAAAAGAAATTGAAAGTGATTTATAGCTGCAAAGGAAGAAAACAGAAAGCAGACTTAAACAGATATTGAAATTAGACACACACACTTTCGTTTTAGTAAAGAATTGTAATGAAAAGATAATTTTCAAGGAAAGGATGCGTAATAATTTAGTTTTTCTATGTTGAAACATTTTTCCATACAATTCGAAGGGAAAAAACACATTTCATGGCTTTGAAAACAAAATGATTTCCAAAAATGTTCTGCCCTCTACAGCCTTTAACAAAACTTTTAACGCTGGCTAACAGCTGTACTCGACTACTTTCTTACTTCCTTAACTTGGATTTGAACCACTGGCTTGCCTCTCATAAGCCTGCACTCCATCTACAAGTCTACTTTCTTACTTAATTGATCATTACAACCCTTCAGTCAGGGTTACAACCTAGCTTGTCACGCCACCCATGTTGTTAGTGTTAATATTATCCAAGAGTGGCAGGACCTACAGTTTTGTGTCAATAAATTTTTGTGAAGCTTTTCATGGCAATTTTAGTTTACTCCCAGAGTTTTTACCAGAACGCTGAATTGCTCTTCATTCTTGCATTATTGTTAGGTAGGTAGGTAGGTGAAAGTGGTAGCTTTGATAGCAAAAGCTCACTTGAGCACGCATAGCGTACGTGATGCCACAGGTAAACGCAGTCCATGTTCTGACCCAGCTCCACCAAACTAGGGAAAAAGTTTGTAAAGGAAGGAAGCAAGGGCTGCACATTAAAAGCACGGACTTCTAATTGTTAGACTCTCTGGATTTTAATTGGATAGGATAGGATACCAATAAACTGCGTAAATTGGATCACAGGGACATATCAATTGCTTTGTGATAGCGCAATGTTTAAGCAAAAGAAGAGCGTTCTTTTATTTGTAAATGACTTCGGCAAGGGTTGTATATCGGTTTAGAAAGGAAAAAGTATTGTGCACTCTATTGGGAATTATTCGTTTTTAAATCAACGTAGAGTTCCCTTAATTTGTTCATTCTTCTTCTATAATCTAGCGAAACTGTAGAACTGTTGTAGTCGCCGTAGTCTAATAGGTAGCGTGTTGGCTTATTAGACGTAAATTGTAGATCCCGCCACTCATGTATAAAAATTAACGCAAACAACATAAGTGGTGTGAGAAGCTAGGTCGAAATCCTGACTGAAGGATTGTAATGACCAATTATGTATGTATGTATGTATGTAAACTAGCGGAACTATCGTTAATAGATATCGAATTAGTCACTAAATTAGTTACACGTTTAATCTGACTTTTAGCGCGTTTCTTATGGAGGACTGGTCAGTTAATCGGGACTTATCTGTTAGCTTTCTATGTGGTATCATTACGTTTTGCAATATTTGCTGAAGTAAAATTTGTTTTAACATTTGATTTGTCCTATTCGATCTTATGAGATCCTAGGAAGAATATTTTTTATTCTTATTATTTTATTTGAAGTCGCCGTGGTCTAGTAGGTAGTGTGTTGGCTTATTAGACGAAAGGCCCGAGTTCGAATCCCAGGTCAGACATCAAAACGAAAATATGAAAAATATTTCTTCGGCGACTTCCTCTCAGCAGATTTCTGGCAAAAACTCTGAGAATAAAAATTGCCATGAAAAGCTTCTCAAAAAACCTGTCGTTCGGAGTCGACTTTAAACTGTAGGTCCCGCCACTCATGTATAAAATTAACGCACACAACACGAGTGGTGTGAGAAGCTAGGACGTTGTACAATGGGTCAGTTCGACCTCCGGGTACTGTACTTGTCACAGTTGACAAGTACACGTCCTCTAACCTAACCTAACCTATTATTTTATTTTAATTTCAATATTTTTTTTTTAATTTAATTTCATATTAAAATTGAATTTGAATTTTTCCATTGTTTTAAACATGATGCCACAATTATTTGTGTACCTGAGCGTATGATGAATACTTAATTTAAATTTTATAATAATCATACGCATCCAGCACTAATGGCAAATTCAAAAGAGCAGCAGCAACCAACCAACCAACGATGCATTCATATTCATTCAATGTTTGACATTAAAAATAAAGAAAAAATCTCAACCATAAAAGTAAAACATAAAATAAAAAACAGAAGAAGAAAAAAAAGCAATAAAAAATAAATGCTGAATAGGAGAATGAAAAGGAAATGAAAAATTGAGAGGAAATACTTAAAAAATCCGAGATAAAAATCTATAAAACAAATGCACTTCGCCTATAAGTACTAGCAAACTTTTTTCCACTTTACATATCTAATTTAATTCAAGTTTTAAGCATTCAACGCTCATATTTATTTTCTGATTTGCATTCTGATCAATGGAAACAAAGAGAAATCCTTGAAAAAGCTTTTATTACTCGCTCAAGTCTCAATTATAAGGTTAAAGAAAACAAAAACAAAATGAAAAATTATTTAAAAACAATAATAAAGTTATTTTACACCCCTCCCTCGCATATTTCATTTACTTTTTCCCTTTTCATTTGCTACGAATTTTGGCCAACCTTTTTAACTTGCATGTCTGCATGTCTACGCTAATACTGTACTGTACTGATGCTAATGTTAATGGATAAAGGCAGGGGGTAGGGTTATGTTGCGGGAATGGTTGTTTGTGTATTTGTTTGCTTTTTGGTTGGTTGGTTGGTTGGCTGAATAGCACAATTGTTGTTTACATAAACACTACAATATTGAGGTTAGGTTAAGATAAATTATGTAAACTTTACTTAGCGTAAAAGATATTCCTCATCTCATGCATATGAAATGTAAACATATGGTTAGGAGATGACACTCTTACATCTTTCACTTCCACTTACACTCGCTATCATTCTCTATCCATTGTTCTCTCTCTCTTGCTCTCCAGCTCTCATCTATTTTACATGAAAATTAAGTAAATTATCTGTAATATAAAGATAAAATTTTCAAGTGTTTTTGTCTCTATGTAAGTATGTATTGTATGTGTATGTTTACACACAAACTTTACATGTATGTATGTATAGTATTAATGTAGTAGTAGCAACAGTAACTGTTATTAATATTTTACATGCTTGTGTAAACGAGTAAATTTTCGTACATACACAAGCCACCATAAGAATGATGATAAAACCGTTCTAAAATATTTCTACGAATTAAGTCATCCATCTATATACACACATAAAGTTAGTTTAAGCGTCTATTTTAGTAATTAAGTGATACCAAATAATAAAGGGGGAAGAGGGTGCAGGTTGTGTCAATGAAAAGAGGGTTCATTTGTAAAGTAAATGAAGCAAACAAAATCGATAAGAATGTTGCAAAATTTAAATGAAAACAAGCCGACAAATTATAAAACGAAATCAGGGAAGCAAACATAAAGTGTGTGACAAGAAATTAGGCAGACATAGAAGGTGTAGTGAAATGAATTTCATTGTATTTTTTTTTTTAATTTTTGATTGGACAGGCCTTATTCAGTTCATATGCACATTTTTGTTAAATAATTCGCTGTTATTTGTAATAAAAATCCTTAAAGAACTCCTGTGTCACCAGATTTAATTTAAATTCATTGAAATGCTTTTACGAACTGGCAAAAATTGTAGAGCTTTCGCGAAGAACTGAACCAAACATGATACCTTATTGGTCAGTCATTGACCATCTACGATTTTGTCTTGGGGAAAAAGTAACTGTCTGTAGTTCTTTTGTAGTAAAGTCGCCGAAGTCTAGTAGATAGTGTGTTGGCTTATTAGACTGAAGGCCCGAGTTCAAACCAGAGGTCAGACATCAAAACGAAAATATGAAAAAATTTCTTCGGCGACTTCCTCTCAGCAGATTTCTGGCAAAAACTCTGCGAAAGAAATAAAATTGGGTAACTACCCAAAAATCTGTCGTTCGGAGTCGTCTTTAAACTTCAGGTCCTGCCACACGTTTATAAAATTAACACACACAACATAAGTGGTGTGAGAAGCTAGGTCTTAATCCTAACCGAAGGGTTGTAATGACCAATTATGTAAAAAATTATATATCTGTAGTTCTGTTGCACGACTATAACGACAACGACAATGTAGGTTCAGCATTTTGTACACGTTCTTGTGTAAGATCCGAATGTTTAAGAACTTTAATTCACCGCAAGTGTCGTAGATTATGTGTTTGCTTATTAGATACGAGCCTGTGGTTCAAACTCCAGCTCAGACATCTCAAACTAAACGAAATGTAGGAAAAAATCTTTCTTGGGCAACCTTCTTTAAGCAGTCTTTTGGCAAAAGCTGTGAGCTACTAAAGCCATGCAATGGACAAATAATGGTTTTCAATTTACTACACCTTATACTCTATAGTCCACATGTCAATCCATTTCAGGCAACTTCTAATTGACAATTAAATCGATTTAAAACTGCAAGCGTTTTAAAATCCTTACCCTTTCTAAATTAGAAGGCTTTTAATAAAGCGCTGGAAAGTGCACATTTTGGCCTTAAAATTTAGCTGTCACTTACTCTGCTTATCATTAGAAAATCGAAATGTGATCTCTAAACAAATGACCTGAAAACAACCGCAAAATTATTACCATTTTTGGCTGTCCACGAAAATGATATGATGATGGCACAGATAGTGATGATGATAATGATGGTGATGGCCAAATCAATATCATATGCATTCCGTATTTAGGCCGTTGTGTGATATTCGATGACATAAAAATCAACTTTTATGTCGCTTGATGGGCTTACTTGACCATATTGTCTGTATTTAAAGGAAAATATTTTTTTTCCTTTAAAAAACAAAACTTTAATGTGCCATTTTATATACAATTTATAACTATGTATGTGTGTGTGGCATGTATTCATCCACTGTTTTTGTTATATTTAATGGGAGATTTTTGCTTTTTAACAAATACTTTAGTTGCCTGTCATTATTTGTCACTACAAAATTAACTTGTTACAGCGAGAATGACAGACAGGCAGGCAGGCAGCAACACAAACAATTATAACTGCAAACAAAATGCCAGATAGCAGCAGATACAACAAAAGATAAGAGAATGACAATAAAAGCAAATAAAATAAAACAATCATAATAATTGTAGTCAACAAAACAACAACTACATCGTATACATAATATTACATATACATAGAATATGTGGGTTATTTTACATTAAAAATAAAATGAAGAAGAAAAAAGTTTTCTCTCCAAACATTTTGAATCTTGAACGGAAATCATAAAGAAATCATAGAACATAAATCCTAGAAGAATTTATAAAAATTATTTTCAAATTGTATGGAAAATAACCCATATACTCTCCTCTACAGTGTGCTAGACTTGCTCGCTTACATATGTAGTATGCGTGGGAGTTTATTTGAAAATAAATAAACATTTCAGCTTAACAGGATACAATTACGCTTGCAAACATACATTTGCACATACGCAGTCATATTTATTCTATGAATATTTATGTATGTGTGTGGATTGTGTTGTTGTTGTTGTTTTTGTTTTTATTTTTATCAGCATCAGTCAGGAACAGCAGGCAACATGCCACTTCATCCAAAATATTTTATACAACATGACACAAAAGAGAGAGGGTTTTTATTTCTCTGATACCATTACCACCACTACTACATCTACCACTACTACCACCACCACCAACAACTATAGCATATAGTTTAGGCGTAACATAAATATTGTATGAGCATTTGCTGGTGTTTTTTTTTTTTTTTTTTTTTTTTTTTTTTTCTTGAGCCGGAGGTGGTAATCTTCGAAAGATACTTTTGTTCCAACAAAAGCATGCACGATTCACCATCACTGGTGCCTACATACTAAACCCACCCCCTACACACTTCAACCACTCTCCCTCCGCGGGACTGCCGTAAGGTATTACTTCGCGGAGGGCTGGTTAGCTCGAAAGCTTTATCACATCATGTCAAATTTCGCCTACGTTCCTCCAGTCTTCGGAGTTCTAGCATTACTTCAGCCATTTTCTGGCTGTATTGGCTCCATAGCGTCCTAGAATTCAACAGCTCTTCCACGAGCCGGTTTGGTCTTAATCTAGTTTCTCCGGGCCATCTAAATCTGGGGCAGCATGTTAGGATATGCTCCGCATCCTCCTCTTCATCTACACAGTTTGGGCATATAGGGGAAGTATCATGTCCAAATCTGTGCAGGTACTTCCTAAAACATCCATGACCAGTTAGGAACTGGGTCACGTAGTAATTCAGCTCGCAATGTTTGTTTTCTATCCAAAGGGTTATAGAAGGGACAAGGTGAAATGTCCATCTTCCCTTTAAACTGCTCTCCCATCGTGACTGCCTTTTGTGCATGGAAGTTCTTCTTTCCTCCGCTTTTATATCCGCTGTCCGTCCTGGATACTCGAGACGGCGAAAGTATATCCGCCTCATCTCTTCCGCCAATATGTCTATTGGTATTGCCTTTGCCAATACCAATACCGCTTCATCAGACACTGTCCTGAAGCCACTTATCCGTCTAATAGCGCTTAGGCGATACACCGAGGACAGTATTCTCCTTGTCGTCCCCACGGAGAGTGCCTCCGACCATATGGGGCAAGCATACAGCATTATCGACGTTACTACCGCTGAAATTATCCTCCTCTTGAATGGACCTGGTCCTCCAATATTTGGCATCATCCTCGCCAGTGCTCCCTGCGTTACAGATGCCTTTTCGCCGATGTACTTTACGTGCTCCTTGAAATTCAACCTGTCGTCGATAATCACTCCCAGGTATTTTATCGCCCTCTTTGATTCGATCTCTGTGCCTCCAACGGTGACTTTCATCTTCTCCACTATCTTCCGGCCGCTTATCAAGACGGCTTCCGTTTTATGTGCAGCAAGTGTCAAACCTGCCTCATCCAGCCATGCCCCAACATTTCGAATCGCTGTGTTAGTTTTCTCCTCTATTTCTTTTACCGTCTTAGCTACCGAGACTATGGCAATGTCATCTGTAAAGCCCACAATTGTAGTCCCGTTTGGCAATCGCAGTCGAAGTACTCCATCATACATAATGTTCCATAGTAGTGGGCCAAGTACAGAGCCCTGCGGGACACCCGCCGTCACCACGTATTCCTGCTCTCCTTCATCCGTTGGGTATATTACCTTCCTGTCCTGAAAGTAATTGTTCAGAATCTCCATTAAGTATGGCGGCGTAGCCATGTTAAAGAGGGCTCTCATAATCCGCCCCCAATTCGCTGAATTGAACGCATTTCTAACGTCAAGTGTGACAACCGCGCAGTATTCCTTGGTGCCAAATCTCTATCTTTCGCCCTCTATTGCATCTCTTGCAATGTCGACTACTCTCCTTATCGCATCAACAGTGGACCGTCCTTTCCTAAATCCGTATTGCAGATCCGAGAGAGCTCCTCCTGCCTCGGCACGCGTACTAAGTCGATTGTATATTATCCTCTCCAGTATTTTTCCCATTGTGTCGAGTAGATAAATGGGCCGATACGACGATGGTTCCCCTGGTGGTTTACCAGGTTTTTGAATGAGAACCAATTTCTGCTTCTTCCATCTACGTGGAAAA
Organism: Sarcophaga caerulescens; assembly: GCA_927399465.1. Taxonomy (NCBI): domain Eukaryota; kingdom Metazoa; phylum Arthropoda; class Insecta; order Diptera; family Sarcophagidae; genus Sarcophaga; species Sarcophaga caerulescens. The sequence goes on from OV656868.1 coordinate 46,087,097, forward strand.
ACACCCTATACGAAGCACTTGTGGAACACCTTAGCGAACATATCAGGTCTGAACCGGATAGCCGCCTTAAGTGCCCTATTCGGGATTCCATCTGGCCCTGGTGTTTTCCTATCTCCTATTCCATTGCATGCTGCGAGTACCTCCTCTCCTGTTACCTCGGGTATGATATGGGTAGCTTCCGGATCCCTACTTATGAAAGTGTAATGTACTAATAATCCCCCGTAGCAAAACTGGACAGCCTAGTTTAGGCTGTTCCCGAGCAACGATTCTCTTGCAGACGACTCTATAAGCCGTCCCAAAAGGATTGACGTCAGCTTCTTGGCATATCCGCTGAAAGGATAGTTTCTTGCTCCTCTTAATGGCTCTTCTAAGTTGATGCCTTAGATCCTCATATGAAGCCCGTTCGGCTTCCCATGTCGGTCTTCCTCTCCTGCGCTGGGCCCTTCTTCTCGCCCCAAAGCAAGCCGACCGCAGATTTCGAATCTCGTCATTCCACGAGTAGCAGGGGGAACGCCCCCTACACACTGTCCTCCTAGGCATAGCAGCATCACATGCAGTGTTGAGCATTTCGCATACGTCGCTCACTAATTCCTCGGCCGTGCTGCCAGTCGTATGAAAAGACGACAACAGCAATCTATACGTCTCCTCGTCAAAGCGGGAGTCCTTCCATTTAGGTCCCGTAAACTTCGGCAATCCATCTCCTCTCGTGTTGCGCCCAGTAACCGTCATTACGATTGCCTGATGGTCACTATTCGTGAAGTCCTCAGTTAGCTTCCACGCGGTTCGCGAAACAAGGCTATCGCTCACAAACGACAAATCTATTATAGAGCTCGATCCAGCTCTCCTAAATGTGCTTCCTCTTCCATTATTCATCAGCGCCACAGGAAGGGAAGCGAATGTTTCCAAGAGGCAGCGACCCCTGGCGTTAGTATATCTACTACCCCATTCGGTCGCCCAAGCATTAAAGTCTCCCCCAATAATAACGGGGGTATTCAGGAGCACGTGTGACGCCAGCCTCTCCAGCATATGTTGGAACTCATCCATTGACCATCTCGGGGGGGCGTAACAGCTGTAGACGAAAACTCCCTTCATTCTGGCCATAACGAAACCAATGTCCCGCGCATAGGTTTGCTGGAAGGGTAATGAACCACAGATCCATATAGCCGCAGTACTAGATCCGTCCGTGATCCAAGTACTATTCTTCGGTACCCTATAAGGTTCGCTTATGATGGCGACATCAATATTCTCCTCCTTTACCCTCTGGACCAATAGGTCCTGGGCTGCTTCGCAATGGTTCAGATTAATTTGTATTAACCTCATCTCCTAGAACGTGATTTAAGAGCGCTCAAAAATTGTGGACACCTTCCGCTCCCCGCGATATGGTTGGCAGATTTCGGGTCGCCCACTTTGCAGAACATGCAAAGAGGTTCGCCTTCGCAATTCCTCGCAATATGCCCCGCCTGTCCGCACTTACGGCAAGTTCGCGAGCGGCCAACCTTGCTCGTGCACTGACGGGCCATATGCCCAAACTGCAAGCATCGGAAGCATTTTGTTGGAATGTTCCTCTCGCGAATCCTGCAAATGACCAAGCCGATCCTAATTCTACCTTCCTTCAGGAGAATCGTTGCAGCGTCTGCGTTAAGGCTTACTATGGCAGTTTGCGTCATACCATATGCCTTCCTGAGACCAACTATGACGGTCTCACCGAAGCCCTCAAGGCCTGGAACGTTCATAATTGCGTTATATACGTCCTCCTTCTCCGTGATCTCATCAATGTCCTTTATCTCAATTGTCGTCCTCTCCTTTAGAGTGCGGACCAGCTAGGAGCTCTCCAATGGCCCCTCTAAAGTCCTCCGTTTGCTCACCGTTTTTGCCGAGCTGAAGTAATAGCTCGCCTTTGACGGTCCTCCGAATTTTTGTCACGTTTTCCCCTAATTTACAAAGTTTAGGGTCCGTTTTAACCCTCCTCAAAATGTCAGCATACGATGTGTCATCCTTCGTTGCTATCATGATTGCGTCGGGCTTTGCTTTCCTCTCCTTAGGTTTCTTGCCCCTTCTTTTCTTTTTAGTGACTCTTTGCCACCCTGATTCTCCAGTTGACTTCTCCGCGTTCACCTGCCTACTCGGAGTCGTCTCAGTAGTTTTCCGCGGCAAAACTTTTGGCGCAGCATTTGGAGTTCTCCTCTTTGCTTGGGGAATCTCAGCAGCCTCCTCTTGTCTCCTCTTCCCCTCATGGTTTCTCATCCAAGGCGAAGTTTGTGTAGCAGAACTGCTGCAACTCTTCCCATTGGTTGTCTGCCCCCTTAACTCGCCTGCGTACAGGTCGTATAGGGTCTTAATGGAATCGATCGCATCCCTCATCGGCTGGTGGATTGATCTTCTTTTTCCATCTTCCATCATATCAATTAAGCTTTTAATCTGGTCCCCGAGTTGACCAAAAACCCCGCTGGTCGATGCCGTCGGGTTGCTTCGCGTTGGTTCCAACTCCGATGCCACCAATCCTGAAGATTCTCCATTCACTGGGGATCTCGGAGTTCTCGTACTCTGACCGAATGGGTTCATTTCCCGATTCCGCACTGGAGATCTCAGAATTCTTGAGCTCTGCCCGAAAGCGTTCAGCTCCAGAGTATTCATATCATTCGTCGTTTTATTCGTAGGTTTGTTTCTGTTATTCATCATTTCATTTGGGCCCCAACTCTCGGCCGCTATCCTAATCCATCGTTGTAGTCGTCACGAAAGACCACGTGGTTATCTATGCATAAGCAAGGAGGCCACGCAAGGGTTGACACGTAACCTCATGGGAATACGTGTTCAGAGCCAGGTCGACGTAAGCCAGGGACTAACATCTGGTCCTACAACACCAACTTAACGGTGATAAATCAGGAACGTACCGACAGACTTGCCATAATTTTAACGGGGCGGGGGCAATGACAGCATTAGCCCGACAGCCATTTCGGCCAGCTTTCACACCGCCTACTAAAGTGCCGGAATACTGTCATTGTCAGCCTATATCGCCAATTCACATACATCTTCCGGTATACCATAATTAGAACCTTACCGGGCTCGGTTCTAATGCCCTAATCAAGGGCGTCGTATTCGCAGCTACGTTGAAACTGAGGGGACCACGGAGGCGTTACTCTCCTATTTTCCCATCTCTTGAGGGAACCCTCTGTGGGATGATGCTTAGTTAATGGCGGCATCAATTCGCTATGTCGCAGATAGCGTCATCGGACATATGTACCTTTTTGTAGTACGCCTCCGCCACTGCCGCTCTTGGTCGGGGACCGCTTATTGGTTATTCGCAGCTAACCTACTTAGGGTAGGCCGTTCAGTTATCCGCCACCTACTGACCCCCATGGTAGCCTGAAGCTCAGCCCCATGAGCATTTGCTGGTGTTATGTGTGTTTGTTTTTCCCACGAATCTCTCTATCCCGCTCTCTCTCTCTCTCTCTCTGTGTGTCTGTCATAAACATTAATTATGTTTTATAATAAATTATGAGATTTTCTCCTTGTTTTCTTTTTGGTTCGTTTCTATGGCAGCGTATGTTGAGCACAGCCTCATGCAATTATAATCGACAAAGGGTGGGAGAGAGGGAGATACAAAGGAAGAGGAATAAAGGGCAAAGGAATGGTTTTTCACAAACAGTGGCAATAAAATAACTTAATTATTAAGTACACTAAGTGAAATACAGAGGGATAGATATTTTTACCAGGCATATGCCTGAAATCGTGACGCCATAGTTCAAAACGCAGTTTAGACATCAAAACGAAAACATGAAAAAATATTTGTTCGGCGATTTCCTCTCAGCAGATTTCTGGCAAAAACTCTGCGAAAGAAATAAAATTGCCATGAAAAGTTCACCGAAAATCTGTTGTTCGGAGTCGACTTTAAACTGTAGGTCCCGCCACACTCATGTATAAAAATTAACGCACACAACATAAGTGGTGAGAGAAGCTAGGCCGTAATCCTGACCGAAGGGGTGTAATGACCAATTCTGTATTTATGTATGCCTGAAATCGTATTGGAGAATAGATTTTCAGAAATATTCTTAGGGGAAGTAAGAACCTCATATCATTCACTTCGGAACATTCACCACCATTCATAGGATAAGGAATAACACTGTATCCGTTTAAGCTACTGTAAAGAATCAATTGAGATAAGTCCACCAAAGCCTATTATAAATCTTAAAACTATTTTAGATAGCTTAGGGAGTCAAATAATATTCTTTATAAAAGACACTTAGGGTTTTGGTGAACCGCGTTATCCTTGATAGCTGCAGTATTGCTCTTCGATGAGTAGAAAAAGCCTAACCAGCGATTGATTGACAATAAAATTCGAAGACTTCTAAGAGTATGAAACTGAGACTCTACATTCATTACTTTTTTCCGCGCCAAATACTATCTCAAGCACTGAACTATGGGAACATAGGAACGAATAAAAAAACACTGTCGTGGATTGGAGGTACGTTGGACGTAAATTTAATACTGATTCAACTAATAACTCTATAGAATGAACACTTTCAGCAACACTAGCTTCATTTTAATTCTTTGAAATAATTGTTCAATATTTACTCATGAAATCTGTAACCGGAAAATGAATATTTTGCATGTTGTAGGAAATTTTATATTTCTGTACATTAAAGTTAATTTCCTTTGCCCTATAACTGTTTGTAACTGTTACACAGAGTTTAACTCTTACCACGCTTAGAGTTTCTACACGTATTGCGTATAATTTTTCGTAGAAAAAATAAATCCATCAACCATGGGTTTGCATGTGCAAAATGGCATCACATTGCCTATTGCCTAGCAACGCCATATGTACTGAGAAAACCAAATAAATTATTTGCGAATAATTTTTTGTAATTTCCTTTCATGGTTGCTATTCAAATATACATACAAACATATATATTGTGAGCGTAAGTGTATAGAAAAAAATGTATAATTTTTAATCAAACCAAACATTTAATTTATATATGGTCACGTAAACGTATAAAAACGCCTACAGGTACTCAACATTTAAATAAAAAAAAATGAAAATAAAAAAGTCAGAGAAACATTTTTTGTATGATTTATTACAAACCCTCTATCACAAACAAGGTGCACTCAATTCAAATGCACGCATATTGCATTTACACACACACATACACATACACGTAAAGATGGCTGCTTAAAGTAGGCATTTGTTATTATTTATTGTGAGTGTAATATGCTTGTATGCAACTTTTATTGAACCAAGTGGCTGGCAACATAGTTACTCATGTTTTGTTTCAAACGACCATGAGAAGGAGAGCGAGAGAGAGAGAGAGAGCGAGAGAGTGGTGGAGCACCAACGGTAAAAAAAGGAAGTAGAATGCATGCATTACACTGGCAAATAAATAAATGTAATGTAATTGCAAATAACGTGGCTTAAATTGTGGTTATTTATTACGTTTATCAAAATTTATTGCTCACTTTTTATGCTTCCATTCTCGCACTCACCCGCTCTCTCTGTCTCTCTTAAATCACAGGCTCTTGTTTAATATAAACAAATACAACGTAAACCCACACTCATGTGTACATATACAATTGAATACTTGAATTGTATTAAATATTCTTGTGTTTTAATTGTATAACAACAATTTAACAATACAAACAACAGCAAAAGCAAAAAAAAAAACTCTTCAAAATGTTTAACAGTGTGTAAAATAATTAACACATAGAAAAACTATATGCCAACAACATACACATACACTTGCTTGGGTTACAACATGTTTTAAATAATTAGGAGAGAGAGAGAGCCAAAATACCATACACCCAACAATATCAAGTGAATGGTAGAGTGAGCGCATTGAGAGAGAGAGAGGCTGTACATATGCATAAGAAAATGTGAGGGAGAGGAGAGAAAATGTAAAAATTGCAAAACATGCTCCTCTTAAAAATTTAGAAAACCGTAACAAATTGGTTTTTTTTTTAATGCAATTTTCGTTGTGTTGTTTTCCATTCTTTTAATGTATTTTTCTCTTGTTTTTTCTCGAGTTTTTTCTCCATTTTGTTTTACGGTTTTTTATGCGAATTGCCACTTGCAAAAGTTTAATTTGATGTCACAGCCTTTTGACCCAATTGCATTCAAAAACTGATAACAATTAAGCTGCCAAAAAAAAGAGAAGAAAAAAAAATTACAATTAAACACTGCAAAATACATAAGTAAATTCTAAAAACCTAATGGAAGGAAATTAAATCCTTTAGAATGCCTATACAAATCTTTTTGTTTCGTAAATTAAAATTTTATCACAGGCTATTTTCTTCCTTTAAATGTAGTTTTTCTGAAATCTAAAAAAAGCGTCAAATACATACGTTGTAATTTCCGAAAGACTTTCTTTACCTAAATTATGGCGTCTCGAGGTTGCTGTCTTTGCCCCTTCAATCATTGCAAATCTGCGCTATTTCATAAATCTGTACAGTTCTGCAAGCAGAAGACAGAATTCTTTGAATTTGTATTCCAAAGCACGATTAAGATGTTGCTTTTGGCAGGTTAGTTTAGATTAAGTTGAGTGCCAGACTCTCTTTAAGAAGTACCATCCAAATAAGGTCAGAAATTCGGCCCATTGTGTTGCCATAATTAATACTCAAGCCATGAGGCCAACATTCCCTATTGGAAACAAACATTACTCCAGGACTCCAGGCAAAAAACTGTAAAGTTAAGTTACGCTGCCTCTCCTTGACCTCTTCTTGATCAGCAACACGTGTTGACAAAAAAATGGGGTTTCCTCCTCCTTAAGCACGCAACTACTGCAGAAATCATTTGAACGAATGGCAAGCCCATCGGCAAGAGACAATCGGAACACCTATGTCCTGTCAAATGTTGGAGGTTGTTAGATCTGTTTCACACCTATGTCCTGGAACCAAAGTAAGAGTAACCTTGGAATCTCCGACATTCATAGAGGACGATGTACAACGAAGTTACATTCGCTTAGGTCTTGAACGCAAACTGGGTGTCCGAATAAATTAAAGGATTTACAGGTAAAATTCTTCCATTCGACAAACATAGCAAGACCAACAGCCTACTCTGTCCAACAGTTCGAAACCATCAGTATACACTTCAATTGTCCCACTGGGTGTCTTCGAAACATCAAGCAATGAGTCCCTAAAATACAATATCCTATCGATAAAATTATGAGAGCCATATAGTCGTTCAGTTGCTTTGAGTAAGCACGGAAAAGGCCTTGAACCCTTTTATCCAATTCTGAATGGCGTTCTCTACGATCTTGCTAAACAATACTGTTTATTGGGAGATATTTCTTAAAATAGCCATCAACCATCAATCCTCTAACTCTTCATTGTTCGTAAAGCTCCAATGAGTTGCTTAATTCTAAAAACAGAACATGATCCAAGTGCAACTTAAACTGGCAAATGCGCTGTTTGATAAAGCAATTCGAACTTTAATTAATTGGTTTAAAACTTTTTAATATTGAACGTGTGTATTTGTATATTAAAAGAACGCTTTTTCTTCAAATGCTGCTTTATTTCTGAATTTAATCACCAAAAAGGCACCGTACGTGGTACCGTGGTAATCGCCTTGAATTTTTTTCTATTTGCTCTTATAAAACGGACGCGAAACTATTGCTTACAAAAGACAGTTCTTCCCTTTAGTGTTCTTCTTTAAAATGAATGGATTGTAATAAAAGTATTGAACACAACGGTAACTAACATTTCCAGTGTTAACTAATTTTCGTAGATTGTTTGTGGCTCCAAAAGGTATACAAAACAACATGATGCCTTGAAAATTACAACCAAAAGACTGTCTTCTCTACTCACCATTTTAACTGCAGCCATTTATACACTTTAGTACTAGAAATTTTGGCAACTCCTTCGTTGCCGTTATAGGCACACGTTGCTTATGCACATAGTTTTCTTATAATTATTTCAAATATTTTCTTTAAAATATTTTTCGGTTTTCATTTTCATTGGCATTAATTTGCCAACACTTTAGAATGTTGTCAACTTAATTGAAGTCTCATTACCTCTCTTGAGACTGGTTACCATTTAAATAAGTAGAGTAGGGTAGTTAGTTAGTTAGTTTTGCTGAAAATATTGCGTTTAAATTTTAAATGCATTTCAATCTCATGTGCCTTTAATTTATTTCGTTTTCTCTTTTTCTTTTCGGTTCGTTTAAAATTTAATTCGTTTATTTATGTAGAGACAGTACATCGTTTTTACGCTTTTATATGGTGTTTCCAACGCGTATAAATATTATAATTGAGTTTCGGAACTCATTTCTTTTGCAGCTGCTTGACATTATTTTCTCTTTTGTGCTGTATTTTCTTTATCATTTAATTACCCAAGAAACTATTGGGATTTAATTACTCATTAAATGACTTTCTCTCTCTCTCTCACTCTCTTTCTTTTCTTCGTTCTTGTTTGTTTTTTTTTTTTTGCCTTTGTAAGTTGTTGTATTTGTAAAGGACGTACAATAAAAGAGAGAGAGAGATATTTATTTCATGATTCGTTTTGTATGCAAATATGGTTAAAAAAGATCAGGGTTAACAGTGTAAGAGTGGCAGTAACATCAAGAGCTTTTGTAAAGGCCTTGTTTACATTATGAAGATTAACTTTATTAATTAAAAATATTCTTTATCTTTGTATGTGTATTTGTATTTCAGTTTTAATTCATTTACGAAATTTATTTTTTTATGTTTTCTTTTTTCATTTAAATATTAACTTGACTGTTCGGAGAAATAAAGCCACATTTTTCGTTAATTTAAGAAATTTAAACATGAAATCATGCTGCCTACTTTAAAGGATACATCCTCTCTCTCTCTCTCTCTCTCTCTCCCTCTCTGCTTAAAAATTCTGCACAGAGATTTCTGTTTTAATTTCATTTTCTTTCTCTTTCGTGCAGTGATTTTAACATATCGGTTTTATTTTATGTATTGTTGTTATTTTTATTGTTGTTAACCGCAAATACATGCATTTTTTTAAAAGCATTAAAAGCAATGCCAACAACAATAACAAAAACAGCAATCATATAAAAAAACAATGGCTGACTTAACAGTAAAATACGACTTTAACAAACCGAACTGCATTCACAATTGCATACACTTTCCATGCACACATGCATACATGCGAAAGGCATAAATACATTCAACACAACTTAACAGAAGAAGAAAATGAGAGAAAAAAAAATCGCAAACACTGAACCAAATAGGCTTGCACACCCACTCACACACACAAAGAGAAATACATTTAAAAGCAACAGACAGCTGCCAAACGCATTTACACTCGTAATAACTAACGAACAGTATTTGAGAGTAAACGAACACATAAACACAACAACATCAAGTTAAAGAACAACAAGATAAACATTTCTACTAGACTTGCAAGCATGTTCAGACCAGTGTTGCCAACTCGTGGTGACTAAAAATGGCTAAAATCGTGTAAAAAAATGGCTAAGAAATGGCTAAATAATGGCTGAAAAATGGCTAAACAATTTTAGTTAATAAAACACATATATTTAATTTAAAACAACAAAAACTATAAACTTTTTTATTTTTTACAACTATGTTGTAATAATGAGATAATTTTTATTACAATAAAATATTTGTAAAAAAGATTGAGTGTTTAAAGAAATAAATCATCTATAAAATCTGGGTCATTATTGTTTTTATCATAAGACTCATTAGTACCAACTAGTTTTAAATAATTTTTCGGTACGTTGTATTTAAAACAGCATTTATCGATTCTTTTAAGTCGAAACCTGCAAAATTAATAAAAATGGAGATTGATTAGTTTTAGCACTCTTACCTGATAGACAAAATCGAAGTGACGGTCGATAGATGCATTTTATTTCTTAAATTAGTTTTCACCAGATTTATTTGGCTGGCTAAAAACCCTTTCAACTGCTGCATTTGACCGGGGTAAAGAAAGTAGTTTGAGCACAAATTCCGAAATTTCGTGAAACTTTTTATTTCCGCCAGCATCTCTATATTTAAATACCTCTGCCCAAAATAAAATAGTGTTATTTGTGTTTTTCCATTTTATATAATGGATATTTGAGTATTGCTACTGAATTTTGAATGAAATTTCGTCATCAACATCAAATAAATTTAAGATTGATAAAATATCATCTTCGGTAGATTTTAAGGCGTTATCTACAGAGAAATATTCAATATTTTGAAATATTTCAATATTATCTGGCAACATGAAAAATAATGTGTGTAATAAAAATTTGAATTTAAAATAATATTTATGAATTTAAATATGTTTACAAACCTCTGTTTCAATTAATTTATGAAATCGATAACAAATTTAACACAATTTCGCCTAATTTCACGTTCTGTCTTCTTTTTCATGTTTCCGCTTTTTTAATTTCCTTTAGATAAGTTTCAAATTCATAACCTAGGCTGCATGTGTATAAAATAAATTCGTCGAAATCTGAATATAAGACGTCTACACAGTCGTCACCAACTACTTTTCATTTCCAAAATTTATAAGCTATAATAGTTACTTTAATAGGCGAGTTGGATCATTTTCATGGCCTTGAAAAATTTTGTTGACTAGTTGGACTTCATGTAAAATGGGTTTCAAAAATAACAAATATAAACGAATATTGTCGTCGTTGTACAATTCAGAAAAGATTTTAACCTTAAGACATTTTTATGTATCATTTTAGTAAAGTTGCTGTAAAAATATGAATATGGCTAAAAATGGCCAAAAGAAAATAAAAATGGCTTAAAAAATGGCTAATGGCAAAATTTATTTTTTGATGGCTAAACATGATTGAAATGTGCTAAATTTAGCCATGAAATGGCTAAATTGGCAACACTGGTTCAGACCGAAAACTATTTACGAGTGTTGATATGCTAGAGACTTTTGGTTTTATTTGGCCATACCTCTTCTCTCCCTAAACAAGATTTTTACTCTCATTTTAAAATCTCATTTCAAACTCTCATAGTTTTTCTGTTTTAATCGTTTTGTTTTGGGTTTTTTTGGTTACAAGAATTCCTAAACAAATAAACAAGAGAAGAAAAAAAAAATTATTTCTTATCCGATTTACTGTTTTGGTTGTTTAAATTTCGTAGCATCTTCTACGCCATGTTCGACATGTTTTATCAACTGTAATGTGCTGTTTTTGATTGTGCGTAAATGTGCATGTTCATGTGTGGTTAAACATTGTATGTTTGGGTCTGTGTATGTATGTGTGTGTGATCAATTAAAAGTGCCCTTTTTGTTGGTTTATGTTCGTTCCTGCCTGTTGTGAGTGTATCGTTTGTGGTGGTTATCATCGTTTTAAACGCATAAAATGTATCCCCTGTTCAATCATCAACAAAAAAAAAAAGAGGAAAAAAACGAGAACGAATGCAATGGTCAATCGTTATTCAGCATAGCGACAGTTTTTTTGAAATTGTTTACGGGTCTACATTTTTAATTCCAATTTCAATTTCTTTTTCTCTTTTTTTTTTTTTTTTTTTTGTTTTTGTACAATTTTGCACAATGGTTTGTGAAAATAGGAAATATTGCAATTGGAAAATTGCTTAAGTTTATGTGATCTTTTGCTGACTAAAACTTAAACAGACATTATGGACTGTAGCAACAGCTGAGACAATTCGATGTGCAGGCTATTTTCTGTGTAGTTTCTGGTGTGGTTTTAAAGCAACGTTAGCATACGAAGAATTTAAAAAATATTTCCATTCGATTTTACATTTGTTGCCATTAGAAACCACTGGCTTCTTAGGTATGGTATGCTTAGTTTTCTCTCATCATTCTATATCAATTCATTCCTTATTTGGCATTCGAGCAAATGGGTTTTCTGTCATTGACTAGAAGCATTGTTTGGTCAACCCGAGAACCCCAGTTCTGATAAACTGATATAAAGGATCTACAGTTACATGAGGCTTACAAGTGACTTAATATTAAACATAATGATGTCACTCGACACTACTTGACAGCCTTGTTGAGTGGCCCAATCAATCTAAATCATTTACATTATTTAGTCGGACAAAGTGTGCCCCATTGTAAACAAATTTGGATTATTGTGAATCAATTCGTGGGTGTTTGATTCGGGAATCTGCGGAAGTCGGCGTAGAGGATAACCTTGCTTGCGTTGGTAGGACCAAATTAAAGAAGCCCTGTCATCGATTGGTGTTACCAACTGGCGTAAGCGTGTAAGAAACAGAGGCGTGTTAAGGCAGGCCGAAATCCGTTAATAGGGTTGTTAATGGCCAATTAAGTAAGTAAGTAAGTGACTCAACTCGTACTAGTGCTTAAAGATCGATTCCTAAATTTTGAAGATTGAAACGAAGCCGTGAAGTCATCATAGTGTAGTAGGTAGAGTGTTGGCTTATTAGACGTGAGGCCACGGTTCAAACGATTTATGTTATGTATGAAATGAAATCGTATTTAAGTGACTACGTGCTACTTCAGTTAACCCCTGAGATAATCGAAATCTTGCTTGTATTATTTTCATTATTTCATTGACATTTCTGGCTATCGACTATTTCTTAACACTTCTGGTTACCTCACCTTAAGCTGCTGCTATTGGCGATAGGAATACTCTCAAAAAAAGGTTTAAGTAGTGCAGCAACAATCTGTAATTGAGTTTTGCGTCAGCAAAAATAGTCATGGTAGATTGGGTTTTTGCCTCGAAATTCAATTCAATTAACAGACAACGACAGCACAGTAATAAAAATAAAACGGAAAAATGTTCTCCTAAATTTTCATCAACCAAAAACTTCATGTGAATGTTCCTCTAAAGCAATTTCTTCATGTTTTTTTATGGCGTTTTTTTGCTGTTATTTCTATGTGCTGTTGTTATTGTCTTACTTTTACACTGATTTTTTTATTGTTGTTATTTAGAATACTTTTTACTGTGCTGTGTGAAGTGAAGCCAAACAAAACAAAAAAAAAAAACAAAAAACCAAGAAAAAAAGTCATCAAAATAAAAACGTTAGAAGTATAAAGATTTCTGTGACACATACATACCCTCATACATATAAACTATTTTAGTTGCTTATAACACCACACACACGCATATATCATAACATGAAAACAAGAAAAATGAGCTTTTATTCTTCTTCTATTTTACACTTCCATTTTGATTTTTCTGTTTTTGCTTTCTTCTGTTGTTCATGTTGCTCTTTATCAAGAAATATGGGTCAGCACAAGAACAGCCCTCATCATCACTCATGTTAAAAGCCATTCATTGAATGCATAAAAACAACAACAACAAAAATAACAACAACAACAGCAATAACAATAAAAAATACTCGTAAAAGCAACAGAGAAATCACATTCACATTCAGCAACAACAGCAGCAACATTAACGCATTAATTTTTTAGAAATAAAATAAAAAAAATCTGAAAATACAGGGTGTTAAAAGGGATTTTCTGTTTTGTTTTAAAAAGGGTCTCGGTATTTGCTAGCTCTGTCTAGGGAATTGTTAAAAAGATTTGAATTTTTTTTTGCCTCAGAATTAATTCGTTTAATTGAAAATGCATGCATTACCCTGTGTTACGCATACATTTTAAAAAGATTTTTAACAAGTTTCAAAAAGTATTTGGCTTTCACTTTGACTTGAAGAAAACAATGTAAAAAAAAGAAAGAAATCGGTTTTCTTAAACACTAGGGAATATTAAAATACCAGCACCAATGAATTCTGGAAGAGCAAGAATGAAAACAGCGAGAAACATAGCTTCTGTTTCATTTATCAAGTCTTTCTAAACAAATCAATGCTCACTACAGTAGGTCCACTATAGCTGGCCCCAGGAGGGTAGCATCATTGTGGTCAAGAGGACTTGTCAAAAAGTGCTAAGAAGGAAGCAATCAGGTTTCGGTTGTATTTTTACCTCGCTTGTGTGGTGTCTAAACAATCGTTAGAATAGAAAACTCCAATATACCGCCATCGTATTTCCTACTTACTATTGCGTCACGTCCCTTTGGATGGTGTTTAGCCAGGTCGTTTGTGGTTATCGTCTCATTCTTCTGGATTCTATTACGTTCACATACATACATAATTGGTCATTACAACCCTTCAGTCAGGATTATTGACCTAGTTTCTCACACCACTTATGTTGTGTGTGTCAATTTTATACATAAGTGGCGGGACCTACAGTTTAAAGTCGACTCCGAACGACAGATTTTTTTGAGAAACTTTTCATGGCAATTTTTATTTACTCTCAGAGTTTTTGCCAGAAATCTGGTGAGAGGAAATCGCCGAAGAAATATTTTTTATATTTTGTTTTGATGTCTGGCCTAGGGCTCGAACCCTGGCTTTACATCTAATAAGCCAACACACTACCTACTAGACTACGGCGACTTCGTTCACAGGAAATTTAACAAAATGGTTGTCATGTCATCATATTTCGTGGCATTTTAGCTTCAGGAAGCGCTTAATCGTTTACTATTTTAGGTCTGCTGTAGCAGTTCCTAGGACAATAGGATCATTGCCTGGATGTAATTCCTTCTGTGAATATATTTTGTCCAGAATGTTGGCTAAACATATGAACCACTAATAATAAAGCAGCGACTAAATTTGGATCATGTGAATATTTTGCTGGGGATTGTTAAACAATAATTTGAATGTAGGACTTCTCTTTACACCCTCATCATCATCATATTTTCTACTTCCTGTTGCGTCAAGAACCTTTGGATGGTCTTCAAACAGGTCGTTTGTTGTGTTCGTTTCTGTTGTTTAGGCTCTTTTATGTTCATATTAGCTTTAACAACATGATCGTAACGTTTCCTTTTCACTCATTTGCTTCTTGAGTTCTCCCCTTTCATAAGAATGATGCGTGCCTGACCTCTCTTTGACCGCTTTAATGCTATCCTCTCTCAGAGGGCTTCCTAAATGATTTATTTGCAGGATGATGGAAACCATTTATGAACATTTCTTCGACCAGACTTGTTTGTATCACTCCTTGTTCATATATCTTTAATGCATAAAAACAATTCCTCCCTACTGTTAAAATAGCACACACAGTTAAAGTAACAATTGAAAACAATTCTTTACAAAAATTTTAAACAAAAAAAAAAAAAAGGAAAAATACGTGAGTATAAGAGGAAACTCATTGAAAGTGCTGCCATTAACTTCATGTTAAATAAAGTTGATGTTATTGTGTTGATTTCTGTTGTTATTGTTGTTGTTGCTGGCACTATCAAAAAAAAGCAAATAAACGAGCAACAGCAAGAAGCAAAAAAGCATAACAACACGCGTAACAACAACAGGAAGATAAAGCAGAGGTGCTGCAACTTACTTGAACAATGCAACAGTTTTCAACGTATAGCATCATGCAACACAAATAAACAAACAACACTGGGTTCCTTAGCAATTTATTCTTTCTTTTCTTCCATTTTTCTCTCTTTAATTTACACTCCTTGTGAATGCAACTAAGTATGAGAGAGGAGGGTAACAGGAATTACTTGCAGGAAGGAATTCTATGTGTTCTATGGCTAATGGTCTAAGAGTAGCGTTTGAACAAAGTGGTAAAGCTTTCCTGTTGTTGTTTTTCTGTTGTTGCTTTTCTTCAGAGCAATTCACACTATTTAATTGCAACAACAATATTAGCAGTTATAAATGCAACAACAAGAACAACAACGAAAAGCACTTCTAACCATTTTACTACGTTATGGTAGGTGGCAACCGAAATGTTTGCTTTAAAAGCCAACAAAAGTGAAAGAAATGGGCCGCGGAGGTCTTGCTGTTAATGCCAGCGTTTAATTAGAAAAATTTTTAATTTAAAAAGATGAGTATGTACATGGAAAAGGGAAACCTTTTGTTTAAATATTCAAGTGAAGAACAGTGTTTTATGATTTAAGTGGCCGAAGAAATTTTGTTTATATTTCGTTTTGTTGCAAGTCTCTAGGCTAGGGTTTAAGACACGAGCTTGCGTCTAATAGGTCAACACATTACATACTAGACTACGGCAACTTATAAATTGCATGATTGCTTCCATTACATTTTGTACATTCTATTAAACACGTTAACAGTGCCTCTGTTAATCTTAGCATTGGCTCTGTTAAACTTATTCGTCTTTATCCTTCACACTCGTAACATTTGTTAAGAGGACTTTATGACTTCAGTATGCTTATCAGAAAATGTTGCTTTTGTTTTATCATTTAAACTGCAGCCTTAAATTTGTGGTCAAATTTTCACTCTCTCTCTCTCTCTCTGTATGTATGTGTGTGTTTCATTTATTCTTATTTATTTAAGGTTTTATTCTTCTTCATTTTCTGTATTTTTATTCGCCCCCATAATTTCAATAATGGTTTCGTTTGGTTGGTTGGTTTGTTGGTTGGACTGATTGTTAATGGTTGGATTATCGGTTTTACATTCATTTACCAGTTAAGAGTTTTGTTACCCAACAACAACAACAACAGCAATAACAGTAGCAACAGCCTACATATACTCCCCACTAAACAAACAATACAATACAATATTATAGCAATGCAATGCAATGCAACAGCAGCTTCACTTAATAGAAATTCCACATTAACAACAAATTCGGTTGTAAGCATTTGTTCATGCACAGGAGAACGAACAAGTTCATGAATGAATGAATGAAGAATGAACGCATCATGCATTTTAGATAAAATTTATTTGTTTTCCCCATTTCCCTTGCTGTGTATGTATATAAATTTATTGTGAGCGAACGAATTTACTGATAAACACATGCTCTCGCTCTCTCTCTCTCTCTATCTCTCTTTGTCGCACATTTACTTTCTCTTCCCTATGGCCATTGTAACGGAGAATCCTTTTTGTCATCATGATTGCTGCCACCATCATCACCAGCATTCCCAATACCAGCTACCAGCTACTACAGCTGGTTGTTGGCTCTATTAGTCACTGAAATAATTGAAAATGTTTGCAAAATGCATGAAAAATGGAAAAAAAACAACAACAACAAAACAACACAATGACTCATTGCCCATTAGGCATGTTTTTTGTTATTGTTCTTCTTTATGTTTGCAACGTTGTTGACTGTTCTTGCTGTTGCTGTTATTGTTGCTCTTGTATGCTTATTATTGTTGTACAATATTAATATTACACTCACATGCTTACACATTGAATGTATTGTATAGCTTGGTGTGAGTGAGTACACATTCTACATGTGAATTGCAATTGTGTGTGTGTGCCCAGCAAAATTACGAATTACTTGTGATTGCAAATTACATGGGTTTAACTGAGAAGTCATTTCGTGCATGAAAACATTTTCATGTTAGAAAAAATTAATCCAACTATGGGTTGGGATTTAGAGGAAGATTTTGGAAAATCAAATAATTGTCTTAGCAATAGGGGTGGTTTTTTAGGAGGATAAACAAATAAGGTCCAATGTGGCCCATTATCATATCATATCATATCATAGACTTTTAATTGCTTGACTGCGGCCATATAAATCCAATGAATCATCAGAAGACTGAGACCCATCGCCACTCAAACACTTTATTACACACCAAGTGCAGCTTTTTCCTGACTCTACGATTCGTTCCATTAAGCCTTAAATAATGAGAACTGAAGTGAATAATGTTGCTGAGTCCTGTGTAGAAGGCAGGGTGCAGTCATATTACAAAAAAAAGTCACCTAGAGATTCCTTATGAAAATTTCAAAAGTAAATATGCTGTTAGGTCACCGCATATGATTTTCACATTTTTCTTTATTTTATTATTATGTAATTTTCTTTAATAAGTTTATCTTTATTACATATCATTAACTCATTACTTTTGTTCACCCTTTTTTGAATAATAATTTTATTTTCTATAATTTTTAATTTAAATAATTTTTGCTATTTGATCCCACTGTAATTTTATTGTAATTTTGCTGAAACAAACCACTGTAATATATTTTAACATTAAACCGTTAGTTTTTGGTTATTTGCTTCTCACTCAAAATTATGTACATATTGTTGTTAGTGTTAACAAGAATGCAACGCATTTTGCTTGTACAATGTACATATATACGTATAGGAATGAGCTGGAATGGCACATTGAGAGAGACACAATGAGAAACAAATAACAATACAACAACAAACTGTTGAGAAGTTTAAAACTGTATATGAAGATGTACATATGTATCATTGTTAGGCTTTAGATCAGGGACCGGCAATTCCTATGCACGCGTGCAAGGCGAATTTAAACAACGTACTCACAAGTATTAAAAACACACTCAGTCTCTTTTCAGCATTCATTGAAAGAGGTTGTGTTGTCGCATGTTTCTTGATTTTGTACATGAAGATCTACTAATGCAGGGATGGAAAACTTAATGTTTTTAACATCAGCGTATGTTTTCTATGAAGTATGTATATTAAAAAAAAAAAAAAAAAACAAATTTTAATCTAAAATGCTTTCTTAAATCGATCTAATCAAAGAAGTCTAAACGAATTTTATAAATTTTAATTTAATAAACTAATATTTTTAATTAAAATACCACCATTTAAAAATTTAAACTTTCCAAGCCTGTATTGTAGTGAATGTAAGAGTACAAATTTTCTCTTTTCATATTTTTCGCTCTCGCAACAACTGACCAATAGCAAGTGCTGCCGGTCCCTGCTTTAGATCTTTTCATATGAAATAAAGAATCATTGCAAAATTGGAAACCAGAAGAGCAACAACCATTTTTTAACATTAATTTTGTTTTATCGTGCACAGTGAATAATTAGTGCCTTCAATAATATTTAGTGGCATATAGAAGGAAATTTTAAAAAGTAATATAAATCTTCTATATAGCCACCGGTAAGGAAAAAGCTCCTTATCGAACATTTTGGCGCCCAACGTGGGGCACGAGAATTTAAAGTGAGTCCGGATTTATTGCCGAGATCGTGAAGAATTAAGAAAAAGGCTATCGCTGCAGTACATCATTTGGGAACAGGTTGTATGGTATAGTGCTGGTATAAAAAAAACATTTGTATATTAACCCACTACGTGAAAATTGAATATAATAAAAATATTTATAGAAATAATAAAAATAAATAGAAACATAAAATCACCTTTTTTCTGGAAAGTACAGTTACCATAAATATTTTAGTCCCGTTATAATTCCTGTATATAATAAAACTTCTCTACACTAAATTTTTTTCGCACAAGTAAATAATATACTTAAATCTTCTAACGGTAAAGCAGTGCTAATTTTTTTTTGTATACACATACACATTTTAAATTTTGTGGCTCATCATTGAAATTAAAATTTAAAAAAAAAAAATAATGTCATTGGAAGAGGCTAAACAACAACGGGCTAATACGAAGAAAAGTATTACCCGCATCAAAAACCAAATTGAAGTCAATGGAAGAGGCGAAGGGAAGAGACTTTCTTCAGTAGAATTAAAGTGCCGATTGGGGATTTTAGAATCCTATTTTAAACAAATATTAACATACCAGACCCAGATTGAAAAACATGACCCAGATGACAATGGAAGGCCCGAGATCGAAGATTTATACATCGCAGCTAAAATGAATATACAAACACAGCTTGGTGAAGATGCACATAATACAACAGTGGGTGAGTCTACTATTTGTTTTCCCGTTCCGAATCAATAAATTGCCTCAGCTTAAGCTACCCACATTCAGTGGAAGATACAGTGAATTTAAAAACTTTATAACATCCTTCAATCAAATCATTGATCGGGAGTTCGGGCTTTCAAACATCGAAAAGTTTAACCATTTGTTAAACTGCCTACATGGACAAGCACTGGAAACGGTCAAGGCCTTCCAGATTACAAACGAAAACTACCCGAAGGCTCTGGAAAGGCTGAAGACACGTTATGACAACAGCTCACTCATATTTACGGAAAACATTAGTAGTCTTTTTGAGCTTCCTAACATGTCGAAACACAATTGCATACAACTTCGTAGTCTTGTCGATAATGTTTCTGCTCTCTACAGTTCCCTGCTGTCTCTTGGCTCACACAGTGACATCGCACAGTCAATGCTGATCTACATAGTGATGGAGAAAGTGGATGACGATACTAGAAGGAAGTGGAAGGATTCATTGGACTTCACCAAACTACCATCATGGGACGACTGCTCAAAGATTCTTGAAAGACGCTGCCAATTTTTGGAATCAATCGACAACAATATTTGTTTTGGAGCTCAACGTAAGCCTGAACATCAACAGTCTGGTAAGTCCAAGAACAAAAATTCTAAATCTGGTTATGCCTTTTCTGTTGCAAAACGCGTTTGCTCACTGTGTTCAAAAACTGATCACTCTATTAGTCGTTGCTCTCGGTTTAAAGACATGGACGTAAATCAACGTTTCGAAAATGTTAAACGTCTAGGGATTTGCCTCAACTGCTTGTCAAAGGGGCATCAAGTCAACAGTTGCTCTTCAACATTCAAGTGCAAGTTTTGTTCTCGCTCGCATCATAGTCTTTTGCATCGGTCTCAGTCAGCTTCGGAGCCCTCGTCAACGACTGCTGAACCATCCTTTTCTCGTACTGCCTTGAATGAATCTCCTGCCTCAGTACATACGCATATAAAAAAATCTTCACCTGAACAAATTCTTCTTGCTACTGCAATGGTCCTTGTACGTGACGCTTCAGGATGCTATCAATTGGGGCGAGCCTTACTAGACTCTTGCTCTCAACTAAATTTTATTACCTACGAATTCTCTAGAAAATTAAATTTGCCTCGTAGAAAACAAAGTACCGAAGTCGCTAGCATAGGAAATACCTACAGTAAGAGTCAATACAGGTCTTCAGCAAATATTAAATCTCGTTTTAATGATTTTGAAGTACCTCTGTCGTTTTGTATAACGCCTCATATATCATATCAACCTGATTCTGAGTTAGATATATCATCGTGGAACTTGCCTCAAAACATACAACTTGCTGATGAAAACTTTTTTAAATCGAAACGAATTGACTTACTTATTGGAACAGAAACCTTTTTTGACATTTTATCTATCGGTCAAACTAAACTAGGCCCTAATTTGCCTAAGTTGCAAAAAACTCTATTCGGATGGATTGTGGCAGGTCGATATTTATCGGATCAATCTAACGTCTCTAAGTCTTCCTGTATGCTCTCAACAGAGGAGGAGATCGATCTTAATTTGCAGCACTTATGGGAGATCGACGATGTTCAGCTTGGCTCAAATATTTTAACGCCAGAACAATCTGATTGTGAAACATTTTACAATAATACTGTTTACCGCGAATCTTCAGGTAGAGTAGTTGTTAAACTACCATTTAAAGACTCTGTTAATGTTTTAGGCCACTCGCGAAACATGGCTTTAAGAAGATTTATGTCTCAAGAGAGACGATTTGCTCGTGATAGCAATCTTAAGTCGCAATATGTCGCATTCATGAAGGAGTACGAAGCCTGTGGACATATGAGTTTAGTTCAAAACCCGCGTTTAGATGAGCCCCATTATTTTATTCCGCACCATTGCGTATTTAAATTGAATAGCACATCAACAAAGTTAAGGGTTGTCTTCGATGCCTCATGTCCTTCATCATCCCAAAGGTCTCTTAATGACATTCTAATGGTTGGACCAACGATTCAAGTTGAGCTTTACAACCTCCTACTTCGATTTCGGTTATATCGTTACGCTATTACAGCCGATATAGTAAAAATGTATCGACAGGTCCTTGTAGACTATAGCGATAGAAAATATCAATACATTTTGTGGAGGAACACTGAGGAAGAAGAAGTACGAACATATCAGCTGAACACAGTTACTTATGGGATGTCAGCTGCCCCCTATCTTGCTATAAAAAGTCTTCATTACCTCGCAGACCAATACACAGATGATTTTGAGCTCGGCGCAAAGATTATAAAGTCATCATTTTATGTCGAAGATTTTTTATGTGGTGCAAATACTTTGGAAGAGTTAGCAAGAATAAAGAAGGAGGTCAATGATATTTTAATTCGAGGTGGGTTTCAATTGGACAAATGGCACTCAAATCATAAAGAGTTTCAAGATGGCAAAACTGTTAAGGATATGAACCTTGGCGAGTCTGCCGTAACCAGCGCTCTTGGCATCACTTGGGACCAACAAAGGGATGTTTTCGTTATCACCAAAGGTTCAAATTTATAAACAATTCACCAAACGAACAATATTGTCACTTTCGTCATCGCTTTTTGATCCTCTTGGTTTTTTAGCTCCGCTTATTATAAAGGCCAAAATAATTATGCAAGAGTTATGGATCCTAAAAGTTGGTTGGGACGAATCTATACCCCAGGAACTTCACTCAGCATGGGAAAATTTTGTCTTGGATATCAAACAGCTGACTTCGCTTCAAATACCACGCTTTTGTCTCGTTGCTGAATTCGAATCATTTCAACTTCATGGATTTTGTGACGCGTCAATTCGCGCGTATGGATGCTGTTTTTACATTCGAAGTAAGACCAGTTCTGGAAATGTTACTGTCCGATTTTTTACTGCCAAATCGAGAGTTGCTACTACAAAAAGAAAATCGTTACCTAAACTAGAACTCTGTGGTGCATTGTTATTGGCAAAGGTGTATTCTAAAATCAAAGATCTTTTTGAAATACCTAATCTTCAAGTGATATTATGGACAGATTCTGAAATTGTATTACACTGGTTAAGACAACATTCGTCTACATTATCTGTTTTTGTCGGCAATAGGGTATCGGATATTCAGGATCTCACTAACAACTGTGCTTGGCGTCATGTACCAACACATTTCAATCCTGCAGACATCGTCACTCGTGGTACAACGGTCAAGGAGCTCACATCATCCATCTGGTTTACTGGACCAACTTATCTAAATCTCGATCCTCTTAAATGGCCATCCAATAGAATGGATAAACTACCCCAGGAAAAGCAAGAAGAAGTTGATAGAGAAAAACGGAAAACTGCTCTTTGCCTGAGGATGAAATCCAATTACTTACTAGAATCGTTAGAGAATTATAGCTCGTTTTTAAAAATAATTCGCATCGTCGCTTGGATGCTTCGTTTTACTCATATTTCAAAAACTAATCTTTCAAAGTCTGATCCCTTACAGCCCCAAGAACTAGAAGAAGCATTACTTCGAATCGTTTTTAATATCCAAAATCACTATTATCAAGAAGATATAAAACGGGTCCTGATGAAAAAAGATCCCCATGGTGCTTTAAAGTGTCTCAACCCATTCCTAGATACTTCAAAAGGATTTAACTTGCTCAAAGTCGGTGGTCGTTTGGAATTTGCAGCGATTTCTGAGGGTCAAAAGCACCCCATAATCTTGCCTAGTAAGAATCACTTCGTAAACTGTTATGTGCGCCATCTACACATCAGCAATTATCATGCTGGACCTAAAGCGTTAATTTCTCTCATCCGTCAAAGATTTTGGGTGATCAATGCAAGGAATCTTTGCCGTCATATTGTAAATTCCTGCCCTCAATGTATTCGCTGTCGCCCTAAGTTACTACAACAAGTGATGGGAAATTTACCTGTTGAACGCCTTAACCCGTCAAGGCCCTTTGCTCGATGTGCCGTCGAGTTCTGTGGTCCGGTAAACACTTACGTACGAATCAGAGGAAAGGTTCCATACAAGACGTATATTGCAGTCTTTATTTGCCTAGCAACCAAGGCGGTCCACATTGAGGTTGTATCCGATTTATCAACTGACGCCTTTATTGCCGCTCTAAGAAGGATGATTGGACGAAGAGGTTTGCCGACGGACATATTCTGTGATAATGCCACCAATTTTGTGGGTGCAAACTCTAAGTTATCTCAACTGAAGTCGTTCCTTTTTGATAAAAATAACTCAAATTCAATCTCAAATTATTGTTCAAATCAATTCATTAATTTTCGCTTTATTCCTCCTAGGGCACCACATTTTGGCGGATTGTGGGAGGCGGCCGTGAAGTCAGCCAAGGGTCATTTAACCAAAACACTCTCCAACGCAAGGCTTACATTCGAGGAGCTTGCAACTGCAATGATACAGATAGAAGCAATTTTAAACTCGAGACCAATTTCACCTCTATCCTCCGACCCTAGTGACTACCAAGCTCTTACTCCAGGCCATTTCCTGTTAGGCGCTCCCCTTCGCGGTTTGCCAGAACGTGATGCCCCTCCAAAAGAAATAAATCACTTAAAATACTGGGCTCGAATTAGCGCCATCAAGCAAAACTTTTGGGCGAAATGGTCCCGCGACTACATCAATGAACTCCAAACTCGAAACAAATGGACTAGTTCCAATCCCAATGTTACTACTGGCTCATTGGTTATTATCCAGGAAGACAACTTACCACCACAGCGATGGCTAATGGGAAAAATCACCAATGTTGTACGAGGGAGAGATAATCGAGTCAGAGTCGTCGACATCCAAACCACAAAAGGAAATATACGTCGCCCTATCCATAGATTAGCGTTGCTACCTTCTTCTTGAAAGCATACTTTCAATGGGGCCGGTATGTTAGGTCACCGCATATGATTTTCACATTTTTCTTTATTTTATTATTATGTAATTTTCTTTAATAAGTTTATCTTTATTACATATCATTAACTCATTACTTTTGTTCACCCTTTTTTGAATAATAATTTTATTTTCTATAATTTTTAATTTAAATAATTTTTGCTATTTGATCCCACTGTAATTTTATTGTAATTTTGCTGAAACAAACCACTGTAATATATTTTAACATTAAACCGTTAGTTTTTGGTTATTTGCTTCTCACTCAAAATTATGTACATATTGTTGTTAGTGTTAACAAGAATGCAACGCATTTTGCTTGTACAATGTACATATATACGTATAGGAATGAGCTGGAATGGCACATTGAGAGAGACACAATGAGAAACAAATAACAATACAACAACAAACTGTTGAGAAGTTTAAAACTGTATATGAAGATGTACATATGTATCATTGTTAGGCTTTAGATCTTTTCATATGAAATAAAGAATCATTGCAAAATTGGAAACCAGAAGAGCAACAACCATTTTTTAACATTAATTTTGTTTTATCGTGCACAGTGAATAATTAGTGCCTTCAATAATATTTAGTGGCATATAGAAGGAAATTTTAAAAAGTAATATAAATCTTCTATATAGCCACCGGTAAGGAAAAAGCTCCTTATCGAACATATGCCGTTCATATTGTTACGTTTTTACCTTTTTAAAAACGTTTAAATATGTGTTCGTTAATTGCAAACCAAAGTAAAAACAAATATGTGTTTTATTTCAATTAAACTCTCTTTATTTATCACACTACTTTTATGTGCCACTGTTCACTATTATTCATACACAACTATTCGCTCGCAACCGATATCTTCAAACACGACTAAACACGCAACTTCACTCAAGACTGACTCAATTACAACTGACTCGTTGCCTGCCTTGCCTTGCCCTTTTATATGCGAACCTCTTCAGTCTGATGATGGTTCTCGAAGTGGAAGGTTCGCGTTTCGCATTCTCGAGAATTCTATGGCGATTACTTTATTTGTTGTTGCGGTTGCATACTTGTCTGTCCCTTTCTCTCTCATACTTATTGTAGCTGGTTTACCTATGGGTTCGCTGTATGTGTTAATGTGTATTTGTGTCGTGTGTATTGTGTACGCATTGTCACTTGTTGTTGTAGCTTTTGTTTTTATGTGAAACGATATTAGGTCGTTTCGATCTGCGTAACACTGCCGCCCACTTAAGCCTGTTCGTCCCGAATAGGCTCATTATCTCTTCTCCCATATTTTACCAGTCGCTCTTTGTGCACGACCTTCATTTTTGTCCGTGGGCTGCCAGCTTTCTGTATCCTGTACACGACATCGTTTAACCGTTTAATTATTTTATACGGTCCATCCCAGCTACTTTGTAGGTTGGGGAATGATCCCTTCTTCCGCGTTGGGTTGTAGAACAGTACCAGTTGTCCTTCATGGAATGCCTCCATGTTCGCTGCACGATCATACCTGGCTTTCATTCTATCGCTGTTCATTGCTATCCTCTCCAAAGGTGCGCCTGAGTTGTAGGGTTGCAGCTGACCTCGACCTCTTCTTACGGGACCTTTATCTGCAATGCACTGGGTACAGTTCGCTACCCAATCCGACACTGCTTGTTGACATCCAACCCAATAAAAACGTCGTTTCAGCCTTTCCAGCGTCTTTTTCGCTCCAAGATGTCCTCCGCTAGCTCCACTATGGAACGCCTTTAACACTTCTTTCGTCTTGGAGGAAGGCACTACTAATAGGTTGGATAAGGTCTTGCCATCAGCGCTTTCCCAACGTCGATATAAGCATCCGTTTATCAACCGTAGACTGTCCCATAGTGCCCAATATGCTTTTGTAAGAGGACCTGCTCCGGATATTTCATTTCTGGTAGGTCGTTTGTCCTCTTCCTTAGCTGCTATTATTTTCGCCAGTATTGGGTCACTCCTTTGTGCCTCGGACCAGTCTTCGTTGGCCTCAAACTGGATTCGCCGGACTCCAACGATGACTTCCTTCTTCTCAGCCTTCACACAATGTCTACGCTCCAAATTACGAGGTCGGCTCGAGAGAGCATCAGAATTTCTGTGTTCTACTCCACTTCGTTCTTCATTGCTATCCGCATGTTCTCTGCGCATTCTCTTGGAACTACTCGTTTCAACGTTGTGTACCCCAGAAGCCTTAGGTGTTTCAACGGCATGTCGTCTTGTTGGTGAGACCGGTCTTGATCTTTTTCGTGGCACCCTACAGTTTCTTTGGAAATGACCACCCTTTCCACAGTTGAAGCACTTAAGTTTAGCCTTTCGTCGGATTTCTTTCAAAGCTTGCTCCACCATCTCCTTAACTTTACTTAAAAGGCATTCATCTTCCTCCACTACTTCCATTCTTTGAACTTTGCTTACTTGTGGTCTGGAAATCATGTGAGCTGTCTCCTGGGCTAGTGCGAAGGCCACGGTCTCTGCAAAGGTTCTCTTTAGTGTAGAACATACCGCAAGTTTGATGTCAGGGTCCCGTATACCGTTAACAAACACCTCGGTTTTATAGTTATCTATCAACGGGTGATTCTCTTCTGGGTATGAAAGCTGCATCAATCTCTCGACCTCCATTGCAAAGGCTTGCAGTGACTCATTAGCCTTTTGCGTACGACACCTTAGCTCCATGCGATACAGTTGTCGTTTATGTTCGTCGCCGAATCTACGCTGTAACGTCACCATTAACTCGTTGTAGTTGTTCCTGCAGCTGGCTGGCATAGTTTCTAGGATCTCAGCTGCGACGCCTTTTAGAGCCAAAATTAGTTCCAGAGCTTTCTCCCCATCGTCCCATCCGTTTCTGCTAGCTACGGTCTCAAATTGGAATTTGAACACGGATAGGGGTGAGCTTCCATCAAAGCAAGGTGTTTTTATCCTGCTTGTACTTTCAGATACAACACGCACTGGTTCCGGTCGCTGGCTCTGGAGGTTGTTGATCTTTTCCTCCATCATCACGAGTTTTCCGTCCAAATCTGACACTTTTACCTCGACACTGGTAATTCTTTTGCTGAATGACTCACGTATTTCCTGCAGCTTCTCTGTCGTTGCTTCAAATAGCTTTTGGTTTGCAGCATACATTTGTTTCATCATTTGTTCATTTTGTTTCTGGTTTTCGTTTCTAGCTTCTTGTACTTCTGCCAGAAGTTTCTCATTTTCGTTTCTAGAAGCTTCTTGTACTTCAGCCAGAAGTTTCTGATTTTCGTTTCTAGAAGCTTCTTGTACTTCAGCCAGAAGTTTCTGATTTTCGTTTCTAGAAGCTTCTTGTACTTCAGCCAGAAGTTTCTGATTTTCGTTTCTAGAAGTTTCAAATCGCTTTTGGTTTGCTGCTTCCATTCTCTCAACCATTTGATCACATTGTATCTGATTGGCTACTTGCATTTTCTCCATCATAGCGGCTAGCAACGAATTTATGTCAACACCGCTAGGGGTTGCAGGGGCCTGTACCTCTCGTTCCTCTTCATCCTCGAACTCGTAGGATTCGATGTCAATGCCCTGAAGCTGAAGTTGTTCCCTTAACCGCCTTTGCAGTTCATTCTTCGTACCTGTTGTTGGCAGCTCGAGTTTACCCAACTCTCGTTTAAGGCGATCCACTCTTAGTTCGGAGAGTTTCATTTTATTTATTTATTTTTTTTTTAATTTATTTTCACTTTTGGATTTTGCAATCCCACTTCTGACACCAATTGTTACGTTTTTACCTTTTTAAAAACGTTTAAATATGTGTTCGTTAATTGCAAACCAAAGTAAAAACAAATATGTGTTTTATTTCAATTAAACTCTCTTTATTTATCACACTACTTTTATGTGCCACTGTTCACTATTATTCATACACAACTATTCGCTCGCAACCGATATCTTCAAACACGACTAAACACGCAACTTCACTCAAGACTGACTCAATTACAACTGACTCGTTGCCTGCCTTGCCTTGCCCTTTTATATGCGAACCTCTTCAGTCTGATGATGGTTCTCGAAGTGGAAGGTTCGCGTTTCGCATTCTCGAGAATTCTATGGCGATTACTTTATTTGTTGTTGCGGTTGCATACTTGTCTGTCCCTTTCTCTCTCATACTTATTGTAGCTGGTTTACCTATGGGTTCGCTGTATGTGTTAATGTGTATTTGTGTCGTGTGTATTGTGTACGCATTGTCACTTGTTGTTGTAGCTTTTGTTTTTATGTGAAACGATATTAGGTCGTTTCGATCTGCGTAACAATATTATAATTGAAAAGACTTTTTAAACAACCCAATACTCTCATATGATATTTATAGGAATACAATAAATACGGAGTAGTAAAGAGAATCTCATTATTTTTGTATGAAATTAAAGGCCGTATCTAGAACTGTTTAAAATCTTCCATACGGGCCAAATGCACACTCTTTGGCAGACCTTAATCGTGTTGAAGAAAATCTGTGGTAGAAGATTTTTAAAAGCTTCTACAAGAGGCGAGTTTTTGTATCAAAGAAGAACAAGTTACTCCCGATCTATATGGTTTCCTGCTGTTCTTATGGACAACAATTTCTCAATTTCTTCAACACAAATAACGGCAAATCATTAGGGGTTTCAAAAATTAATTGAAATGACACAAGGAAAGTCAAGACAAGGCAAGGCAAGGCAAGTAATTTGCCATACGCGGTAGCCTGGTTGTGGTAGCTTTAATTAAAGTCTACCATAGCCAGTGTTCATCTCTCTTTACATTGAAAACTAACATTAGGAGTGTATATTTAAACAATAAAAAACACGAAAAAAAACAGAAATATGTTCATTGCAGCTCATTTTCATTGCTTGTGGGGTTGACATTCAATACAAAACTTTTTCACGAAAAACGTTTATTGTGTGTAGTTTTTTTACCGCTTTTCTCTGCTTAAGTCTCCCCCTGTTCTTGTGCTGTGTTAAGCATTGAAATTTATAACAGTAAAAACAATAACTACAACAACAATAACGAATGAATACCCTGAAGCCAACATTTCAATTAAACGAAAATAAAACCGTTAATGAAAAAAACACGTTCAATTCTGTGTGGAGTTCCACGTATTTAAGTGAAACGCATTTTATCTTTCTCTGTGGAAATTAAAGACAGTGTGATGCGAATGATGATGATGATGATGATGGTGACTATAAAAGGATTCTATTGAATGCAATGAACACAATGAACGAGAAATTTTAAAAGACACCAAAAAATGAGGTCATCTTCAAAGCATCACTCATTTTTATTTGGAATTCTAAAATGAAATTCCTTTTCATGAAGACAAAATTTTTATAAATTCGAATTTTTAGACTTTTTGTTTCAGGACTTTTACAAAAAAAAGTCAGGAGTTGTTTTAGCATGTACAGAGGATCTTTAAAGATGATGCCATATTCCATGGCATTTACATATGCCACATTTTTTCTTTTTTGCTTTGAACATTCCTAAAAATCACTGTAAAGATGTGCTAAAATACAATACAATAAACTGCAAAAAAAAAAAATAACTTGTGATGGTAAATTAAAGCGAAAGGCTCGCTTGGCAAAACAAAACCAAAAATAATGTGACGATAAATTTAATCTCAACATTCCAGGCAAATGTTAACACTTTAACTCAATTCACAATATTAAATGGGAGATGCAGTCAAAGTAAATTACAGTTACGCACTTATACTGACACCATATACATACATAAATGTGTATGCTTATGGATGTGATGTACTCATCTTGTAATACATTTTGTGTGAGTGTGACACTAACAGATAACAATGGAAACATAACAGTTTAGTCTCTTATGTGTAATCGTACTTCTTAGCACTCTTTTTTTGCTCTCGCTCTCTCAAACATACTCGTTTTAAAATTTCTTTACAACACAGTTTTTTTTTCTTTTTTTTTAATTAAAATTTAAAATTAAGTTCGTAATTTGTTATAGTAACTGAAAAAGAGAGAGAGAGTAAGAGTGAGAGAGATTGCGGTAGTAGGAGAGAAGACATTGAGTATATGTATTTGTAAATTTCATATGTAAAAGTCTCCAAGTATTTGTGTATTTATTCTAGTATATGTGTGTACATACATTAAGTATATAAAAGCATGTGTATGGGTGTTTACACTTTTATCACTTAAGAGGATTTGTTTGAATCTTTTTTTTTTTTTTTTTGTTGAGAAGCATACATACATACATACATACATGCACAAACATGTGAGTGAAACATATAAAATGTACAGTTAAATTAGGAAAAATTTACTGTAATGCGACATTTACAATTACAATCTATTTTTTTCTCTCTATTTTTTTCTAAAGAGAGAGAGAGAGAGAGAGTAAGACTATCAGTAGAAATTAACAACCACGCATACATGTAAATAACAATTCAAATAAAATGTGTTCATATAAGCATCAAAACTTAAATACGAGTGTTGTTAGATAAATCAATTTTATATATACAAAAATGGAATGTTTATTTTTCATAAATTAAGAATTATTTACCTTGGGTTTTATTTCACAATTCAAGTATCTATTGATCAGCTGGCGACATACATATATACACAATTGGTCATTACAACCATTCAGCCTGGATTATAGACCTGGTTTCTCACACCACTTATGTTGAGTGCGTTAATTTTATACATGAGTGGCTGGACCTACAGTTTAAAGTCGATTCCGAACGACAGATTTTTGAGAAACTTTTCATGGCAATTTTATTCGCTCTCAGAATATTTGTCAGCAATCTGCTCAGCTGGGATAGGTCTACTATAATCGTCTTTAGGATTTACCAGTCATTGCCTGGTAAAAAAGCAGCATTCGGTTTGTTATACTGGCTATGGAGGTGAGCAATTCTGTTCATTGAGTTCTACTTCATTGCAAGACACTGTACGCCTCTTTCCTTTCCGCTTTCACTAGCTTTCCGGTTATCTAACACAATATACTGCGTAAATAGGAGTCATCTCCTGAAAGTTGGACCTAATAAAATGAAGTCGCTCTCTGATTCTGTTCTTTTGATTGATTTATTTATTAAAAAGAAAACTAACGCTGTAACACTGTGATTGTATTCACATATTGAATCGTTGAAAATTTATTTTCTGTATAGTTTTTGATATTTTCCCGGAATTGTGTTACATTTTTAATGCCATTATAATTGCTAGCGGGCACCATATATCATATCATAACACTTGCTATTACCGGAAATTGTAAATTGTTGATGATATTTTCTATTCTCAGAAATTTTTATTTGTAAAGCTTTTCTTCGAAAGCTCTTCGAAAGTCAATGCAAAGGAAAAAATTCCAAAAATATATATCCACATCAGTTTCATTCTAACTCTGGCATACAACGTAAAAATAACTCTTGTTGGTGTTAATATAGAAATTTATAACGAATATTTAATCCTTATAAGCTATCAACTCTTCACTTTTATTCACAAGAACAAGTAGTTTGTAGAGATTTTTTTCTTGTACTATTCATAGTAGAGAATCACCAGCAAATCTTTAAGCATCTCTTAAATTAGATTGAACTGCAGCTAATAAAAAAATTGAAGGCGGAGTGTTGTAAGTACAAAAGTACTTTACTACGGACCAAATTATTCAATATTCCATTTTGTCGGAAGACACTTAATTTTTCATCTTGTTTGTTTTTCCAAAAAATTGGAAAGCATTTCTTACTTACTTGGTCATTACAATACTTTAGTCCAGGGGTTACCAAAAATTTTTTGGTTGTGTATTAGTGAGTAAGAGAGAGAAAATATGTTGAAAGTCATAGAAAACTTTTAGTAATATACCCTACATAAAGTTATACATCTTTTTTTTTTTTTTTTTTATATAATTTTTATTTACAATCTATCCATTTAAGGATAATAAGTAAATTTGATATAATAAGATAATATTGTTTGTTGTCCTCCACTGAGAACAACAATATACTAATACAATTTGTATACTGATAATATTATAATATAATATAAAAGTTGTTATATGTACAATTCAAAGTTACTAAAATAAATAATTCATGAACGGCAAATACATATATACAAGTAATATAAATAAATAATTAATTAATTTCGGAATGGCAAATCTAAAATGTGATATCTTTTTAATCGGTTTACTTCATTGGTGTCATCTAGAAGAGCAATGGCTAATGGATTGTTGTGGTAAATTAATCTTTTTAAATAGTTCTCACTTAGCCTTCTTATTTCGTCAGCAACCTTTGGAATGAATAGATCATTGTGGATTGAAAGATTTGAAACAAACCATGGAGCGTTGACAATAGATCTCAGCGTTTTTGATTGATACCTTTGCAGTATTTCAATATTTGAGTTGCTGGCTGTTCCCCAAAGTTGTATTCCATATGTCCAGACTGGTTTTAAAATTGTTTTATAAATCATAACCTTGTTCCGCAAATTTAATCGAGATTTTGGACCTAGTAGCCAAAATAGACGTCTTGTTTTCATATTCAAATGTTGCTTTTTTGCCTTTATATGATCCTTCCATGTTAACCTCCTGTCAATGTGCAATCCTAAATACTTAACGCAGTCCTTTTGAGGGATAGGATTATTGCCCATACGTACTTCAGGGCAGTTACCCCGTCGTAAGGAAAATGTGACATGGGTGGACTTATCGCTATTGACTTTGATATTCCACTTGTTTAACCAAGCTTCAATTTCATTTAATTCAGTTTGAAGAATATTTGATGCATTGTTCGGGCAAATATCAGCTGTTAAAATGGCTGTGTCATCTGCATAGGTTGCGACTAAGACGTTTTCAATAACCGGAATATCTGAAGTAAAAATTGTATATAGGATTGGTCCAAGCACCTACCCTGAGGGACACCTGCTTTGATATCATATATTTGAGAGAATGTCCATTTGACCTTAACAAAGAAACTTCTGTCTGTCAAATATGGTTTCAAAAGTAAATAAAACGGTGTTGGAAGTAATTGCTTCAGTTTGTAGCATAGTCCAATATGCCACACTCTATCAAAAGCCTGCTGTACATCTAAGAACACTCCTGAGCAATATTTTTTGGTTTCCAAAGTATCTCTTATAAATTCGACGATACGATGGCATTGTTCTGGAGTGCCATGTTTGTTCCTGAAGCCGAACTGGTGATCAGGAATGATATTAGACTTCTCTAAAACTGGCAATAATCTTTTCATAAATATTCTTTCGAATATTTTGGAGAATAAAGACAGTAAACTTATTGGTCTGTAAGATGTTAAATTATTTTCAGGCTTGTTCGGTTTATTTACCATTACAATCTCTGCACACTTCCATTGCAAGGGAAAGTAATTTAATCGAAGCATTGAATTATAAATATATGTCAGAAAAAGTATACCTTTTTTTGGCAATGCTTGAATCACTTTACCATTTATACTGTCATATCCAGGAGACTTTTTGCAGTTCAGTTTTCTAATTTCTTCTCTAACTCCATTTGGAGATACATGTTTAATTGGCCAGTCCATAGGACAAGCACTATCCAGGAATTCATGAATTTCGTTAACAAAGGGATTTGTATTTGCATGAGGTTGAAAGGTGTTTTCTAGATGACGAGCAAACGCTTCTGCCTTACTTTTGTCGGTTTTACACCACACATTGTCAATATCTTTTATTGGAACATTTCTTTTCGTAGGTCTTTTTATATATTTTGTAGCGTTCCACAAAGAAAACTCATTATTCTTAGTATTATTTGTATTGAGGTTTTCGAGGTAGCTACCAATCTGATTATTTTTCAAGTTATAAAGTGCAATTTTAAGGTCTTTGGCAGCTTTATTAAAATTTCGTTTATCAAAGGGATTTCTACTATTTTGCCATATTTTCCTAAGCCTTCTCTTATTAATTAAAAGTCTTCTGATTTCAGAAGTTAAAATAATTTGATTGTGGATAGGTTGATTTTCAGTCCTTGGAGATGATAAAAACCCAGCCTCGTGAATTACATTATTAAGATTTTCAACAGCATCATCTATATCTTGCTGAGATTTCAATGGAGTATTTAAATTTATTTTCCTTTCAATGAAGATGCCAAACGATTTCAGGTCAGTTTTATAGTTAATAATGTTATGCCTTATCATATCTGACCGTATTGCTGTATTAAAAGTAACTAAAAGTGGTATATGGTCAGAGCTTAGTTCATCTAAATCTACAATCTGAAATAGTTGACTAGAAATTCCGGAGATTACAGCAAAGTCTAAAAGATCTGGTATCTTTCTTGGATCTGTGGGCCAATATGTTGGATTTCCCGTTGAGAGAACAGAATAATTGTTGTTAATTGTGCACTTGTAGAGTTCGCTACCTTTAGGGTTCACTAATCTCGATCCCCACCATTGGTGTTTGGCATTAAAGTCACCTGCCACGAAAAATGTTGGTCCTAATTTGTTAAAAAAGTTATTAAATTCCTGACATTTAACAGAAAATCGTGGTGGAAAGTAAATAGCACAGAAAGCAATAAAGTTATGATCACATTTGATTCTAATGCATGCAGCTTGGAGATATGGTTGCCTTACTTCATCTAAAACTTCATATTTTAATGAAGATTTTATTAAAATTGCTGCTCCAGCATGTGCTCTATCGTCTGGATGGTTTGCTGTTATTCAGGGGTGTCATAGAATCCAAGTCGGTTTTGCCTTTTGTCGTTTTTGAAAACCAATATTGGATTCATTTGGTGTCACAAAACCAAGTCGGTTTTATTATTTTCGAAATCAAATAAAACCGATATTCGAATCAGCTGTTGTTTACATTTGTATTATTGTTTACAATTTTAACTTAATTTTTCGTATGATAAATAGTGTGTTTGTTAAAAATTTTACGAATTTTAGTGTTTTAATAAAAAAAAAATAAAAGAAATAAATAGAATGAGCACTGCTGTTGTTTTATATTTGCTGCTAGAGAAAGAAAGTTTAGAAAAACCGAGAAGAAAAACATTGCGAGACTGCAGCAATCCGCTTGAGCTGCCTGAGTCAGCGTATGCATATTTTTTATAATTTGCGTTTAAATTTAAAGTTGCTTTGCAGGTTCATAGAATACTACCGGCTAAACAAAGACGCTTTTTGTGTGGTATTAGATACAATAAAAGAGCACCTTTCACGTTCCAAATCACGTTCTAAAATCAATATAAACAAAAATTTTGAATACATTTTTAAAATAAATAATAATTTACTTACATTTTGCAAAAATATCCTACTTCTAGAAAAAAACTTCGCGCGTAAACAAAATCCGTCAGCTGATTGCTGATCGGTTTGTTTCCAATAACAAAACCGAAAACATTGGTTTCTCTGACATATAAAACCGACAATAACTCTAGTTCGAACATAAAACCGATAACATTAGATTTCATGACATCAAAGCATAATTTTTGTCGTTTTTAAAACCAATACCGACAACATTGGATTCTATGACACCCCCGATTAATTCATATCCTCTTATTTTGAAAAACGATCTGGTGGTAAAATGTGTCTCAGACACTAACATGATATCAATAAAATGTAATTTAAGAAATAATTCTACTTCTTGTGTGTGGTTAGAAAGCCCGTTAGCATTCCATATTGCAATATTTATGTTTAATTGCATAATTTTGCGATTAAAACTGTCATCATGTTTATTAATTTATTTGTTAATTCTATTTGATTCTGTATCAAGTTTTCTAGTCTTTCAAAAGAACTTTGTGGGTTATTTGTAACAACTTCAGAATACGTTACATTGTTTTGAGGTATATTTGAATTCAAAGCTTTATTGCTTAAGTTAGGATAATCCTCACTTTTATAATTATAAGTGTAGTTGAAATGTTTATTATTTTTATTGATTTGAACTCTTTTCTTTAGGAGTTCTTTGTAAACAATACAGCCTTTATAGCTCGCTGGATGGCTTTGTAGACAGTTTACGCATCTCGGTGCAGCATCAGCATCTTTGGTACAATAGGCAGTTAAGTGACCAAGTCCACATTTAACACAATTTACAGACTTCCTGCAATAGGTTTTTGTATGACCAAATTCTTGGCAACGGTGGCATTGTACTAGATCTTCCGTTTTCTTGGGTGGTACTATGTTAACAACTGCATTGCAAAGTGTTTTAGTGTCGTATATATTTTTATTGTTTGTGTCTGGTTCTAAGTCTACGAAGAACATTGGTAGAGAAATTTTTGTAATTCTACTTTTAATGTTAACAACGTTTCTAACTTTATGTCCCAAAGTTTCGATAGCATTTTTTATGTCATCGCTTGGTGTTGAAGGATGTAGATATTTTACAACCACTCTATACGATCTTACCAGCTTCAGTTGATACGTGTGAAATTTAATATTTTTGTCTTTTAGAAATGTAACTAACACTCTATATTTGTCAATATCTTTGACCATAACTCGTATTTGCCCGTCTCTTAATGTTTTGTAATTAAACAAAGTGGGTGGAATTATTTTATTAAAACTTTTAA
The DNA here is from genome assembly GCA_927399465.1 of Sarcophaga caerulescens. Lineage (NCBI taxonomy): Eukaryota > Metazoa > Arthropoda > Insecta > Diptera > Sarcophagidae > Sarcophaga > Sarcophaga caerulescens. Next base: position 46,123,811 of record OV656868.1, read on the forward strand.
TTATGGCACTAATGTCTGGAGCATTAGGTATAATTATTGGTGGGGGTTTAGGAACATTGTTATTAGCTGTTTTTTCATTATCAGTTTCAGCTTCATCATCTTCACTTAAGCTTGAAAATCTATTTAAACTTACATTACTAGCATTGTTGTTGACATTCTTCTGTGTAGCAAAAATTTTATTGCTATTTTGTGATGTAGATGCGTTGTTGTTATTTATAGTAAGTTGTGAATTTATTTTTATATTTTGTCTCTTGTTCAAAATCATTTTGGTTCACTTTGTTTTCGTTTTCTTGATTTTGACGATGTGACTACCTGCCAGCACAGATCATCATCATCGCTACTATCATTGCTATCAGTATTCATGATAGCAATGTAAATTGTTTTTATTCAAAAGAATTTGAATATTCAAATTGTTCTTGTTAATTTTTGCTGTTTTTCTTTTTGAAACTTTTTTGTTTTTTTTTTTTTTTGTTTTTAAATATTTGTTTTTAATTGTTACAAGACAATTGTTTTTATGTTTTGATGTTATGTATATATTTTTGTTTGTTTTATTATTTTAAACACATTGGAGATCGCAGAAATTTTGTACGTTTGCACTAGATCACAGTCAAAACCAGACTGAGTTATACATCTTTGATTTAATAATTAGATAATGTTTCTTAGATATTTGCTGGGTACTAATTTTGGTTCATAAATTTCCTCTCCTATGTCTATAAAAAAGTTGTTCTCTTTCCACATCATCTAAATTATTCACTTGACAATTAAAACAATCAAGACGTTTTTTAAGAACATATAAGACTTTGAATTAAAAAAAAAAAAAAATTTTAACATAAAATATTTTTTGAGTGTAAATCTAAAAAATAATAATATAGCATCCGCTGACATGTGTGCTTGTCGCAGTCTGATCGACAACTAAATAAAAGACCATAAGCAATGTGTGTGAATTCTCTCTGCACAATTGTGCTATGAAATGGTAATCACTGCTTTAGTCCCAGCCATTTGTGTGTGTTAATTTTATACATGAGTGGTAGGACCTACAGTTTAATGTCGACTCTGGACGACAGATTTTATTGAGAAACTTTTAATGACAATTTTATTTACACTAAGAATTTTTGCCAGAAGACTGCTGACGTTATGTTCGAGATGTTTGAGCCAGAGGTTGTACCATGGCCTCACGTCAAACAAGGAAACAACTAACAACTAGATTTTGGCGAATTCAGGAGGCTTTATCCCCCCACCGAAAAGTCTATCCTGAAGGCCTCTGGCTCCCAACAGTGTAAAACATCATCAGGCAACACCATGTCTAGTGTAAATGGGAAATGTTCCCCACTACCACATCAAGTTTAATCACAAAAAACATTTAGGGCGAGGAGGAGCATGAAAAAGTAAATTTTTATGGTTTGCTGGGTTATAATTTTGTTATTACTTTGTACGCACACATATACAGACATACATACATATATGAATGACATGTTTTCATTATTCACTTCTGTCAGTTTCATTTTGGTTTTCATTTTCTTCTTCTATATTATTTCGAAATTTGGCTGCTGTATTGTTTTATTGTTTTGTAGTTTATTGTTGTTGTTTTAGTTTTTTTTTTTTAATTTTTTTTGTGCACACACATATAAATACACAGTTATTAACACTGTATTTAGAGAAAGACATTTTAAAATATATGTATGTATGTGTACAGTATGTGTGTGTGTCTGGATACATTTTAATATTTATTCATATGCGAATTAAATAGAGCAGAAAATTTCTATAATTTTTTCCCCTTCGCTTCGCTTCGTTTCCCAATCCCATTTCCATTTCCATTTACTTGATTTTTAGAATCTCGTTTTTCCATTTATTCTTTATTACCAGTGTTACCCGTATGAGAGTTTGTTTTATTAGCACAGCACAGCATGAGCTTATATGAGCTGTTTTTATTTGTTTGTTTAATTGAGAGAAAGAGCCACACACTCACTGGGACTACTGTGTGTATGAGAGCGAGAATAGTGTATTATATGGAGTGTATGTATGTATGTGTGCGTGTGATAATTTTCTGATTTGTTCAATTATTTTTAATTATGTGTTAATTAAATCCCTATCCTCTCTCTCCCTCTCTCTTTCTCTTGGTCTCTTTTCCTCTCTTTCTCTTGTTCTATTTTATTTAAAATTTCAATTTATGTTTATAGGTGTGCGTGCTTATGGCTGCTGTTATATAAAGTGCGTGCGAGCGTGCATGTTGTATCTGCCAGAGAGAGAGAGAGAGAGTGAAATGTTAAGTTAAAGTGCAAGTGCATGTGCATTGATGCATTAAATGCCTGACGTTTTGGACAATTACTGTGTATTCTGATCTATAAAATCTGTTTTAACGATTATTACGGATTAATTGTGTGTGTTTGCATGGATTTTATCTGTGAATCCAGCATGAAAATTATTTAAAATATTCGACAAAATCTTTAAACTGCACACAATAGATTACGCAAAGCAGTTAAAAGTCTATGAAATGTTTAAAGCATAATAAAAATTTATGGAAAAGAACAAATTTTTTACTGTTTTTCATATTTTTTAACAACAAATAAATAGTAATTGTTGTTAACTAAAACTCCAACAACTAAGTTACACAACATGAGATATAAACTCTTAAGAAAAATAATTATTTTAAGTTTCTCTCTCTCTCTCTGCTTTTTTATTATCAAAAATTCTCTTTTAATTATATTTGACATACAGTGGAACTTCGACAATCCGGACACATATAGTTTTAGGCACGTCCGGATTATCGAGTTGTCCGGACTATAGTATGTAGTGAAAATTATTAAAACAATCTAGGTGAATTAAAAACATATATACATATGTACTAGAGGTGTGCACAAGACATTCTGCTTGCTTACCCTTCACCGAATGCAATACTGTAGTGTACTCTTTTCTGTTGCTCTTGATTTTACGAGTGCACTGAAATGTGTATTTCTCATTTATTCAATGTATACAACAGCACTCGTTTGTCCGTGAAGTAACGGAACTATGCTTTGTGTTGTAAAAGAATATTTCACTACTGGAGCTAAATTTTCAGTATTGTCGAATGAATTTCAGTAGTGTATACGTTGAAAAATATGCGTACATAAGTGTTTCTATACATTCTTTGCTTTCGCCATAAACTCATCCAACAACAATCTCTCTTCAAAGTGCTATGTTAATATTCGTTGTTTTTGTTTGTTTGTTTGTTTTGTTTTTTAAAAAACAAAAACCATTTTTTCTTTCGCATTTACTGAAAAAAGAAGTGCACGTTGTGACACTATGAAGAGTACAATAATTTTGTTGCACTCTTCACACAACAATGGTTTACGAGTGCAGTTGTTTTTTTGTACTCTATCTTTGCTTCACACTTATTTATATTTGCAGCTACAATCAATATTCAGTCTTGAGAAAAATGCAATAGTGTGCAATTTTATATGTCTTGTGCACACCTCTAATATGTACATTAGAGCGACTCAAGTTGTATGGAAGCGAAATTCGTGCTCGATGTACCCCCCCCCCCATTATCATCATTACTTCAGTTCACTTCAGTGGGCTGAGGAGTATAATATATATATGCAGGATATTCTATTGTTTATTGTTTTTTAATAAATCATAGTATGTACATACATATGTACATTAGAGCGACTCATCAAAAAAAGTCCTCGATGTACCCCCCCTAAAAATGAACCTTGGACTTTTTTAAGATGACATTTAAAATATTTCGGCTCCAGCTTTGACCTCTCGTGAGCTGGACCATTTTGAAAAAGGGTCTATTTTTGGATGTTAACGCGAACTAGCTCGAATTTCAAAAAAAGGTGAGACCCGTACTTAATTAAATCGACTAAAGATTAAAATATGTTAATTTGGCATTTTTATTACAAACAACCCCGAACAAAAAATTCAAAAACCGTTTTTTTTCACAGAATATCCTTAAAAAAATGACATGGATGATCGTCCTTGGAAAAATTGTATATACAGTTGATACAGTTGCGCCTTAAAAAAACCTTTCTTATGATATACATATTGTATATGTTGGTAAGGAAACAGATCCTCAAATTAACAAAACATCCATAAATAGACCCTTTTTCAAAATGGTCCAGCTCACGAGAGGTCAAAGCTGGAGCCGAAATATTTTAAATATCATCTTAAAAAAGTCCAAGGTTCATTTTTAGGGGGGGTACATCGGGGACTTTTTTTGATGAGTCGCTCTAATGTATTTATATTTATTTAATATATGTAATATAATATATGTATGTATATTTATTTAATAAATAAATAAATAAATAAATAAATAATGTACATATGTATGTATGTACATACTATGATTTATTAAAAAACAATAAACAATAGAATATCCTGCATATCTATATTATACTCCTCAGCCCACTGAAGTGAACTGAAGTAATGATAGTGCAAAATGTAAATAAAAGTATGAATAACAAAACATGGGAGTTAGAAACGGGAATTTAAATTTTTTTCTTGCATAAAAAAAATTTGTCCGGATTGCAGAGGTAAAAATTTTAAGTTGTCCGAAATGTAGAAGTGTCCGAATTATTGGAGTGTCCGGACTGGCGCATGTCCGGATTGTCGAACTTGTACTGTACTCCCTCCCTCTCTCTCTCTTATGAAGTGTTATATCTCTTTAAATTTGTTTCTTTAACTGCCACTTTTCTTGAATTTTATTATAAGACAAGAGCCCAACATAATTGACAACATTTCTCTTTCTTTTTAAAACACTAGAGTTCTGAATAAAAAAGAAATATTTTTTTTTTTTAAGATTAAAGGAATTTTTGAAAGACGCCCTTTATGCTGTTGTAGTGTTTAAATAATTATGACTCGTTAAACTGTGAACTGTAAGGGTATAAAAATGAGTAAAAACAGAGAAATTGCCCGTAAAGCAAATAATATCCGTCCTTTGGCAAATTTTTAAGGATATAAAAAACTGTAGTTTTTGTTGTTGTTGTACAACAGCGGAGATATAGCAAAAGAAGAACAAGACTTTAGCACTGTCTAAATTTAACAAACGAATTTTGTTCGTATATTTAACTAACGAAATATGCTGAAAAATAATAAAAACAAAAAGGACAGAGAGAGGGCAAAAAATGCTACGAAATAACTTAATAGACCAGTTGACAGTTATTTTTTCCTTTTGCTGGCGGCAATTTACAGCTTAAATACAGACCGACAGTTATACTCTGCTGTCAAAAAATATTTACACACACACCAAGCAGAGTTGCAGATTGACAGTTCGAAGGCACCATGGCAGGGTTACCTGGTGACATGTTTGGCGTTTTTATAATTTAAATGTGACTTTATAATCCAGCACTGCACAGCACAGCACATACATACATACTCTTCCTCTCATTATTTGACATCAATTTTAACTGTGTGACTAAATGAAAAACAGTTAAACCTTGTCTCTCTCTCTCTGTCCCTCTCTCTCTCTCTCTCTGGCAATTTAAATGAAAATTTTATTTGTTGCACCACCTACTCATCTCCCAACGTTTGCAACACACAAATATTTATACTGTGTTGCTAGACGTTAAAGACTAACGTTGCCATCCTCTACTTCGTATTGTTTTGAGTCACAATGAAATGAGCATCATGTAGTACGGTCTACAACTCTTTTGCCATTTTGCTAAGCTTTCCGTTAACAATATAAACCAGAACTATGAGAGGGAGACTGGGAAAACGAACGAAAAGGAGAGCAACGAACTGTGCTTGGCAAAAATGTTGTCAAATATGTACACTGTCATTGTCAGTTTATAAGCAAATAAAAACGGGCGAAAAAAAAACAAAAAAGAAACTTAACAAATCGTAACACATACTCTTCTGCTTTCTCTCTCTCTCTCTCTCTCTCTCTCTTTGTTTCTTGTATTTTCCTTCTCTTTCTTTCGATTGCAAGTAGTTTCAGTTTTTTTTCACAATCCAGGTTTTATTTTCTCAAATTTAAGCATCGTGTTGTAAGCACAAGATTTTTAATATTAAAAGCGTTTAACAACACTGAACACAATAAGTCTGCATAGTTGCCGTTGCTGTTGCTGTTGTCATAGCTACTGAAGTTGTTGAAATCTATGTTAGACTGACAGTTTGACGATTGTTTAGACATTGTAATCGACGTTGAGTTTTTACAAGATTTTAACGAGATAAGATTGTTATGGCATCACAGAGGTATGGTATGGCATGAAGGAAAGCAAATGTAAAACGATGATGATTTTAAGGTGGTTTACCTCCTGATAACTTTCTCAAATTGAGTTCTTTAAAGTGAAACGTTATTAAAGTACTTTTACTTCGAACAACAGCAACAAGAACTTACAAGAATAGAATAGAAAGTAACAGACAATATTGAATACAAAAAAGAGAAGGAAAGCACAATTGGTATTTTTAATATTAAGTCGCCATAGTCTAGTAGGTAGTGTTATGGCTTATTAGACGTGAGGCCGTGGTTCAAACCCCAGCTCAGACATCTCGCACAAAACGAACTACAGAATCTCGCATTTTCCAATACTTTGTTGCAGTTTGCTTTCGGAGAGAGCCTGTAGCACAGTGATTCCTTTTATAGTGTGAAATACTAATGAGCATATGGTCATGCTAGGCTTCAAATCAAACTTTCTGGCGAACTACTTTCTATGACCGAACATACTTACGATAACAGGTTCGTAATTAAATGTCAACAGATTTGAGACTTTAGTGGCATTTAGCCACTTGTACGCGAAGTTTGCTAAGAGAAGAACATAACATACATACATACATAATTGGTCATTACAACTCTTCAGTCAGGATTACGACCTAGTTTCTCACACCACTTATGTATGTTGTATGTGTTAATTCTATACATGAGTGGCGGGACCTACAGTTAAAAGTCGACTCCGAGCGACAGATTTTTGAGAAACTTTTCATGGCAATTTTATTTACTCTCAGAGTTGTTGCCGGAAATCTGCTGAGAGGAAGTCACCGAAGAAATATTTTTTCATATTTTTGTTTTGATATCTGACCTGGGGTTTTAACCGTGGCCTTACGCCTATTAAGCCAATACACTACCTACTAGACTACGGCGACTTCATGTTGAGAGGAGAAAATCAAAGAAAATATTGGTTTTGAATTTTTCCTTTTTCTAGAGGCTTAAGCAGAGATTTTGACTTGAATCACTCGTCCAGCAAATCTGCATTCTATCCACTAGATTACAATGAAGGTGATCTCCAATATTAGTCCATGTGACTTGAGTTTTCATTTTGCATAGAAGGGATTCAAAAAATTATTGTACATTTTATTTATTGTCACACTGTGCCTGTGACTACAAACAATTTGAAGAAAATAAGAAAACATTTTAACAGAATTTAACTCTCAACATCAACATCATCGACAATAAGTAGTGAAATTACAAAATGAATCAACTTGAGTAACAGATACTGTCAAGAATTTCGAACAATCTTTACAGTTACTCACCCACACACACACACATCACAGGAAAAGAAAAGCAAGGAATAGAACTACTTGACTACATATAACTACTTTCTCTCTCTCTCTTTCTCTCTTTTGTATTCATGATATTTACGTGGTGAAATATTAACTCAAGTTTCGTTGAACAGTTTCTTTGAAAGTTAAACATGGATCCACAATGGATTTATAAATTGAGTGTGAGTGGGTGTTTCTTTGAATTATTATTTAAAAATAGAATCATTTTTGTATTTCTTTCTTACGAGCATTTGCACTTGAAAAATATTGTTTAAGAAAGTATTCCAATTACGACATAAAAGTTTCATTCAAATTTGAACTTTAAGTGGCTGGCTTGGGTTTCTTTCATTTAAATATTAGAACCTGAAATGCATATTTTAATCATTTATGACAAATTGTGAAATGGTTTGATAAATACAAAAATTATTTAAAATCTTTGTCATGATGTTTCCTGATTAACAGAAACCTGAACTAAATCGTAATTGGCAATTACTTGCGGTTGTAAAAGTAAGAAAACCGTCATCGCAGAGACATATTGTGCTTAAGAGTGTTTACTTCAACTGCATGGTCAACTTGAAAGCAAAATATAAATGAATGGAAAACAATTGGACGGGTATTGCTATCTTTGCAACGTTCATAAATACTGTTAAAAGTAGAGCAAATGTGTTGGCAACAGCATAAACCTTAACTAATACCGCGTTATCCATTATGTGGTTGTCAAAGCTATCAGCTGTTAAATATCTTTCAGATGAAGTGTCATAAATTTATTATTCTTGTGTAGAACTGCCCTAATACCGTGACGATACGATTTATTGCAATGCTTTCAAACAATATTGCATACATAATTCGTTATTACAACCCTTTATTCAGGATTACTACCTAATTTCACACGCCACTTATCTTGTGTGCGTTAATTTTTATACATGAGTAGTGGGACCTACAGTTTAAAGTCGACTCCTAACGACAGATTTTTTGAGATACTTTTCATGGCAAAATTTATTTACTCTCAGAGTTTTTGCCAGAAATCTGCTGAGAGGAAGTCGCATAAGAAATATTTTGTCATATTTCGTTTAGTTGGAGATGCCTGACCTGGGGTTTGAACCGAGGCCTCACGTCTACCTACCAGAACACGGCGACTTCAAACAATATTGAGGGTATCCTTATAGGGACTCCTTTCTCGTTGTCTACAAGAATGATTCTCTGCCCAGCAACTGATAGGCATTAATGTCTAACAGATTCTAAATATGTGTGCGGATAATTCAATCTTATCATTCATCAGTATCTACCTATTGGCTTCGAATTGTTTCTCATTCGGTAAACGTATTCTTTGAGTCTATAAAGACCAAAGGATCTCAGGTTAATCCCTCTACATGACGTGACTCTACACCCTTTTTTGAGTATAGAAGGGCCTCTAGCTCTCTTCTTTGTCCTCTTTTTCTATTTTCCTTTCGCTGTGTCTACCCTTTCAAACATCACTGTACCCTTTGCAAATATGGGTCTCTTAATGACCGAAAAAATGCATAAAATTAGTTCAAGCCGACTACGATTCAAAGGCGGCCACTTTTCGAACAACACAGAGTGATCATGGTCATCATACATAATCAACCCACTATGCTAGGTATTTGCGAGATTATTAAAAAAAACATTAAGACAAGAAACGTGACAGATTTACAATTTTAAAAATATCTTAGAAACTCCAATATAGCCAAAACAGTCTCTGGGTCAATTAATTTAAATCATTTACTTTCTTTCTAACTAAACTATGTTTAACCACTTGCAACTAGTGATTCATTTTTATTTTCTCTTAAAAAGCATTACAAACTACAACTCCTTATGCGTCAATCACTTGCTTTTCTTTACTGATGTTGAAGACAAACAGTCTTTAAGTAAGAGTTCCGTGTAGTTTTTTTGTTTTTGTTTTCCTTAGAATTCCCCTTTAAAAAAAATAGTCAAAATATTATCACAAAAAAAAAAATTCATCAACTCACTTAGCGAAATTAAATGTGTTCGTGTTTGTACAGAATATTGAATCAGGAATACGATACCCTTAGCAGAGCGGCAGCCATTGATAAACGGGAAGAAGAAGGTAGAAGACAACAATGAAGAAAATTCTTGTGCTAAAAATAAAACACGAACTGCAAACGAATAGAATAAAAACAACGACAACAAAATGAAGACGATGCCACGGCAATGGCAACTAAAACATGCCATTTACACACAGACAAACAAACAAATGGAAATTGAAAATGTTGAATCGAATCAATACACAAATATACATACACTTACGCGCATATACATACTCATACATACACTTACTGTAATGTTCCTAAAACTTATCGCAAAGCCAGATCTTCTTCTCTTACACTTTTACAAGAGGGTTTTGCAAAGAGTTAAGAACTTTTGCAACCAAATCAAATAAAAAGTATTTACACACACACACACATACATACATATACAGGATTCAAGCATTTTTTTATTAAAAAAAAACATAAAGAGAACGAAAAATATAGAAACAGAGAGAGTAAGAGAATGGAATTATGAAAAATAATATGATATTACATTACATATTCCAACTCAATGTAATGCTACAAGTAATGGCAGCAAATTCAGCATTTTGAATGCAATTTTTTAATGGTAATGGCAATGCAGGTAAAAAAAAATGGAAAAAATCGAAAACAAATCGATTAAAATACCTGCTCTTTCAAATTCAATTTCAATTTCAACATCAATTTATTATTAATTGTATACGTATACGTAGTAAGGATTATCTAAAGCTCGGTAAATAGGGTCACAATACAATTTTTTAAATAAAAAAAACTTTGAAGTAGGAATTAATTTTCCAAATACCTATTTCAATGAAATAATAAAGGGCAGGGTTTTTAACGTATTAATGTTTAATAATATCTGATAAATACACTCTATGTGCACTCGTTACATGTGCATACTATTTCGTTATTTTGTTTCAGTTTCATTGGCCTGTGTAATCTACTATAGCAAGTCCTAGAATAATAGGGTTGCCGTCTGTTGTTATTTCTCATACTTTTTCATAATTTTTATTCATGAGTGGCGGAACCTACAGTTTAATATCGACTCCGAACAACAGATTTTTAAGACACTTTTCAAAACAATTTTGTTTTACTCTCCGAGTTTTTGCCAGAAGACTGCTGTTTTCGATCAACATGTTTTGGGCTGGAGTTTGAACCACGTGATGTTTTTTTTTTTAAGCTGCTCTGTTACTAACAACCTGTGGGAAGAATCCATAAGTTAATGCAGTCAGATATGAACAATAGTAGACGAATTGTGTTCTACAGCAACGTGTCATAAACTGTGGATGCTAGATTATTAAACGTAAATAAGCCAATACGCTGCATACTAGACCATGTTAGTTTCACTATAAGTAGAGGGAATTAGAACGTTTTAATCAAGCTTTCACATTTTAGGACACGTTGCTGCTGATTTGTTAGGCCTGAGGTTTTTCCAATAGAACATAACTCACATTCTATTGTTCATATCTGACAGAATCAACTGATGGTTTCTACCCACAGGTTTAACCAGAAGTTCGTCGGAGGTAAAGCAGCTTATAAAGAAATCCCTACTAATTCCATCAAACCTACTACAAATAGCATCTTTAGCGTTTGTGAGTAACGTTGATACGACCGCATACGAAATATGGCACTGATGTAAGGACCTTAACATCGTACTTCTTTTTATATTGGCCTTAAGCCTACTTGATGGCTCAAAGCTTGACTGCTTGAACTCTATAGTTGAACTCCTCCCCTTCAATCGACCTACCAATCTATGTATTCTATGAAGCCAAATATAGATTAAATGAACAAGTAAAGCATTCCCTTTACTATGCCTTTTTTAATAGCTTAATAGTGGTGCTCCAGAAAACAAAATAAAACAGAGAAAATAATCTATGTTTGTGTGTTTCAAACAAGTTGTCATAACTGCTGTTAACACTTCATCGCTTCTGCAATTAAAAACTTTTAAACCGAAAACCCAAAGAAATTTTTTTGATCAAATTTCGGTATGTTTTCCTCTGTTCAAAAAACTCTGCTCAAAAACAAGTTAAAAAATTTTTGCAAAAAACTTTCCTAACAATTATCGAAAAACTACGAAATACAGAAACCTACACACGCAAACATACAATGACACAATGTTACAGATACACACAAACAATACAAATTAAAAATAAAACAAAATAGAATAAAAGAAAGAATATCCATGAGAAACATTGCTTAACAAAATGACAAACTGACATTTCTCAATATAAAAAAAGGCAAGAACAATAATAGACTCCTGTTCTAAACTCAAACTAAATGTTGAGGAATGTTAAGTAAATAGAAAACAATAAATATTTCACAAATGAATAGACACACATACGCTGACACTGTTACTGTTAGTCAGTTAGTCAATTTATACACAGAAAGACAGACAGACAGACAGCCAATTGTCAATTGCCTTCGAAAATAGAAAATATTTTGAAAACATTTTAAAAGCCATCATGTAATGAAAGTTGTGTTGTTTTTATTGTTTTTATTGTTTTAGTTGTTGTTGTTGTATTTAATAACACACTGACAATCATTATCACTCGTGCCTTCACTTCACCCAACAAAAGCCTTTGATTTGTTGAGTTCCGCTGCCATGTCCTGACATAGAAAAATAAAAAAATTATTTTTCATTAAAAATTTTGTTTTGTTTGTTGAATGGTTTTCATTTGATTTGGAAAATTTTTAATTTGATTTTTTCCAAGCGATAAAAATTAATTAAAAACTGCCTGTTTAAACTGTTTAAGCACAGTGAAAAGTGTTTAGCAATGTTTAAATTTAATATTCATTGTGTGTGTGTATTTTTAGGCTACAGTTTAACTAGTTTTGTTCATTAATTTTTATCTGAAATCATTAAATTAATACACCGCCCGACCACACTTTCTAAGCAGACACTATGACAGAAAAGTTAGCTTCAATAAGCAGTTTCTGCAGTGGTAGAGCGGGTGTCAATTTCAACACACAGTGTAAACCGCAAATACAAATTTTCTTGTATTTTCCCATGACACTTGAATACAACACAACTAAATATTACATGCCAACGGGTGTTGTCACAGTCACGATGAACAGTACCGCCAACACTACCACCGACACCGTTACCACTACCGCCAACACCACCGTCACCGCCTGCAATGCCCAAAAATATGCATTATTTTACATGTAAGTGTACGTGCGAGCCTTAGAGAAACAGATAGAGAGAACGTGTGTTTGTGTGTATGCAAATAAATATATCATGTGTTTTAACGCCTAAAGGTAGACTAAAGCATAGGCATTTGTAATACAAATACACATACATACTAACACCTGACTAACTAACTATAAACATAAAACATGTGCCATTTTATATAATAACTTATGCACTTGCACAGATAAATTAACAGTACAGGCCATAAATATTGGCATAGCAAAGCCAAATACGCAGGGATTGAAATACATTTTAAGATTTCAGTAAATATGACGCTGCAAAAGACACAAAGAAATCAATTTTCTAAAATTTAAGCAGCAGAATAGATGGCGTAAAGCAGTTGTTGATATGTTTGACTGCAAACAAAAGCAATTCAGTACTGAATCTTGGTCCTGATATCTATGGTGAAATGGTTGGTCTTCACATCCCTTAATTGTGTGCCATTACTCTCATTATTTGAGTCTTTCAAAACTACAAGGGAAGGTATACAATATACAATTACTGAATCCTCAGAGATTGTGATCAGCTGTGATCAGATATGCAATCAGTTCCGATATGTGATCAGCTCGTCAAGGAATCGGACTATCAAGCGCTATCTACTTCAAGTACTGACGTATATGCCCTTATGGGTTACAGATGGTTTTTAATTGCTCCACTGACTCTCACAGTAACATATAGATTTGAAAGTTAAAGTAGGAATTAGGCCAATGAGTATATGACCAGCAGTAGTACGATGTATGGTCATGCGGCTTAAGTCGTTGCCACTCTAACGTAGCCTATCAATACTGCACGCACCCTCAAATTTCCTTGTAAAAGGACCGAATAATACTTACATTAAGTTAAGTAATCGCACTAGGTCGCTGTTCTTAAGGTTACGACTTTCGCATGCGAAACGCTGTAGTGATCAAGTCAGAAGCCTTAAAGCTTAAACCCAAAGCTAACTCTGTCCAGTATTTTGGAGTCATCGGTGTATACCTCAAGCTATCCACCATAAACTTTAGAATCTTCGGACCAAAAGTCCCAAATTGGAATCTTCAAATCAAATCTCATATCTTGAAAAGTTTCAGGCACCTTTATTACAGCCGAAGTGAAGTGTAAGTGTTGTCAAGGCTTTTTCTGTTCAGTTTCCGAGCAAAAACTTGGCGCCACAGAGAGGATATCATAAGCAACGATATCAAAGAAACGTCAAACCGTGTTGCCTACTGAGAAAGTCCCTCATCAATATACCCAATGCAGCAATCCAATAAATTTTTTCAGAAAGAAATATGGCAACCCTAACATTATAGGACCAGCAGCAGTAAATCAATGACTTGAAATTTCATTAATGAAACTAAAACAGAGTAAAAAAATAATTAGAAGTTGAGGAAAATGCTTTTTACAGCTCTATGTTCCATAAAGTAGTGAAATAGGCCTTTAAGCCACAATTAAAATTATTATTTCACACGTTTATGTGGCCTATTTATAGGAAATTCATTAATAACATTAAGTTTTTCTCAATATCGCTACCCAACACTGTATCGTAATTCACCTGCAATCCATAAATTTCTATATGTTGTGTGGTATGAGTAAATGTGGTTTGAGAGTGAGAGCGAGAGAGAGAGAGGAATAGCGTGTGGTTTGTGTGTGTGTGTGTGTGTATTCGATTTAACACGGTAACATATTGTTGCTGTTATTGTTGCCATAAAAGTTAAAAAATGTTAACTGCCAGCAAACTGTACATTTTAACTCACTTGCTCACTTTGCTTGCTTACTATACCAAACCCATGCACATACATATGTATATACATCATCGTTTACCATTTCATAGCACAATTGTGCTGAGAGAACTCACACGCATTCTTGTGTTTTTTGATTTAGTTGTCGATCAGACTGCGACAAGAACACATGTGCGGCGGATGCTTTACCATTTTTTTCAGAATGACACTCAAAAAATATTGTATGTTAAAAGATGCTTTTGATAATATTCAATGCCTTATATATTTTGTCGCATAGTATAATTTTTTTTAAATGCTTTAGAATGCTTGCTTTTTCTCTATTAATAAAAAATGGTTTATTATTTTTTTATTTTTATTTATCTAAAAACATGGTCTAATTTTTAAGCCAAAGTTGGATACCTTTACGATCTTTTAATAAAAAATGGATTTTTTATTTTATTTTTATTTATCTAAAATTATTAAGCCAAAGATAGATAGCTTTACATATGTTAGTTGATAAAATGAAAATCAAAATAACGTATATTACAAACACTTTTCTATGGCTGTAAATAAATCAATTCTCTCAATTTATTTTCTCTCTCTTACTCACTAATACATAACCAAAAAATTTTTGGTAAACCCTGATATACATGCATACATAGAAAAATATACTCACATGCATGACAGGGCAAAAGAGATAAAAATGCAAGTGTAAATTGATGTGTGATTATATGTGTGTATGTGTGTGGTAAGTAAGAGAGGAAGAAAAGTAGTAGAGCAGTTGTATTTTATTGTAATGAGGCACAATATAACTACCCTATAACGGTATGCATACGTTGTAGGCTCTGGTGAGAATATGATTTGCCATAAGTGTGATTAAATGCTGATGTTTAAGCATACATACATACATGAGTGTGTGTGTGTGTGTGGGTGTATATTTATTTATCACTTCATTAGTTGGGCTTACAGTCGGCGTATGCGTTTATAACACCAGCAACAGCTCCAGCCAGCTAGTGCGTTGAGGCCAAAATTATTAATTACGTTTTATGGTTGGCGTCTGATATGCATTGGCTGGCTGGCTAGCTGGCTGGCAAACTGCTTGGTTGTTGACTAAATGCCAGCCAACCGTTCAAGCGTCCGGCAATTCAAAAATATGTCCTGCTAATTGAAAATTGTCCACAGTATGTTTGTTTTGTTTGTAATTTATTGTGTGTTGTTGCACAATCAAAAACACAACAAAAAATGCAAAACAAAATTAATTTATTTATTTATTAATGTTTACATTCGCACACATACACATACTCACACATTCTCACAAATAAACGAACTCACTTTTGTGGCATTTAACAGGAAAAAAATGGGATTTTAAGCCCTTATTTTACACACGAACACTTTTGTGCTGGTTTTTGTTTCTTTTTCTTTGTGGTATTTTAGTGGGAGCTTTAATTTTAATTTGTTTGCTATTTTACGCGGGCAAAAGTTGTGTTTAATTATTAAAATTAATAAATACAATATTTGTTCACTTAATTACTCTAAAATAAGCAAAACATTTTCATTTCAATTCTGTGTTTTTCTGACAATAAAATTGCAGATTAATATGACATTTAATTTTACTTCAATGGGCTTTAAAAAAATAAAAACAACATCCAGATCAGTTTAATTTAATTCCAATTGGGGATTATTTTTAGGTAATTAAATTTAATTAATATTTTGAATTAAAAAAAAACAGAAAGAAAATGATTTTTAATATTTGAAATTAAAAATGAAAATGCAATACAAGTTACAGCATAGCATACATGCTATTAGAACAAATTGAGGATTGAGTATGTGGGATTATTGTTCAAAAAAATGAAATTGTCTGAGTACCTATGATAGCGTTGAATTAAAACGATCATGATTAAATATCTGTGAGGTAAAAAAACCGTGTTGTAGCAAAACTTATAAGGCCATAATGGTTTAACTGTGATAGATTTGTCACGAAACCTTTTATTACGAACTTTTCCTTCAGAACTATTTTAATCGGAAACTTTGTTATCAACTCAGGGCTAGAAAACTGTTTACCAACAAACAGCCACTTTTAGACTATAAATTTTAGCTGACGTTACACCTAGATAACGCCACCTTGTACCTAAGCAAAGTGGCTTGTCTGAACTTCAGACTGTTTGTAAGAGATTTCTATGTCAGGTGAAGGCCAGACCTTTTTGTTGAAAACTGCATTTCAAAGGGATACGAGGGACGCAAGCTTCCAAGAAACGAACGAATAATTGAATGCCAGAAGGCTACTGAAAAAATTTTAATCTTTATGGAATCATATCAACTGTTACAAGTAAAATCTGTAGTTTCACGCCAAACAAAAAGACTAACAGATGACATTGTGAATCAAGTTGTTGTGATGTATAAGTCGAGTATTATGTTTCGTTAACATATTTGTGATTTCCTTCGTCATTGTTCCGATTATAGGGGTCTCTATTAAGATTTGAATTTTGTCTCCACTTGCTGTCCTTAAGTTCCTTACTTTGTCATTACAACGCTTTAGTTATGTTTACAATCTAGCTTCTTTTTGTTGTGTGTATTAATTTTATACATCAGTATTAGGTCCTACAGCTTAAATCGACTCCGAATGACAGATTTTTAAAAAACTTTTCATAGAAATTTTATTTACTCTCAGAGTTTTTGTCAGAAATCTGCTGAGAGGCAGTTGCCGAGAGAAATAATTTTTCAAATTTCTAACCCGGGGTATGACAACCGTGGCCTTACACTACCTACTAGACTATGGCGACTTGTGCTTCTGTTCTTAGTTACTTTCTTAATTTGTCTTTACAAGCTAGTTTTTCACACCAACCATATTGTGTGTGGTTCCAAACGACAGATTTTGACAAAACTTTTCATGGCAATTTTATTTCACTCTCAGAATTTTTTCCGGAATGCTGTTGAAAGAAAGTCGCGGGAAGAAATATTCTTTCATTGTTAGTTTAATTTCGAGATGCTTAAGCCGAGGCTTGAACCACGAACTTTATCTACTAGACTACGGCGACTATATTATTTCCTATAATAGGCTTAATCTCGATATTAAAGTCAGTTATGAAATTTATCTGTAGGACCTTAACACAGTTAACGGTTTCCCAGATGTTGGAACGCATTCTAAGGGTTGCTTAAGAGATTTGGTACAGTTTAATAATAAAATTATAGAACAGATGTCTTATTACTGCTGTTGTTAAAAGGTCAAAACCAGGTTACTTTTCAAATTTTTTAACATATTTTTTTGTACCTGTTTTGATGGTATATCATTTGCTTAATGCCATATACAATAATAACAAATTAAAGATTGCTTTTGTAAAACATTTTATGCCTTAATTTTAATGCCACAAATTTTCCACTTGAATTTCTTTCTAAATTTTCTTAACTTTTCTCTCTCTCTGCACACACATGAATGGCTTTCAAAGCCATCTAAACGTATACGTAATATTTTTAATGGCAATTTAATGAATAATAATTAATATTACTCATACGTTCATTCTCCAGTCATATTATGGTCAATTACAGAGTCATTACAAGTAAATTTACAAGTAAAAACTGAACTGAAAAGTTTCGCCCAGAAAATTGCAGAAAAAAAAACAAAATTAATGAAAAAATAAAAGAGACAAATTAAAAGGAAAGTTTTGCCATCTCGTAACTAAAAATTCTATTGTGGCTGTGAGTGAGAGTGTATGGATGTAGTCTTTATGATTTTTATGGCTTGGCAACATAAACTACATACTTACGTACATATGTATGTATGTAGAGAGGGAGAGAGAGAGAGAGAGAGAGATACTAAAACAACTTTAATCATGCTCATAATTTTATAATGAGCACTTATAGTAGTCGTTCATAACCTCTCTTACCAGCCTGTATGTTTTCTTATTTTTTGGCAAAAACCATTTTCTACACGTTAATGATAATGTTCGACAAGATGATATAAAAAAAACAAACAAAAAAATGCTAAAAAAAAAAGAAAGAAAATAACATTAAAAAAGTTTTTCTCAGAAAGTTAATGACTCTGTTATGGGTGGCTCTTAAGTCATGCAAATTGTACAGACAAACACACACAACCAATCTTTATGGTTTACCAGGAAATTCTTAGGAAAGCTGGGGTAACAAAAAAGTTTTGTTTCTTGTTTCTTGTTTTTTTCTGTCCTTTAAACAAACACTCGTAACGAATGTAGATTTTCTTTGTATTGTTTTTGACTATATTTTCATGTGAATTTTCTTTTTTCTTTCGTTTTGTTTTTAATTACAGAAAGAACTATTCGTGAGTAAAGTTGATCCGGGTTCACCGCGCGGCGAACGTAAATTTTCGGCAGCCACTGCGCCATCGATGAAAACAAAGTGGCTGAAAGCAATTAAAAGCCTAAAGCCGGCTTCTGGATCAGCAGCACAAGCAGACAGGTGAGTTACAATAGCAATCGATGAAAAAACAACATAACGGTTATCTTATCTCGC
Organism: Sarcophaga caerulescens; assembly: GCA_927399465.1. Taxonomy (NCBI): domain Eukaryota; kingdom Metazoa; phylum Arthropoda; class Insecta; order Diptera; family Sarcophagidae; genus Sarcophaga; species Sarcophaga caerulescens. Next base: position 46,142,674 of record OV656868.1, read on the forward strand.
ATTTACATTTGCAAACTTTCTTACAAATTTCATCGAAAAAAAAAGAAAAAAATTCTTCAAGAAGAAATTCCAATTCAAAGCAAACAAACATTTTTTAATTTATTGCCTTATTTTCTTGGTTTAAATCTTTAATTTATTATTTGTGATCTGGAAAACGAAAAAAAACACCTTTTTTTAGTTGAAAAACATAACCATTGGATGCACGTATTGAACGCCTAATAAACACCATTAATATTGGAAACTATTTTGTGTGTTGGGGGCTGCTCTTTTGGAAAAAAAAAATATTATTTCTTCTTCTCTCTGTCGATTTTTAAGGTCATTTGTATGCAGGATACGTTTAGAAGTCTATTTTTAAATTTGTGTTCAATTTTCTTTGCGCATAGACAGCATTTATGCTGACTTGGAATAGCCATACTGCAGTGCTGGCAGTGAGTGGGCTGAGTACAAAGTTAGATAAAAAATATTTTTTTTGTTAAATGATAGAAGAAGAAAAAATGTTAAGAAAATGATGGAGTAATAGATTTTAAACAAAAGCTATTATTTAATGTTAGAAAATTAAATTATCCTCTTGTACATTGCCATGTGAATTTCAAGCAAATTCTGAGATTCTATAGAAGCTTACACAAACGATTCTAAACTTGAGAATAAGGTAGACTAAGTAATTTTCTCTGAAGGAAGTAATTGGAGGATATCTCTCTCTGACTATTGTAGTGTGCTTCAGTTAATAGTAATGTTTCATTGATCCTGCATGCTCTTACATGAGCATGCTCTTACATGAGGAGCATTGATGTGCTCCTTAGATCCCTGCAAAGTAAGTACATTATATCTGAAATTATGTGAGAATTCCGGATATTTCTGGAGAAGAGCTGAATATATTGATCTGAGTTCTTGTATATGGTACATTAAAGATAACAACAAAGCTGACGCAAAGGCAATAGAAAATTGGAGCGAATTCTTATGTGAGATTAGCATTCCTCTACAGAGAGAATAGCAAATGAATTCCCACAAACTTTACTCGTTTGCTCATTAGGTTAGGTTAGGTTGGAGTGGTAGCTTTGATACCAAAAGCTCACTTGAGCACAAATAGGGGCCCGCTGTGACGCCATAGGTGAACGCAGTCTCTGTACTGACCAAGTTCCTCCAAACCAGGGAAGAAGAAGAAGTTGGTCAGCGCAAGGGCAGCACATTTAAAGCACGACTACCCCACACTGAAAAACCAGCCCGAAAGTTTGATAAACGAAGCTATATCCTTGATATCAATAGATGATAGCTCCGTCAAGCTATTTGCTCATTATCTCACAACAATTTCTACAAAAGCAGTGAGCAAAGTGTTTGCCAGAAGACTGTTGAGGGGAAGTCGACCAAAAGAAATATTTTTTTTATGGTTTCGTATTGTTTGAGATCTCTGAACCAAGACATGAACCAAAGGCTCTCATTTAATAAGGCAGCACACTATCTACTAGATTATGGCGACTTCTCTAACACTTCTCCTGCAATAAAACCAAAATCATCAAATCGCTGTATGACTCCCGACACTGCCTTGTTTTCGTAAATTATCTTCAGCACTTGAATCAGCTGCCTTTTTTCTATTGGCATGGGCTTTAAAATATATTTTATTTTATTTCTTTTACGCTTTGAAAATATTTTACAATTACAAGAATCCATATAGAATTGATTTTTTTAAATTGAAATCCAACAAAAAAAGGAATGTGCAACTGAGGAAAATGCCTTTATGAACACGAAACATATTGTGCCATACCATGCCATGTGTCATAACAACCCATTGCCTCGGCCCAATGTATGCAACTGCATGCAGCTTACCGGTAGAGTGATTCAATACTATTTGGCAGCAACAAAAGCATCAATAGAGAGCGAGAGAAAGAGAGAGAAAAGTGTGCCTTTTAATGTAAAATTATTGCCATTTTCCATTCACATGCCAAAAACTAACCGAAGCAGATGATGGGAATGCTGCCTGCATACGTACGTACGTACGAGTGCAAGTATTTGAATATAGTTAGCAGCACGTGCATTTATATTTTCAATAGCGAACGATGTAAGACCAATAACTCTCTCTGCATTGCCATGAGTGGGTGGATAAAAGAAAAACTACATTCTACTTGAGTTTAACAACGTCAATGTCCTTGATTTCTTACATTTTTCTTCTTTTCTTTCAATTTCTTTTCATTTCACTTATTTTTCTAACGATATTCACACTCTCAATAGAGAGAGATACATTTTTCACTGGCTCGCTCTTTTCTATTCTTTAACAAGTGTAGCACTTGCTTACTGTAGTACCAAGCGAGCAATAAAACGGCATTACGTTTGCGATTTATTTTCGGATTTTTCTCCATCGAATAATAAGCGATAAAATAGCAGAAGAGCCGTAATACTTCTGCAATCAATGAAATGTAAAATATGCTGGTATTTTTTCTTCTCTCTCTCCTCTCTGCTTTTTTCTTTTGAATTTTTACAAAAATTTGTTTCATTCAGTTTCAGTTTTCATTTCTATTTTATTCAATTTGATTTTAGACTCTCGTTTTGTAGTGCTTCGTTAATAAAAAAGAAAAAATGTTGCAAATAATCATGTGTAATCTAGAAAATTATATATTTTCGCCCAACACACCTAAGCACTCTTTTAAGGCCAAAAATCTCCAACAGAGGCAAAATGTTTCAATAAATTTTCTATATTTAAATCTCACTCGTACAATGAGTTACAAATGTCTGCTTGATTTGTGTGTATCTTGCTGCTGAAGATGACTTATAATTTGGAAAAATTAAAGCAACCCTGACAAGTACAGGGTACAACGTTGTCAGCTGCTATAATTTGTGTTACAGCGCAAACGACTATAATTAGGATGCCATAAATATAACGTGCAACATTGATTATGTAGGCATGTTATTTACTTAAAACACACACACACACATTTAGTCAGTTTCTTTCAATAAAAAGGAGTCTTTAATTGAAAAACTTAAACAAATGAAAAACCTTGCAAGTTCAATACAAGATATAGAAATTTGGAGCACAAAACCTCAACCAATTTGTTAAAAATATTGCAGTTTTGTGCCAACTTCTTTATTTCCCCACACATACATACACAATTGGTCATTACAACCCTTCAGTCAGGATTACAGCCTAGCTTCTCACACAACTCATGTTATATTTTATACGTAAGTGGCGGTACCTACAGTTTAAAGTCGACTCCGAACGACAGATTTTTAAGAAGCTCTTCATGGCAATTTTATTTACTCTCAGAGTTTTTGCCAGAAATCTTCTGAGAGGCAGTCGCCGAAGAAATATTTTTTTTTTTATATTTTCGTTTTGATGCCTGACCTGGGATACGAACCCGGGCTTTACGTCTAATAAGCCAAGACACTATCACAACTTTTATATATTCTTGCTACTTTCAAGGCAGTTTTCTCTTCTCCATATAAGGGCTGAAAGTTGTATTAAACAGTTTTCTTGTGGTTTTCATTCCATTGTGTTCTTTGTTTATGCCTTCGTAGGCCATGTTCCAGATTTTTATTTGAATTCTCCAGCAGTCTGATATTTAAAAATATATTCATCTATAAAATTTTCAAATTCTTCACTTCGAAAAACATTTCGAAAGCTTCATAGTCCACTTACATACTTAATTGGTTATTACAAGCCTTTTGTTAGGATTACGACCTAGCTTCTCACACCACTTATGTTGTGTGCGTTAATTTCATACATAAGTGGCGGAACCTAAAATTTCAAGTCGAATCTGAACGACAAATTCTTTGAGAAATTTTTCATGACAAATTTTCAATGTCTTTGCCACAAGTCTGCTGAGAGGAAGTCGCTGAAAGAAATATTTTTTTCCATGTTTCTTTTTGTTTGAGATGTGTGAACCAGGGGTTGAAACACAGGTTCTCGTCTAATAAGCCAACTCTCTACCCACTCCACCATGGCGACTTCAATATATTCACAACATTCGCTGCCATTTTTGGAAGTCGCCGTAGTCTAGTAGGTTGTGTGTTAGCATATTAGATGTAAAGTCAGGGTTCAAACCTCAGGTCAGACATCAAAATGAAATATGAAAAATATTTCTACGGCAACTTCCTCACAGCAGATTTCTGGCAAAAACTCTGAGAGTAAATAAAAATTGCCATGAAAAGTTTCTCAATGAAAATCTGTCGTTCGGAGTCGACTTTAAACTGTCGGTCGAACCCCCCCCCCCCATGTATAAAATTAACACTCACAACATAAGTAGTGTGAGAAACTAGGTCGTAATCCTAACTGAAGGGTTGTAATGACCAATTATGTATGTATTCGCTGGCATTAGCTTTACATCTGGATTCTGGCCCTATCTACCACTGGTTTCATCAGTCGTAACTCTCTTATGTTTTTAGTCGCTGTCACTGGTCTCGTACATATAAGGCATCACAGACAAAAAAAACCGAGAAAAATAAATTGTCTGAGCGCTTAATGTTCAGCATGGGTTTTTCTTTTTTTCCTCTTCTGGGATCATCGTGAATTTGCACACGCAATGTAATTTAAATCTTTTTCTTCTTCTTTTATGTTGAAATTTTTTTTGCTACTTTTTTGCAACTTAATTTTGGCAATTTAAGTATTAAAGACATACAAATAAATAAGTCTCCTAAAAGAAGAAGAAGAAAAACAGGAAAAAATAAACAAAAAACAAAGGAAACAGAAAAAGAATATTTAAGTTCTGGGTTTTCTTTTTTATTTTATTTTTGTCTTTGCTTAGACGAGAAAACATTTTCAACAAACATTCTACGGTTGAAAAGTTTTGTGGACCCCATTAATTACCTGCTTAAGAATTAAGACAATTTCAGAGAATGAAACAACAAGTCTATGCCTTCTCCTCTCCCTATTTAATGGTCATGCTGGTTGATGAAGATGCTACTTCGTCCAGTAGTTTCATAAAAAAAAAGAAAAAAAAAGAAAAAAATTTCAAAATATAATATAAAAGTGCTTAAATACATATGTACATACACAGACACACACAGAGTATATGTTCTAGGAAAAATAAAATGCCAAAACCGAGTGGCAGGGTGCAGGTGTGTTGGGGTAAGGGAAAAGAACATGCTTTTAAATTTATTAAATCTTGTGGTTTTTAGCCACTTTTTGTATCTTTTTGCCCACATTTGCAGCATAGAAAAAAACCGCCATGAACACGGGGTAAAAATGGGAGGAAAAAAAAACGAAAACAGAGTGAAAAAAATTATGAAGAAAACTTTTGTAATATTCTTCAGGTTGTTGTTTTTATTTTGAATTTTTATTCTTTGTTTTTTTGTATACATTTTGCGGAAAAGATTTGAAAGAAATAGAAAAAATTTATTTAAAGTGGATGAGTTTTGGTTTGTTTAACGATCACGAAAAATATCGAAATATTTGCAAGTCCCGCGTAATAGATGCGCTACATTCGTTAGTATGTGGGAACATGATTACGTACGGTAAGCACTGAAGTGGCGTTTTAAAGCCCTACTAAGACCACACGTGATGAGTTACTCAAAGACATAAGAATGGAAATTGTTAATCCTTTGGTGTTTATCAAAGGGAGTCTTGGTTTGCAGCAAGCAATTGAATTCCAAGGAATTTTAATCATCTGATTCATGGATCAGGGGGTTTACAATTATTGCCTCCATCCAAGCAAATGAGAAACCTTGCATGTACAATACAAGATATAGGAGTAGGAGCACAAAACCTCAATGAATTTGTTAAAAATATTGCAGTTTTGTGCCAACTTCTTTATTTCCTCAAAAATTGTATCTATTCTGGCTACTTTCAAAGCAGTTTTCTATCCTCCATATAAGTGCTGAACGTTGTATTCAACAGCTTTCTTGTGGTTTCCATTCCATTGTATGTTCTTTGTTTATGCCTTCGTAGGTTATGTTCAAACCACCACAATTTTCGAAATCTTTACTTCGAAAGGCATTCCGAAAGAAATTCCGAGGAATTTTAATCATCTGATTAATGGATCAGGAAGTTTACAATTATTGCCTCGATCCACTCAGAAGCCCTTTAAGCCTGGTGAGCTTGCTTAAAGAACTCATCTCCAACGATGTCTTTATGACATCGACGTCTTATGACATTTATCAAGGCAGCAGTACCAAACCCCTTAGGAGTCTTAGTCTCCCAGTTTAGTTTGACGCCGGGTATACTTACTTACTTACTTAACTGGCCATTAACAACCCGATTAACGGATGTCGGCCTGCGTTAACACATCCTTTCAGGCGCCTCTGCTTAGTGTGCGCCTACGCCAGTTGATCATACCAATCGATGACAGGGGCTTCCTCAATCTGGTCCTTCCAACGTAAACAACGTTGTCCTCTTTGCCAACTTTCGCAAATCTTCGCATTAAATACTCGTCTCGCTCCATTCGAACGACATGGCCTACCCAGCACAGCCGCTGGATGTTAATGCGCTGCCAAACGTCCATGTCGTTGAGAAGCTCACACACTGTGGGTATACCTTTCCCGATTTCATCAGAAACGGAGTAAAATATCTTAAAATTAATGGGAGTCTGGCACCAAAATCTTAATGCTCTCCGACAGATTACACTCTGAGTCCAAAACAGCATAATTTGAAGTTAAACTCAAACATTGCGTCTTCTAAACTCTTTCTGGCGTATTGGATAAACTTTTACAAAGAGCATCGATCTTTGGAAGTTTGCTTATTTCTTCGAACAGTAGATATTGATGTTTCTAAGGCAATTTCCATTTATTTTTAGTTTTTCAAGCTAAACATTAAATACCTGCGGTAGGGCATTATCTAACGAAGCTTAGCTGACCATTATTTTCATACCGGTTTTGTTAGAAAAAAAAAGAAAAAAACAAAACAGAATAGAAGCGGAAGACAACAACAGCTCAAACCCTTGGAAAAAAAAATTGAAAATGAAAGGAGAGTCAAGCACAAACTCAGTTTGATATCAAAAGTAAAAACGTTTATGCAGGCCAGAGAGAACAAAAACTAAATATTCTATGGAAGTGCACTTCATAAAGCAACTACAATAGCTTTACGGCAAAAACAAAAAAAAAAACAAATATTTTTAAATGAAGAAGAAATTAGAAAAACAGGAATGAAAACTTGAACAAAATGGTTACAATAAATACACGCCAAAAATATTTTTGCATGGAAATTTTTAATGCCAAACATAAAGCATTTGATGCTATGGACCCTAGACTATAAAAAAATACAAAAAAAATTTATTTCCAAAAGAAGGGGGTACAAAAAGAATAAATTTCTAAATTTTTTAATTAAAAAAGAAAACAAAATGGTTTCCAATACTAAAAACTGCTTTAATCAAATGGTTGGTAAGAAAATGGAAAATACATATTAAAAAATTTGAATTTTAAAATTTATTTTTAAGCAGGAATTTTAAAATTAAGAAAATTTAATCATTTTTAATATCATTTATTTATAAAAAAAAAACAAAATTCTTTTTAATTATTTCCCCTTCATTTCGCCAAAAAAAAAAAAAAAAACAAAAATAAAAATAATAAAAATTGAATTCGAAATCGTTTGTTTTTATCAAAATCAGTCAACCTCGCTCTAATCAAATGTATCACGCCGTCTCAACTGTTTTAACTTTAAGGTAAAAAAGAAAATAATTGCAAACAACAATAAAAAAATAATTATTAATTAGAGTGTAAATAAATATGTAATCATTTTTTATAAAAAAAAATAATACAACCCAAGAAAACAATTTCTAAAAGTAGTTCCTTTTCCTTATTATAAAGGCCGGTAATTATGAAAACACACCAAGTCATCATATACAATTCAAAATGATTTTTTTATTCCAAAAAAATTCCAAATCCTTGCCGTTTAAGCAATAAATATTCTTATTCGCTTAAACTTTGAATATTGCAAAACGAAAAACACATGACTTTCAACCGCTTTCTTAATTACCGGCCCTTATGTAATACAACTCCTTTAAAATATTATTCAATGCACTCTACCTGTAGCCAAAAACCTCCCCTAAAATAAAATATATTAACCTTCCCCCAGTAGTTTTTAAATGCTCCTTGAATAATTTATGCCTACAAAATAAAACTTCCCTCCGATCTAAAGCTGCCCTTTAAAGCAAAAACAAACGTTTTTTGTGTATGTAAATATTTTATAATTTTAAGCTTGCTTTTAAAGCTTTAAGCCTTTTTTATATTAAGTAGTTATGTGTGTCTAGTAACAAATTATTAAAAATTCTTTTTATTAAAATGTACTCTCCCTCTAATCCCCAAAATATTTTGTTCCCCAGCTGTAGCAATTAAAAGAATTTTTATTTGAATTTTATGTTGCTTGCAAGTTAAATGTAACACGTACAGTTAAACCAAAAAGGTAATATACGAGGTGGTATAAATAAGTTCATGGCTTTCCCACAGGTTTATTGAAAGTACAAGAATACATAGCAGGCTTGTTCTTCTTCTGCTTTGAACCGGAACTAAACTATCCTTCTACATCTGTTAATCACTTTCCCTAAGCGCAACAGTCTGTAGATCTACTACATACATACATAATTGGTCATTACAACCCTTCAGTCAGGATTATTGACCTAGTTTCTCACACCACTTATGTTGTGTGTGTTAATTTTTATACGTAAGTGGCGGGACCTACAGTTTAAAGTCCATTCCGAACGACAGATTTTTTGAGAAACTTTTCATGGCAATTTTATTTACTCTCAGATTTTTTCCCGAAATCTGCTGAGAGGAAATGGCCGAAGAAATACTTTTTGTATTATGTTTGATGTCTGGCCTGGGGCTCGAACCCTGGCTTTACGTCTAATAAGCCAACACACTACCTACTAGACTACGGCGACTTGTAGATCTACTACTGTAGATAAATTCAATTATATAATTTTGCCTTGGCGTTCCAGTCATATGTTGACTGCACTTGTTAGGCATCAAGAATTTTCATCGAGAAGTTGGCATTTCCTGAAATTCATTTCCCAACAGCCATCTTAATCTGCAATAACTTAAGTGTATACGGTCCGCATTTTTATCCACAAAACTCTGCATGCTGAAGATCCGTCAAATCTAAATCTGTGTTGGTATTTCATGAAGCAGCCACGAACAGTTAAAAACTGGATCGAGATGTAATAGCTCAACTTTAACCAATCATCCAGGATGGTTGCTCTGTCCAACTGTCCTTTGCCATCGAACTAATCATCAGAACCATCATTCTGCGCTTTTTATATCTGTAGCTTGTTCTGAGTCTTCAATACGACACCTTAATTTATCCGCCATTATGATTATCGATATTGTTTTTGCCTTCAATGCAAGCGTCATTTTATCGGATATCGTTTAGATTCCATTTATCAGTCTAATCGTGCTTAGACGTTACATCGAAAACATTTTTCTCTTTGCTGTCTTCACGGAGAGCATTTTCAATAATACTGGACTGGCATCACTTTAGATCATCAAAAATATTCTACTTTTCGATGGCTATGGTCCAGCAATGTTAGGCATTATATTCGCCAACACCTTCTGAGTCACGGATGCCATTTTGTTGATGAATTTCATTTGTTCTTCGAAGTTCAACAAGTCGTAGACCATAACACCCAACTAAATTCTGTAGGTCTTGGTACCCTCCAGTAGTATGTTTATGGGGTTTCTGGCTCAATTTTTCCATACAAATTTGGGATCATGCCTACGCTACAGTCGGTCATATTAGCTTGTTGATAGGTTTGTAACATGTAATGTATTTGACAGTTTTTTTCTATACAAGATGTACACCTGCATGATAGTTTTAAGGGTTAGTTGGTTGTGTGGTTGTTTTTACTTGTATTGCTTTTCGAATGATTGGACGGACAGAATGTGTGCGTTCACGTTTCCTTGCGATATAGGGTACCGTAAACTCATGTTGCCGACTTGTGCAATGTTATGCTTTTGTTTATTCTTATTTTATTTTCTTGTCTGATTTAATGTTGGAGAAATAGAAAAGGTACACCTGTGTGATAGTGATCGTGGGATCGTTTTCTTGGGATAATAAAATCTTGTCACGTATTGGTCATAGTCAAATGTAGAAGAAATAGAAAAGGGATGTACGTGTTGTTGTTGTTGTTGTATTTTTGTGTTAGAAGGATCTTTAATTTTAAACTGATAAGAAAGGGTAGGTTGGTTGTGTGGTTGTTTTTTTTATTTTTTGTGTAATTTAATGTTGGCGAAATAGAAAAGGGATCATGCCTGCTTCTTCTTGTTCCTTTTACTTGTATTGTTTTGTATTGCTTTTCGAATGATTGGACGGACAGAATGAGTGCGTGCACGTTTCCTTGTGATATAGGGTACCGTAAACTCATGTTGTCGACTTATACAATGTTATGCTTTTGTGTATTCTTATTTTTTTGTACACCTAAATAGAAATATAGTTGCATGTGGTTTTGTTTTTTTTGTGTTAGAAGGATCTTTAATTTTAAAATATCCAACTGTATTGCACGATCATGGTCAAATGCCGTAAACAAACAGTGCGAGTCCTTATCAGATTTGTTTTCTTAATAATTAGTTGAATGTTTTTATAAGGTAATCAATTTTTAAAACACTTGACAAAGAATTTTGGATGTGGTTTATTTTATTAATTTTTTTTTTGTACACCTAAATGGAAATATAGTTACACGTGTTGTTGTTGTTTTTTTGCACTATAAGGATCTTTAATTTTAAAATATCCAACTGTATTGCACGATCATGGTCAAATGTGGGATAACCACACTGTTGCTGAAAACAATAACAATGGGAGGTCAAATGTGGGATATCTGTTTTTATGTATTTTTTTTGTGTATTTACTCTCCATTACTTCTAAAATGTATTACCCCTTTACCTACATTCCAGAGTATAAATTGTCTTGTTTTAAGAATTTAGAACTCATTCTTATTTTAAAAATAACTACAACTGCCAATTGAAACTGGTTGACGAATACAATCTCTGGATGGACGAAAAGTTCCAGGATGAACTTTTAAGAGCTAAGGCGTTCCTATTAAATTTAAAGTCGAGTAAATGCTTCAAACCACTTTTTGAAGCATTACTCGTAAAATATGTATTAAAAAAATGCTACATATTTTAATGGAGGGGCGATTTAATTGATGTCTTCCCTGAAGAAGATAGGATAGTTCCTGTTGGGGAAATATTAAATTTGTCGAGGATGGTGTTGATAATAAGATATAGATAATAAGAAATATTATATATTATTTAAATCTTTCACGGGATGTGATATAGAATAAAAAAAATAAAGATAATTAAAAATTAAAAAAATGTGTTTTTATTTGTTGAGGGATTTCTATTTTTCAGTTTTTTTTTTCAGGTTTTAAATAAATAAAATATATAGGAAATCGTCTTGATTTCAGATTAAAAAAAAGGTCTTTTTATTGTTGAGGATTTCTTTTTTTCAGTTTTTTTTTTATTTTTTCGTGTTTTAAATAAATAAAATTATATAATAGATTAATTAAAAGAAATTATTTTTTTTATTTTATTTAACTAAACAAAGATTTCAGATGTGGTTAAGATTTTTCTTCATTTATTATACAATTTCTTCGTTTGCATTTATTGAAGATTACAATTTATTGAAAACACAATTTTTACATTTAGTAAGATTATAAAAATTAATTATATTTTTAGCTTCATTTTCAGCTTGATATAGTCTATGTTTATAAAATATACAGGGGCAGGTGTCAGGACCGCATGTGCTGTTTTCGTTCGACCATACGCAATCCTCGAAATGTTCACCATGCCTATTTTTTATTCTTTTCAGGTTGTCTACATACTCCAGTTGTGTTTGTATGTTGATGAGTTTCGTTTTATCTGCATCAGAAATCATATGCGAGAATAATTTTAAAAAGTTGTATATTTCCTTTAAAATCATTGTTAATCTACTACTACTGCATGCTCATGTGTAGAGTTTGTAATAACCTTTTATGTTGATGGTTTTAATATTTATATGATTTGAAGATCGCTCGTAAAGATAACCCTCCCGTTTTGGAGTTATTTATTTCAGCAATGGTATCTATATCCCTCTTGTGTTCAGGATCGTACTGAAAACAGTAGATGTTAAGTTTTCGATATATATATATAGATTTTAACTTCTTCTATTATTTAAACACCCCTAAAATGTTAGAGATGTTTACCATATTTTCTTATATCTAAATCTGTTAATGGGCGCTCAGGTAGGTTATCTAGTAGTTTTTTGGAGCTGGACTATAGTAGAGACCATATCCAGTTTTATATGGTTTGAGATATAACCCTTTACCCATTGCAATTGATTCCATATATCTATTGTGACGGTTAGCTTCCGCCAATTGTTCTTTTCCATTTTTGATAGCATTTACTGCTTTGACAATAGCGGATCCTCCACTTGCTAAACCACCAAACGCTGACAATGCTGTTAGTACGGGAATAAGTGGAAGAAATCCTCCAATTTTCGGTACAGGTATAACTCTCGGTATTATAATATTTGCTCGCTTTTTCCCTTTAAAATTTGAATGAATAGTCTTTTGAGCTATTTTAACAGCATCATTTATATCAAGGGGTTTCTGTTCTTTCAATTGTTTTAAAGTTTTTCTCACAGTAGCTGTGAATAATTTCTTATTACATTTATTAATTTTTCCTTTTATCCTTCTTTTTGTATTCTTTGTTTTCTTATGCCTCTGCTCCTTCAAACCTAATCCAAATTTCACTTTAGCTTTCATAGCGTTTGTCACAAACCATGCGTTAGCACGTTCTTTAATATCACTATCTTTAGATTTAACTCGTTTCCAGGCCTTTTCAGCTAATATTTGATCTGCTTGATGTCTTGTGTCTATATCTTTTGATTGTGAGTATGCAATGTCGTGTTCTTTACAAGCTGCGTCTAATAAATTTATACCCTTATCTCCTCTTGCTAACGTTTTTCAAGTTTTGTACCAGGTTCGCAAAACTGATAACCAGGCAGATGTAATTCAACAGGTAATTTATTTATTAAGTTGTCTACAAATCCTCTTCCCATCTTACACTGACTGGGTTTTTGTTTTGACTGTAGATTAAAACAGTTTCTTTTTTTTCGTTACTTTTATACCTCTTCGCAAAAATAACTGAAATCAAGATGATTTCCTATATATGCACCAAATTTATACGATCACTGTTTCAGTATGTTAATTTTTTTGATATGATATCTGCTTTATATGTGTTCACGATCTATCTGCTATCTGCTTACGATCTGCTTTAAACCTGATATAGGTCTACTTTATATCTTAAAAACAAAAATTGTTTTTGTTTGTTGGATTTTGTTAGTGCGATATATTTTCGTCGTGTGTGGTTTTGGCTATTTTATTTTTATTTTTTGTCATTGTCATTTTTTTGATAAACATTTTCTACCTCAATGTTTAAATTATTTATTTGATCAGCTAGATAATCATATGTATATTTGTGCTATATATTTTTTTTTTTGTTTTTATAATTATGTCTATAAAAACTCTATCCAAATTTATTAATATAAGACATCTCTTTCACTCTTCTAATAAATTATGTTAGACTCTTTAAGTTCTTCGATAATAGAAATTATTTCGTTTTGATGATTGCTGTGACCAGCACCTTCCGATGAAAGAAGTAAACGTAGTCTGTCAACTAGTTCATTAGGATCATCCCAATGTATATAGTTTGATTTCCGATTATCTAGAGATTTTAGCATTAAACCGCTGCCTTTTGTTGAAATTTTTGTTGTTGTTTTGAATAAATGTTTAATTATTCGTCTGTATTTGAATGCTCGTGTTCCTTTCACTTGTTCATTACGCTCATAGCGACGTTTATGTGCATTAGTATGAATTAAAATCTCTTTATATTTTTTCAAATCATTTTTAGTATAATGGAGAGGTTTTGCATGAAATACTAGTTGAAATAATCCAGGTGTCATTTTCAATTTCATATTTCCTATCTGCATAGTATTATCACCATTAAATATTAATTTTTCCTTGCCATATCTCCAACTTCCGTTTGCATCTTGATTAAAGCCATAAATTTTATCCAATTGCTTATTACCAATAAGTAATTGAATATTTTCAAATAATGGAGAGTTTTTCGTCGGCTTTAAACTTTGTTTTCTTTTCAAGTTTTTGGTACATGTACTTGATACAGGTCTATTATGACCATAGTTTTCTTCATCATCATTGTCATCAGTTGACATATTCTCATATTGAAAATCGTTATTATCACCATTTGCGTCATAATAATCACCGTCATCATCAATAGTGCTGTCTATATCCTTATGCTTATGTTCAAGTTTTCCTATGTTTTCATTATCACCATTTACGTCATCATTATCATCGTCGCCATCAAAAGTGTTGTCTATATACATATCCTTATGTTTATCTTTAAGTTTTCCGATGATTTCATTATCATCATTTACATCATTATAATCATCGTCATCATCAATAGTGTTGTCTATATACATATCCTTATGTTTATCTTTAAGTTTTCTGATGATTTTTTTAAGTGGTTTTGTTATTGGTTGGAAGGTATCTTCTAATAAATTAACTCTATCTATTTGATTCAGTTTAATATTTTTAAACTTTTCCTTCAGAACAGCTCTTGTTTTTACAAGATCTTCTAACATTTTATTATGATAATTTGTAGGCATTATAATAATTTTTTTATATTAATTTTGATCTGCTTGCTATCAGTTCACGACCTGCTTTGTATCTGGTTACGATCTGCTTTGTATCTGGTTATGATCTGTCTGCTATCTGGTTATGATCTGCTTGCTATCAGTTCACGATCTGCTTTGCATCTGCTAACGATCTGCTTTGTATCTGCTAACGATCTGCTTTGTATCTGATTACGATCTGCTTTGTATCTGGTTATGATCTGCCTGCTATCTGGTTATGATCTGCCTGCTATCTGCTTACGAACTGCTTGCTATCTGCTCACGATCTGCTTTATATGTGCTTACGATCTGATTTATACTTGATCACGATTTGCTTGATGTCTTGGGCCTATATCTTCTTCCAATCTTACACTGATTTAGTTTTTTGTTTTAACTGTAGTTTATAACAATTTTTTTGTTACTTTCATACCTCTTCGTATGAAACACTGAAGCAGTGCTAGTACAGCTAGTATAGCTGGCTGGAACATCTAGTATAGCTGGCTGATACAGCTAGTATAGCTGGCTAGTACAGCTGGTATAGCTGGCTGTTACAGCTGGTATAGCTGGCTGGTACAGCTAGTATAGCTGGCTGGTACAGCTAGTATAGCTGGCTAGTACAGCTGGTATAGCTGGCTGTTACAGCTGGTATAGCTGGCTAGTACAGCTGGTATAGCTGGCTGTTACAGCTGGTATAGCTGGCTGGTACAGCTGGTATAGCTGGCTGGTACAGCTGGTATAGCTGGCTGTTACAGCTGGTATAGCTGGCTGGTACAGCTGGTATAGCTGGCTGGTACAGCTGGTATAGCTGGCTGTTACAGCTGGTATAGCAGATACCAGCTATACCTGGCTGGTATACCAGCTGTACCAGCCAGCTATACCTGGCTGGTATACCAGCTATACTAGCTATACCAGCTGTACCAGCCAGCTATACCTGGCTGGTATACCAGCTATACTAGCTGTAACAGCCAGCTATACCAGCTGTACTAGCCAGCTATACTAGCTGTACTAGCCAGCTATACTAGCTGTACTAGCCAGCTATACTAGCTGTACCAGCCAGCTATACCAGCTGTAACAGCCAGCTATACCAGCTGTACCAGCCAGCTATACCAGCTGTACCAGCCAGCTATACCAGCTGTAACAGCCAGCTATACCAGCTGTACCAGCCAGCTATACCAGCTGTACCAGCCAGCTATACCAGCTGTAACAGCCAGCTATACTAGATGTTCCAGCCAGCTATACTAGCTGTACTAGCACTGCTTCAGTGTTTCATACGAAGAGGTATGAAAGTAACAAAAAAATTGTTATAAACTACAGTTAAAACAAAAAACTAAATCAGTGTAAGATTGGAAGAAGATATAGGCCCAAGACATCAAGCAAATCGTGATCAAGTATAAATCAGATCGTAAGCACATATAAAGCAGATCGTGAGCAGATAGCAAGCAGTTCGTAAGCAGATAGCAGGCAGATCATAACCAGATAGCAGGCAGATCATAACCAGATACAAAGCAGATCGTAATCAGATACAAAGCAGATCGTTAGCAGATACAAAGCAGATCGTTAGCAGATACAAAGCAGATCGTGAACTGATAGCAAGCAGATCATAACCAGATAGCAGACAGATCATAACCAGATACAAAGCAGATCGTAACCAGATACAAAGCAGGTCGTGAACTGATAGCAAGCAGATCAAAATTAATATAAAAAAATTATTATAATGCCTACAAATTATCATAATAAAATGTTAGAAGATCTTGTAAAAACAAGAGCTGTTCTGAAGGAAAAGTTTAAAAATATTAAACTGAATCAAATAGATAGAGTTAATTTATTAGAAGATACCTTCCAACCAATAACAAAACCACTTAAAAAAATCATCAGAAAACTTAAAGATAAACATAAGGATATGTATATAGACAACACTATTGATGATGACGATGATTATAATGATGTAAATGATGATAATGAAATCATCGGAAAACTTAAAGATAAACATAAGGATATGTATATAGACAACACTTTTGATGGCGACGATGATAATGATGACGTAAATGGTGATAATGAAAACATAGGAAAACTTGAACATAAGCATAAGGATATAGACAGCACTATTGATGATGACGGTGATTATTATGACGCAAATGGTGATAATAACGATTTTCAATATGAGAATATGTCAACTGATGACAATGATGATGAAGAAAACTATGGTCATAATAGACCTGTATCAAGTACATGTACCAAAAACTTGAAAAGAAAACAAAGTTTAAAGCCGACGAAAAACTCTCCATTATTTGAAAATATTCAATTACTTATTGGTAATAAGCAATTGGATAAAATTTATGGCTTTAATCAAGATGCAAACGGAAGTTGGAGATATGGCAAGGAAAAATTAATATTTAATGGTGATAATACTATGCAGATAGGAAATATGAAATTGAAAATGACACCTGGATTATTTCAACTAGTATTTCATGCAAAACCTCTCCATTATACTAAAAATGATTTGAAAAAATATAAAGAGATTTTAATTCATACTAATGCACATAAACGTCGCTATGAGCGTAATGAACAAGTGAAAGGAACACGAGCATTCAAATACAGACGAATAATTAAACATTTATTCAAAACAACAACAAAAATTTCAACAAAAGGCAGCGGTTTAATGCTAAAATCTCTAGATAATCGGAAATCAAACTATATACATTGGGATGATCCTAATGAACTAGTTGACAGACTACGTTTACTTCTTTCATCGGAAGGTGCTGGTCACAGCAATCATCAAAACGAAATAATTTCTATTATCGAAGAACTTAAAGAGTCTAACATAATTTATTAGAAGAGTGAAAGAGATGTCTTATATTAATAAATTTGGATAGAGTTTTTATAGACATAATTATAAAAACAAAAAAAAAAATATATAGCACAAATATACATATGATTATCTAGCTGATCAAATAAATAATTTAAACATTGAGGTAGAAAATGTTTATCAAAAAAATGACAATGACAAAAAATAAAAATAAAATAGCCAAAACCACACACGACGAAAATATATCGCACTAACAAAATCCAACAAACAAAAACAATTTTTGTTTTTAAGATATAAAGTAGACCTATATCAGGTTTAAAGCAGATCGTAAGCAGATAGCAGATAGATCGTGAACACATATAAAGCAGATATCATATCAAAAAAATTAACATACTGAAACAGTGATCGTATAAATTTGGTGCATATATAGGAAATCATCTTGATTTCAGTTATTTTTGCGAAGAGGTATAAAAGTAACGAAAAAAAAGAAACTGTTTTAATCTACAGTCAAAACAAAAACCCAGTCAGTGTAAGATGGGAAGAGGATTTGTAGACAACTTAATAAATAAATTACCTGTTGAATTACATCTGCCTGGTTATCAGTTTTGCGAACCTGGTACAAAACTTGAAAAACGTTAGCAAGAGGAGATAAGGGTATAAATTTATTAGACGCAGCTTGAAAAGAACACGACATTGCATACTCACAATCAAAAGATATAGACACAAGACATCAAGCAGATCAAATATTAGCTGAAAAGGCCTGGAAACGAGTTAAATCTAAAGATAGTGATATTAAAGAACGTGCTAACGCATGGTTTGTGACAAACGCTATGAAAGCTAAAGTGAAATTTGGATTAGGTTTGAAGGAGCAGAGGCATAAGAAAACAAAGAATACAAAAAGAAGGATAAAAGGAAAAATTAATAAATGTAATAAGAAATTATTCACAGCTACTGTGAGAAAAACTTTAAAACAATTGAAAGAACAGAAACCCCTTGATATAAATGATGCTGTTAAAATAGCTCAAAAGACTATTCATTCAAATTTTAAAGGGAAAAAGCGAGCAAATATTATAATACCGAGAGTTATACCTGTACCGAAAATTGGAGGATTTCTTCCACTTATTCCCGTACTAACAGCATTGTCAGCGTTTGGTGGTTTAGCAAGTGGAGGATCCGCTATTGTCAAAGCAGTAAATGCTATCAAAAATGGAAAAGAACAATTGGCGGAAGCTAACCGTCACAATAGATATATGGAATCAATTGCAATGGGTAAAGGGTTATATCTCAAACCATATAAAACTGGATATGGTCTCTACTATAGTCCAGCTCCAAAAAACTACTAGATAACCTACCTGAGCGCCCATTAACAGATTTAGATATAAGAAAATATGGTAAACATCTCTAACATTTTAGGGGTGTTTAAATAATAGAAGAAGTTAAAATCTATATATATATATCGAAAACTTAACATCTACTGTTTTCAGTACGATCCTGAACACAAGAGGGATATAGATACCATTGCTGAAATAAATAACTCCAAAACGGGAGGGTTATCTTTACGAGCGATCTTCAAATCATATAAATATTAAAACCATCAACATAAAAGGTTATTACAAACTCTACACATGAGCATGCAGTAGTAGTAGATTAACAATGATTTTAAAGGAAATATACAACTTTTTAAAATTATTCTCGCATATGATTTCTGATGCAGATAAAACGAAACTCATCAACATACAAACACAACTGGAGTATGTAGACAACCTGAAAAGAATAAAAAATAGGCATGGTGAACATTTCGAGGATTGCGTATGGTCGAACGAAAACAGCACATGCGGTCCTGACACCTGCCCCTGTATATTTTATAAACATAGACTATATCAAGCTGAAAATGAAGCTAAAAATATAATTAATTTTTATAATCTTACTAAATGTAAAAATTGTGTTTTCAATAAATTGTAATCTTCAATAAATGCAAACGAAGAAATTGTATAATAAATGAAGAAAAATCTTAACCACATCTGAAATCTTTGTTTAGTTAAATAAAATAAAAAAAATAATTTCTTTTAATTAATCTATTATATAATTTTATTTATTTAAAACACGAAAAAATAAAAAAAAAACTGAAAAAAAGAAATCCTCAACAATAAAAAGACCTTTTTTTTAATCTGAAATCAAGACGATTTCCTATATATTTTATTTATTTAAAACCTGAAAAAAAAAACTGAAAAATAGAAATCCCTCAACAAATAAAAACACATTTTTTTAATTTTTAATTATCTTTATTTTTTTTATTCTATATCACATCCCGTGAAAGATTTAAATAATATATAATATTTCTTATTATCTATATCTTATTATCAACACCATCCTCGACAAATTTAATATTTCCCCAACAGGAACTATCCTATCTTCTTCAGGGAAGACATCAATTAAATCGCCCCTCCATTAAAATATGTAGCATTTTTTTAATACATATTTTACGAGTAATGCTTCAAAAAGTGGTTTGAAGCATTTACTCGACTTTAAATTTAATAGGAACGCCTTAGCTCTTAAAAGTTCATCCTGGAACTTTTCGTCCATCCAGAGATTGTATTCGTCAACCAGTTTCAATTGGCAGTTGTAGTTATTTTTAAAATAAGAATGAGTTCTAAATTCTTAAAACAAGACAATTTATACTCTGGAATGTAGGTAAAGGGGTAATACATTTTAGAAGTAATGGAGAGTAAATACACAAAAAAAATACATAAAAACAGATATCCCACATTTGACCTCCCATTGTTATTGTTTTCAGCAACAGTGTGGTTATCCCACATTTGACCATGATCGTGCAATACAGTTGGATATTTTAAAATTAAAGATCCTTATAGTGCAAAAAAACAACAACAACACGTGTAACTATATTTCCATTTAGGTGTACAAAAAAAAAATTAATAAAATAAACCACATCCAAAATTCTTTGTCAAGTGTTTTAAAAATTGATTACCTTATAAAAACATTCAACTAATTATTAAGAAAACAAATCTGATAAGGACTCGCACTGTTTGTTTACGGCATTTGACCATGATCGTGCAATACAGTTGGATATTTTAAAATTAAAGATCCTTCTAACACAAAAAAAACAAAACCACATGCAACTATATTTCTATTTAGGTGTACAAAAAAATAAGAATACACAAAAGCATAACATTGTATAAGTCGACAACATGAGTTTACGGTACCCTATATCACAAGGAAACGTGCACGCACTCATTCTGTCCGTCCAATCATTCGAAAAGCAATACAAAACAATACAAGTAAAAGGAACAAGAAGAAGCAGGCATGATCCCTTTTCTATTTCGCCAACATTAAATTACACAAAAAATAAAAAAAACAACCACACAACCAACCTACCCTTTCTTATCAGTTTAAAATTAAAGATCCTTCTAACACAAAAATACAACAACAACAACAACACGTACATCCCTTTTCTATTTCTTCTACATTTGACTATGACCAATACGTGACAAGATTTTATTATCCCAAGAAAACGATCCCACGATCACTATCACACAGGTGTACCTTTTCTATTTCTCCAACATTAAATCAGACAAGAAAATAAAATAAGAATAAACAAAAGCATAACATTGCACAAGTCGGCAACATGAGTTTACGGTACCCTATATCGCAAGGAAACGTGAACGCACACATTCTGTCCGTCCAATCATTCGAAAAGCAATACAAGTAAAAACAACCACACAACCAACTAACCCTTAAAACTATCATGCAGGTGTACATCTTGTATAGAAAAAAACTGTCAAATACATTACATGTTACAAACCTATCAACAAGCTAATATGACCGACTGTAGCGTAGGCATGATCCCAAATTTGTATGGAAAAATTGAGCCAGAAACCCCATAAACATACTACTCCCTCCGACATATACTTTCAGTTTTTTCGCTGTTTTTTTTTATTTACAAATTGACACGATCTTGGTTTAATGTGCAGCAAGTACCAATAAGATTGTATCAAGCCATGTTCCAGTTATTTAATGCTCAGTATCAGGCATTTGTCGCCGTAATCTAGTAGGTAATGTGTTGGCTTATTAGACGTGAGGCCACGGTTCAAACACCAGGGCAGACATCTCCAATAAAACGAAAGTATGAAAAAATATTTATTCGACGACTTTCTCGCAGCAGATTTCTGGCAAAAGCTCTGCGAAA
This sequence comes from Sarcophaga caerulescens, assembly GCA_927399465.1. Lineage (NCBI taxonomy): Eukaryota > Metazoa > Arthropoda > Insecta > Diptera > Sarcophagidae > Sarcophaga > Sarcophaga caerulescens. The sequence continues at coordinate 46,164,265 of OV656868.1, forward strand.
TAAATAAAATTGCCATGAAAAGTTTCTGAAAAAAATCTGTCATTCGGAATAGACTTTAAACTGTAGGTCCCGCCACTCATGTATAAAATTAACACACACACTAAGGGCGCTGTGAGAAGCTAGGCCGTAATCCTGCCTAAAGGGTTGTAATGGTCAATTATGTGTGTATCAGACATCTGTTACATGACTCTAGCCAAAATTGGAAAAATAAAACTATGTGTTTGGAAATGTATTAAAAAGTGAATTACCGGATCCCCGGTTTTATTTTGAAAATATTTACGAAATACCACATGATAGTATTGCCGAAAAAAAAACAGAAATTATTTTAAGTCTGATAAGACGTGCTGGTAACGAAATATATATTCCATTTTTTGAGTTTTTTAGTCAATAAATTTTCAATAGAAAATTAATCTGAGTTTCCAATGTACTTGGAAACGTTTTTAATATGCCTCATCCCCCCCCCATTTCTTTTCTATTTTTTTTTTTTGTTGTTACACTCTCTATTATTTTCTAAAATCTCCAACAAAAAAACCAAACAGCCTTACAAAGAGAGTGTAAATAACAATAGAATTCTAAGGGGAAATAAAAAAAATTTGGGAAAAAAATGGAAACACTTTTGAATCTATTGACATGTGAAATTAATGGTAAAAAAGAAAAACTTACAAAGAAACAAACAAACAAACACAGCAGCAACAGCAAAAATATTTCATTTAGCAACACCCATAGTGCAACATGAATGTCCTGCATTTCATTTTTTTCTACATTTTCTGTTTTCAATTTTTTTTTTTATCAAACATGCCAACAATTCATATTTTTTTTTTTAGTTTTTAGTTGTAGTTTTACATTCAAACTTTAATTTCACACAAAAGATGAGGAGACCAGAAAAAAACGAAAACGAAAAAAAAAACAAGACAAACAACAAAAAACTCTTGTTAGTTTCTATTCTCTTTTGAACTGATCTGAAAAAATATTAAAAAAAAAACAAAGTAAAGAGAGAAAAAAAACGGAATGAAAAAGAAAATCAAGAATTTTGTATGAAATAATTGTCCACTTTAAAACAAATACAAAAATACAGTTACTTGCAACACCCCTCACACATACACACAGTGCCATGATAACAGAGTGAAAAAGAGAAACAAATAAGAGAGACAAAATAATAAAAGTTACCATGAAAGAAAATTGAAATCTCTTGCAATGAGATTGTCAAGTAAACAAGCACAGAGCAAGAGTGTTTAAATTAAAAATTGGTTGAGGACCCGCAGATCGAGTTACCAACTAGACAGAGTCCTTTGCATAAAATACACACATAACACACATAACACACATACATACATACATACATACATAATTGGCCATTACAACCCTTCAGTCAGGATTACGGCCTAGCTCCTCACAGCACTCATGTTGTGTGTGTTAATTTTATACGCGAGTGGCGGGACCTACAGTTTAACGTCGACTCCGAACGACAGATTTTTGAGAAACTTTTTCATGGCAATTTTATTTACTCTCATAGTTTTTACCAGAAATCTGTTGAGAGGAAATCGCCGAAGAAATATTTTTTTTCATATTTCGTTTTGATACCTGACCTGGGATACGAACCCGAGCTTTATGTCTAATAAGCCAACACACTACCTACTAGACTACGGCGACTTTAAAAATAAAGAGCAAAATACCGTCGTGCTTAAATCTGAAACATCTAAGAGATCCTCGAAAGAATAAAATTTTTTCATAGACTTCCTAAAGACTCTCCTTTCTTCTCATCTGCACAGCAGTGGCAATAGTTGAAACATACTGCGCCGATGTCCCATTATCAAGAGGAGGCGATCGTCTATGAACAAAATGGGGCTACAATGTATGGACGTATGGGCAGTTACTATTGGCCGCACCTAAAGTATCACACCTAAGTTTGAGTTGTTTGTTGAGAAGTATAGCATGGGCACACTCACGTTTTTCTAGAAAGCTCATCAGCACTTATATTCAACTGCATATTCCAGTACCTAGTACAATGGTTCAATTTCGACCTCCGGGTATTGTACTTGTCTTAACGGACAAGTACACGTCCTCTAACATTCCAGTACCTGGCACCAATACTATTCGAATATTATAGTGTTCTACGACCTCATTAGGAAGATTTCAAGGCTTCAGTGTAACAGAGAATTCATCAAACAAAAGCTACTGTTAGCCAGCCTGGAGGCTACTTGATAGCAGGAATTTCTGCTTGGTTAACGCCGTAGGAAGATTTCAAGGTTTCAGTGTAACAGAGAATTCATCAAACAACAGCTCCTGTTAACCAGCCTGGAGACTCCTTGATAGCAGGAATTTCTGCTTGGTTAACGCCGGAGGAACATTTAAAGGCTTCAGTGAAACAGGGAATTCATCAAACAACAGCTCCTGTTAACCAGCCTGGAGGCTCCTTGATAGCAGGAATTTCTGCTTGGTTAACGCCGTAGGAAGATTTCAAGGCTTCAGTGTAACAGAGAATTCATCAAACAACAGCCCCTGTTAACCAGCCTGGAGACTCCTTGATAGCAGGAATTTCTGCTTGGTTAACGCCGTAATGATTTGGAAGTCTCTTTGATATACTGAGTTCAATCTCTCTTTCGAGAATATTCCATAACCCACAGCTCCATTGTGTTTTGTATGAGTCTGTTTAAAAATTATCGTTTCTTTGCGACCCCCAGTTTGGCATTGGCATACGTTGTACGTTCATGAAAGACCAACAGCAGTGATAGGATGCACCTTTCACTTGAATCTCATCGTCCCAACAGTCTTCTAATGGCCCCGACTTCAGTGTGAGGTGTTCTTTAGGCGAATTGTAGAGATCTCCGCCATTTCCATTCCTTCTTAATTCAAAATAGTAAGTTCACAGTCATATATAATCCCGTATAGCATGATTAGACATACTAAAGTAGTAGAGATCCAATGCAAGATCTTTGGGTATAAAACCCAATTTACCCGACAATCTGGCAACAATGATAAGCCAGTGTAATAACTAAGAATTTCAAGTATTTACAGGAGCTGCAAAAAAAACCTTCTCTGGCTTATTGTTTTAAATCATCTTTGAAAGTGCTACATGGCAACACTAACAATCTGTCTGCTCTTATTACAGAATTCCATATAAAATTGTAAACAAGACAGTAATAAGAGTAGAAAAAACAACAACATCAGCAATAATAACAACAAAATCACTTAAACTTTATTATGAGTTGTAGTTCACATATGTATGTATGAGAGAGAGTGTATAGGAGTGTAAATGTGTTGTTGGTTTAAAACTTTAACACAAACAAATACGAAGAAAGAACAGAGGGAGAGAAAAGAAAAGAGGAAAAAAGAATTTCTCAATGAAAACAAATACTTTCTTTTACACACACACACTCATGCCTGCATACACCCTTACAAATATAAATAAACTCGTAAAATTAAAATGAAATAAAAACAAAAAAAAAATTTAAAAACAAACAGTAAAAGAGTTGAATTGAAATAATAAAAGAGTAGAGTTGAGTACATAGAGAGTGTGTGAGAGAGAGAGAGAAAATGTAAAAATTTCACTTTTAGATTTATGAGACCGTAAGAATTTTTTGTTGTTGTTGTTGTATTTACTGCTCTTATGTGTCCCTTATTTTCATTTTTTTTGTGTTCATTTGTTAAGAATGATCATAACCATGTTGATGCCATGCTGAAGAGGATGATGATATTGTTGTTGTTGTTGTTGTAATGTTATGCTTTTTTTTCTTCTATGCAATTATGTTGTTACAGAATTTATGCTCTCTTTTTTCTATAAAAAAAACAGAAAAACTTCAAGCCATTTGTCATACGGGGCGTTATATTTCGCAATTTTCCAGAGAAGAAAAAAAGAAAACAAAAACGAAATCAAAAGCAAAAATATGACCCAGAAATGTAGAATTTATTTCATTTAAATGAAATCGTAAATTTTTATTTAAAACTTTTATGCAACAAAATAATAAAATTGTTTTGTTTGTTTGTATGTTTGTTTCCTTTCAAAACCTGTCACGAATTACATGCAGACTTTAAACAAAATCCCTCCAAAAAAAAGAAAGAAATAATATTCCCTTGAAGTTCTAAACAATCCATTGAAAAATGATTTGAAATCATGCCGATTTGAACACACAAAAGAAGCATTTTTAATAAGTTTTTTCTCTCCTTTTTCTTCGATTTGTTGTTTTTCTTGCTGAAATCAAATCCTTACGGCTGTCAAAATCCACCGAAATACAAAAAGAGGGAATCAAAAGAAGGAAAAGACACAAGAAAATTACAAAAGTTTTTACATTTGAAAAGTTTGCTGTTTTCTATTTTGTTTTGTTTTGTTGCTTTGCTTAGTTTAGTTTTTGTCGAGGAGTATTTATATTAATGCTGTTCTGCTGCGCCCCCTTTTCATTTAGTAGACATTTTAGCTTTTGCTGTTTACAACTCAACCAATATTAACAACAAAACAACAAAATAAGTTTCCCAAGGAGTATCATTACATGTAAAGTGAGAGTGTGAGAGAGAGTGTGTGCATGCAACACATTTGTATTATTTTATGCAGTTGCAAAGTAAACAAAGCAACAAACAAACAAACAGACAAATAAACCAGAGAAAATTATTTTACCACCAGACGCAAAACTTATTCGCACACGCACATACACCCACACTCATTACCTCTCCCACACAAATACCAAGAGAAACTAAAAGCAAAACTATGGAAAAGTACAATGCTAGCTCCCATAGAGACTGTGTTTATCTTTCTATTTAGGTAAGCGAGAGTGTGTACGTGTACGTGTAAGCTTGGAAGCTGTGTAAAAGTTTATATAGCCACCACCTTCCCCCTCCTCGCTCAAAAGTATACCTTAGTTTTTGTGTAAATATCTGTACATTGCATTGCAATAAATGTAACGTATCTAACTGTAGATTATTTGTTATTCTCTTCTCTTCTGTTTACAGAGAGAGAGAGAGAGAGAGAAAACGAAGCAAAAGAAAAACTAATTTTTTGGGAAACTAAAGTTTTTAAATAAAAAACAGAGAAACAGAAAAAACAGGAAAATATTTATAAAAATCAAACATAATTTTTTATTATTATTGCTGCTGTTTAAATAATAATACACTGCATAACACATATGTACATACACCCAAGAATAGCTTTTATATACGAAAATTAAACTTTTGAATTTTAGTTGTGTGCATAAGCCATAAACAATTGTAAAATATTAATGCAATACACCTCCAAGAAGAAATAAAGAAAAGTTGAAAAACTTTAATATTTTCTTTCAATATTTGTTTACAGTGCTTTCATGGCCCTTGCAAAGTACAAAAATCCTTGATTTTAAGCCGTACTGACCACTATTTTTTGGCTGCAATTTCTTATTGTTATTCCATGTGAATTATTGTGTGCACTTTGTTGTGAAAATAATTCACGTTAAATAAACTTTAGAAAGTTTTCCAAAATAGAACCGTAAATACTTATTTTCATATCAGTTTTTGAATAAGTTTTCAAAATTCATTATGAAATATTAAGGATTTGTTAAGAAAATACTGTTTTTCTTAAGAAAATTTGATTTTTTCTTTAATAAAGTTTCGTTTTTCTTAATTTTATTGCTTTAAATAGACCAAAGCCCTAATTTTAGATCACTTAGGGTCGATCTTCAGTGGATCATAAATTTTTTCGAAACCCCGCCTCACGTCTAATAAGCCAACACTTTAGAAAGTTTTCCAAAATAGAACCGTAAATACTTATTTTCGTATAAGTTTTTGAATATGTTTCCAAAAATTCATTATGAAATATTAAGGATTTGTTAAGAAAATACTGTTTTTCTTAAGAAAATTTGATTTTTTCTTTAATAAAGTTTCGTTTTTCTTAATTTTATTGCTTTAAATAGAACAAAGCCCTAATCTTAGATCACTTAGGGTCGAAACTCCGCCTCACGTCTAATAAGCCAACACACTATCTGCCAGACTAAGGCGATTCAAGCATACATAATTGGTTATTACAACCCTTTAGTCAGGATCACGACCTAATATTTCACACCTTCTATGTGTTAATTTAATACATGATTGGCGGCACCTAAAGTCGACTCCAAACGACAGATTTTCATTGAGAAACTTTTCATGGCAATTTTTATTTACGCTCAGAGTTTTTGCCAGAAATCTGCTGTGAGGAAGTTGCCGTAGAAATATTTTTCATATTTTCGTTTTGAGGTCTGTTGGCTTTACGTCTAATAAGCCAACACACTACCTACTAGACTACGTCGGCTACAGCGATTCAAACATATAAAACAATACAAATAAAACTTCCTTTGCAAACCTAGCTTTGTTAGTGTTTTATTTAGCTTTACTTCTGAACTTAGAAATGGAAAATCCTTTACATGTAATCTTTTTTCTTTTTTTTTTTTTTTGAGTTTGAAAATCTTTTGCCTTTAAATCCCGCAGTTTTATTTACACCACTACTGATGGCACTTAATTCCTTTCCTTCCATCCTCCCTTCAAAAGTGTGATAAACTGACACACAACAGATAATCAAATATTTATGACTTATCAAGTAAATGAAAACACATTAAAAATGTAAAATTATGCACAACCAGAAACAGAAAACCACCACCAACCAACCCATCATTCATTCATTTGTTTAATGCATTTGTAAAGCACGAGTAATAAACATTATTAAGTGGAAACATTAAATTGACATTAAAACCCTCTAGTAAATCCACGCATTTAATAGGTTAAATTATAAATAATAACCCAGATTAGTTTAGATTTGCACTGAAATGTAATAAAACCGATGATCAAAAAAAAAAACTAAAATAACCATAAAATTGCACAAACACGTACACCCACATATACATTTGCTCACACAATGTTGTTTACATTACCACTACCAGCACCCTCCTTCGAAAGTTATGCTTAGTAATGTTAAATCATAAACATAGTAACTGTACATGACTTTTTTTAAGTATTTGATTCATTTGTTTTGTTTTGTTATTGTTTTTAGTTTTTTAATGGACTCTCTTGAATTTTTTTTTGGTTATGTCGCCTCACTCTCAGTTTGAGTTTCTCACACAAACTCAATTAACAGGACTTGTTTACAATTAACAGTTTTTTGTTGTGTGTGTGCGTGTTAGTGAAAGCATGTCATTTACAAAGTTTATCTTCATAAATCATGACAAATGCCAACACTTATGCAATTAACACACATAACAACAACAATTTTTCAATTCTAATTAGAAAAATTCCCAAGTAATTTTTTATTTTCAGTTTTTCTATTCAATTTCAATTTTTTTAATTTTTTTTTTTTTTATTTCCTTGAATAAATTTTATTTTTGTGCATAAATTAATTTGTTAAATAATTGAATAATAATGGATTTGTAAAATATGACCCTTAATTTGAACCTGTGTTAAATGAAAATAAAAAAACATTTTAAATAATTATTATTACCCCCTAGAACGTACGTATGTATGTACATATAAAATCATAAATTTATTTACCATCTACAACATAATAAAAAAAATTATTTTTATTTTCCTTTATATTTGTTGTAATTTTTAATTAAAATTAGCCATTAAACCTGCATACATATACATGCATACTATAAGTATTAAAAATGTTAATGTGTAAATAAATAAATAAATAAATTAAACAATAATGTATACCATGTATGTATATATGTACATATGTATACATTAGAGTGTATTTATAGTGAAAGCTAAAACTTAAATAATTATTGTAATAAATCGTGTCAATTAATCATTGGCCAAATAGATAAAATCTTATTATTATTGTAAATTTTTAGCATAACTGCCATATGAAATAATTTATTTATTAGAGACTCATGTTGTATGTATTTATTTTTAATAACAATTTCATTAAGTCATAAATATCTACAATTTGATTTACAATTTTCTAATTTTAATTAAGTTATTTTGTTGTTTATTTACTAATATTCTTTTATTTGTTCAATTTATTTTTATTTTATTTATTTATTTTTTTTTTCTTTTTCTTTTTGGAAATTTAATTTAGAAAAGTAAACAGAATTTCTTTTGTTAGCATTTTGGAAACTGATTATCTTCCGTTTATAGTAACAAATCAATTAAGTTTAATGTACGGTGCAATAAAGAGAAATTCAATGTTTCATAAATTTTCTTTAGCATATTAAGGTAGGACAGTTATCCTTTTATACATAATCTTCTAGCGGTGGTCTCACTGTTGTACCGATTTCTGGAAACCTGAAAACCTGAAAACTCTGATTATAGAAATCGCATTAAGCATAAGGCTACAAGGATTGCCTATTTATTTCGTGCCCCATTTTGTTCATTCTTTTTTAGTAAACGGAAAGGTGATAAAGGCCAAATTATTAATCTTTCAGGCTGTTTCTGAGAGTAAATAAAATTGACATGAAAAGTTTCTCAAAAAATTTGTCGTTCGGAGTTGACTTTAAACTGTAGGTCCCGCCACTCATATATATGGAATTAACGCACTCAACATAAGTGATGTGAGAAACTAGGTTGTAATCCTTACTAAAGCGTTGTAATGGCCAATTATGTACATATGTATGCATGTATGTTGTTCAATCTTCCACAACTTCCAACTGTAGGGTTTTGCCTTTTCAACAAATATTCTCTTTAAAAACATCAACATTCTGAATCTAGCACGCAAGAAATCCTAAAACTCAGTGTGGAACAATTATATCGAATAATGTGGCAGGCAAGTGCAACTCAGGAAAACGAAAATTAGTCGATCCAAAAATGCACACCTTATAATTTCGATTTTAGGTCGTTCAATAGGCGATTTAACTACAAGTTTTCCGGAACCAGTTTGTTAATAGTAGCATGGCTTTATCCGCATGGCTTTACCGTTATCAGTAGTTGTTTCGGCGGAGTTCTTATCGAAAAACAAAAACTTACAAACTGCCTAAAAATGGAATACAGATTACTAAGCCGTATTACTAACAAATGGCGGGATTATATATTTAATGGAATATGACAGAAAATTTACGATCTAGCTTCTCACACCACTTATGTATGTATGTTGTGGGCATGAGTGGCGGGACCTACAGTTTAAAGTCGACTCCGAACGCCAGATTTTTTAGAAACTTTTCATGGCAATTTTATTTACTCTGCTGAGAGGAAGTCGCCGGAGAAATTTTTTTTGTTTTCATTTTTCGTTTTGATGTCTGACCTGGGGTTTGAACCGTGGCCTTACGTCTAATAAGCCAGCACACTACCTACTAGACTACGGTGAAATTCCTATAAGAAGTATGAAAACCTAAACTCAGGGACGAATAAATTCAGTCTAACCGAACTTAATTTAAACAAAGCAGGCAGAAAAAGTTGTTTCAATCATAATCTTGAAATTAAATCCATGATTTATTTTATAAGCTCTACTTTCATGCCTGAAATATTAGACCAGAAAAAAAGGTTTCCCATTAAATTCTGTGCCTCTTTAAGTTGGATGGCAAACATATTTATTTATTCGCACTTTGAATAGCATTCAACGAAATGTATGTAGATTTGCACTCTCTTTTAACAAATAAAATCAAAATATCGATATGCTGGATACCAAAAAACGAAAAAAAAAGAAATGGGGATATCAAATGAAATGATGGCCTTTTGCTACTCAGCGACCCGTTTTTTTTATCACCCACAGAAAAAAAAATAAAAAATTAAACGTGGATTTTACATTTGCAATACAATAAAATGGAAAACGGCTATAAAATAAAAACAAAAAATACAAGAGAATCTTATCTAGAAATATGGAAATAATAACAACGACAACAACAACAATAACAATAAGAAATATAACAATTTTAAGGTTTAATTGGATATTGACCAACAAAAAAAAAGAAAAAAATTAAAACAACAACATGTTGTTGTTTAATTTGAACCAAAAAGATAGAGAAGAAAAAAAAAACAACAAAAGAGAGCAAAACATCATGCAAATTTAAATTTCCATATGAATGCACAATTATACTAAAGAGATAGATAGAGAGAGAGAGAGAGAGAGAGAGAGAGAGAGAGAGGAGTGTAAAAGCATTAGAAAGTGCAAGAGTCAGCTTAAAAAAAAAATAAAAACCAGCAACAGCAGGTGAAACTATTAAAAACAAAAACTAATAATTCAACACGATATTTGCTTTGCCTTTCTGTCTCTCTCTCTCTTTCTAACGTTGAGAGTCCTACGAAATAAATTTGCTTAACAAGTGTCAATTCAGTGCAACTTTTTCCATATTCGTTTCACAATTTCCACAATTTCGTTCGTATTTTTTTTTTCATTTGATTTTGGCTTTTGAAAATTAAGTCACTGGCTGCAGAGCATACTATATATGTAGTAGAGCACAGTGAGTGTGAAACAGATTGAATGAATGTAACGTAACTTTGCTATTGCCATTGCTATTGGGTTGGCCAAAAGTGGTTAACAACAGCAGCCAAATGTTTTACGATAAAAGTCAATACTTGTGTGTATTGTATGACAGTGATAAATGCTACGAATTCTCTGCATTTTTTCCCCCACATTTTTTGTCTGCTTCCTCTCTTCTCTTCTGTTACAAATCTTAACAGCAATTGGAATATTTTTTTGTTTTTGTTTTTGATTTTTTTCTCACTTATTCCGTGTATTCGCCATTAAAAGCAATTAAAATATTTATTTACCAGCCATTGAATGAACGAATGAATGTGTTTCATTAGTAAGCCTAGTGAGTAGCGATAAAAAGAAAGCCAGGATGTTTACAAGTTATTGACAAGGTCAGACGAGAGTAATAGCTATAGATAGACTTTGTCCTGTAAAATAAAGGACAGTAGCAGAATATTTTATGATTTTTCTTTTTATTTTCTCTTTAATTTTCGTTTTTCATTTTATTATTTTCAATTTGGAATAGAATATTGATTTTTTTCGTAAATATTTTAGAATTTAAAAATATTTTTTTTTCATTTTTTAGCATCAAATTTGTAAAAAAAATTAAAAAAATTAAGAGAAATAGTTTTATTAATATCATGATTGTATTTTTTATTTCCATTTCATTTTCTCTTAGACGTAATGGAGCCGCGGGTTCACAACCCCTACGGCCCAATGAGGATGGAAGCCATCATTTACAGGAGTACACGTATAAAAAGATAACAGCCTGTGATGTGTGTTCACAAATATTAAGAGGTAATTATGTATTAATCATTAAAATTATCACAAGAAAATCAATATAAAATATAAATAGAAAATATTACCATTTCTCTCAGAAGTTTAAAGGGAACCAAGACACAAACATTTTTAAAATTCCAGTAAAAAAAAGTACCACAAGATTTTTTAAATAAAGTACCAAATGTATATTTCCCGTTAGCTTACACATTCAATTGACAACATTTTATTAACAAGTACCATTTGAATTAAAAATAAGTACCAAAACCATAGAAAAAATATTTGCGAACATTTGTTAAGCAAGAAAACAGAAAATGTACCAAAACAAACTGAAAAGTAATGAAAAAGTACAATAAGTTTAACAAAAAAGTACCTAGTGAGTTGTAGGAAATAGTTTTCATCTTCAACTTGAAACTTTTTAGACAACCAAAATTACTCTGTAATCCATAATATGATACACAAAAGAAAAGTTACTAAAAAGTACCAAAAGATTAGAAAATATTTGCAAAAAAAAGTACCTGACCTTCAGTCAGGATTACGTTCTAGCTTCTCACACCACTTATGTTGTGTGCGTTAATTTTATACGTGAGTGACGGGGCCGACAGTTTAAAGTCGACTCCGAACGACAGATTTTTGAGAAGCTGAGAGCAAGTTGCCAAAGAAATATTTTCATATTTTCGTTTTGATGACCTGGGGTTTGAACTCTGGCTTTCAGTCTAATAAGCCAACACACTACCTACTAGACTACGGCGACTAATAACACATAAAAACATAAACTATACCATAACAAAAAGTACCAAATGCATGCTTTCAACTTTAATTTTTTATTACTTTTCCTTCAGAGTAACCTTTTAAGAAAATTTAATTTCCCTTCTTTTCGCTCACACCTACAGGTCATACACGTCAAGGTTTACGCTGTCGTATTTGTAAGTTAAATGCTCACGGCGATTGTGCCTCTGGGCTGCCGCGATGTCAGCCCAAACAAAAGCTATTGAGACGCCAGAAAAGCACTTCGGAATTGGAGAATCGCATCGATATGGAGGAAGAAAGTGAGTATTTGTTGTGGCCAAAATCAAACACAAAAATTTTTTGCACAAAAATTTTAACACAATAATAATTGACAATCGAAAAAAGAAAGAAATGTCCTCTCTTTTTTGGGCCACTAAAAAATTATAAAAAAACGAAATTAAATTTAAAATATGTATTTAAAACACTTTACAAGGCAGATTCAACAGCTAGAAACTTAACTTTGATAAAAAAAAAACAAAGCGATGAAAAAATAATGAAAATTTCCATTTTAGAAAAAAGGGAAATTCAAAAAGAAATTCATTTTCTTTGGGTAATACTTACTTACTCTATGATTTTCAATAGATTTTCAACAGATTTTCGTTTGTTTTCTAGTTTTTAAGTTTTTCTTTTTTTTTTTGTTTTCACTAATTTTGCTGAAAATTTCTTTCATAATTTCAAGCATTTTGATGCAATTTTTCTGTTTTGTTTCAATTCCTTATAAATAATGTTTATTTTCATTTCCTTTTTGTTTTGTTTTTAGTCTTTATTTCTCTTCTATTATTTTAAATTTTTTTATTTTGATTGCTTTTCCTTTTTCTGTTTGTTTGAATATCTTCTTTCTTTTAACAAAAAAAAAAAAAAAAACTAAATAACCAATTAATCCTTTATGATTATACTATGTGTGTGAGAGTATTTGAGTGAATGTGTGTATGTGTGTGAGAGAGAGCGATAGTGTAAGCATAAATATGGTTATGTGAGAGTATAAGAGCGTGGGGATCTAAATCTTTATCTAATAAATCAATATTGAAGTGTTAAAATCAAAGGAAAAAAACGAAAATAAACCACCAAAGCAGCATCAAAACGGCATTGTGCTGCAGCGTTGTTTAAATTGCTGTTGCCTGTTAAGGCCTTTGAATTTTTTTGTGGACTAAACGTTATCAAAAAGTATCTTCAAATTTAATTTGTTGAATAGAAATGGTGTAGTAAAAAGAAAAGTAATATTTAGCATGAAATTCAAGGCTTTACTCGGGATAGTCCAAATGCTTCCATCAAGTATTCACAATTTTATGGAATAACTGCAGGCATCAACATTAAAAACCCTTCATAAATCTTACTTACTTTCTACACTTTAGTGAGGATTATAACCTAGTTTCTGACACCACCCATATTGTGTGTGTTAATTTTACCCACAAGCATAGCTGCCAGATTTGACGATATATCGTCATTTTGACGATTTTGTGCCCCAAAAATATCATATTGACGATGTGAGGATTTGTGGCCTTATTTTGACAATTTTTAGAAATTAAAAATTTGCATCATATCCTTTACTTTTGTACATTAAAAGTACTTTAAGCTTTATATTTACTTTGCAATTATTACTATTGCAAATTTAAGTGATGATTTTTCTGTATCTTATGTCTTTTTTATCCTTTAAAAGCCAAAAAATTACAACCTCTGCACAAAGGGGAGTTCCACAAACACATAGTCTGACTAAAGAACGAATTTTGTTTGTAATGCAGTGTGCGATCCACTGGCCAATTGACTACATAAGTATGTGCTCGCCGAGAAAGGCGAGTGTTACGTAGGAATACGTAATATAATAGCGATAGAACAGTGAAACACAAACAACATTGCAACGATGCTCCAATGAATCAATGGAGTTCTATACCCTACCGTCATTAACGGGCAACTTCACCCTCTCTTTTACGCGGTCGAGAAGTTTTAAAATAGATGTTGAGGCACTGGCCTATACATGAGAGTTGTATTCCATTCTCTTTCGGATATACAAAGTGGTGTAAATAGTAAGAAGATCAGATGAAGTGAAGTATTTTTTGCACTCTCTTAAGAAGCTAAGGCACTGAGAGATGTGTCGGTTCTAGCGAACATCACACTGAATTTTTTACGATTTCCATGAACGTCTTTGACAATTTTTTTTCTAATACTTAACGATATGATGCATTATTTCTCTGGCAGCTATGCCCACAAGTAAAGAGACCTACGGTTTAAAATCGACTCCAAATGACAGATTTTTCAGAAAGTTTTCATGGCAATTTTGTTTTACTCTCAGAGTTTTTGCCAGCAGTTTGCTGAGAGGAAGTCGCCGAAGAAATATTCTAAAGAAGTCAAAGAGAGTGCCAATTTTTTATTTTTTTTTATTTTTTTCCTTCCTTTAGTAAACATAGGACTTACTGAGTGATTAAGGAATCAGGGAGATTCCTGAATTGAATGAGATATTGAAGCCTTTTAAGTTTTAAAATAAAAATTTGTTTGACTTCTCCCGGATTCGCACCTGAATTGCATGTTGGTTGTGGTCAATAATTTTAACCACAATACCACAACCCCATGCCGTTTTACGTTTGACAAAATCTATAAATTTAATTCGAATTTCATTACATTAATCGTGGTTGTATAAGATTTTTACGCAATTAATTGGTTATTCTCTAGTTTCAGAAGCTGGACAAAGTAGGGTACAGAAGCTTTTGACTATCACTGGGAAAAGCATAAAAGGGATAAAGAAAACGTAGCCCGCTCCCTACATTAAATACTACTCACACTTTAAGCTGTTTTGTCGTGAATTCGTACGAACGTGTTCGTGACAAATAGAGTTTCCCGTATTCAAACTCTTACAAGTTATATGCGGTGGCATTATGTCCCTACAAATGTGAACCCAGTTGACATACTATTCTTGAGTTTTCGCAGTTTTTCGCAGAAAAACTATAAAATAAAGCGGGGTTTCTCATTGCTGATGCCATAATTGACAATATATTAAGTTTTTTTTTTTTTATTTAAATTCAGTTCAGATCCTTTAGTTCATTAAAGCCAACGAAAGCAAAAAAATATTTCTTTTTTTCTTACTATACCCATCATTCTATTCTAAGGAAAACTAAAAGCAAAAAAAAAAAATTTATCACCAATTGATATGAAATAATACGTACTACTAGCCGTATTAAATAATAAAATAAAAAAGAAAAAAATCTAATAAAGGAATAGTAAAAGTAAAGAAATAAAAAGAAATGAAACGAAATGAAATAAAATAAAAATTGATTGTTAAAGAACTACATGAGAACGAACACATTTATGGACACACCATAAAAATCTAACATTGAACCACCACAGTAAAGATATGGCAAGACGCTCGTTATGTTATGATGGTTATGGCTGTCCTTTTTTTGATAATATATTTTCCTTTTTATTAAATATTGATTTTATTAGATAAAGAAATAGAAAAATCAAATGTCCATGTACATATGTATACAGTAAAGTGCGATTATAACGAACAATAAAACTGAATTTAAATGTTTAGAAGGAATAAAGTTCGTATAACTGAACTGCTAAGTAAATAAAGAAACAATGAAACAATGAGTTTGCGATGGATAAGGTCTTTTGTTAGTCCTTGTTTGTTGGTAACAAGTTCGTTATAACCGGACTTTATTGTAAGATAAATTATAAGAAAAATAGCACAAAAACAATAACAAAAGTGATATAAAATGTTACAAAAGCTAATAAGAAAAGAAAAATGAAAAGAATAAACAAGAAACAAAATAATAATATACATACACACACAGGCAGACACATAAATAGTTTAAGTAGTCCATTGCATGGCCTGTGGCAAGTTTTCTGAAACTCTATAACAAACCATAACAATAAAACAAACCAAAATAAAAAATTATATTTAAAATCATAAAAAAAATAAACAAAAAGTCCACAAAGAAGAAATAAAAAATTAAAAAAAAAAAACCAAAAGAAATCCTTATCATTTGTATGTGTGTGTTTATTATTATTACTACTACTACTACTACTGTTAATGGCCTTTAATGTATTGGTTTTAACGGAATATGTGTGTATATGTTATGCGTGATTAGATGATGACCAAAACGCAGAGATGTCCGGCAATGATCAAGAGTTAGCTATTGCTGCTGCAGCGCCAACGAAAAAATTTCGCCAAAAAACACCGTTCATCGAACGCATAGCTCAATTAGGTATTTGGTTTTCCATGAAAAAACAAATTTTATAAAAAAAATTGATTTTTTTTTTTTGTAAAACATACAATAATTGTTTAAGCAATTGCATAACTACATATGTACATGCAAACGTAATATACATACATATATTGGTTTAAATATTGCCTTTAAATTTAGATGTAATTGCGCTTAAAAAAAATTTTTTAAATATTGTATGTCTAAGCTAAAGAACGTTTATTATTCTCATATCAAAAAATATTAACAAATAACAAAATAATTAGAATTTAGAAGCTAAATTATTCCAAAAAAAAAATTATTTTAATTAAATTATATTTTTTTAGTTGTTAAATATTCAGAAAATCAAAAACAAAACAGTACAGGTCTTAGAAATTGTTGCTTCATGAATAAATGGCATTAAGACTTTTTCTTATGGCCTTCACTGTTTCTATTTAAAAACAGGTTTTTAATATTAAATGCTTGCTTTAACAACACTATTTATATACAAACACATACATACACAAACACCCAACACCAATAACAAAATATTTAAAAGCATTCATTATTTTATTACTTCATTGAGTAAGAGAGCATTGGATAGTCGTATAACATACTCCACGCAAAAACTCTCACACCCCTAATCATAGTCATTCTCAAAAAATATACATACATACATACATACATACATACATACATACATACATACATTGTTACACGCTTATCAAAAAAAGAAAAACAAACAAAAACTAGAAACTTGAAATCAAAATCAAAATAAATTATTAGTGGAGCATGTGCTGAACATCAATAATTATTAACAAAAAAAAAAAAAAAAGAAAACAATGGCCAATGAAATACGAATTATTTACTCTCTCTCACAGCTTCATGAATTTTTATACTCGCTCGCATATGTATGTGTATGCAAAAGCATCATCATCAACATCAACATTAACAACAACAATAACAATAAAATCTTATACTCATATAACAACAACACTAACAATAAAATCTTATACTCATATAACTGTTACTAAAACAAAACCCAAACCATCCACATCTCTACACACTTACTCTTTTATTGTTTGAAGTATGAATGATGAGTGCAGTGCAGAGCGTGTATGCTTTATGAGAGCGTTTGAATATAATCAACCAGCGTTGCCACGACCAAAAAAATTTTATAACCAAAATTAAAATAAAAAATAACCAACTAAGGAAAAAAATAACCAAAAAAATTTTTTTTATATAAATGTATTTGTTTTTAACAAATTTAAGGTTTAAACAAAAATTTTATATTTTTCTGTATAGTTAACCTCTCATGCCCGAATTAAAACGGGAGTGGCTAAAATTTTTTTGAGTAGACATATAAGATAGAGTTGACCTCAATATCAACTGACAAAAATTTCAATGTCCTAGGTGTCCTGGTTCAAGAGCTACAGGATGTTGTGTATAGGCAACATTGGGCAATGGTGTTATAAATTTAAATACAAGTTGATTTTTTGTTGTTTCAATTTATGTATGCAAGGATACAAAACAATTTTTTTGAGGATTGGAACACAAGTGCACAATGCATCTGCTGCATTTACAGGCTTTCCAAAGTCTACATCTGCCCCTTGTTCCCCATTCCGCCTAATGATTATAACCATCAAATCGTAGGGATTTTGCAGGCTGTGCAACATGTGCTCTTTTATAGGGAATTGATTTAGAACCCGTAGAAGGAGCTGGTGATGACGGGGTCGATGGAGAAGGTGATGAAGTTCCTGAATTCATTGTCAAATTGTCAAAAGGAGTGATGATGGACGACCTCTCTTTTTTGCGACAACTATAGTTTGACTTGTACAATTCAAGCATCATGTCCGCAAGATCAACACCTCCCATGTGCTTGTTGTAGCATTCTACTATACCTGGACGAGGTATAGTTATGAACTTCTTGTCTTTGCGGTACCATCTCTTGCATTCACTTGTATTCTTACTTGCATAGTTTGAAACTAGTTGTACCCTCTTATTACATCTTCTTCTTCTTCATTTTCCTCGTCAGCCGAATCATCCCAATCAAATTTTTCAATTTCATCCTGTGTCAGACCGTTTGGGCGCATCTTAGAATGTGAATACAAAAATAAGTTTCTATTTTTTGAAACTTACCATAATACGCATATACGCAACACTACATTTACAAAATTATTACAGACAAACTAAATAATATTTTCAAGCCAGGTTTTTTTAATACGTTGACTGCCGCGGCAATTTTCAAAAAACTAGCCAAAAATGACAACTTGATTTTTTTCACATTAGTGAGTACGAGATAACTCGTAGTTTGGCTCCCTAGAAGGGAACGCAATCTACGAGTTATCTCGTAGTCGGCAGTCAACGTGTTAAATTACTCACCTACCTTTCATTATTCAGTTGTCCAACTTGGTTTTAGGATGACTTACTTATATTAATGTGTTTTAACACTTTTTAAAATAAGGTTTATTTTGCAAAATGAATTTGTCAATTTCACTCTCGGAAGAATAACTACTAAGTGAGCACGTGAACAGCTGACTACCAACCAATTAGCTGTAAGCTTAAACAACACATGAGGCTATATTTTTGCGAAAGAATCAGAATAAAATATTTAAAATAGCTGTACTTAGAGGCCCTTAAACACATATACGCAACATCGGGCATGAGAGGGTTAAACTACGAATATTAAATTAAGGTTTTTATTTATTTGTATTAAAATTTTTTTAATATTTCAATTGAACGTAATAAAAACGCTTAAAGAATTAAAACACTTTGCTAACGATTGCAAAGCTTATAATGCAAATTTTCAAATAAAATTAAAGAAGTGATTGCTTTATTAACCATAACAAAAAAAATAACCAAAATGAAGAAAAAATACACATTTACACATTACAAAAAAAAATAACCAAATTTGGTTAAAAATAACCAAAACGGCAACGCTGTAATCAACAAAAAATACATTTGCGTAAGCGTTTGTATGCGATAGCGTGTGCGTGTGTGTATGATATTGTGTTATTTGAATTTTGTTACAGCTTAAGTAGGTACAGCACACTCTTAGGCGTGCTTAAATTGCAAAATAAAATCTCATTTAATCATCTTAGTTTATCAATCATTATTTAAGAGAAAATTTCTATAAGTTTTCTTTTTCGTATTTCAAACGAATTAAACAAAAAATTATTACACAATATTTAATCAGTTTATGTAAAGTATTTATTTAAATTTTTTATTTTTAATAAAGAAAAATATGGCAAATTTAATTGATTGCATCAGAAAACTAACATTCATAAGGGGTTTTATATTTTACCTATAAGCTGATATGATCTCAAATCCATTTTCCGATGCCATGAATAATATATTTTAGATAGAGCACTTATCAGAAATTCAGCTCACAGTATTTGCTCTTCAAGGGTTCATATATTTAGACTGTTCTATTCGCACATGGAAATTAATCGTTCTTCCCTTTTCATAGTCATAGGTCTTCACTTTATCCGCTCATATGTCTATCGACTTTATTTTTAGTAATAACAGTGTCGCTCCAGTAGATATTACGTTCAAATTCCTCCAAATCACTGTCGATATATTAACGACTAAACCTTCAGTTTTTCGCATTCTGAAGAGATATTCCTTTAAATAGTCATGTCCGGACAACTGTTGCTAATTTTTTTGTCCAAAAATACCTAAATTTGCTTGAGAAATCGATTATTTTTCCATATAAATTATCGACTTTCTAAATACTTTTGTCTTACAGCAGTAGTGGCTTAATTTTCAATATAAACCCCCCCCCCCCCCCCTATTGAATGTTACACATTTTTGTTATACCTGCATCCATAAAGTATGCCACAAAAAATACGAATAAATTCATTTTTGAAGCTCTCATTTTATAACAGAATTATTTTTATTTTTAGAAGATATACATACCCTTTTGAAAGCAAATTTTCTTTAAATTATTTATTTTTAACAATTTTTGTTTTTTAAACCAAACAAAAAAAAAAAGAAAAAACATCATTTAATTGTAACAGTATTTAACATAAAAATTACCTTCATTTTATGAAAACCCTTCTAAAACCCATCGTTAAACATTCGATTCGCAAATCCTCATGTGAACCTGAAACCTTTACAAATCAAATCAAAAATCAAATCGGCTTACAAATGTAATTCGGCGTCAAACAATGCGACTTTTACCCCCCCCTTTTAAACAAAATCCAAACAAATTAACAAAAATCGTTAAATTCGTTAAAAAAAAACTACCCGTTCACCATCACAACCAATACAAAAAAAATCCGCAAAAATTAAAACCACAAAACCAATATCAAAAACAAACAAAAAAAAAAAATATCATGCCATATATTGTATTAGAACTCACCGATATCGATCAAGTATATCGCGTTTTAAAACAAGCTGGCGAACTTAAAAACGCCACCATTGCAGCTGATAAATCCGTCCAGAATGCAGCGGCCAAAGGAGGTGGCGATGGTTCGGATATACCCATTGTTAATGTGCCCGAATGTCCCGAACGTCCAGCAGCAGCGATACGTGCTACCCGTGGCGTACGGCCACCACCAGTGCCTATGCCCATATTGGGTGTACAATTGCAACAACAGGAATTATCACAACAGCGTAGTGGTGGAGGATTAGGAGGCGGTCTGGCCGGCTTAGTGGGTGCAGCAGCAGCCTCATCGTCATCAACCTCGACTAGTGCAGCAGCAGCCGCCGCCGCCGCCTTACCAGTGCCCCAACAAGATATCTCAAGTAGTTCAGGTCCGCCATTTAGTATATTCTAAAACAAAAAACTTATTCTTGTTCTTCAAATTGTTCTTCTTCTACTTATACTTCTTGTTCTTTATCATCTACTTTGATTTTTTTCTTCTTTTTTCGTAATTTTTACGTTTTCTTGTTGAAAACAATTCCCTTTTTTGTTTGTTTGTTTTTTACTCTACTTTTACCAAAAATAAACGTCTATTTACACGTCCAAATTATTTTTCCTACTCTTTTATGCCTACAACAACAACAACTACAACATCTTACAACACCAACTAATTTTTGAAAAATTTTTTTCTTCTGGTTTCTTAAGTTCTTTGTCCCTCCTTTGAAATTAAATGAAAAAAAAATTTTAATTTAAAGCAATTAAAGTTTAAATCTCGATTCAGTTTCTCTTTATTTTTTTTTTTCTTAAATTTATTTATTTTTATTGTTTTTGTATTTAAACTTTAGCCTTCTTCTTCTTGATCTTGTTCTTCTGCTCTAGTCTGTAGTAGTTTTTCTTCTTATTGTTCGCTGTTATAAGGCTGGCGTTCTGCGTTCTTTAATTAGTTTTTATTTAATTTCACTTTGCGATTCGTTTTGTTTCTTCTCTTTCTTTCCTTTTGTTTGAAAAAAAAAATTAAGTTTTTTATGTTTGTTTTCGTTTTTGCTTTGTTTTTTATTTGAATTTACCTTTTTATATCTCTTTTCATACGTTCGTTGTTTCCTTCTTTTTATTATTCTTTGATTTGATAAGAAAAACTTTTGTTTTGTTGTTGTTCTTCTTTTTTTCTTCTTTTTTTTGTAATACAAACATTAATTATTAATTATTAATTAGTTTTTAATTATGAATATAAGAATAATAATAAATAATAAATAAAAACAAAAACAAAATAAAGTTGAAAATATTTCTTTCGTTACATACACTTTCTCTCCACCTAGTATTCTTTGAGAAAATTTTCTTGTTCTTGTAGTTAAAACATTGCTTTTATGCTTTGAATCACCAATTCTCACCCACCTCCATCTCCCCCTAATAGTAACAGTTAAAGTGTTCTTTAGTACTAGTTTTCGATTATTGTTTGGTTTTGTTTTTGTTTTTTTTAAGTGTAGTTGAACTTTTTTACTCAACTGTAGTATAAAAATTTAAATAAAAACATTATTTACACACGAACAAACGCTTACACACACATACAAACGTAATTAACATCGGAGAGAGATTTCACATTCAAACTCTCTTTGAAAATATTTCGGGCATATTTTCAGGGGCAAACCGTACTTTTTTACCACTATACATAGTGCAATGGATGGATAGCCATTCCATATAAGGAAAGAAGACAATTTTCGTATTCTTATCAGTTCAGCAGCGTCTTCTGACACGCCTCTGTCCTTAAGAATTCCAATAAATAGCCACTCTTCTGACATCATCGGCTGTTTTTCTAAATCTGTGCTCAATCTATTGTTATTTTCATCAACCAAACTTTTAATTGAATGGAAATTTGGTTGCACATTACTTTCAGACCAAAATATACGCTGGATTAATTAGCTGTATTGGATTAATAGCTGTGTAGTGAAGACAAGCGTCTTACACTCCAACATGTCTTAGATTTTAAGTCAATTCAAACATTCTGCTCAAGGAATACAATAAAATTTTCATATGCAACCTGAATCCATTCTTAAATCCGTTCGACTATCTCATTACGAGCGCAGGCTTTTGAAGAGAAAATGATTGCGTTTATGAGACTGCAATGAATGTAATATGAATATATTGATCATTACCATCACATTATCAGTTGCTCATATCCCGTGCGTCAATTTTATCCATCAGTAGTGTTACCTACAGTTTAATGTCAACTCTAAACGAAAGATTTTAGAAGCATTTCATGTTAGAGAACCCTTCCAAGTGGAGATGTTCAAAATAAGCGAAATTAATCTTTTAAGGTTTCTTTTATTTTTAAAAACGATCACTCCATGAGTGTATTGCCTGTATTTTAGATAGTATGAGGCTGAAAACCCTAAATTGGGCGACTACCCAATGTTAATATGTTAAACATCGTATCGCTAAGCACGATATCTAGCAAACTCCTAGATAGATTTCCATAAAACTTGTTCTACCATTGAATAGTAGTAGCGTGTAGTGATAGTTTAAATGTTCGTTTCTTGACGAGAATAATCGTTTATCAATCCCCTAGAAAGGGGAAAAATTTGATATTTTACAAAAATATACATGTGAAGTTAATTTCGAATTTGAAAACCCAAGACGCAAACCAAAAATGTTAATAAATTAAATGCTATTGTTAACAGAGCAGCCCTTGCGCTGACCAACTTCTTCCTTTTCCCTCATTGTGGTGGAACTTGGTCAGTACAGGGACTGCGTTCACCCGTGACATCACAACGGGCCGCTATGCGTGCTCAAGTGTGCTTTGTGAAATCAGAGCTACCACTCCGACCTAACCTAACCTAACAGAGCAAAGTTATGGCAAGTACTTAACAGATCTAACTATTTATAATTGTACAACTTCTGACATATCTATGTATATAGTAAATCCGGTACTGGAGTGTATATCCTAACACGTAAAATATAGAATTTAAAAAATAAATCCATTTTAAAAAAATCTTCAGATCTACCTAACTACATGCACAGATAAATGGTGGTCAAAAGGATCCTTTTTATTGAGATTGTGAAACATTGTAATGCTTTCCCTTAAATTAACGAAATTGTATAAATGTATTGTTACATATTTACCTTTTTAAAAATGTTTAAAATATGAGTTCGTTGATTGCAAACAAAGTAAAAACAAATATGTGTTTAGTTTCAAGTAAACTCTTTATTATCCGCACTATCTTATGTGCCACTGTTTCCAACTTATACAACAATAACTACTTGTTCGTTATTCTTCTCTGTTGACACCCTTTGCGAAAGCAACAACACTTCTTCGTTAGATCTTTACAGCGGAGATCTTCAAACCACGACTGTTCTCTTCACGCGCAACGCGTCTTCACACAAGACTGACTGAATTACTAATGCCTGTCGTCTGCTTTGTCTTGCCCTTTTATAGTCCAACACAAACAGTCTAAGGAACGTTCTTGAAGTAGAAGGTTCGTATTCTCGCCTTCTCGAGGACTCTATCGCGACCACATTATTATTTGTGCATTGTGCACACATTTGTTTCGCATACTTGTCTACCCCTTTTTCTCTCATGCTTGTTGTTGTTGGTTTACTTGAAACAAGATCGATGTATTTGTTAGTGTAGCTTTTGTTTATCAATATTACATTGTTTCTATTTTCGTAACAGTATGTACATATGTAAACATGTTATGTTGTACCGGGTTATCCATTTCGTGGTTTCAAAAGTAAACGTAAATAAAACACATATAAAAAATTTTTTTCATGATATTTCTTTTTTATTGTAAAGTTTGAACGTTGACATTATGTCTGAAACACTACATCATTTAAATGACCTCCACGCGAAGTGTTGCAAGCATTGATTCTTTTGAGGTAATTCTCGACCACTTTTTGACACATATTGGGCGATATCTCAGCCATAACTTGACGAATGTTGGTTTTTAAGTGCTCAAGAGTTGAAGGTTTATCTGCATAAACACGATTTTTAGCGTAGCCCCACAAAAAAAGTCTAATGTCAAATCGCATGATCTTGGTGACCAGTTGATATCGCCACGACGAGAAATTACGCGGCCAGGAAATGTCTCTTGCAATAAAGCCATATTCGCTCGAGTTGTGTGGCATGTGGCACCGTCTTGTTGAAACCACATATTCTCCAAGTCGTATTCTTCAATAGCATGCAAAAAAAGTCGGTTATCATATGACCATAACGCTCCGAATTGACGGTGACAGTCGTTCCATCGTCGTTTTCGAAGAAGTAAGGTCCACTCACACCTTCGGACCAAAGAGCGCACCAAACAGTGACTTTTTCTGAATGTAATGGCCTCTCTTCAATTACTTGAGGATCCTCAGAACCCCAAATACGACAATTTTGTTTATTAACATACCCACCGAGTGTGCAATGTGCTTCATCGCTGAAGAAAATTTTGTTCGAAAAATTGCCGTCCACCGCCTGTTGTTCAAGCACCCATTCCACGTATCTACGACGTTGTGAATGGTCAGCTGGCTTCAGTTGTTGCGTGAGCTGGACTTTATATGGATGTAGGTGTATATCTAAATGCAAAATACGCCATAATGTGCCGTAAGACAGTCCTAATTCCTGAGAACGACGAGGAATCGACACATTCTGGCCTTCGGCAACACTTTCACTTACAATAGCGATATTTTCAGCGGAACGACCGAAACGATGATGCACAGGCCTTTCAATATTTGTAACCACTCCAGTCTCTTCAAATTTCTTCACAATTTTGTCAATTGCTTGCGTAGTTGGACGATTATGTAAACCATAATCTCCTCTTAAAGCACGATACGTGGCTGTGGCAGTATCACCATTTTTGTAGTAGGTTTTGATAATTTTTATGCGTTGTGTGATAGTTAAGCGATCCATTTTCGTCAATGTCAGACTTTCAACTGAAAAGAAAAAAATTGGTTTCACAACTTAGTTTGACAGATGTCGAATTCCAGTCCCATACTTTTGAAACCACGAAATGGATAGCCCTTTATTATGTTTACTTATAAAGTAAAATATTCAGCTTTAATTTCTCATAGCTTACATAAAAGGCTTCCATGTATGAATTATATGAAGAATAAAGAGATTAAATACCTTTGAAATATGCCTCATAAATATGGATTTAAATTGCATATAAACTTTTACCAGGAAGTATTTTCTTTTACTCACATTAATTGGTCTTAAATATTATGGCATAAGACGATAAACTTTCTTTCCATTTATGCTTAATAATACAGACATTAAATGTGAATTTTATAACATAATTTATATCAGCAATAACAACAACAATATAACATTAAATCATAACTTATTTTAATGACATTTATGCTGGTATATTTGCACACACCCAACTAAAGACACACTTAAGAAAAAAAGAAGAAGTTTTTTCACTTAACTTGTATCATACAAACTGAGGTTTTAAAAACTTGAATAATTTTTCGTTTTTTTTTTTTTTTTTTTGATTGTAAATGTATATTTAAACGAAAATGAAAAATAAATTTATTTTAATTAAGTAAACTTTTTGCAAAAATGCAAGGCAATGCAATAATAATTTTATTTTTTTTTTATTTAAATTGCAGTTTTGCTAACCAAAAAAAACACATTTTTTTTAGAAAAAGAAAAAATTAAAAAAATAAAACAGAATGAAATAGAATAGAATGTGCTTGAAAGTAGAAGAACTCTTAAGAAATCATGGCATTAAAATATAACACAATACTATATGCAATTTTAAGTTGTTTTTCTTTTTTTTCAAATTAAAAGTTTTCAATTATAATTTAAGTTGATTTCTTATTCTAATTTGCAGCTCATTTTGAATTTGATTTCACTTTTAATTTCTTAATATTTTTAGTTTTCAATTATTTTAAAAACTGTTTTCCTTTTCTTTTTGTGTGTGTAAATCAACTCCCTGTGGTATTAAAATTAAAAAAAGAAAATAAAATAAAATCGAAATAAAGTACGGGAAAAAGTATTTTTTCTAAACATTCATTCCATTTGCTAATAAGTATTGCCTTGAGGCTTAATTGAACGGCTTTTGCAGTCATAAATAATAAGTGAACATCACTGTAACTGCGGCAGTAACAATAATAACAATAACAACCTTAACAAACAATTCATTACTTAGTGAAATCAAAATCCAAAATGGCATAAAGAAACGAGAAAAAAATTAATAAATCTTGGCCCTTAACAAATAAATTAGCCTGAAAACCTTTTAGACAAATGCAGTGCTCGCCTAAATAACCTACAAATACCACAATAACTACCAAGAGATTACACACTTACGCCTACACACAAACAAATACAACCTCTTACACACATTTATTTAGGCGTATACATAAGCATAAGTCCTGTTTTGCCTTGCTAGTCATTTAAAAAGATCTATGAAAAGAAAGAAAAGCATAAAAGAACACATAAAATCTATACAATGAGCACGAGAAAACAAAAGAAAAAGAGAGAGAACGTTAGGACTCAACATAACAGAAAAAAGTGGGCAATTTTATGTTGAAGATAATAGTGTCACCACAAAAGCCTTTATACGCCTCTCGCAGGAAACAAATAAAAAAACACAAACACACGCTAAAATAGAGAGACTCATGCAGACAATTACAATTACACTCACACACAATTGCTTTAATCAGTCGCCTTAAAAATGTCTTTGTATTCCATATACTAAGCAGTCTCTTGTTTGTAACAATTATGAGCGGAAGAGAGAGAGAGAGAGCACAAAAAAAAAGAAAGAGAAAGAAATTAAATACAACAATAAATATTATTTTCCTCTTCCATATTTATTTTAAATGGTATATGGGTCACTCCACGATTAGAAACGATTTCTAAAAATCCAAAAAATTTGTTGAACAATTTCTTGCATTTAAAAACACATTTTTAAACCAAAAAAAGTTTTGTCAGAAATGTTTCCCTAATTTATTGGGTGCATAACTTAAAAATTGCGGTGGTTTAGACAAAGTGAAGCTTATAAACTTCTCCACAGGCCAACAGTGCTTGACATCAACCCGTACGGCAACATAATAAAAACTGTTTGCAACTTGAATTTCTCACGTTAATACAGATAGAGCAGTAACTCCAACTAGACTTAGATATCATGCATCGAATAGTAGCGAATAATGCGAGTTAGTTGGTAACCCTATACATATACACATGCCTTCTATGCCAAAGAAACTTCTTCCTGCTTCTTAAGGCCACAAAACTACGGTCTTAAGGGAAAAACTGTTGAATGATTGCCGATTGGGTTTGGCTTTGTCTGGACTAGGTTAGGTTAGATTATGTCGGAGAGGTAGCTCTGATATTAAAAGCTCACTTGAGCACGCATAGCGGCCCGTTGTGACGCCACAGGTTCTACCAAAACCGGTAAAGAGGAAGAAGTTGGTCAACGCGAGGGCTGCCCATCAAAAGCACGACTACCCTACGCTGGAAAACCAGCCAGAAAGTTTGATAAACGAAGCTACATATATCCTTAATATCAATAGATGATAGCTCCGTCAAGCTGACAAGAAATGGGGAGCCAAATAATCTATATCTGCACGTAGCAAGAGACGGTCACTGACAAAGAAAATGGATAACAGTCTCCTCTTCCTCAGCGGATCTGCATCAACGACAGAAGTCCTTAAATGGGAGCCTAATCCTTTCCGCGTGTCTACCCATAACGCAATGACCTATAAGCACGGCCACTGTGGTTGAGATGGCGTCACGACCAAGTCCAAGTAACTGGTTGGTAGGCCTTCTATCCATCAAGGGCCAGGTGAGTCTAGCGGTGGAGCAGGACTCCTCATTGACCCAGGATAGGTTGGCGCTTTGTCTGGACTACTACCATAGATTTTCGCCTGTGGTGTTGATTCAGGTTGTTGATCAAACATCACACATCTTTTCGGGACTGTAGGTCCCGCCACTCATGTATAAAATTAACACACACAACATGAGTAGTGTGAGAAGCTAGGACTGAAGGGTGCGGGCTTCTTGGGGACGATTGCTGTAGACTGTCTAATGGTGAAGGTATAGCACTGGTGATTTTATAGTCACCTAGCAGCAACTCGTTTTCTTGCCGTTTGCATCTTGAGATGTCCACAAACACTACTCCCTCTCTTCCACCTTCCTATAACCCATTTTCCTAAAACCTGCACAATGCACTGCATGAGTAGGGGTCATCCCCTGAGTGCTGGTTTCACAAAAAAAAAAAAAAAAAAAAATGTTTCTGGTAGTCACAATGAATCCATTTTAAATAGTTCGAATTGATAAGCTGCAACAACTTTCAACATTTCCTTCTATAAGGCCCAATAGCTTTGAAATGCCTCTGTTTAATTTAAAAAAAGGCATCTATTGATCCCATCTTGTTAGGAAACCCTGTCTCATGATGATACTCCAAGAGTATTTCCGTGACACTCTAACATTTTTGACTCCCGTTATAAATTATTTACTATTGTTTGTGAAATTAGCAGCGACAAGTAAGTTAGTGGCGTTAGTGTTACATTTTTTGATTTATTTCATTGGATTTATTTTGAAGAAGACATGAGAGTGTGCGTTAAGGAATTTAAGAATGGTTTGGTATTTGCCACATTCGTTCCTTTTACAATGACAAATACTTTTCCTTCTTTTTTGTTTTTTTTTTTCATTAGTTTTGGCCACCAACCACCACCACAGTGGCAATATTTCAAAAAACATTTTCGACTTTCTCTGTGAATTCTTGTTCTTTATTTGCTTCCTATTGTCGCATAGTAGTGTAGTGGTGTTGGTGGCAATGGTCGCTATTTTATTGTGTCTTTCCCTCTTTTCCGTGTTAGTGTGTGTGCATTTGTATTCATTTATCGTCTGCCAACTTAATTTCATTTAATGATTAATGCTTTGCGAAAATCTCTGTATGAGGCCTATTCATACATATATTGGGTGCGTGATAAGTGTGCGCTTCCTTTTAAAAGCTTTGCAAACGAAACAATTTTTCTTCTCTTTGTTTGTGTTAAGCCAGGCCATGCCATGACACTAAAAGGGACTTAATTAAACAAAATTTGGTATTTCCAGCTGAATATCTATTTAAGCCTTAATTAGGTCTCAAAATGAGATCAGCGGGAAAGGTTTTTTTTTTTTTTGATTTTGTAATTCGCCGAGGAGTTAATAACGAAGAGGCATTACAATGTAATGCAATGAAATGAAAAAGAAAAATTGAACCAGTTAAACTGGATTAAAATTAAATTCCATGAAATTATTTGCAAACATTTTAAAAACCAAATCGACTGAAACCGAAATTGAAGTTGATTTTTTAAATGAATTTTGTTACTTGCAAAACGTTGTAAGTTTTTAGAACTACTTACAAGGGTGGTGTCCAAATTAGCTACTAATAAATATTTCCTCTGCTATCTCCGGAAAAAAAACTTGAGAATAAATAATTCTCCTGGCAAAGTTTCTAAAGATTATTGTTCGGAATCGATATTTAACTGAAGATTTGACGATTCATAAATAAGATTAACCCATGTAGACGTCAAAAGTACTAGCAACCGGCCCTATGACTAGGCTTTAAAGACTCAAAAAGCTTATGTTTCACCAGTAATAAATTCCTGAGATTATATTAAATTTTCAAATTTGACAAAACTTGAAGATTGACCCACATTGAAGAGATAGACTCTGTTGTTGCTGGAAAAACTGTAGTGAAGCTATTGAATATTGCCGAGAAAAGTTTGTCATGTTTTTAAGATTTCTTACTTAAAACCTAAAAGAAAAGTAATCATAGTGTAATAACATCATAAGTTATCCAATGACACCATGACTCTTTTAACTCTTACAACATCTGTGATATTAAAACACACAAATTTGTTGCTCAAACACTATCAAACAAACACAGTGTGAATCCTTTTTAGCAATAAAAAACAAAAAACACACTAATTACTCAGCTGTTAACTCCTGCTTATAATTATAGCAGAAGCTCAGCTAAACGCTTTTAAAACTTAAAAACGTAAACTTAAATTGTGGTTTTCATTTGCCACTTGTGTGGCATGCTATTCAATAAAGATTGCCTCAAGCACCATTAGGTCTTTTAACAATGTTTTAATGCGGGGGGGGGTAGGTCTATAAATAAATATGACTGAGCATACCATTATGTGCGCTTTAAAAGGAGAACAAAAACCGCATTTCCTTTTTATATTCATACGCTTATGGTCTATTCATACTCATCGTCGTCTAATGTTTTTATAAAGCATTATACATACAAATAGTGTGTGGGGAAAAACGAACAAAAAGGTGAAAAGGAAATAAAGAGCAGCTTAGTGCAGCTGGTGTGTGTTTCTACATTAGCTGCCATGACTGCCATGCTGATAATAATAAGAGAGACAAATTTTTATGGTTTATTCGCATGCAACGAAGAACAAAATGCAAGCACAAGCTAATATGGACTTATAATGCATGTGTACCAATCACCAATATGACCAGGATTATGAAAGTATTCCAAATGTATGAGTAATTTTAAAGCAATAAACTCTCACTCTCCCTCTCTCTCTCTCTCTCCCTGTCTTTCTTTATATTTCTTTCTCTGTTTCCCTTCTACCAAAACGTGATTATTTTCTCTTCGTAACGCATTTGTCCAGCATTACAGTACATAAGTAGGCAGGCGGAAGTGTATGTATGTAAGCCGGTGTCTGTGAATTTTTGGCACTTGGTTTGATAATAAAATGATTTAAGTCGCCTCTTATTTCCGGTTGTGTTTGTTTGCATGTACATATATCTCCCAAATACCCTTTTCAATTTGCCCAAGCCCAAGCCCAAAGTGTAAAATTGTCTTTTTCTCTGCTGGGAAAATAAACTCAATGTACCATGTAAACGTACGTACACCCATGCTTACTTACATAGAGGATACAAAAGTTTTATAAGCTTCATAAACCATCTTCTTTTTTTTTTTGGCCTGTGTTTGTTGAGCAAATAAATTTTATGCTGGTCAAAGGCATCAGTATTAGGGCAGCTCGAAAATAATTGAAAAGAATTAACAGATGATCAGCTTCAGTAAAAAATGTATGGTATTGTACCTAAAAGAGAGAAACAGACTCCAAGACCTTGCCTACAAATGAAACTATTTTCGCCTTCTTTGAACACGATTCTCCGAGTCATTAAGCAACGGATGGAAAAAATCAGTTTGATTTCTTTACTCTACTGAATCATCTTCATTATAAATGCATTGTCGCCTGTTACAACTCTTTGGATTAAGATTTCTAATAAGGTCTCGCATGGCAATTAACTAATCTCCAAGGTTTTGCTAGTAGAACTGCGAGACGTAAGTTTCGAAGTCAAAAATTCCATGTAGTAAGTCAAAATTCTGTCTACATGTTGCAACTTATTACTCTCAGAGGCTTTAATTATATTTAAGTTAGTGCACTATTCTAGTAAGTCAACAATCTACTCAATAGACTTCCGTTTTTATTCAATTGTAAGCCAACGCGATAGTCATCTTTGTCAACTTGTATATTTCGATTAATATACGAGGTACGGCTCTGTTTGAAGTAGTTGCCATTTCAATTCTTCATCCGATCATCATCCATTACCAATTTGAAGGTTTCATCCTTCACCTGAGCCCTCTCACTATTAATATCTTCGATCCATACGTTCATCGAGGCTGCTTTATATGCTTTCTTCTGGAATTTCGAAAATAATTCGAGCCGGCTTTAATAGTGGTTGGACTAACACCTTTGAAAGTGTTCAACTACTGCAATGGTGTGTAATTACTTCTAGTTTACGCAGTCAATAACATCCCTTATCCGGAATGGCAAAAAAATTTAAAAATACTTCATGGTGCCTTAAAACTTAAAACATTTCTTTTAAAAGATTACCGTCATATTTTTTTAAACTACTGCCTCCACTTATTCATGACTTCACTTATTATTAGGACTGCCCTCTTATTATCGTTAATTCAGTACAATTCCACAAGATAGTAACAAATCTCTTAACTTTGAAAACGTTTTGTTGTCTTGTCAATACGAATACAGAATATCGTGACTAAGACTACGACTATTTGAAAATCGTTGAGACTACGAATAAATAAGCTAAACAAGACCACAATTATGTGGTTTAAATGGTATTGTGGCCACAACTAATACTACCAACGAGTTGTGCAGCAGCAACAAATGCCTACGACAATGGCTAGAGATGCTCAAGGAGGTTGATGATGGCAAAGCCTTATGCAATGTATGTACGTACGTACGTATGCTTTCCTACTTGACATTTAAGAGGCTGTTTACACAAACACCTACCATGCACAACAACAACCATAACAATAATAATAAGAAACTACACTTAATACAAGTAATAATGCACATAACAAGTTAAACAACAATAACAATAACAATGAAAAAACAGAAGTAATAACATGGTTAACTTGCAATTTAACATTTCCTGACTTAAGCCACAGAGGCAAGCAGGCAGGCCACCAAACAGGCAGTCAAACAAGCGTACAACATGAAAGGGTACTAAAACAAAGGGAAAATAGAAAAACAAAATAAAAGAAAAGTACTCTTAAGAAAATATGAAAATAAGGGAATACGGAAAAGCGGAAAAACGATTTTTATTTTTAAAATGCGTGTTTAAAAGACATTAAAAAAGTTTTCATAGAATAATGGTTGGTTGGAAAACAAAGCCTCTTCTGTTAACCCCTTTAGTGTTCTTTAGCATACCTTTTGTAATCGGAGGGGCAAACATAAAAAAAAAAAAAAAACGAAAAAAATATGAAAATCACAATTTTCCTCTTCCCTTCCTTTTCTCTTGCTCGCCTTTATAACACGATGTAATGTAAACGGGTTTTGTTGCAATTCTCACTCGTTCATGTAGATTATCATTTAATGAATCTGATACAAATGCCATCTGTGGCAAATATGACTACGGCCGCCTATTTAAGCAGTGGCATTGGTATTAATTATTATGCCACTTCGGCTAGCATGATGCCACCACAACAACCAGCGCCAACAATGCAGTCGGCAATTCAAATGCAACAACAGCAGCAGCAGCAACAACAACAATCGTCATCATCTTTAATGGCCGGCACTTCATCGTCGAATGCAACAACGGCCATGGCACAAGCAATTTGCCAACAATTGCCACAACAACAGCAACAGCAACAGTATCCCTACATGACATTGCAACAGCAGCAGCAACTATTAACGCAACAACAATACCATCAGCAACAACAGCAGATTTTGCCAGCTGATTCGGGTTTGCGTCGACGTTTATTTGCTGGTTTCCGTCCCATGTCGGGTTTTGGTCGCATTCGTTCGCGTTCATCTCAGCATCGTTCAATATCATTGCCTGAAAGTAATTAAACATCTCTGACACTCTTTAACTTACCCTCTTCAATAGTTGTATCTCTCTCTCTCTCACTCTTTGTCTATGGATCTTCGTCTGTCACTCTTAGTTTCGCTCTGTCTCTTTAATTGTCTGTCACTTAATGTCGTCTTACACTTCTTTTGTTCTGTTTGTTTCTTATTTTTTTCCATTTTTTTAAGCAATACTTGAGAACTTGTTCCCTTGCCGGATTAAAAACACAATTTTTTCTCTTTATTTTGTGGGATTTTTTAATTTTTTTTTTTATCATTTTTATGTTTTAACGAACATTATCTCAAATGACCTTTGACATGTTAGTTGAGTCTTGAAGATGATTCGCAATAGTATTGCCAGAGACTTTACCTGTAGCGTTACTAACAGTCGGAGGCTCTGATGAGTATCGAATTAACGAAACTTATGTAAACCGAAAGGCATCAGTACCCACTAGAGCATCTGGAGAACCCAATACAGATTCTAGTAAAACAATTTGAAGACTTTTTAGGTTAGGCGACTAGTGTGTGCACCCGAAGGCGCTGTTGCCTTAAAACCAACAATTCCATGAAAGGTCCGAAAAGTCGCACGTGACAAAGGTTCAACAGCGATATATCTTTGAGGCAGTCCAGATGCATGCACCAAAATAACTGAGTCTAAGCTCCAGTAGAGCAACAGATCAGCCATACGTTCTGACATACTTTCTGCTATGCAATGCCCACAAATTATTCCCGTTAGAAACCCAATCGATTCTCTCCTTAGAGCCAAGAGAGTTTTGGTGTTTTCTATTGACACAAAAGGCCTTCAATTCACCTGCTTCCCTGAGTCACAGCGCGGACTTTGTTGAGACACATTTGACAAAGACATCTTGGGAACACGATAACCATATGACCCATTGTGTTACACAGTGTGAGGTAAGCCTCCCTTATCATGGTGGGTTTTAACAGCTCTGAATTCCGAACGAAACCGGCCAGTTCCTTTAGTGGCATGTTCGTCACCATGCCCAGATCTTCAAACGTTTTGTCACCCTAAAACCGAAGACGTCTGTCTGTCCTGAAGTGCATGGCACTAGCATAAAAGGTGTTTCAACGATTTCATTTACACCACATCATGGCAGCTTCGGCAATAATACTGGAGGAGTAGACCTTGTCAGTAAAACTGCCAATAGCGCAGTTTTATGTTGGAATTCCTGTTAAAATGCATACCGTTTTCTTCGCCTTCTTCGTTTTATGCCCCAGTATTTAGAAGTCGCCGTAGTCTAGTAGGTAGTGTGTTGGCTTGTTAGACGTAAAGCCAGGGTTCGAGCCCCAGGCCAGACATCGAAACAAAATACAAAAAGTATTTCTTCGGCGATTTCCTCTCAGCAGATTTCTGGCAAAAACGCTGAGAGTAAATAAAATTGCCATGAAAAGCTTCTCAAAAATCTGTAGTTCGGAGTCTATAGATGTATATAATTAACGCACACTACACGAGTGATGTGAGAAGCTAGGCCGTAATCCTGACTAAAGGGTTGTAATGACCAATTATGTATGTATGTATGTATTAGATATCCCACGATTTTTTGGCAAAGTAATGCCAACTAATTTTGATGCCCTGAATACCTATTTAAATTTTTTGCAAAAGGACTCCACAGGTTAGTGGAAGTAATAGTTTGAATAAAACAAAACTTCTGCAAGATTTCTATAAAGGAAAAAAAAATATTTGTTAATTATAACGAAAGGAATGATTAAAAGATCACCCAGCCTCGTCACCAACCCATAGGGATACACCGATGTGAACACAATTTTGCATTTAAAAGTATTTTTTTTAAATTCTTTTCAAACGAAGTTATTATCAGACGTTGTTATTAAAACAAATATTGACACTTGACCTTTGACTTATTGTATTTTTAATTATTCGTTTCGTTTACAGTTAATGGAAAAGTCATTTCATTTCAGTCTGTTAATGAATTTTTAATTTTTCTTATGAACTCTTGTATTCTTAGAATATTTTTGTTTTTATTCTTATAAATTTTATATAAAATCCCACATTTTTTTCAATGATATTTTGGATTGAGATTTGTTTCTATTACAACAACACCTTACGGCAACAACAAACTGCCCTTTTTTACTCGCTGTCAAATTATGCACTCTCGATAAGAAAATGTTGTTCCATCATTTCAGAGAAAAACAAAAAACAAAAAAAAAGCAAAATAAAAAATGTTGTGAAACTGTGTGAATGATTGTCAGCCGTTGTAATATTTTTCCACAGATTTTGTTCATGTTTTTTTTTTTTTTTGTTTCATCATTCAGACTAAAAACGTATGTATCGTGCTGTCCATCAATGTTCTCTATGGTTGTCGTATTTTCTTCTTTTTTTTTTTTTTGTTTTTTTCTTGATAATTTTGATGTGACTTGATTTTATATCACAAATTATTATTTTAATTTTGTGAAATTATTTATTAATAAATTATTCAAAAGGAGGATATTCCATAATTAATAACTAAAGAAATTCATCCTACAACATATTCTTTTTATTTACACCACATGCATTTGTCCAAACCAAGTTAAGTGTAATGATGCTTACAGGCAGCGTTGCCATTTGCCAAATTTGCCCTTTTTTTAAATTTTTTTGAGATGCAAAAAAGTTTTCAATAAATTTGCTATCTAACATAACAAGTTTTTTCACTAAACTCCGAACTCCGGTATTTTCTTTTAAAAGTACGCTACTTTCGTAGAAAACAAGTATTTTTTTGGAAAAAAAAAGGTTTTTTCCAAAAATAAAAAATTTTTTAAAAAAATTTCTGGCAACGCTGCTTACAAGAGAACTGTCGGTCTAACTTCTGAACATTAACATCAAAGAGAGACTCTATCTCTTCATTGTTAGCAAATATTTTACAATCCAGCCATGGATGTAAACTTGTTAAATATGGTGCAACTTGTTATTGGCTTTGACGCCTCAATTGTTTGACAATCACAGTATTCATCTACATCTTATAGTCGTAGACAAAATCGATCACCTACAGAAGAATCTGGCTCGGCTTTCAATTTGGTTACGCTGAAACTTTTTACAGTTTCTACCATGTATAGTAAAACAAAATAAGCTTCTTTCTCCTTCCACATAATACCTGAGAAAGATAACATTAGTAACGAAATTTATAGGATGTAATGACAGAAGATTCGTCATCACTATACCCAAGGCTACAACCCAATAGATTTTCACAGAGAATATCGTCTTTAGACAACGTTTGATGGCAACTCTATTATTCTAGAAACTGCTTCAAAGCCAACCAACCAACTATTTCGCTGGAAAAACTTTAACAAAGAAAGATGAACGGAAAACAGAGATGTTTTGTAACAATCCTATGCTTCATTTCTTTCACTTCTTCTTTCACCAATTTTTACGCAGTTTTTAGCTTCACTTTTTGCCCCCTCTCTAGAACGAACACAATGGGTCCCAGGACCTTAAGGTCTATTTGAAGCAATATAAGAAGCAATCGAAAAGTATTATACGACTACAGATACAAAAATTTGCACAGAAATGAAAGAAAAATTAACGAAAAATAGTTTAAGAAAACAGAGTTTTTAGAATGAAATAAATTTTTAATTAAACTTAATGTCACATGAATGAATATTAATTGAATACACGAAACGATTGAAAAGGTTTTCCATTTAAATTGACCATCATCTGAATACATTTATTGGATACAAATACAAAATATTTAATTATGGAATATACTTCAATTCCTTCTTTTATTTTATAACACAATTCATGAGAAGCATGTTTATAATTTAAAAAATTTTCATATTTTCTTTTGGTCGTTTGTAAATCTGCATTTATTTTAAGAATTTAATTACATTGTGAAAATATATGGATAGGGAATGTATGAAACATATACCTTCCACCTGCAAAACATTAACACTTTTGCTATACATACAGTTCTTACGTATTACAATGAAAACTAAGCACTGAGAAGCATATCCTTTAAATGCTTTACAATTTGAAATGAATACGAAACCATTAAAAACACAGAATAATAACCAAAAAAAAACATACAACTGCAATAATATTTTCTAAATATTTTTAAGCATTTAAAGTTAAAATAAGAAATTTAAAATTCCATTACATTGCATAACTCTATACATTCAGTATCATCATCGTCATCATGAGAGGAGTCATCATCATTCTATGCTGGTCAGTCATGCATTCAATTCATTTCAATATTATTTCAGTTTTTTTTTTCAAGTTTTTCTTCGAGTTTTTCCTTTCCCCATCTAATTTAATTTTCATGTTTTTTTTTTTTCTTTTATTTCCTCATAGATTATGTCAAATTATGAAACCAACAATTAGTTCTTGACCCAGTTTTATGTTATTTTTTTCATTTTTTTTTTTTTTTGTTCTTTTTTTTTGTACTTGTCACACTCCTTTTGCAAAATTAATGATGAATTGTTGTTCATTTCGTGATTTTTCTTTTCTTTTCAATTGTTGAAATTCTTTGCAAAAGTTTTCCATCTTAATTTTTTCAATCTTTGTTTTTCTTCTGTATTTTTCATTGTTTTAATTGCGTTTGTAATGAATAATTAAATTCAAAATGCATACAGAAAATGCTTTTAAACAATGAGTGGAAAAAAATTTGTAGAAAAAATTTTAAAATTCATTAAACCTCGCCACTCTAGTCACAATCTTAATCCCCCTGTTTAAAAAAAAAAAAAGCATAGGGTTTCGTCATATACACCCTCTTTCCTGCTTTCTTTATTTAATGCTCATTATGTATGTATGTATGTATAGATGTTATCGTTACGTTCCAATCACTGTCAATCACATCAAAAAAAAATATTAATTAACGATAAAAGCGCCCATATTCCTCCTCAGGGCGTTAAAAAGCCAAGACAAAGCAAGGGGAAATACAAGTGAAAAACAATAGAAAGAACAAGTCTTGTCAAATACTTTTCTTCTCTCTCTCTCTCTCTCTGTTTATAATCAAACCATCCTCTCTTTATGTAAACTCCTATTCATCTCCCCCTGGAAACCCTCTTGCAAGATTGCCTTCATTGCCAGTTAATCACAATGAATCCTTAAGTTGCTGCTGCCAATGAATGAAATGTAAACGAAGCATTATTTTAAGGCACCAGCAACAAGAACAACAACAACACCAAGGAATACATTAAAATTTATAAAGATAACGGAAAAAAACATATTTAAAGAGAGAGAGAAACAGAGAAACGGAGAGAGTAAGAGAGAATAGGAAACACGCAAAAAAAAATGCATTAAAATTGATTAATTGCACACAGCAATTCTGCTCCTCTCTGTTCTCTCTCTCTCTCTCTCTCTCACCATTCTCTGTACTTCAGTTACCTATTAAATATCCCTGTACTCCATTACTTCGTGAGGAAATTTTTTTCTTCTTTTTTAAAACAAGTTTTGCCTTTTTATTATTTTTTCTTGTTGTTGTTATTGTTGTTGTTGCTTTCTTCTAATTATTGATGTTTTTGAGCTCTGGTGGCCACGTAGACAAAAAAGTTGAGGAGGAGCAGCATAAAAGCGTAGGAATACCGGATGTTGCTGTGGTTGATTTTTAAGGATGTTAAATAATCTCCGGGAATTTGTATTCGTTTCGTTAAGGCATTAAAAGCAACAACAACAACAGAAACATTACAAGAAAAAAAGGAAATTAAACAGCAGAAGCATCAATGTAAACCAAGAACTATGCGGGAATTATAAAAAAATGATAATCAAAGGCAGATAAAAAAAAGCAAAAATGCTCAGCACTTTTAATTAGTTCGATGAATATTAAATTAAACTTTGGGAAAAGCATGCCGCAAGAAAGAGAAAGAACGGAATATAGGTCATTTACCAAGCCTGGGTTTTGTTTTTCGTGTTTAAAAAAAAAAAACTAAATTCATAAAATCTGTAACTTTTCCTGAAGAATAATACCCGTGTGGCATCACAACAGGCCGCTATACGCGCTCAAGTGAGCTTTTGGTATCAAAGCTAAAGGATAGTAATATAATCGATTTTCCTGCAAAGAATGTTGAAGGCTTAGCTTAGATGTTTAGCATCCAAAATCACCTCTGTCGCCAGCACTACACAATGCGATATTGTTATACGATATTCGTTAGCACGAAGTCGATCTCCTTCTTAATATTTCATTAGTCGCCCTTAATCGTACGAATTGTCTTACAGTCATGACACAGCGAACTTCAAGTGCTGTTTGCAGTCATTCTTTGTCGGATTTAATGAACTCCTCCTCAGCGTTTCAGTTATCCACAGACAGTAGCATGACCTTCATTAGGTTGTCTAGAGTCTGGACCTATTCAATAATGGATACCATTTCCACAAAATGTTCACCAAATCACAGGCACTTAAAAAGAAATACGATCCGCTGTTATGTTTTTATTTTTATATTGAAGGAACCTTGGATTGAATCCATGATCGAACTACATACACATCTGTAACCACTATATCCTGTCAGGAACTTTGTTATGACATAATAGCCCAGTTCCTCCTGCTCCTCTGCCTAGTGGTCAAGTGCGTACTGCGTTGTCAACCAGTTTTCTGGCAAAAGTTCTTGTTTTACATGATTTTTTCCATGCTAGTGAAGTATGCAGAAGTACAGTAGTAAGCTCTACCTCTGCCTATGTTCTTCTAAATCTGCCATCGTTCGGTACAATGCATGTTGTTGCCTCAACAACATTTCTGATCTTTTTTCATCAGCTTGCTGTGTAGTAAAGTATTAAAGTCTCCCATGTTGCGTTAACCATTCGAGCTTGTTACCTTTTTTGGGCAATTTTTTTTTTGGTACAAAATTCAGGAGAAGTTTATTAAGATTTATAAGGGTTGACCATTGTGTCAACCACTTTACTTTCCCTGAGGCTTTTTCAAACCATTTAAAACGTTTCTTTCTATTTTTAAATTTTCCACAATTGTTTTAAATTTAAAATTGTAATTATTCTCAAGGCTCTTAATGGTTTCTTTTTTCAACTTTAAATTTCTCTTTTTAAAAAAAAAATTACAAACAACCGCACCACTATGGCTCTTGAAAGTGTTTTTTATTTTTATTTTTTTATAACGAAAAAAACTTTTTGGTGGCTTAAATTATCATTGAAAGTTGGAAACAGCAAAAATAGACTGCGTTGTAAGCCCTCTCTCTCTCTCTCTCTCTCTCTGTCTCGGTAGTGCATTGAAAAGTTGTTACAAGTTTACAAGTACATATAATGACATATAAAAACTAAATTTTTATTTCTTTCTCTCTCTGTTTTTTTAATAAATTTAGAACGTTCGTGCGTTCGTTTCTTTCTTTAGGAAAATAAAAACTAAAAAATCCTAGAAATTATAATTTTAAATAAAAAACAAAGAGAGAGAGAGAGCAGGAAAATATATGAACTCGCATAAGAAATTGTCACATCAGCAGTTTTAAGCATGTTTTTTTTTGTTTTTATTTTTATTTTTATTTTTGAGAGATAAAAACCAAAATTAATTTTATTTTGTAACTTTTTCTATTCATTCATCATAACAGCAGAAGTCAGTCAGTCAACATTCATTTAGTTTGTCATTCATTCATTCATTCATGTTTATAATTATGCATCATCATTATTATCATCATAATTACAACAATAATGATGAGTTTGACTCTTGTTTTTCACGTATTAATATGTCAAAATAAAAACAACAACACCAACACATACTAGAACATATACAATCAAATAAAGAAAATTCTGCTGCGTTTATTTCCAACTGCATTCTCTGCTATGCTTAGCTCGATTCTTCTCTTTTTCGCAGTATTGCTTGCGTTTTATTTCGCATTTCAATTTAATTTTTGTGTTTAAAGCTGACTTTATCAACATCATTATCATTGAAAAGGAGAAAACTTTGTTATCATTATCATGAGCATGTTGCATGATAATAATGTTGACTGTAAGTGTTCAAAAGTGTGGCTTTAAAGTGTCCTTTTTTCCCCCACAAGCACATGAAATTTTTGTGTTGGTTTCGTTTGTTTTTCTCTCTTCTTCTTCTTTGTTGGCCAACATTAAAATTCTGTTTTTTTTTTGTTGTGTTATTTTTTAAGCCTTGTTTTCGCTATTTTTCTTTACTTTTCCGTTGTTGTTGTCATTTTTTTTTTTTGTTTTTAATTCAATTCTGAAGTTTGTATGTGTTTAGTTTCATTCACATTACTTTTCATTTTTTGTTTTCGTATTTTTATTTTGTGGTTTTCCTTTAACTGTGTGTGTGTTTGGTTTCTTCATATTATTCATGAATTAATGAATTATAATGAACTGCAGCAAGTGAGTTTTACTTTTAACATCATTTTCATTCACTTTTAGTCACAATTTGACGGTTTTTTTTTCGTCTTGGCCGGATTTATAGTTTCAAAAGCAGGCAAATGCTTTTGCTGTTTTATTTTAACGGTTTCATGTTTTTTATTTTTATTTGTTGTTGTTTCCTTTTGACTTTAAATAACAGTTTGTTTCGTGTTTTAATCTTCCATATTTAAGTTTTTATTTCCAAGAGTTTTTATACTAAAATTGCTAAAACAGTTCCCCTCTAATATTTAAACATGATTTAGAAACTAACACAAAGGGGTTTACACAATATATTAAGGGGTGATTTTTTAAGAGCTATAGGAAAATTTTTCAAAAAAAAAAACACATAAAATTCAGAAAAATGCATGAAATCTTTATTTGAATCGATAGTACGGTCCATATAATTTAATGTTTGAAGATTATTTCATGCAAATGTTGACTGCGACTACGCCTCAAATGGTCCATCCGCTTAGTCCAATTTTGGCATAGTCTTTCCAACATTTCGGCCGGTATATCACGAATAAATGCTTCAATGTTGTCTTCCAATGCGTCAATTGAAGCGGGCTTGTCTGTATAGACATGAGCTTAAACATAGCCCCACAAAAAATTGTCTAAAGGCGTTAAATCGCACGATCTAGGCGGCCAATTGACCGGTCCCGAACGTGAAATAAAATGTTCACCGAACTCGCCTCTCAATAAGTCCATTGTTACGCGTGCTGTGTGGCATGTGGCACCGTCTTGTTGAAACCACATGTCATGCAAGCCAAGCTCTTGCATTTTGGGCAAAAAAAAGTTGAATATCATCTCACGGTAGCGCTCATCATTCACAGTTACGTTACGATTCGCAGCATCTTTGAAGAAGTACGGTCCAATGATGCCAAATTCAATGATTTGCAAGCGTTGTTCGTTTGTAAGACGATTTAACCATGAAACTGAAGATGTTTGACAGTGAAACAAAACACGAAACGTGCGTGAGCTGTTTAAACCAGTGTTGCCAAAAAGATAATAGCTAAAAAATCACCCTTTATTAAACTTGTCAAAAATATAATGGCAATGGCAAAGTTTTTGATTTTAAATGCGGCAGCAATTTTTGAAAAATTCATAGAATTTTCTTATGTTTAGATCCCTCGTGTGCCTATACGCCCTTTAAGTATTTCAGTGTTGCAAGCATTTGCCAACTTTCCAATCTACAATCGAATAATAATAAACAGCACTACTCACTAGAACTGCGAACCTATGTCGCCTATTCGTTGTTCAGTACACCGCTAAGGCCAGATGCCCAAAGCAACAATAGCCAATGTTTCCTAGCGGCATTT
The DNA here is from genome assembly GCA_927399465.1 of Sarcophaga caerulescens. Classification (NCBI taxonomy): domain Eukaryota; kingdom Metazoa; phylum Arthropoda; class Insecta; order Diptera; family Sarcophagidae; genus Sarcophaga; species Sarcophaga caerulescens. The sequence goes on from OV656868.1 coordinate 46,207,591, forward strand.
AACACATTTAGCCAACTACCTGTAACAGAAAATATTTTTCCCCTGACCTGACCCTGACTTTTCAACACCTTTAACAATGACTGTGATGTGAAAAATTGAAAGGCAGTCACTGATTTTCCCAATAGAATCGATACATTTTGGGTTGGGTCTGTAACCACCAGCACCCCCACCATTACAGCCATCGGTATGCCAATTAATAATAAATTTGTTGAACTAAGCCTCCAATCGACCAAATTCGGTATGTTCTTGCGTCGAATAAATCACTTGAGCGTAATAAAATTCTCCTGTGATCATGTGGCTCTGTTGCTGTAGGCAATTAATGTCATTTTATTGTTTCAAATACCTCGCTTGTAAAGAAACTCGGATTCAACTCTGACGCTTATACAATTTAAAGCAATTCGAGTTGTCGTAATGCTTGAACTTTTTATGGAATTCAAACTCGTCTTTTAATGTCTCTCATCTGGTCAAAGTGTGGGTTATCCCTTGTCTCTTGAATTTGGATAAATTCTACTGTTCATCTATATTTCAATGACAATCTTAATGGAGTAAAGCTCTTAATTCATCATCAATGAAATTTTTTGGCCGATCCGATGGTATTTCATGAAAATCATGTATATACAGTCGTATAAATCAAGTCTCCTCTTTTCTATGTCCAAATCAATGAAACTTATTCGGGATAAACTTTTGTGAGTACCGATGTGCTACTGCTCTCAGACGATGCACAAGATACGACAACTTTAAAGCATGATTTGTACATCATTTTGTACACATATGTACATACATAATTGGTCACTACAATCCTTCAGTCAGGAAAACACGGGCCCTACAGTTTAAAGTCGATTCCGAACGACGGATTTTTGAGACGCTTTTCAAGGCAATTTTATTTACGCGCAGAGTTTTTACTGATGGAAAGTCGCAGAAGAAATTTTTGTTCATATTTCGTTTTGTTCGAGATGTCTGACCTGGGATTTGAACAGTGGCCTCTCGTCTAATTAGTCAACACACTATCTACTAGACTACGGCGACTTCACACACCATTTCGTACTACGTACGACTACTACTCGTTCCCATAACAATCGGATCTTTGCTCCGGAACGACCCGATTCATCATCGGCCAAGGATTGTCAACCCAGCGAAAGCTGTATCAACCGGAAGTCTTTTCCCAAGGGAGATACTTCCGGAGACAACAGCAGAACTGTTACAACAACAACGTACGACTACTATAAGTGACGATAGCTATCCTCTAACGCCAGATGAATTATTAAAAGATGACAATTTCTGTAAAACATATTCCAAGTGAATTATGCATTTAAAGTTTCAAAACCGAAGAAATAATAAATGTTTGATTAAAATCTTTTCACCATTTCTTCTACATTGCATGTTTAATATTTTCTCTAAATAGTAAAGAATTCTTGCTTATTGTGCGTTAATAATTTAAACTAATCAAGGCCTGCTGTCCTCAATTAATTTTAACTACTTAACCCCTCCTACTAACCCCTACTAAGCGTTCAAGCAATGATGTTGTTACACAAGCTTCAGATGGAAACGGATTGTATGCACAACTATTCCAGCAAACAAACGAAAATTTGCCTTCAAATTACATGTCACTTACATTGTTAATGTAGCCTTAAAGAAGGAAGAAAAAATAATTTAAAAAAACAAAAAAATTTCTTCACAAATTTTCAGTTGCTGATGACCACAACAGTGAACCAAAAAGACCATTCGGCGAGCCTTTAAGGTTGAATAAGAAAATTTTATCAAATTCCACAAATCCGCCCAGCAACAGTAGTAGAAATGATAAACGTCAGCAGCAACGCGCAACAATTGTGGCAACTGGCACGAGACCAGCATCAACGATGTTAACGGAAACGATGACAAAACCTGTGAAAAAAGTTCGCTTAAAAACCTAAAAATTTCTCTTGATCCTCGAATTACCTGTACACGAGTGAAACCTTATCCCGTAGTGTTAGACGAGTGTCTCTGTCTCTATCTTTTAGAAATTTTAAGAAAATTTACCTATGAATTGTTTAGTAAGAAGAAGATACCCAATGTTCCTTAAAAAAAAAAAAAAACTAAAAGAAGAAAAAAAAAAAGAAGAAGAGAAGCCTCAATATTTGATAGTTTTTGTTAAAATTTTATTCTTTCTTTTTTTAAATTTTTAGTTGAAATATTTTAAATGAATTGTTTAGGTTTAAGGTCTAATAAAAGAAAATTAGAAAAAATATTTTAAAATAAAAATTAAACAAAAAAAAAAAAAAATTATACGTTTTTCTTTATTGAATTTATTTTTAGAAAATTTTATGAATTTTATTTGAATTTCATTTGATTTGTTTTTAATTTCATTATCAGCATAAAATAATTTCATTCACAGCAAACATTCAAAAACAAAATAATCAAATTATTTGCCTACTCTAGGCATAAAGTTTTCAGGCAAGCAACCCAGCAAAAGTTTTTATTGCAGTATTTAAATAATTTGCCATAAAAAATTTTCAGTTTTTTCCTTTTATGATTACTCTTGGGAGCATAGGGTTTCTACAAAGCTTTATTCAAAGCTAACATTTTAATTAAACGGATAGTAGGTTGCAGAACATCCAGAAAGGATCACATACAAGTTCTTCGTAGTCTGTCCGGACAAACGCAGTCCTGGTAATGCCACCATAGTGCTACTATAAAAATTCTTTCCATTCTTCTCCATTTAATTCTGCGAATATACTCATGAATAGGCATCCGATTTGATGTCCTCCAAATGCCTTGTAGTCGCCGTAGTCTAGTAGGTAGTGTGTCGGCTTATTAGACGTAAGGCCAGGGTTCAGACCCCGGGTCGGACATCAAAACGAAATTATGAAAAAAAAATATTTCTTCGGCGACTGCCTCTCAGCAGATTTCTGGCAAAAACTCTGAGATTAAATCAAATTGCCATGAAAACCTTCTCAAAAAATCAGTCGTTCGGAGTCGACTTTAAACTGTAGGTCCCGCCACTCATGTATAGTATTAACAAACACAACATAATTGGTGTGAAAAGCTAGGTCGTAATCCTGACTGAAGGGTTGTAATGACCAATTATGTATGTATGTATGTAAAGGCCTTAACTAGGTGGAATAGAATATGCGATACGTTATAACACTAACTGGAAACATTTTAACAACGCTGTTGAGTACTGCTAACGTCTTGTGCACTGTTTTCTAAATTTGAAGCCATATTCGATGTGCAGAGGAATGTGCAATTCCTGAGTCGCTTAAAATTTTCTTCTTCTAGTCTTGTCTCAACCAGATAGTGGGCGAACGAAAAATGAGCTCAATCTCCAAAAAACCCACTTAATTATTATTTGACATTGTAATCCCCAGCACTCATGTAGAGACAAATGGTTGCTTACATACTGGCTATATGCTCAGCTTTGGTTGATAGAATTAAGAACCACAATTGAACTCATTTTGCTGTTGAAGAGAGACATTAGAAATCCCAAGCACGTTATCATAAGTATTTAATCCTTTTAGAAGGGAAGATTCAAAATTATACAACACCAGAAGTTACGGTACCGCATTTCTATTCTGTCTGGGCACAGCTATTTCTACCTAACTTTCTACATATTTTGTAGTCATAAACGAAAGGAAAAATTTTCCCAGGCTCACTTGTGTACACACAGTGGCCCTTTGTGAGGCCTTATAAAGCAAAACAATCAGGGGAGTTGAGTTCTAACTCAGGGAAAGTTCTTGAACAGGATTTATGGTCATTACCTCGGCCTCGGCCATTACTCCAGTAGTCAGGGAGACGGAGGGATATACTAAGATTAAGTTCATATACATACATACATACATAATTGGTCATTATAACCCTTCAGTCAGGATTACAACCTAGCTTCTCACATCACTTATGTTGTGTGCATTAATTTTATACATAGGTGGTACCGACAGTTTAAAGTCGACTCCGAACGATAGATTTTTTGAGAAGGTTTTCATGGCAATTTGATTTACTCTCAGTATTTTTGCCAGAAATCTGCTGAGTGGAAGTCGCCGAAGAAATATTTTCATATTTTCGTTTTGATGTCTGACCTGGGGTTTGAACTCGGGCCTTCAGTCTAATAAGCCAATACACTACCTACTAGATTACGGCGACTTTTATTAAGATTAAGCTCTTTGGAGATTATTCCACAGCCCAGCATATTCTCAAGTTTAGAAATGTCTTTTTAGACTGCCATAGAATGACAAGAGCAACATCATCTGTTAAAAATAGAAAAAAATGTTTGCTGGGTTGCCTGCCTGTCAATTTATTCATTTAAAGTAGTATAATTTCCATTCGTAAACATTTTCAATATATTTAAATTAAAATTAAAACAATATTTATTGTTTATTTTAATTTGTTTAACGTTTTGTCTATTATTTCTCTCTCAAAAACAAAAAAAAAAATATTATTTTAACGCCTATTATTGTATTTGTTTGTTATTATTCTAATACAAAATTTATCATAATCATTCAGCCACCACCATTTATTTTCTTTATGTTTACGTGTGTATATTTTATAATAAATAATAATTAAAACAAGTCTTTTAAAAACATATTGATTTCCCGTTAGGTTTTTTGTGGTTATTATGTTTGTTATTATAATTGTTACCATTATTATTATTCTGTTTATTGTTGTTATTATTATTATTTTGTGATCAATTGTCAGTTATTTGTGTTCACAGTTTTTTTTCCGAATAATTTTTTTAAATTATTTTTTGTGATTTGTTTTTATGCTATAATAATAAACGTGTATCTATAAACAATATTTTCACTATTTTAATGATTATGATAATTTATTGTATTGTTAATATTATTATTATTATTATAATGATTATTGTTGTCTATTATTATTCGTATTCGTATTACCTATATAATGTCTATAAAAGTTTTTATAATTTTGTTTTTGTTTTATTTTCTCATTTTTTGTGTGTGTAAATATTCTTTAAAGTGTATATTTCAGTATTTTGCATAAATAAATAAATTTTATTTCTAATATAATTCTATTTTTTTTTTTTGTATGTATACATATGTACATATGTATACATACATATGCCCTACCACAAAACGAAACAGGCAGGACAATAAATATTGTAATCAAATGAAAACCCATTCAATACATCTGTGTTTCTATATCATATTTTTTTTTAATCCTGTATTGTTTTCGATTTAAAACATAAAAGCAAATAAATAAACAAAAAGAAAAAAAAATTTAATGTTTTTGTTTTCGTTACAATATTACACTTGCAACATACATGCGGTAAATTTATAAATAAATTCAACAGACAGACCGAAAAGCACATAAACGCACACAAAAATGCTTGCAACAGTATAAACTAAATTGAATTTAATATTAATAAATAACAACAGCAACGATAACAACAACCATATCATAATATATATTTAATTGGGGAAGTATGACTAAAGAAAAATATGTGGGCAATTCAAATTGTAAAAAATAGTTGAACATCAGTAGATGGAAAGAGTAAAATCACATGAATAGCTTCAAAGAATATACAAAAGAAATGAATTTAATTTTTACCCTAAACATGTATAAAAATGTACCCCATGTTAGGTTGTAGGTAAGTAGAGTTGGTTGTCTATCTACAGGGTTTGAATAGGCACACTTAGACCACATAAAATAATCATTGAGCCATTCAAGGCATCTGATGAAGCGGCTTAGATTATCACAGTCTATCCTTGATAGTTCGGTTAAATTGTCCACGTAGTAGACACCAAGTTGCCTTTTTCTCCTCCAAAATAGCACTGAACATGTATCCAGTAAGTGAAGAACAGTCTCCTCCTCTTGCTCATCTCTGCAGCTCTTTCAGACGGCATGTGTCCATGTGTGCAAGACCGATGCGTTCTGCATAAATGCCTATAACCCAATGAAGTCGCCATAGTCTAGTAAATAGTGTGTTGGCTTATTAGACGTAAGGCCAAGGTTCAAAACGAAAATATGAAATAAATATTTCTTTGGTGACTTCCTCTCAGCAGATTTCTTTTCTGGCAAAAATTCTGAGAGCAAAAAAAATTTCCATGAAACGTTTCTCAAAAAATCTGTCGTTCAGAGTCGACTTTAAACTGCAGGTCCCGCCACTTATGAATAAAATTAATACACACAAAATATGTGGTATGAGAAACTAGGTCCATAATCCTGACTGAAGGGTTGTAATGATCAATTATGTATGTATGTAACTTAATCTCCAGTAATAGCTCCAATAACCAAACGAGCAAACTTTCCAGAGGCCCTCTATAACGGTCAAATTTCTTGCGCCGTTTTACCCGTGTCCGAAGCCGATCATCTGTCCTCAACGGAATCCATATCTGTATTGTCAATTATGAGCCCACACGTCTTTAAAGGGATTACCAAAGTGGAGAATTCGTGGGAAATTAATGCCAACTCTCGAAGGATAAGTGACTTGTAGAACATTAGTTTTATCACACGAAAGATTTGTCTGCTACTCACTTGTCTATTTAGATCACTTGATCAGTATACCGACATTATTTTTGCTGTAACCATTCATCTGCTACTTCGTTTGTCCCTACTTTTTGACAATATTTATTACATTTTGTGTTCATTTACTGTCAGACCCATCTTTAAGCAGCACTAAGATCTCGCCTTATAGTCAGCATAGAGATTCTGTGTGTCAATATGGTTTCATAAGTCTTTTCTACGAATTGCCGTAAGTCGATGCTGAACTTATCAGGCCTAAAGCTTAACTGATAAGGTCCACATAATTTTCAATTGCTAATTCATTTCTAAATCCTATTTATGCTCATACTTCCCTCTTTAACTGAACACTACTCTGCTGAAGATTATTGAAATAATTTTTTTTATTGGAACAAGACAGAAAGAAAACCTACAGCAATTAAAAGAAACTTTACTCAAAGCAACTCTATTTTATTACACTTTTGGTAAATATTAAACATAAAACCAACCTTACACCGGCCAACAGCAACATTTGTGCTATAAAGTACATCATCCACGCAATCAATGTTTTTTTTTAAGTATTTTACACTCAAAAAAAAACCCAAAAACTCAATGGAAACTTTTGCTATTTACCAACACCACCACCACCACTACCACCACCACTTAATTACATACTTCTAATTACTGTTTCTTTTGCATACTTTTTGTTGTTGTACAAAACATTTTACTGCAACAAACCCTATACTTTGTTCACTTGGAATTGTGTTTCACCTCCTGTTTTTTTTTTTGTAAAATTTATTAAAAAAAATTCTTTTTTAAAAACACACTTAAAGTAGTTGTTGCTCTTTTCTATAAATAGTTTTTTACTTGGTATTCAATTGTATTTTATTAATAGTATTGTATTTAAATAAAACAAAATCATACATACAATTAAATTGAAAAAAAAAATTAATAAACTTTTTTATTTTGTTTTTTATTGTTGCATTAAATTTATATTCTTTACGAACAAAAAAATAAAACCAACAAAATACGAAATAATTCAAAAAATTATGCAAAAAAACTTCATCATTAATCATCAATCAAATCAATAACGTCAAAAAAAAATACACTGTCAAACAAAACAAAACGACAAATATTTTGTTGAAATGGGTGGATTACAAAATTTTAAAATAAAAAAATAGCGCCCCATTCACCAAGGAGGCAAAAATTAAATTTACGCATGAAATCCCTGAGTTTGGATTCACCCGAATCATCTGAATTGCATGGACAAATGAGACGCAGACAACAGCCGGTAGCAGGTGCCACAGCAACGGGCGCCTCTACAAGCAGCTATTATCACGGAGGTTCTGGTGGCCATTTAGAGCACAGTACACCACCCTCCAATAATAGCCGTTTACATTGTAAGTAAAAAATTTTTCTGCAATAGTCACTCATGCCTCTATTACAAAAATCTTTTTGTCTGTCTCTCTGTGTATGTTTGTTTTTGTTTTTTTTTTTAAACCTTCTTAACAAAAACAAGTCAAGTTAGAGTCAAAAAAAAAAGAAATATTTTGATGTTGTAAAAATCCACCCTTTTTCCTTTCTAAACAAGTCCTTTTAATTCTTTTTTTTTTATTCAATAAAATCTCGCTTTTAGATAATCTTTGGAATTTTCAGGATATTTTGTCAATCTCTTTTACTGACTTTTGACACTAAAAGAATAAAAATGAAAAATACATTCGTTATCTCATTATTCATTGTAAAAATCTTGTCAAACGTATCAAAATAGCTTAAAAAAGTTTTTAAAATGTTACAAAATATTGTTTATTGTAGTTAACATGTAGAATTAGTTGTTTAAAGTTCAATTTACATTTAAAACTAAGTTTTTCTATGCGTATTAATAATTGTAAATTTAAATACAGTCAAAGCTCGGTATAACGAACGATATATTGTCAGGCCCTTTCGTTATAGTGAAAAATTCGTTATATCGCAAAGTTTTTTTTATCAAAATTTTATTAAAAAAAGAAAAGTACATTTAATTCATTTTATTAAAAATATATAGATATGTCCTTAAAATAACGTTTGATAATCAATAAGTGAGTAAAAGTGTTAAAAATTATTTAAGTTGATGGAAAAAAATCAATCGGTTGTTTACAAGCAACTTGAAGACTCATTTGAAGAGCTTCTTCCTGTATTTCTCGAAGTACTAATTGTTTTTGGTTTTAAATTTGCTTACATATGGAAAAATTGTACTTAATTGTCTGACTCTACGTCTTATACACTGTACTTCATCCCCTTGAAAAAGTCTAGAAAGGGGGATCTCGTCCTCATCATCAGACTCAAAATTTTCCAAAAATAGAATTTTTTTTCAACATTTAGATAATACGTCCTCCTTAAAATTGTTCAAGGCGAGACCAATCATACAGGATGCATCATAAAGAGAAAGACCTTTTAAAAAATTTATGATGTCATCTGTTTCAAATGCCACTATTTTTGAAAGTAGGCTATTTCTGTAGTGTAATTTGAGTAAGCGAATGGCGTTTTGATCCATTGGCTGGATAAGAGGAGTCACGTTTTTTAAATCATTCGTTATACTGAGCTTGAAAATTATAAAACATTCGTTATATAAGGTAGTCAATGTAAGAAATTTACTCATTCGTTATATCCCGAATTTGTTAAAGTGAGTATTTGTTATACCGGGCTTTGACTGTATTTCATAAGAAATCTTCAGCAACATTTAACAAAATAAAGGAATTGAGTGTTTGTAGTGTTAAAAGGTCAAAGCAACATTGTTGCTGGCACTTATACTCAACACTGTAGCTATACATTTCCATGTGCTTTTAAGTAGAAAACATTAAATATCGACTATCGAGTTGGTCGGTCATTACTCGCCTTGACCCGATTTATGGCTGTTAAGTCATTCTTAGAATCACGACTGCCGTTGCTGCATTCTTATGGAACAACGTGTTCAACCAAGTCAGATGGACGGCGTTGAATATAGTTTGGAAATGTTCGCCTTCTTAATGGTCATTTAACCTCCAGTAATTTTTGAAAAAATAAGTCACGATAATGCCTCCAGTATAAACAACACACCACGAAGAAACTTTGTATGTAGATGTTCGGTAACCCGGAAGCGATAACAGTCACGTATCTAGAGATGGAAATGTTTCTTTTCGCTAACAATGATGTCTTCCTGGGAGTCGAGAATCATGATGCCGTGAATGTATGTAAGTTACATTTTGAGCAGAATAGCAATCTACACTTTGTAAGAGAATATCTCCCAAGGTTTACACCAACATTCTCTGTAAAGACTATTGATTGATGCACAAGATTGCAAGATATGTTGACTGGCCAATACTATCAGCGATATTTTTCGCCGAACAACTACTTCGAAATTGCCTCGACCTGAAGGAATTTCGTGTTATCTCACAAGCTTTTATCCGAACAGCATAAATCGTAATGTTTGCCAGTTGCCAGTATCGGATCAACGGGCACAAATACTTCGCTTTCTGTTTGCTTCACAAATGTCAGTGCAGAACTGGCTGGCATTCGCCATCATTTATTTATTTACTTATGCGCCACCTAACGCCATTATCCATATTCTTTTTCTTAACATGTCTATTGAAAATTGGCAATGTTGCAAGAGAAAGGAAACCACATTTTTTCTTTTGCAACATTGTTTACAGTAGTTTGCAACACTTTGGTGCAATCGACACAATTCACTAATCACCAGACCATAATGTTTCGAACGTAATTAATATGTTGCCTAGTTTTCAACACCAACAATGTTGCTGGAATTTGTAGATAAACATTCCAAATTATTCTTTCAGTTATGTTCGTACATATTTTGTTAAACTTACTTGAATTAAACATTAAATATTTGAAAGTATAGTGTATTTAGAAGTAAATAACATCTTTTAGTAGAGTTTTTCATTTATCAACAGCGATATTTTCAACTTTTATAATCAGAAAAAGGAAAACGAAAAGAAATTTAAAATGAATTAAAGAAACCAAAGCAAGCAACAAACATAAGAAATCAATTTTCATTAGTTTAGTTTTACTTTCGATTGCATATTAAAACTTTAGTTTTGCTGAATGGATCTTTACCCTCTACTAAGTTTTCAGTTTGGCTTACTTCATTAGCGCTCTACAGATAATTTAATGCATGAATTGTATTTTTTAGTTTTTCTCGTTCTTCCTTCTTTTTTTCGTTATAATTTTATTCTAACCACAAGGAAATTTGTTACGTTTTTTTATTTCATTTTTGATTTGAATTTAAAATCCTCAGCACGTTTCTTCCTTACAATTCAATCATTTTAAATTTATTTTTTTTAGTTTTTTTAGTTTTTTTGTCTCTCTCTTTAGTTTTTGCACCCCCCCTGGTAGTCACGCTTCTGTTGAAGAATAGAAAAAAATAATAAATAATCAAAAATTATGTTTTTCTCTCTCTCCCTTCTGTTTTTTTGGAAAAAATTTTACTCAACAAAACTATTACAGCCCCCTCAAGTCCCTCGCATCAGGGTCGTAAGTTATTGTATGCCAGTCGCGGCATGCGTGGCGGCAGTGTGGATTTGCCAGACGAAATGGAAAAATCCCAATCATCGGCCAGCACTTCACCCTGTCCCTCCCCAGTAAGATATTTTCAGGTATTTTTTAAATTATTTTCATTTTAATTTTTTCAACAACACAGCAACAACTTTAAGCCAAACTTTATGAACATTTTTGGTAACTTTTGATGAAAAAAGAAAGAAATTTTTGTTCCGTTTTTCTTTTTTAAAATTTTTATTTGCTTTCCAGTTTAATTTCGAAATAAAATATATAATAAAAAACAATAAAACGTTTGTAATAAAACTCATATATTTTATATTGTTCTTCCATAGAAATCGCATCGTTTATTGCCCACAAACTTGTATGTCATCCTGTACAATTTCGAAGCCAGACATGCTGATGAATTAGATTTGAAAGCCGGTTATAAAGTGAGTAAAAAACCCATTCAAAAATTTTTCATTTCCCAATATTATTTGCCATGCAAACATTGTTGACCTTTTCATTTGACTTTAACTGTTATTGTTGGTTTTATTATTTCATTTTTTTTATTATTATCATTTCGGTTATTGAGAACAACAATGTTATCAATTTGTTAATACAACTGTACTCATGTATGTATTTGTTGGCCACTCTCTGCTCTAGTTGGCTTCGTATACACATACACACACACATTTGTAGTGGCCCCCTAAGGGCTTCAAGGAGTTGTTATTCTTTTCCTTTTGTTGCGAATTTATTTTCTTATCAACATTTTTATGTTAAAGTATCCGGGTATAATTTTGCAATCATGCTGTGCTTAACAATCTTCTAAAATAATATACTGAATGTGTAACATTTAAAAGCATATGTCTTTTGCTTATGCGCTACATACATACACATGTACATACAGACATGTATCATTATGGGTCAATCCACAAATATTTGTGTAGAAGGAATAACAATTCCAAACAGAAGCTATGCTCACGACAAAATCTTAGCAACTGTAACTTTGGATCTTTCTGTTGACTGCACTGTATCTGAACCTGTTTTGTATACTGGTTTTATAACATAAATGCTGGAAAGACTCTACAATATTACGACAGTGATTTAAACCCCCCCCCAATAAATATTATCGAAATACCCATCGACGGAGCAAGATCACACGGCAATATTATGCCTTAAACTACCAGATTGTTGTAGAAAAATTCAGGATTTTTTATGGCCATAATGAGAGCGCTGTATCAATAGGGGTCCAATATAAGAAACAACCTCTCCGCCTACGCCTTATTCGGTGTGGAGTTCATTAACTGGGCCATATAGTTGCCACATCAGTCAATTTTCTTTTCCTTCCAATATACATATGTATGTATTGTGATTAGGGATTCATATCTGGTATTCACAGACATTCTACCTTCCCCACTTTGGGTATGTTCCATTACGTCTTAGTCCTCGTGGAGCGTTACTACATATAATACTACATTCCTATTTATATGGATTCAGTGCAAATTGGAACCAAAGTTTCCGTCCTGCTGAATAGCTACCCTCAGGTCTTCTACTGAAACAGAGAGCAGCAGTGGCAGCAGCAAGGCTCTATGCAGTTGAATCCTGACATATCCTTTGAAGGCATAAACACATCCTTGTCGATTATATTTGATTTTAGAATTTCAACTTAAGACTTCTGGTCTAAAGATCCGAAGGCGTCCAAAGGTTCTGAGTGGACTGTAGTATATTTGCCAAGACTTCTCATGTTAAACTTAAGACTACCTGACCACTGCATTGTTTTACAAGCGGAGATTGTGGTCACATTGAATGCGGGGCAACGTTTGTTGATTTGCGTTATTTTTACTGATTTTTCTGATGCCGATGAAGTCAACGAGGGTGGCATGGAGCCCACAATCTTCGACATTTTATAGTGCATAGGCTCATATTATATGAGGGCCCAAATTCGTTGACAGCAGGAAGGTGCAAGTAATACTGCTAGACGCTGCTGAACATTTATGCACAAGTAGAGGACTGATTCAGTTCTGTTCTAAAATCTCAGGGCCATTCATCGCACAATTACGATTCACATGGGCTACTGTCTGATATGAAGACATACTGACAGACTAGGTATTCCATCAAATGAGGTGTGAATTCAGCGATGAGATTCTCACAGAGCCACCTAATAAACATTACGTCAGGAAGACGTCAAGAGAACAATTCTAAAATGGTCCTGGTATACGTATTAAAAAGAACCCCATCGTATAAATGATGTGAAACATAATAAATACTACAGCAAATAAAAGCAAAAATAGATGAAGAGAAACAAAATAATATTTTCTCTTGATGTGTTTTTATTTTGCTTTTGAATAGTTGACCACCCAGCCATTGATAGTGTATTAGCAAACGAAAAGCATACAATCAAGTTAAAAGCCTTCACCGGTTACAACAACCAGGTTTTTTTTTGTAAATGTTAACAAAAAACAAAAAGAAAAAAAGAAACGAACGAAAAATATAGTCAATAACAAAAAAAAAAAACAACACTAGAAGGTTTTTGCCCATGTGATATTGGCAGCATTTAGCCAAAATCTAAACAATATTTTCCCCCATGGCAAATAGTCACAAATGCAAATATTTTCTCAATTTTATTTCATTTTTTCTGGTTTCGTTTGTTTTTTTTTTTTTTTCGTTTTTTGATACAAAATTTATTACCAGAACACTTCATTTTATAAATATTGCTGCTGGAATGATATGGTGGGGATGGTCAAAAAGTGAAGGTATTTGCAGAGCATAAATCATGAATTAAGGGGAAAGCAAATAAAATAAATCGCTGTAGAGTTTAGATAGAAAAATATTAAAAACAAAATAATTTAAAGTGTTAGAAAAGTTCAAAAATATCAGTTTTAAAGAATATTTTTTCCCCATGTCCTTTACATTCATTAAAATTCTAGCAAAACTTAATTACTTGGTCTCTAAACACAAATATTCATATGCGTTAGACAATCGTGGCATTGCATTGCCATGATTACAGCATGTGTTGCACTTAATTTCACAAAAATTTTATCTTTTCAACATTCGGTTACTGGCTGTCCAATGTGCTCATTAGTTTTATACAAAAATTAAACTGCCAGTGCTCCCCCATCATGGCCCAGCTCTTTGCAATAATAATTGCTAATGAAAAATATCTTTAAACGCAATCTTTTGCCACAAAAATAAGTTCAACTATGGTCGTGGTGTTGGTGAAACCAAAAATACCAGCAAAAAGAAAAATATGAAATGAAGAAAAACAATTGCCATACACAAGGACACAATTTTAATTCGACTCCTTGAATAACAGAAAAATGAAAATGAATTGCAAAGAAAACAAGCAAAATATGGACACAATTGTACACGATGATAATGAAGCAACAAAAACGACTAAGAACGCCAACAATAATAAGTATGACAATATCGGTTATAAAATCTGCAAACCAAATACTACAACAACAACAACGAAAGGAAGAAGAACAACAAGCATGAAAAGTAAGAGCGAAAATAACTGCAGGCACAAGTGACATTATCTGGATGAATATTCTTTAACTCAAGCAATCAAGTCATGTCTACTTTCCTTATGTTTTGTTTCTTTTCATTTTCATTTTCGTTTTCAACCCACAAAACCATTTCGACCATAATGGACACAGAAAAAGATAGCCTACGTAAAGCGGTAAATTGTATTGGAAACAGAGGCATTCCTTTGGCTCAACTATAATGGCTGGTTAGCACAACCATTGCAGACAATCGAACACTTCAGCATTTGTTTAAAAAAAAAAACAACATTCTCTTCTCTTTATAATTTTCTCTACTTCGCTCTTAAAAACTTAAATTTTTATTCCACACAAAAGGCAATTGCTTGCCTAGCGGACAAGTATGCGTGCATGGAAGTGTGACTGTGTGTATTTACGTAAATACTCGCCCACGCTCATACGCAGTCACACACATTCTTTGCAGCATCATCAATTGATTACTCACACGCACACTCACATTCGCATGCACGAAAACCCACAATGGCAAACGAAATTGTGTAACGGGAAATATTTACAAATGTAAAGTAAGGAAAGGAAACGAGTAGCACAACTACAACAACAAACCGAACAAAAGAATCGTGTTATAATTAAAGTACACAGTGAAAGAGAGTGAGAGAGAGAGAGAGAGCGAGAGAGAAAAGGGAAAGGCAACTGTGGTAGGGAACGTGTGTGTATGTGTTGAAATATTATCGCTTATTTTTATTTGAATGAGCAACCAAATGACTTGTTTCTTTATCAGTCCCATTGTTTATGTTATGTATGTATGGGAGCATATGTTAGTGTGTGTGTGTATTTTTGTAATCATTAAAGTCCTTTGGTCAATATGGTCCCGTGTGTATTTACATGAGCCAACTGTTGTGTTAGTGGTCGTTGTGGGCTTTTAATCAATGTTTACTGCCCCATTTAAAGTAAATTTCAAAGGCATTCCGTTTTAATTAGTTTTTCATTGACTCCATCATTTTTGGTTTTTCGTTTTTTCTTCTTCCTTACAGGTTACTGTCATTGATACATCAGATCCCGACTGGTGGAAAGGTAAAGTATTGGGTCGTATCGGCTACTTTCCCTCCAAGTATTGCGTGCGTTTGAATGCCAATGAGAAACCATTACAAGTGACTCATAATTTACAAGTTTCTGATGGCGTCAGAGGTGAAAATATGACTCTTCTAAGGGATCAAATAGTTATACAGGCAAGTTAACCCAAAACCAAACCATACTAGTTTAAGCCTTTTCTTCTTTTCATTTCCAATTAATTTTAATTCCACAAATTGTTTACATTTTGCCTTCGCTTTCACAGACTGGCGACGAAGTCAATGGCATGGTTATGGTGCGCTCAGCCGACAATCATCAGGGCTATTGCCCTGTCAAGTACTTGCAAGAGGTGTGACAGCCCGAAGATCGATCAACCGAACGCGATAAGCCGCCACACAAATCCTCTTTGTCCTCGAAATTGATCGATAAGACCAAACGCAAGATACGCATTGTTGTCACCGATAGCGGTGGCGATCATAAGAGCTACAACAATAATATCGCTGGCAAAGATAAAATCGAACCGAAAAACACAAATGTCGACTACAATGGTGACTATGATTTGACGAAAACCTTATCCTTCTCGCTGGACGGCAGTGGCCGTAGTAAAAACGACAAGAATTGGGAAAATTGGGAGCGCATTAGAGAACAGAAATTGGAGCGTATGAAAAATATCTGCTTTGAGAGTTACCGTCAATCGAAGAAGGATAGAATGCATCCACCCAAACCCATACCAAGACAATTAGACCCGACCTGGTACACGGACAACATATACTCGAACAAATCAGAGGACCTTGACGATGACTACATACCGGACTGTATAAAATACGCCAGTAATTATCGCAAATTGCGAAATATACGCGAACATGATGAGTTATTCTTAGAGGATGATTTAGCTGGAGGTGGTGGTATAGGGGCCAAGTATCCGGCAGCAGGAGGTCCAATTAAGGAGCGTAGAGGTGAGGGCGAGGGTTCCGCTGGCTATGGTCTGCAGCGCTCTATTAGCTGCAAGGAGTTCCATTATCCGAAATCGCAAAGTTGTACGTTTGCCGAACGTGTGTTCGAGGAGGGTTTGGGTAGTTCGCCTCCGCCACCCGCGCCCACTGCACCGCCCACAACATCTATTCTTAAGAAAGCCAATGTGCCAAAATCATATTCATTTAGTGCTTCGACAAAAACCACGCCATTCGATGTTATGGACTATGAAGTACCACCTTCCTTGGGCAAGGCACGACGTGATCGTCATGAAGCCTTACGCAAATCTATGGGTTATCCTTGTAGTAATAGTTTAGATGAGGTAACTCTGGCAACGGTTCCCGAACCACATCACACCTGCTGTGCCCGCGAGCACTGTACGAATGCCAAGTGTTTGCTGGACGAAATCTACACGGATGACTTTGATGCGGGAGGGCCACGTCGGCCGTGGCGTAGAATAGCACCGTCGACATCATCGCTGTCTGGCTTTTATGGTGCTGGAGTCAGTGGTGGTAGCAACAGAAACTTGCATGATTTGGACTGGTGGGAGGATGGAAGAAGCACGAATCATCGGGTGGCAACGGCTTCTCGCTACTCTCTGCTCTCGGGAGGAAGTCAACGTGAGCAGCCCCTGCCGCCGCCACCTACGGTGATATGTTGCTGTGCCGCCGACGACTATTGCTACCACCGCCAACAACAGTACCACTTGGCCAGATCTCTAGCCCAACAACCGCAACAACCACCGCCTCGCTCACGTTATCACTGCCCCGGTCATCATCCGGCCGCCGAAGAAGAAGAGCACTTGCACTGTCGTGCAGTGGCCTACGATACCGATTTGGATCATTTCATACGCGACGAAAGGGAACGACTCATGATGCAAGACAAATTCTTGGATGAAGACGAACGTTACCTGTCTTCCGGTGCTGTGCGCCGACCCGCCTACTCGCATTATCCACGACCCACGAGAAGTAAATCGCTTTTGGAAGTCCAGCCGCCCAGTCGCTACGATGAAGATTCTTGTTCGGATACTACAGAAATGGATTTGCAGGATTTCAATATTGATTTGGAAAAGTATTGGGAGGAACTCGAGAAACCGCCCAGCCCCATTGACTTGGATATGCAACGTCGTAATATGCACAGCAATTTGAAGGTGAAAAACGTCAACGTTGGTTGTTACAACAACGGACAACCTATTGATTTGCATGATCGCGAACAAGAACGCATGATGATTAAGAAATCGTTATTGGAAGGTATGCCATCACCGCCTCAAGTTGACCATCATCCCTCGCACACCTCATCACTGCCTCTAGATGCTAATAATGCCTCAAGTAGTTTTCATTTTTTTGAACATGCTGGCTCGCCCCTACACCGTTCCTTCAACTATGGCCACAAGGTCTATCCGGCAGCCGAAACGCTGCCCTCCTACCAGTACAACAACTTTTATCCCGAACACCATAATGTGCAAACCCAACAGCCTACCAGTTCTGGCCATCATCCGGCAGTCGGTGGCCATTCGGCTTTGAATCTCATCAACAACATTTTCTCCATTTACAAGCCCAACAAGTATGCTGCCCAAAATAGCCACTACAACAACGATACAAAACCCGAGCCTTGCAAAAAAATGAATGTCCCGAGCACTAGACGTCCCCTAGGCGCCCCACACTCTGAGTATATGCATTCGATGAAACGGCCGCTTATTGTTAGCACCGAGCAGCCACATTTCAAAATTATACCCGAAAAGACTGGCCTTAAGATATCGCCCTTCTACGATTACGATGACTTTGAAGAAAAACCACAACATCAACCACATCAACAACAACAACAGACACGACTGAAGCTGACCAGTACAGCACGACCGTTAATGCTTCCGCACTGATGGTGCTGGACATTTCCGTGGTATGGGGGTTGCTAGTATTTACTCAATAAATTGTTGCTATTGCTGCAACTGTTGCTGATGCTGCTGCACGTTGTTTATTTTGTTGTTATTTTCAAATTTATTTGCGTATACACAGACCATCATTCTATTATTAAAGAAGCTATAGAGGTAGCAGCAAATAGGCAACAGTTGCAGCATAATCGTCATTAACATCAATCTAACCAATCAATCAATCAATCAATCTTTCAATCAATCGACATTAACAACTACTTTTTCATTAATAAGCGCTATGACGTCATTTCTCTTGTTATTATTAATTCACGCATTAGTATTAAAACAAAAACAAAAATAAAACACGCTTAAGTAGAGAATTGCAAATGAAGATTGTCAGCGAAATTTGATTCGAAACTATTTTGTTCTACTTTTCTTATTATATTTGTAGGGGAAATAATAGAATTTTTAAAATACTGTCTAATACTGTGTCCGTATTTATCACCATGAATGAAAAGATTTGCAGAGAATGAGAGATTTACTCAAGCTTTACTTTAGTTCTGTTGGTTTTACTTTAACTGAGAAACAAATTTTGCTGACATGTATGATACGCCACTATCCATTTATAGTATATATGGTAGCTACATCCTGTAATCGTACTTAAAAAAATAGAATTTAAATTATAATTATTGACAAACAAAAAAAAAAAAAAGGAAAATGGAAAAGTAAAAGTGACTTGTCTAATGATTGACTTGATTTAATAAAAAATTTTGAAAGTAATTGTAAAACTAAAAAGCGAGACGTTTAAGCAAAAACATACCATTGGAAATGAAATGTGACCATGAAATTAAAATAAAATGAAAAATTATAAAAAAAAAATATAATTTAAAATCCAATAACAAATAAATGAACTTAAAAAATGTGATGATATTTTCGAAAATTATAGCACCCAATAATTGATAAGGAAAAATTAAAAAATAATACTACAATTAAGATGAAAACCATGATAATGATAATGATGATAATGATAATAAAATGGTGATGCATTTTTATCCTTCCAAGTACTAACGTTGACTAACAAAATATTCCTCAGAAGGGAAGCAGAAATCAGAACTTGTAATATTTTTTTGCTCAAAGTTGAAAGAACAATTGCAACAGTGTAAAGTCTTAAAATGAAATTTAAAAACAAAATGATTTTTTTCTTTCTATTTTTGTAAAGAAGTTTCACTTAAAAAACAACCATAAAACAAACTCATTACATTAAAATTTATATAAAAATACTAAAAATAAAAAACCGACTTGAAAAGCGCTCAAATTTTTCCAATTCTTAAGAAACGATCTCAAAAAAAAAAAAAATATATAAAAAATAAAAATAAATAAAATGAAAGAAACAACACATACATAATTAACAATTTTAAACAATCAACCAAAATAGTATTAAAAATGAATTACATTTCTTTTATTAATTTCATTAACAATTGCAACTCAATATAACAAAGAAACAACAACAAAAAAATAAATAAATCAATTCATTCTTAAAAATAAAAACAGTACATAAAATAAAACTATAAAAAATTTAAATTTAATATTTAAAAAAAACAAAGCAAAACAAAAAACATTTTTTTAAAAAAACCAACATTTTTTCGAGAAATTTTTCAAAATACTTTTTTCTATTTTTATACCATCAACTAAAAATTAAAAAATAATATTTAAAAATAATAATAAAAAGAAATACATAAGAATATACATACCATACCATACATATATTCATATATAAAAATCACAACAACAATAATAATATTAAACAAACACAAAAATTTGTTTAAAATTCAAAAAAAAAAAACATTTTTTCCCCCTCTACCAGAAACATTTTAAGAAATTCTTTTTTTTTTAATTTTTTTTAAAAATATCTAAAAGAAAAGAACATAAACAATTAACAATATAAAACATATGTACATTGTATTATTAATTAAATAAAGGAGAAAGATTCTAAAAATATTCAAATTGCAGCAAATTGCAAACGTACAGTACTGCTGCACTGTTCAGATCAGATGACAACCTAAATACCGAACTTTATTGTTTTAAGTACAGGTTTTTATGGCTTAAAAAATTTAATTTATTTTATTTAAATTCAAATGCTTAATACTGAAACAAAAACATAAATAAATACACAAATAATTGCTTCATTTTATTAAAACAAAATTGTTTAAAAAATTAAGAAAAAATATCAGGGGTTGTTATATTTCAAAGTCTTAATTTTAAATCAAAGTCTACAGTTGGGTTTAATTTCATTGAACTAACTTAAATTCCAACCAAAAATAATGCCATAAACTTTCTTTTCATTATGTTTGAGTATCAATAAAGCATTTGGTACGGAAAGTTCTTTAAAATGAAGCCAACCAAAGCCTTTGAAATATCGCGCAACAAATTAATAGAGAGAATGTATTAGGGACTCAATGCATACTATGCAGGAAATAGGAAATATGATTGTGATCAAGGGGTACTGAAATGGGTGTGTGACTGTGTTCTCTGGTCCTAGTGGTTTTCACATATGGCTGCATGGTATTATGGAAGACTTTGGATATATCAAATACTATTGCCAGTATTCCTCAGGCTTTTTTGGGTAGTATACTGGTACTACTTTCGGTGAAAGTGCTGATTAAGTAGCTGGTGAAAACGTTTATTCATGCCATAACATGTCAATTTGGGTATACGAACTCTGAGTGGTGGTTCTTTCACATAAATAGAAGTAGAAGCCTACTTGACGGTCATGTCTCCTTAATTTAGAGTCTAATTCGGGAATGGCACCCTTACGAGTGCAGGCTAAGATGTTTGTGATCAATAAAGCACCTAAGCTAGTCTAGGAATAGCTTGCGTAGGGACAGTCAAGAGGCCGTATTTAGTTTCAGTCTGTAGAAAGGCTCTTACAAAGCAATTGGACATATATCATATCAAATATTTCCATGTTTATTGTAAACATGGTGAATATGATCACCTTGACCCCAGGTCAGACATCAAAACGAAAATATAAAAAAAAAATATTTCTTCGGCGACTTCCTCTCACCAGATTTCTAGCAAAAGCTCTGAGAGTAAATGAAACTGCCATCAAAAGTTTCTCAAAAATCTGTCGTTCGAAATCGACTTTAAAACTGTAGGTCCCACCGTTCCTGTATAAAATTAACACACATGACATGAGTGGTGTGAGAAACTATGTCATAATCCTGACGGAAGGGTTGTAATGACCAATTACACTATGCGACAAAATAAAAAAAAATAAATACACCCGGTTAATCTTACAGTGTAGGTTGTGAGTTTTATTGAGTAGATCTCAAAAATATTTTTTTTATATTTCTCGAACCCTCCAAACTTTTTTATTTGACAAAAACTGTTATTTTAGACTTTACTCATAAATTTCTGGATTACTCAAACATTTCTTACCCGATTTTCAAAATTTAAATCTTCTTGAAAAGGGGAGAAATGAACCTTTAAAACGGTATACATATATTTATTATTTGGCTTAATATGCTATGAGTTTTGATGACGTAAACTTTGAAAATGCGAATTTTTTTCATATTTTTTCAAGTTTGTCCGTTCATAGTAGCAAACTTTACTTAAAAAATATGAAATAAGTGATGACATTATGAAAGTGCATTATATTGTGAAGAGATTGGCATTTCGCTTGATCAAATCGGACAAAAATTACCGTAGTTATTCTATAAATAGTATAACAGTCGTGTAATATTTTATATATGTATGTCATCTCATCAAATGAACTTTTAGTTCAAAAATTTTCAGAATTTTTGATCAATCTTGATTGTTTATTACAAAATGTGTCAATTTCACATTTGAGCGACTACCAGAAGTTGGCCAATGTTTGCGCAAAGAGAAATAATAATATTTGCAAAAAATACAAATATTAGCCGACTTCTGGAAGTCGTTCAAACGTGAAATTGTCACATTTTGTAATAAACAATCAAGATCCATCAAAAATTCTGAAAATTTTTGAACTAAAAGTTCATTTGATGAGATGACATATATAAAAAATATTACACGACTATTTGAATTATAACTACGGTAATTTTTATCAAATTTTATCAAATAATGACTTAATCTCTTCAGAAGAGAACAGACTTTAAGAATATTATCACTTATCCCATATTTTTTTATTAAAGTTTGCTACTATGAATGGACAAACTTGAAAAAATATGAAAAAAATTCGCATTTTCCAAGTTTACCTCATCAAAACTCATAGCATATTAAGTCGAATAATAGATATATGTCCACCGTTTTAAAGGTCCATCTCTCCCCTTTCCAACAAGATTTAAATTTTGGAAATCCGTTCGGAAATGTTTAAGTAATCCAGAAAATTGTGCATGAAGTCAAAAAAAACAGTTTTTGTCAAATAAAACAAGTTTGAAGGGTTCGAGAAATATAAAAAAGGTATTTTTGAGTTCTACTCAACTAACTGAATAACGTGGACTATGTAGTTACTCGGGTGTATTTTCACTGTCGCACCGTGTTATTATCGTGAATATGATTTTTACATAGAAAACGTAGTAATATTTTCGTTTGAGTGACCAGGACCTTGATTATCCGTGATTCGATTATCCGGGAACATCAATTATCCGGGATGGAAAAAGAAAATTTTTATGCATCGACTTAATTTTATTTTGGATCGACTTAAATTTTTCTGCACCGTTTAACCGTGATTAACTCTATTATCCGTGATTATAAGCAAAAAAATTTTTCTATTATTTTGGACAAACAAGCGAAAAAGGGGAATTCTCTCTTTAGTATACGATATCCTTATATGTATACTGTTCACTGTTTTCTGACAAAATTATTTTTTTTTATATTTTTGAAACATGTACTCGTATGTATATAAAATCCTTGAATTATGTATTTAGTTTTTATATAAATATGTACATATTCATTTATTAACTAATAAAAATATCTATTAAAAAACTAGCCAAAATTGGTACTCAATTAATCGGGAAAATCGATTATCCGGAATGCTTCCGGTCCCGACCATCACGGATAATCAAGGTCCTACTGTATTTACTGGTACTTTTGCGTCGTGTTTTACATCTGTCAATCACAATTTTTAAATTGTCTCTCTTCTGCCGCTCTGAGGTAAAACAAACCAGATCTAGCATTGCTATAAACAATCTGTCAGTATTTTGATTATCCGCAAGTAAGCTGCCTGCAGCTTACAAAGGGGTTTTAATCTCTTTCCACAGGATTCATCCTACGGTAAGATATAGACGCTTAAACTCCAAAAGGGCGCGCTCAATTTGGTTATCGGGGTCATTACGAGGTATTGTATTATGTGTACGCATGCAAGGCGCATTGGTCTTGGACACTTTGCTAATGATTTCTGCAGAAGCTGCAGAGATGAAGAAGAGGAGGAGGCTGTCCTTCACCTGCTGGATACATGCCCGGCTCTTTGCCAGAGGAGAAAAAAGTACTTTAGTGCTTACTACATGGATGATCTGGAGGAAGTGTCAAGGATTGACATTGGAAGCTTAAATTGCTTTATCGGAAGCTCCAAGTGGTTTCGGGACTAGGGGATAAAGGGGAACTGTGGTAACACAATGGGCCCTATGCGGCCTAAGTGTGTCCATCCAATTCTCTTGGATGGGCAGTCACCTCTACGTACCTACCTCACATATAGACGCACTGGTATGATAAGTGGCTTTGTTCTTAATCTGTTTAAGCAATCTAAAGAAACATTTATTTGCCAGAATTCACACTCCCTCCTTTTATACCAATGCTGAGATCGTTTTTGTAAAATGAGCGATTTATATAAAAAAAAACACGCGCTTAAATCATTTTCAATTATTGTCATACAAATTTTGTTTTTTCACTACTTTTCCAAGTTCTTTCTTAGCGATGTATGTTTATCTAGCAGGTGCCAGTATGATCTTATAATTGTTGATCTCCAAATCCATTTTTGTGTACTTTACTGTTGTATATGACAACCCCTAGAGGTTCACAAATTGAAGCATATTTAAAAATTTTTATTTTTTTTTTAATTTAATGCATTAAAAACACTGCAAATAACTGTAAATTATATCACATTGAATTGAATTGTTACTTTATATTTCAATAAAATGAAAACTTAGACAAAAAAAAAAAAATAAAACAAACTTATGTATGAAATACACAGGCCTTATTTTTCAAAAGGAAATTATTAACAAAAAAAAAAATAATTGAAAGAAAATTAAACAAAAAAAAAAATTATAATAATTAAAAAGAAAAATTTGAAAGAATTTATTAATTTGATAAACAAAAAATAAAAAATAAAAAATGGAAAAGGAATAAATTTTTCACAATTATTTGCCAGCTTGAATTTTGCTTTTTTTATTAAAAAAAAAACTTTATTAAATATTAAAAATAAAAAATAAAACAACAACATACATATGTATTTATATAAATGAAAGAATCTTTAGCTGAAATTAAAAAGATAAGTTAAATATTAAGCAGAACTAAATATTAAAAATAAAAACAAAATAAAACAGAAACTCAAGTTTTTTTTTTAATAAATAATAAAAGATTTTATATACATTGTATTTAAATTAAAATAATAAAAAATAAAATAAAATAAATCATAAATAATGAAATTAAAAATTAAAATAAATTTATAAGATTAACAAACTAACAATTAGATTATTATTGTACTGTATTGTATTGTACTGTATTATTAAAATTGAAAAAAGAAAAACGAAAGTAAACAAACATACAAACAAATCCTATTTCCCTTTTGCCTTTTAGTCATTATTATACTTAATTATTGTATTTGCAGAAACCAAAAAAAAAACAAAAACAAAAACGCTGAACTAAACAAATTTTTTTAGACTTTTCAATTAAAAAAACCAAAAAACACAAATAAAAATAAGAAAACATAATAAATGAATTATTAAAATAAATATTTAATAAAGGAAAACAAACAGTCAAATGTTATATTAATAATAAAATATGATAAAATAATATTAAAAAAAAACCAACCCTAGAACTACATTTTAAATACACTCTTAAAAAACGTATGAAGATAAAAACTGAAAATCCCTTTAAGTTAAAACAACAACTACAATTGCAAAATTCATACACATTTTAAATATTAAACAATTTAAGCAGAA
Organism: Sarcophaga caerulescens; assembly: GCA_927399465.1. Classification (NCBI taxonomy): domain Eukaryota; kingdom Metazoa; phylum Arthropoda; class Insecta; order Diptera; family Sarcophagidae; genus Sarcophaga; species Sarcophaga caerulescens. The sequence continues at coordinate 46,233,072 of OV656868.1, forward strand.
AAAAAAAACAGAAATAAAAATATAAAATATATTGTAATAATAATAACAATAAAACAAAAACATAAACAATATAATTTAAGTTTGTAAATGTAGGCTAAAAACAAAAACCAAAAAAAAAAGAAGAAGAGAAAATAATCCAACACATTGAAATTTGTTTTTACAACTTCAGTTACAAGTGTTTCCATAATTTGAAAAACCATGTCAATTGCATACAGTGGACAACCAATAGAGGGGATAATATAAAAAACTTTTTACTTTTTAAACTAAGTATTTTTGCAAATTGGAGTCTTTTTTTTAGGTACATACGGAAAAATTCCAACGCACTTTCAGAATTAATTAAAAGCTGGAGATTAAAAATCTTTTATTGCCTTCAGACAAAATCGCCGTGTTGTAAATTAAAGGCCTGCACCCAAGCCATTATTTTGGTCTACATGGTTATTGTCTGTTTATCACGTATAGAGATGTTGTCTGTGAGCATGACTAGGATAAAATCTTCCAGCTGAGGATCTTGTTTAAGGATCAGCGCACTAACTCTTTGCCCACTCTTGATATTATTCTAAGCTCCACTTCACTTGAACTGTATGTAAAGCGGTATACAATGGCTCATGCCATATACCTGAGGGAATTAGGCTGTTAGATACAGCGCTCCGGTATTTTGAACATTTTCAGAAACTAATTACTGAGCATATGGTCGTAAGTATATCTCTTAAAGAATGATTTTCATGTTGGACAGGACCCAGTGGCCAGATACGAACTAGGACATCCATCTGCACGGAGGAGTCGAAACTGAATATATCGGACTGGAATTCCATTATAGAGGGAATAGCAACTGTAACATCTCTCAGTCGGAGATATTTGCTATTTTAAAGGGTCTTAAAGTGTTGTATTTGGCTTCGCTTCCTCACTTGCGAATTCCTATATGATTTTCCTTGACTATCAGCCTACACTGGAAGTCGCCGTAGTCTAGTAGGTAGTGTGTTGGCTTATTAGACGTAAAGCTCGGGTTCGTATCCTAGGTTAGGCATCAAAACAAAATATGAAAAAAAATATTTCTTCGGCGATTTTCTCTCAGCAGATTTTTGGCAAAAACTCTGAGAGTAAATAAACCTGCCATGAAAAAGTTTCTCAAAAATCTATCATTCGGAGTCGACGTTAAACTGTAGGTCCCGCCACTCATATATATAATTAACGCACACAACATGAGTGGTGTGAGAAGCTAGGCCGTAATCCTGACTGAAGGGTTGTAATGGCCAATTATGTATGTATGTATGTGTATCAGCCTACACTGAAGGATCCCAGTCCAGCCATTGGACTGTGACATAGCAGTATGTTTGGGAACGAAATGACTGACATTGTTGCTAGACTGGAAACCCACTCTGGGCATGATGTGGTTGGTCTTAACCTTGCAAGCTGTTACTCTTTGTAAAATTTGCGAAACTCGTAAATAATTTGCGAAATAAAATTATTAGATTGTTAAAATTGAAATCTTTATAAAAAAAAAACTTGTATTGAAATATTGAAATATCATTGTCCCTCTTTACTTGAGCCCACTGTTTAACTGGATGCTGAAATTGTTTTTTTTTATTGCAAACGAGCTGAAGTTGTAAATCATTTTAATGTCGTGTGGTGGTAATTATTAATGCAGTTACGCAGTTATTATAACGTAAGTTTTAATTATAAAAAATAAAATAAAAAAAAAATATTTATTATGTCTGTAACGATTTGTATACATATTAATTAATTATAATAATAAATACAAAACCAAAAACACTGTGTATTATTAAAAAAGAATACAATTTAAACAAAGAGAAACGCCCAATTCTTATGAATAAAAATTTATTGAAAAAACAATTTTTAACAAAATACAAGGAAAACTCAATTTCCCTGTAGAAATATGAGTAACAACAGAAATCCTTTATTTTGTTAAAAGAAAAAAATTTAGAAAACTTAACAATAACAAAATAAAAAATAAAATAAAAATGCTTTAAATCGGCACTAAATGTTTAGCAATACGGCATAAAGAAAAATTATAAAAATATTAATAAGAAATATCAAAAAAAAAATAATAATTAAAAAATTATTTTATTTAACTAAAAGTCCAACTAATCACTCGTTATTTTACAAATTCTTTAAAGCATAGAACAAAAAAATATCATTTATTCGCATAACACCCCATTTGCCATTGTAAAGACATGAAAATATTTTTATTTTTTTTTTTTATTTTTTTTATTTTAATTTTTATTAATTAACAATCGTACCTTTTTATTACAAGAATGAAAACAAATTACTTTTTAAAAGAAAATCTAGCAAATTTTTAGGAAAAATAAAATTTAAAACAAAAACAATTCAAATTAATTTTAGGTGAGTGTATGTATGTATATGGAAATTGAATGAAATTATTATTAAAAAATAGTTTAAAAATAATAAAAAAAAATAAATTTAAAATAAAGAAAAAATCATTTGTATGTGTAACACTTTAAATGGATAAACTAAATTCATCCTAAAATTAAATGTTTAAAATTAAAAAAATTAAAAACCAACCAACCAATCTACAACAGAAATTATGAAATAAAATTACAAACAAAAAAAAACTTAAAACTCAATTGTTTATTTAAAAGAACAAAAAATAAAAACCAAAATAAATGTACTTCACATACATATATATGAAACGAAAAAAGAAAAACTAAAAAACATTACAAAAAATGAATTTTTAAAAACGAAATTCACAAAATAATTAATTCAGAAATCATTTAAATGTTCATTTTGAAGCTGAAAACGAAAATGAAGAGTAAAAAATGAAATACAAAAAAAAATAATTAAAAATAATAAAAAAATGTTCTACACCCACTGTGTCTTCAATGACTTTTTTCCAATAGTAAAAAAAATCACAAGTTGTTTTATTTCGTTCAGAGTATTTGGTTGTATACTATGACAACATATTATAAAGTTTACTTGGATAATATTTTTCAATGTTTCTTTTTATATTCCGATAGCGGAGCCTTCTTGTAGTACAAGCTCCTACTTGGGCCAGTATTAATTAGAATAGGGAAGTCAAACAAACATTCCGTAAAGGAAGTCAACGATATGTATAACAGTAAGTATGTTCATGCAAGCCCAGGACCTCAGGGACAATAATTGAAAAAATAAACGACTTCTAATGCTTGATCCTTCCACGCAATTGGTTTTCTGTGTTTTGAATTAAATTTTTAAATGTTTTCCTTTTGAACTTTCCACTGTTTTGAATTTTATGATGCCCTTGTTTAAAAGTGCCACTAAAGAACTTTGTGAATGGCAAGCTTATAGCATCCCACGAAAGCCCATATGCCACTATATCTACAAACAGGGTCTATAGTACCATCCCTTTTAAAATTCCAGTTCGAGCAGTTTTGCATCCATTGTTTGCTTCTTACAATAACTTTTTTAAGTTTATTTCTAAATTCTATACAAAATTCTTATACCGTGAAAAATTTCTTTTAAATTTTGCAAGAATGTGGCAATATTTTGTAATATTTTGAAATGTTTCAACTTTATAAACCTGTACATACATTTAGGCTTATTATTAAACCCTGGCTTTAAGTCTCAATTGATTAAGGGCCATTATTACAACTTCCCGTTAAAGTTGGGTTTAGTTAAAGGTAACTTTAGCTAAAGTGTACTCTAAAGTCACCTTTAACTTCTTTTTGTTATTACAACCTAATGACAAAATAAAGTTACATACATACATACATACATAATTGGCCATTGCAACCCTTCAGTCAGGATTACGGCCTAGCTTCTCACACCACTCATGTTGTGTGCGTTAATTTTATACGTCAGTGGCGTGACCTACAGTTTAACGTCGACTGCTAACGACAGATTTTTGAGAAACTTTTTCATGGCAGGTTTATTTACTCTCAGAGTTTTTGCCAGAAATCTGCTGAGAATATCGCCGAAGAAACATTTTTTTTTTTTTCATATTTCGTTTTGATGCCTGACCTGGAATACGAACCCGGTCTTTACGTCTAATAAGCCAACACACTACCTTTATCGCCGACTACGGCGACTTCATAGTCAATAAATAAAGTTAACTTTTTCAAAAAAATGTCAGTGCCGGAGCAATGTTGATAACTGCTCAATTAAACATGTTTTTTTTAACGCAGTGGCAACGACGGGCTTCGTTTTTTTGTTGTACATGCAGCGTTGCCAGATTTTTTTTTAAACTTTATTTCTGCGAAAAAAAAACTTGTTTTCTACAAAAGTACCAACATTTTTAAAGGAAATTCCGGAGCCCGGTGCCCTCTGTTGGTGTTTTTTTGCGTTTTTTGTCCGGGACTAATAAAATACACAATATTTTATTTATTGAAAAAAATTTTAAATTTAATTTTGTCGAAAAAACTTGTTTTGTTAGAAAACAAATTTAATGAAAACTTTTTCGCATCTCCAAAAACTTGAAAAAAAGGGAAAACTTGGCAAATGGCAACGCTGTGTATATGCTTATTTTGTTTATATTTGAAGTTGTCATATTGAAAATAATATATAATATGGCATGTTCAAACGCAAACTTAACTTTAAAAGGATGTTAAGTTAAGCTAAAGGGAGGACTGCTTAGCGCTCACTTCAACCATATTGTCCACTTATAATAAAGAAACACAATTTATCTGCCCGTTAATATTCTCTCTTTAGTTAACGGCAAGTTGTAATAATGGCCCTTAATATCGTTCATATCATCACCACCTGCGTTGCTGAATATTATAAAAGAAAAATTACGTTTATTTTTTTGATTACAGTTTTGTTTTTAATTTTTTATTATAAAACTATTTTTTGTTTGTTTGTTTGTTTTATAAAAAAAAAAAAACTTAAAATATATTGGACGTACATACATACATATAATAATAATAATGAATTAATTAATGAATAACTTTTTTGATTTATTTTAAATTATATCACATTATCGTATTAAATTAACAATTATTTCGTTATTTTATTTTAATTTTAATTTATGTTTTCTTTTTTTTTTTTTTTTTTTTTGTTAAAATTAAACTATTTTTTGTTTTGTTTTTAATCTACACAGAAATTATAATTTGTTGATAATAATTTTAAATATTTAAATTGAAATAAAAATAAAAATTGAAAAGAATTAGAATTAGAATTAAATTAATTGAAAATAAAAACTAAATTATTACAATTATGGAAGCAAAATACAAAATACAAATGAAAGAATTTAACAGAGACTTAAACAAATAACCGAAGACATTGGAGGGCCGTATTTAAGCAATGAAATGTTTTTATTGGTTTCCTTGAATTATTTTTTATACAGTATAAATGGAAAATTTTCAAAATAATCAAAGCTTTTAAATTGAAAGCTTTTAAATTGAAAGCTTTAACGAATCTGATTAAATAGTTCTGCAATGAATAGTTAAACAAAAGTTTAAAAACTTTAACTAATCGCAGTAAAACAAGACTTAAAGCCTTTTCTAAAGCCTTAAGAAACAAGAACTATGTCTTAATTTCCTAAAACTTAAATGGTAAAAGATTTATAATGACTTTCACTATGTTATGCAATGAATACTTAAGCAGGTCTCGTTAAGCAAGGCTTAAAAGCTTTTTCAACAGCCTTATTTTCGTAAATTGCCTTAGAGCTTTCTTTAAAACTTTCAGTTAGTTATAGAAGGAATACCTAAACAAATGTGGTTTAAAGCTATTTCAGAAAAATAAACTTTTGCTTTATTTCGTTAGAACACAAATTAAAAAGCCGATTAGATTGAAAAGAATTTGTTGTAAAGTCTTTCTACAGTTTAGTCTTAAATTCTTAAATGCTGAAGAAAAACTAAAGACATGGTAAGTCTAAACAAGGCTTAAAAGCTTTTGGTAAACGCTTGCAAATTGTATTTTAAGGCTTCAGATTTTTACAGAATTTTATTCAATCTCAAACTAAGTTGAATAGCGAAAAAAAATGTTCAAGGCGAGCCTTAAAGCTTTCTTAGAATTTCAAAAGCTTTTAATAACTCTTAGCAAATGCATGGTTAAATGAAGCTTAAAGTCCCTTTTAAAGTTTTAATTAAGCAATGTTTCTCCTTCAAAAGAGAAAAATTTGAAGCAAAAAAAGCCTTCCTTTAATTAAAGCTTTCAATATTAAGTTGAACTCGTATTATTTTGAACCTGCTGCCTTAATTTAAAAAAAAAAAAAAAAACAATAAATTTCTCGATAACTGATAACTGTAATTACTATTTCATTGTTTTTTAATTATTTATTAATTTGTTTATAGCTATTAATTTATTAAGTCAGTCGTTGTTAAGCTTACGATTTAATTTTTTTTTTTTTTTCATTTTCTTTGTCCTTCGTCAACTTTGCTCTGTGAAACCAGCTTATTGCAGGCAACCGCAAAAAAGTTGTCCTGGAAGCCATTTTCTCTTAAAAACATATGTATATTTTCTGTATCCCTGCTCTACTAGTCACACTTATCAATTGAAATAAAATTTTTCTTTAAAAGTAGAGAATAAAAATCTAAAAAAATCTACAACTAAATTAAAATACCAGGACGAACACAGTTCAGTTATTGTTGTTGTTATTGTTGCTGTTGCTAGGATTCTGTGTAGCAGCAGCAGTTGCAGTTGTATGATGACTACCGCTGGCTCTCTCTACAGCTATTCTCAATGTAGATCTACTACTGGGTGATGCAGAGGGCGACTGTTGCAAGTGCTGAAGTTGACTCAGAGAATGCTGGTTGTTAGTGGCATCCAGGGAATTTAGAGTATTACTTGAGGCCGCCTTTTGATTGGGAAACAATACGGAATAGGCGGGAGGTGGATCCAATTCTTCATAATTTGGCGGAGCTGTAGTTGTGGAATTGTTATCCTGGCCCAAGGCGGCAGCATTTGCCGATTGTAAAGCAGACTCTCGTTCATTATTGGCCGCATGCTGGGATGCAGAAGCTGAAATGGTACGTATGGCATGAATGTAAAAGCTTAAGCGACAACACCAAACTAAAGGACATAAGAAACAATTTTACAGGGTGAAAAAGGAAGAGGAATTTTTGTTTTTGATTTTGATCAAACAGCAAAATTTGATATGCAAACACAAAAGACAAAAACAATATGACAGTGGCAGTGACAGTTACAGTTACAGTGACAGGGAATTAAATTTGGCACATTGAAATGAAAACACAGGATAATGAAGGTGGATATTACATTTGTTATGTTAAAAAGGATTAAAATCCAGTAAATAAATTCACAATAAATTCACAAACTTACCCCACAAGCCACAGATAAGCAAAGCCCCGCCACATAATAGCATGCCCAGCATAAGATAGCCCCACGGGCCATATTTGGAAAGATCAGAATTTACACCATTCCGTGTGGAATTACGCCTGTGGTGTGTACTACCACTAGTTGTTGCCACACCATTCGTTGTATTATCAGTTTTCTCTAAAGGCGTTGAAGCATTTGATATTTCCGTTTCATGCTCTGCACCAACAACACTTTCATTTGAATGTTTGCCTGCTGCAGACACCTTGTGCAACATTGTTTTATTGCTTAAAGGCTTCTCGGTGAAATCATCGTCTGCCTCTAGGAACGGCCTACTGGTAGCCTTTGTTATGGAGGGTACATCGAAAGCAAACAGATTACGAAATACCTCCAAAGCGAAATGTTCAAATATATCCGATTCCATGGCGGGCGGTATGGGTTCACCCAAGCGACTGCGTCTCCAACACATGGCATAGTCCTCATCACTATCATACTCATTGCTATAGGGGCAATGACGTATGCCATCACATATTAAATCCTTGGATATGCATAAGATTGGATCATCGCTACAGTAAACAAAAGTACAGATACGTTAGTTTCAATGAAAGTATATTTCCTTCAGTATAATTTTACCCTATCCTAAGGCACTGATGTTTCTTTTCACTGCGACACTCATCCCCTTTACCCAGTACAGTAACCATTAGTTTGGAATTTAACGTGTGATTATGGTGTTCCCATACTATACGTATCCGTCCATGAAATAAACGTACAGGATCCTCCATTTCTGGTGCTGTATCCTCCAATTGGCAGGGATCCACACGCCATTCGGGTGTGTGAGGATTATTGGAACTAAACTGTAAGGGAAAGAAAGAAAGAAGAAAGTTTAGGGGATTATTTTCTTTCAAAATGAATTTTTAATCAACAAAAAAAAATATTTTTAAAAACGCTTATTATTCTGTACTCCGGACAAGTACTAAATAGATTTAAAAGAAGGTTAAATTGGTACAAGAGAGTGAACAAAATTTACTGCCCTTCTGCAAACAGATATTAAACAAGTACGAAATGCATTAAATTTATACAAAAAAAGTACTAAATGAATATAAAAGTCTGTTATTTATGTCTTTAAAAATAAAAAAAAATGAAAAGTGTACGAAGAAGTGATAAATAGAATAAAAAAGTATCCAAAAATGTACCGAATAACCATTAACTGGTACAAAACTAATGCCAAAGGTGCACAAAAGTACTAAATGAACATAAAATGTACTGAATAAACATAAAAGCCTGTTATTTATCAAAAAAAAAAGTACTAAATGAACATAAAAGTCTGTTATTTATCAAGAAATAAAAGTAAAAATACTAAAAGGGTACAAAGAAGAGTAAAAAAGTACTAATTTGCTATAAACTGGTACAAAACTGAGGCGAAAGTTGTTAAATAAATTCACAAAAGTACTAAATGCATATAATAAAGAGTTTTTAGAAATGTTCTTGAAGTAAAGGTACTTTTAATGATTCTGTTTTCTTTTTCTTTTATATTTGTTGCCAGAAAAATATCTCCCCTGTGGAATATTAATCTGTGTAAATAAGTTTTTACAAAATGATTCCCAAGTGGTTTTTATGCCACAAATTTTATTTTTTTTTTTTTTTCGCTTAATAAAACCCGTATATTGTTGTTGTTGTCGTTGTCACTTTTCACCATTTTATCAGAATTCATGATTTCTCATGATAGAACGTGACATCAATTATTCAAAAAGAAACAGTGAAATAGTTTCGATTGCTTTTGTTTTTGGTATTTTTTTTCTGTATACCTGTGACTATTTTTGATTAAAAAAAATTTTTTTAAATCACACATTTACACAAAACACAACAATACATAGGATTTTTACAATTTGATTTGGCATTTGATGGATTCGACAAACCCTCCTCTACAATAAATGTTATAGTAGGAAAACTTATGAATAAAAACGATGAGAGAGTTTATCTGTGATATTTTTTAATATTTTTTTTAATACATTTTTTAGATTTATTTAATGTTGTTTTATTTATTTATGGCATAAAAATGTCTATAAATTTTAAATATGTACGTTAAATGAATGAAATGTAACACACATAGAGAAAAAAAAACCAAATATTTTTACAACAGCTCTGATGCTTACAATGGAAAATATTTCTCAAAAAAAAGGTGTAACATTTGATTGTGTATTGTTTAAGCTGATTTTTTTTTAATCGTCTAAAAATTAATGCCAAATATTTTCTTTTTCATTCGTCATCAACAATGACACAAACGATACCAACAACAGACAGACAAGTTTGTAAAAGCCGATAAAAATGGATTTTCTTTACACACTTTTGAATTGTTTAAATAAATTATTAAAAATTATAAATAAAAATAAAATAAAGATACAATTTTCTAAAAAAAAAGGAATCAATTTAAATGGAGTCCTGCAGTCACTGTTGAATGAGGTAGACTTTACCCCCAATTTTCTCTTATATATATATATCTTATGTTATATTTGTTTTTTATAATAGTACATTAAAGCAAGCACCCTGTATTTATTAAGAATTTTTTATTTAGATAATAAAAATGAAAGAGATTCCGGTGTATGAAACATTATGAATTTTAAATGAATTATTTTATTTGGATTTTAAAATCAAAATAATTCTCTGGAGTGTTAGAATTTTAAAAAGCATTTTAAAATTATTTTACAAATCATAACGTATTTATAAATTGATAATCGATAACAATGTTTTAAATAATTAAATGAATAAAATTAAATTAGAATTTGTTGTTTTATTTTAATATACATACATTGTGAGACAAAAATGTGTATGTAAACTCAAAATGTTTGCAATTTGTATACAAAAATATGAAAGAAAACAGTAAAAATCCATAAAATAGATATAAATTGTTTCCTCCTCCGCTTTATTTTGTCTTCTGACAACAAGAATTGGCCACCAAAATCATGAAATTTGGCGCAGCTGGAATTTTTATGGAGCTACGTCAAATACCATGTCTATAGGAAAAATCCTGTTAACGTTGAAGCTTTTGAAAATGGAAATTTGCAAAGTGATTGCCTAGATACGGCCAGAAATGTACAAAATAATGATTGAAAGGGATCTCAAAAGAATTGGCTGCTACAATCAATCCAGAGGCTATCATTTAAAAGTCTCTTCATTTCCTGATCCCGGCATTATAATGAAATAAAATGTTATCGAAATCACAACTCTTTATTATATTTCCATGCCTAAATATGTGTACATAGTATTTCTATATGTCTTCAGAATTATTCTCTCAATTTATGCATGAAACACAGAGTAAAACAATCTCGATGTTGGTTAATTTCATTTCCACAAGATGTCGGTCAAAGCCAGTTATATGATGCTCTACACTGCTTATACATATGTGGTAAAGTTCCTTTGGACACTAACACCTGAGGCTTTAGCAACTGGCAATGGTTTTGCAGTTAGTTTGGTTTGGTTTATCATTTCCGGGAAGCAAGTACAAATACCCCAAAAGTAAAGGTACACTCAGACCATGTGTGGTCTATTGTGATACCATAGTTTTCCCTTACATGAGAAACATACGGAGCTCCTGATAAAGTCATTAGACTCCCAATGTTCTTTATTTAACTACATATCGGGCAGATAATCTGCAAACTATAAATACAGTCAAGTAGATAGTGTGCAGACTTATTAGACGAGAGCCCATGATTCCAGCCACATCTCAGCTATCTCGGACAAAACCATCCATGAAGAAAATGTATCCTTCGCTGGTAAGGCTTTTTAAAAAGGGAGACGTACAGTCTATTCTTGCCACAAACAAAGCAGAGAGAGTATACAGTCAAAGAAAAAAGTCTACATACACTGGTGCATTGAAGTCGCCGTAGTCTAGTAGGTAGTGTATTGGCCTATTAGACGTAAAGCCAGGGTTCGAGCCCCAGGCCAGACATCAAAACAAAATACAAAAAGTATTTCTTCGGCGATTTCCTCTCAGCAGATTTCTGGCAAAAACTTTGAGAGTTAATAAAATTGCCATGAAAAGTTTCTCAAAAAATCTGTCGTTCGGAGTCGACTTTAAACTGTAGGGTTGTAATGACCAATTATGTATGTATGTACACTGGTGCATGTAGATACTGGTGAAAGTAGACTTTTTCTCGCTGCTTTTTATCAAATTAAAAAAGATGTTTGAAGAAATTATTGCCAATAACTATAAATATTAGCAGGAAAAAAGTCTACATGCAACGGCGTATGTATACTTTTTTCTTTGACTGTATATACGCTATCGAATGTCGCCAGTAAAAGTGTGCTGCTTGTATATTCTTTCTAAAGATTGTAGAAATAAAAATTGACGTAAATGGTTTACAGTATAGTAGGCGCCTATTGTTTTCAAATACTTTTTACTAATTTAATTAAAATAAAATAAAGTATAAATAGATTAATTTTCAAAATTCTATTGAATAAATATTTTTCACTACTTTCTATACCATTTCATAACAATTCAAGGTCACAATAGCAAAAAAAATTTCATAATTTTTAAAGCTTATCACACAGTGTACTTCAGTTCTTTTAAAACACCGCACAATGGTCTCTGGGTGATGTCAATGTGCAGTATTTAAAGCAATTAAAACGCTTTCGAATAATCAAATAAATAATTAAAATTCATTTAAAACACATGAGAATTAAATATTTACAGAATCTGTGTCACTTTAAAGCAGTCAATGATCTTAAGATCCTCAAACAAATACAACATTTGTGTATGGAACGCCTCACAGAAACAAATCAATGTCAGTGTCGCTTTAAAAAAAATATAAAAAAGAGAAGCGTTCCAAGTAGACTAATGAGTACGTGTGTGTAGTAACATACGTACGATATGTGATGAGTTGATATGGTCAGTTCAGTTTATGGTTCTACAAAAGCGTAAAACAAGTATGTATTGTTTTTTTTTTTTTTATTTAATTTTTTAATTAAATTTTATTGCATTTTATTTTGTAATATGATGTGTGGTTCTTTTATATGACATCTTAATAAAAGTTAATATTTTCCTTTATTTCATCTACTTCTTGCTACATTTTAAACAAATAATAGCTAAAAACTAAATTTTAAAAGATTTCTAGCCATTCTTTAAGTAATTTTTGTTTAAATACCCTCCCGAGGAATACCTGATAAAAAGGCTTCAGTGTTAAATTTAATTTGTTCTCGAGAAAAAAATAATTTTTAAGCGTTAATTAAGGCAATTCATACAGCAGATACAAGTTTTCTTTTCAATGTCAAATGACGCATAAAACGTGAACTCCGTATTTCGCTTATTTTTTTCATCCCTGACTTTACAACCAGTTTCAGACCAAAACACTAAAAAAATGATTGTTCAATACATTTGTAAAATAAATTTCAATTTAAAATGCATTTAATTTTGCATGTTTAACCCTGAAAGTCTTTTCATTTAATCTTTACACTGTAGGTAATGTAATCCTTAACCATAATCCTTGAAGTGAAGTGTGGTTAAAATGACTTTAAAAGCCATTATTTCAGTAAAAAAAAGAGCGAAAAATAAATAATCATTCATAGGAATACCAGGCAATGCCACCTGTTGGAAAAAGGGTACAACTCAATGAACAATATTACTAACGACTACCAATTAATGTAAATGGCAACCCTATTATGCTAGAACCTACTACACTTGTAAAATCACTTGCTTAGCTTTTAAAAGCACATTTATGGAAACTGAAACTAGTCAACGAATTTAAATGGGAATCCGAATAAGAAGTTAGAGCAGACCTGCGCATACCGTGTGGTCTTTAAGGGATTATCGAAAATAATTTTTTTTTTTTCATTTTTTTCATTTATTTATTCCAAAGTTTTCAAATTTACATTTAGGGCCTCAGCACCATTATGGCATTATTGAGGCTATCTGGCAACAATTCTTACTATCATATAATATTATTATAGTTTATAATACAATATCATGAATTAATAAAAAAGAAAAAAAAGAAACAAACATAAAAAAAAATTAATAAAGTATATACAATATAAGAAAATAATAAATATATTTACATAATTAAATTATGTACTATAAAAATTTGAACTGAAAACGTTTGCGAAATGTATTCTTGATCTCAGATTACTCTTCATAAGCCTTTCCACAACATAATTGGATTACGACCTAGTTTCTCACACCACTTATGTTGTGTGTGTTAACACAACACATCAACCTACAGTTTAAAGTCAACTCCGAACGATAGATTTTTGAGAAACATTTCATGATAATTTTATTTAAACTTACAGAAATTTGTTGAGAGGAAGTCGCCGAAGAAATATTTTTTTCATATTTCGTTATGTTGGAGATATCTGACCTGACGATTGAACCGTGGCCTCACGTTTAATAAGCCAATACACTACCTACAAAAATAGGGCGACTTCAAAGCCTTTCCTATAATTCCTAATTCCTAATTTGCCCTAACAACAACCATATACAAATTTTCAACCTAAAATTGACACACCTCAGCCAGATTACGTTGAATTAAGAGCGAATTTTTTCCATTATTCTACGGATCGCTTTGTAAAAAACTCATGTTAGAATAGAAATTTAAAATTATTCTTTAAATGATATTATAATATAAATTTTATTGCAGCCTATCGCCTGTCGTCGTCATTGTAATCACTTAATTAGCAGCAAATATTGCTTACACTTACACCAACAATTAATAGCACTTTCAGCATAACACGTGAAGTTAAATAAAAAGTACTTAATTTAACAAAAATAACAACAAAAAAAAAATAAAAACATTAATTATTATAATAAAATAAAACACACAAAGAAAAGAAACAATTGTTCTAAACAATCTGTTGAAACGAGATTTGAAACGTCATTTAAGGCGATTAAATTTGTGTCGCCTGGTATAATAAATAACAAAAACAGCAGCACCAACAGCAACACCAACAACAATGTTCAGCTATTCATTCATTTAAACAATTATGATGACAAAGTTGTTTTTGTTTTTATTGTTTTATATCAGAAAATTACGAAAAAAAACACACAAAAGAAGACAACAATCGTAATAAAATCATATAAAAACGTTCAACAATTATTTTTATTGTTTAATTTGACAACAACAACAACAACAACAACACACACACACACAGATGCAAACATGAAGAGAAAAATCGTATTAAACTACATTTATTTCTATGTAGGTATGTACATATGTGGGTGTATATGTTTGTTTGTATGTATATATGTATGTACATGTATAATAAAAATAATTATTGTGATGTCATAATAATTACCTTGATTTCTTTGAAGATTCTTTTTCATTATTATCGTTCATGTTGCTTTATTTTAATATACAGTGTGAGACAAATGTGTATGTAAACTCAATATGTTCATAAGTTTTATGGAAAAAATTGGAAAAATATGAGAAAACAGCTAAAATCCATAAAATAGGCTATAAATTGCTACCTCCTTCGCTTTATTCTCGCGATTTAGACCCGATTGGCTTTGTCTTGTTTTCCAACACCAAACGCATTGACTCTGCGAAAAGTATTTTGATGCCAACTAGAGGCCGTTAAAAAACTCTCCATGTACGTTAAAACATCTTTAGACGCCGGCAGCATCATTTGTTAGGAACGAGGCAAATCTCAAAGTAACAGCCAAAGGACCAAGGTATCATGCTATTATTACTGGCGTCTTTCAGAAGATGGATTTAGCAGTCCTAATAACCTATTTGGAGGCGAGTTTGGTGAGCAATCAATTGGCCGCAAAAACTATGCAATTTGACGTCAACAGACTATAATTTATGAAAAGAAGCGAAATTTATCACAATTCCCTCTCTGAAAAGCAACATTACAGCTGACATTGCCGTAATACTAGTCGGAATGCTAACAGAAGTATGCCAACATTTTAGCTCCAGAATAGACATTCGATAATATGGCGTTCTCAGAAATTGAGTCTATTTTACGGCTCATTATGGCGTATTTTGCATAAAATGTTCTTCGATTTCATAGTTTTACGTGTGATTTGTGATAACGAAAAATGGATAACCCTTTAATATATTTGCGTACCTATGTATATGTATACGTCATGTCTTCAGAGTTATTCTCTCAATTTATGCATGAAACACTGAGTAAAAGAATGTCGATGTCGGTGAATTTCATTTCCACAAAAATTATTATGAAAAAAAAAAAAATAAACAAAATAAATAAACGACAACAATAACAATAATCATAATAAAGCAACAACAACAACGACTACATTATTAATATCATTAATTATAATGATCATTAAATGTTAATAATTATTGTGTATGAAAATACAGGAATTTCTGTGTTCAACTCATTTGCATACAATGATGATGGGTCAGTCAGTATGTATTTCAATGAGCGGTGGTAGTTGCTGTTGTTATTGTTAATATTACTGTAATTCCTTATACGCCATGAATAAATACAAAAAAGCGGCCATTATTAACAGTGTTGCCGTTTTGGTCGGATCCGACCAAATTTGGTCGGAAAAAATTTAAAATTTTTAATTTGGTCGGATGGTCGGACCAATTCAATTTTGGTCGGTTTTTGTCTCTAATCACAAATTATTTTTTTCTTTGCATAATTTATTTAAAATCTCATATATTTTATCTTAAAAATACTTTTTCCACACTGTTTACCATTTACCAATAATTTATGCACTTCGATGCCGAGTAAGTAGTTATTAACGACTTTTATATTAGATCAGTGACAGTGAACTGTGCGATACGTTAACCGAATTCCGCTGTTGGCCATTAAATTATAAACGACGTTTAGCTTAATTTAGTGACAACGATTTGTGTTATGCTTCTTCTTATGAATGTCAGCATTTTGGAAAAAAAAACACTGAATAGAAAAACATTAAAACATTCTGCCTGTGCATTAGAGGATTGAACTATGGATAATTAATTATAAATATTATTCAACAAAATCTTGTTTTAAAATTCCCTAAGTTAGTTGACTGTGATCCCGATTTAATAGTTACTGAGTAGAATTTACTGCGGCTCAGCGATATAAAAACTTTGGCCAATTTAAATATTAATGCTTTTTGGCAAAAACTAGCTTCTATAAAAAACGGATTAAATGAGAAAAGTTTCTCAAATATTTCTTATTTTATTTTTAATTTGTTATCTCTGCCACATAGTTCCGCCGCCGCTGAACGCAAATTTTCCACACTAGCGCTAATAAAAACTAAACTAATGAATAAACTAGAAGTAAATACTGTTAACGGTATTATGTCGTGTAAAGAAATTATCAAAATGAATAATCCGCACTATGTTTGGTCAGCCAAAAGGGACCTACATAACCAAATGTAAAATCAAGAACTTTAACTTTTTATTTTTAATGTGATTTATTTAATACATGCCTGAAGTATAACATAAGTAAATGAAAACAACATATGTTAAAAAGACTGAATAAAAATTCTTTACTTATAATTTACAATTTTAATGTACATATTTAATTATTAATTACATTACATAAATATTAATTTACATGCATGAATTCTTTAATGCAAATATGTTATATCTGAAATCTTTATTTTACTTAACTATTAAATAAAATGTACATCACAAAACACAAATATTAATTAAATTTTCAAATTTGGTCGGAAGCAGCCGATTTTGGTCGGATTTTGGGAAAATTTTGGTCGGAAAAAAATTTTCAAACGGCAACACTGATTATTAATGACAAAACTCTTCTCTCGAGCTTGCTCTTGCTCGCTCTCTCTCTCTCTCTCTTTGTCTATAATTTTTAACAGTTTTTTTAAATGATTCTGTTGTTGTTTTTTTTTTTGTTTTTGTTTCTGTTGATGCTTTATTGTTATACTTTGTTAGCAATATGCAATGTGTTGTTTGTTTTGTTGTATTGTTGCTACAACATTCAAAAACAATAACAAGCATGCTGGACTGTAGGTTATTTAACAGCGTTTTTCATTATTAAAATCGTAATATTGTTGTTGTTGTTGTTATTGTTGTTGTTTTATGCATTGTAGTGTAACCAATGAAAAGAAAAAACCGTAGGAAAAATGCTTTTTATGTGAAAGGAAACTGTTGGCAAGAAATAAAATTAAACTTTTCCACAAAGTTACAGTGCAAGTATGAATTTTAACAACAAATAACATTTTTTTTTTAAAAACAACAACCGTTCATTGAGGGAAATGAATTTACTTTTTTCGCGTTTTTTTTTTTTATTTTGTATTGAATGCTTTAATGAATAAATAAGAGTTTAAAATGAAAAGGTTTTAATGAATAAAAATTCATGGTAAACACTTGAGGTTTCCATTTAATGGCTGGATAAATAAGGAAGAGAAAATTCTCAATGATATAAAAATTATTTTCAATAATTTATTCTTTTTTAAGGTCAAAAGCTTAACCAAGGAGCTGGGAAAATATTCCACCTTTTAAAGTGACAATTATAAATTAGTTTTCTACCACAAATTATGTTAATCTGCTGGAACAATAGTTTTTCTAATTTGAAGGACTTCAGTTCAAAAACAAATTCAAACAATACATGGCTATAAATAAAGACTACATTTGTTAGCAAACACAATATGATTATTATTGAACTGTGAACGTAGTACCTCCACTTACGCCAACTTCCTTATACTAACAACGACCTGTTAAAATAGCAGCAGATAAACTGTTAAAGAAACATTGTTGCCTGCTTAATACCATGACAAAACCTATAAAAAAAAACTGTTTGTTGGCAGAAAATGAAAACCTGACAGCAACAAAACAGCAAAAACCGGGCATTTGAAGTCTAACCAAAAACAGCAAAAAACAAGCCAAAGTTGAAAAAAAGATAATATTTTAACAAAAATACGAGGGTTGTTCAGTAATAACAACGTATTTCATAAGTGCGACCGTATCATTACGTCATTTGTGAACTACATACATGTATGCAGAGTTAGAAGCTCTTAATGTGCTAGACATGAAAGTTCAATGCGAAATCAGCATATTTTTCAAGTGTCGTTAGCAATATTCAAGTGCATCGGTTTCTTAAGAGGCTGTAAGATATATGTAGTTCACTTCATCTGATCTCCTTCGTATTTATACTACTTCTATTCATCCGAAATTGAAATACAACTCTAATGAGTGTTATCGACAGCAAGGGCGAGGGTGATCTTTACTGTCAGTAGAATATTCAACTCTCTTGATTCATTGAATCACTGTTTCCAAATGCCTTATGTTTCTTTGTTCTATCGCTTCTACAACAGCTTGATCTCGAAAATTCGTCTTAGGCCCATAATTTTTCTCATGGAACACATTCGTTCTTGGCGGATGGGCCGGTGCATTACAAATAGAAATCGTTTTATCTATACATTCAACTCTGTTCTTACAGAAATAGATTCAAATCTAACATCTATAAACACTACACCCTCTTTCCTTTCCCCCAGAACCTATTTTACTATATCCAACACAGTGCTAAGCATGAGTGGGGCGCATACCCTTAGAGTTTGTTGTGCAAGAAAAAAATTTGTGACTTTTTTAATATTTCGCCTGTTAACTGAAGTCGCTGTAGTCTAATAGGTAGTCTGTTGGCCAACTAAAATGATGATGATTAATGATTTCAAAAATGTTTCGTTCGGAGTTGACTTTAAACTGTAACACACAGAACATGAGTGGTGTGGACAGCTAGGTCGTAATCCTGACCAGCGGGTTGTAATGACCAATTAAATAAGTGAGTAAGTAATTGAGACAGCAGCACTGCTCCTGTTAACAATCCAATATCAGTTGCCTTTTGGTAAAGTTGCGTCATATAGTTTGTGTTTGGGAGCCATACAAAATATTAGGCAAATACTTAAAAAATCCATGAATTATGCTATGAATTGCTAACTCCTCAGACATATAACCCGGATTTAGCTTTGAGTGACTATTTTTTATTTCCAAAACTGAAGAGTTAGTTCAGCAAAACGAGGTTTAACTCCGATGATAAAATTATTTCACATTTAAATTTATTCAGATAATCTTCATATTTGTTAGTTTTTAAAAGTGGTAAAAACAATTGCCGAATCGTTGGAATTTAAAGCAAGCCACCTATTATTGAAGGACAAACACAAACTAGGGTTTCATTCAAAAAGCCTCTGACTTATCGACACACCCACAAACACAAACTAGGGTTTCATTCAAAAAGCCTCTGACTTTTCGACACACCCTCGTACATACCACAATCTATAAATAAATAGCGAAACACATGAATCACAGTGATGATTTCAAAAAATGTTTGCTCAACTGGTCTTAGTGACAAATGAAATAGAATTTTTGAAATCATTTGCTAGCGCACCACAGCTAAAATTGCGCATGCGTAACCACTTCAGAATTTAATATGATTTTAAATGTCGTTTTTATAAACTTATATACTGTATATGCTATTTATAGAATTAAATAAATTATTATTTATATTTTTAATTATTATTTCATTTTAGTTGTCAGAGCATGCAAACGATTATTTTCTTTTTCTTCATTCTGCTGTTAAACTAAACGTAAGGAAAGTGAAATAAAATTAACAAAAAAAGAAAAAAACGGAAAATTATTCTAAATTTATCACTTGAAAAAATCTTTCCACTCAAAAAATTTATTTAAATTAATTTGTTCATATAGAACTGAAAAAAAAAATAAAACAAAAACGAAAAAGATAAACCAGTATAAACGCTTTTAAAAACGTATTTAAATGGAATATTATTTAAATATCATGCCGTGCAAATAGCGTCTAAATACTGTCTTGTCTGCCATTGACTTCATTATAATGCTTAATCAGTGCATTAAAAAAAACCCATCTGTCACTCCTACGATAGACGTAGGGCCCTAAAGCTTAAATTAATTTATTTATTGTCGCTTGTCTTCTACGATAAACCAAAGCATTTTTAACAACTATTTTGCTTTTCAATTCCTTTTCAAATGTAATTTTTACTTACAATACTTAATGAACAACTGCGTCCCGATTTAAAACCCGTGGATGAAATATTAAATTTATCCATAAATGAAGGCATTTTATAACTGCTGCCACCTACACTGCTGCTGACGCCGCCGCGTACAGATTCATTTTCTTTATTTTCCAGTTTTTTACTGGAATGATGATGACTGTGACGAATTTTTGGTAGAATTAAACGTACTATAAAGCCATAATTCGGTGGGGATGATAATATTCGTGTACACGATTTATGCTGTGAGGCAGAAACGGCGGGATTAAATTCCAATATTAGACTAGATTCTTTGCCTTCGCTCTCAATGAAATGCTCCTCCTGATGATGGCAAATGGGTTCAAAGGTGGGATTTGAACGGAAGTCAACATCTAGAAGAGAGAGAGAAGAGAGAAAAGAAAATTAAATTTAATTTATGTTGGCTTGTTTTTTTTTTTTCTCTATCTACTGAAAAATTAAACTTAATGAGTTGAAAATGAAAATGAAACAGGATCTGTAAGCGTTTAATGGCTGGTAAGGCTTCATTTCCTTTTTCTTGTTTAAAATAGCGGTCAAAACTGTCAATGTGTCAAAACAATAGAGAGAAATGACAGCAGCTGTAATGGCAACAACAACAACAACCTGCTAAACTGTTAGAATAAGTTGCACAATCTAAAAAAGAAAAAACTTAATGGGTCAACCAGAAAACAAAAACAAAAATGTTGTTGCAACCAGCCAACTTGCCAGCCAGGCAGCTAAAGTCGCACCATTAGCAAGAAAAATATCTTTCAAAAACCTGGTAGTGATTGTAAACACTATCAGCCATAAATAATGCAATTTTGTTGCAACAACAGCAATGATAATAAGGAATACTGTTTTAAATTTTATTTATAATGCCATTCATTCATTCAAACGCTCATCCATTTCTACATTCAAATACCGTTTCATGTTTTCTTTCCACACAATTGCCAGGCGCAAGAAAATAATTCAGACACAAAAAAACAAAAATTACTATTTAACGGTACACAATGGAAGAAAAAAAGCGTTACCGTTACTGATTTTCTTGTCCGCCCATCTAAACTTTAGATAACGCCGTAGATAATAGAGAGGAAGAAGCAAATACTACAAATAGGAAGATTTTAATAAACGAAATAGCGAAACGAAACGAAACTTGTTGCCGCTCTGTTGAGCGCATATAAATTAGGCTCTGGCAACCAGAAGTGAATATGCCATCATAACCTAAAGAAAACAATAACAAAACTAAAAACCTTTTTTAAACAAAAGCGTTGTTTTTTAAAGCGCGTAAAGCAGTGATTAAGTGGTAATAAAGAGAATTTTATGTACCCTACTTTAAAAGAAAAAGAGTAACTAGGAAAGCATTCCGTTAGGGAATGCTGGTAATATTTATGCGCAGCATAATCGTAGAAGGAATAGTATTTCAACTGAACACTTGAACTGATCCTGTCTAACTAACGTCATAAGGAGAAAGCAGTTCCTCCAGACGAAAATTCTAAAAATATGATGGCAACTCAAGACTTACATTTTTGGTTGAATAAAGGTAGTGTAGTCGTCGTAGTCTAGTAGGTAGTGTGTTGGCTTATTAGACGTAAAGCCCGGGTTCGTATTCCAGATCAAGCATCAAAACGAAAGGTGGAAAAAAAATATTTCTTCGGCGACTGCCTCTCAGCAGATTTCTGGCAAAAACTCTTTGAGTAAATAAAATTGCCATGAAGAGCTTCTCAAAAATCTGTTGTTCGGAGTCGACTTTAAACTGTAGGTCCCGCTACTCATGTATAAAACTAACGCACACAACATAAGTGGTGTGAGAAGCTATGTCGAAATCCTGACTGAAGGGTTGTAATGACCAATTATGTATGTATGTATGTATGTGTGAAAGGTAGTGTAAGTAGTAATGAAAGGTGACGAGATATTGCGCTTAAAACACTTGCTTGACTACAAACCTCAGCAATTCAAATTCAAAAGCAAGAGATAGCGAACAAATTATTCCTAGAGCGCTTCTTCTAGAGCAACAAGCAACTCTTGTGCCAATCATGCTAAACTGTACAAATTGCTGTTCTAAATAACTGCCCAGGCTCGCTCAGTCATAGAGCTTTAATTCTTGGCACCACTTGTTGATATGCTCCTCCGTAAATATACGAACGGCTGCCTAGATCCCAAGCACCGTTATGCCAAACACAGACTACTGGTACCAGAAACCATATTCTTCTCTAAATCCTCTGGAAACCAAATCGAAATTGCAAGTAAAAGTGAATAGTTGTGGGTGCATCAAACACTTATATAGCATCCAGAATTATTGTCGATCCTTTTAAACAAAAGTCGCGGTTATCCTCACAAAAGATTACAAGATTCTTCATGAGCTGAATATTTCCTAAGCATATACGGGCATATTCGAACAGCAAGCTGCCGTAAAATTCCTTGAGTATGCATCTCAAGGTCCAAACTTGTCCAAGAATGTCTGATTTAAAGGCCTACATCACTTGAGTACCTAGACATAGCGTTGTTAATTTTCCTTAACATAACCACTGTGCATAGTGTTATTGGATGACAAAAGCGTTTTTAACTCACAAAAAAATCTTGGAACTCTTGAAACATTTTCTCAAATCATGAGTTTAAAATCGAATTTAATTCTTTGTTTTTACGAAATCTTTTCTCAATGAACGTATCTGGTACAGTGTGATGATTCAGAGATATGCGATCGAATTCGTTTGTCTTCTCTACCACACTCAAAGTGCATGATTAAGCCTTCTTAACTTCAATTTAAAGCAGAAACATCGTCAATCATTAATTCGAAATCGAATGTTTTTATTTTTATTAAAGAGAAATTTCTTTTAAATGAACGTGTAAGATAGAGAATCGTAATGATTTTAATCCACTTTGGCAATTAATGGCACTTCTTTCTATGTCAATTATTCATTCATTGAAAATAGTGGGAAAGGTCTTGACTAACAAAATGTCTTCAAAGACACGTCAAAAGACTTGTTTTTTTGTTTTCATTTTAATCACGTGTTTTATTAATTTGGAATTTTAAACATATGTATACTGTTTATAATTTCAATAACTTTTTTAATTGCTTCAGATAACCAAACTCTAGAAAAAAATTAAAAAATTTTTTAATCACATGATATGATAACTCGGATTTGTTTGAGCCAAAGTAGGATTGAGATGAAAAGACTCAAGAAAACAAAATACCATTAAAAAACTGCTTTTGTTTATTTTATGTTGTGTTTTTTTTTACATTTTAATTTAAAAATTAAATGCCTTTAATATGTTAATAAACAAGTTTTTCTTTTCTTTTTAAGAAATCATTTTTTTATTGTTTAGTTTTAAACAATTTCAAGATTTCTTGATGAAATAAAATTCTCATAACCCTTGTTCAGAGTCTCTATTTATATTTGGCAAATGTCTAAAAGGCGCCTTTTTATATTATTAACCGTTATTTTAAAACATGACAGACAAATTTGAAATATTTTTTTGCTAAAATCCAAAAAATTCTCCTTAAGTATATTGTTACGTTTTTACCTTTTTAAAAACGTTTAAAATATGAGTTCGTTGATTGCAAACAAATTAAAAGCAAATATGTATGTGTTTAGTTTCAATTAAACTCTTTATTATATGCACTACTTATGTGTGCCACTGTTTCTAACTTGTCGTATACAACAACTTGCTTGTTCGCTATTCTTCTCACACAACCATACGCTATTCTGCTCACAACGGAGATCTTCAAACCACGACTGTTTTCTTCACACGCGTCTTCACACTACTCGTTGTCTGCTTTGTCTTGCCTTTTTATAGTCCTACGCAAACACTCTGACGAACGTTCTTGAAGTAGAATGTTCGTGTTCTCGCTTTCTCGAGAACTTTATTGCGACTTCATTGTTGTTTGTGTATTGTGTACACATTGCTTGTTGTTGCGTTCTTGCTTACTTGTCTATCCCCTTCTCTCTCATACTGTTGTTGTTGGTTCACTTGTAACAAGCTCGTTATAGTTGTTGTTATAGCTTTTGTTTGTCGTTTTAATGTTTAACGATGGTATACCGTTTCTATTTTCGTAACAATATTATAACAACCACCAATAACAATGTCACAGAACTTTGTAGCAGCACAGTACGAGTATGTACACGTGTGGTCAATTAGTATTTGAAAAGGAAGCCTGTATTAATAAGACCCTGTTTAAGATTAAAACTTACTTTGTCACTCATATTATGTTATAGCAACCGTTGTGTAATTAATTGCTCATATGTGAGGTTTCATAATTAATTCCAATCATTTCATCATGAAAGAAAAGAACTCTTTAAAGGTTTTTCCTCATGCATGAACTTTGACTTTCTCTTAAAAGCAGTCTCCATTCATATCACAACTTTCTTTTCATGGCCATAAAGTTTTTATGCAAAAACAATGGAAAGAAAAGAAAGCAAGAAAGAGAATCACGATCAGTGGTATGGTAAAAATTAGAAAAACTTATATTGGAAGAGATAGAGAGTGAGAGAGAGAGGATTGAAACGGAAATGTTAATGGTGATTAAGAGAAGAACAGACCTACTTTTTCTTTATGGCCTTGATTGCTATTTTTCATGCTATTGCTATTGCTGTTTCTTTAAAGCACAGTTATATGCTCGTAATAATGACACATTAAAGATAATTTTCTATAATTATGATACATAAGAGTATAGAGATGGAAACAAACTTTGAACCCAGAAAAAAATGTGTTTTTTTCCAAAATTGGGTTAAAAATTAAGAAAGAAAAACAATAGAAAAGCAACAGAAGCTGTTAAAACATCTCAGTTATATTGTCTCCAAATGAGATCATTAGAGGGTCAAGTAAAATTGTGGGTTTAAATACATTTTTTTTTGAAAACTTGGAAAAAAATAAAGCAAAACAATGATGGAATAAATATTTTGATCTTCGAACTTAAGGTTGCTCGTTAACTATTCAGAGGGGGGAAAAATAATAACGTTGGTATAAGATCTTAATTTTGTATAAACAATAAAATGTTACAAAATTATTGTTTAAAATAAATTGTTTTCTTTTATTTGTAAACGCAGTTTTATTTACAACGATAAAATTTAAGTTTATTTCTCTGAATTATAATTGTTAGAAATAAAAAATGTTACAAAGTTATTTTTAATTTTATTGTCTTTTTATTATTATTGTTTAAGAAAAAAAACATGTTGTAATAATTTTTATTAAATTTAATACACACTCATTATGAATGACATTCATGTGATTACTTAGATTCATATTACATTTTACAAAAACAGTGTAATGTACAGCACTGAGAAATTAAATAGAAACACATACATGCATACATAATTGGCCATTACAACCCTTCAGTCAGGATTACGGCCTAGCTTCTCACACCACTCATGTTGTGTGCGTTAATTTTATACGTGAGTGGCGTGACCTACAGTTTAACGTCGTTTTTGAACGACAGATTTTTGAGAAACTTTTTCATGTCAGGTTTGGTTTATTTACTCTCAGAGTTTTTGCAAGAAATCTGCTGAGAGAAAATCGCCGAAGAAATATTTTGTTTTTTTTTTCATACTTTGTTTTGATGCCTGACCTGGGATACGAACCCGGACTTTACGTCTAATAAGCCAACACACTACCTACTAGACTACGGCGACTTCAAAGAGAAACAACGAATTGTTATATTCGGTTTGCTATCCGCTTTACAACTATGCCATTACAAATGATATTGAAATTTGCAGTAGACTGGAGTATCTAATAGAAGTCTTACACATAATTCTCACAATGAGACTAGCACAGCATAGCATAGAGTTTCAAGTTCTTTCAGCTCCAACTGTAGACCTCAAGAAAAACAAATATGCTTTAAAATGTTTTTGAAAATCAGCGGGATAAAATGGATTCCTAACATATCTGAAATTTAAATAAATGTTATTGGTTCTAAAGGATATTTATCTCGGAACATTTAAAATTTGAAATCGTTTCGGCATCATAGTATATATGTATATACGGTATTATTGCGGTAAAGAAGTGCCTTAGTACTGCGGCCATACGATCTATTCTATTTTCCTCATACCTTATAGGTTATCCCTATTTAAACCTATTGTTTAAGAATAGTATTCGGTATCAACAATATCGATTTCCTGCGAGAGGTTTCCTTCTGGGTTAAAGGGCTCGAGACAATCCCCATTCTAAATAAGTGTACACTGAGCCGAATCAAATGACCGCTTATCCACCTAAAACCTAATGCATGATTCAAATCTCCTTTTATTGTAATTTCCCAACAATATTTGTGATTGCCTGAAACCCATTTTCCCTTTCCAAATATACGATCTTAGTTACGGTAACGATTTTAAAGCCATGTAGAGATGTTAGAGTACCAAAAGGATATGGTCTTTGTACGGCACTCAATATACATACAGTATCCTTATAATATCTCCCTTATTTCTGCTAATTTGATGAATTATTTCGCTTCCCTACTTACTTAACTTACTTAGTTAGCCACTTACGATATAATTTCTCATATCACCTATGTTGCGTGTGTTAATTTTATTCATAAGCGATGTGAAATACAGTTTAACTTTGACTTCGAATGGCAGATATGAGAATCGTTTCATGGCAATTTAATTTTCTCTCAGAGTTTTCATCAGAAAACAACTGAGGGAAAGTCGCCAAAAATTAATTATTTTTTCATATTTCATTTTATTCTGGATAATCTGAGGCAAAACATAAATCAATTAAAGTTCAAAGATGATTTATGTTTTAAATGTTCATTCAATTTTTAAATTTATTCTACCGCTAATTTACAGTTATTTTTTAACGCTTCGAAAGTCGTATTTATTTAATGATACCCACTGACACCATTATTACTAATTAGCTGCTATCTGCTATTCATAGACAATTATTTGTCAGCAATCGGTTGTTGTTGTTGTGGCTTTTGGTTTTTTTTTTTTTCTTTTTGACATTTTATGACAAGTTGACGACGGTATTTGTAGAGAATTTTAAACGTATAATCACAGCGTTTGTTAGACACACCGCTCTTGCTCTCACTCCCCTGAAAGCTCGTATTTTTTTTTTTTTGTTAATTGTATTCATAATTATCATTAAGAGATTCTAAATACATAGTACATAGTCGAATAGCAAAATTAATAGACATTTTTGAAGTAAATAACGCCGCACAATATTTCTAAATGAATGGGCGTGTAGTTTTTTATGTTTGGGGGACTATTTTAGAAAAATTATTTCGTTTGTTTTTTTTTTGTTTTTTGTGCTATTTTCCATGATGTACAAAATGTGGGTCAATAGTTTTTCACAGTGAATTTACGACAAAAAATGCTTTTCAAATTTCATTTCATTTACAAATAAACGTCAACGCATCAGTACGAGTGTTTAAATATATAAACGTTGTAATGATTATGATAATGAGCGTGATGATAATAAATTTGATGATAATGATGATGTTGTAGTTTTCAATATTACAGCCCTTTTGGTATTTATTTTTTTTTATATTTGCTCGTTAACTGTGATGTGAAGTTTGTCATAGAAAAACAAGGTCTTTTACACACTCACATACCATACGTTCGTTGGCTGCTATTGTTTGTTTGAATGAAAAATGTAATTGAATCAATCAATGAATTCATTCTATTGTATTCTATTGTATGCTGCTGTAGTAGATTGTGAATGGCATGTTGAACGTGTAAATAAATCTGTAAAAAGTTAAATAAACCCGTTTAAGTTGATTTAAGCAAAATCATGTGCTTGCAATTACGAGTAAATTTGTTTTTTTTTTTTTGATTTTGTTTTTTAAAAATTTTAATTTTTATTTACAAGTGACAGCGAATAAATCTCATGATTGGCTTGAACGCATGTCATAATGTTATTGAAAATTTAACATGGATTTATTGAACAGTTGAAAATGAATTCATACATACATAATTGGTCATTACAACCCTTCAGTCAGGATTACGACCTAGCTTCTCACACCACTTATGTTGTCTACGTTAATTTTATACATAGGTGGTACCTACAGTTTAAAGTCGACTCCGAACGATAGATTTTTTGAGAAGGTTTTCATGGCAATTTGATTTACTCTCAGTATTTTTGCCAGAAATCTGCTGAGTGGAAGTCGCCGAAGAAATATTTTCATATTTTCGTTTTGATATCTGACCTGGGGTTTGAACTCGGGCCTTCAGTCTAATAAGCCAACACACTACCTACTAGACTACGGCAACTTCTTAAAATGAATTAAAATGTGTAATTTAAGTCCTGGAACTCTTTAGATAAGGGGTTATAGGATTTTACCGAGTCTAAATAGGGTTTCTTTTTCTTTTCAGATCTGCGTAAATGAGTACAATTTCATTCGAAAAACATTTAAAATTCATTAAAAGCTTCTGATAAACTGATGTATACATACATACATACATAATTGGTCATTACAACCCTTCAGCCAGGATTACAACCCAGTTTCTCACACCTCTTGTGTTGTGTGTGTTAATTTTGTACATGCATGGACCTGCAGTTTAAAGTCGACAGAATTTTGAGAAACTTTTTCATGGCAATTTTATTTACTTTCAGAAATCTGTTTAGAGGAAGTCGCCAAAGGAATATTTTTCCATATTTCGTTTTTTTGAAAATGTCTGACCTGGGGTTTGAACCGTGGCCTCACGTCACACTACCTACTAGTCTACGGCGACTATAAACTGATGTGTACACTTCGTAAACAACTTGAGTCAATAGATTACATAATCAAATAGTTATTTGCCACCAACAAAGGAAAAGGAAACCCGGACATCCAAAAAACACATACAGGTGATCCACACTAAGAGAAACAAAGTTCTTTTGCCAATGTCTCTGAAGAACTTTGTGGAACATTTGAAAGCTAGTACTTCGACAAACAAAGAGACAAATTAAAGACAAGTAATGTATTAGTTTTTAAAGGGTTACCCAATGTATGTTTTCTAAAGTAAAATTTAAAAAAGACGAAAGAAAAACTATGATTTCGATGGAAGTTTTATTTTATAATAATACCAGGACTTGGCCATTATGTAGGAAATACAATTTAACCATAAACATTTCTTGTCGTATCTCGACAACAAGTTGTCGATTTTGGTTTTGGTGTAACCAGGCTTCAGTGTCCCATTAAGGCTGCTTTGAGGTTCCTGAGATGGACTCTGGGTTTAATGCAAATTTTGTTCCGCAAATATTAATAGCGGGCCAAATATGTTTCAGTACAATTAGCTTCAGTATCCCATCTTTCCTTTGCAAATGTGTTTTTTTCATTTTTGTTTAATTCAATTAAAAATTTAATGGCAACAAAATTATTAATTAATTAGTTTATTTAACTATAATATTAACTCCATTTAGTCGTACTTACATATATGTACATATGTATATGGGGAAGGTCGGTGAACTTATGCATTAAAAATACAGACATGGAAGCAATTGCTACAACAACAATAACAGAAAACCAACTGAAAGCAACAGCACACAACAGTAGTGTGAACAGAGACAACAAAAAAGAAAAATAAAATCATTACCTATTATTTTTAATTTTATTTATTTAAAAATAAAAAAAAAAGTAACGAAAAAAACAAATAAAAAAAATTTATTGAAACCCTTGAATAAAAACAATCCACAGTCAACACGATGATATACAATTACAATGGAAGCTGAGTAAACACAGAGGGAGACTTTTTTTTTTTTCTTTTTTTTTTTGGTTTAACAAAGAAACTGTAAAAATATACGGCGTCTGAAGGCTTTTAAATGGTTGTAAAGAAGCTGGGCTTGATATAAATGACTACCGGTTCACAAGTTTAAAAATTTCCTTTTTTTCTGTGTGCGGTTTTAACAGTTATTTCGAAACACACCTCTATTTAACTACTACTTGCTACGCTTAACCTCACCCACCCACCGAATCATACATCAGTACATCCATCCATCCAGCCATCGCCTACTCACATATTCAGTATGGGTATGAGCAGTAGTTTGAAACACTTCCCTCTGCTGTCGTGTCATCATGTCTAAAACAACCGCAAAATCATATTCAAAAGCGTTTCGCAAATAAACAAAAATGCAACAAAAAAAACAACTACTTTGTAACCAACTAGCGATTGTCAGCAACGTGATACTTTTTTTAAAAAATATGTTTTCTAAGTTTCTTTATTTAGTTTAATTTAAATGAATCCACAACATAACACCCCACCCCAAACAATCCTTTTTCCTAAACTCCACACTAAAACTAATTGTAGTTGAGATTTCAACAATGCCTGCTAAAATTTTCATTTCATAGTTTATTTCTTTTTTTTTTCGTCCACAATTCACCACCATTAACGGATGATTTGAACTGAAATGCGTAAAATTTTTGAAAACGTGACAATTTGAGTTTCATTGAACCCATTAAACGGTTCAGCGATACGCAAATTTTAAAACTCATCAATCGTTTCATTCACATTAAATTTTAATGTTTTTTCTATTTTTTTTATTATGCATTCGTAGTAAGATATTGAAATTGTTATAACGGTTTAGTACATGATTTTATTTTTATTAATAAAATTAATCAAAAAAAAAATTTTTTTTGAATTAGAGCGAAACGTTATAATTTTTTAAATCGTTTCTAATGAATTTAAACTTTAGAGCGTTTAAATGTAAAATAAAGGTACTAAATCTAGCACTTTTGAAACAATTTTAAAATTTAAACAAAAGCGCAATGAAATTAATACAGCCAAAAAGAATAGAAAAGCACCATGCAGAAAAAGTACCGTGTCAAAGAAGTACCAAAAAAAAAGTACCATAAATAGTTTTTTTTTTTGATAAAAACCGCAATGAAATTAATAAAGCGAAAAAATAGAAAATTGCCATGCAAAAAAGTACCAAAAACAATATAGTACTTCTTGTTTATGGCACTTTTTTTCGCTTTTAAATAAAAGCGCAATGAAATTAATAAAGCGAAAAAATAGAAAAGTATCATACAGAAAAAGTACCATGCAGAAAAAGTACCAAGAACAAAAGGTACAATAAATAGTTTTCTTGAATGGTTTATATATATTCTATAGCACCCCGATATACCACTCACTTATACAAGTTTAAGAAGTACAAAAATGTATAAAAATTTTTAAAGACTTACAGTAATTTAACAGAAAAAGTACCAAATTGTATTGTGGTACTTTTTTACTGTTTTTGATTAATGCGCAAAATCTCAAATGTGAGGTCATTGACCAAATTACATACATACATAATTGGTCATTACACATTGCATCTCACACCACCTATGTTGTGTGTGTTAATTTTATACATGAGTGGCGAGATCTCAGTTTAAAGTCGACTCCGAACGACTGATTTTTAAGAAACTTTTCATAGCAATTTTATTTACTCTCAGAGTTTTTTCCAGAAATCTGCTGAGAGGAAGTCGCCGAAGAAATATTTTTTCATATTTCGTTTTGATGTCTGACCTAAGGTTTGAACCCAGGTAATGGAACCTTAAAAGTGTGTTTAGTTACGAGCAACGAACAATTTTGACTATAACGATAGAATAGCCATCAAGACCTCTATGTTATCAACATATATCGCGTAAGAGTTGTATTGGAAGAAGCATAGAAAGCTAGTGTATAAAGCGCCTTCAACCGATCATCCTTATTTTAAAGTCAATTTGTTTGTTTTCTTTTAATTTAAAGTATTCACAATGGAAACTTACATTTTAGAATATTATTACTACTATTACTATTTTATTACAACTATTACCATTTTAGAATATTATTAAAGAAACAAAATAGAAACTAGATATTATTCAAAATTCTGTACGGTAATCAATTCTAACATTATACCGCCTCTATAACCCCCATCTGTCATTAACTAACAACATGAAATACGACTGCACACACATAAAATTGTTGGCCAATTAAGTCGAGAGGGAAAAAAAGTGGCAGAGTGAACCAAAAAAAAAAAAAACAAAACGAGAAAAAAATCATTTGATTAATTGAAATTAACCCCATGACTTTAAAACATTCGCCAATTCAAAAATAGACAGATACGGACATACACACGGAAAAAAAACGTAAAACACCCCATGTGTTCGCAAACAATTCTACACTTTTGACCACAATTCGAAAGTTTAACTACAATACACAGAGCATTTTCGTTCGTCTATGATTGATAACAATAAGCCAGAGAGATACGCCAGAGCTTTAAAGGTGTGTAAACTTTAAATAAATATTCGTTTGGTTTATTGGATCGTAGGTTTATTTATTGAAATATGCCTGGATTCCAAGGAAAAAGAAATCATTTTGTATTGGGATTGGCAATCTATTTGACAAGTGCTGTGTTGTTTGAACTGCCTTTCTATCGAATATTAAGTTTAGAAATCAAATAAAATAATCCCTAATGAAAGTGTTTGTATTTATAATTTTAGCACAGATTTTTTTATTTAATAAATTGTTAAATAAATAAATAAATATTATTCAGATATTGTTGCCATATTGTTCTCTATTATTTGCAGTGTTCAATAAATTGAGGTCAAACAATTTAAAATGATTTTTAGGTTTGATTTTCTAAAAAAAAATTTTATTTGAAATAAATTAATGGAGCTGGCTGTCTTTCGATACAATTAAAGTTCTTAAAAAACGAAAAAATTAAATGAATTTCATGAAATCTTATGTGTAATGAAATATGCGTGCTTTGTCACGTTCTATGGTCAGGGTCAATGATCAATAATACAATCTACGAGTAGCAGTAGTAGAGTAGAGGTGTCTAATTAAAGATCATTTAAAGTTGCAAATTAAGCTGAACTGAATACAACAACTATACACATGTCCAATATTGTAAATGAATGCTAAGAAAACACAACAACAACAAAATAGTGTTAATGACACTGGCTATTGTAATTATATTTTTAGGCAGAGAAATAAAAGAATTTATTGTTGTTATTAAGAATAAAAGGTTTGTTGGTTGATTTGTAAATTTATTAAGATTTTTTTATCGCTTTGTTATTGTTGTTGTTTTAATTTATTGGAATGCTTAGAAAGGTCACACAATACTTTAGAAAGTCAGTAAATTAGGCAATTTTGGAATTAATTTCTTAAAACCGTTAAATCAAATTTAAATAAAAAAGACATAATTTGTAAAAAAAAAACAATTTCTTCTGTCAAATTCTTACTTTCACTTGTGGGTTATTCTGTAGCCAATCTTTTGTTTTATTTTTAAACTCTGGTATATAATTTTGTATATGGTATTTAAAGGCATATAAGCTCTAATAATAACCACAACAATTAAAATCTCTAAAGCAATTAAAAAATAGAGGATAAAATAACTATCACCTTTAGAAAACCAACATCAATAGAAAATTAAATGACTTGGCAATCTTTAAAAAAAATAAATTTAAAATTAATTTCTTTAATATGTTTCAGTTATTCACTAGAAACAAATTGAATTTTAAACAAAACAATTCGAATTGCTGTTGAAAAAAAAAGTCCAGTTTAATATGTTGAACTGGATTTATCAAGATATTTTTGATTTAAATCACGTGCAAAATTAAATATTCAGACAAATACTAAATACAGTCAAAGCTCGGTATAACGAACGATATATTGTCAGGCCCTTTCGTTATAGTGAAAAATTCGTTATATCGCAAAGTTTTTTTTATCAAAATTTTATTAAAAAAAGAAAAGTACATTTAATTCATTTTATTAAAAATATATAGATATGTCCTTAAAATAACGTTTGATAATCAATAAGTGAGTAAAAGTGTTAAAAATTATTTAAGTTGATGGAAAAAAATCAATCGGTTGTTTACAAGCAACTTGAAGACTCATTTGAAGAGCTTCTTCCTGTATTTCTCGAAGTACTAATTGTTTTTGGTTTTAAATTTGCTTACATATGGAAAAATTGTACTTAATTGTCTGACTTTACGTCTTATACACTGTACTTCATCCCCTTGAAAAAGTCTAGAAAGGGGGATCTCGTCCTCATCATCAGACTCAAAATTTTCCAAAAATAGAATTTTTTTTTCAACATTTAGATAATACGTCCTCCTTAAAATTGTTCAAGGCGAGACCAATCATACAGGATGCATCATAAAGAGAAAGACCTTTTAAAAAATTTATGATGTCATCTGTTTCAAATGCCACTATTTTTGAAAGTAGGCTATTTCTGTAGTGTAATTTGAGTAAGCGAATGGCGTTTTGATCCATTGGCTGGATAAGAGGAGTCACGTTTTTTAAATCATTCGTTATACTGAGCTTGAAAATTATAAAACATTCGTTATATAAGGTAGTCAATGTAAGAAATTTACTCATTCGTTATATCCCGAATTCGTTAAAGTGAGTATTTGTTATACCGGGCTTTGACTGTACATGTATTTGACAGAGATTTCTAAATTTAAATACATACTTATTTTCTTTTTTTTTTAATAGCGAAAAAAAGAGTTTGAAAACATAATAAAAATTTTAAATGTTTTTATCCATAAAATGTTTACTTTAAATAGATTAAAAGTCTTAATAGAAGTTTCCAGTTGGGTGTATCATATGTATGACTTTTCTACTTCAAATTTGGTGCCTCTCTGGAGGCTATATAACCTCATACACATACTAATCAGTTGCCCTTCTTAAATATGTGCCTGACGAAAGGACGCTGCTTTTTTTCTGCAAACGCGTCGCAGTTTTCTCATCTTTAAATTATCGGTCATTTCAAAATGCCCATCACTTCATCTACCTGACACACCTTTTCCCGAATATCATCAAACATTATCGGATTATCTTAACCGTTTCGGATGTAGACACCTATTTGGTTAACAACTACGGTAATCATCTGTGTAGTTCGCATGGCCTCGTTTAAACGATTTTTGAATCACATTACTGCGCTGCGATCGTTTATTTTTTATGGCTTCGTAGCAGATAAAAAGCAAAATAGTGTCCTGAAACTTTAATCAGATGTTCGACACTTTTTAGGATAATAATTTACAATAAGAAACCCTTCTAAAAATTTAGTCTTTAATAATGGAACACTATTTTCAGTTGAATTTATTACAGCAACAAAGTTAACAGCCCATTTACTATTGATTTTTACTTTTCATTCTCTTTTCTAAAGCGCCATTTAGCTGATGTAGCACAAATAGACTCGGCTCTTTTGTTGACTGACTGAATTAAAATAAATTTTTGCTTAATCATGAAAACTTCTTGAAAAAAATACACTCTTCTTGAAAAGCATTTAAAAAAATTAATTCACAGAAGTTAAAGAAAATGAGGAAAACTTGAAGCCAAACATTTTTGATGCACTTGGCTGCACTGGCATTTCCTAATGGCCACCGCTACAAGCAATGGCAACGAGCCGGAACTTGAAGGAATTTAAACATTATAAATTAAAATTTAAGAAATTTATACAAATTAGAAATAAAAAAAATATAGAAAAATAAAACATAATAAGTAATAGAAAATGATTTTGAATTTAAATCATAAAGAATAATTAAAATTTTGTAAGGAAGTGTTTAACTATAGTTTAACAGTTCTGCCTGTATTTTTTATTTTACTTTATTTTATTTTTTTTTTTAGTTTTTCTTTGGTTTCTTTTAAACTTTTAGTGGATTTTTATTATTGTAGAAAAAACAACGTCATCCTTGAAACTGAAACATGCTTCATTTGCACTCTTGCGGCCTTTTGTTACTTGAATTTAATGTTCCGCAAAAGTTACTACGTTTCACTACATCTGCTTTGCCCACATAATTCTTTCAACTTAATGGTGGTAATTTAATAGAACAACAAAAATAATTTGCCTTTATTTTGTTTATAAAATATTTAAAAAGATAAATATTATTTTTAAGCTATTGTCATACGAGCTACGTTATTTACATACAATTGTACAGTATGTAAATGAGGCATAAATTAAACAAAAAAAAAAACTTAAAAAAACAAAATTATAAATGCAAAAATTTATTATCTAAACAAAAATTTAAAGAGTTTGGCCTTTTGCATAAAATTAAAAAAAGTATTTTTATTCATAATTTTATTTCGAAAAATAAACAATAAACAAATTAACCATATGCTAAATTATTTTCAAGTTAATTTCTATTTTTAAATAAAAATATATTGTTTTAAAAAGCCTATTTAAACTTTAATTTTCAAAATAATTTTTATATTTAAATGTTGACGTTATGAACATATTTTCACGAATTTATGAAACAGCTTATAACATACAGAAAGGCGTATAGGACACACCCTGTTTTGAAATCCTTTGTTTTGTTTTGTTCTTCTCAACTGTTCAGTAGTGACTTCATTTTAATTTTTGGTAACCGTTTTAGAATTCCAGTGGGTCTTTAGGTTTAATTTATTAGAAAATGTGCTTAAAATATTAAACAAAAACTGTGCTACTTTAAAATAAAAGTGTTTTTAAATAATTTAATTAATAAACAAAGTGAATTTCAGAAAAAAACAATAATAATCGGCTAAAAACTTCATTGAACCAATCAACCAGCTTTTTTTATTTGTTGTGTAATTCTTGTGTTCGTTTTTAAATTAATCGGCTTACTGACCCATAAATATTTGCACAGCGATTTAGATCAGGTAATTTTAATTAATATTTCATATTTAAATCAATATATAAATGGGGACACAAAAAAAAGGTCTACAATGTGGCAAGAGGCAGTTTTCATTGTAAACAAAACCTCCGCTGTGTTGTGTAAGACCGCCTCTGTTTCTCTTATAGAAAAAAATTTAAAGTCGTCAGAACAATTTTTACTGATAATCAACAGCAGCATCTTTGTACATCAGAACTTTGAAGTACATATCGCTCCTTTATTGCAACATAGTCATATCTCAAAAAAACTTGAACTTGGCAAAATGCGATTTAAGTTTTCAAGACATAAGTCCTATGATCTAATTGCCGAAGTTTTGCTATAACTTCGGTTCAGCTTGGGATATAAACCTGATTTTTTTTTTCAACATGTACAGAAGGTCTAAAAGAGCAGTTTTGCTTAAGTTTTTAATTTTTTGAGATATGACTATGTTGCAATAAAGGAGCGATATGTACTATATAATGATCCCGATGTGACAGTAGTCATATTGAAAAATATTAGAGAAATACTTGCAGAACTTATTTATATTCCAGCCCAACTCTCATTTTTCACATTCTGTGGACTGTAGTTGTAATTGTCTGTAGTTGATCATCCGTCGTCTCTTGTTCTTTTTCATCAATATAGTTTCTTTGTCAGTGTATGCCTAGGGTTTAGTGAGGTTCCTAAGGCGGATTTAACTTATTCCACTACTTTGTTGTTTCTAGACAATGTTTGACGGCAACCCTATTACTCTAGAATCTATAAGAATACTCTAATCGTCTGCTTACCAGGAAAAACTTTTTGAATGAGGCAAAGGAAATAACAAAAATGAAACCGAATAAAAAGATAAGTACATACATATTCATCCCATACCAGCCTTTTGTAATAAAACCAAAAGAATATAATAAAATCCTATTATTTTCAAGCATCAGAGTTAAAATATTGCATTTGCATTGATTTCTATACTAAACAGAGAGTCAAACAAAGAATTGTGTATTACATTCGTGTTCTTAAGTTAGATTAGAAACGCAGGTGAAGAAACATCTCAATCTGGACCAGAAATTGTGGAAAGAGGTAAAACGCACTGATGATAACCGAGCTTGAAATGAAATATGTAGAGTAAAAAGAGAGAGAACCAAAGGCATTTTACAGTCAGCTACTATCTGAGACGTTTACCGGTAGTGCTATTCGCATCCTTAGTCTTTTGTCTGATCTAGAAGTGAAGAAGAAATGAAAATGGAGTGAGGGAGAAACATAGGCATATCGCAGCAAGCAATGAGAAAGACAATTAGCAGTAGAGATCATTAGTATTCGCATCCTAAATAGAATTTTATAATTCAAATTTAAAACAGTTCTACATATTAAACAATTTAAAAGATTTCCTTATTTGTATAAATTGCTAAACAGCATTAAAATATATTAAAACACCCACCACTATCTCACTATTCTAGGGAAACCATTTCAAAACATTATTCAGAATTATTTCGAATATTTTATCTATTTTAGATGTTTTGCTTAGTACAATAAAATTAATTCCCAGAGAAATATAAATTTGGCTCAGAGTTCTTTAAAATTTCATCATTTTACTTTAAATTAACAATATAATGATAAGTTATTAACGTTATCAGTAAATATGTACGTTTGCATATAATATTAGATCTGAATTTAATTTTAAATTATACATTATTTTTAACAAATTTAATTAATAATCAAAGCTTCTAAATCTTTGGCAGATATATGAACTTTGCCTGAAGTAGTATTTAAAATTTATTTTTTATTTTTTTCAAATCTCTTTAATTATTCTGTTGTATTTGAACTGACAGGTTAATCACATGTGAGTGGTTTTTTATTTATAGAAACAGACTGTATTGCAAAATTTTAAAAATTTTTTGATTTGAAAATATCTTATATATATATAAATTAATTATTATTCTCGTATTTGTTAATTAATTATTGATTCATCAATTAACACTTGTTGATAGACAAAACCCAAAAAAAAAGAGTAGAAAAATCATCATTTAAACAAATATTATGGATAAAATGGTCTCTCCAAACCTGCCTATTTTGTTGTATTCAAAATACCACATTTTTTTGTTTTTACCAGCGTTTACATTAATAATTCCAAACTGTATGGTACGTATATACTAACGGTCAATTACGGTCACTTTGAAAACCAGTTTAATTTAAATTTTGTTGTTTTTAAATTATAAATAAACGAGAAAAACATTTTATGAATAAATATCTACAAAAAATCACAGCGATTTTTGTTGTTTATTTCTGTTTTTCTAGGATTTTTAAACGATACAGACTTGACTTTGAGCGTTACACTCCGCTTTCCTTTGAAAACTTTATTGGAAATGCGTTTTTTTGTTTTTGTTTTTCTTATTCAATCTAGCCATTTATTACGACATTGCAAACGATATTTGTATAACAAATTACAAAAATAAGTAAAAAAAGCACACAGTGTTTGTGTGTGTGTGCGTTTTTCTATTACATACTTGTATAGACGGCAGCACCCTGTATTACAGCGAATGTTTGTAGTAGACACCAACCGATAACGATAACAATTAAACTTAAATTAAACTGTAAAATTTTATTGTAGGCGGTAAATGAAGTTTGCTTTAATTTGGCATAATTGCTGCTTAATTTAACTAAATTTTTGGCATTAAAATTGTTGTTGTTGTTGTTATTATTATTGCTACACTGGCATTTACTGCTGCTGTCTGTGGTACTGCCACAGCTGCCATGGTTGTCATTTTCTGGATGATGATTAATCGTGGTTGTTTGAAACATTTTGTTTGATTACTTTGATTTTTTTTATTAAATTTAATTCCAAATATTTATTTTTAATTTTTCTTTTATTTCAAATGGTTTATAACAATTTAAACTGTATTTAACATTTTTTTTCTTTCTTCTTGCTTTTGAGGAAAACCAAATAATAAACACTTTAATTTCCTTTCCTTTCTTTTTTTTAACAAATTTTTAATACTTGAATCAGTAGTAGACTATGAGCTTGGCTTAGAAATCCAACCTCACTTTAAAACTAATGGAAAAAGTTCTTTGAAAACAATTCGAAATTTTGTTAAATTTATTCATATTCCCATCACATTGTCTTTTTCTTTTTTTTTATTGAAACAAAAAAAATTAACAACACTAGCAAAGAAGAACGGCGTTTTCGTATTTCTCTTTTTTTTCGTTTTTTTTTTTATTAAATTTGCACAAATAAATGAAAAATAATTAAATTTGTTATGCTTCTTTGAATGGTTATTGTAGTTCGTTCGTTTCGTTTTCCTTTTTCTTTTTTTAGTAAATTTTTTCTCTTTTGTTTATCAGACTTTTTTTTGTTTTTTCTTTCAATTACTGCGTCAGTTTTACGATCAGCAAACTGTTCGCGATCGAGTCACAACTTGAACTGATCTTAACTTTTGGTTAATAAAATTGTAGCAGCATATGGATAACCAACCAGCCAGCCAGCCAACAAGCCCGACATCTAGACAGTCTGCCAACCAACCATTCGTTTAGTTTATAAGCTTAACAGCTAGAAAGAGCTGTGGGTAGAGAAAGAGTTGAGGTGCTAGTCGTGATAAAACAAAAAAAACTGCTACGGCTGTTACGGCTGGCGCTCACGCAAGCTGGTCTTATTGTTTTTTCAACAAAATAATAAAATAAAAATTGTTAAACAATAAATTTTAAAAAACAAGAGAAAAATTTATAAATTTCTGCACACTTAAAGTCCATCTAAATGAACTCTTAATAACTTAACAGCGTTCTTAAGAGCTTCTTCTTGTTAAGCCTGACTTGTGTTGATTCTTTATTTTAAACTACAAAAAAAAAGTTAATTTCACTTTAAAGCTGCTGTTTCTGTTCGTCTCCGGCTAATTGTCATAAATTTTCAATTTCATCCTTAAGTTGTCAAGTTTTGTTTCGTTTTTTCTTCTCGTTTTTCTTGCTTATTCTTATTGTTTTCCAATTCTTGTTCGAAACAAAGGCTTTGTTGTTGCAGTTGCTGCTGCTTTTGGCTGCCTGTGGGGTTCTTATGCTGGTGATTCATTACTTTACGTCGTCTGAGCAATTTTTAACCTACATTTTGAAAATTGTGACAAAATGCTTAAAAAATATACGCTTTAATGGCTGAAAAGTTGTTAAGAAAAATCAAAATGGAAAAAACTTGGCAACATGGCCTTAATTAAATAAATAATAATACAACAACAAAATAAGAGAGAGAAAAACAACAAATCAAACTTTAAAATAATTATTATTTATTAAAAAACTATTGGCGTTTGTTGAAACAAAAACAAACAAATTGAACGTATTTTCCATAAAAATTGTGCACTTAGCAACAAGTCTTCGGAGGTAAACGAGACAAAAATTTAACCATGGTTTACAAACATAAGCCATATGTTATATGTTGAACATTAAAAGTGACTAAGGGCCATTATTACAACTTGCCGTTAAACTTGGGTTTAGTTAAAGGTACCTTTAGCTAAAGGGAACTGTAAAGTTACCTTTAACTGATTTTCGTTATTACAACTTACAGATAAAATAAAATTAAAATATGGCAATGCCGCAGCAAAGTCGATAAAACTGCTCAATTAAACAAATTTTTTTTTTTTAACGCAGTGGCAACAGCGGACTTCGTTTTTTTGTTGTATATGCACATTTTGTTTAAATTTGAAGTTGCCATATCGAAAATAGTAAGCGGTGATTTTTTAAGAGCTATAGGAAAATTTTTCAAAAAAAGCACATAAAATTCAGAAAAATGCATGAAATCTTTATTTGAATCGATAGTACGGTCCATATAATTTAATATTTGAAGATTATTTCATGCAAATGTTGACCACGACTGCGCTTCAAATGGTCCATCCGCTTAGTCCAATTTTGGCATACTCTTTCCAACATTTCGGCCGGTATCTCACGAATAAATGCTTCAATATTGTCTTCCAATGCGTCAATTGAAGCGGGCTTATCTGTATAGACATGAGCTTTAACATAGCCTCACAAAAAATAGTCTAAAGGCGTTAAATCTCACGATCTAGGCGGCCAATTGACCGGTCCCGAACGTGAAATAAAATGTTCACCGAACTCGCCTCTCAATAAGTCCATTGTTACGCGTGCTGTGTGGCATGTGGCACCACATGTCATGCAAGTCAAGCTCTTACATTTTGGGCAAAAAAAAGTTGGATATCATCTCACGATAGCGCTCACCATTCACAGTTACGTTACGATTCGCAGCATCTTTGAAGAAATACGCATTTTGATAATAAAATTCAATGATTTGCAAGCGTTGTTCGTTTGTAAGACGATTCATGGTTAAATTATAGACCAAACTGAAGATGTTTGACAGTGAAACAAAACACGAAACGTGCGTGAGCTGTTTAAACCAGTGTTGCCAAAAAGATAATAGCTAAAAAATCACCCTTTATATGATATGGCAAGTTCAAACGTAAAGTGACCTTTAAATGTTAAATTTAGGATGATCTTCCCTTTAGTTTAACGATCACTTCTATCTTATTGGGTACTCATAATAATGAAAAACAATTTATCTGCCCGTTAAAATCCTCCCTTTAGTTAACGGCAAGTTGTAATAATGGCCCTAAGTGAGACTTTTACAAACGCTGTTTAGTGTTAGCATGCCATCTGTTAATGCTATTCTTTGCTGTTCAAAATGCTTTGTTGACTGCTCTAATGAACTTGTGCACCATTTTCTAGTTCTCCTCGGACAGTTTCCCCGTTTTTAATTGTTTGCCGTCGGGGTCTGGGCTTCTACGGATACCGTTATTATTCGATATTCTCGCAGGGAATGTCTGATAGATAATACAAGGTGTTACACAGTTTCGTCTTTATTTGACCTGAGGACTCACGTATCCTATGAGAGAACAAATTTCCTCGTCAGCTTTGGTAGAAAGCTTTTTCCCTCTTCTTCCTATTTCTCATTAAAGCCCTATGACACCCTATGTTTTGAATGTAAATATTTCGCTAAGTAGTTATTGCTTCTTCTCGAGGTTCTTCTCTGCATTATATGCAGATCAACATACTTTCAAGCATCGGATATGGACCAAAATTCATTAAAACTACCCCAGGAAAGACTCACCTAATGAACGAGTCCTCAAACATTGTTAATAAATAAACATTATCGCTTCAAACAAATGAGGCAATTTCTTGTCTTCCCTATTATTTATTACATTCTCATAATTACTGCTTAAATTTCTGTAGTTTCTGTAAATAATTAATCTTGACTTAATCTCTTTTACAACTCAACGTGTAGTACCATTGTAAATGGTATGTTATTATTTCAAGAAAAACAACATGAAGTTGGTGGCGGTTGGTTTACATCTTGTTTAAAAGTAATTGCGATCAACTGCTGCTGCAACGATACAACATCGATATCTTGGTTGCATATAACACAATAACAACGACAACAACAAAAAAATTGTTTTGCTTTTATAGTAAACGTGATCAAAAAGATCTGCAAAAGTTATTATTTGTCTGTCCATCTGTTGTTGTTTACTCGTTTGATTGTTTTTGTTTTGAAGCAACAGATCTAAAAATAGCACCCGGTTAAATGTGTGGTTGCGGATAAAATAAAAAAATGATTCGTAAGCAAAAAGAAAAAAAAATATTTTCACAAAAATAACAATAACAAGTAAATTTAATTTTTGTGCAATTGCAGGCTTAACTAGTTTTATTTCAGTTTTTTTTTTTTACGCTTACAATAATAGCCACCAACTCTATCAGTGCAATCAAGTTTTCATCGAAGGCTAGTTTCTGTTGTGTATGACTGTTTCTTGTACCGCTAACTAAGTTAATTGCAATTACACTGATAGCGACTGGCGATAACCGCAAATAAATAAATAAAAATCTTCTTCTCTGAGAAATTTCGATCGAATAAAAAGGAAGCGATCGAATTAAGATATTGTACGGATGGATGATGAACTCTTTACATCTATTTGGTTTTTCGAATTCGGGATCTAGAGACTTTTTGTTGGATTATATATATATACCTTTACCACCACACAATGCTACGTCTCACGTTTACACAGCTAGTTCTTCTAGGCCCTAAAAGGCTGTCAGTGAGATCATTGTCTGGACCTAAGTAGAGATACTAGGAACCTTTATTTTTTTACTCCTGCTAAACTTAAGCATCGAATTTCGTAAACAATAACTCGTTGGGATTTTTCAACCAAATGTTGCTTTTGGAGACCACTTCGCGGAATTTTTTCAACTGGACTCAAAGCGATAATTTTCCATAGGCTTATAAATAATAAAAGAGAAGGGCTGTCTTCAGCCGATTAAGCGCCCACCTTTCTATATTGATGTTCTACAATCCATATTGAAATTCATTACTGTCAAAAGAAAAGCACACACAGCTTTTGCCACTTTTGCAGTCCTACGCCTTTATTGTGATTCCAACCACATGAAACCGTTGTTACCATAAATATTTTGTTTATAGTTTATAAATAAAAAAAGCACAAGAGGAAAAGAGAGAGAACGAGGGGGGAGCTGGGAACAGAAAGGGAAAATTTGTATATTTTTGGGCAGCATCTGTTTTTCACTAAGGAAAATAAATAAAGAAATAAAAACAAAACAATTTTTAAATAAAATTTTACTCAAATCAATAAGCAATTGTTTGACAAATTCGTTTTATCTATCGCACTGGTATTGGTTGCCACAAATAAAAATTTTGTTTTTGGTAAAATACCATTTGGTGATGGTGGTGTTGCTTTGTTGTTGGCCACTGCTTGACGAGCTGGTTATTGGCACAATTTTCTTCTTTTTTTTTATTTTTGTGTTAAAAATAATAGAAAAAAATGTTGACGCCACACAAATACAATATTTTTAGATTTTCAAATGGGCAAATTAAATAAATGGATGTGTTTATAAATAAATAAATTAAAACGAACGGGGACCAGTTTTAAATTGCAATAGAAATCGTCACGACAATAAATACGAGTAAATAATATGCTGGAGTGTATGTAAATTTAAAACTGAATTTCAATTTCGTTTTTAATTTCAATATGATTATAGAAATAAATTTAATGCCATAAAATATTGGTTCATTAAATAAACAAAATTTTATATTAAAACACTGTATTTTGATTTTAAGTAATC
Organism: Sarcophaga caerulescens; assembly: GCA_927399465.1. Taxonomy (NCBI): domain Eukaryota; kingdom Metazoa; phylum Arthropoda; class Insecta; order Diptera; family Sarcophagidae; genus Sarcophaga; species Sarcophaga caerulescens. The sequence goes on from OV656868.1 coordinate 46,277,834, forward strand.
CATTATTTTATTTAAATAACCTGGCAACTCATTTAAGTTCTCATTTTAATTACTTTAAAATTAATATGAGATTGAAAAAAATGAAATTCAAATTGAATTTCTCTTAAACATGGTCTCTCTCTCTCTCTAAATGACGTAAATTTAAATTAAATTTGCGAAATCTTAAACCTTTACACAACAACACAGCTGCAAACGTACCGATTTTTCTAAGATTTTGTTTATACGGCACGCGCTTAAAGTCACGTTTCATTATTTCTTTTTTCGGCGGATCTTTATCTTTTAGAGATGCCCTTTTAGGGGCATGTGTGTTTATCTTGACAATTTCATTTGATTTGTTTGTTTTTCCCAATAATTATTTGCAGCTTTTATTTGCAATTTTTCTCTAAAAGAATGACTCACAAAGTCTATTTAAAAGTGTGACTACGTTTCGTAGTTTGTCTGCAGGAAAATTAACACTTTCCAATAAACGCTTGAGCGATAAACTGTTAGGTATTTTCCACTAATATTTAAACATAATAAAACGCCAATCAATATATATATATATAATCAATTTGATAAAGGTTTTGTTAATAATTTGTATGTAATAAGTAATCAAACTAAAACCTTCTATACAATTTGAACAAATTTGTTCTTAAACTACTACATCGATTGTTTACCGAAGCTTATTACTTAGCCTTTTTGTTTGTGCACTTCAGGAATACTGATTTTATTAAGGAGATCTAAGACTGAAAAACATTTAACGATGAGGAAGGACCTGCAGTCAAACTCCAGAACAAATTTCGAAATCATTAAAAGCCACTCAAGCAGGAATTTAAAAGAGTTTGTGAACAGCAGGATCAACCCAATAGTACAATAATGAATAATGTAATAGTAAAATGTACAATTGAGAAACTGAGAGAGATACCCGAATATTTCGCTTGAACGCCCTTAAAAGAGGAGAATCGTGTGAAAGAAAAGCTCAGCCAGCTAGTAAATCAACACCAATGCCGAATATCAATGGCAACAAGTTAATGCTTTGTTTTTGGTGGAACTAGAAGGAGCTCATGTATTTTTATCTTTTTTTCAGTCTGCCTAAGTTAGTTAACAGATTGATAAAACGTTCAATGTGGACGCTAACACTGCATATGTCACGATGACTTTTTAGATTTGGTTTATTTAATTAATAACGTGTCTGTAATCCTATTTAGCTTCGTTTTACGTACATATTTATTTCTTTGTTCATGACCAAGGATCGGAATATATGAAAAAACTGATTCAAACATCGAATAGTAAATATTTAAAGCGATCCTCTAGTTAGTTTAGGTTAGATTCCAAGTGATGCAGGCGCTAAGAGGACGCTACAGAAAGAAACACTACTTTTGAAAATCCGAATTCTTGATGTCTTGGAAATATTTTTTATTCTCCAGTTTTTTGCAGGGCTACTGGAAGGTGAACGAGCTTTATTATTTTACTTCGTTGATTCAGTGCTACCACATCGCAGTAAAATCAACATGGAGTGGACTTATTTAATAGCACCAATACGCATTTAATTCTATTTAGTTAATAACTAGATGGTTCGATTTATTTAAGCTTGACAAGTAAGTGCCATGTGTATGTAATCAATATCATCTGTTTTGAAGTGGTAAAATCCGTTCGAGCAATCACAGGGAATTTGGGCGGAATCTCTAGCTTTCGACCATGGACCGACCCTTTTTAATAAGTGTTTAACAAATATTGTATATGGTCCTAGTGTGACATCGGCATAAATAAGGTCTTCTTTTTAATCTTTTAACCATAGCGTTGTTCAAATCTATGTTAATGGGAAATCGTGAGAGCGAGCTCCCTTGTCTTTCTTCTGCTCTAATTATTACTTTTTATATTTGAATCATATTTTAAATCTTAACAGTTCACTTAACATTAAAATTATTTCTCCTAAAAAATTCACTAAAAATCAGTGTTGAAAAATTTAGTACTTTTGTATTTTTTTCAGTACTTTTTCATTTCAAAAATACCGCAGTACCACCGCCAAGATTTCAGTACTATTTTCATCAAATTTGTTTTTTTGTTCGTTCAGAAAATAAATATATATTTTAATAAATAATTCCGCACATTCTTTTTCCGTTTCCGGGTTTATTAAGTAAGAATTAACCCCCGTTTGTTTAATGTACTATGTGGTCTATCTGTCTAATAAGTAGTTACAAGTTAAAGTAGCCTTATTTGTTAGACGCCCAACGGCCACTGTTCAACCCCAGGTCAGACAAAACGAAAACAATAACGGCGTAATTAATAATATATGTGGTGGTGGTAGGTAGGTGGGTAGGATTATTATTTAGTTAGTTAGTTAGTGTCTAGGTTGCTCACCTAAAAGAGGGCCCGGTTTAACCTAACCCTAGGTTCGGACAAAACGAAAACAAAAACATAAATGGGAGGATGTTGTTGTTGTGTGGAGTTTGTTGTTGGTTCGCTGCTGGGGAAGAAGGAAAGAAGAGCAAAAAAAATTTTATTTTTTTTTGAAGTGTGTGGTGAATTTTGTTGTTGTGGTGAGTTTTTACAAAATGTGGTGAAAATTTATCCGGTGTGGTGAAATAAAATCGAAGTATGGTGAGTTTCTAGTGTGGTGAGTCCTCACAAAATGTGGTGAATTTAATTTATCCGGTGTGGTGAATGAAATCGAAACTCACCAAAGTGCCGTTATTCTAAATGAGTACTGTATTACCATAAATACATGTACTGGATTTGGACGGTGTGTGTCGAACTAAAATAAGTAATTTTCACATCTGTTAGTGCAGGCATTCACCGATATGTCTGGTTACAATGTTGCCATTGTGTCATTCTATTTCAAAATCTAAAAAATTAAATTAAATTTAAATTAGTTTGTAAATGAATTTTTGAATAATTTCTTTCTTTTATGTTTTATTCCCAAAATGCTTTTTTTGCAAATTGGAAATTCTTTGTCAAAATATTTTTAATTTTTTGTGCTTTGTTCGATCTAACTTTTGTAAAATTTGGTATCGGATTTAAATTTAACATCAGGAAAAATTATTAAGAATTTTTTCAGAAGTTGATTACAGATTTTTTTGTTTCTTGCAACATTTCAATTTCAAAACATTTCAGTACTTTTTTATTTTACAATTTTATGGTTTGCGCTTTTCAACTATAAATGGGGTTAGGCTAATTAATAATGGTAAAGGTCTTTAGCCCCGATTAGCCAGGGACTATAATATGTTCGCTTTTAGATTACGAATGAACCCGTTGCGTCGTCATTTTTGACTAAACCTTACGTTTCGAATCAACTGTGTTTGTTTTGTATATGAGAAACATGTAAGTAGTTAGTTTTTCTATTCCATTCCGTACGTAAAGTATAAATAAATAAATATAATTTTATAAAAAAAAACTACCATTTGATGCAAAAAAGTACCCTTTCAGTATAGTTCAGTACTATTTCAAAATTTCAATTTTACAACACTGCAAAAAATTCTTTTTTTCTGTTACCACTAATGCCACCATTTAAGCAAAAAAAGCTTCCTTCTGTTAAAAAGCTCACATTTATTTAATTTTTTCTTATTTCAAATATAATGTTGTTTCTATAAAAGCTGTAAATAGTGTTATTTTCCTCAATGTTTATACAAATTTATTCAAGACACAAACCAAATGTCCAATGAACATGAACTTTCCAATCACAATAGCCTCATGTGTAAACAAAAACAGGGTACTGCATCCCACGTAGACCAGGAAATATTTCAAGTAATTTTCTTTTGCAAACTGCTAAAGTGGAATTGTATGATGATTAACAAATATGTGGTTACCGCAGCAATAATCTATGAAAATTAATTGTAGGGACATAAATTTCTTTTGATTATTTGTCTTAAAATAATATTTACCGATGTGATCAATTTATAGTCCATATCAAAGAAGCCAGCCGCTGTAAAATTATTCCTTCGGTGCACTACTTCCAAGGAAAATACCTGGACATTCAGATAAAAACTGCAATTCGTTAAAGAATTCGTTTTGATGCGATGCAACAGAGGTCCTGTAAGAGCCATCTTAAATAATGGAAATAAATTTCAACCGCTACTAATGCTGTCTTACTAATGATTATGGTAAAATACTTACCGCTTTTGCGGTCATACAGCAGGTGCCCACATTAATGCCAATAACAATAATTTGCACCAAAACCCAACCCATTACAACAAACAACTGGTAATTGTCCATCTCGAGGGAGTGCAAAACCAAGGCTGCAAACAAATTATATCCCTGTACGGTTAGAACACCAAATGAAGCACTGGTCAGGAACAATAAATGCCACGCAAACACTTTCAAAAGTAAGTCAGCACAGTCGGCTATATTCGAGTAAATCTCCAGTAATTTTTTAACAACATCTGTCGTACACTCCGGTTTAATGCCATTCAATATGTTCTCCTGGGATCTCTTATGACAGTTTAATAAATTATCGCCACCATACTGCACCAGCTCCTTGTTGATAATGTCAAATTTCGTTTTGAGCACATACATTAGATTATAAAACTGGAACTCTTTAAAGGTCAACAACAGAATTGGTTCAAAACACACAAACCAAAAGCAATTCGAAAACAAATCAATCTCCTCGGGCCCAAAGTGTAAGACAATGCAATTCACCATGGACAGGCAGCTGGGCACTAAGAAGACCACAAAGAATTGTACGAATAATTTTCTACGCATACGCGTATAATTGACTTCTTGTCCCGTAACTTCCTCCAATTGATGATCTATTTTTGTAATCCATAGAAAGAGGCGATGCATTTGTGGTAAATTTAACCAGGTATTGAGCAAGCCATAGGAACCCAAAACAAATAGGAATACAATTTGGCCCCATGTGGTAAAGTATGTGATGATGGTACTCTCATGCAATTGAGCCAATCTATGGACCATTCTCAGGTGATTGACGCCAAAATAGAAGCCAACTATAAGAGAGAAAGAAAATTAAATTGTTTATATCGTATACGAGAACTATGTATATGTAGAGAAAATAGACTAAAATGCATAAGACGGAAAATTCATTTGAGTTTATATTGCTGAGAAATGGTTACTTGTAGCTACGAAACTGTAATAACTTTCCGAAAACAGACTGGATTTTGGTTTTTCACGAAAATTAGTAAAAATTTCTCACTAATTCTGGATAATATTTCAAGTTCAGCAACAAAGAAAGATGAAGGTGTTGTAAATGCTCCTGATTATGATTCATGAGACATCTGGCATGAAAATTGTTTCGTCATAAAACGCAAAGCTGTATGTCCAAGCACACTTCGTTTCAGTTTTCCAATTGTCGGGCAATGACAAAATATATTCTGCGGTCTCCTCTTCTTCCTTGTCATTACAGCTTCTGTTGAATTCGATGTGAGGTATAGTCTACGAGTGTGTGCACTCAATGGAAAGTGTTACATTATTACTGCAACAATGTTCCTAGGGTGGGCCCTGTCAGGTTTAACATTTTGTTTTACATATACCCACCTCGGAACAGATTTGAATTAAAAATAAGGTTTGAATTAAATCATTTGATTGCCTCTCTGTATGGCGAATACCAATCGTATAATTTCAATCACATTATCTGTTGCCTTTGTAAGAGCATTAGCTTTGTTTTCATTTGCAATATTCACGTGTCCAGTATCCCATATTAGGACAATCTTCGAATGTTTCACTATCTCCTTCAAAAACACCCGGTATATATGGACAATGTCTAGAGATCTAATGGTCACTTTACTTCAAGTAAACCGGCATATAGCTCCACTCACACAGTGACAGTCTATATTGCCAATATTTCATCTTGAATAGTACTACAGTATTCCGGAAATAAGATTTAACTGTTCCGTTACGATCCAATACTCGATTTCCGCGTTGTCTGGATACGTCAGTGAGTACTTGGGTTACGTTCTCTGGAAGGTGTAAGTCATTAGTTTAATGGACTAAAAACGTAAACTTTAGTCAACACTATGTCCATCCATCCACTAACATCAATATGTCATACTTAAGCGCGAATGATAAGAAAGTAGGTTAATAAATTCGTAACTTTTTAAATAACACACAGAGTTTTGAATAAAAAATTATTCTTATAAGCTTCTTCGAGCTCCACACGCTTTGTCTAAGTTTGGTTTACTTTTTTTTTATTACTTCCAAGAACATAAGTTTTGACGAGCCCACAAAAAAAGACTCGTTTGTTTGTGAGCAGTTTTTATCATCCCTGCGTTCCCGTCAAGCCATTTCTTCAGCTTTGGAAACAGGAAATAATTACTCAAAGGATTTTTACACGAAATGTTAATTTTTGCCACGGCATTCAAACATAAACTAAGTAAATAAGTTTGTACACATTTTAACAGGAGTCAACAGTCAGATGCTTGTTGACATTAGAAGTGACAGCTTTTGAATTAAATGCCGGAATTAATAACCCAGCCTAGTAGTATCGAGTACACTTCCCAAATGTGCGCTTAAAATATTTTATCACACATTTATCTCACATTTGGTTGATATTTTGATCCCTGGAATTAACCATGCAAACGAAATCATTTGTTTTAAATCCAAAGAAAGTAATTTCCATTGTGTCTTGAAGCTGTAAAAAAACGTATTTTTTTATAAAACAAGTTCGGATTGCATTGGTTTTATGGAACAGCGCCGGATTTCGGTGACAACTGCAATTGCAATTTACAAGAGCGCGTCCAATGTACATGTGTTCACATTTTAGAGGGTTTTCTATAATGGTCCGTCATGGTTTTTGTGCTTTCCAAATGACAAACTAATGCTTCGACAACTGAAGTTCATTGTGCCTTAGATTACGTTGATTCTTTGGCTCGTCCTTTCAAACCATTTCTCACTGGTTCTGGGTGTTTGCATGCATGATAATATCAATATTATTGTAACTTGTATTGGCCCAAGAAATACAAATTTTCTTCGCTGTGTAGTGGCCAAGGTTTAAAGAACATTTTTTTAAATACCAAATAATATCATAGGCTTTCGGGGGTTTGTACTTATTATGAAATAGGCATGTTGCCCTTAGCCATTTGGTTGGTACTGCAGAGTGACATTAGTAGCACCACGTTCTTGTTCCCTGCATAGCTTCTCGTTTTTTAAAGTTTAATTTCCAAGAAATGTAGTTTATTGCCTTTGCTTTTCCTTGGAAAATAAACATTTCTTATACTTGTATTTACATAATTTTATCACAATTATTTCGGGATCAGTAATCACTAATGAGTCGATAAATTATTTAAAATTTGACAGAAAAGCGGTACAACAATTTTTTTCTGAACTCAATTTTGTAATCGAACTCAATTGTAATTTGAATTATTATAACCAATTATAACGAATTTAATATTGCTTTAGGCCCTTTAGTTAGTTACCAATATAAATTACGCATCCTAAGAATGTAAACAAAAACGTGCAGCCATCGATTTTAAATTTATAATCTTCGCTTAAGAGCTCGGTGGGTGATAATTTTATGGGCACGAAACCGAATAATTTGTAAATACGCAAAAACGGATATAACACGTATGCGAATTCATTTGGTTTGAATGTATGAAAGAAATAATCCTTTATTTTGGCCAAATAATGCCTCAACATATTCGTTTTATCTCGGTGTTCTTGAGTATTCACGTACTACTCATGGCGATAAATGAATTGCAACTGAACTATTCACCATCAACTTTAGATTACAATCTCCCTGTTTGGTTTTCGTATGTCTGTCTGGCTGGCTTGTATTCTATCATTATGGATGGTGGGTGGTGGGTGGTGGGTGGTGAGTGTATGGGCCAGTGTCAATGCCAACAATTAGCAACTCTTTTAATTTTCTTTCATAATAAGGACTTTCTTTCAATAAGGACATGCGCCTTATTGAAATCAACAGGTTACTGTGTTCTCAATTGCCCTATGCTTGGATAAATGAATTTTAATTAATTGCCATCAATTAGCATAATGGCCCTGTATTTGTCTAAGATAATATATTGTTGGATTTAATCCTCCTCCTCTTCCTTTCTCCCCATTAGCTGAGTCTCGTCTTGTCTTGTATTCTCTTTTAATTTCTATTTGTTTTATCACGTGTTGTACGTGTTTAGAAATGCTATCACTTTGTTTTTATTGTTGTTGTTATTGTCCTTTTTTATTATTAAATTACTACGACTATTGATGTTGCTTTATCAACTCTTTACTTTGTAAACAATGGCAATAACAAAAATAAAATTAAACAAACAAACCTCTAATGTATATAGGTGCCAACACACATTAATCATGACAAATTTATTATTAATTGTGGCTTGAAATAATGTTACAAAAATAACAATAACAGCGACATTAACTCTTATAAGGTTTAATTGGAACACATCCAACTGTCTTTGGGGATTAATAGGGCCATTATAGATAATAATCGTTAAAAATTCAAATTCATAAAAAGCTAAACAGGTTGAAGGTGTTTATATTACTTACCACCATTGAAGTAAAGTTATTGCTTAAATAAAGGAATATTTTTCCGGAATTGAAGTTGCAATAAATTTAATAAAAATTAAGTGAATTTCATTAAATGGATGAGAAAAATTTTGCAAAAGAATAATTATTCAATGAAGGTTTGTTAGGAAATCTTTTTTGACTGTGAGGTTGCTTGTTTGGCGAGAAAGATGTTGTTCTTTGGAACTGGAAAAAATGGAAACTTACTTAACTAGTCATTACAATCTTTTAGTCAGGATCACACCACCCATGTTATGTGTGTTAATTTTATGCGACTAAGGCGACAACTGCTCTTTATTGCTCTATATTTTGTGATTGCGATTGTTTATCAAACCAACTCTATTCGACGTGACCGTAGTTTAGCGGTTGGCTTTGGAGAAAAGAAATTATTAAAACCGTTTTGAGCGTCTAGTTGAAGTCTGGTTGAATTATAGTTGATATCCATCTAACTATTTACTGCAAGGCATAGTTCCTAGCTTTATAACGAATATACTTTCCAGAAAACGTTATCCATGTATTCACTGATGAATCTAGATCAAGCGACAAGGCTCGGATGTTTATTAGATTGTGCTTTGCCCTATTCGGGTTAGTGTGGTACTATTCAAGCTGAAGTAATGGCTTCAAAGACTGGCACTGTCATTTGTTGACACAGTTGGAGACATTATAGAGGTATACTATAAAGTTTAAGGGGAGTACACTAGATCGTAAAGTGGTAGTACTTAGGCACTCCTTCACAGTAATAATATTAATAAGACTGTCACTGTGCGAATTCGTCATCGAGAAAAGATATCAGATTTACTTGCAGTAAAGTGACCATTAGATTCCTAAAGATTATGTACACCTCATCTAAGATTTTCCAAAAATGGCGGGTACTTTTGGAAGAGATGGTAACACATCTGTCGATTATCCTGATATGGGGTACTAGACACGGGGATATTAAAAATGACAGCAAAGCTAATACTCTTGCAAAGGTTGATACAACATATAATTTGAATGAATTCATAATCGTAATTGACATTCGTTTTCAGAGAAGCAAACAAACGATTACATTCAAACGTTATGCGTTTGTAAACTGACCTATACCTAACTATATACCTAACTAGAGGCCATCTTAGGAACCTCGTATATCACATCTAAATTTTTGCTCGGCATTTAGAGATGAAGTTTTTGGCAGTTATTCTGATATGGGTTACTGGGCACGGAATATTGACAGATTGACATTTCTCTGCTGGAGGCAAACAATTGATTCCATCCTGACTTTACTTATTTACAAATGAACTGTGGAAGCTGCCACTCTTGAATAAAATTCACAAGCAACATGAGGGAAGTGAGAAACTAGGCCATATCCTGACTAAAGGTTTGTAATGACTAATATTGTAACTAAGAACCCTCGTTAGTCTCATATTTCCTTTGTTGTTTTGTTATTGTTTGTTTTGCTTATTCCAGAATATATGTATATTTTGCCTTCGTAACCATATTAAAAGTTCCTTTATAAGGAAGTTGATAATTTTAATTTTTGATTGGTTATTAACAAATTCTTATGAAATGGTGATGCTCGATCAATAAAACTCTTTGTAAAACTAATTTTTTAAATTTATTTTTTTTATAAAAAAAGTTTATTCACTAAAAATAGTAATTTTGGAAATAAAAAATTTTCAATAATTTTCATATTTACAATTGCAAAAACAATAATAATAAAATATTTTATACATTAAAAAAAAAAACAAAAACAAAAATTAAAATAAAACATAAAAAATTAACTAAAAATATTTTCTTTTTTGTTTTATAAAAATAAACCCAAGGGTTTATACTCTCATGATTGCATACATAGAGGATACTAAAGGACATTTTACGAACTAATGTTATTCGCTGCTATTATTGTGTCAGACAGACATTGGGAAAAATTGAGAAAGAGAAATGGGAAGAAAATTAATTTAATTTTAAAGCGTCTAATTTTAAAACAACTGCGTTCTCCACTAGTTGTTCAATCTTGTTTTCTTTTGTTTTTTTTTTTTTTTTTTCTTATCCTGCATGGGAGTAATAAAATTAAAAATAACAAAACAATTGAAATAAAAAAAAAAAAGCGAAACTAAAATAAATGAAAAATGAAAATCTAATAAAATGGCGTCATGGTGTGTTTTCCTAACTGCGACTTGCTTAGCACTTGATTTTAAGGGTTTTGTTCTGGTTTTTCTTTTTTTTTTTTTGATTTTGTGGCACTTTCTTGTTGTATTTTTATTTTATGTTACAATGGACAGGACCCAATAAGGCTATGGACTAAACTGTTGTGTATATGAATATGCAATTTTTCTTTCCAATGACTTTAAAACTATACAAGAAGCAGTCTATTTTGTTGTTTGTTTCCCTTAAAGAAAGTTTCGCTTAAGTTTTTTTAACTCGAAGATGGCTGCATCATTGTTTCCATGAAATTGGGATCTAATGTGGAACCATGTTCCAAATCCTCTGTGCTGGCATTCTCTTCGGCTACACTCACAAATTTACTGGAGAGTTCACCATTTAGTTTATTCACGACACCGGTTGTTATGTCATACATAAAGATTTCTTGTTCCGCAGAATTAGAAGATCTGAAAATAAAAAAAAGGAAATATAATCTTTAGCCGTCCTTTGGTTTTTTACCTACTCAAAGGCTTCCTAACTTACTTAGCTACTAACAACACAACCGACTGTTGTTCTACATCTGTGCGGGCTTCTTTCTCCAGCCATCTCTTGAAGTTCTCTCTGGTGGGCTTTTTCACCAGAGTTTTAATTAAATCACCACCCAAGAATTTCACCTCTTTGCTATCTTCCACCAGGGAACCATCTGCATTGGTGGGTGTATCGACTGGTGCCAAAACTACAACGCTTTGTAAAGTTTTACCCTTTAGTTCCTCTGTATCGGGCTTGGGGAAATTAGCACCGTTAATTTTAAGCGGTAAATATCTATTGTATTGGCGTTCCGCAGACGTTGTGGGTACCTCAGAGTTGGGTAGTTTTTGTCCATCATAGCGCACCACTTTCACATCGGTTTGTTTATTATTAGGCACTGCGTTAGCTTCCTTCACACGTTCAATGTGCTTTTCATTTAATAACACCTTATCGCCATTGGGTTTGAGTACTGTTAAAACTTTTTTCGATTCGGAAATTTGTGCACCACCACCGGCACCATAGAAGTGTTGCAAATGTTCAGCTGGCAAGTTCTCCAAAGCAATGTCTCCCACCTTATCGTAATCCAACACAGAAATATCAGCATTTCCCAAAATGCCAGAGGAAAGAAGTTGTTGCCTCAAGTCATCTGGCACCTCATCGGGCAATTGTAATAGAGTTTTGGGGTTTACAGTGGTAGAGGAGGCCGTAGTGGTAGTTGAGGGCGTGGTAGTGCTTGGTACATAAGAATTTTGTTTTGCTTGTGAATTAAACGAGGTTTGGGAGTTTCTCTGTTCCAATTCTTTGAATACATCCGAATGGTAATTGGAAACACTGTAGGGTGAGTTATTCAAAGATGCTTGAGCCTGTACGGAAGATTGTCCCTGTCTGGGTTGCTGGTAAAAATTGTGGTATTGTTCTTGACTGGGCTGTATGCTGTTGATGATTTGTGTCGAGTGTTGCTGATTGTTGGCGGAGGAGCTTTGAGATCCCTGATAGGCATGGGCTGTCTGATACTGTTCGTAAACATTGGGTGGCACAGGTGTAACTATCATAATTTTCTGACCGTCTGTCGATTCACCAAATTGAGGAGCAGCTGGTGTGGTGGCGGGCGCATGTTGTTTATGGTCCAGATTGGAAGAGGCAGTAACGAAATTTGTAAACGTTTGTTGTTGTTGTTGCTGATGCTGCTGCTGTTGGTTATTGTATGTCGAGGTGGTTACATAATGCCCTTGTAAAGGTTGGCTTTGGGGCTGTTGCTGAGACAAATTAGGTGCTGGTATGTCGTGGATCACTTGACTTTTTGTCTGATATTGACCCGGATTGTAATGGTTTTCGACAGTCTCGGTAATATGCTGCTCGAATTTAGGTATCGATTTGAGCAATTCAGTTTCCTTGGATGGTTTAACGTCTAACCAACTCAAACCAGTACTTCCAAATGCGGAAGAAGTCTGTTGAGCTGCAGAGGTTTGATATCTTGTATTTTGTTGTTGTTGTTGCTGTTGCTGTTGATTGTTATTTTGTTGTTGGTTGTAGAAAATCGAACTGGATTGGGGCTTATTAGAGGTTTGCTGAATTGTTGACTGATATTGATGTTGCTGTTGTTGCTGCTGCTGCTGCTGTTTTTGCTTATGCTGCTGCTGATACTGACCTTGATACTGTGGTTGAATTTGTGGTTGTGGTTGCAACTGAATTTGAGACTTGTATGTCTGTTGAGTTGGTGGCGATGTGGGTAACGATACGGTAAAGGTTGGATGTTGTATGTATTGTGGTTGCTTTTGGAAATGATAGGTCTTGGGTGTGTATTGAGTGTTTTCCAATTTGGCTGCTATTGGTGTTGGTTTTGGTGGTTGTGGTGCTGGAGCTGGTGTTGGACGGAACTTGATGGGTTGATAGGGTTGTGCTGCATGTCTGACGGGTAATTCTTGTGTTTTTGCAGGAGCTGAGGGGAAAGTAATGGAAGATTTAGGTGGTTGAGCGGGTTTGTGGGAGACTGCATTGTAATATTGATTGTTTTGCACACTTTGTTGAGTTTGGTATTGCTGGTGATGCTTCTGTTGCTGTTGTTGCTGCTGCTGATGATGTTGTTGTTGCTGATGTTGTTGCTGCTGATGTTGTTGTTGTTGCAGCTGATGCAACTGTTGTGGTGGATAAAGCTGATTATGACTGACATAATACTGAGACTGTTGTTGCAACTGTTGATGTATTTGGCTCAAAGGTGTTGGACGTTGATTTTGTTGTACTGGCGTTAAAGCGGAAGCTGTAGGCTTTGCGTTGTAATGCGGTTTTGGTTGGGAATTTTGCAAATGAAACGCTGGCTTCTGGTAAAAGTTGCTGGACTGTTGTTGAGTGTTATGGGAACTTGAAGAATGTTGTGCTGTATGCTGTTGGGATACAGCAGCTATATGACTGGGTGGTTTAAAGTATGTGCTGGAATGTTGAAGGGGCAATTGTTGTTGTGGTTGCTGTTGGGCATGGAATTGATGTTGTTGCTGCTGTTGTTGAGACTGATATTGCCAAGGAGCGGATGATTGGAAGAAACTGCTACTGCTTAAAGGTGATCTGGCCTGAGCTTGATAATCATTACGAGCATTCACCTGATACTGAGTCTTAATGTTGGAGTGACTAACCGGCACAGCTACCACTTGGCGTTGTATACTTTCGGCATCGTGTTCCTCTAAAATGTGACCAGTTTGCGACTTGTCCTCCGAACCAAAGCTAACGTGAATTCCACTATTGCTGAGGTATTTCTCCGAATCCGGATGTATAATAGTTCTCAAAGTAGTGGATTTGACAGGCGGCAATGGTGTTACTTGATATTGTACAATTTCTTCTTCTTCCTCTTCTTCGTCGTCGGCTTCATCATTATTTAGAGAAGCAATAGGACTCTCCAAATGCAATTTATTATTTTCATCCTTTTTATAGTTGACATAGAAGACATGGACCTTCTCCTTCTTCTTTTTCGTTTTTGTTACAATAGGTTGGCTGCTGGTTTCGGGTAAAGTTTCATTGGCATCCTTGATAATGATTTCAATAATGGGTTCTGGCGCCTCCAAATACTGAGGATAAGGCGAGTAGTTAAAGTTATAATCTTGAGGGAATTGAGCTGAAAACAAATGAAATTTTAATAAAAAAAGATTCTTTTGAATTATTTTAAACGAGAAGTGGTGGTACCAATTGCATTTTGTCCATTAAAGAAGCCCGATTGAGTACTATAAGCCGCCCGGGATTCTGGATTATAACCTGCTCTTCTGGCTGCTATTTGAGGATACAAATAAGCTGCATTGTTAAAGTCATATAAAGTACGCTTGCCACGATTTTCTCCCGGCTTGGTAAGTTTCAAAACTTTGGAAGTACGCCCCGAAGACGATGATGCTGAAGTGGTCTTAGCTGGCTTAGTAGAGTTAGATTTGGCATCACTAACAGCTGGTTTTACGGTTGTGATTGTAGGTACTTTCTTAGTTTTATCGGTTTTGGATGGAGAAGTAGCCGCTGCCAGGGTTATTAAAACCCCAATCAACTAAAAAGAAACAAAAAGAACGTGATTTTAATAACTTTCTAATTAAAAAACGCAACTATTTCAATTTATTAAAGATTAGGTTGTTGGTATTTTACAAAATTTATATCAGTTTAGAATTTAATGCACTAATGGCGGTTTTGTTTTTACCATAGGATTTTGAATATACATATTTTACTTGACTCATTTGAGGGTTAATTTAGTTTTAAATGATTTCTTGTAATGTAATGAGATATCACTCTGATAAAAACAAAATTTCATATTCAAACCAATCGAAATGCTAGAAACTATTGACAAAAATGTTTTTGTTTCTTTTCTTTCCTAATCGTTTTGTAAATTATCAACCAATTTAACTTATTATCAGTATTTACATATTTATTTATATGAGCATTATGTAAATGTCATGTTGTTTAGCAAAAACTAAGTGCTGCAGGAAAAGTGTTGGATACTTTATGAAATATTCCGAGGGTGCTAATTCCGACAAATAATCAATAAAATTAATGCCGATCAAACGCACTCCAAAAAACATACGGCATAATTTTGTCTACTTACGTCCTTACTTAATTGGTCATAACAAACCTTTAGTCAGGATGACAACCTAGCTTCTCCCATTACCCAAATTGTGTGTGTTAATTTTATCCATGAGTGGCGGGACCTTTAAAGTCAACTCTGAACGACAGGATTTTTTTATTTACTTTCAGAGTTTTTGCCAGATGACAGCTGAAAAGAACTCGCCGAAGAAATATTTTGCAAATTTCGTTTTGTTGAAGATGTTTGGACTTGGTTTTGAATAACCGAATGCGTAGTTAGTTTCAACTATTTTTGCGCGCTTTGTTGTGATCGTAAATGGTTAACGTTTTACTAAATAAATCAAACTTCAGAGAAAAGATATTTAAGAAGCGGATCGGCAGTTTTGAAACCGCTAAATGGATAACCCTGTACGAGTTCTTTTTTTTTTTTTTTTTTTTTTTTTCTTTAACGTTTAGCTTGAGCACAATATCTGTTTTTGAGTTAATAAATCTTAATCCGCAATAAATTGGCTTTCCAAGTTCATTCACTGTTTGAACATATCCGGACGTGTGATTCATTTTTATTTTGTTTCTCTTTTTTTTTGCGAATTCATTTCTAAAAAAAACTAACAAAAAACCTTTCCTTTAAAGGGGGGTTGAAAGTAAAAGTACTTCGAAGAAATTGAAGACTTTCAAAAATATTTTAGGCCGTTAATCACAATATTTTTAAAATTTTAATGTACGAAATATTTTCACCCAACTAACTAGACGTTAAGCATTTTAATTAAAATTTAAATTTTGTTGTCGTAAACTAACAAATTATAAATTCATAACTATTTTGTGTGTCATATTTTGTTTGTTTTCTTTTTTAATACCATTTGTGGGAATATTTTTTGTGCCATAAAGAGTAAGAAATCCAAAGAAATATTATTCAAAAGGAACACAAATGATAATAAATTGTGAATTGTAGTTACAATTTGAAAGTACTTTGACTTGGCAAGATACGGGCAATGTAAACTTAATTGCTGAATTGAATTTCCAAAATGTCAGAAGATATTCAAACAAATCAAAATCCATTTGAAATTGACATACAATAAATGCCATCAAAATAATGCATGTGAATAATAAAAAATTTGATTCTAATTTTAATTTAACACATAAATAAACACACAAAACGAAAAACCTCTAGACACCGTAAAACAATTTCATGCTACAGATGATGTGTCCATAACAAGCACTCGCAACATAAATTCACATAGACAGACATTGTAAGATTGTTTTTAAAAGAAGAAGAAGAAGAAGAGGAAAAACATCTTTCAATTAAAAATTTTTCTTAGATTTCAAAGAGTTTTTCCATTACAATGCTCTTAAACTCTTTCTTAATGGTATTTAAATGATGTTAGTTTTACAAAGAATTACAAGAGACACTCCCTCTCCTACTTTAAAAACCCAATTTATTGGGTTTTTTCTTTTCTTTTTTTTTTACAATTAAAATAATTTTTTCGCACACTACAATACAATGGCATGAGGAAATTCAATTAAAAAGTCTCGTGATTCATATCGGAGCCAATAAATTTTGAAAGAAATGTTAAATGCCAACCAACAGATTTATATTCACAGCACGTAGAATTTCAATTAAGAGCGATAAGAAAATTATTTTTAAACTCAATGCAATGAAAGCTATTGGTACGAGGGTGGTCAGAAAATTAATGTATATTTGTGTGAAACCAAGGCTTGTAAAACAACTAATTTAAGATTCATTGCACCACGTGCCTTTTTTTTCTCAATAATTGATTTCCTTGAAGTCGCTGTAGTAGCTGTAGTGTAGGAAGTTTTAGACGTGCGGCCTCCGTTCAAATCCCAGATCAAAAGTCTCGTACAAAACGAACTAAGAAAAAATATTTCTTCGGCGACTTTCTCTCAGCAGATTTCTGGCAAGAACTCTGATAGTAAAATAAAATTGCCATGAAAAGTTATTTAAAAAAATATGTCTTCAGAGTCAACTTTAAACTGTAGATCCCACCACTAATGGATAATGACCATGAAGTGTTGTAATGACCAATTGTTCTTAGTTGAACGAATATTAAAGCCAACCTAGATTGTTTTCCATGCAGGCTGCTTCTTCGTTTACGACTATAAAATATTTGGTAACAAAGTGAAGAAAAGGCCGTGCCCATGCCAGAAACCATTAAAACACTCCTCCAAATAGTATGAAAATTGTATTAATTTTACTCATTAGCGGCGGACACTGCAGTTTAACGTCGAATCTAAATGAGAGATTTGAGAAACTTTCTTATGGCAATTGTCTACAGCTTTCGACAGAAAATGTTGAAAGGGGGTCCTTACAGTGTGAGAACTGATGTTTGCGACCATTCTCAACCAGCATTATCCCACTATAAACCTTACTAGAGCCTAAATGTTGACTCCCGACAGAGAGTTGAAATCCCCGAAGAATTCATTCTCTTCATTCTTCCTTTCTTGCAGAAATCCCGCTGTGACTTATTTCACAATGAAACAACAATGTATCATAAAGAACTGGCTAAAACCAAAATAGTCGAGAAATAAACAAAACTCTGCCCTTCTTTTCTAAATTTGGTACCGCCTTCGTATGACAAATAAAGATACTTATTGCCGTTAAGGAACTCTTATATGAAAGAATTACTTGTCAATTTGCTTTTTTTTTGTCAGCTGCCAATTTTTTGCTTGTTTTAGTTAATATTGGACCCCCATTTGGTAGCAATAAATTAACCTTAAAAGATGATGTATTATATAGTTTCTGCAAAAACTATGTAAATCGTATGGCATATTAGCAAATAAAATCATGAATTTCAAACGATACGATGATTAATTCATAAATATCAACAATTAATAAATTATGGTATGTATGTCTGTCGTATTAAACAATAATAATAACGAATAAAAACCAGCACATAATCGTAAATCTTTACCATTTTTTTCTTTCTTTAACTTCATACAACATTTTTATAACCTAAAAAAATAAACACATTTGCATACCAATAATTAATATTTGAAATTTCATTTTGGAATTCCTCTATTGAATAGGAGGCTTATTTTTAAATGTATTTTTACTTCTTTTTTTTAATGAACAGGTGCCAAAATATTTCACATACTCAACTCAATGCACACTTGCTTTGTTCCAATTCAAATGCGTGTATAATATAGCAACGAACGCACTTATTTTTTTATTTAACTGGGCATCCAAATCATATTGTTTTGGAATTTAAATTTGAAATGAATACCAAAAAACTTTCACCCATTGTTGGCTATTACCGGCAATAGAGATCTTCTTTTTCTTTTAACAATTTTGTTTCGAAAAAAAAAAACAAACAAAAATTAAAACTGAACTCGCTTAAACCGAAATTAAAAGCAAATAAATTTGTTTCATTTCATTTACATTAATTTAAGGTTTTCATTTTGTTTGCATTTGCTTCTCTCTTTCTTCAGGAGTAATTTGTAAAATATTATAATAATAAATTTTATATTTTTACTACACATTCAAATAACATATTCAAAACAATATTATCACTATCATCATCATCATCATTAGCCTCATAATTATTGTGTATAATCATCAACAACAATACGCCAACAATGTTCATTAAACTAGTGCAGAGGCGTTTAGGTCAGTTATGAGTTTGGCTTTTATGTGTGGCTTTTCCTCTCATCAAAAAACACATGCTTAATCACGAATTTTAAAAGTTCAACAAATTAAGGCAGCTACAATACACACCTCTAACCTCTATTAAATTTAAAAGCAAAAGAAGGAAAATTAGAGAAAAATCAAGAAAAGAAATTTCCAACTTTAAGGCCAATAGTAAAAGAAGTCCATAAAATAATAAAAATTATGATAAAAACACTGTTTGTTATTTTTCTTTTTCTTTCATTTTCGTCAAGGTCGGAAAACCCCTACAGGCAATTGAAAGTCGTCGCATTCTAACTTACCTACTTGATTGGTTACTACAATGGCATAGGACCTAACTTCTCACACCACCCATTTTGTGTTTGTTAGTTTTATCCATGAGTGGCTGTAGCTACAGTTTAAAGTCGTCTCCGAACCATAAATTTTTGAGAAACTTTTCATGGACATTTTTTTATTCTTTTTTTATTTTTTTATTTTTTTATTCAAAGTCTGATGTATCCACACATCACTTTCTGTTGTAATTATTAAGTATAATTGCCAATCAAGCCAAAGACCCTGTGTATCTATATCTTGAATTTTGTCGAGTTTGAAAGGGTATTCAGACTTCTCGCTCCAATCCCACGAAAAGATATGGCGCTGTCGAAAGTGTTGAAGCTCTCTTCCTCTATCAGTTCATTGCGGTTAATTCCCACATGAATTGGAATCCAGCAAAGAGTGAAGCTATTTTCGCTGCCTAACTGATTCAACTTACTCAGACAGTTTCATACTGTTGAACTTTGAAAAATGAACTTTGTAACCTATGTTTCAGTATTCCAGCAAGATTTTCACGGCACTATCGTCCTTTTTCCTTAGATTTTTATAGAACAAACTTATGGTTGTAATTTTCCTTTTCGTAGATTATGTAATGATTTTAACATGTATTATGATTTTATTGATTTTAATTGTACTGTTTATAATATTAAACGTAGCTTATATGCTGCCATTAATTTGTAAATTATTATAGAAAAATATATTCTCGTTCTTGTCTTAGGTAGTTATGGTTTATTGTTGCTTTATTCAGCTTTTGATTAAGTTCTGTAGCTGATTTATGTTGTCGTTGCCTTTACTTTTCCCTAACCCGCTATAGTCCGGACTGTAGTGTGTACGTGTCCCTACGTAATGGGGACGAGCCCTCCGCGGTCGGGTGAGGGTGGGTTAGTGTAAGGCCGGGGACGTTCGACAAATTATAAGAGGCGAGTGCTTGAATTTAATATTGTTTGCACTGAGATATTTCAAATGAAAATGAATTTACATAACGCTGACTAATTTGACCTTCCTGGTACGACCTACAAATTCCAACATAATGGTGTGCAGCAATAGTGGTCAACGGATGACTTTTTGGGTTTTAATTATAAAAGAATATTAAAAAAATGCCTATGCTTTAAACGATGATTTTACATAAAGGATTTTAAATTAAAAGCCATAAACCGAGTGAATCATTTTTCTTTTCTTGGGAAAAACCTTAAATTTTTAAAAATTTTTGTCATTGTCTTCTCATCATTATTAAGAGCCTCCAAAAACGGAATTAAACGCCCTCTATTTGTCATTATTTTTTTTATTATTATTTATTATTTTTTTTTTTTTCTTGGCATGAAACAATTTAAAATGGTTCAACATCAACATCCATTCATATTATACATATGTACATATGTGCGGCAGTCATGCATGCTGGTGGCGGCATAAATATGGTATGGCATGACATAATATTTGTCTTTTACATGACTCTACATGGCTTAAACATGACTCTCTTATTAGTTTATATTTTATAATTTGTTTATCATTTTGCCATTTATGGCCACTATTGTTGCTGTTGTTGTTGTTGTTTGTTTTCAAGTATTATGTTATTATATGCCACTGTTTTTTTGTTTTTTTTTGTTTTTGTTTTGCGCTCTTTATTTTTGGCCAAGTTTCTATGGAAAAAACAAAAAATAGTTCAAAATTATTAACACACTTACAAACTTCAAACCAAACTTGATGTTATTCAAGAGGAAGATGTTGTTTTTTTTTCTTCATTTGTTTTAATTTTTTGTTATTGTTGTAACAAGATCACACTCGCACTCTCTGATTTATAAGCTTATAAATGAATCTGAATGAAGCAAACTTATGATGAATAATGGTATGGAATGGATTGCATATGTAAATACATTATGAATGGTATGCATGGTGTTGGAGCCAGCCAAGGCATTCCATAATAATTTTATTAACAGCAACAACGACTTTTAACAAATTATCACTAAGAAACTTAAAAATAATAATAAAATATGAACATCCATTATGTAAGAAGATAAGAAATAAGAAGAAGAAAAAAAGATAAAACAACAATACAGTGAATGAGATTTGAATATTAAATTTAAAACCAAAGCAAACAAAATAAAAATGAAAATAAAGCGGATTATTTAAATGTATTTTTTTCTGTGATTTTGTGCATATTTTTTGCAACTTAATATGATCAATAAATAATTATGCGAGTTATAAAGGGTGATTTTTTAGCTATTATCTTTTTGGCAACACTAGTTTAAACACAAACGCACGTTTCGTGTTTTGTTTCACTGTCAAACATTTTCAGTTTGGTCTATAATTTAACCATGAATCGTCTTACAAACGAACAACGCTTGCAAATCATTGAATTTGGCATCATTGGACCGTACTTCTTCAAAGATGCTGCGAATCGTAACGTAACTGTGAATGGTGAGCGCTACCGTGAGATGATATCCAACTTTTTTTGCCCAAAATGCAAGAGCTTGACTTGCATGACATGTGGTTTCAACAAGACGGTGCCACATGCCACACAGCACGCGTAACAATGGACTTATTGAGAGGCGAGTTCGGTGAACATTTTATTTCACGTTCGGGACCGGTCAATTGGCCGCTTAGATCGTGCGATTTAACGCCTTTAGACTATTTTTTGTGGGGCTATGTTAAAGCTCATGTCTATACAGAAAAGCCCGCTTCAATTGACGCATTGGAAGACAACATTGAAGCATTTATTCGTGAGATACCGGCCGAAATGTTGGAAAGAGTATGCCAAAATTGGACTAAGCGGATGGACCATTTGAGGCGCAGTCGCGGTCAACATTTGCATGAAATAATCTTCAAACATTAAATTATATGGACCGTACTATCGTTTCAAAAAAATGAAAAATTTTCCTATAGCTCTTAAAAAATCACCCCTTACATGCTGGATTAAATTTATTACGCCTCTTTTTTTCTTTTTGGGGTGTTTCTAATTAAGAAATGATTAAATTGTATAAAGAAAGCTATCGATTGCATAATAGAAGATGAGTTATGGCTTAAATACGAGGATGGTCCCAACAATAACTCGCTTGTTGTATAAATGGTGGTAGTAGATTGAAAAAAGTTTGATTAGAGAACACGTGATACATGCTTACAGGCGCCACATTGTTTTGTTTTTTATTTGAAGGCATTAAAACGATGCCAGTGAGTTCGTTAACATGGTTATTTATTAATTACAATACAAATGTTAATTATATTCTAATTATACGAGTTGTGTTACTAAAACCATATACTGGTATAGTGTAACAAACCAGACTGTCTAGTGGTAATCGGACCTACAACCGTCACCCTAATAGTCTACTACTACGAAGGGACTCTAAATTATGTAATTTAATATTTTCGTTTCAAAGAGCTCAGTGCAACGAATATTAAAGCCAAATTAAATAATATTTCGATAATAAATGATGAAAAATTGCTGACTTAGGTGTAAAAGAAAGTATTCTTTCATCAATACAATGCACCAATTCATACATACATTGCTGCAATGAATTATTGTTCGATTTGCCTTATCACAGATTATTTGCTATTTCCTAACGTGATATAAAGGTTTAGTGTTAAAAGGATTTACATACAGAGAAGATGTATTGAAGACAAACAGTTCGTAATGGAATGGAAACAGGTTATCTAAAAATTCCGCTTTGATGAGGAAAGTCTATCGAGCTATCTTAAGCAGCTATTGCACTCGAGAACTTCGCCTGCAAACACAACCTGATATCAAACCATACATCTCGCGTAATAAAGCAAATTTAGTGTTTGCAAACTTGACCTGATGAACATCAAAAAATTCTAATAGTTGGCTGGATAGTTTAGTAGCAAAACACTCTCTCTCATCTGCTGTTGTCAGTTTCTTTGGGCATAATCCCCCTTTGTATGGCGCATTTGGGAGCTTTACGCGGTGTTAATCGTTAGCTGTTTCGCATTCATATGTAGTAATTAAGGGAATAAAGTAGTGTGTTGGCTGATTAGACGAAAGGCCCGAGTTCAAATCCCAGGTCAGACATCAAAACGAAAATATGAAAATATTTCTCCGGTGACTTCCTTTCAGCAGATTTCTGGCAAAAACTCTGAGAGTAAAAATTGCCATCAAAAGCTTCTCAAAAATCTGTCGTTCGGTGTCGACTTTAAACTGTAGATCCCGCCACTCATGTATAAAATTAACGCACACAACACGAGTGGTGTGAGAAGCTAGGACGTTGTACAATGGGTCAATTCGACCTCCGGGTACTGTACTTGTCACAGTTGACAAGTACACGACCTCTAACCTAACCTAACCTAAGGGAATAAAAGCCTTGTAGATCTTTAGATTGCAGGTTTTTAAAATTAATTTGTAGTTTCTTTTGGGCTAAATATTCAAGTTTTTTAATCTAGCGCCCAATGCCCGTAACGCCTTCAAACTTGTGAGTTCTGACCTGAGTATATTCGAAAATACTTTATATTGACAGTGTTTTCTTTATTTATCCGATTCATTTTGTGATCTGCCTCGCATACACTGAAAATTATTTAAAATTTTTTAATACTTTAAATTTCTATTAAGTTTTCATACATTTTCAATATTTCTTTGCTTGTAAATAGAAAACACACACACACTAATTTTGTTTTGTTATAAAATAGCTTTAAAGCATTAGAAGAATTATGGTGGTTTGTGGTTGCTTAAGAGTTTAAACATGAGGTTTGTTGCTTAAGTCTTTCGTTTTGTTTTACACACTCATCCTGT
Organism: Sarcophaga caerulescens; assembly: GCA_927399465.1. Lineage (NCBI taxonomy): Eukaryota > Metazoa > Arthropoda > Insecta > Diptera > Sarcophagidae > Sarcophaga > Sarcophaga caerulescens. The sequence goes on from OV656868.1 coordinate 46,301,650, forward strand.
ATAAATATTTGCCTGCCAATCAATCACTACAATTACAGCTAAAGTGGTATTATTGAACAAATTTAAACACCGGCTTGTTAAGAAACAGAATCAATTGTTTGGTGTATGCGGGTTTCTTTTCAAATTTCTTTTTCTTTTTTTTTTTTCTTTACATAATCACCAAATTAACAGGATTATAAACTAAAAGGAAATTTCAAACATATTTCCTGTCATTAAAACAACAACAATATTCAAACAGTAACCCAATTAAAGATAAAATTTTGTAATCGTTAATTTATTAAAAAAAAAACGTTTCTGGTGTTTATAATTTTTCTTGTTTTTTTTTTTTTTTTGGTTTTGATAACGCGGTGTTTAAAAATTGATTTCTTTTTGTTTGGTGGGTTTAGAAACAAAAACAAAAAACCAAATCGTTTAATTTTTTTAAATTACCTTTAATACGTATGTATGTATGTATGTTAAAAATTAAAATTAATTTTGTATTGTTTTTAGCTTTCGAGCATCTTAAATTTTGTAACAATAATAATGTGTTAAATGCCACTTTATTATGCAATCAAGTGAAAACAGCACCAAAGATATTTAAAAAAAAAAACAAATATCGCCAACGTCATCATCTTAAAAATTTTATGAAACTAAAATACATAAATGAGTGAGGGAGCGAGTAGTAGTCAGTATAGGTAAACATAATACAACAACAACAATAACAACATAAGTAAACAACATTTAGTAGCTCTTACTACAACTGTAAATTGTATTTGTATATTGTGCTAAAAAAAATCTTGTTTTAGCTTGAAGGCAAAAGGCTTTCTTAACTCATCTTTTGAAAAAATTCGCACATTCACTTCGGCGGCATGATGCTTGTAGACATGATGCAATATTTGCAGGTTTTAAATCAAAAACAAGGAAAATCAAAGAAAAAAAGAAAAAACTTTTAAAATACATATGTTGACTTTGTAAAGTTTTTATGCAAATTTTATAACTTTAAAGACAATATAAAAAATGGGTAGCTAAACCACATAATTAATCAATATTATAGACGTTTAATTACTTTTTTCTATTAATTTTTTTTAATTAAATTCCTCAACACCTGCCATCATAAAACCTTAAAAAACTTATCAAACCGCCCTCTTTATAGGTTTACATGTAAGTTGTAAAACAATCGCCTATTACTGGCTGTCTGTCTGTCGGTATGTCTATAAAATTTCTTGAACCACTTAATATTTATTTCAGTGATCTCAACTCAAATTTTTGATTGTCTTGTCTTGTTGTCTTAAATGTTTTCGTGGCGTTTCAATTTCGTCGACATTATTTTAGCATAAAAGTAGTATTTTACTAGCTATTGTTGTTATTACAATACATTTGAGTAAAAAAAAAAAAACATTTTATTACTTTGAAAAAATATGTTAAACATGCAGTATTTTACTACACATTATGAGTTGATATATCTACATGAGAAGCATTTTTATAAACAATTGTTATTTAAATTTACATTTTCTTCTTATTTTCAATAATTTCTTAAAGAATTATTTAAACATTGTTATACTCTGTGTAGTAAATACTTTGTATTACAAATAATTGTTCTTTACAAATACGTTTACTAACATGAGAACTTAAAAAATAATATTCTCATCACGTAAGGTTTTCTGTTTTAATATTGATTTCAAATATGCCAGACATGCAATATAATTCAGGGAAATTGATTTCTTAAATACAAAGACTTGCAATAGTATTTCAAAGCAAAATAATTTGTATTCAAACAAATTTAAAATTTTTTTGGTTTAAAAATGCTTCAAAAACCGTATAATTTCATATGAAATTTTCTATTTTTATATTTTTTATATTTTTTTCAATAATTCATTTACAAAACCTACGCCTAAAGAATATTAACCCTCTCATGCCCGATGTTGCGTATATGCAACATTGTGTTTATGAGCGTCTAACTTCCGCTATTTTAAATATTTTTTTTTGATTCTTTCGCAAAAATATAACCTCAAGTGTTGTTTAAGCTTACAGCTAATTAGTTGGTAGTCAACTGTACAAGTGTTCATTTAGTAGCTATTTTCCCGAGAGCAAAGTTGACAAATTCATTTTGCAAAAAAACCTTGTTTTAAAAAGTGTTAAAAAAACATTAATATAATTAAGTCATCCTAAAACCAAGTTCAGAACTAAATAATGAGAGGTAGGTGAGTAATTTAAAAAAAACCCGGCATGAAAATATTATTTAGTTTATCTGTAATAATTTTTTAAATGTAGTGTTGCGTATATGCAACATTGGTCTATTATGGTAAGTTTCGAAAAATAAAAACTTATTTTTATTTTGTATTTTGTACATTCTAAGATGCGCCCAAAAAGTCTGACTCAGTCTGAAATTGAAAAATTTGCCAAATTTGATTGGGATGATTCGGCTGATGAGGAAAATGAATAAGAAGATGATAATAAGAGTGTACAACTAGTTTCAAACTATGCAGGTAAGAACCCTATGAGTGAATGCAAGAGATAGTGCCGCAAAGACAAGATGTTTATAACTATACCTCGTCCAGGTTTAATAGAATGCTATAACAAGCACATGGGAGGAGTTGATCTTGCGGACATGATGCTTGAATTGTACAAGTCAAACTATAGTTGTCGCAAAACAGAGACTTCATCACTCCTTTTGACAATGAATTCAGGAACTTCAGCATCTTCTCCATCGATCCCGTCATCACCAGCTCCTTCTACGGGTTCTGAATCAATCCCCTATAAAAGAGCATATGTTGCACAGCCTGCAAAATCCCTACGATTTGATAGTTATAATCATTGGCTGTGCACTTGTGTTCCAATCCTAAAAAATATTGTTTTGTATCCTTCCATACATAAATTGAAATAAACGGCATTTGAAAAAAAATCAACTTGTATTGAAATTTATAACACCATTGCCCAATGTTGCATATACGCAACATCCTGTAGCTCTTGAACCAGGACACCTAGGACATTGAAATTTTTGTCAGTTGATATTGAGGTCAACTCTATCTTATATGTCTACTCAAAAAAATTTTAGCTACGGGCATTTTAATTCGGGCATGAGAGGGTTAAAAACGTGTTTGTTTGCCAGCAATGCATGCCTGAAAATATATTTTTTAACAAATACCAAGTTTTTCTTTTCATTTATTTAGTTTTGGTTTTAAAATTGATTCGATTAACCCAATTTTTTTTTTTTCAATATTTTTCTTTTATTTAAACGGATGCCATAAAATAAAAACGCTAAAAATAAATTCGATTTTTTAATTAAAAACCGTAACAAAACTGTATTGCCTCGATTATTAATTTGTTTACATAATATTTCTGCATAAAAAAATTTGTTTAAATATCAGTTATTAAAGATTAATTATAATTAATTTAAACATTAAATATTGATTTTATTTATTTAAGTCGCCGTAGTCTAGTAGGTAGTGTGTTGGCTTATTAGACTGAAGGCCCGAGTTCGAATCCCAGGTCAGACATCAAAACGAAATTATGAAAATATTTCTTCGGTGACTTCCTCTCAGCAGATTTCTGGCAAAAACTCTGAGAGTAAATAAAAATTGCCATGAAGAGCTTCTCAAAAAACTGTCGTTCGGAGTCGACTTTAAACTGTAGGTTCCGCCACTCATGTATAAAATTAACGCACACAACATAAGTGGTGTGAGAAGCTAGGTCGTAATCCTGACTGAAGGGTTGTAATGACCAATTATATATGCATGTTTATTTATTATTTGTAGTAAAATATACTTTTATTTGTTTCACTCAAAGACTTGCTTTATAGAGAGTTCAGCTTGCCCACGGAACTATTCACAAAATTCACAAAATTTGCTGTACACTAACTTTTTCTCTCAGCAGATTTCTGGCAAAAACTCGTAAAGTAAATAAAATTGTCATGAAAAGTTTCTCAAAAATCCGTCTTTCGGAGGCGACTTTAATATGTAGGCCCGGCCATTCATGGATAAAATTAACACACACAATATAAGAAGCTAGGTCGTAATCCTGACTGAAAGTTTATAATGACCAATTATGTATGTAACCTTTTCCTCCTCATCAGAGTAAATTACTTTAGTTCAATACAAGATATAATCTATACAGGGATTTTATAGATACTGTTCTGTTGAAATCGCCACAGTCTAGTAAGTAGTACTAGACGTTTAATCCTAGGCTCAGACATCTCGAGCTTTAAAAAATATAAAAAATATGTCTTTCTTTTGGCAGAAACTCTGAGTGTAATATAAAATTGTCATGGAAAGTTTCTCAAAAAAATCTATAGTTCCTCCACTCATGAACACAAACCATATGGATGGTGCTACATTGTAGTCCCGACTAAAGGGTTTTAATGGCCAATGAAGTAAGTTAGTAATTGCAGACTTTTATTATTTATTTTTTTATACATTTTAGAGTTACTAATAAAATCATTGATTAATTTTATTAAAATTAATTTAATTAAGGTAACAAAAAATCGAAGATAAAAATCATATACGAATTTCGTTTTGTCATTTCCTTTGAAGTTAATTTTAAATTGTACATTTTGTAATGTAATCTTTATTGATACAATTACGGTGTATCAAAACAAAAATTAAATTTTTTGATGAATTTGCAACATTTATGAGATTCAATTTGGCGTAAATTAATCCTTTCACTACAAATTTATTGAAGTTATGAAATTACAAAAACGTGGGAGTTTTAATGTTAAAATAATAACATTATGAGTTCAAACTATAATAAAAATTATTTCCAAATAATAATAATAAAAGTCATCCACATATGTACATACATACATACATATACTCGCATTAAGGTCATCCGACTTATTGTATTTCAATTACACACATACCACAGCCAGCCATAAATATTTGGTTGCCAAATGTGTTTTGGTTTAAGGAAAGTTACAAGCATTCAAGTTTTAAATCAAATCAGTACGAAGTGTTTTACAACAGTTTACAGCATGACGCAATTTTCTTGTACGACTAGTTTAAGGCCAAAAACATCCTGGCTGCTGCTAATGGCTGATAAAAACTGAATAAAACCAAACTGAAGTAAAAACCTGAACTGAATGTCAATAACATTTCCTTAAAAGAAAAACCTGAAACCTGAAAATGCTACAATTGCCACAAGTTGTAGATCGATTTTTCATACAATATTTACAAACTCCAGCCAGACACATAAGTTGTGTTACAATTTTGTTTTTCGTTTTTCATAAATAAATTATTTTAAATTTATCATTAGCCAGACGACGTTCATATTTTCCAATTTTTCAATAAATTTTTACGTGTTTTTTTTTTTTTTTTTTACTAATTTTTCATATCAATTTTCAAAATTATTTCATGCGGAAGTAATAAATGACAAACATTTACCAAAAAAAAATATACAAACAAAATATGTATAAATAAAATATTTTTTTGTATTGTATTACAACAAAACTTTAAGCCAAAATGTGCAAAACAAAAACAAACAAACAAAAAAGAAATGAAAAGAAAACAGTTTAAAAAAAAATTATCCCAAATAAAGCTGCCAAAATCAAGCAGCTCAAACAGTGTCTGCTGCCTCTTTGTTTTACAGACACACATTAAAATGAAAACGAAAGTTTTAAGCCTGGCCAAATAAAGCAGCCAACACAACATCAACATTCAACATCATTATCGTCGTCAAAATATCAGCACCAGCAACCGAAACCACTAAATTATGGTCTAAAACAACGGCTTAAACAATTTTGTTATGGAATCTAATACGTAACCGTGTGTATGTATGTAAGTGTAGGCGCTTATTACCAACAAATTTTGAAGTGTCTACGGTCAATATGAGATTAAAAGAGACGCTGAAATAAATAATAATAATGATTTGGATTTCTTTAAATCATCAAAACAAAATTTTTAAATATCGAAATTTCATTTGTAACTACAATATTTTTGTTGATCATAATAATGAGCATGGGAAACAACTATCAATTAGGAGTCAAGCAGTTTCGACAATAGGGGGCTCTATTTTGTAAAAGTTTTTGTAGAAAAGAAAAGTTTTTTAAGGCATAAATGGGAATTTTTTATTAACTAAGTCTCTAGGGTCTAAACATTATAAAATTCCCATTGTGGTGTGTGCTTACTTAGAAAAAAGGTTAGAACTTGCGGTATCAGGTACTTAACTGTTCTCCTACGCCTGATTAGTGTAGGGTGTCATAGACCTTATTAAACAAACCGGTGCTCAATTGAAAGCCACAACGACAAACAAAGGAAGAAACAATGAAAGAGAGAAAGAAGAAAGAAGAAAGAAAGAAAGAAACATTCAATATTTTACAATAAAAAGTAAAAGTGGTCAAACTTCTAGTCATCTTGTCCAATTAACCAATGGACCAAAAGTAACAACAACAATACGCAACTCTCTTAATGAAAATGTGAGTTCATATACAACAAGAAAAAAAGATAATGGTAACTGAAATCAAAACAATCGATTTGTATTTAACCTGCGATACACGCACAGCCTTCAAACCCAAAGTTAACAATCTTAACGAATAAGCTGATTATGAAGCATCATCAGTTGAGAAAAAACCCTCAGCGTGTGTATTTAATTTTTTCTATTTTATTTTTATTTTGTTATACAAATTAACAATTTATGCTGTTCCATATTGTTCCAGCATTTTAATTTATAAACGAAATTCGAAAACGTCATTTCCATTTTAAATGTTTATGACCGGACAAGGTCATACGATACGATATGATATGATATGTTTTTTTTTATAAAATTGATCTGAATTTATTTATTTCAGTGTGTTTTGGTTTTTGTTTTTGGTTTAATTTTTTTTGGGGGGTTTTAAGCCGTGTCATCATAAAAGTTGACAAGAAATCTTTCAAAATTTAATTAACAACACTCAACAACACACATTTACGCTGTTTTGTATTACGCAAAGTCACATTTACATATTTATTATGACTAACATACATACATACCCTCATAACAGTTTTGTTAGCGTTTTGATCAAATGATAATAGCGGTTAATAATAAGTAAGACTGTGTATGATGATGACCGAAAAATCTACTAAATTTACCTCCCTTTCCATATGAATTTTTGTGGCAGATTATATTTCACAATGTCATATGAAATGATACAAAAAAAATATATATACAAACATACACACATACTTATGTATATACATACATACATATTTGAATAATGATCATTCATAACTTCATTACTATAAAGAGCATCATCAGCTTTGATTCAAGCTGCATAATTAATATTGAAAACAAGATTTGTTTTCCTTGGTTTATAGCCGACAAACCAATGCTTCATAACAAGTGCACTCACTAAACATCACTTCAGTTATTTACTCAGACACTATATAACTTGTTTTTATTACTGTTGCAGCCACAATTCCATATGCCACAAGTTAAATACAGTTACAGCATGAGCTCATAAAGTGGTCGAAACAATTGAGGTTAATAATAGAGCGGGTAATTATTATTATTAGTTATATGACCCTTTGACCTATGGATATTTGTAGTTATTTTCTGTCTAAAATTCCTTATTCATACTTCAGTCTATGCATTGAAAATTTAAAATACAATATGCAGTTAAGATATGCATTTAAAAAGCGTTAAGTTGAAAATAAAAAACATGACTTGAAAAGCTATTATAGTTCTCGGAGCATCGTATGTGTGGGTTGCCCGTTGGTTAAATTTCAGAGAATCGTGTTGTGATGGCGTTACGATAGAATGGTCTTTCTGTAACTGTGAAGCACTTGTTTATGAAGTTTGACATGACTGTGTACCATATGAGTCAACATGGAGCCTTTATCCCTTCCTCTTCCTCAGCATAATTGGGATGATAGACAGCATCCCTGACTTACGCCAGTGTTAGTATCAAATGATGAAATCTGTGGTCAATAGATGCTGAATACTTGTTCTACCGTCCAGGATGGAGACTTAACCTGATCTACTTATCTTTTATTTGCCCAGAAACCTGTCAGTTTTTTTCGTAGAAAAACTGCTATTTTAAGGACATAGGGCTGTCAGAAAGCATTCCTCTCCCATCCTTTTATATTTTTGCTTTGTTTCAGTTCCTTTAATCATGCTAAGCGTGTAATTTATCTATTGTAATAGGTCCTAAAATGAAATTCTCTTGTAACTCAATCCTACTCTTTCTCCAATGGTGATACTAACGACCTTCGAATGATTTTAATTTCCGTCGTTAATATTATTCTGCCTGGTGCACAGGGTTTTGGGGTCAGATGACTTTTAGTAGTTCGAGAAGAAATTAATCCTTTTAATTTTAAAAAATTCGAAAATCGTTTGTATATGAAAAAGATTAATTTTTTCTTTTACCAAAGTGCTGTGCTACTTTAGTGTTCTTAGCTGTAGTTAACAACAACGCATAATTGAAAGTAAAACCTTTACCACATTAAATAAAATGAAGAAAATAACAACTTAAATCTCTTGTTTTCTTATTTTATTTTATTATTATTTTTTAATGTATTTTTTGTTTTGTATTTATTTTTTTTTTTTAGTTTTTCATTTTTTACAAAGAAGCCACCTCAAGCAAAAGATGCTCAGAAGAAACTTACTTAACACAAACAAAGTGAAAGGTTTTACTTTTGGATGCGGCACCAGCTTTTTTGCAATGGCAGTCGTACAGCAAAACAACCGTGACAAGAAAAAAGATTTATTTTTGGATTTATCTGAGTATTGTAAGTTTTAAATCATATAATTTTTTGTTTTTAATGAATTATATTTTTACTTTTATTTTTTAAAACTTTAAACTTTAAAGATTAAGTTTTGTGTGGCAATTGCAAATTTTTTGCAATGATTCACTTTTATTTTAAAGGAGTGAAAACACTATGAAACATTTAATTTGCAAAATTCCATGAATCATGGCATTTTATTTAAATTGTTTTGGAAAAAAAGAAAGAAACAAACTCTGGCTATAAACAAAAGAAATGTCATAAAACGGTTTGTAAATTTTAAATGGTCTCCAAGCATTTATAATCCTTGAACTGACAAACCCGTCTGTTAAAACGGTTATTACAGGCTCTTAATCCATAACAATAGTTTAAAGCCATAGTCAATATATGTAAATATTGTTTACATATTACATGCATACAATATTATTATGGCTAACGTTTAGTTTCGGCACTCTTTCTTTCTTAAAATGCATTCAACTGTTAAATATATTTCCGTAAATAAATTATTAAAAAAAAAATATACAAAAGCAAAAAATTAAATTACAACGTTTATACACATATTTAACACGTTTTACGTCAAAATAATTAAATAGAAAATGAAAAACCATTAAAAACTATTACATTTCGCTTGTAACAACTAATTTACAACAACTTTATTACAACGTTGTTGCAATTAAGGTGATGGTGGTAGTGGTGTTGGTGGTTTCAATAAATAATAATCGCTTATTACTTTCAGAAGAAAATAAAAATAAAACTTTTATGAAGCTGTTATAATTTTACACTTAACTAAAGGCTTTATGCAGCCTATATTACAAAAGTTACCTACAGGTTCAATAGGCGGCCATAAAAACTCACGCCACTTGGATGCCAGATCATTCAGATCACTATGCATAGAGTTCCCATATAGCAAACTTTGTCTGTTTGTTAACGACGTAGGATAGTAACCTCCTACATGTCATTGTAGTTGCTGCAAAACTTTACAATAAGAAAGATCTACTCTTCTCGCATCAGCACCGATGACACAACAACCAGCAATTATACCAGCTTTTATGGAATGATTATAAGCATGAATTATGTTCTAAATGGCAAGATATGCCAGCTAAATCGGCTCTCTGGCTCATCTAACTATTTCTATCCTTCATAACGTGAGAAGTACTTTATTTCAAGTGGCAGGAAAGGGACAACAGCCAAGTGACCAATATCTAGTAATGGGCAGCTTCGGAGTTTTTCTAACTGTGGGTCTAAGAAAACCTTTTAAAACTTTCACTTGATATAGCCCTCCCAAATGAGGTAGGTTTACCTAGAAAACATATCTTCTGTAAGGTTAGAGGACGTGTACTTGTCCGTTAAGACAAGTACAATACCCGGAGGTCGAAATTGACCCATTGTACAATGTACAATACTTCTGTAAAGTCGTATTGAGTTGTTAAACCGGGTGTAAGATGAAGAGCGTTGTTCATTGATTCCTACTCTTTTTCAAAACTTAGAGCTGTGTAACCTTGATAAGATGTTTTTTGTTAATGTTATCCTCTCTGGAGTCTTAAAAATCTTCCTGAATGACTTATCTGGAGCAAAATTTTTAAATTTTACTTTACTTTAAGAACATGTAGCTGTCAGCAAGCATGTCACCCCTGTTTTATTTCATTCTTCAATTTTTACCAACTCATCAGATGTTTGATCTACTCTAGCAGGTCAAAGGACTATAGGTTTGCCAAATGTCAACACCACCCCCTGTGTATATATATTTTATTGTTGTATTCATCACATTGGATGTGGTTTGCTGATTGAGCCTTTGGAGTATATTACTTACTTAACTCAATTGATCATTACAATGATTTAATCAGGATTACGATCTAGCTTCTCCCAATGTTCTGTGTGTTAATTTGATCTGTTTAAACGTTTTTAAAAACCACAATTCAATACCTTAAAATATCCATATATGGTAAGCATTTTAACCTACATTTATTGGCGTTTTTTCTATATTTTATGTGTTACAACGTCAACGCCTTATATGAAGCCTAAGAAAAAAGATTGAATGCATCAATCTTAATTGAATTCGGTTGGCATGACAGATCTGTTGCATTCAATGCATTAAAGATTTTTTTCTTTTATTATTAAAAATTACAATTATTTTCGACAGAAGAAAAAACCGAACAAAAAAAATACAAACAACGTTATAATCCATGCCAGCCAGCCCACGTTAAGAAATAAATCATCCGCATTAAAAGGAATGGAGAAATAAAACCTAGAAAAACCAACAAATCTAAAATACAATTGCATGATTGCAGGATGACTTGTCAAATGGTAGTGTACACACAAACCCTCAGACACACACTCACACTCACTTCTCATTGATCACCACATTCAATTGTAAAAATTATTTGAAAGAAAATTTGTTGAATGCATTTACGCGGTAAATGTTGCAAGAAATAATTGTTTTAATCACCATCACCACCGCCACCACCACCTAAGTAAGTTGTTAACACCGTTAACTTAACACACACACACACACAATACAAATATAAATATTGTATTTGTGTTGGACTTATTTGAAATTTATAAGTGTTTTAATAAATAAATACAAAAAAATCAAAAAAATCAAACAAAACGAAAACGAAAGGAGGCCCACCGTTAATTGTTTAATTTAAATGTTACACACACAATTTTTGTTTTTATTTATTTATTCTGTTCGTTTACTCATTTACACCCGTTAGATTGTAAAACATGAACGAACAATTTGTTCAAATCGATCATTTTGTATGTATTTGAGGCTGTATTGTTTGGGGATTTTAAAGAGGCATTCACTTTAAGATTTTTTTCCGTTTTTTTCTTCTTACAATTTATCGTTAAACGTGTCGCCGATATTAAAGTCTATCTACTATGCAAATTCAATTAAGCTAACAAACGAGGGTTGTGTGAGAAATCAACTTTATTTGCCTGACATTGCAATTAGAACATGCACGTTAGAAAGCCAATATTTTGTGCTAAAAAAAATAAACTTCTTTAACAGTTTTGGATAAGTATTACCAAAGAAAATAAAGTATAAAGAATGTGCATCTTAACATTTTTTGGAATATTTTTCAAAAATATTTCATGATAGAAGGGAAGGAAATGAAGAGCGTAACAATGCGTTGCTCTCATCGTGCGTTTTTGTTGTTTGACCACTTTTTTATTAAATTTTCTGAAATCACTTATTCTGGTCAGTGTTGCCATGAAAAAAAATATTGCAACCAACATTTGTGAAAAAATTACCAAATAAGAAAAAATTAACCAAAATTAAATTCACAGTTTTTTTATTTTATTTTTTCAAATATAAATTATTCAACATAATATTCAACATAGTAAGAAAAGAAACAAAAAATAACAAACTAAAATTTTAGTCTTACAAATTAATTCATTTCTACAAACAAAAGCTCTTTTTATAAGAAAAATAAATAACCAAATCCGGAAATTTTGGTTAAAAATAGTTAAACGGCAACACTGGTTGTGATTAGTGAGCAAGAGAGAGAAAATAAGTTGAGAGAATTGATTTATTTACAGCCATAGAAAACTGTCAATAATATACGATACTTTGATTTTCATTTCATCAACATACATATGTAAAGCTATCTATCTTAATAATTTTAGATAAGTAAAGATAAAATAAAAAATCCATTTTTTTTATTAAAAGAACATAAAGCTATCCATCTTTGGCTTAAAAATTATACCTATTTTTTTTTAGATAAACAAAAATAAAAAAACCCATTTTTTATTAGAAGAAAAAATAAAAAAAAAATACGGCCAGCTTATGACATAGAACATTTTTAACATAAAATATTTTTTGAGTGTTATTCTGAAATAAAATGATAACGCATCCGCTACACATGTGTTCTTGTCGCAGTCTGATCGACAACTAAATCAAATAACACAAGAATGCGTGTGAGTTCTCTCTGCACAATTGTGCGGGTAGTAATTTTAAACAAATTTTGGTGAGAGCGGGTCGTAATGTTACAACCCGCCATAAGAAATTTTACTTCTACATGATGCGCATTCTTTATATCCATATTCTTTGGTAATACCAAAGTAAAATTTCTTATGGCGGGATGTACCAGTAAGACCCGCTCTCACCAAAATCTCTTTTAAAAATCATTTCTTGATAAGGGAGGGAAGACAGAAGAAAAATAAACACAAACAAAGAGCGTAACAATGTGTTGCTCTCATCGTACATATGTATATGTGTATGTACGATAATGTATGTATGATCGTTTTTATTGTTTGACCAAAGACTATAAATATGTAAAGATGTTGCACACAGTGTATTTAAAATTGACAAAATTTTGTGCTTCTTTATGATGAGGGGGTAGGTAACAGGGAAAGCTAAATTGTCGTTCTCACTCTCATGTTAACTGAGAGAAAGAAAACAAAAAAGACTCAGTACACTTATTGTACTCAGAGAACTTATTATACTTAGAGAACGTATTGTTTTTTTCTCTAAGCAATTTATTCTCATATGCGTGTATACGTGTGTGTATACATACATTGCCAAATAAAATAATAAACAAACTGAAAGAATTTTTGTTTTCACAAAATATATGTGAAAATAGCCTGTGGAAATAATATTACCGTTTGTTTTATTGTAGGGTAGGAATATGTGTTTTATTGTTGTAGAAATGAAATTATATCGATTCGCACCGAATTATATATTACTATTCAATTATGTATGTATGTATTTACCATATGTGTCTATTTTTGTATAGAATTAAGTTGTAATAAAACGAGTGCTTTTTTTGTTTAGTATTTATTAAATTTATTTATCATTTTAATGGTTAAAAATTTTAACTTTTTCCATACTGGATAATTTGAATTTGAATGTTTCCCATGTGGAATGCTTCCGTAGTAAAACAACAATTAGTAAATTAAGCATCTCCATTCTGTGTTTATAACATTCGTTATTTTCATCAAACCAAAAGGAATAAATTGTATTTTTTGTGCAACTTACGCATTGGCCAACTACAAATGTTTTTATGTGTTTTATAGATTTATTTTCTAAAAAAATTTTTTCGAAGACTTATATGAATTTTGCAAACTTCAAAAAATAAATCAGATGGAGCGATGGATTTGCATGAACGAACATTTCTGAAGGATTTCTAAGGATATTCGTTGAGCTATGTAACCAACAAAATATCGACTTGATGTTAATTCAATTGGCACATTGTTGGACGTAAAACAATCGGTGCCTTCATTAAAATATTCTTTATTTTCATCGTATACATATATCTGCGACATCTATATCAGGGGTATGGGTACTTTCTGATATATTTCCAGTCCTATCAATATCTTCCAAAAATATGATTTATGATTTTAATTATATATTATATTTATTAAACGTTTTGTTTGAGCATGCACTACAATTTTTAAATTCACACTTTTTATAAAACAATTTTTCAGTTTCAAATGTCAACACAAAATGTGGATTTTTTATTTCGGTGCGAATCGATATAGTTTCATTTCTACAACAATAAAACACATATTCTTACCCTACAATAAAACAAACGGTAATATTTCTTTTCCACAGGCTATTTGCACATACATTTTGTGAAAACAAGACATCTTTCAGTTTGTTTATTATTATATTTGGCAATGTACAAGCACACACGTATACACGCATATGAGAATAAATTAGAGAAGAGAACAATACGTTCTCTGAGTATAATAAATTCTCTGAGTACAATAAGTGGAAGTAGCCGTACTGCCATCGACAAATTTGGCACTGGCAGTGCAACATCTTCATATATTTATAGTCTTTGATCTCATCGCAATGAGAGCAAAGAATGAGAGCAACGCATTGTTACGCTCTTCGTTTCTGTTTACATCCCTCCTATTTTCCCCCCGCGTCATGAAATATTTTTGAAAAATATTCCAAAATATGTTAAGATGCACATTCTTTATGCTTTATTTTCTTTGGTATTACCAAAGAATATGGATATAAAGAATGCGCATCATGTAGAAGTAAAATTTCTTATGGCGGGATGTACCAGTAAAACCCGCTCTCACCAAAATCTCTTTTAAAAATCATTTCTTGATGAGGGAGGGAAGACAGAAGAAAAATAAACACAAACAAAGAGCGTAACAATGTGTTGCTCTCATCGTACGTATGTATATGTGTATGTACGATTATGTATGTATGATCGTTTTTATTGTTTGACCAAAGACTATAAATATGTAAAGATGTTGCACACAGTGTATTTAAAATTGACAAAATTTTGTGCTTCTTTATGATGAGGGGGTAGGTAACAGGGAAAGCTAAATTGTCGTTCTCACTCTCATGTTAACTGAGAGAAAGAAAACAAAAAAGACTCAGTACACTTATTGTACTCAGAGAACTTATTATACTTAGAGAACGTATTGTTTTTTTTCTCTAAGCAATTTATTCTCATATGCGTGTATACGTGTGTGTATACATACATTGCCAAATAAAATAATAAACAAACTGAAAGAATTTTTGTTTTCACAAAATATATGTGAAAATAGCCTGTGGAAAAAATATTACCGTTTGTTTTATTGTAGGGTAAGAATATGTGTTTTATTGTTGTAGAAATGAAATTATATCGATTCGCACCGAATTATAATGTTATTTTTTAGACTATTCAATTATGTATGTACATATTTACCATATGTGTCTATTTTTGTATAGAATGAAGTTGTGATAAAACGAATGCTTTTTTTGTTTAGTATTTATTAAATTTATTTATCATTTTAATGGTTCAAAATTTTAACTTTTTCCATACTGGATAATTTGAATTTGTATGTTTCCCATGTGGAATGCTTCCGTAGAAAAACAACAATTAGTAAATTAAGCATCTCCATTCTGTGTTTATAATATTCGTTATTTTCATCAAACCAAAAGGAATAAATTGTATTTTTTGTGCAACTTACGCATTGGCCAACTACAAATGTTTTTATTTTTTTTTATAGATTTATTTTCTAAAAAAATTTTTTCGAAGACTTATATGAATTTTGCAAACTTCAAAAAATAAATCAGATGGAGCGATGGATTTGCATGAACGAACATTTCTGAAGGATATGACAAAATTTGCGCTGGTTTATTATATCCACACGACATTTAACGCATGATATTCGTTGAGCTATGTAACCAACAAAATATCGACTTGATGTTAATTCAATTGGCACATTGTTGGACGTAAAACAATCGGTGCCTTCATTAAAATATTCTTTATTTTCATCGTATACATACATCTGCGACATCTATATCAGGGGTATGGGTACTTTCTGATATATTTCCAGTCCTATCAATATCTTCTAAAAATATGATTTTAATTATATATTATATTTATTAAACGTTTTGTTTGATCATGCAGTACAATTTTTAAATTCACACTTTTTATAAAACAATTTTTCAGTTTTTCAGTTTCAAATGTCAACACAAAATATTGATTTTTTATTTCGGTGCGAATCGATATAGTTTCATTTCTACAACAATAAAACACATATTCTTACCCTACAATAAAACAAACGGTAATAATAGCCGTACTGCCATCGACAAATTCTTCATATATTTATAGTCTTTGATCTCATCGCGATGAGAGCAAAGAATGAGAGCAACGCATTGTTACGCTCTTCGTTTCTGTTTACTTCCCTCCTATCTTTTTCCCCCCGCGTCATGAAATATTTTTGAAAAATATTCCAAAATATGTTAAGATGCACATTCTTTATACTTTATTTTCTTTGGTATTACTTAAGCGCACGCCAAAAATCGACATCAGCAAGGATATACATACATATATGTACATATGAGTCCCACATACACTGCTGGATTTCAAAGTTAACGGATTTCTGGAGCAAACAGTTACTGAAGAAATAATGTGGGCCACTGTAACGTTAAGCAAAATCGATAATTCAATAGCAGCGAAAAAGCCAGCTAGTAGGAAATGACCACACTAGATATTGCAGAGTATTTCAAAACTGTTCGCCATCATCAAACCTTTCAATTCAAAACAATACTGTCACTTCATTAGATGATCTATTTGAACCAAAAATCAATCGCTCTGAAAACATTAATTGCTCTGAACAGGTCAACTTAACCAACAGATGAAACTTTGTATTCCATTGGGATAACACCAGTGACACCAATTTACTGCCGCCTGTTTCTATCTTCTAAAGTCGATCGAGGGTAGGATTTCTATTTTGACTGTGCTACACAAAGTCCTAAGGGCAAGGGCAAGGACAAATCATTCTGCAGAGTTTGTAATAATATGGGTGGGACAGAGTCTGTTATGCATATACCATTCCTCAGGCGTGCTCAAAGTTCGTAGGCGGGATGTCTTCAGTGATATGAATGAAATTTTTGATATAAAACGTTTCATCTCTGGTGTTAGCTGGCTTGTGATAAGATATTTTTTTCCTCTCTCTTCCTTCCTTCGTTTTTTTTCTGTCTTCTACATTTTTATTCTTTGTTTCTGTCTCTTCCCTTTTATTCCTTTTGTATTTACCTGTGTTTGGTTTAGTCCGCTGTTATAATGGTTATTTACCTGCCTTTCTAACCTAACCTAAATTTTATAAAAAGTAATTTAAACTTGAAGAAAGGGCTTTCCATTCAATCCTCCTATACCATATTCCAAGCACCAATTATTTCTAGGAATATTTTAAAAAAGTCACGTTGGCGATTGCACTTTTTCTGTGTTTCTGCCAAATAAAGAACATCTGGGTGGATTTAATTGATAAAAAGAAAGAAACTTATTTATGTTTAAACAATAGAGAAATTGGAAAAAAAGAGAGAATAATTTCATTGTATTTCCTGTCTTGAATTTTTTTTTTTTTTTCGTACTGTAGGTTACCCAGAAAATAGCACAAACGTATTTCATTCATTTAGTTTTGTTGTTTTTTTTTTCACCTGAAACTTCATAAAGAAGAAAATAAAATATAATCAGACGTATAATGAATAAATTCTTCACTTTCTACTAGCGTTTCTTTTTTTCAGTTGTGTATTACAAATGAGTGGTTTGCATGTGACAAGAATATTAAATTCGGAGGAAAAAATAAATAAGTTTTCGTTTAATTATTATTAAACAAAAAAAAACCGAAATATTTTTATTAAAAACAAAGAAAACAAATCAATAAAGTTTGTTAAAGAAACTTTGCTTAAACGGAATTTAGGTAAAGGAGTCACACGTTAACTGTGATGCAATTTAAATATATATTTTTTTCGTAAAATGTGTGTGGAAGACCTTTAACAATTCAAGTGTCAAATAATTTTTGTTATTTTTAAATATTTTAATAAATTAATAATTAATATGTTTAAAAAATTTTAAATTAATATTTATATTTCTGTTAAACAAAACAAAGAAAAAAACAGAAAAAAACCACACATAAAATAAAATTCAAAAATGTGGGTCAATTTTATGTTGCCTTTTGAAAATTTTTTTGGCCATTGATCTTTATTGCACAGACATACAAGACAGTTTAATGTTACAATATCATCGTATACATACAAAAATTCAATTATTTGAAGAAGTCAATGAAATCCATTGCATTTTAACAATTTTCTTCACAACAATTGCTTAAAGTGTACATACGCACTCTACGTACATACATACATATGAACAATTTTGTTATTCTGAAACGTTTCTATTCACTTTTGATCTTCTTGTGTTGTTTTACATTCGAAAACGACTGTGATGATGATGATAATGATGATGATGATGGCAAAGATGATAGTGTGTCTTCATTGTTTGGCCCAAAACAAGCTATTCATTGCTCTAAATTGTTAAAAAAAAAAAGCGAATCCGCAAAGTAAATATCAAATCAATTATAGCCAAACTAAACGAAATATTCAGTTTTTTTGAAGGTTAATTGAAAGTATTTTTATTTTTTTTTTATTTTGTGTTCAATTTTGTTTCGCTTTATTGTAGTTTTGACATCTTTTGGTAGCATCATGTGTGTTTTTTTTTTTTGGCCATTAAATACTTGTAGCTTAATGGACATTAAAAGGGAAATAGCTGGTAAACGTTGTATTATAGACAAATAAAATAACCTTCAAACTATATTTTTAACGAAATTTGAAATCCCATATCATAAAAATCTAAACATGTTAACCTAACCGAACAACAGCTAGAAAAGATAATCAATTGAATAGGAAACAAAGCGTACAATAAAGTGTCCATAATCAATATAATCGAATAGGAAATAATTAAGAAGAATTTAAAATATAATATTTCACTAGAATTCTTGTTTTTATTTTCATTCTTTCTCATTATTTAAGAGCCTATTTTAAATTATACGGCACTTCTTAAGTCTTACAAGGAGATAAGGACGGCTAACTGTAGTCTTTCATCGCGAATTCATGACGCAGAATGGTATCACGGCCAACATTCATGGAACCTCTTCAAGGTTGCAATCTATGAACTTGTGAAATTATGGCCGGAGGCACAATTCCGCGTCATTCCCAAGAATCAAATTCCTCATAGAACTAGGTCATGCTTAATGTATTGTGTGTGTTAATTTTATCCATAAGTGGCGAAAACTAGAGTTTAAAATCAATTCCGAACGACAGATTTTTGAGAAACTGTACGCAGCAATTAGAGTTTTTGCCAGAAATCTGTTGAGAGGAAGTCGCCGTAGAAATATTTTTTCATTTTTCGTTTTGTTCGAGATGTTTGGACTACGGCCTCTCATCTTATAAGCCGACACAATACCTACTAGACTACGGCGACTTGCTATAAAATTTTTGTGCAAATCAGAGCCCACCGACTCAAATGAATTTAAAGTATCCTTGTACGATATGCAAACATTTAGTGGGAATTGTCAGTCTTGGGACGCGACCGGCTTTTATGATATACATCTTAGATAGGTTTTTAGTTAAAATAGGCATATAGTCACTTGGTCTGCTCGCATTATAGTTTACTGTTAGCGGCCTAAAATAAAGAAAAGGCGGAGAATTTAACCCACACTCTGTTTTATTATAAGCAGATCAAAACAATTAGTCTGCTGATCTTGTACGGGGATCTAATCTTTCTATCTCATAATGTGATACGCTTATTATATAACGAAAATAGTTGCCAACTGAAAGTCTCTTTGATTTGTGGATTTTTCCGAATTTTTTTTTTTTTTGTGCTATTAAAACAATTCACAAGGAAACAGTGTTTATTTAAGTCTTACAATTTTATAGGCTTTCAAGAAATTTTTATTAAACTTTAAACATTAAAGAAGACAAATTTATTGCCACTTTAAATAAGTTTTTTTTCTTTCGATTTTCCAACTCATACTTAAAATGAAAAGAGTTTAGAAGATACAGGCTGTTAACATTTTTAATTGAAACATCATTGTAAGCAATTTACAATTATTCCCACAGTTTGTATATGCATGTTTAAAAGAATTTTATTACCACACGATTAACAAGATTCGTTATGGATTTAAATCGTAAATTATCATTATCGTTTCAAACTTTTTACCTTATAATAGGCAGCCAGCAATTAAACATATAATTAATAATTGTATAATAAAAATATTATATTGAATTGTTAAGCATGTAATTACAGTTTAATTAATACGATACATACGATAGTTCCATTAATAATTGTATTTAAAACCTAGATTCACAGTCATTTCGCACCCATACTTTATATGGAATTAAATGAAATGTATACTTAAAACAAAAAATTATAGCATGTTATAGAAATTGTAATTTCTTTATGTCTTGCAATAAAATTATGGTCACCATTGTCTTACATACAGTCTATTTTAAGTGTAATTACATGTTTGTTTGTTTTTTATGTGATAATTAAATGACAGTTTATGTCATAAGTGCTGCGGATATTGCGCATGCGCAGACCCTGCGCAGCTTTTAAGTAATTTGAATACTATTTTAAAAGTGTTTAATTTATTAACAATTGAAGCATAATCACCTGTTAAACGAATGTCATCTTTAAATGTAATTGCATGTGATAAGAATGCCGTGGTTGTAAAATTTAGGGTACGTATTTAATAAGTTTTGTTTGCTGGCACAAACTTTTAAATGCGTTTCATGTGCTTGAATTTCAAAGATGACAAAGATGGCCCTAGAAGACATAACATTTAACATTTTTTTTTATTAGTTTTTACAAACTTCCGGTCAGCTGCTCACACCATCCACGTTGTGTGTGTTAATTTTTATCATTAATTTGCAGGACCTACAACTTAAAGCTAATTCCGAATAACAGATTTCTGAAAAACTTTTCATGGGAGTTTTATTTACGCTCAAAGTTTTTGCTAGAAGATTGTTGAGAGCAGGTCGTCGAAAGAAATATTTTATCATGGTACTTATTTTCGAAATATCTTAGCCAGGGGTAGAACCACAGGCTCTAGTCTAGTCACTACCTAATAGATTATGGGGAATACAATCACACTTGCTGTTATGAGAGAATTACATCTGCGACAAAAGCAAAAGAACTCTTGTAATCATAGAGCGGTCAAATTAATGGTGTTATTGCCGATGTAGATTCCCTGATCCATTTGGTTGTGCTGCTATTCGCAGAGTATCATGATTTACCCCAGTTCTAAGCAGTCTTATTACGGGACCGAAATCCACGAATGGAAAGTTGAGTAACTGCTTTAGCTAGCCGATCAATAAAGTTTTACGTTAAAAAGTATAACATTTAAAGCGTTGATTTGGTATAGCTAGGAACAGATGCTAACCTATCTGAGCCTGATCCGACTTTTAAAATTTTTTTATTCCTTTTCATTAACCAGTCACCCAGGCAAGCAGGTGGTAACAACAAAACAAAAATTAAAAATTTTTTTTTTGCAATTTTTGATAATTTTTTCTCGACTTAATAAAATTAGACAAAAACAAAAATTTCTTACTTTAGCATAGCAAAAAAGTTTTTGAAAATTGTTAAACTGATATTAACTTATAATTTTTTTCTTTTATTTGATTTACTTACCAACAAGTATGTTATCCTCATAATTGTTTATTTTTTCAACTAAAAACTATAAATGTTCAAAGTATTTGCCGTTAAATTCACAGATTGTTTAATTTTTTTTAATATTATTTCATACGCTTAGCTAAAAGAAAATAAAATAAATTATAAAATTTTATTAATAAAAATTCGATTTTTTTTACGATAACAAATAAAAATACGTAATCTCAACGCTTTGGAATTTTTTCACTACGTGTGTGTCATTTATTGGTACAGCACGTAACAGCTGTTGTACAGTTGTAAACATCCTTTGAAAACTTGTTTTAAAAATTTCTGATTTTCTCTTGTTAATTTTGAATTCTTTTTTTTTTTAATATGATTTTCTTTATATAATTTTTGGCTTTTTTACAAGTTTCCTTTTCATTTATTTTTTGTCATTGTATGTAAATATTGTTTCTATTTTTATTTGCCTTTATTGCTTTACAATTTATTCACAAAAAAAAAATAACTTTTTTATTCCAAAGACACTCAGTCAGTCAGTATATACAAAAAAAAAGTAACTTTCGCGCCCACTGGCAGCCAGCATTTCTTTTGATTTCTTGTATATTTTTTCTTATTTTTTTAGAGCTGGAAGTCCAACATTACAAAAAGAGTTTTATATTTATTTTTTTATTGTTTTTTTTTTTTCGTTTGTTTTTGAGTGTTTGAAGTATGAGTTTAAAATTATGAATATTTTTAATTTTTTTTTTGCACACCTTCGGTATTATTTTTTCTTTTTTGTTTCAAAAACAAAAAACCTCACTATTCCAACGTAAGAAAGAAAGAAGAAACGCGACCGAACGTCAGTAAAGCTAAAGTTAAACTAAATTTGTTAAAACCGAAATTTCCATTAAGCCAACATTGAATGGCTCACAAGAAGACTCTGCACAAAATAAATATAAAAAACAACAGCAAAGATAATAAAAAGACAACAATAACAGTGGCAATAAGTAAATGCATAGAGACATCGTCTGTCTGTCCTTATTTCAACGTATTTCGCTAGTTGCTGGCTCATTTAGCCAGCAGTTGTTGCTTGGCACCAGCAACATACGTACTAATCATCAAGTGAAGTATTGAAGAAGCAACAACAACTTGTTTGGGACAAACTAATACCATGCAAATGCCAACACTCTTACTGCCGCATATAATTATTTACCGGCTGTGTGACAGTTATAATACCAAACACTGACTGTATTTAGTTGGCAACAATGTTGTCGATAGCAATTATCGCAATAATGATGAGTTTAAAGACAACAATTAATGCAGTGTTGCTAACGTTGTCGTAGTATATTTAATATTACCGTTGCCAACAATGTTATAAACACAGTAGTGGTGCTTAATGTTGCTGGCAGTAGCCCATACCATAAGCATTAAGAAGAAATTAAAGCAGAAGACACTTAATATGAAGAGACTTGTTTATAAACAATATTTTTGTTTTCAAATAAATCACAAAAATACCACAGTTTGGAGAGTGTTTACCTCTCGCTGTTTCATTCCTTAAACGAACTAATCTAGCAAATTTTCATTGTAGTTATGTCAACATTTTCCTATAAAATCCTTAAATTTAATTAAAATTTTATTATTATTGCATTTGGAGGACTATTTACCATGCTAAAAGCAAAGAAACATTTTGTAAAGCTGAAAAGCAATGCGCATACAACTACTTTTATTTAGTGAATGATCAATTTACAATTTAAAATTTAATTAAAAATTTAATTTCTTTTCCAATTCTTAATACAACAATAGTTGATCAATAATTCAATGAAAAACACCACCAAACTGCTGCAGAGGCCAAAAATCATAATGTTCCAAACAATAATTAAATCGCCTTCCTTTAAATCTTCATACGTTTTAAAACGGCTTGAATCCCTCAAAGAGATTTCTTTCAATTTCAGCAGATCACCAAAGGTTTGACGTTGCCACGCTTCTAGTAGGCCAATAGTATGAATTCTGTTTATGAATAAATTCAAAGGTTCCAACAAAACCGAATTAGGTTCTACCGGTATGGTGTATAGAACCAAATTTCTGATATTCAAAGCGTGATTAACACAGAATGAGCTTTGGGCATGATGCTGTTGGATTTTTTCAAAGATATTCCATAGCGAAGTGGTAACCGAATAGCCATATGTCTGGTTTAATGTCTGACGATGTTTGTTAAACACTGTGCTACTATTGGTGACCTCAATAGTTCCTTTCAGTTTTACGCTAAGAACGTTATCATCTGAACCGAAATAATTGATATCCAGCTGATCCATTAGAATTTTTTGGTCACTTTGTTGTAGCTGTTCAAAGGTAGAGATTTCCGAATGGTAAGGTGGACTAGTTATCAGTGTTTGTAAGTGAGCGGAGAACAGAGTACTTATATACAAACCCATTACAAATAAGAGCACATAAGTCAGACGTAGACTTATCAGGTATGAGTTTTTCAATTTAAACGATTGACCTAATATGCCGGGTATAATTTTATCGTTCATCAATAGATTTAGCCAAAGCATTTGATCAAAAAATAGTTTTTCTATCATGGTAAGCAATACAGAGAACATGATTGCAAAGGCGAAGATTAGAAAGCCAATTTGTGGAGTAAAAATAATCTCAAAGACTTCACTGATTTTCATTCTGCGGGCACAGGGTATCATTAACATCCAATC
Organism: Sarcophaga caerulescens; assembly: GCA_927399465.1. Taxonomy (NCBI): domain Eukaryota; kingdom Metazoa; phylum Arthropoda; class Insecta; order Diptera; family Sarcophagidae; genus Sarcophaga; species Sarcophaga caerulescens. The sequence continues at coordinate 46,325,899 of OV656868.1, forward strand.
TGCTACTTCCATAGGATCCGAAGAACGCAACGTATTATTTTTGCGGTGATGCAAAGGAATAATGCTCATGGGTAAATCCAATTTGCCATGTTCGGCCATATCGGCAATTATGGTAAAATGTATATTCTTTTTGACCTTTGGTGTGAATGCCAATTTCAAAGTGGCATTAAAAAATTCCGCAAATAGAGTCACCAGTTTCACTACATAACCTGTGAACTTTAATTCATTGTTCGCATCCTTAAACATCAGCGAACGTGGCACAATTTGATCCAGCATTGTTAGCAAAGTTTTACCTTTCATATCCTGCCAGTAGCAGGGGAAATATTTTCCCTTTATTTGATTAAAATTTTTCAATTCGTGAAAATGATATGCGGGATACCCATTCAATTGTAAAAAATCTGTTGGAGGCTCAATTAATGATGAGGTATTTAGAAAATGTATTAAAGCACGTGTGATTTTACTATCTTCACATGCTCTTAAGATAACCTGTCTTAGTTTCAGTTCGTCATGGGCATTTACAAAAATCATTAGAATTCTTATTTGCCGCATAAAGTTTATAGTGCGCGCCAATAGTTGCCAGGCCTGCCAGTGAAAACGTTGTTCCATGATAATAACTGCCATTATTTCCCGATTGTATTTGACTCGATAATAAAATTCCGGGCGTTGTGTTAAAATAATTTTAGGTTCGGCTAAGGCATAAAGCATTTCTAGTCTGCTATTCGGCGTTTGGTGATAATCCACAATTAGTAGGCCATCGTAAGGCTGTTGCTGTTTGATTTCTTTTAACAATTTTTGATAGAAATTAAGACCTTTGCCTTCCTTTGGAACAGACCATTCCGGCACTAAAAATCCGGTGATTATTTTAACGCCAATTAAGAACATAAACGAACGCTTGTAACTTAACATTTTAAGTGTTGAAATTCCTTTGAAAACATTTGAATTTGTAGGAAATAAAAGCCTTTATTGATGGGTAACAGCAGGTGCTAGTGAAGTTAAATTAATTGTCTTTAGAAATATGAAATTTGAAGTCAATGGCCTTACGGCAAGCATCTTCTATTTGCCTTTAAGCGCTTTAAACGAGAATGTATCCTCTCCATGATAAATATTAGCATAGCCAATGTCATTAAAACCACATACATTTCAAAGACCAAATATAAATCCTTTACAGTAAGAGCACGTCCTTCTGTGGCCTCAATAGTCCCATTAAATAAAAAATTCTTACCATTAGACATCATATCCAGGTAATTAGATTCAAACCAATGATCAACTAAACCATGATCCTGAGCAGCCATAATAAGTTTGTAGACTACGGGGCGATAAAACGAATTCTCATCCATGGGAAAACTGAAAAGAATATGCCTAAAGAAACAAGCATCTTCGGAGTACATAAAAAGCTTATCCTTCAAGTTACTCTGTTGATTGTGAAACAAAGACTGCCAATGAATGTTAATGGTGGGGTATGCGTAGCTGGTGTTTAGGCTGCTTCTCATATAATTAAACTCATCATAGGAAGCAAGGCGATATAAAAGTCTGAAATTTATATCGGCTTTACTAAAGTAAGTCATCTCGCTGTCGGATATCAAAGCATAGACGTTATTAAGGTAAAGATCTTCAAATGTTCTCAATTGAGGCTGCTTAAACGGACGTGTAAGGAAACTTTGCAGGAAAGCTCCGTATATAAGGCTAAGATAGAGGCCCGTTAACGATAACAGAACGTAAATAAATTTGGTAAAAAATCCAGCCTTACGCCAAACCTTAAACGGTTGTCCCAGTATTCCCCGTAAGGCCACATCGTTTAGTATGAAATCGGGTAGATGTAAAGCTTTTGGAGCCACCTTAAGTCTTTTCAAATTAAGCAACAAAGTAAACAAATACAGATTCAAAACGCTAATCGAGCTCAGTTCAAAGTTCATCAAATAAAAGAAGACTTGACTTAAGGGCATATTCTTAGCGACCGGTATCATTAGGCAGGCATTTATCACCTGAAATGGATATGAATAGTACAACAACTGTTTGGCGTTTACGATGGGCGCTAAAGTAGCTGGTAAATCGAGTGTATTATTCCACGTTAAGGTCTCCAAATCACCATAGAATAAGACATCGCCCTTTTTAACAGGAAAGGGAAATTTTAAAGTTGCATTTAACTTTTGGGCCAATAGATGCATAAAGTGACCCACATAGCCGGATATTTTTACGCCGTCATCGTGGGTGTCAACCAAAAACGTACGCGGTATAATTTGGTCTGGCAATGTATAGAAATCATGTCCCATGAGGTTCCTTAAATTATTCGGATATATTTCTTCGTTTGAAACTTTATGGAAATATCTTCTTATCATTTGAAATTCCGGAAAAGGTTTGTAACCATACAAATGCATGGTCCTATGGAAATCCTTAAAAATCACGACAACATTCAAGGATTTTCTTTGACGGCAATATTTTAAAAATTTCTCCAATTCAGGCAAAATGTTTATGCTTTCATTGTTATTTATAAAGAAAATCATTTTTGTATCTCTTATGGTACGCAAACTGCGAAAATATGCATTCAATTCAATGGCATAATTAAAGTAGAGTCCCTTTAGGCACACAAGGCTTAAGATATTGGTGTTTAGAGATTCTCTTAAAAGCCATGATTCTTGAAGGCTTTCGATAATAATTGTCGCATTCAATTGCTTTACATACAAATCCAATTCACCACAATTGCTAATAGTTTTGTCATATTTAATGACAATCGTATGTATATAAAGCGTTTGTTCTAGGCCTGAGATTAATCGCAACATTTGAAATTCCATTTCATTTTCATTTCCATTAATTTTTAAAATTTCTTCACTGCAAATGCCTTTAATTATTAGGAAACTTATAAGAATTTTCAAAATCATTTTCTCTAATTACTGCAGTTCTATAAGTAAGAAGCACTTTACAAGACTATTTACAAGGGCTGTTAAGTACGCTTCATTTATAGCTTTGTATTGCTATTCAATATCTTCAAATTCAAATCTAAATATTAAGTAGGTGTCCTACAATAGGCCTACATTTTATCTGATAAGATTTCTTTTGTATTTTAATATTACTTCACCAACTAAACGCCCATGAACAGAACATTCACTGTCATTCTGTGATGACAAAGGCTTTTAGAGAATAAAATCGTTTGCAAGGCTATTTAGTTAATCTGTTGTAATCACCATTGAATTTAAACTATTTTTCTCTTTTAAAATTATTCTATGGCCTGCAGCAATAGTCACGATTTTAAAGGCCATTTGTAGGCAATTGATGTCTAGTTTGCATACCTAGGAAAGTGGTGAAACAAAAAAACCAACAAGATGTGAGAAATTTTAATGACTGACACAAATAGGGATTAAATCCAATTGGATGTCAGTACTAAACAATCTTGTTGAACAATTGGTAACTGGCGACAGTGGTCCTGTTTAAAGTCGGACCGGAGAAAATTCAGTTTTTGTATTTTTTTCTGTCTGTATGAACTAAGCTAAGCCTGAAATCATTCTCGGCTCATCTCTCACATTGGTGACTAAAGGCTAACATCTTACACTGCTTGACGTCTGCGGACAACACAGTACTTGGTTTTCCCAACGAAGTCAACTGTACGAAGGTAGTAGTGTCGTGTGGCTACTGGCACAGCCATCCGCCTACATACATGCATAATTGGTCATTACAACCCTTCAGTCAGGAGTTTGGACCTAGTTTCTCACACCACTTATGTTGTGTGTGTTAATTTTATAAATAAGCGGCGGGACCTACAGTTTAAAGTCGATTCCGAACGACAGATTATTTGAGAAACTTTTCATGGTAGTTTTATTTACTCTCAGAGTTTTTGCCAGAAATCTGCTGAGAGGAAATCGCCGAAGTAATATCTTTTTTTCATATTTCGTTTTGATGACTGACCTGGGATACGAAACCGGGCTTTACGTTTGATAAGCGAACACACCAGCTACTAGACTATGGCGACTTCATCACAGTACTTGGTTTTCCCAACGAAGCCAACAGTATGTGGGCAGTAGTATCGTGAGGCTACTGGCACGGCCATCCTCCTGGTATTTAAAATTCGAAGATGCAAGTAGAACTGGCTTGGCCACGTTACGCAAAAACAAAAAAAAAAACGTTACAAGTGCTGCGCTAGACTAGAATCTACGGGGTAGTTGCCGAACAGTAAATTTAAAGAAAGTTTATCTTACCTAATTGTAGGGTTTTCTTAGTCGCAACGTTTGTTGAAAATTTCTTTGTACACTTCAAAAAACGAAAATTCCTACATTTTTGTGCACACCTTGTGGGCTTTACACAAGAATATACTACCATTTATCATAACCCACTTATCATTTCTTTTATCATTCATTATAAAGTGCCGTCAGTCTATTCGTTATGACACATGACGCATGAAAGCTTGAAACAGTTCTTCAGGAACAGAGTGTTTTTTTTTTCTACTATTGTAAGTAAATAAGTGGTATGAGAGTATATCGTATCTCGTAAATTCAAGATCAAAAAGGAATTTGAATTAGTAAAGCGTATTTACAGGCCAAGAAAAACTAATGAATCTCTTTAAAAAAACGATTACAAAGGAATCCTATCGAAAATAAAGCTTTAGAAAAAAAAGCTTTGAAGCAAATTTTTGAGTACATTTTTCCTTTCTTTATGGGATTTTTCTTTAGTTTGATAGTACGAAAGGCAACATTTATCCTGTAATCATTTCTTATATTTTTTAATACCAAACATTTGTCACACACAACACAACTTCAATCCTACAATGTCTTCTTTGTTTTTCCTATTTTCCGTTATTTCACTGTTTTTCTCGATTTCAAGTTCATTTGCCCATTTGATGGCCCTGAATGGAACATAATTTCTGCAAAATTACAACGTTTAACGTTGTTGTTGCTATTGGTGGCTGATGGCTAGCAATGAAACAGCAACAAAAAAAATTGTGTTATTTTAGAGCATTTAACAACATTTCAACAACTGTTGTTTTTAGTGTTAAATTGTTAATATTTTATGTTTTATTTGTTGTTTTTATTTCGATTAAACAAGGTCTTTTAAAGAATTCATTTAATTAAGGCATAATTATTGTAAATTATTAAAAAAAAATTCGTTTATTTTTTATACTCTAAAAACAATTATTAAATTGGATTAAAAAAGTTTTATTGTTTGTTTGTTTGTTTTTTTTTTTTAATTTAAACTGATTAGTTTGGCATTTAACAAAACAACAGAAATAGGGAAAATAATACAAAAATATTTTCAAACATGCTCATACTCGTATAATAGCAATAACAACAATACATGTATGTATGTACGTATGATTACAATAATAAAACAAAAATTGTAATTTTTTTTTTTTTTTTGTTATTATTAGAGAATTAATGGAAAAAAACAACACAAAACCTATGAAAATATATCATGCAACGACCACTAGAAGACCTCACAAAACGGTTCATCATTCATTTATCTTTTTGAGCGTTAACTGAACAGTTTATTGTTCGATACAAAAGCCGTTTATAAGTGGATGAGTACGTAAAACCGTACAATAATTGCAGGCTTTGGTCACCGAAATTCAAAAAGTAACAAATGATTAGAAATGTTCATACGAGGGCCAGACGACCTAACAATGAAAATGCAAGAAAATTGAAAAAAAGTTTTATATTCTCTCTCTTGTTTAAGTCCACTCTCTCTTGCCTAGGTTAGGTTAGGTTAGGTTAGAGGACGTGTACTTGTCAACTGTGACAAGTACAGTACCCGGAGGTCGAACTGACCCATTGTACAACGTCCTAGCTTCTCACACCACTCGTGTTGTGTGCGTTTATTTTATACACGAGCGGCGGGACCTACAGTTTAAAGTCGACTCCGAACGACAGATTTTTTGAGAAGCTTTTCATGGCAATTTTTACTCTCCGAGTTTTTGCCAGAAATCTGCTGAGAGGAAGTCGCCGAAGAAATATTTTCATATTTTCGTTTTGATGTCTGACCTGGGATTCGAACTCGGGCCTTTCGTCTAATAAGCCAGCACACTACCTACTAGACCACGGCGACTTCTCTCTTGCCTAAGTTTCGTTTAATTTCTTGCCTTTTCCGGGTTTTGAATGTTGTAATCGAGTACTTTAACCACTAAACGACACTAAATTTATGGAATGAACTGTTGAAATTCGTAAAATAGCAATCACTAACAGATTCTATCTGCCACTTCCATCGTCCATTTGAGTTCGTTCTTCTTCGACTTGTCTGTGGATTCCAGTCAAGTGCAGCTCTCGTCAGATCGATTTTGTTTTTGTGCAATGTGCTTAAGCCAGTTCTGTTTGTTTCTTACAAATCAGGTGCGAGAAGGATTGTCTTGTCAATGTCCATACGTCTCCGTTGGATATTGTCGCTAGTCAGAAGCTCTTCAAAATTCTTTTTAGAGATCTGCTGGTTAACCCTTGTAGACGATAATCTTTTTTAAAAAATCAATAAAAGTTATTTCCAAAAACAGATGCCCTGGAATTCCTCGGAGGTGAAAGTCGCTTTGTCTTCTTCGAAATTGATACATTGTTGTAATTGTATTGTAAATTAATTTCTACAGTTGGTTGAACTTCGATTTTTCAAATGAAATCAATGCATTTCATAACTAAAAAAAGGAATTCCAAGATGACTTTTTGAGTGTTAAAGCCTAGATTTGTATATAATCTCCACCACTTTTCATCAATGCTTGGCTAATTTTTCAACCTGCCTCGTATGTTTCAAAAAATGACTGCAATTATAGGCATTTTTTTTGTTCCACCACCTCTTCACCAGACCAGACGCATATACTGCCCTTTAGTTACCATAAATATTGAAATCGTATTCTACTGCCTTATTATGTATGGAATGTTATTATGAAATGTGGATATTCAGTTCACTTACATCTTTTCTAAGTCGCACAAGGCTACAACAGCTAACGCTAAATAGTAAATGTACCAAAAAAAATAAATTAAAAAGATTATCGTGTTAAAAGTTACAAACAAAATATAAAACAATAAAGTAAACGCTCTTCTTAAAACGCCACCACTATAAACGATGATGATAAATTGGAGTCTGTTTTTAGCGGCCATAATGGGTTTGAGTAACAATCGAATACCGCAACAATTGTTAAAAATCCTTGACGAATTGTATGAACGCCATCAATACGAAACACTGATTCTAATAAATAATGACAGCCAGCAGTTTGCAAATGTCAAAATGGCTTCAATACCGAAAATAATGTTAAGCCAACACGATGATCATTCGTTCGATAGCTTTCCACAATTGAATACAAAATTTTTAATAGTGTTCACATTAACAAACCACCACAGCAACACTCAAACGTACAAAATTTTAACAAAATTTGTAAAACGAAATCCGAAAACTTTAAATATGAAAATCATAGCTCTTCTAGCTAATCACACATACCACAAAGATGATTTCATAGAATACTTTACATATTTAAAGGATTTACAATTATACGATGCTGCCATAGTACCCATCAGTGGTCCAAAAATTGAAATGTTTTATAACTACAGAGTAAAACCCTCATTGGAATTGATTGAAAGAAATTTTAAAACCATAACAGATTGCACGCAAATCTTTATAAACCAAATAGTAAACGTTAAACAGGCTGAGTTGCTTACCTATCCGGATCAATTGCTGCCGCGTACACTTCTGTATTCCGATCACAAGGGTGAACTTAAAATGTTGGGCTATATAGGCCGCTTGATAACAACTTATGCGGAAAACATCAATGCCAGCCTAAGGTTTCCATTTCCGGTGTCAATCAATAATCCTGTATTTTTTAGCGATCTCCTGGAAATGACTTTAAATGGCAGCCTTGATATACCGGCCAGTTTGGCTTGTCCCAATGAAGTAGAGGCCATGAGACATTTCAGCCGTTTCATCGAAGTGGGTAAATGGTTTCCCATGTTGCCAACTGCCGAATATCTAACGCCATTAGAAATCTATTATGGCCTTTTATTATCCGATTTGTTCATTATTTTTATTATACTCTTCATTATATTCACCATTTTCCTTTTTGTCATACCAGGCTTATGCAATTTTAAGCTTGGCTTAAAGAGTGCAACTGTTGTATGGCCATACCTTATAAATCAACAGGTTATATTGGGCCTACTGGGTCTCCCAGTCCAATGGCCAAGGTTTCGTTTGTTTTATAAATCCCATAAATTGTTGATAATTCTGTTACAATTCACCGGCATAATGTTTAGCATTTTTAGCAACACTTATTTGGCATCGAGCATTACCTCACCACCTAAACATAAGGAAATCAATTCTTTCGACGAACTAAACGAGCGTGGCATGAAAATTCTTATGCTAGATAAAGCCGACCAACTGCTGTCACTGTATTGGGGTGAAAAGTTTCTTTTAAAGTACAATTCGTTTATTGTACGAAAGAAGAATATCACAGAATACATGCATTCACGCAACAGTTTCAACAAATCGGTAGCGTTTGCTATTACAAGCAGTTTGTGGTTCATTTATGAGAAACAACAGATGTATTTTGCGGAAAAACTCTTTCGTCGCTCACCAACGATGTACTTTAGCCGTTTGATGATTTACGCTTTGCCACTGCCTCCGAACTCGATTTATGGGAAATCCCTGAATAAATTTATTGCCAATCTACAGGCTGCCGGTATTCTAAAATATTGGTTTGAATCATCATTTTTCGACATGATAGCCACTGGCCGTATGTCCTTTAAAGATATGAGCCACGCCCACAATTACTTTCCGGCAAAATTGAAGGATTTCCAATTGATTTGGTTATTATGCGCTGGTGGTTTGCTAATCGCTACGCTAGTATTAATTATTGAGTTATTGGTGTTTAAAATAAAATTAAATAAAAATAAATCGAAATAATTTAAGGAAAACGAAATGATTTTTTATTATAAAATCAGTGTTCTTAGACGTTTACTTACAAGAGTCACTCTCGTGCCAGTTATAAAATATGTGCACAACGTTTTAAAACAAAAATTTTTTTATAAGAATTTTGGCTTACACGCTTATAAAGACAGTGTCTCTAATTAATGCAATAGACTGAGCCACAGTGCAATCTTTCCAATGAGTTAGCATGGTGGAATGCCTAAAAATGCTTGACTACAGTTGCTAGCAATCCAGGAAGAGAAAATCATTTTAAAACTTAATGACCGCCGTAAAGGTTCATATCCACATCCGTCACTATTCCCACAGCATGTTTACAAAGAATGTTGTTTCTAAACACGCATTGATGGCAACTCTTCCACTATAGAACCTTCTAAACCAACCGATAATCTATTTAGATGTTACAACCCTTTAGCCAGGATTACGATCTAGCTTCTCACACCACCCATGTTGAGTGCGTTAATTTAATCCAAGAGTAGCAGGCCCTACAGTTTAATATCGATTCCGAACGACAGATTTTTGAGAAACTATTCATGGGAATTTTATTTACTCTTCGGGTTTATGCCAGAGATCTGGTGAGAAGTCGTCGAAGAAATATTTTTTTCATATTTCGTTTTGTTCGAGTTGTCTGGCCTGGGGTTTGAACCACGACATCAAGTCTAATAAGCCAAAATACTGCCTACTAGACCACCGCAATTTCGTTACAACTTAATTAGTGAAACGGGAATAAAACAATAAGATGGGCCTTGAGGCCCAAATTACCATTAATAGTGTTTTCACCTTTTTTTATTGCTTTGCCAAAATTTTTTCACTTTCGTCTGTGCGCTTAGTTGGTGTAGTCGGAGTTTCCATATATTAAAACCACAGTCACGAACCCTATTTATTTTAAATTATTTTTATTTTATCTCAAAATTTAAATACATTTTCCACTTTTTATCCGTAAATTATTAGATAAAAAAACAAAACATTTCTCAAATCATCTTAAAACATTACAAGTTTCTATTTTATTTTAACCCGCAAATATCTTTAATCAACATTATTCCCAAGTTTACACTTTATAATAGATCACTTCGATTATAAAAACCAACAAAGCAATTAAATTACAGATGCCATATGAAATCCATATCCACAATAAATCACGTACCAGCATCACCTCTCCATACTCGTCAGCCTTACTCAAATCTCTGAATGAAGAGTACTTTAAACGCACCAAAGTTAAAAAATTATTCTTTAGCCAATGATCCAACAGACCTGTATCACGTATTTCTGTTATATGTTGATTGAATAAATCCTTGTAAGGCAAACCAGGACGTAAAACTAAAGACAACAAGACCATTCTGTTCAAACACAACTGGTTGGAGTAGTAAAATAATTTTCGTTGAAACAGCTTCTGTCTTTCCTTGAATACAATCCAGCGAGTGTGTGAGACTGCGTAAACAAAACGCACATCCATATTGTCTCGCAATTTTACTAAAGTATCAACCTTATCTATCAACTGAATTATATCTTGATTTTCTTTCCAATCCTCTGGTGATATGAACCGGGCATCAGTCTCATACACAAGAATTTTGTAATTATTTTGACGTATATCCTCATAAGTCATCATACGTTTGTCCAGAGCAGGATGTACCAAATTGGTTTGTAAGTAGGCTTCGTAAGTAGTGCAAAGCAAAAGGCTGCTGTAGCATAACACAAAGCAAATATATTGCATGAATAATGTCGGTTTCTTCGGCATAACAAATGATTGACCCAAAAGGCCTCTTATGCTTTTATCATTAAGTAAAACTGTTATAAAGGACAAGTGGCTTATATTGTTAAATTGGCCTATGTTAAGTAAAGCGCCATACATAAAGCTATACAAAATGATAATAAGTATTGCTTTAAACTCGATTATATCAAAAAATACATGATATGCTGGTCGCAAATGTGGCAATGGTATCATATAACAATATTCCATAAACTCTAGCGGATATGAATGACTTGAGCTGTAAATCATGTCAATAGGAAGCAATACAGCTGCTATATCCAAAAGGCCTGCGATTGTTGTATTTATCAAATGGTAGGGATATGAAACCACACCCATTTTTTTGGGCGGCACTATATGCAGTGTAGCATTTACACGCTCAGCAAATGTTGTCAAATAATTGCCCACATAACCAGCGAGTTTTAATACGCCACGCTCATCGTAATGCAAAATAGTACGCGGTGCTAATTGATCAGCTTCAGTGATTATTGTTTCGCCTTTCAAGTCCAAAAATGGATTCTTGAATGGCTTGCGAGTCAATTGCAATTGATTTTGGTAATCACATGTGTAGTAAAGCTCTTCTTGATCAAGGGTATCCAATGTTAGCAATAAATTCTTAAAATAGCCATTTTTTTGTATGGCAAAGCATAATTCCTTCATTTCTTCTTCGTTATCGGATTTGCACCAGATGATATGGCGCACATTTTGATATGGTGTATCAAAAATGCTCGCTTCATTTAAATAATTTGCAGAACAGGACAGAAGTAAAAATTGCTGAGAATGTTTACCTTGCTGAAACTCTTGTGTTCCTAAACTGTTCAGTATAATAAAGGGTTCTACTATTTCCCTTAAAGCTTCAGCAAAAATACAATCTTCCTCCGGGATGTCATCCTGGACCAATAAAATATAATCATAGTGGGTGTCCAAATAAATTCTCTTTAAGAAATTCGAAAATTGTTGCACCAAACGCTCATCTCTTGCCAAAGTATGTTCATCAAAGAGCAGAATTTTATTTTCCATTCGTCCAATGCAATTATGAATTAGAAATATACCCGCATAAAACAATAGAATTTTATTGCAATACATTACACAAATACTGGCTGGTGTCAATCGAAAAACTGACGCTCTTAATAGTCTTTTCAAAACATTCAACTGCAATCAGACCCTTAGCGAGTAACAGCAGTTAGTGGTACTTATGAATGAATACAGCCATTAAATATTCATAATTGAACATGTTTTCTGGTTGAAATATTTTGTAAAACATTTCAAATGATTGCTTTTAAATGAAACATTTAAAAACTAACATGAACTCTGTTGCTCCCAAGTGCATAGAAAAATATTTTAAAATTTCATTCGCTCTGCCCTATAAAAGGCAATTTTGTTTCACATCAGAGTATGAATAAATTTAAACTTATGGAATTTGAAGTTGGAAATGGACGGGAAGTGAATAGCGATGGCATCTTGGCAGCTTGAGTGTAGATAGTTTGAAAAGAAAGAAATTAATTCGTTGCGGTTCCCCAAAATTTAAAATTTTTTTAATTATTTTCAAATTATTTTCAATTCTTAAATGAAAGTAGCCTGTAGGGGTAGGGAGTCAGTGAAGTTTGTTTGTTTGTTTAGCAGTACTTTCTATCTACAATCAATTCTCTACCAAACATCAGTAGTAATGCGAACATAAAACACGAAATCGAAAAAAAAAATCACGGCAGTATATTAAACCATCAAGCATTGGGCGCTTGATAGTCAGATTGATAAACATGTGTGCCAAAAATCCTACTTTCTAAACGTCCAACAAATGCTGTGAACCATGTGACTGGCATATAATATTCGTGAGAAGAAAAACTTATTTCTGTCGAATTAATTTCTGTTGTTTTCGTAGATGATCCAGTTGGGATTGGTCACTAGCCAATTTTAGTTAAGTGTACATGGAACTGAACTTGAAAATATGTTCTATAATCCCTTGGTGCTACAAATTAAAATTCAAAACTTTTGTGCATCTGCCAAGGTTGTCGCCTATAGTGCCAGAGCAATAAAACATAAAAATATTTTCATACACTTGGGAATCACTTCATGAGCATTTAATCATTAAATTTGGTTTATTTAAAAACTATTTTAAGATAAAAAAAAAAATTAAATACACATGCAGGCAATCACATAAACCGCTTAAAATTTAATTTTCGTAAATGTCAGTCACTTGTTTTACGCTTGCAGGCACAGTACTTGTACAATGTTTCTGCATGAAATTCATTTACTGTACATTGGCATCCTTTTATTTTATCCTTGTCAAGGACATTTACAAGAATACTTCCGGTTTGATCAACATATTTTGGAAAACGATAACAAAATGATGGTAAAATTTCTGAACTTTTTGAGAACAATTCACATGGACAGCCACTATGATTATATTTTATTAGTCAAGGATGACACCACAGAAGAAGATTGTATTTTTACTGAAGCCTTAAGGGAAATAGTCAAACCCATTATTATACTGAACAGTTTAAGCGCACAAGAGTTTCAGCAACATAAACAATCTCAGCAATTTTTACTTCTGTCCTGTTCTGCAAATTATTTAAATGAAGCGAGTATTTTTGATACATCATATCAATATGTGCGCCATATCATCTGGTGCAAATCCGATAACGAAGAAGAAATGAAGGAATTATGCTTTGCCATACAAAAAAATGGCTATTTTGAGAATTTATTGCTAACATTGGACACACTCGCTCTGGGAGAGTCTTATTACACATGTAATTACCAAAATCAATTGCAATTAACCCACAAACCATTCATTAATCCATTTTTGGACTTGAAAGGCCAAACAATAATCACTGAAGCTGATCAATTACAACCGCGTAGTCTTTTGTTTTATGATGAGCGTGGCGTATTAAAACTCACTGGTTATGTTAGCAATTATTTGATAACATTTGCTGAACGCGTAAATGCTACACTGCACATAGTGCCTCCGCGAAAAGTAGGCGAGACTATACATTTGCAGTATTTGGTAAATAAAACATTTAAAGGCCTTCTAGATATACCGGCTACATTGAGTCCTTTCAAAACCACTTCAGGCTCTTATTCATATCCTATAGAGTTCATGGCATATTGTTATATGATACCTTTGCCACATTTTCGGCCAGCCTATCATGTATTTTTTGATATTATCGATTTAAAAGCTTTGCTAGTTATCATTTTGTATAGCTTTATATATGCTGCCTTACTTAACAAAGGCCAGTTTGGCAGTATAAGCCACTTGTCGTTTACAACAATTCTACTTAATGATAAAAGCATAAGAGGCCTTTTGGGCCAATCATTTGTTATGCCCAAGAAACCCACATTTTTCATGCAATATATTTGCTTTGTGTTATGCTACAGTAGCCTTTTGCTGTACACAGCCTATCAGGCTTACTTGCAAACCCATTTGGTGCACCCTGCTCTGGATAAACGTATGGAATCGTATGATGATATACGCCAAAATAAATACAAAATTCTTTTAGTTGAAAGCAGTGCAAAATATATTGCCACCGAAGATTGGGAGCAGAGTAGAGATATAATTAAGCTGGTGGAAAATGCTGATGTCTATCCTGAGTTTCTTAAATACCGGGATAATATGGATGTGCGTTATATTTACGCAGTCTCGCGTACGGTTTGGATTGTATTTAACGAAAGGCAGAAGCTGTTTCAACGTAAACTATTTTACTTTTCCAATCAGTTGTGCGTAGATAAAATGTTGTTGCTATCCCTACCTCTACGACCTGGTTTACCTTATAAGGCCCTCTTCAATCAGCATGTAATGGCGGTACGTGATACAGGTCTATTGGATCATTGGCTAAAGAATAATTTCTTAACTTTGGTGCGTTTAAAGTACTCTTCATTCAGAGATTTGAGTAAGGCTGATGAATATGGTGAGGTGATGCTGATACATGATTTATTGTGGATATGGATTTCATATGGCATCTCTAATGTAATTGCTTTATTGGTTTTTGTAATCGAAGTGACCTATTATAAGATTTATAAAACTTAACAAAAAAAAAAAAATAATAATAAATATGAATGAATTATGAAAAGTGATTGTAATTATTGTAGTCAAAAGCTCTTTATTAGAATAAATAAAAATCTGCACATATAAAGTAAATTAATTTTATTCGAATACATTACACGGCTACTGGTGTCAAGCAAATCTGTGAGTGAAAATAAAAATTTACAAAAATTCAACTGCAATCAGTGTCAGAGCGTGTATCAACAGTCAACTTGCATACATATGAATACCATCATTAAATATTTATAAATGCAAATGTTTTCTGGTTTAAATATTTTGTAAAACATTTAAAATAATTGGTTGTAAATATTATAAAAAAAAAACGAAACAAAAGTAACACGAATGAATTCGATTCATTGAATTCGATAGGCCAATACGCACAGAGGGGTCCATAAAAGCAGAGAAATGTTTGTAAATTACATTTCTGTTTCACTATAAGCCGAAATTTTAGCTGCGTATATCACGATTAAAGATATGTAAACATTTGAATTTTAAATTTATAAAAATTAAAACAATTTTTCCATCCAGGAGCATATTAAAGCATGCTCAAATCGGAAAGTGTTTAAATGAATGACTGAGAATTTGCTAATTTTATTTGCTCTTTAACGTGGCACCTAACTACATTTTTAAATTTAAATCCGATTTAGTCCTTTGACAACAGCTACGCATTCTATAGACAATCAATTCTCCAGCAAAAATCAGCAGCGATACCAACATACAGCCTAAGAAAGAACACCAAATCCAAAAGAGATCATGCCAGTGTATAAAGCCATCATATGTGTTGGGCGTACTCAGATCCTTAAACGACATCTGTTTTGAACTCACCAAAGTTATAAATACCTGACTGGACCAATGTTTTAAAAGTCCCGCTGCCTGAACATCCAATAAGTGTTGATTGAAACCTTCCACATCATCAAAATCGTAACGTATGGGCATAGAAACCAGAGTCGTGTTAGTGACACAAAACTTTCGTGAGTAAAAAAATAATTTCCTTTGGAATAATTTCTGTTGTTCTTCGTAAAGGGCCCACAGTGGATAGGCTACAGGATAAACATAACTTGTGTTAAGACTATCGCGCAAACTGGTAAAGTTGGCATAACTAGTGGTCATATTGTATAGAATGTCCTGGTAATCTTTGTAAAACTCAAAATCCCAATCTTCTAAATCACGGCGATGTACTGCAATTTTCAAACCAGCTTTACGTATATCTGCCAGATTTTCAATGGTCTTCTCCAGGGGTGGTGCAATTAGATTCGACTGCATGAAGGCGGTATAGAAAGTCATCAGCATAAGATTAGTAAAGAATATCAAAACATAGCTGTACCGGGTGAATAATGATAATTTCAATGGCAATACAAACGATTGACCCAATAGGCCACGTATGCTTTTATCACTAAATACCACATCCATAAAATTCAAATGCCTAAACGAGTTGTATTGGCCTATCCTTAGGAAAACAGCGAATACAATGGCAAGTAGTAGAATGATAAGTTGCACTTCCAATCCAATGATGTTAAAAAACAGTTTGTTTATAGGTTTCACCGAGGGTATAGGTATCATAAAACATTCTTCCATAAATTGTAGAGGATAGGAAAATTCATCGCCCAATCTTTTATGTTTCAATGGAACCACTACAGCAGTAATATCGGAAATTCCCTCCATTATATATTCCTCGAAATCTTTATAATGGATAACATTAGGTGAGCTATATATTCCCAGAAAGACATTACGTCTCTCTGCATACGTTTTGACACAGTTGCCCACATAACCGTCCAACTGAAATCTGCCATTTTGATCTTCGTATAGAATATTGAATGGGGGAAAAAGGTTCGATTGGCTATTCAATATGCCTCGAAACGGCTTATGAAATATGCGAATACTTTTATTCGATTTAAATACAGTTAAGTTATAGAAGTCATGTTTGAAAAATATACCACAATGATGGAATACAGGATTTTGAAAAAACTCTTCTGAAATCATAATAATTTTTGAATGTTCACCATGATACTATATATTCACGCAGGTTTCTTCTATATCAGCACGTTCGTCTGGCTGGAGATAAAGAACATACGGTACATGATGGAGATAATAATTTTTCAAAGCTAAATCCAATTGACATGAGATCACAACAATTTCTTTACTATATTTTAGCATCACATCCAGATTATCGAGGTTTTCAGGCCATATGTATAATGAAAGTGCGAAATCTTTTATCACTTCATCGAATATGCAGTCTGTGTGGGGTGGTTTCAACAACACAATGCATTGAAAATTCTTTTCCAATTTGATTATTTCCAAGAGTTGATTTAAGTTCCTGCTAAATTCCTTAATAACGTTGCTTAAAGCCAGTTGCTGTTCCAAGTTTTTTTCCATCAATGAAGCCTTTAAGAGGCCTACAGTTATTGCTATGCAGCAACAGCAAACAATAAATATTTTTCTATTCAACATGTCGGCTACAGAAGGGAGACTAACTTTTTGAAATCCAAATTACTTTAACGATATGAAAATATAAAAATTAGATTTTCCTCATTAAGGGAATTAAACTCTAGAAAAAGAAAATAAAAATTCATAAGCGTATGAAATGTAAAAATTATGCAGGAGATCAGGGGCATATTCTATTTTAATGAATACATATTTCCAATTTAAATTTTATTAACAGGGACTTAACAGAACTATTATCTTTTCTCGGACAAATTTGTTCAAAATGAATGCAGAAAACTCTCATGGAAAAAATGTTTTCCGGGCAAATATTTTGATCGAACGCGTAATGAGTAAATCCCCCTTAAATTCGTGAAATGTTTATAATTTGTTTTAGATCCTTGATCCCTTCAATTAAGCTTTAATGAAGTCATACTCCAAACAATGATAAGCAGTATTGACAAGGATTTTAATCTTATAATGGAAACTTTAATAATTACCCCTTAAAATAATTACAAGCGGACGCTACTGTGAATGCCATAATCCTGCTTAATGATTTAAATTTTATTTTGTGGTCTTTTTTTCCATTTATAGAAATTTCATTTTATGAAGGAGACACTTACTTTATTTTAAAAAATATGAGTTTGGATGTGTTAAAGATTACACAAATTTTTAATAAGTTGACAAGTTTTTATTTTATTCAAATAGAACATTATGTTTTTCATTGACTTGTGAATTTTTATTTAGTTTTTAGTTTAATTCCCTTAATGAATAAAAATCAAATAGAGAAAGTAATTTGGATTTTAAAACTTTAGTCTCTATTCTATAGCCACTATGTTGAATAGCAAAATATTTATTGTTTGCTGCTATTGCATACTAGTAACTGTGGGCTTCGAAAAGCCTTCTTTGCTAGAGAATAATCTAGATCAGCAACTGGCTTTAAGCAATGTTATTACGGAATTTAGCAGGAATTTAAATCAACTCTTGGAAATAATCAAATTGGAAAAGAATTTCGAATGCATTGCGTTCTTAAAAACAACCCACACAGACTGCATATTCGATGAGGTAATCAAAGATTTGCCATTTTCCTTATTCATATGGAATGAAAGCCTCGATGAACTGGATGTAATGCTAAAATATAATAAGGAAATTATTGTTATTTCATGTGAAACGAGTTTAGCTGTGGCAGTGAAAAATGATTACTTCCGTCAGATACCTTATGTACTTTATATCCAACCACACGAACGCCCTTATATAAACAAAACCTGCCTAAATTTATTTCTCAATGGTGAATATTCAAGGATTATTATGATTTCTGACGAGTATTTACAAACTCCAATATTTCATCATTGTCGTATATTCTCGAAATATAATTCATATAATATATCGGCATTTAAATCAGATAAAAGTATTCGTATATTTCATACGCTGTTTCGAGGCTTTCTATACACCGTAGCTAACATTTTGCCACCATTTAATATTCTATTCGAAGATCAAAATAGCAGACTTCAGTTGGAGAGTTATGTGGGCAACTGTGTGAAGACCTATGCAGAGAGACGTAAAGTCGAGCTGTCATTTTATGGCAATCAGAAGATTTTCCATTACAAAGATTTCGAGGAATATGTACTTGATGGTCTTGCCGATATGTTTTCAATAGTCGTACCCTTGAAACCTGAATGCCTTAACGAAAGGTTTTCCTATCCTCTGGAATTTATGGAGGAATGTTTTATGATACCTCTGCCCACTATGAAACCTATAAACAAACTGTTCTTTAATATCATACAGTTGGAAGTGCTACTTATTATTCTATTACTTGCCATTATATATGCTGTATTCCTAAGCATTGGACAATACAACTCGTTTAGGCATTTGAATTTCATGGATATAATGTTTAGTGATAAAAGCATACGGGGTCTATTGGGTCAACCTTTTGTATTGCCATTGAAATTATCATTATTCACCCGGTACAGCTATGTATTGATATTCTTTACTAATCTTATGCTGATGACTTTCTATACCGCCTTCATGCAGTCGAATCTAATTGCACCACCCCTGGAGAAGACCATTGAAAATCTGGCAGATATACGTAAAGCTGGTTTAAAAATTGCAGTACATCCCCGTGATTTGGAGGAGTGGAATTTTGAGTTTTACAAAGATTACCAGGACATTATATACAATATGACCTCTAGTTATGCCAACTTTACCAGTTTGCGGGAAAGTCTTAATACAAGTTATGTTTATCCAGTGGCCTATCCCCTCTGGACCATTTTCGAAGAAAAACAGAAATTTTTCCAAAGGAAATTATTTTTTTACTCAAGAAAGTTGTGTGTCACAAACTCGACTCTGGTTTCTATACCCATGCGATCTAACTTTGATGATGTGGAGGGCTTCAATCAGCATTTGTTGGATGTTCAGGCAGCGGGACTTGTAAAATACTGGCTCGGCAAAGTATTTATAATTCTGATGCGTTTGAAAGATGTATCGATTATTGATATCAGTACATCCAACACTTATGATGGCTTTATACACTGGCATGATCTCTTTTGGGTTTGGTGTTCTTTCTTAGGCTGTATGTTAGTATCGCTGCTGATTTTTGTTGGAGAATTGATTGCAAATAAAATGTGAAATTGAAATTAAAAAACCAATGAAATGCTACGTAAAATTGAAAATAAAAATTACAAATTCTAGGTCGTTCAGAGATTTAAATGACTTTCATATGCACTCTGCACATTATTTTTAACTTTAAAATGAAGTTCGTTTTCAAATAAACCAATCAGGAAATCTACTGTCATGTTTTTATTTTCTTCTATTATGACTCAAAAATGGCGTCTAGGCGCAAAGGGGGCACAGGTATCGTATTTTATAAACCCTAACGGATATGAATAAAATCCTGAACTGACTTTAGAATAAAGCAGCACAGTACGTTTCAATGTTTCATTGTTTTATTTACCAAATGATAAGGAAATGAATTCACATCCATTTTTTTGGAAGCGTCCGTGATCGATGTGGTAGAAAGTTAAACAAATAAAAAAAAATTTCTTACGTTGAGGAATAGAGAAGATTTTTCCCAAATCTGTTGCGGTTTCTTTTACTCTATGAACTGAGTTGGCCCGCCCTTTCGTAGGGGAATTATATATTGCATTCGATCCTTGATCCTCAAGAGATTCCATTCAGCACTTATTTAAGATTGTGTGGGTGATGATAATGGAATAATAATGGAATTACATACATACATACATACATACATACATTACATTATATTACATATCATTAAAACCCTTTAGTCAGAATTACAACCTAGGTTCTCACAATATCCATGTTGTATTTATTAATTTTAAACATTTATGCCGGGACCTACAGTTTAAAGTCGAATCCCTACGACGGATTTTTGAGAAACTTTTTCATTTGCTGAGAGGCAAAAATTTACTAACTACCTCCTTGTGAATATTAGTTTCCTGCTTAATGATTTGAATTTTCTTTTGTAGTCTTTTTTTATCATTTAAAAACATAAATAATTTGATCACAAATGATTCTATAAAAAATTCCATTTATTTTTTTTAATTAAAACAACACTTAAAACAATAAAAGCACATGCCCCTGCTTTTACTTGATTTGTTCGCAAATGAATTTATATTTTATTTTATTTCATTTCCTTAATGAGGAAAAACTCATTTTGGCCTTTTCATAACGACAAAGTAATTTGTATTTCAATATTTTAGTCTCAATTCTGTGGCCAACATGTTGGTTAAGACAATAGCTATTCTTTGCTGCTGTTGCATTCCAATAACTGTGGGCCTCTTAAAGCCTTCATTGCTTGAGAAAAGTCTGGATCAGCAACTGACTTTAAGCAACATTATTAAGGTATTTAGCAGAAACGTTAATCAACTCTTGGAAAGAATCAAATTGGAAAACAATTTCCAATGCATTGTGTTGTTAAAAACACCTCATAAGGACTGCATATTCAATGATCTGATAAAAGATTTCCCAGTTTCATTATTCATATGGCCTCAAAACCTCGATGAGCTGAATGTAATGCTAACAAATAATAAAGAAATTATTGTGATTTCATGTGAAACGGACTTAGCTCTGGAAGTGACAAATGATTATTTTCATCATCTACCTCATATTCTCTATATCGAGACAGACGATAGTGCAGATATAGAAACAACCTGCATGAATTTTTTTTACCCTGGTGAATATTCAAAATTAATTATGATTTCAGAAGAGTTTTTCCAAAATTTCATATTTCACCATTGTACAACATTCTTGGAATATAATTCATATAATCTGTCGATATTTAATTTTGATCAAAGTATGCGCATATTTCATTCGCTGTTTCGAAGCAGATTATACACCCAAACTAACATTTTGCCTCCATTTAACATTCTATACAAAGATCAAGATGGCAGACGACATTTGCAGGGTTATGTGGGCAGCTGTGTGCAAAGCTATGCAGAGAGACGTAAAATCGAGCTGACATTTTACGGAGCACAGGAAGTTATCCATTACAAAGATTTCGAGAAATACGTACTTGAAGGTTTTGCCGACATGTATTCAATTGTGGTTCCCTTTAAACATGGTGGTATGGACGAAAAGTATTCCTATCCTCTGGAATTTATGGAAGAGTGTTTTATGATACCTATGCCCACGGTGAAACCAATCAATAAATTGTTCTTTAACATCATAGAGATGGAGGTGCTACTTATTATACTATTACTTGCCATTGTTTACGCTTTATTCCTTAGCAGAGGCCAATACAATACTATTAGGCATTTGAATTTCATGAATGTGGTATTTAGTGATAAAAGCATACGTGGCCTATTGGGTCAATCGTTTGTATTGCCATTGAAAATATCATTGTTCACCCGTTACAGCTATCTTTTGATATTCTTTACCAATCTTATGCTGATGACTTTCTATACCGCCTTCATGCAGTCAAATTTGATTGCACCACCTCTGGAGAAGACCATTGAAAATCTGGCAGATATACGTAAAGCTGGTTTGAAAATTGCAGTACATCCCCGTGATTTAGAAGATTGGGATTTTGAGTTTTACAAGGATTATCAGGACGTTATATACAATATGACCACTAGTTATGCCAACTTTACCAGTTTGCGCGATAGCTTTAACACAAGTTATGTTTATCCAGTAGCCTATCCACTATGGACCATTTACGAAGAACAACAAAAATTATTCCAAAGGAAATTATTTTTTTACTCACGAAAGTTGTGTAAAACTAACACGACCCTGGTATCTATACCAATACGTTACAATTTTGAGGATGTGGAGCGCTTCAATCAGCATTTGTTGGATGTTCAGGCAGCGGGCCTCTTAAAACATTGGTTCAGCAAAGTATTTATAACTCTGGTGGGTTTGAAAATGATATCGTTTAAGGATCTGAGTACGCCCAACACATATGATGGCTTTATACACTGGCATGATCTCTTTTGGATTTGGTGTTCTTTCTTAGGCTGTATGTTGGTGTCGCTATTGATTTTTGCTGGTGAAATGATTGTCTATAGAATGCGTAGTTGGTGACAGGGAACTATGTATATTGAATTCAAATTAAAAAATATTCAATGCAATGTAAAATTGTGAATAAAAGTTACAAATTTACGGTTATTGAAGGACTTAAACGACCTTCACAAGCATTCTGCACATAATTTTTAATTTTGAAATTAAATTAATTTTCAAATGTACAAAAACATTTTAAGTCTGTTAATAAATATGTTGGTAATATTTTTTGTTTCATTCTGGTATATTTTTTTTATTAAGTTGACCCGCCCTTTTGGAAGCGAAGGAGGATATATTGTTGCATTAGTGTTGACCTTTAAAAGATTCCGTTCAACACTTCATTAACTCTAGAAACATAGGTTTATTTAAAGCTGTGTTTGTGCACATTTGACTACGTGCCCCTTAAAGTAACCATAGCTATACGCTACTGTTCTCATCTCATTTTCCTACTTAGTGATATGAATTTTATTTTATTTTATAATTTAAAAAAAGAATTACAATCATTTTATAGAGTGTTGCACAGTTTAGTGAACAGAAATTAAAATCAGTTCTCGTAATTTTTAACACACCTCCACACTCATATGGGGTTTGAAGAAAAAAATCTTTAAAAGTTTTTAATTAAAAGTATTTTTTAAATGGTACTTTTATGACGTCTCTATAAACGACTGAAGGTCGATAAGTGGTTAATTAAAACACATTTTTGGTTTGTTTTTTTTTTTTTTTTGTGACGGCCTAAAACAATGGTGGCTTTTTATCTGAAAACTAAAGCAGCAGATGATAAATTTTAATTCAAATTTTAATTTTTAACAATTTGTTATTATGGCAGTTATTCCTTAAAGCTTAATTGGTGACCTAATCTGAAATGGCTGCTTAATACAACGGTGACAACACAGTAGTGGCCGTATTATAGCTACGCTTAAACCATATAAATTTTTAATTTTAAATTCTTCACTAATTATACAATCGATAACAAAAGAAATTAAATTTTATTTAAGCAAATAAAAAACTAAAACAAAAGAAATAAAAACTTAAAACAAAATGATTAAATGTTGTTATTTAAATATAAAAGAAAACGCACACAATAAAAGACAAAATTTTAAAACTATTTTTACAATGGATTTTTTTACTTCAGTATTTAACAGCAAAAGAGTTTTTCAAACGGTTTGCATAATTGTAATTTATGATCATTTTTTTTTTCATATGACGTCTCTGTTCGCCCCCACTTAAACTGAAAAAATATTTGAAATAACTTGTCACTTGGCCCAGTAAATTAAATTCAACCTCAATGCGGAACACTTTAGCATTGGCAGACTTTTTTATTTTCAATTCAGTTGCACTACTTTTAGTTTTTTTAATTATATTGTTGGTTTCTTTTTGTTTAACATTTTTTATTGGTTTTAAATTTCGTTTCGTTTACATATGAAAAGATTTCAAGATTTTTGGTTTTTTTTTTTTTTATTTTGTCTTGTCAACTTACTAGCATAATTTATCGGATAATCCATCATTTAAACTGCATTACTTTGATTCGTAGCCACCTCCATTTTTAATTTGTCTGAGTGGCGTACACACACTCTAATGATTAATGTCAAGCATTTAATCATTAAATTCGAAATGATTAATCCATTAATACGCTTACAAAATACATCAAATTTAATCGGTAATTGTAATCTGATATGATATAATAATGGCAGTGCCAAACATCATTTGGGAAAAACAAAGAGTTTCATTAGACTCTTTTTAAAAGGTCATTTATCAGGTTTTGTTTTAACCACTTTGACTTAACTTGGCAAATGGCTTTTAAATACAAAAAAACACACAATTTTTTATGTTAAAAATAAACCTTCCACTACCAATATTCATATTATCGATAAATAGACCTCCAGTTGCTAAATTAATTGGTCTATTATAGACAGAAAAAAGTAACTGTCTTACTTAGATTATGTATGACCCATTGTGATTCTATAGTTGCTCATTGCCCCAAGTACTGTAACCATCTAGAGCTATTAATGAAACTACTTAGACTCGACAGATCGGTGAGAAACGAAACAAACCAAATTGCTTTCTCCTTCACCGCCAGAACTCTAAGTATGTTCCCAATAGATGACGAACAAATTCCTTTTCTAACTCGTTTTTTAGCCCTAACTTTGTCCTTGAGTGGCGGAAGCTACTGTTGAATGTCGACGCAGAATGACAGCTTTACTCTTAGAGTTTATTCCAAAAGAAGTTTCATCAGAGTAGTACGTTTGAGCCAGAATTGGAACCACATGCTCTCGTCTAATAACCCAACACACCAACAACTAGACTACGGCGACTTCCAAAAGAGAGAGGTAATGAACGAGCTTCCTAGTGTTGAATAGATGGGGGTTTCTACGATGTAATTTCGATATTCAGTCCACCATAGTAATTTAAACACAAATTTTGTCAATGCGGTGTATATGACATCTAGGTCTACATTATTTAAGTTCCTCGCTTTTGCGTTGCTAGTGATCGCTCTATAGTACACATTCTACTGTACTACTCTGTCATGGTCAAAAACCTTGTGTATGGGATTATTTTGTGGAGGGAATAACGGCTGTTAAGTTTTTCAAAAACGACACAATCAATCTTCGACTGCATTTTAGTACTTTATAATAATACTTACGTCATGATAAATAGGCCACTACTTATAACTTGATTAGTAAATTTTCATTGATTGCTAGCAAACTGTAGATCGAAAATCATTAGTTCACATTTAAAGTCGTTTAGCAATCTAATGCATATTGAACTTTATGGTGTAACGCCTCAATACAAGATCAATAAAGCAAAAACAAAATAAATATCGTTTAATTTGAAAATAAATTATAAAAATTAGAAAATTTTATTTAAAGAAAAAAGATTTAAAAAATCGACAGAAAAACAGACAAAATTATATATCAAACCAAGGTTGAAATATCGCATCATATAGACGTTGTTGTACAGAAAGATTAACAGAGAAGCAGACAGACAGCTATTAAGTGTGTCTAAGACATGCAAACTAAGACGAGATTAAAGAGAAAGGAAGCAAACAACAAGTGAATAAAACTAAAAACTAATGCTGCTCAAGTTATTGATGCTGCCTGCAAATAATTGTGATGAAGATGGCGATTTGCGATTGCAATGACGATGAATGCATTGCAATAAAAGAAGTTTTTTTTTTTTTTTTTTTAAACTGACAGTAAAACATTTAAAAAACAAATTATAAAACGAACCGTATAATACCTAAAGATTTTGTAAAATTTTTGAAAGTCTCATGGTACTGATGTGGTGGTAGTGGCAATGGTGTTGGTGTTGGCAATAAAAACTAAGAAAAAAGAAATAAAAACTCATCATAAAAAAATTCAAAGTTCTATTACAAAATCATGCAACTTTTGAAAGATGAAAAACGAATGCAAAAAGCAAAACATTTTTGGACAATTTGTACAATAAACGCGAGTATTAAGAAAATCAATGAATTAAATTTGCTGTCTATTTGGTTTAACTTTAAAACAAGTGCCGGTGGCATAGAGAACTCTACGCACTCCCATAGAATGGCAGCATGACTCAACTACAAGTGTACGATTTAGTAAATATTTTGCAAGTGTCACGTTAACCTGCGGCAGTGCCATAAAAATCAGCAAAATGTTTTCAATTTGAATGTCTTCATAATTTTATTTCTTTTTTTTTCGAGTTTTGTTTTTAAATCTAACATTTGTGCGTGATAAATTATGAGTGATTGTAAGAAACAGCAAACACTGCTATTGATCGTGTTGCATGCATTTTAAATCAGTTGCATAACATCAAGTTGATCACAATATTCAGCTTCTGGCTTCTCTCTCAACTATACGATCTGTAAGATCAATAACAACATTAACTTATGAAACACGAGCAATACCGTTACAAATGGTGCAATCACCGCTTGCCGTCATCAAGTTTTCGTGGCTTCAAAGCACACGAGCTCAGATGTAAATGTAAAACAAATTTACCAACAAACCACGTGACCCTCAACTGTCAGATGCAGTATAAAAATAAACAAAGAAGCTATTGATGGATAATGTAATGATTGCAATAAATATGATTAGATTTTTAGATAAAAATCTATTAAAGCCGAAAAACCTTCATTTGTTTTCCTATTTGCTTTTCAATTTGATGAAATTTTGTTCAGAATTGAACAAGTGTTCTTTGAGGCTGCAGCGCCCGATCTGGTCATTACGAGATTACCTCATCAAATCTCTGCGCATTGTAATTACCCAACGAAAGTTTGGATTTTCTTAAGAGAATTGAGAAGAGTTTCCGTCTCTTGCCATCATCCATTTGGTCGAGTATATGATTTTACATATTACTTCACACTGCACAGAAATGTTCTGGTCCTATCAACAACGCTGAAACTTCTTTGCTTGCAAGCTTATCAGAACCTTACTGGCCCTATTAACGACATCGAAGCTGTTCTGCTCGAAAGCTTATCTGCTTCCTTATTGCTGTAAATTCTTACATCAGCTGAGATCGAACAGAGACTGACCCTATTTTCTTCATTTTGCTGCTCTGGCCTGGCCAGACAGTCCCATACTACTCTGACAGCCGGACTCTCAGATAGTATTTTTATCATATTCCACGCTTCTCTTGGATACAATAGAACAGGCTTCACACAATTGCTGAATATTTTGTATTTGTGAATAGTGGCCGTATGCTTGCCCAGCCTTATTTAATGTCCTGCTTTAAATGTCCCTACGAGATCTCTCTATTACGTAACAACATTTACGAGGTAGCAGATGGAGTTCATATCGTCGATATATTACGGTTGTGTTGAAGATAGTTGAGCATTTGTAGTATTCCTTTACTAATTCGACTACCATGAATTGCTTGTCTGTGTGAGTATGTGACGATATGCAAATGTCATCAGCATAGCCAGCATCCCAATGACTTACACAATCGAGATTGGAGCCTGAAAACTTAAAATTACTGTTCAAACTACTGCCATCATTTGTAGACAACTTTGGCTACCGGCTATGTGGAATATAATGTTTTATTACTGTTACGTTTTTAAATTTATTTCACGTACCATTACGGTTTTTTGTTGTTGTATCTGATATTTGAAATCCTTAATTTTATCGAAATTTGTAAAAAAAAAAATTTCAAAAACATTTCAATTTAAAGGAAAGGAAAAATAAATTAAATGTTAAACAAATTAACATTGTTTATGAACATAAATAAATTGTTATGTTTTTTCTTCTTCCTCTAATAGGTGAATAGTAAATGTTTTAAAAAAGATTGTTGTTGTAAATTTCTTTCATAAAGACCAGATTAACACATACCAGACATATGTACATATGTATGTACTTGTATGCGATGCATAATCTAATTCAGTTTTATTTGGCCAACAAAGCGTAACATTTTGTCACACGCACAATTGTAATAGCAACAGTTAACAATTGTAATTACAACAACACCAATAATAATTACAACAATGTCTAAAACTTAAATAAATTAAAAGACAATGAAATTTAAAAAAAAAAATCCAAATAAATTAATGAATAGTTTAAAAGCGAACTAAAAGTGTCTGACTGTGACTGTGTCTGTGTGTTGCGTCTGCCGTTTGGCTTACAATATAAAAGACTTCCCTAAAATTACATTCAAATTTATTTCCTTCCTTTTCATTACGACAATACATTCGTATGTATACATATGTATATGAACGTACATATGTACAATACATGTTTTTATCTTGAAACAAAACAAAGCCAATAACACCAACAACAATTTAATAACAAATTTGTATTTAACGCTTTACTAGCAGACTCCTGCCCAAATGAGCGACAAAGGTTCAACTATTAGACTCGTACACGTACTTGTACGGCACAAGAAAGACGATTGTAAAGCATTTAAACCGTTTCTGATTATATACGAGGAAAACTAAAATTTAATTTTGTTGTTGAAAAACTAGAAAAACAACAGCAAATGTTACAATTTATATTTAAAGCCTCCAAAGAAAGAAAAAAACTAGTGGGAGTAATAATAGAGCAGGATATTAAAAGAATGAAATCATTCAAGAACAGAAACCGTTCATTTTTTAGGGCAAAGGTTTTTACAAACAATTAAAACTTTAGTTCTGAGCTTAGTGATTCTTAATGATGTTCTCAACGTAGAGGGCTCTTCCATCCAATTAGCCATAGCTGGCTAATTCATCTGCTCTGTATGTCCTTGTTGGCTCATAGTTGCGGTAGATCGACTTAGAGATCATTATGTTCGAAACTAATGTCCTGAAACCTTGCTGGCTGTTGTTAGAAAGTATGCTAATACTTATTCACCGCCCCTTGTACTGCTGACACTTCCGCCTGAGAGATACTGTCATAATCCGATAGTCTTATCAAACAAAATATACCTGCTGGTTGGTTCCGCTCCATCCGGAATCATCGTTCTGAGCCTCCGCAAGAAGTCATGCAATTTGTATTCCTGAAAGTTCCCTATTCAGTCAGGATTCTTGAGTGACCAGCATTCAATCTGTTCTATTGTCTCATCACCCAAAGACGCAGACTAGTGTTAGCGCTTAAGCCAGTGTAAATAGGCGTAAAATTAACTAAAGTGCCGATGTAGGCTTGGATCGAAACTCTCTACTGTATCGAAACTATCACTTGCGGAGATAGAATAACTTGATTAATATGAAAATGGAAGACGCTTTGTTAAGGCTCTATGCTCCATACAGTAGCTAAAATATTGGCTTATTTTGTAACGGCCCTCGTCTACACTATACAGGTTAAAACAACTTTGGGCTGAATTATATTACATACATATACATACATAATTGGCCATTACAACTCTTCATTCAGGATTACGGCCTAGGTTTTCACACCACTCATGTTGTGTGCGTTAATTTTATACGTGAGTGGCGGGGCCTACAGTTTAACGTCGACTCCGAACGACAGATTTTTGAGAAAATTTTTCATGGCAGGTTTATTTATTCTCAAAGTTTTTGCCAGAAATCTGCTGAGAGGAAATCGCCGAAAAAGTATTTTTTTATATATTTCGTTTTGGTGCCTGACCTGGGATACGAACCCGGGCTTTACGTCTAATAAGCCAACACACTACCTACTAGACTACGGCGACTTCATATGAATTATATTAGCCGATGAAAAATCGAAAAGAAAATTCAAAAAAAAAACTGCATTCTTTTAAACACTGCCTTGGCTATTCAAAGAGTATTTTACATTGGAAATTTGAATTTAAAAAAAATTTAGTTTTAAAATAATTGAAACAAAGGTATCATATTAAAAAGAAATTCCCATGCGAATTTAATTTCATTCGTCAAGAGACAATGCCTGAAAAGAGAAAAAACACACTCCATTAACACTCCATTTACAGGCAGATATGACCGGTACAGTTTCTTCTTCCCTTCTTTTGTTTCTATTTTCATTTCTTTTTTTAGGTAGAGGTAGAGGTAAAGGTATGGGTACGGGTATGGGTGTTATTCAATTTGAGTTTTCGTTTGAAAAATAATTTTACAAGTAGGGAAGTCAGCATTTAATTTAAATTAAGCAAAGAAACATAAATTAGAGGTCATTACGACCGGGTGTCATAACATTTAATTTCATGTCAGTGTAATGTTGTCGCATCACATAACCCACTGTCACCACCTGGTAATGATAAATGACTATCAACGGACGGGCCTAATGATAGATGATGATAATAATGATGATGATGCTCATTGCAGATAATAAAGAAAACGATTCCTCCGATAATTTATCATGGAAGAAAGACTTCTTTAAAAATATTTGGACATTTTCACAGTCCATAGCTGTCATGGCAATAGTGTAACAGTGAATAACGTAATCGTATATTAAGTGGTATTTGATGCTTTTATTTTACATCAAGAGCCCTAGAGTTGGAAGTGGATAATTAATTGCTAATTGCTGCAACATATTCAAAGTAAAGATGTAAAGTTTTCAAACAAAGATTTTTATAATGCAGAAATAAATAGATTACAGGCAAAACAGCTGTTATTTAAAATATCTGACATTTAGTTAACGCCAATGGCTTTTTAAAAACATTTCGATAAGAATCCAATAAAACAAATGATTTAAGTTTTAAGGCGGCGCGTTGTTTTGTATTTCCTTTAGAAATATGAACGAGCATAGTGAATTTGCAAGCATTGAAGAATTGGTCACCGATATATTAATCACCTGAAATGCTACAAGCTTATCTAAAGCTATTCAGTCTGGAAGAATGAAAACCTGTCTTCAATTAGGAAAAGGGACATTTTAGATTCGTGTGAAACTTAACATGACCACAGTCGAACAAAACAAATGTAGAATATACATCGGTCGTACGATCAGAAGGAAGTTCGATTGGACTAGATTGGAATGGTTAAGATCATGAAGCTGTGGTCGACTAAAGTACATCTGGGGTCTCACAATATTCCCAGAGCTAGAACAGTGCAGTCTTACATTGAGAAACTGCATTTGAAAAATATAATTCATTGCAATTCATAGTAAATCCAAGTTAGATTCTACTCTGGGGAAATATATCCCTAGGTTTACAACCATAAAACGAAGCACAGTTAAACGAAGCATTACTATTTGCCAACGAGAACAACAACTTACTATCCAGGTCAGTGTTTACCATTTCATAGCACAATTGTGCGGAGAGAACTCACACGCATTCTTGTGCTTTATGATTTAGTTGTAGATCAGACTACGACAAGAACACATGTGTGGCGGATGCTTTATCATTTTATTTCGGAATGACACTCAAAAAATATTTTATGTTAAAAGATGCTAATATTCAATGCCTTATATGTATGTTATAAAACATTTAAAGAATGTAGGGGATATGTTCTTAAAAGACATTTTATATGTTAATATGTAAAAAATGGATTTTTTTTTTATTTATCTAAAATTATTAAGCCGAACATAGATAGTTTTATGTATGTATGTTGATGAAATGAAAATCAAAATAGCGTATATTACTAACACTTTTCTATGGCTGAAAAATAAATAAATACTCTCACTTATTTTCTCTCTCTTACTCACTAATACTGTATTAGTGACCATTTTAGCATTTTTGCAGCTAGATTTAGCATTTTTTATATTGATTTAGCTGTAAAATTTTCGATTTAGCATTTGGCATTTTTTTAGCATTTTTTAATAATTTGTTTAGCATTTTCTAGCTTCAATTTATTTTTCATTTTTACCCCTGTTACAATTAAAATATGATTGATTGCAAATAGTTTAATGGTAACCACGAACTTTTTTATTGACAATAGCTTAAAAATAAATAAAAGTAAATTATTTAAAAATTTCAAAGAAGAAATAATAAATTTTTCAAATGATAAAATTACAACTTTAGAACTGCAATGGCAAAAAATAACTTCATACAAGTGGGAAAATCAGAAAACAACTATTGAGTTTTGGATACAAGTTTATGAATACTGTGAATGAAAATCCCTTCAAGGAATTGTCCGATTTTGTTACAAAATTTTTAGTTTTACCATTTAGTAATGCAGAAGTTGATCGTGTATTTAGCGGAATGAATCTTTTAAAAACTAAAATAAGAAATAGAATGATATTAAATACAATGAACTCAATCCTCTATATAAGACGTGGTTTGAAAAGATTGAATAAATGCTGCCAAAATTTTCAAATAACTAAAGAATTAATTCAAAAATGTGATACAAATATATATAATATTATAACAGAGCCCTGAGAAAGTGAAGAATATACTTTTGATGAAGTATTTAATATGCAGCCAAAAGTTGGTATTTCTGTTTAAACTAATTTATTTGTGAAGTACAAATGCTATTAAATAGCAATATAATTTTTTTTTTTTGACATTTTAGAATATATAAAATACAAAAAATGTTACATGAATTAATGGTCGCTTTTGTCCAAAATTGTTTTATGTATTTTTATATGAAGACATATCTATATGTAAATAGATATCTATATAGATAGATCTAATATCCTTTAGAAAATTTTTGCTAGGACCAATAGGTGAGAAGTTACACACATTTTAAAAAAAAACCCTGTATGACCTAAATATCCAACATTGACCCCTCTGACTCCGGCACTTCTTGACTGATAGAGCTGAAAATTTGTGTCTGGCCAACTATCCAATAGTACTAACTTTGGTTCAAATTTCATCCAAATCGGAAGACATCTATTTTAAAAATTGGGTCATTTGACACGAAATTGCCCATATGTATGAAGACTGAAAAATATATATTTTTAATTTTTGTTTGATAATTTTAGTTTACGATTCTTGAAGAGAAATGATTTGTTTTGGAGTTCGATTTGGTTTTATATAAATAAAACTTAATTCAAACTTAATTTGTGGAAACAGCTGTACAAATAATGAAGAATTTCTTCATAATATTATTAAACAAAATTTTAGCATTTTTTTGGCATTTTAAAATCCATTTAGCATTATTTTGGATAGGATTTAGCTGCAAAAATTTTTGAGACCTGGTCACACTGCTAATACATAACCAAAAATTTTTTGGTAAACCCAGATCCAGGTAGATAACTATTAGCTGAAGATGCATCAACCCACCGGAATAATAGGCATTGGGTGTGCGAAATGAAAGAAGATGGGTGCCCGTGAAAAGTGAAAATGTTTCAATAAAATGAGAATAAATGTGCTTTGTTTTGCTTTTGACGAAACGAATTGAACAGACGAAATATGTTTTTTAATAATTTCAAATTAATTATGAAATAAAAAAGGAAAAAGTTTTATTTAAATAATTTATTATTATTGTTGGCTTAGCAATAAATGCTTAAATAAAATGATTTAATATAAACGAAGCTTTAATTTCTCATGCTTAAACACAGAGATGTTGATGATGATCATGATGATAATAATAACGATAGTGATAATAATTATTACAAAAGTATATTAAAAAAATACAAAATAAAAAATATAAAAATATTTAACAGACATAAGAAAGTCAACTTTCGAACCTATGGCAACTAATTCTCCAAAGCACAGTTAAAATGATGTGCAAGCAGCGAGTAGAGTAGTAGAGTAGAAACAGAAGATCATTAAGAATCGCTTAATGATTGTAAATAATTTTTGGAAAAGAAACATGAAATTCAAAATGTAACTGACTGACCAATCGACTGAATGATCTGACTAACCAGTCTTTTAAATGACGTACAAACTCTGTTTACATACACCCAAACCTCTTAAACATACACATACATATGTATATGGATGCCACCTGAGTCCCGCTTAAATAATCTACGGAAAGAAAGAGAAAATCATCACTGAATGAAAACTACAATCATTATGCAACACACAGTTTTTTTTCTTCTGTTTTGAATTTAAATGGATTTGTTTTTATAAAAACAACATAAAACAACAACAAAATAATGAAGATCGAGTTGAGTGCTAACTGAGCTGAGGATTGTGGTCGAATTTAAAAAAAGGCTAAAGCTGGCTTTTTGAGACAACATTGAGCTGAAGTGTACGAGTATGAAGTATTTTTGTAATTAAGTTTCTTTATTTTCAATTTTTTTTCTTTGTTTCTTTTTTTGTAATCTTTTGTAATGATAATGATGCTAAAAATCATCAACAATTTGTTGGAAAAACTTAAATATTTTTGTTATGCTATTGTTGTTATTAAAAAAGGGTTCATTATACACATACTAACTTGTACTTGCCTGCTTGAAAAGAAGAAGATGAAAATCATGTGATCGTAAAGTATCTTAATGGGCTACGTATGGTGATTGTTGCTTGTTACTGTTGCTCTTGTCACATGAAGTGGATTTGGATTTGACCGTTGCAGCACACTGCTAAAAAGAATAATGACCAACAATTTGTCATTATGACGACTTGTGAATGTGAACTTTTTAAGTGAAAAAAAATAAAATTAATGTTTGCATTTCTTTCATTTCTCTTAATGAATAAGTGAATGTTAAAACAATATCATCATCAGCAAGAGCAACAAATTGCATACAAAAATTAGTTTCAAATCAGATGTACACTTTGAATCATTATTTTTCTTTTAAAAGAAATTTTCTTAATTTATTAAGAAAATGATCGCTCACCAATATAATACGTACTTGCCCTGAAACAATAGCAACTAATTGTATCACTCTAATACGGGGGTTACCAAAAATTTTTTGGTTGTGTATTAGTGAGTAAGAGAGAGAAAATAAGTTGAGAGAATTTATTTATTTACAGTCATAAAAAAGTGTTAGTGATATACGCTATTTTGATTTTCATTTCAACAACATACATAAAACTATCTATGTTCGGCTTAATAATTTTAGATCAATAAAATAAAACAATTTATTTTTTTATTAAAATAACATAAAGCTATCCATCTTTGGCTTAAAAATTAGACCATGTGTAATAGATAAATAAAAATAAAAAACCCATTTTTTATTAATAGAAAATACCGAGAATTCCAAAGCATTAAAAAAAAAATTATACTATGCTACAATATAAAAAAAAATGAAATACGCCCAGCTAATGACATAGAACATTTTTAACATAAAATATTTTTTGAGTGTCATTCTGAAATAAAATGACAAAGCATCCGCCGCACATGTCTTCTTGTCGCAGTCTGATCGACAACTAAATCAAAAAGCACAAGAATGCGTGTGAGTTCTCTCTGCAGAATTGTGCTATGAAATGGTAATCCCTGCTCTAATACCAGATCGGATCCATGGCACAGATGCCTGCGGGAGCTCTAAAAATGGAGATAAGATTCGGCTAAGCCATTGTATAACAAAATCTTCGGCTACCGGACATAATTCGGTTTGACTAATCAGCGAATATATGTTCAGGGCAACTGGCAATTAGGTAAACTAGGGATTTAAATATCTTCAGTGATTGTCAAATGCCAATTAGCACTAGGTCTTTGCCCAACCCTGGTAAGCTCGATATACTAATATTTTGGGGTTGATACCATAGATTAGGTTAGGATAGCGCCTTTCACAGGCAAATTCACTTGGTAGCCCATATGGCCTATTGTGGTACCCTGTGTGAGGTAAGTCCCCTTGTCCGTTAGTGATGGGTTTGAACCACCCTGAGCTCTAGATCAAACCGGCCAGTTCCTTTAGTGGCACGTTCGCCACCATACCCAGATCTTCAGACCGATTTCGTCTGTTTTAAAGAGAAACTCGCCTGGGGCAATAATCCTAGTAGGGGAGAACGAGCTTGTCGGCGGCTGGGAATACCTTACAACAACTTCTACAGAAACTGTAATGACGAGGAAAAAGAGCATACGATCACAAAACAACTTTTATGTCATTGGTCGTTTGCAGCGTTGCCACATAGAAAAAATTTTCCCTACCAATATTCTTACCAAAATCTACCAAAATTATTCCAATCCTACCAAAATTTGAATTTAAGTAATTATAAATTATTCAGTATGAATGAAATTAACGTTTTATTGCTAAAATTAACAAACATTTCGTTGTTCCTTATGTAAACACACAGATATGTTAAACGTTAAGGTACATTAAAACAGGGTTTCTAACTACATACTGTGAGTGTCAAAAGAAAGTGTACAATTCAAAAAAATATACATTAATAAATTACCGTTAATTTTTTTTTCAAATTATTTTATTGCCAGTTTTTAAAATTGAAACAAGAAGAAAAGAATTAGAAAATTTTGGAAATATTGTAAAATTTTTTCGGACACTCCATAAGTGGAAAACTTGAGTTGAGATTGTTAGAATTTTATCCATAGTGTACACTTTCTTTTGACGCTCACTGTATATATTTTCTTACTTAAACATTTTATTTTCGTTTTTAGACCTAAAAATAAATAATACTCCCTCCCAACTTTAAATCTTACAGGATATTAATTGTATTTTTCTACCAAAAAATAAATGAAATTTGAACAAACCAACCAAAACTACCAATCGTAGCATTTTTAAATAAAAACTACCAATTTTGGTCCAATTGGAACAAATCGGCAACGCTGGTCGTTTGTTCATAACCTGAGACTAAGGAATTTTTTTAACAGAACGTCTCTAGCTAGAGCATAAAATCCATATCGTAAAACTGTCAAGATACACTGTCGGTATCAATGGTTAGTATCGGTAATGCAACTGGACCTCAAGTAAGCTATGCTAGCCAGCCGCTACAGCTATCAATGTAATTTAATCTAACCATGGTTAACTTTGTTACAACTCCTCTAAAAATTTAAGTGGAACTATTTTTAGAACGTAAACGATTAGTATATTTGGTTAATTAATTATTTTATTAATTAGATGTTATTAAAAACTAATTTATAAAGAATTTTAATATGACAGTTTAGCTCACCATCATTTAAACTCAAGGAAATGCTTATAAAACATGTTTTAGTTTGATTAACGAAATTTCAAATCAATAATTGTCACCTTGGATCAAAATTTTAAAACATAATTTGAAAGAAAAAAACCAAGATGGGTTTAAATTAAACTTTTAAATCTTGTGAAGGTCAAACAAATCAAAGAACTTTTCAATTTAATTAATTTATTTTTGTTTATGATTAATCATTTCAAAAAATATTTTCGATAACAAAATAAACAGTTACTCCACACGCAATGTTAAAACTTAAATATTTATAAATTTTTTAAATTAAAATTTTAAAATCAAAAAAGTAAACATTATTTCACATTGCAACTGATAAGGAGAATTACAAGTTTTTGTTTTTTTTTTTTTTTTTTAATAAAACTATATTTAATATCGTATTTAAATACCGGCTAGTATTGTCGTTGTTAAAGAAGACTTTATTAAATTTTACAACAAAAACGTGAGCATAAACGTTTATCTAATTTAATAGTTTAGAGTTTATTTAAAAAATTTTATTTCGAAAATATTTATTAATAGACTAAAAGCACGAACGACAGCCGGTTATTACAAAAATTTCAAATAATTTCTATTTTTCAAATTCCCATGAAATTTTCTCATTCATACAAAATTTATTGTGTCCTCTACCCTATTACCCTATTACTCTTATCCCCTAAACTGTCTTGTAATTTGTGGTTTTTTTTATTTTGGAAAAAAACATTATTTTCTTTGGCCAATTTTCGAAGTTTCCAATCAAAAATGATGACAAAGACATAAAAAAATGTTGGCATTTCTTTACGGATGAGTTTTAAACAATTTGGCCAATATTTTAAGCTTTCATAGTTGTTGTTGCTGTTGCTCTTATTGTGGCATTATGCAAATATAGACCAGGTTATTTTACCTAAAAAAAAAAATAATGAATTCCCTATCTATTGTCACCATCTTCATCGTTGCCATCATTGCCAATCCACAACGAATTCAACGTCATTCATTCAAAATAAAGTTTTTTTTATCGAATTTTAAAGAAAATTACAAAATTTCATAAAACGAAATGTAAAAATAAAAATTCAGAGTCTCTGACACATAAAACTGACTGCAACTGCTAATAATAGCCTGGACTAGTGATGATAAAAGATTATGTATATATTTTGGCAATAGTTATGATGTTATTATTGTTGTTGCCGTTATTATTATTGTTTCAATGTTTTTAAATCATTAACAATAAAAGCATAATCTCTTAAGCATATTAAATAATAACACTATGCGACAAAATAAAAAAATTAAATACACCCGGCTAATGACATAGTGTAGGTTGTGAGTTTTGTTGAGTAGATCTCAAAAATATTTTTTTTTATATTTCTCGAACCCTCCAAACTTTTTTTATTTGACAAAAACTGTTTTTTTAGACTTTACACATAAATTTCTGGATTATTCAAACATTTCTGACCCGATTTCCATAATTGAAATCTTGTTGGAAAGGGGAGAGATGGACCTTTAAAAGGGTATACATATGTATATCTGTTATGTATGCTATGAGTTTTGATGAGGTAAACTTGGAAATTGCGAATTTTTTCATATTTTTTCAAGTTTGTCCGTTCATTGTAGCAAACTTTACTTAAAAAATATAAAATAAGTGATAACATTCTGAAAGTGCATTATCTTGTGAAGAGATTGGTACTTTGTTTAATCAAATCGGACAAAAATTACCGTAGTTATTATATAAATAATATAACAGTCGTGTTATATTTTTTATACATATATGTCATCTCATCAAATGAACTTATAGTTCAAAAATTTTCAGAATTTTTGATGGATCTTGATTGTTTATCACAAAATGTGTCAATTTAAACGTTTGAGCGACCACCAGAAGTTGGCCAGTGTTTGCGCAAAGAGAAATAATAATATTTGCAAAAAACACAAATATTAGCCGACTTCCGGAAGTCGTGCAAACGTGAAATTGACACATTTTGTAATAAACAATCAAGATCCATCAAAAATTCTAAAATTTTTGAACTAAAAGTTCATTTGATGAGATGACATATATAAAAAATATAACACGACTGTTATACTATTTAACTAATAACTACGGTAATTTTTATACAATTTTATCAAATGATGACTCAATCTCTTCACAAAAGAACAGACTTTAAGAATATTATCACTTATTCTACATATTTTTATTAAAGTTTGCTACTATGAATGGACAAACTTGAAAAAATATGAAAAAAATTCGAATTTTCCAAGTTTACCTCATCAAAACTCATATCATATTAAGTCGAATAATAAATATGTGTATACCGTTTTTAAGGTCCATATCTCTCATTTCTAACAAGATTTAAATTTTAGAAATCGGGTCAGAAATGTTTAAATAATCCAGAAATTTATGTGTAAAGTCTAAAAAAACAGTTTTTGTCAAATAAAACAAGTTTGGAGGGTTCGAGAAATATAAAAAAGGTATTTTTGAGTTCTCCCAAAGAATATGGATATAAAGAATGCACATCATGTAGAAGTAAAATTTCTTATGGCTGGTTGTAACATTACGACCCGCTCTCACCAAAATTTGTTTAACATTACTACCCGCAGCGTTACCGTTGAGCGACTAAAGTCGCAATTTGACACTTTTTCAGCGACCCCGCCACTTTTTTTGCCCCCTTACTAAAATGAACTAAATCTGACACTTTTCAAGATTTTTGACCCTTTTTCCCCTTTTTTAGAAAAAGTATTTTTTCTTTTATGTACATTTTTTTCTTTCTTTTATTTACATTTTTCGGAACAATCAGCTTTTGAATTGTTTTTTTATTTTAAAATATAAGGAGTGCGCACAAAAAAATCTGGACTTACACTTTTCGTTATAGAAATAAAACTAAATGGCGGATTTTTTACGTTTTATATTTCAATTAAAGTAAATAATATTTGAATTCTTTTGTGTATAAAATTTTCTTCTGACGAAGGTCTCAGAGCATCCAACTTTTTGAGCCACTTTTCTTCCAGACATGTTAGGGTGGTTTAGAAAAATACGTATTATTTTATTTGCTTTGTTTTGGTCGGCAAATCCGTTTTTTCTTCCACTTCCACGCTTTCTCTCAATACTCAAAGACTCCTTATATTTATTTATTACCTTAGAAACTGTTTTTTGGTTAACACCTGCGACCCTAGCAATCGTTTTTTTTGTAAGCGGCGCGGTTTTTCATTGAAAATATCAATTATTTTTTTACGGCATTCTTGTTGGGTGCCCATTTTCAAAAAACTAATTTTGCTATTGTAATGCCATTTAGCACGTGGATTTTGAAACAGATGATTAACAAAAACAATGTAACGGGATTCATTTTTTTCAATTATGATAAAAGTTATAAGCTTAAAAGTAGGCCCATTTTTTTTGTGCGCACTCCTTATATTATATTTTTTGTTAATTTTTTTTTAATTTGTTACAAAATACGCAATTTTGTATAAAATTTTATTTATTTTTAATGAACTGTTTTTTAGTTATAATAATAGTTTTGTTTTGTGTTTTGTATTATTATATAGTGGATTAGCAAAAAAAGTTTTATTTAATGGAATTTTTATAAATTTAAAAATGCATTTTTTATTTTTGAAATTTAAATGTCCTAACGTTCATAAATTTGAATGAAATTACATTTTAAAGCTAGAAATAAAACAGAACAAATAATTTTAAAAAAATTAAAATTTTTGTTTAGGCTTATTAATTTTTGGCTAAAAATTTGTTTCTATTATAAAAAATTGGAAAAATTATTAAAAAATAAACTTATTATATGTTTGTTAATGTAGTACAATACAAAATCCAATAAAAATTTATTTTTTTTATCTGTATTAGTTCATTTTCTTTTCTTTTAAAAATGTTGCCCCTTTTTACTGCCAAAATACCCTTTATGTGCGACTTTTTTTTTTCAAAAATCCCCTTTTTGTGCGACTTCTTAAAAATTTCCAGCGGTAACGCTGACTACCCGCACAATTGTGCAGAGAGAACTCTCACGCATTCTTGTGTTATTTGATTTAGTTATTGATCAGACTGCGACAAGAACAAATGTGTAGCGGATGCGTTATCATTTTATTTCAGAATAACACTCAAAAAATATTTTATGTTAAAAATGTTCTATGTCATTAGCTGGCCGTATTTAATTTTTTTATTTTTTCTTCTAATAAAAAATGGGTTTTTTTTATTTTTGTTTATCTAAAAAAAAATAGGTATAATTTTTAAGCCAAAGATGGATAGCTTTATGTTCTTTTAATAAAAAAAATGGATTTTTTATTTTATCTTTATTTATCTAAAATTATTAAGATAGATAGCTTTACATATGTATGTTGATGAAATGAAAATCAAAGTATCGTATATTATTGACAGTTTTCTATGGCTGTAAATAAATCAATTCTCTCAACTTATTTTCTCTCTCTTGCTCACTAATCACAACCAGTGTTGCCGTTTAGCTATTTTTAACCAAAATTTCCGGATTTGGTTATTTATTTTTCTTATAAAAAGAGCTTTTGTTTGTAGAAATGAATTAATTTGTAAGACTAAAATTTTAGTTTGTTTTTTTTTTTTTTGTTTCTTTTGTTGTATTAATTATAATTTATATTTGAAAAAATAAAATAAAAAAACTGTGAATTTAATTTTGGTTATATTTTTTCTTATTTGGTAATTTTTTTCACAAATGTTGGTTGCAATATTTTTTTCGTGGCAACACTGACCAGAATAAGTGATTTCAGAAAATTTAATAAAAAAGTGGTCAAACAACAAAAACGCACGATGAGAGCAACGCATTGTTACGCTCTTCGTTTCTCTTTCCTTCCCTTCTATCTTTCCCCCCGCGTCAAGAAATATTTTTGAAAAATATTCCAAAATATGTTCAAATGCACATTCTTTATACTTTATTTTCTTTGGTTCTACCAAAGAATATGGATATAAAGAATGCGCATCATGTAGAAGTAAAATTTCTTATGGCGGGATGTACTAGTAAGACCCGCTCTCACCAAAATCTCTTTTAAAAATCATTTCTTGATGAGGGAGGGAAGACAGGAGAAAAATAAACACAAACAAAGAGCGTAACAATGTGTTGCTCTCATCGTACGGGTGTATATGCGTATGTACGATTATGTATGTATGATCGTTGTTATTGTTTGACCAAAGACTATAAATATGTAAAGATGTTGCACACAGTGTATTTAAAATTGACAAAATTTTGTGCTTCTTTCTTAAGTGCCTCGGCCACGATCAAACAGATTGGATCAAATTTTGCATATGTGTTGGTAATTTTTGTTTGACTTAGCACAGCAACGCATCAAATTTAAGCCTTCAAATTTCATTTAAAACATGTCGTGAAGAAGAAAACATCATATGGTTTTCATCGGAAAAAATTCTTTTATGGTTTTCTGTCTTTTTTAGAAAATATTTTTTTAGGTTTTCTCAAAGAACATATGATTTTTGGTTGGGAGATTTGTTTTTGTTTTTTTATCATCGTGTTTTTTTCTTTTAATATGGCAAATGATTATTTCATAGCCATTGCCCTGTCGCAGGCATTTAAAAAAAAAAAACAAAAAAGGATGAAACAGTGGTTGAAGAAAAGGGATGAAAACAAAAAAAATCAAGAATCTTCTCAATGAACGCATTGTTATGGAAACTTGTGGAGGAATAAACAAGATTTTAAAATATAATATAAAGGCAATTAAAACAAACCCACGAAACAAAGTGTGATGTCACTCATACGAAATCTAGGGAAAAATGAAATTTGAAGTGATTGCCCGCACACACATCAAATTTGCTTCAATTTTCTGCGGAGCAGGTAGCGAAAATCAAAATATTTTGATATTCTTCAAACTCTTCTCAGCCTGTACGTGTGAGGTCAGTTTTCTGTACGTGTGAGTACAGTTTTACCAATACAATCACAAAAATGGCAATTTGATCCAATCAGTTTGTTCGTGGCGGGTCTGCATTATGAAAGCTGAATCGTCGTCTCTCATGTTAACTGAGAGAAAGAAAACAAAAAAGACTCAGTATCAGTGTTGAAAAATTCAGTACTTTAGTACTTTTTTCAGTACTTTTCCATTTCAAAAATACCGCAGTACCCCCGCGACGATTTCAGTACTTTTTTATTATTACATATTTTATGTCGTGTGCTTTTCAACTATTAATGCAATAGTAACGTAATACTAAAGGTAAAATTTGTCTTTAGCCCCGGTTAGCCAAATGTTCACGGAACATACGTTCGTTTTTAGAATACAAAAAGCAATGAGAACGTCTGCCGAACCGACAAATGACTTCGGTAAGCATTAACATTGCTCTTCATATGCTACAAACGAAAGTATGTTCCATAACGATCCGTCGACGTTTGACTACACGGAACTTTTACGTTTTGTTACGTTCAGAATCAGCAGTTTTTGTTTTATATGTGAGGAACATGTTTAAGTCGTTAGTTTTTCTGTTCCGTACCGTACATGCATTAAATATGAAGAAAAAAATAGTCTAGTAGGTAGTGTGCTGGATATTAAATGTGAGCCCGCGGTTTATACTCAATGTCAGACATCTCTAAAATAACGAAAAATTAAAAAAATATTCCTTCGGCGACCTCATTCTGTCAAAAACTCTGAGAATAAATAAAATTGCCATGAAAAGTTTCTCAAAAATGTGTCGTTCAGAGTCGACTTTAAACTGTAGGTCCCGCCATTCATGTATAAA
Organism: Sarcophaga caerulescens; assembly: GCA_927399465.1. NCBI lineage: Eukaryota > Metazoa > Arthropoda > Insecta > Diptera > Sarcophagidae > Sarcophaga > Sarcophaga caerulescens. The sequence goes on from OV656868.1 coordinate 46,369,444, forward strand.
ATTAACGCACACAACATAACTGGTGTGAGAAGATAGGTCATAATCCTGATTGGCTGTAATGTATTCAGGTATTTTTATTACAAAAGTACCATTTGATGCGAAAAAGTACTCTTTCAGTTAGAGTTCAGTACCATTTCAAAATTTCAATTTTTCAACACTGCTCAGTATACTTATTGTACTCAGAGAACTTATTATACTTAGAGAACGTATTGTTATTTTCTCTAAGCAATTTATTCTCATATGCGTGTATACGTGTGTGCATGTATGTATACATACATTGCCAAATAAAATAATAAACAAACTGAAAGATTTTTTGTTTTCACAAAATGTATGTGCAAATAGCCTGTGGAAAACAAATATTACCGTTTGTTTTATTGTAGGGTAAGAATATGTGTTTTATTGTTGTAGAAATGAAATTATATCAATTCGCACCGAATTATATATTACTATTCAATTATGTATGTATGTATTTACCATATGTGTCTATTTTTGTATAGAATGAAGTTGTAATAAAACGAATGCTTTTTTGTTTAGTATTTATTAAATTTATTTATCATTTTAATGGTTCAAAATTTTAACTTTTTCCATACTGGATAATTTGAATTTGTATGTTTCCCATGTGGAATGCTTCCGTAGTAAAACAACAATTAGTAAATTAAGCATCTCCATTCTGTGTTTATAACATTCGTTATTTTGATCAAACCAAGGAATAAATTGTATTTTTTGTATTTTTTTGCCAACTACAAATGTTTTTTTGTTTTTTATAGATTTATTTTCTAAAAAAATTTTTTCGAAGACTTATATGAATTTTGCAAACTTCAAAAAATAAATCAGATCGAGCGCACAAACTTCCAAAGTCGGAATCTTTTATATAATTTTTTGCATAAACGAACATTTCTGAAGGATATGACAAAATTTGCTCTGGTTTGATTATATCCACACGACATTTAACGCAAGATATTCGTTGAGCTATGTAACCAACAAAATATCGACTTGATGTTAATTCAATTGGCACATTGTTGGACGTAAAACAATCGGTGCCTTCATTAAAATATTCCTTATTTTCATCGTATATATCTGCGACATCTATATCAGGGGTATGGGTACTTTCTGATATATTTCCAGTCCTATCAATATCTTCTAAAAATATGATTTATGATTTTAATTATATATTATATTTATTAAACGTTTTGTTTGAGCATGCACTACAATTTTTAAATTCACACTTTTTATAAAACAATTTTTCAGTTTTTCAGTTTCAAATGTCCACACAAAATGTGGATTTTTTATTTCGGAGCGAATCGATATAGTTTCATTTCTACAACAATAAAACACATATTCTTACCGTACAATAAAACAAACGGTAATATTTCTTTTCCACAGGCTATTTTCACATACATTTTGTGAAAACAAGACATCTTTCAGTTTGTTTATTATTTTATTTGGCAATGTACAAGCCCACACGTATACACGCATATGAGAATAAATTAGAGAAGAGAACAATACGTTCTCTGAGTATAATAAATTCTCTGAGTACAATAAGTGGCAGTAGCCGTACTGCCATCGACAAATTTGGCACTGTCAGTGCAACATCTTCATATATTTATAGTCTTTGACACATGTATACAGATACGTCACGGTTTTGACGTTTAACACTCACTTAGAAAGGGACAGCAAATATTACCAAAAAAGTATTTCTGTCCCTCTCTGACTGCCTGTCTGTTTTGTTTATGTTTTTTTTAGATTTCGGGGTGGATTTTTATTATTCTATTTTGGTAGAAATTTTTGGTATTTTTGTAGAATATTAGAATAATTTTGAAAGGAGATGAACCGTTTTATTAGGGAAACGTAATTCGGAATTAATGTATTTTTTATGACAGCTTTCATCGGTCGTCACTGACTTAGTATTTAACCAATTTAAAGGTATATTCACAAATTCCTGAAACAAAAAGTTTTGAGTATATATTTTGTTATATTTTTATTTTTACTTACCTTTTGCACACGGAACTTTTTCAGTGTGAAGGGAAATTGCTAAGAATTCGATTAATAATGAAAAAATTACCGAATTTTAACTTTTTCATTCAAGAAATTAATAAATACTAGTAATATACACAAAGTTCTAAAAGAACAAATTTTTATAAGCAATATGTCTTATTTCATCTTGATGTATTTAACTGCTTACTTACCTTTTGCACAAGAATCTATATTCATTCTGACCAAAAACCAGTCACATTTCGATTAATATTTAAATATTTAAGAACTTTTAAGATTTTCATTGAAGAAATTAAAAAATATTCCAAATTTGCTCTTTTTTAACACAAAATAAATGTTTATTTACATTTAATTTTTCCACTTTATCCGCCAGTTTTCACTCTGTATATCTGTTGCTTCTAACACATTTGCTTTGCAAAAACTTTTAACATTTTTTTTCTCCCTTTACGAGGAGGGTTAAAACTGCTGATTTAAGCGTTTTTCAAACGTCATAATTGTCGCCACTGGTTACACTGTGGTCTTTGATCTCATCGCGATGAGAGCAAAGAATAAGAGCAACGCATTGTTACGCTCTTCGTTTCTGTTTACTTCCCTCCTATCTTTCCCCCCGCGTCATGAAATATTTTTGAAAAATATTCCAAAATATGTTAAGATGCACATTCTTTATACTTTATTTTCTTTGGTAGAACCAAAGAAAAAGATAGGAGGGAAGTAAACAGAAACGAAGAGCGTAACAATGCGTTGCTCTCATTCTTTGCTCTCATCGCGATGAGATCAAAGACTATAAATATATGAAGATGTTGCACTGCCAGTGCCAAATTTGTCGATGGCAGTACGGCTACTTCCACTTATTGTACTCAGAGAATTTATTATACTCAGAGAACGTATTGTTCTCTTCTCTTATTTATTCTCATATGCGTGTATACGTGTGTGCTTGTACATTGCCAAATAAAATAATAAACAAACTGAAAGATGTCTTGTTTTCACAAAATGTATGTGCAAATAGCCTGTGGAAAAGAAATATTACCGTTTGTTTTATTGTAGGGTAAGAATATGTGTTTTATTGTTGTAGAAATGAAACTATATCGATTCGCACCGAAATAAAAAATCCACATTTTGTGTGGACATTTGAAACTGAAAAACTGGAAAATTGTTTTATAAGAAGTGTGAATTTAAAAATTGTAGTGCATGCTCAAACAAAACGTTTAATAAATATAATATATAATTAAAATCATATTTTTAGAAGATATTGATAGGACTGGAAATATATCAGAAAGTACCCATACCCCTGATATAGATGTCGCAGATATATGTATACGATGAAAATAAAGAATATTTTAATGAAGGCACCGATTGTTTTACGTCCAACAATGTGCCAATTGAATTAACATCAAGTCGATATTTTGTTGGTTACATAGCTCAACGAATATCATGCGTTAAATGTCGTGTGGATATAATAAAACCAGCGCAAATTTTGTCATATCCTTCAGAAATGTTCGTTCATGCAAATCCATCGCTCCATCTGATTTATTTTTTGCAAAATTCATATAAGTCTTCGAAAAAATTTTTTTAGAAAATAAATCTATAAAAAACATAAAAACATTTGTAGTTGGCCAATGCGTAAGTTGCACAAAAAATACAATTTATTCCTTTTGGTTTGATGAAAATAACGAATGTTATAAACACAGAATGGAGATGCTTAATTTACTAATTGTTGTTTTACTACGGAAGCATTCCACATGGGAAACATACAAATTCAAATTATCCAGTATGGAAAAAGTTAAAATTTTGAACCATTAAAATTATAAATAAATTTAATAAATACTAAACAAAAAAAGCATTCGTTTTATTACAACTTCATTCTATACAAAAATAGACACATATGGTAAATACATACATACATACATAATTGAATAGTCTAAAATATAACATTATAATTCGGTGCGAATCGATATAATTTCATTTCTACAACAATAAAACACATATTCTTACCCTACAATAAAACAAACGGTAATATTTCTTTTCCACAGGCTATTTTCACATATATTTTGTGAAAACAAAAAATCTTTCAGTTTGTTTATTATTTTATTTGGCAATGTATGTATACATACATGCACACACGTATACACGCATATGAGAATAAATTGCTTAGAGAAAAAAACAATACGTTCTCTAAGCAGTGATGCCAACTCTTAGGACACCAAACGCGTGAAAAAAAATTAAAAACGGGCTAAAACGGGCTAAATTGAAAAAATTACGTTTTTAGTACAATACAATTTCATTTTTTTCAAAAAAGCGCAAAAGGGGGCTAAAATTAAAATAGTCTTTTCAGATAAAAACATCACCAGGCCACAGTGTTTAGCGGCGATTTGCGTGTTGCAGTAAATAGATTCTGCTTTGAATTCATCTTTACAAGTCTTTATCCATTTCTTAAAAAAGGGATCTGTCTCCCAAATTTTACGATATCTTTGCGTGTAGCGCTCCATCTAAACATAGCATAACATTTACATTAAAGACACATCCAAGAATATTAAATTATCACTTACATAAAGTTATACAATGCCTAATTATTAGGTAAATACAATTTTAAACTTTCAGAAAAGCTTGTGTTTCTCGGTACTTTTGTTAATTCTATGTAAATGACAAAGAAGAAAACAAGAAAAAGGTGAAAAAGGAGATGCCACATTGGCTTACAATTCGACATTGCCTGAGAAACATAAGATAATATTGTCATACAGAGTTAAAGGAAAAACGGGCTAAAAGGGCTAAACAAAAATACTGAAAAGCGCTAAAATTGCGCGTTTTTTAGTTTAGGGCTAAAAATTTTTTTTGGCGTTATAAGTACTTCAAAAAGGGCTAAATCTAGCCCGAAAAGGGCTAAGTTGGCATCACTGTCTCTAAGTATAATAAGTTCTCTGAGTACAATAAATGTACTGAGTCTTTTTTGTTTTCTTTCTCTCAGTTAACATGAGAGTGAGAACGACAATTTAGCTTTCCCTGTTACCTACCCCCTCATTATAAAGAAGCACAAAATTTTGTCAATTTTAAATACACTGTGTGCAACATCTTTACATATTTATAGTCTTTGGTCAAACAATAAAAACGATCATACATACATAATCGTACATACGCATATACATACGTACGATGAGAGCAACACATTGTTACGCTCTTTGTTTGTGTTTATTTTTCTTCTGTCTTCCCTCCCTCATCAAGAAATTGGAATGAATTGGTTCTACCAAAGAATATAGATATAAAGAATGCGCATCATGTAGAAGTAAAATTTCTTATGGCGGGATGTACCAGTAAGACCCGCTCTCGCCAAAATCTCTTTTAAAAATCATTTCTTGATGAGGGAGGGAAGACAGGAGAAAAATAAACACAAACAAAGAGCGTAAAAATGTGTTGCTCTCATCGTACGTATGTATATGCGTATGTACGATTATGTATGTATGATCGTTTTTATTGTTTCACCAAAGACTATAAATATGTAAAGATGTTGCACACAGTGTATTTAAAATTGACAAAATTTTGTGCTTCTTTCTTATGAAAGCTGAAACGTCGTTCTCACTCTCATGTTAACTGAGAGAAAGACTCAGTACACTTATTGTACTCAGAGAACTTATTATACTTAGAGAACGTATTGTTATTTTCTCTAAGCAATTTATTCTCATATGCGTGTATACGTGTGTGCATGTATGTATACATACATTGCCAAATAAAATAATAAACAAACTGAAAGATTTTTTGTTTTCACAAAATGTATGTGCAAATAGCCTGTGGAAAACAAATATTACCGTTTGTTTTATTGTAGGGTAAGAATATGTGTTTTATTGTTGTAGAAATGAAATTATATCGATTCGCACCGAATTATATATTACTATTCAATTATGTATGTATGTATTTACCATATGTGTCTATTTTTGTATAGAATGAAGTTGTAATAAAACGAATGCTTTTTTTGTTTAGTATTTATTAAATTTATTTATCATTTTAATGGTTCAAAATTTTAACTTTTTCCATACTGGATAATTTGAATTTGTATGTTTCCCATGTGGAATGCTTCCGTAGTAAAACAACAATTAGTAAATTAAGCATCTCCATTCTGTGTTTATAACATTCGTTATTTTCATCAAACCAAGGAATAAATTGTATTTTTTGTGCATTTTTTGTATTTTTTGGCCAACTACAAATGTTTTTTTGTTTTTTATAGATTTATTTTCTAAAAAAATTTTTTCGAAGACTTATATGAATTTTGCAAACTTCAAAAAATAAATCAGATGGAGCGCACAAACTTCCAAAGTCGGAATCTTTTATATAATTTTTTGCATAAACGAACATTTCTGAAGGATATGACAAAATTTGCTCTGGTTTGATTATATCCACACGACATTTAACGCAAGATATTCGTTGAGCTATGTAACCAACAAAATATCGACTTGATGTTAATTCAATTGGCACATTGTTGGACGTAAAACAATCGGTGCCTTCATTAAAATATTCTTTATTTTCATCGTATATATCTGCGACATCTATATCAGGGGTATGTGTACTTTCTGATATATTTCCAGTCCTATCAATATCTTCTAAAAATATGATTTATGATTTTAATTATATATTATATTTATTAAACGTTTTGTTTGAGCATGCACTACAATTTTTAAATTCACACTTTTTATAAAACAATTTTTCAGTTTCAAATGTCAACACAAAATGTGGATTTTTTATTTCGGTGCGAATCGATATAGTTTCATTTCTACAACAATAAAACACATATTCTTACCCTACAATAAAACAAACGGTAATATTTCTTTTCCACAGGCTATTTGCACATACATTTTGTGAAAACAAGACATCTTTCAGTTTGTTTATTATTTTATTTGGCAATGTATGTATCCATACATGCACACACGTATACACGCATATGAGAATAAATTAGAGAAGAGAACAATACGTTATCTGAGTATAATAAATTCTCTGAGTACAATAAGTGGCAGTAGCCGTACTGCCATCGGCAAATTTGGCACTGGCAGCAGCGTTGTCAACTTGGCGCGTTTCGCGACATTTTGGGTGCTTTTTTAAATTTTTGGTGCGAAAAATTCCTTAGTTGGCGCGTGGTGCGTTTTTTCTTTAAATTTTGGTGCGTTTTTTAATTTTTGGTGGCATCAAAGTAAATTCGACACAACTTTTTGTTTCAGTGTGGCAAAAAACATTTGTACAAAAAAATATAACGCTTTCAGTACCATTTCATTCAACTATGCAAAATGTTTACAATCAGTTTTACAGACGTACCATTTGCATTGTTGAAGATAGTATGTTTTATCTAAAGAAAAAGGAAAATTATGTTATATGAAATTTGCTGTCTCTTTTAGATTAAACCTTGACCTGTGAGTTTTTTTTTTCTTTGGTGAAATCAGCACTCAGGGGATGGCCCCTAATCATGCAGTGCATTGTGCAGGTTTTAGGAAAATGGGTTATAGGAAGGTGGAAGAGAGGGAACGAGTTGCTGCTAGGTGACTATAAAATGGCCAGTGCTATACCTTCACCGTTAGACAGTCTACAGCAATCGTCTCCAAGAAGCCCGCACCCTTCAGTCCTAGCTTCTCACACTACTCATGTTGTGTGTGTTAATTTTATACATGAGTGGCGGGACCTACAGTTTAAAGTCGACTCCGAACGACAAAAGTGTCTTATTGTTATATTCTTAATTTTAAATTGATTCAATAAATATTTAAAAAAACTTCTAAATTTGGTGCTTTTTTCTTTAAATGTCGCGTTTTTTTCTACATTTTGGTGCGTTTTGAAATTTCAAAGTTGACAACGCTGACTGGCAGTGCAACATCTTCATATATTTATAGTCTTTGATCTCATCGCGATGAGAGCAAAGAATGAGAGCAACGCATTGTTACGCTCTTCGTTTCTGTTTACTTCCCTCCCTTCTGTTTCTTTCCCCCCGCGTCTTGAAATATTTTTGAAAAATATTCCAAAATATGTTAAGATGCACATTCTTTATACTTTATTTTCTTTGGTTCTACTCAACTAACTCAACAACGTGGACTATGTAGTTACTCGGGTGTATTTTCGCTGTCGCACCGTGTAATCATAATAACTACAGAAAAAACTACTGACATTCCAATACAAATTGATTTCCTAATATCTTGAAATAATTAATGAATTTATAAACTTTTAATGTTTCTTATAGATTATTTTTGTTTTTAATATAATTTAATAAGCGTTAAATAGAAAACAATTAAATCGATAAAAAAAAAACAATATTTAAAATACATCGAATTATTAGATAGGCAATGTAATAAACAACAATAAAGGAGATACTGGCAGTCATAATACAGGGAAACCCCCAAGATATAATAGAAAACAAACTGAGAGATGAACAGGCAGGCCAGTTTTCAATGTTTTATATTAAAGCAATCAATAATATGTACACCCTTTTTTTTGGTATACTCCCTTGGCGTACTCCCTTGTATCTCCCGCTCATCAATTTCAAGAAATTCAACCATCAGATATAGTAAGGTTATGTTTGGGAATGCAGAATCTTAATGTACCATGGAATAAAACAAAGATGATCTCTCTTCTCTTTACTCTGGATGATACATATCATCAGAGCCAGGTCTGTTTACAAAGAAGAGGAATTTTCATGCCAGCACGAGTAAGTGGGTGCTCGCACAAGATCTTAATTACTTACTTACTTAATTGTTCCTTACAACCCTACAGTCAGGATTACAAACTGGTTGTGACGTTATATCTCCCTTTTAATGAATAATTAAAAATTTGATTATTCCTCTAATAGGATACCCCGTCAAATGTCAGCTCTCTGTTGTTTTTTCAAACTCCATAAAATCTTTTATTTCTTTTTACAATTTTCTTTAATGAAAGGTTTTAAAGAAAGAAGAAAAACTATGGGAAATTTAAATTTTTTTATTTTATTTTCAATTTAAAATTGTTGAAATGATTCATAAAGCTTGAATGTTTGTAACCTGTTTACCAGCTTGACTGATGACATGACTTGGTTTATTTGTGGCTTTGTTAGTGGCAGTAAAAATTCATTGGCATTGTTAAAATGTTGTTAAAAGTTTAAGTATTTTTTCGGTTTTTTTCTTTTAATTTAAATTAATCACAATGCCTTGAATAAGCGTTGTAATCGAATTTGTTTATCTTATTAATTAAAAACAATTTCCGTTTGTTATGTTTTGTTTTTCTTATTGTTTTTTTGTGGGTTTATTTATGTACATATAAAGAAATAACCTTGATTCTTCGTCCGAATTAAATGAAATGCATGATTTTCAAAATGGATTTGAAATGGGTGCCAAAAATTTAAATGTCAATATAATAAAAATATTCAAAAATATTTTATTTTCTGGAATTAAAACAAGAAATAAAAAACAAAAGTCTAACTCTTTGCAAAACGAATAATGTTTTAAAGGCTATAAATATTAGTAATAAAAACCATAAGTATGAATATTGGAATACATATGTACATATGTATGTATGTACTTTACTGTCTTTTTTTCGTTCCAGCATGGTATAAAAATATACACAAATACTTAAAAATTAGTTAACGAAGTTCAAAGAGCATATTCTTTTTTGATCCTCATAATGTATTCAATTCACGCTCTTTGGAGCTACTTCTCTTGCGCGCTAATTTGCTGTGTTGTTACCTCATACATTATAATGCCCAGTACCCAACACTGTACTACTCTGTCCTATCGAGAAGCATAGCATTTTCCAAACAAGATTCGCTGCCTTGGTAATTATTAACACTTCCACCTGTAATATACTAATATCAGTAAGTCTAGAGGACTCCTTGATGCCATTCACAAAATAGACCCCCGCCCAAGTGCATCCAAGAGCATCCATCATGGAGCTTCAAATAGACTACCTACACCACGTCAATATTCCTTTTCTAAAAGATACAGCCTGTCAAAGTTATATACCCTGACTATGTAGACCGTAAAACTTGTAGTGTACTCAAATTCTTTTACATAAGATGGCACTGTAATCTAAAATATGTACAAAATGTATACTTTGTCCTAAAAAGAAATATTGCCAAATAATGTTTTAACCTCTCATATTCCTAAGTTTCTTTGTTTACAAATTATCATTTCTCATTGTTATCGATTTTTTGTCATTCTTCAATTTGTCCCATAACTACTCTCTTATACAACTCTGTGTCTTAGTACATTGCAATGCAGCCCTGTAATGACAATGTCAAAAAATAAGGTCTGTTGTTGTTTGCACGTTGGCAGTACTGCAGCGAGTCAGCTATTGATACGAAAAGGGGTTTTTTTGTATTAAAATACGTTCGTGCGGTGTTAAAGCTGAAATTGCAAAAATTATTTGTTCAATAAATAAAATAAGTTTTAAGTGTAATTTATTAAATATTTTTTAAATAAGTTAATTACAAAACAAATATTACTAAAATAATGGCAGACTCAAAAGGGTAAGTAAAGAAACAACGTGAAACTGTAAAACTAAAGCAATAAAGAAAACCTTTTGTGTGTGAAGAAAAAAAGCCGACAAAAAAGTGCAGCTGGTAGGTAAGACGACGAGGTCGTGAAAAAAAATTGTTTCAATTTCGCGTCGTCATTGTGTAGAAATGATTTCCAAATATTGAAAGTAATGGCATAATTAATATGCATGCGGATTTATCATGAAATGATTTCTTTTAAACTAAAAACTTTTCGTACTTTACATTGTTTTAATATTTCAAAAACCTAAGTTCACTTGCATTTATCAATCAATATTTGAAGTTTCCTATTAAATGTTTGGTGTTTGAAAGAAAATAGAATAAAAAAAATAGAAATTCCATTAAAAATTCTTGAATTTTCAATTTTCGTAAAGCAAAAATAGAAAAATAAATTGCCACAAACGCCAATAACCATAACAAAGAAATTTGAAGATAAACAAGATAAAAAAACGAAAAAAGGAAAATGGCGAGTGGCGGCGGTGGTGGAAATAAAGGACGTAAAAATGGTGGCGGCAGTGGCTATCAACGCAACTCTAGACATTCAGTGCCATTTCATAATTGGAATTGTGAACCAAACGAAGACAATGATATAGGCGATGATGATGATGATGACACTGAAAATCTTTTAACGGCTCCTTTCAAAAGCAAATATTTACGTTTGAAAAAAGACCAAGAGAATAAATCAAATAAACCTTCAATACCTTCAGATCCCAATATACCGAAGCCTATTAAAGATAAACGGTTAACATAGGATCCTTTTTAAAATTCTCTTTTTTTCATAATCAGTTAATATTGTACTAATATTTTACTCTTTGTTTCAATTCTTTCTTACAATTACAGCGAAGATTTAGCCACAGCAATCCTTAAGCGCAAGGATCGTCCCAATCGTTTAATTGTTGATGAAGCCACTAACGATGATAATTCGGTCGTTTCATTATCTCAGGTATTTATTATTTCAAAATAAATTCGGTTTTCCAAAATAAAAGCGTTGTGTGTATTAAATAAGAGTGTGGTTCCCTTTCTTTTGTGTTCTGTTAACTTTAGGCAAAAATGGACGAATTACAATTATTTCGTGGCGATACGGTCATATTGAAAGGTAAACGCCGCAAGGAAACTATATGCATTGTACTGTCCGATGATGCTTGCACTGATGAAAAGATCCGCATGAATCGTGTTGTTCGCAATAACTTATGTGTTCATCTTTCGGATGTCGTTTCGATTCATCCTTGTCCGGATGTGAAATATGGCAAACGTGTACGTATTTTGCCTATTGACGATACCACCGAAGGTGTTACCGGCAATCTATTCGAGATATATTTGAAACCATATTTCTTGGAAGCCTATAGACCAATTCACATGGGTGATAATTTCATTGTACGCGCTGCTATGCGTCCAATTGAGTTTAAGGTTGTCTTAACGGATCCCGAACCGTATTGTATCGTGGCTCCAGAAACTGTAATCTTCTGCGATGGCGATCCAATCAAAAGAGAGGTAAGCATCCATTATATTATTGCATACGAATTAGGAGCATCAAAAATTCTAGAGAAAATTAAAAAATAAAAAAAATGACGTGTCTTTAGTCATAAGGTTTTCAGAAACTTATTCTGCAATTCATTATTCTTCTCTTACAGGAGGAAGAAGAATCACTTAATGCTGTCGGTTATGACGATATTGGCGGTTGTCGCAAACAATTGGCTCAAATTAAAGAAATGGTTGAACTACCACTACGTCATCCTTCACTATTCAAAGCTATCGGTGTTAAGCCACCACGCGGTATTCTTATGTACGGTCCACCTGGTACAGGTAAAACTTTAATTGCTCGTGCCGTTGCTAATGAAACTGGTGCGTTCTTCTTCCTGATTAATGGTCCTGAAATTATGTCTAAATTGGCCGGTGAGTCTGAATCGAATTTACGTAAGGCCTTCGAAGAGGCAGAAAAGAATTCTCCAGCTATTATATTCATTGATGAAATCGATGCTATTGCACCAAAGCGTGACAAGACTCACGGTGAAGTTGAACGTCGTATTGTCTCACAATTGCTTACGCTTATGGATGGCATGAAGAAGAGTTCTCATTTGATTGTAATGGCTGCCACAAACAGACCCAATTCCATTGATCCAGCTTTACGTCGTTTCGGACGTTTTGATCGTGAAATCGATATTGGCATTCCTGACGCTACCGGCCGTTTGGAGGTGTTGCGCATTCACACTAAGAACATGAAATTGGCTGATGATGTTGATCTAGAACAAATTGCTGCTGAAACCCATGGTCATGTAGGTGCTGATTTAGCTTCATTGTGTTCTGAAGCTGCTTTGCAACAAATCCGTGAAAAGATGGATTTGATTGATTTGGAAGATGATAAGATTGATGCTGAGGTATTGGCTTCCTTGGCTGTAACTATGGAGAACTTCCGTTATGCCATGACCAAATCAAGTCCTTCGGCATTGCGTGAAACTGTCGTTGAAGTACCCAACACTACCTGGGCCGATATTGGTGGTTTGGAAAATGTTAAGAAGGAATTGCAAGAATTGGTCCAATATCCAGTTGAACATCCTGATAAATTCTTAAAATTCGGTATGCAACCGAGTCGTGGTGTATTATTCTATGGTCCGCCTGGTTGCGGTAAAACTCTCTTGGCCAAGGCTATTGCTAACGAGTGTCAAGCCAATTTTATCTCTGTAAAGGGTCCTGAACTCTTGACCATGTGGTTTGGTGAATCCGAAGCCAATGTTCGTGACATTTTCGACAAAGCTCGCTCGGCTGCGCCGTGTGTGTTGTTCTTCGATGAATTGGATTCGATTGCAAAGGCCCGTGGTGGTAATGTAGGCGACGCTGGCGGTGCTGCTGATCGTGTTATCAATCAAATTCTAACAGAAATGGACGGAATGGGAGCCAAGAAGAACGTTTTCATAATTGGCGCCACCAATCGTCCCGACATTATTGATCCAGCCATCTTGCGTCCAGGACGTTTAGATCAACTTATTTATATTCCACTTCCTGATGATAAGTCTCGCGAAGCTATCCTCAAGGCCAATTTGAGAAAATCTCCTTTGGCCAAGGATGTCGATCTTACTTACATTGCCAAGGTTACACAAGGCTTCTCAGGTGCTGATTTGACTGAAATCTGTCAACGTGCTTGCAAATTGGCCATTCGCCAGGCCATTGAAGCTGAAATTAAACGTGAAAAGGATAGAGCTGAGAATCAATCATCAGCAATGGATGTAAGTTTTTAAACGTTTGCTTTAAATGATGAAATTTAGTTTAAAATTTCACAATTTTATATTGCAGATGGATGAAGACGATCCAGTACCAGAAATTACACGTGCCCACTTTGAAGAGGCCATGAGATTTGCTCGTCGTTCAGTATCTGATAATGATATCAGGAAATATGAAATGTTTGCCCAAACATTACAACAATCTCGTGGTTTCGGACAGAACTTTAGGTAAATAAAAATTGAATTGCCGCTATTGCATACAAGGTAAACGTTTAACATGGTTTTAAATTTTTCTTTAAGGTTCCCTGGTCAATCCAACAGTCAACAGGGTTCGGGTCCAAATGCTCCTGCGAATCCACCAGGTGATAATGGTGATGATGATCTATACAGTTAGATTTTTAGTTTTAATTTTTTATATAAAAAAATCATAAAAAGAAAACCATTTGCAAGATTAATAAACATGAACGAACATTCAAACATCATTTAAAAAGAAAAAGATGAATAATCGACAACAAACAAATAAAAAGACAGACAGTTTAACTTTTTTCTTTTTGTAATTTTTAACTGTCTATCATCAGTAAATTAATAAAAAAAAATACAAACAAAAATAATGAAAGAAGAAAAAATAGAACAACAAAGAAACATTCTCTTATATAAGATATTTCTATGCTATTTAACATTATATATGAAGGATAAATACATTTAAATACTACAACAACAAAAAACGAACAAACTGTTGCAACTAATTTATGAATGCTCACAATTGAATGTGTTTGATTTATGAAATATGGGGGGTAAAAGTGACTTGAAATCTAGAGAAGTTGAGATTCTTTCATACTTCTGCATTTTTTATTAAAAGGGATATTTTTATTTGTGCTGACAATAATGAGCGTTTCCGTTTTGGACCAAAATTGGTAGTTTTTATTTAAAAATGCTACGATTGGTAGTTTGGTTGGTTTGTTCAAATTTCATTTATTTTTTGGTAGAAAAATACAATTAATATCTTGTAAGATTTAAAGTTGGGAGTATTATTTATTTTTAGGTCTAAAAATGAAAATAAAATGTTTAAGTAAGAAAATATGTAGTTAAAACCCCTGTTTTAACGTTTAACATATCTGTGTTTACTAAAGAACAACGAAATGTTTGTTAATTTACTTAAATTAAAATTTTGGTAGTATTGGAATAATTTTGGTAGGTTTTGGTAAGAATATTTATTTTCTTTGTGGCAACGCTGCTGACAATCGAATGTTTTTCTGATGTAACAGGAGCCCATGAAAAGTAGTAAGAATTATTGTTGCCTAAAAGTATGCATTAGTAATTTATGAGTTTTATATACAACTTCATCGCTTCATTCACAATAGTGGATTTACAATTTATTTGTATGTATGCCTAAAAGTATGCTTTAAGTATTAACAAGTATAACAGGAACTTGTATTTCGCTTGGCTCATTGGGCAAGTGTTTGTTTTTTGGCAAAACCAATGTTGCTATTACAAAATTAAATGTGGCAAGTGATGAAAACCAGTGTTGCAAAATTGAAATTTTGAAATAGTACTGAACTATAACTGAAAGAGTACCTTTTTGCATCAAATGTAGTTTTATAAAAATATATTTATTTATACTACGTACGGAATGGAAAGAAAAACTAACTAATTCTCCTTCCTCATTGCTTTTCGTAATCTAAAAGCGAACATACATACGTTAGCCCCTGGCTACCTGGGGCTAAAGACCTTTACCATTAGCCTAACCCCATCAACTATAGTTGAAAAGCGCAAACCATAAAATCTGTAATAAATAATAAAAAAGTACTGAAATGTTTTGAAATTGAAATGTTGCCAGGAAACTAAAAATTTGTAACCAACTTCTGAAAAAGAGGAAAAAATGAATGAATTCTTTAATAATTTTTTATAAAATTTAGATCGAACAAAGCACAAAAAATTATAAATAGAAGAACTTCCAATTTGCAAAAGCATTTTGGGAATAAAACATAAAAGAAAGAAATTATTCAAAAATTCTTTTACAAAATAATTTAAATTTAATTATTTTTTGTATGTACTTTTCTAATTTTAATATTTTAATGCAGTAACCAGACATATCGGTCTGGTTACTCACCGTCTAAATCACGATGTACAGTACATGTATTTATGGTAATACAGTACCCATTTCGAATAACGGCACTTTGATGAGTTTCGATTTTATTCACCACACCGGATAAATTCACCACATTTTGGAAGAACTCACCACACTAGAAACTCACCATACTTCGATTTTATTTCACCACACCGGATAAATTTTTACCACATTTTGTAAAAACTCACCACACTAGAAACTCACCACAACTACAAAATTCACCACCTTAAAAAAAATTAATTTTTTTTTGCTTTTCTTTCCAACCAGCAGCAAGCAAACAAACACAACAACTTGTTGTTTAAGCAACAACATTCGTTTTGTCCAAACCTGGGGTTGACGAAGGTTGTCAATGTAATGCATTTTAATTAAATTAATTAGGATTAAAACACATTTATTTATTTATTTCATTTTAAAGTTTTGTTGAATTTTATTTGCTTAAATTTCTTTGTTTTTTTCTTGTTTTAACTGACTTTTTCCGTGTTTTATTTTATATACTAAAACATGAATTTTTTTTTATATTTTATTGGGATTAAAAATCGATTGTTAATAATTTAATTGTATTGGTTTTTCATTATAATAATCCTTAATCATCATCGTCGTCGTCGTCATTATTAGCGTTTTATTTTAATTTTGTTTTAATTTGTTTTATTTTTTCTTTTAGTATTTATTATTATTTGATGTGTAATTAATTAATTCTTTCTTAATGGTTTTTATTTTCTTTTTATATTTGCATAGCCAAGACAAGAAAATAAAAAGTAAAGAAAAATAAATTTAAAATAAATATGTACATACATACATACATATGTATTAAGTACATATGTATATATATACAAAAATTAAATAAAAAAATAATATGTTAACAGATCATTTGTAAATACATTCATTATTATGCAAAATATTTTCTTTTATTATTATTATTATTATTTAATGATAGTTTTCTTTCTTTTCTTTTCTTTTGTTTTTTTTATATGTTTTTTGTGTAAATTATAGTGGCATTGTGCATGGCTAGCTCTTACATAACTAAATTCATTTTTTAATTTTTTGTTTTTAATTTTAATTTTTATTTTCTTTTTAGTAAGAGTTTTACACATACAACACAACAATTAGTTTTATAATTTTCTTTATTTTATTTTATGATTTTTTAACTTTTTTCCTTTTATAGTAATTTTTTTTTTTTTTTTGTTGTTTAGTAGGTATGGTAAGTATGTTTGTATGTATAAACAAAATTATTTTTTTTTTTTCTTATTACATAGTAAAAAAAAACATAAAACATTTGTATGTATGTATGTATGATATTTGTTATGAAATTAGGTAGAGCTTGCTTGTGTGTGCGTAAGTATGTATGCAGTATGTATGACTGTATAGATGAAGAAAATGTCCAGCACTTTCATTATTACAATATTTTTTTATATATTTTCTTTTTAAGCTGCTGCTAAAGTTTTGTTTTATTCAATAAATTCCTGCTATCATGAATTACAAATTTATTTATTTTTCTTCTTTATTTGTTTTTGAAGCAAAAAACTAAGATTAATTTATTTATATTTATGATTTGTATGCATATTATATAGTTTTCTGTAGAAAGCAGCTTTTTTTATTTTAGATTGTGTTTAAGTGTTTGTTTGTTTGTTTGTTTAATTAGTTTTTGTTTTGTTTTTGTTTTACAATTAATAAATTCCATTGATAAAATATTCAATTTTAATCATACTTAAATTTTAAAAACACTTAATATTTGTTTAAATTGTTTAAACAACAATAAAATCTTAAATTACAATTGTTTAATTTTTATTGCAATTTAAAACTTTAGTTTGTTTCGTTTTTTCTGTTTTTTCCTTCTCATACAGAAATATTTGAAAATAATATTTACAAACGCAAATTAATTAATTGCCTTTGTATGGATTAAATAAAAATGTGTTTTAAATGTTTTCAAAATATGTATGTAAGTATGTTTTTGTGTTTTAATATTAAGTTTACATTTTTATAGTATTCTATACATACATACATATGTATATGTATGTATGTATCTACATATGTATGCTTGTGTATGTCTATATAGTTTAATAAGCTCATAATTATTAGTGGAGGAAAACTAATTTAAATAAAAAAGAGAAACAAATGATAAGTTTTTGTTTTGACAGCCTCCAGTATAAGATTTTTGTTTTTTTTTTCTCTTTTTCTTCTTCTTTCTTTTTACCAATATGCATGTAAGTAAGTATGTTTTCTAACTTAGTTTTAAATTTAATTGTAAATTTTTAATTTTGTTTGAACAAACGAAAATATTGCTTTTTTTAGTCAAAAAACATTTGTTTGCTTTCATATTAATTTTTTTTTTTTTTAAATATTTAAATGGTAAAAGTATGCTTTTTCTTTTGTTGTACAGTCCTTTAAAGAATTTTTTTATATGATATTTATTATTATGTATCTGTTATGATTGTGCTAGAGTTTGTTATATTTTTTTATATGCTTTTAAATTTGTTTGCCTTAGCAGTTATGTATTTGTGTTTGGTTTACATATGACAATTATTAGCTGTGTGTTCCCATCAATTTTGTTTTTAAAGGAAAATTTTTCTTTGAGTTTTTATTTTTTTTTTTTAAATTTTTGATTTTAATTTTAATTGTTTTGTAAATTATTTTTTAGTACGTGTTTTTCTTTAGTCTAATTAAGGTATGTAGGTATGTATATTTGTTGTTGCTGTATATGTATATTGTATATAGAATATTTTTTAATTTTTTTATTTTCTTTTTGGTTGAGTTTTGCTTTTCTTTATTCTTTTTTTTTTTTTCTTTCTTTCTTTTCTTTATATGGCTTTAGTAGTGTTAAGCATTTTTCTTATGATCTTTGTATGTACCACTTAAAAAGTAACAGAACTAAAAACATCTAACTACGTTCTCTTTTCCTAATTTTTTTTTTTTTTTTTGATTCTCAAAAAACATTTAAAATTTTGTTTTTTCTATTTTGTTTTATTATTCAATTTTGTAACATAAAAAACCAAAAAGATTTATTAACTTAAATGAAAAATTTTGAATTTAAATTGTGAGTTTAGTCCCCATATTCAACCTTCTTGTTAAATAAAGTCAGTTTTACGTTGAGAGTTTAAAATTTATTTTTTTTGTTCTTTTCTTTTAAATTTTTAATTTGATTTTGTTAAACAAAACTCTTTGATTACTAAACTTTGTTTTAATATTTCCGCTTATTTAAAATTTTTTTTTTTTTCATTAATATTTGGTTTTCATAACTACTTTCATTTTTATAAATTTAGTTTTGCTTTGTGTTTAAAATATTTTACATTAAACTTTTAACTATTTTGTATTTTAATATTTTAATTACTCGGTTGCTGCTTAATTATTTTTGTTTCCTTTTTTTCCTTTTTAAAAAATTTAAACTAATTTAAAATTATAATTAACAAAAAAAATTTTTTTTTAAATTATTAAATATAAATTGTTTATAAAAAATAAATTAAATTATATTTTTTCTAAATGAGTGTCGTTAAAGTAGGTCAGACCACTTACTGACTGGCATAAAGGAGCACCTTTCAAAATGGCGTTTAGAAAACAAACTGTTTTTAAGACACTCTTCTATATTTGAAATTAAGTTGCATTTAATATAACAATAGTAATAATAATAAAAGAAAATTATCTTTTTAAAATGGCAAATTTACAAAAAAAAAAAAAAAAGAATTGTTATAAAAAAGAATCAATCTTAATAAATAATAAAATTAACTAAATAACTAGTTTAGTTAAACAAAAACAAAATATATATATATATATTATATCGGTTTGTTTGTATATAATAAAATAAAAATGAATCAATAACAAAAAGTTATAAAATAAAAAAAAAATATGTATATTTGTTTAGCAATTATTTCTGTTTTGTTTTTTTTTTTTTTGCTATAATAAATAAATTATACGTAAATACGTTATAAAAATTAACATTTTAACATTCATTTCGTTTAAGAAACAATGTATTTTATTTTTATTTATGGTTTATAAATTAAAATTTCTTTTTTAATTTTTTAAATAAAATAGTTAACATTGGTTTAAAAAAATTTTTTATGTTTTTTAGCACAATTACTAATCAATTATAAATAAATTATTTCAATAAAAACATAAGGAGGATGTAGTAAAGAGGTCCGGTTCTTATAATAAATAATTCAAATTATTTAATTTAAATTTGTAATTAATTTATTAAAAAAAAAACATAAAATGGCACATACAGTTTAAAATCTAGGCTTAGCAGGATTAGCTGATTTCTTGAACTCAGTGCGTAATTTATAATATGCATAGCTTTATAAGTAAAATTTCTCATACTATGTATGAAACAGAAACTTTAAAGCAGAGAAATTATCTATGAAAAGCTACACCAGCTGCCTTAACTTATAGCACAACTTTTTAAGGTTAAGCTGACAAGGATTAAAACTACAGTGTCTTAAGGGCTTAGTTATACTTGCTAATTTTCAAACGGTTTTAATTACTTTAGAACCATAGAATTATGGTAGAAATCCCTTCCTTTCCCTTAAACGATACGGAAAAAAGGAGAAACACGCAAAATAGTACAACGCTTCCAAGTGTGCGCATCTTTAAATGTGTTTTTTTCTAGAAATCACTTCTTTTTTGACCTGACGACCGCGATTTAGCAAGAACTACTTAACCGATTTCGCTGAAATATTGGAACAATGTTCCTATGACAAGTAGTTTTAGCCCGAACTAGGGTATTTCTGAATCGTCAATTATTAATAATTTTATTAAACAATTAAGGTAGAAAAAATAGACGAAAACGGAGACAAATTTGCCTTTTCGAAATATTCTACTTCATGTTATATAGCCACAGTAACATATTTTATAAGAATCCATTTCGATTTCTGCTTTCAAATACTCCTAATTCCTCAAATCTGCCATCGGACTTCACCATAATTGAAAAGAATATTTTTTTATAAATAATTAAATGTACTAGGTATTTAACATATAAAAAGATTTATTTGTTAAATAAAGTCGAAAAAAAAGATATTTAGTAAGTATTCTAACCCCTTGATCAAAGTTTTTGTTCTTCAAAGAAGAAAAGATTCAAAACTGGAAGAGCAATAGGGATCTTTGAATTGCAATGCTTCCTAAAGCTGCTTGTTAATGAATTTTAAGATTCATACTGTGTGGTGTCTGTGCCAATATTTAAGGATTAATTTATTTTTAATAACAAATTTTTTATATTTTTTAATAATCGTTTGGTTTTTTGATAACGATAATCAGATTATTGAGCTTTCTTTTTGTATCATTGTACTATTTGCCTTGTAATTATAATTCTAATTAATAATTAAGCCTTTTGGTTTTATTTTTTTTATATTCAAATTTAGTTTTTTTTTTTTGTTTTGTTTTGTTTGGTTGGATCTTAGAATTTCTTGGTTTTGCTTATCATTTAATTCAGGCAAATAAATTATGTGTGTTTTATTTGCTTAATAATTGGTTTTTAGCTAAATTTTAAACTAAAATTTACTTAAAAAAAGTAAAAAAAAAAACATTTTTTAACTTTGTCCTTCATCTAGGACTATTGATGGATATGATGGCCTTAAGTAATGCCAGTGTGTCTAGTATGATGTCTAGTTTGATTTGGATTGTTTGGGTATTTAATTGTGCTTTTCAATGTCAGTATTTTTCATTAATGATTGATTGATTGATTTATGGTTGCTTTTAAAAAGTTTAGTTTTTGTTTTTCCTTTTCATTAAATAGACTTTTTGTTTTAAAATTCATGCCGCTTTCTTTGCGCACTTCTTTTAAAAATTTTTGTTTTTCTTTTGTTTTGTTTAATGTTTTATTACATTTGTGTCTGGCTGTCTGTATGTGTATGAGTGTGGCTGTGTGTATGTATTTTTGTTTATAATGTTTACCCAAAAGTAGTTGTTCTTTAACTGTAATTGCTGTTGTTGTTGTTGTGGTCATTTGTTGTTAAAAAGAAATGTATTTGTTGTTGTTGTTGTTTATCAACATCAGACTTTTTATCGTGTATCGGTGATATTATTTTTACTGCCAAAAATCTTTATCAATTGTGTCTCATAGTCATCAATATTACGCTTCATAATGTCCATACATGGGCCCAATAGACGCTCAAATGCCTCAACCTCAAGGACTATTTGAAAAAAAAAAAATATATTAAAGAGAGAAAATAAGAAAGAAATAATGATTTTAAAAGAAAATTTATAATAAAACAAACAATATTTACAGGGTAATATTTTCTTTTTACATTTGTTAAATTGCTAAAAACACATGCATGCATACACACACAAAAGTGAATACCCAGCTAGCATTTGGAAGATTGTTTTTAAAAAATCACTTTGCTGAGTCTTTTTAGAGTACTTTTGGTGATCATAAACTTATTAGTCAGTTACACGATTAAAAAAGGACTCAAAAATGATTCGTGTCAATGAGTAAAATGAGTTCGATTTAAAATACAATAAAAAATTGTATAGCAATCGGAAATTAATCATCCAGACGTTTACGAGTATATTCT
This sequence comes from Sarcophaga caerulescens, assembly GCA_927399465.1. Taxonomy (NCBI): domain Eukaryota; kingdom Metazoa; phylum Arthropoda; class Insecta; order Diptera; family Sarcophagidae; genus Sarcophaga; species Sarcophaga caerulescens. Next base: position 46,391,758 of record OV656868.1, read on the forward strand.
AATTATACTGAAGATTAACTGAAAAAAATATTTGTTTTAAATAAACTTTCTAACTATTCTTTATTTGTTACGAAATGTTCATGCGAACGTGAGCAGTGTAAACGTAGGACTCAGAAAACCGACTAAAAACACTTGAAGAGAGTAAAATACATTTTGAAATACGACTAATAAATGACTCAAATTATAATCATAAATGACGCAAAAAGGTGTCCAAATTAGTACAAACATGACTGATAAATGACAATAAAATGACCCCTAATTAATAAAATTACTCATAAAAGACTCATATGCGATTAAACGATGATTGAAAAACAACTCGAAAAAGAATCATAAACGAAGGTAAATAAGACTAATAAATGATCAGAAAGCGATTCGAAAATGATCATAAAACTACTAGAAAAAGTGTCGAAAATTACTCTAAACTAATATAGAAAATGACTCATAAATGACTTTTTAAGAAGAGTCGCTCGTAGTTACTTTTTTCTTCCGACAACAGAGTCTTTTATGATCAGAAAATGAGCGCATATTCTAGCTTTTTAATCGCGCAGAAGAATCAAAAAAGACTCGAATTTGATTAAAAATTTTCAAAAATGCTGGCTGGGTAAAATATATAATAAAATAATCATGCAGACTTTTTTGTATTAATAATGTCAAATAAATTTATGGCAAGATAAGAATAAATTATAATAAAAAATTAAAATAAATACATTTTCAAATAATATTTACATACATATGTACGTTTAAATTGACTTATTTACATTAATAGAGATGCACGAAACGTTTGTTATCAATTAAAAATTAAAATTCTTCAACATTTCTACCCAAAATTTTAGATTTAATCCAAATTTTGCGGCAAAAAATATGATGGTTCTAGTTATGGTCTGGGGATGTTTTTCTTAATATGGTCACTGTATACATACCATTAATACATCAGATTATATACAAAATTCTTGCAAGCTATTGTAGACGAATGCACCTAAAAGAAATGCCACTCATTTGGTTCGTGCAGCAGTATAATGACTCCAAACATACCAGAAATAAAAACGAAACTCACTTATGGAACAGCCCGCACAATCGTCTGAACCAATCGAAAATGTGTGGCCAGATGTAAAAAGAAAGATATCTGAAGTTATGCCAAATACTAATAATGGTCTGTGGTACATTGTAGAACATTGGAACTTATTACACTTTTTGAGTGCAGCTTAAGTTCAAGTCGTCAATGAAAATCAAGTCATCTCACACTATGTCGATAGCGGTTAGATTTTTGGTTCAATGTTAGAGTTCGCTATTCCTTTGAAAGTGATAAGATTGTATCACTCGATGGTGAGCAACTCCTCCAGCTCCATCAAAGGAAGAAAAGGATCTCTGCAAACCATTTGATACAATGGAAAGTGGTATGCTGAAAGCAGAAAGGAGTTCATCGCAAGTCTGCCAATAAATAAAAGCAAAATGAAATATGTATTGTCGATAAGAGCGGATGTGCAGCTTATCAAATCCCAGTGTACAATCGACATCTTCACCTTCAAGATTGTCAAGGAATTTTTTAAATGCACTGCAAGTCACGCGTATTCCACGTTATTTTTTTATGATAAGCAGATACGCTGTTACGAACAGATGTCTAAGGAGAAAGTTCAACGCAAGCGCTTAGCTCTAGTAGTAAATGGCAATGATTTCACCATACGAACTAGCAACGAGTTGTATGAAGAGCCACACAACCTAAACGTTGTTTAGCACATTAACATCTAGCACCTACGTTGGGTCGGCCCTAACGTTCGAATGGAAGAGTACGTTCCTTTGAGATGGACTTCGGAGCAGAAGACATCTTTGTTCGCTTTGAAAGCCCTATTATCTCTTGGTGCAGCCAATTGGAAAAGGACGACACAAAGCAGGGAGCCGAAATTCGACAAACGGGTCGTTAAAGCCCATTAAGTAAATAGAATTCAGCAAACACTGCAAGGACAAACTCACCAAACGGTAGTAATAATTTTTAAGAGTAATAAGGTTGTATTAATTCGATTTAATAACCATATATACAGTGGACCTCAAAAGTCTTAGTACTCCAATATATTTTGACAAAAAAAAAGTTCCCACAGGCTTAATACTCTTGCATAAAGTCCCGATATAACTTAAAGAGAGTATATAGGATATACCTCAAACAATCGCTAAACCTCAAACAAAAGTCAACCGAAAAACTTGCTCATGGTGCACCCAGAAAACACTAAACATAACTTGTACATTCAATTCCAAATGGGTTAAATGGAGTGCTTGAATTTAAGGGATATTCTACTAAATGCAATTGATAACAGTTTCATATATTAGGCCTTTGAATTATAAATTTACTCAGGGTTCTCCTTGGCGGTACCATTTGAAACTTTTCCTCATTTTCTCTTGTTTTATGAAAAACATTAAAAAATTGTTTGTTTTATAATAAAACAGAAATAAATTAATAAAATAAATATCGTTAGTATAATTCGCAAAGACGGTAAGTCCACTTTTTTCCAAAATTGAGATTTTAATGCAAAACGGTAACATTGTACATAATACATATTTTACAACAACAAAACATGTCATTATATAGTTTAAAGTTGTTGTAATTTTGTGGTTTGCAAAAGCGCTAAGTCCACAAAACTACGAAAAATATTAATATTATTAATTAATTAGTAATAATAATAATAATTAACACTATTATTTATTAATATTATTATTATTTTGTAAAAATAATTGCGTTTAACAAGTTTACAAATTTTAAAAACTGTTAAAGCTACAAAGTTTTTTGTGTCTCCTGTAAAATTTGAATAAAGGGACTTAACACATTTGCGAATTATACTAACGATATAAAAACCTTAATTTTTTATACAAACTGTTGGTTAAAATTCATGAAATTATCGAAATATATTGGAGAACTAGGACTTTTGCTGTCCACTGTATATGCACCTATGCTTTCTTTTAATCAATTTTTTAATAGTTTTTTTTCTATTATTTTAAACGTAAAACATTGTTAATAAATATGACATGAATTTTATAAAAACAATTCTTATTCAAATGGTGTTATTATTTTGACAACAGCTGTTTGTGTTAATACGTATATTTTTAATCATTTTATTTCATTTTATTTTATTTTTTTATTTTAATAAATTATAAAACAACGATATTACAGATTAGCATTATTACATGGCATATATATACATATAATACATTCATAAAACAAACAACATAACAGCATTTAATGTTGACAATAATGATTTTTAATAAAACAATATGTAGAATAAGTAGACAGATATTGCATTAAAAACAAAAAACAAATTGTATAAGAATGAAATTCATGCAAAATGAAATTGTTTAATTTAATTTATTTAAATGCGAATGAATACATAAATAATAACAATATTTCATATAATCACAACAGTAGATTGTACACAACTATTTAATAATAACATTACAATGTTTCATTACAAAAAAAAAAAAAAAAAAAGATAATTAATTAAATAAATAAATAAATAATAATAATAATAGTACCATAATACTATATTTAATTATTTGCTCATCAGCAATAAAAAAAGATATAATTTGAATTTTTCGGCAAAAGGTCGATTTGCATGGATTTGTATATAATATTAGAGTATAATTGTTGGTTTGTTTGTTGTTTGTGTGTTTGGCCGTATTTGCAAATGTTTTTAAGAAAGTGTAACTTCTTACTAAAACTCTCAATATAATGAAATGAAAAAAAAACTATGAATTTATATGCAAATTAAAGCGAGTTATAGGACAAATGGCTGGCTCAACACTTTTTATTATACATACAATATCCATATTACTATATTCGAAATTACCAATACAATCTAACTCTGATATGGAGAAGAAAAAAATTTTTATAAACAGTTTAGCGCCATAGAGAGAGAGAGAGAGAGAGAGAAAAAATGTTTTTTATTATCGTCTAGAAATTGTGATGTTAATTGTTTATGTATTTGTGTCTGATTCTTTATAACAAAAAACAACAAATTGAATGAAATTACATTCATCTACATAGAAGCTCTTGCATAGTCTCTAAAGAAATCGTCAAAGAATTTTATTGCCTGGTGTTTGAGGAGATCTTTAACATCACCCATGATTCTTTCAAACGCTTCCTCATCCAAATCTTTTTTAAGTGAACATGTATTCCAAACAATACAAAAATTAAACAAATAGAGTTTTTTATTTAATGACAATTCAAGAAATTAAAATAAACAAACAAAAAAAAAAAAAAAACAAAATAATACACAAAGTGCAAACAATTGTTGTATGTATGGGTTAACAGTGTGTAAATAAAAAGCATTTAACATGTATTACAGCCATAAAATAAAAACGTAAATATATGTTCAAATATGTATGTAAGTGTAATTACTAAAGGCGCTTTCAATTCAATGCATATTTTCCTAATGAAAGTTACAAAAAAAAGAAACAAACCGTATTTTAAACTACAACAAAAATAGTACAAAGCGAGTACATGATTGAACAAAAAACAAAATTTGGAACATCATTGATTAGTAGATTTATTGGATTTTTGAACGAATATACCATTTAAAATCAAAACAATTGAAGTGCTATTAAATTATCTATCCACTACTAATCGTAAAGGTAAGTACATGTTTTATCTATTTGCATAATTGTTTGTTTGTATATTTGACAGTTTTCGCAAGTGATGTTTGGAAAGTGTAGCCTCTTAACATAACACTCTTTCTCAATTGCATACAAGTCTACCAGTTACAATTAGTGACTTATACTGAAACATATTGTTTTTAATTAAGAAAATATTTTCATTTATATAATATTGTTTATATGGTTGTGAGTGTGTGCGTTTCCTGTTTAAAATTTATTTTAGAAAATTTTATTTCTATAACAAAAAGTAACAAAATAAGTAAAAATTTCAATCATTTATGCTGAGCGTCTTGCTAATTCTTTTAGAATTTTTTCATAGACTCCCACTGTCCTTTTTAGGATATCTTTTACATCACCCAGGATTCCTTCAAAGGCATCCTTATCCAAAACTTTTTTAAGTAAACATGTATTTTATACAATACAGAAATTAAACAAATAGAGTTTTTGATTTAATGACAATTTAGAAAACGAAAAAAAAAACACAAAAATGTGTATAAATTTGTTGTAAATGATCAATGAAAAGCATATAAAATGTTTAATAGCTTAAAAATAAAATGATAAATGATAACTACAAAATGCAGACCGTCCATATCTTCGAATTGATTATAATAAGAACACAAATCTTTATTCAAATAAAGTTAATTACTAAAGGCGCTTTCAATTCAATTCAATGCACATTTTCCTAATGACAGTAAAAAACAAACGAACCGTATTTTAAACTACAACAAAAATAGTACAAAGCGAGTATACTTCTTATTGATTACTAAAATAAAAAAAATAAAAATTTGGAACATCATTGATTAATGGATTTATTGGACATTTATATGAATATACCATTTAAAATCCAAACAATTGAAGTGCTATTAAATTATCTATCCACTACTAATCGTAAAGGTATGTATGTATATGTATTATCTATTTGCATAATTGTTTGTTTGTGTATTTGACAGTTTTCGCAACTGATGTTTGGAAAGTATAGCCTCTTTAACACTCTTTCTCAATTGCATACAAGACAACCAGTTATAATTAAGTGGCTTATATACATATATTGTTTATATGGTTGGGAGTGTGTGCGTTTCCTGTTTAAAATTTATTTCAGAAAATTTTATTTCTATAACAAAAAGTAACAAAATAAGTAAAAATTTCATTCATTTATGCTGAGCGTCTTGCCATATCTTTAAAAATATTTTCATAGACTCCCACTTTCGTTTTTAGGAGATCTTTAACATCACCCATGATCCTTTCAAAGGCATCCTCATCCAAATCTTTTTTAAGTAAACATGTATTTTATACGATACAGAAATTAAACAAATAGAGTTTTTGATTTAATGACAATTTGAAAAAAAAAAAAAAACGAAAAAAATAATACAAATTGTGCATAAATTTGTTGCATGTACTGTTAGTATTAGCAATGATCAATGAAAAGCATATAAAATATTTAATAGCTTAAAAATAAAATGATAAATGATAACTACAAAATGCAGACCGTCCATATCTTTATAATGATTATAATAAAAACACAAATCTTTATTCAAATAAAGTTAATTACGAAAGGCGCTTTCAATTCAATTCAATGCATATTTTCCTAATAAAAGTTACAAAAAAAAAAAAAACTATCCGTATTTATGACTACAACAAAAATAATGCAAAGCGAGTATATTGTTTGGAAAAGAAAATAGAATGCCATTGATTGATACAGAAAAAAATGTTGCCTGCGGATTTTTTTACTACTAAATTAACTATTCATTATCAAACATAAAGGAATGTTTACAATTTCGGCAAAATATGTTCATGGATTTGTATTTATTAAATTATGATTGTTTTTTGTTTGTTTGTATTATGTTTGGCAGTGTTTGGCAAATGTTTGAAAAGTGTAACCTTTTTAGAATACTTGCGCCATTATACAATATGATAATAATAGTATTTGTATATAAAACAACAGCAACTTAAACTCAAGTAACGCAAGTTTGGGACAATATTTTCATTTCAACAATATTGTATACATATTTGTATGGCTGAAGTAGTTGCCAATAAGCTTTATTTAGTAAAAAAAAAAATTACTTTTTTACCACCCGATATTAATTGTGTGTCTATTGTGTGTTTGTTTTTTATTTTTGCTGTGGTTTCATTTGTCTTTGCCGATTATTTTGTTTTGTTTTATTATTGTTTCATATAATTAGTAATTGATAAAGTCATATAATTATTTTATAAAAATTTATTTATTAACAAAAAAAAAAAATAACAGGAAATAATATTTCAATTCATTTAAAAAGAGCGTCTTGCTATTTCTAATAATTGCTTTTCGTAGATTAGCACATTTTTTTTCAGTAGCTCTTTCATACCACCCAAGATTCTTTCAAAGGCTTGCGTTTCCAAAACTTTTTTTTAAGTAAACACGGTTATTTTATTTACATAACACAATATAAAAATCAAAGAAATAAATTCAATTTTTTATTTAGCAAACTTTCAAAAAAGAAAATAAATAAAAAAGGAGCAAAAAATACAGAAATATGTAAGAGGTAGCAGTATTTAAATGAAAAGCATATACAAGTGAATAATAGCACAAACAAAATGATAAATTGTGTTACATAGTATGCAGACCGTCAAATATCCTCTAATCGTTCGTAATACGAACGTAAATCTTTATCAAAAAAAAAAAAAAAAAAAAATTATTTCTATGGCGCTTTCAAACGTATTTAACTAATAAAAATTCTAAACAACTCGTATTGAAGACTACAAAATTAGTACAAAACAAACAAACAAGCAAAAAAAAAAAAGAGAATGAAAACATATAGAAATGATTTAATAAAAAAACTCGATTCAGTAAATCTTTGGACAATCTTCATTACAATACTTCATTGAAAAGAAGAAAAAAAAAATGTCAATATGTTATTGATTATCTACCCATCACCACCACCAACCAGTATGAGAGGAATAATTACAATTTTCGGCAAAATACCTAATTGCATGGATTTTGGATTTTTATTAGAGTGTTGTAGTTTTTTTTTGTATTAGTGTTAGGTAGTGTTTGAAAAGTGTAACCTCCTAGAATACTTTCTAAATTGTGTCATTATACATACACAACATAATAAAACACAATGAGTTTGCATATAAAACAGCAACATGTTACCAACAACAGTGGCGCATGCTGAATCAGTCTTTGGTTAAAACAATATTTTCATTTGTACAGTATCCATATATGAATATTTGAAATCACCAATTATCTTACCAGTATGAAGACATAGGAAATAAAAATTTTGATAAACACTCTAGCGCCATAGAGAATTAAAAATGTTTAATTATTTCGGTTTTTTTTTACCTAGAAAGTGTGTTTGTTGTCAACTGTGTGTTTTTGTGTGTGTGTGTATATTTTTCCATTTCCATTTGCCGATTTTTTATTGTATTACTATTTCATATATTGTTTTGTTAAATTAAATTCATCTTCATTTAAATTTGGAATTCATTATTCATGAAGCACTTCTTTCAACGCATGACAACGTTTTGTAAAATCTTTTGCCTCTAAAACACATTTATTTTAATACAACACAATAATCATACCAATATTTTTTTTTATTTAAGACGTTTTCATTGACAATAAAAAATTAATTTATATAAAAAATTAATAAATAGTTTAGAAATACGTATGTATTTATGTTGGCATTGTGTAAATATGAAAAGCATATAAAATGTTTAACAAAATGATAAATTATAGATCCATTTTTTTTAATTGCTCGTAATAAAAACGTACATCTGGATCCAAATGAGGATAATTAGTAATGGCGCGTTCAATCAGTTTAACACATTTTCCTAATAAACGTTCAAAACACTCAGACTCTAGGACTACAAAAGTAAACAAAGCGTGTGTAGGTATTAATTGAAACAAAACAAAAAAAAAAAAAACAAAAAAAATGTTTTGGGAAATGGTTTAAAAAGGGAAATTCCATTGAATTTGAATTAAACGTATGGAAATGGTTTAATAGATGGTGTCGGTGGATTTTTTTAAGGTAAATGCAGAATGGTATAGTGTCAGAAAAGGAGAAACAAAAACAAAACAAAACGAATTAATAATGGCAAAACATAAGACATAATAAATGATAAGGAAAAAAAAAATAAAATCAACTAAATTCATTACCAAACAAAATGAGAAATTTCAAATTGAAATATTAACTACTAAAAATAACTTATCAACAATTCAAAGCAAGAACTTTAAATAACATACTATTTTGGGTATTAATTATTAAAAATATTGTTAACATTATTATAAACTTACATGCGACTTTAACATCACTGTCGGCATAAACGGATGCCGCACGTGGCCGATGTGTTACCAAAGCCAATTCGCCAAAATATTGACCTTTACCAAGCTTAGAAATTTCTATTTCATCACCATCTTGATCCATTTTAACGACTACAGTTCCTTCTTCAATAAAATACATGCCATCGGCAGCATCACCTATAGAATAGATTTTGAAAAGATTTAAAATAAAAATTATTATACAATGTTTTTAATAATAATACTATATAATATAGCAAAAATAATTTTAAACCAATTTAATTTCTTTTTTTTTTTTGGTGAAATCATTCGTTCGTCTAATGGTTCATTCCTTACCTTGTTGGATGATAATTTCGTTTTTACTATAACGTTTAGTAATCAAAGCATCGGCCAAATTCATACGTTCATAGTTCTACAAGACAAAACAAATATTTAAGTTATTAGGAATGCGCAAATATGTATATGCATACACATATGTATGTATGACACACCTGTAAAGCCTTTAGCATTGGAACACTATTTAATAAAGTCTCATACATTTTTCTCTTTCTAAATGCGGATTTCAATAGAATGCGACGGAAAGTTTGACGATCCATGGCCCAGAGTAAGCCTTCAGTTTCAGCTTGTATGGTAGCAGCTCTAGATAGAATATATCAATAGATTAAATGTTATTTGAAATGATAATAAGGAAAGACAAAAAAAAAAAACAAATAATTTCCATACCTTGGCATATTGTACAGCAAAGCCAGTTCACCAAATATGCCACTATCATTATATGTATGAATATGATTGTCATTAACAATAACTTTATATGTGCCACTAGATTAGAAATGAAATAAAAGAAGAGAAAAAGTGAAAAATAAAAAATTTTACAACAATAAATACGAATTTTAATCAATCAACCAACCAGCCATACAGCCAATGGTAGGTATGATTATTATTATGATTATTAAGTATTGACTTTAAAAGTAATTACCCTGTCGGAAAAATAGTTAATTTTAAACTAACTTTAAGCTAACTATTTCGCAACTAGTACTGACTACCACTTGGATTACTTTTCAATGTCAGCAACTAACTATTTTAACATTGTGATGTCCTAGGCAGTAGTCAGTTGTTCTATGCATTACTTTTCAACTAACTTAAAGTTAACTACTTTCAAGTTAGCTTTAAGTCGACTAGCTATAAGTTAACTTTTAGTTGACTTCTTGTAGTTAGCTTTTAATTGACTTTTTGTAGTCAGCGTTTAGTTGACTTTTTACTGCTATGTAGCTGTAATTTAACCTCTGTGTCTTATATTTTTAGAAATGAATAAATATATAATTGGTTTTGTTTTAGTTTTTGAAAAAAAATTTATTAAAACTTCACTCATACGTATATAGGAATATAATTCATTTAATAATATTAATAATAATAATATTAATTAGTAATAAAATTCTAAATTCAAATTAAATTAACTCTTTTCAAAAATTCATAATAATAAATAACAATCTTATTTAAAATTCACTATTATGTTTTAACTTCATTTTATTTTGAACGCACTGAGCATGAATATAGCGTTTTTTTATTATTTTTAAAGCATTTCGTAATTCCTTTTCAGCATCTTGAAAGCCAAGTGATTGACAGGCGTCTGTTTAGAATATAGATACATTCGTTTAAATTTACTTAATATAGAAAGATCTTATGACTTACCTGTTAAGGTATGAAAAAAAGCTTCAAAGCCTTTTAAACGTTTTTTGCCGTGGATTCCATCTATATTTATGTCCATGCACAAATTTACTGACATTATTTCTGTCAAAGTTTTCGGCAGGCGGCCCTTCAATCATACACCAGCAGATGGGTTTGTGTCTTCCAACTGCGCTACATGACACTATAGTAGTTTGTTGGAAAATACATCACGTTCTTTTTTAAATAGTCTTCTTAAATGCCTTTTACTAACACTTCTCATATTTGCAAATAAATTCAAATCGTATTGTTTCTAATAGTTTTCAATATAAGCACAATCACAAAATTAAATTAACAATATAAATTTTACACAGTTACCTTTACACAACAAAATGCAAATACTTTTTACGAAAAAACTATTTTTTAAGAAAAAATTATTTTTTACAAAAAAAACCAAACGAACTTGTTTTAAAAAAATATAAAAATATACATACACTTCAGTTAATGAAAACTCTGCATTGAGTAGTAGTTAGCTTAAAGTTAGTAAATAAAAGCTAACTTAAAGTTGGTTATTTTTGTAGTTAGCTACTCAGCGTATAAGCTACTCCTACAGTACCCTGTAGGAGTACTTATACGCACCGCAGTACGTATACAAATATATATGAAAGAGTTATGAGAGAGCGAAAAACTTACGATTCAATAACATAAAAATTATCACCATCTTCACCCTGACGTATTATATATTCGTTAGGTTCTACCCTTCGCTCAAACATAGCATCCAGAACTTGATTCATCTGGCAAACAAGCAAAAAAAAAAAAAAATAAAGCGAATTAAAATATAAAATCGAAAAAATTTAAATAGAATAATAAAATACTCACTTGTTCTTTTTCCAAGGAACGGAAGAGTAAGACATTCTTTACCGATTCCACTAAACGGGCACGCTGCTCATCTGATTTTGGAAATACGGCAGTTGCGCCCTCATCATCATCGGCATCATTTTCTGGATCATAAGCCTCGGCAAATACAGACTTGCGACGTATAGAAAAACGTGGCGCAATTGGTTCTGTAATGGGAAGAATTATGGAAACCAATTTTAAACATGATGTTGTTGTAAGTTGTTGCATCAAATGCAAACAAAGAAAAGACATATGGACAGCATCTTTCATGTTCGAGTTTCATTCTTTAAGATACAATACCACTGAAATTCATTTAAGAATCTAGTGTTAGTATTATCCAAAGCCCGATTGCAATATTGAGAGAGCTGCTGTAGAGAGAAATTCACAGGGTAGTAGAAGAAATGTCAAGCAGGTTCATACTTTAAGAAGACAAATAGAGAAACTGGAATCATATAACAAAGCACTGGATGGGAGATATTAGTTTTTACAAGATTTTTACACTCTACTCCAGTCAATATTTCGTTCTAAAATTTATTAAAAAAAGAACCAAATACAGGATAATTGCCATTATATAAGGGGTGATTTTTTAAGAGCTATAGAAAAAATTTTCAAAAAAAAAACACATAGAATTCAGAAAAATGCATGAAATATTTATTTGAATCGATAGTACGGTCCATATAATTTAATGTTTGAAGATTATTTCATGCAAATGTTGACCTCGACTGCGCCTCAAATGGATCCGCTTAGTCCAATTTTGGCATACACTTTCCAACATTTCGGCCGGTATCTCACGAATAAATGCTTCAATGTTGTCTTCCAATGCGTCAATTGAAGCGGACTTGTCTGTATAGACATGAGCTTTAACATAGCCCCACAAAAAATAGTCTAAATGCGTTAAATCGCACGATCTAGGCGGCCAATTGACCGGTCCCGAACGTAAAATAAAATGTTCACCGAACTCGCCTCTCAATAAGTCCATTGTTACTCGTGCTGTGTGGCATGTGGCACCGTCTTGTTGAAACCACATGTCATGCAAGGCAAGCTCTTGCATTTTGGGCAAAAAAAGTTTAGTCACAATAGCCCGAATAGCCGCTTCAGTGGGTCGATTAAACTGACCATAAAATGGAAGAAGCGCGCGATGAACTTTCTTAACAGAGCACGCATTTTGATAATAAAATTCAATGATTTGCAAGCGTTGTTCGTTTGTAATACGATTCATGGTTAAATTATAGACCAAACTGAAGATGTTTGACAGTGAAACAAAACACGAAACGTGCGTGAGCTGTTTAAACCAGTGTTGCCAAAAAGATAATAGCTAAAAAATCACCCTTTAGTTTGTTTGATTATCACATGCAGATTATTTATGTGATGTATAGGAATTATGACAGTTCTAAATCATGCCTGTTCTGGGGGGTGGTTATGCATTGCGATTCGAAATGAAATTTATTCAAACCATGCGCTGCAAAGTATTTTATTTCCAAAATTTTTCTATCGAATCGTAATTAGTACTAAAATTCCGGTGTCAGAGTCGGTGTCAGGTTTTTATTTTCCTAAATATTTGTGCGACTAGCTTCTTGACCGCGCGTAGTAAAGTGATTCCTTGCCAATTGTTCGGGTTCTATGTCTGTTGAGATTGAAAGAGAATTGTTCAAAAGCAGCTTCAACAATCTGTTCAAACAATTACACATACATACACCTCTGATAATCCGACAGAAAGTGAGAGTTCTTGGCTTGGCAGTTTACATGCGTGCACAATGCAGCCCAGATCATGCATCTTTGGTTCTATGGAGGCAAGCAAACCCCGATTGGACCAGTTCTTCGCCATTTCTTATTTCAAATTTACAAAAAATTCGATTAAATGTCTAACACATCTTTTTCGACCATCCAATAAATTCTTGACTAATTTTCATTCAAAATAAAAAACTTTTCTTTACAAGAACATTATTATTACACTTTAACATTTACAGTAAACGTAAAAAACAAAATGTTAAAATCATTGAGAACACAAGAATTTTTGTTCATTTTATTTTCTATGCAATGATTTCTAAATTAAAATTATAATTTGAAAAGTGTGTCACTCATAAAAGAAATAAAACAAAACAAAAATTTTATTTTTGTATTTATTTTTTTGCTTTGATTTTGTTGAAATTGTCTTTAGACAATTAAATCCACAAGAATACAAAAAAAAGGAGGAGTGGAAAGGAGCAGAGGAGAAGAAAGTTTTACAAATTGTATAGAAATGAAATTCTCTTACCGAGAAGTAAAGATCCAGACACTTGCGAACTCATGTTTGTCAAGTGTGGCACACAAATGCTACGACAATCACAACACGATAACAATAACAACAGCAATGATTATGACGTTGATAATACAGTTTTAATTCCCCTGTTACAGATGGCTAAAAGACGACAACAGAGTATAGACGTCACAAACGTTGGAGATGAGTATTTACAATCACAATACACAAGATTTTTTGATGGTGTGTGTTTTTGTTTTTCTAATTTTATCGTTTTTATAAATTATTTAAAATATTTATTTAAGCAACAATTAAATCTATAAAATTCATACAATTTTTATTTAATACTCAAATCTTTCACACACACAAAGATTGACTCATTCATGTAGACATAAAACAACTAAAAGAAACACTTTCTATCTCTGTCTGTCTGCCACTCTTTCTATTTCTCTTCAGCTCTAAATGAAATCAAAATTATTGAAAATTAAAATAAAATTATGCACTTTTTATTTTTTTTTTTTTATCGTATTGCAAAACGTTTTCATATTCATATTGGGTGAGAAAAAAATCTAATTCCTTAAAAAAAATATGAGTTTAAAAAATGTTAAAGATGCAGAAAAAAACTCGGAATTTTATATCTCCTAACATAGCACTCTTAGCGGCCCGTTGTGATATTACAGGGAATAATGTCTCAGAACTTGATCGGGTTTCGCATTTAAAGAATCAAATTGAAAACCAACATAAAATATATTTAGTGATCGAGAAAGGGTGAGTCAAATAAGAAGAGCTTGCAATTGAAAAAGATTTGATTACCAGCTGGCTGTCAAAGATCAAGATAAGTTCCGCTTCATGGTTTATTATACATAATTGGCCATTACAACACTTCAGTTAGGATTATGACCTAGCTTCTCACACCTCTTATGTTGTGTGTATGAGTGGCAGGACCTACAGTTTAAAGTCGACTCCGAACGAAAGATTTTTGAGAAACTTTTCATGGCAATTTTATTTACTCTCAGAGTTTTTGCCAGAAATCTGCTGAGAGGATGTCGCCGAAGACATATAATTTCATATTTTCATTTTGATGTCTGACTTGAGGTTTGAACCGAGGCTTTACGTCTAATAAGCCAACACACTACCTACTAGACTACGGCGACTTCATTACCTCGGCTTTAAACACACAATAGTACAGGGTGGCTAATATGTATTGCAACCAACTTCAGGTTGTTATCATTTCTAAACTGCTCGTCTGACAGCTGACAGATTTATTCCAGTGACAGTTCATTTTATTATTTACAAGCTTACAAAAGCATTTTGATCTATTGCATTCAGAAAAAAAGTTATTCGTGATGGAATTCAAGCGTGATAGTGTGATTGCTTTATATTTGGCTGGAAAACCACAGGTGGTTATCGTTAGAGCCCTCCAGCATGTAAATGTGGGTAAATCTTTTGTTTCTCGTACCATTGCTCGTTGCCGTGATACTGGCAGTGTTGCATCGCGTCCAAAAAGTGGTCGAAAAAAAAAGGTAACAACACCAGAAATGATCCGAAAAGTGAAAGCCAGATTTGATCGAAATCCACGCCGCAGTGGTAGAAAAATTGCTCGTGAGCTGAACATATCGCGAGAACGGATGCAACACATATTGAAAAATGAGCTTGGACTAAAGCCATTGAAGTTCCAAAAAGTGCAAGAGCTCACCGATGGACAAAAAACAGTTAGACTGGAAAGAGCCAAGGAGTTACTTCGCTTGCACGAAAGTGCCCAGTTACCGAATTTGGTTTTCTCCGATGAGAAGCCATTCCAAATTGAGCAGTTTGTGAACAAACAAAATGATCGGGTTTACTTGCCAAAGAGGTCAGCTGAAAATTTACACCTGCGATTGGCCACCAGAACTCAAGCGCCGCCGATGGTAATGGTGTGGGCCGCCGTAACGGCCGATGGTCGCTCCCCGCTCGTATTCGTCGACCGTGGGGTCAAAATAAATGCCGAATATTATCGGGAAAATGTCTTAGACAGTATTGAAGCTCTGGGCAGACAAGCATTTCGGCCGCAGACCATGGACATTCCAACAGGACTCAGCACTGCGCGTCAACCAAGAATGGCTTAAAAAGGAGGTTCCTCGCTTCATTTCTACCGCACAATGGCCACCAAAATCTCCGGATCTCAATCCGTTTTGGAGAGTAAGGTTCTCACTAAAAAATACCAAAGTGTCGATCATCTCAAGACGGCGCTTCGCCGGGAATGGGCCAAAATACCGCAGAGCCACTTTCGTGCAGCCTGTGATGGCTTTGTCGGCCGTTTGAAGGCCATAATTCGTACCAAAGGTGGCCAATTCGAACAAATCTAAACTGATTCTAAAATTTGATGTTATTTCCAACATTTTTTGCTTTTGAACAATAAAATTAAAAAAAAAAAAAAAAAAATATAGCGCTTTACTTTGTTGCATTATATATCAGCCACCCTGTAGTCAGAACGATGTGTATAATCGCTGGGATTATACTGATATACTCGGAAAGTCTGGCTGGTATTCGAATGACACATCGACTATAATTATTCCAAGGCGTCCACTATTAGGGATCCTAATAATATATGAACATAGGTGCCGAAACTATGTTGCGAATGTTTTGATAAAAAAAAACTGGAAAACCTCATGTGTGATTCGCGTATAAGGTTCTCCTTTGACAATATTAGGCCAGAAATTAGGCAAAGATTCCATTCCTTTGTTTTACAATGAAAGAAAAAAACTTTTTCTCCTGTTGTTTGTTTAAATTAAAAATGAGTGCGAAAGATATCAAAATTAATTTTAAAATAGAATTGCATATAATTTGTAAAAAAAAAATTCAGTTTTCGTTTTTGGTTTCTTCACGCCTACAATTTAAACAAATAAGAAAAAAAAAAAGAAAAATTAACGCTCAATTTATAATTGAATTGCGTCTGGCAATAACAAGAAAATTACATCACTTTTTAAGATTTTGACGAATTTTGTAATTTTTTGTTTTTCTATTTGTATGTTTCATAATATCAGTATGTTTGTTACACTTTTAAGCTGACTTTATTTTGTCGGCATTACTTGGTATTAAAAAAATATTTTAATTGAAGCAATTTTTTGTTTGTTTTTGTTTATTATATTAGATTAATTGACCCGCGTAATTAAAAGATTCTTTTGTACGTTTATGAATTTAAAAAGAATAAAAATGTTTGTAGAAGTCATAAGCGGAAAGTGAAGCCGTAAAAAGACACATAAATTTATACTAATTAAAGTAACAGCGAAAAGACATAAAAAACTAACGCATAATTAAGGTAGAATAGCTTAGATAACACGCACACATAGATACATACATACATACATATGTATGTATGTGTGTACGTAAAAAATAAAAACAAAATCCTAATAGCTTTAAAGGTAACAAGCCTTTTAATTAGAAAATATTTCAAACGCTCCCTAAACTTTTAACACACACACACACCCGTAAACGCGGACACACATACAAACAAACACAATTATATTCATTTTAGTGTATAATTTAATGAATTTTGTTTTTATTTTTGTTTTCCACTTCGACAAGGTCCAAAAATGTAAAACACTCGGTTAAAAGTGACACAATTTTAATTAAAACTTTTTTTCTTAGCCGAAACACAGTTAAGGTACAAAAACAAAAAGAACAGTTAACTGCCAACCGTTTTCTGTTTTATATTTCTTTTTTCTTCTCGGATTTGTTGACAAAAAAAAAAAATAATAGAATTTCAAAACAACTAACAACTGAGAATGACAAACGTCTACTGAATTTTGTAAACGTTAGCGAAGATGTAAAAGAGCTTAGACAACTGAAAGCCTGTGTGAGAAACTTATTACAGTCCCACACAAACACACTGTCAACCAAACACCTACATGCCATACAGGTATTGCAAACATAAATATTCAACAAGTCATTAACACAACAGATGCAAAACAGCAACAACAATAGCAAGTAAAAAAGGAAGCAAAAAAAAAATAAAAGAGACCACCATATACAATATACACACAAATATCTCATAATAAAAATATACTCTCTCCTACATGAATACTCAATTTTATATAAAAGTTAGGAAAACCATATAAAAACATAAACTACTACTCAACCTGTTGGTTAAACACACAGGAAGCCAAAGAGCGCGAGAGAGAAAGAGTAAGAAAAAAGCAAAAAAAAATCCTACAACCAAAAATAAACGAATATTCAAAAATGACAACAACAAAAAACCGAAAACTGTTGTCATCTCGAAGGCTAGTGTTGCTCTTTACTTTTATATATGTACATACTTACATATACACATACATGTGAGGCACGTATTTGTGTCTATTAACAAACATTTAACAAATGCTCAATAACAAGCACATCATCAACATCAGCTTCAACGTCATTCTCGTCATTCTCATCATCATCATCATCATCATGTTTACCATGAACACATTGTTCCTGAGAAAGAGATCGATAAGCAGACGTAAGAATTGAAGAACTTTCTGCATTAGCATCATAGTGGTGGTTGGGGTTTTTAACAAAAAACTAGCCAACCATTAAATACCCTCACCCTCAGACAAACGGAATGAAAAAAACACTGACCTTTTCAACATACTTAAACACACAGACACACACTCACAAACATGCTAGAATCAACATGTTTACCACACATTTACATAACCACAAACAAATGAACACATTATACACGTACAATACATAAATGAGCGAGAGCATAACGATTTTAAGTTATTGTTGTAAACCTTTAAAGGTCTGCTGCCTTGTTTATGAAGCCAAAGGGATGTCAGCAGCCAGCAAACAAAACTTTTTTAATAAAGTTGAAATGAAGAGAAAAGAAAAGAATAAAATGCCGTTTTTATGGTTGTAAAAAGCTTTTCAACAGATGCTATAAATTAAAAGCCGTACACAGTTAAGGACCGTTAATTAGAAAAACATATTTGGGTCGAAGTCACCGTAGTCTAGTAAGTAGTGTGTTGGCTTATTAGACTGAAGGCCCGAGTTCGAATCCCAGGTCAGACATCAAAACGAAAATATGAAAATATTTCTTCGGCGACTTCCTCTCAGCAGATTTCTGGCAAAAACTCTGAGAGTAAATAAAATTGCCATGAAAAGCTTCTCAAAAAACTGTCGTTCGGAGTCGACTTTAAACTGTAGGTCTCGCCACTCATGTATAAAATTAACGCACACAACATAAGTGGTGTGAGAAGCCAGGTCGTAATCCTGTCTGAAGGGTTGTTATGACCAATTATGTATGTATGTATTTGGGTCGATAAATGTTACGATATTTTACGCATAATGATGATAAGAAGAAAAACTTTAATTGTTTTCAAACCCCAATAATGTAACTATTATAGTAAAGCAGAAGTGGAGAAAAAAAAGAGTGAAGAAGCATAAATCTAAGAGCCGGAAAAAGATGTACCTTTTGATCTCTTTAAATAAAATGCGAAGACTATCTCGTCTTACTGTTACCGTTACCATCTCTTTTACCATCCCTATTACCACCCCACATTTCAGTCTGGAGACAATGACAGGTTTAAAACCACTGAAAGTCTTTATCAAGTACGCCTCTACGAAGTCGAAGCTGAAACTCAGGGAATTGGAGTAAGGCACTCTCACGTTGGTCTCCTAACGGAAGTGGACGGATCTTGGGAAATGGCGTCTATTCTGAACTTAGACAGGGCCAATAGCCTTTCAGAATATGACACGATCTCGACCTTTAGGTTAGGTTAGGTTAGAGGACGTGTACTTGTCAACTGTGACAAGTACAGTACCCGGAGGTCGAATTGACCCATTGTACAACGTCCTAGCTTCTCACTGTTGGTTCAATGACAGCAACGACTGTATGACATGATATACGAGTATAGTCTGTTGGATTTAAACTTCTGGTCTGTCTTAAATTACCCGATGACTGCAAAACTGTTTTTCAAGCAGAGACTTATACCAATGATAGGCACATATGGTATGTTTGAAAATCAGATCTATAAGCTTCAGTTATCGATATCCAGGCGGATAGTATTGCATCGCTCAAAACGGTTTAAGTAAATTTGCAAACATAACCGAACTTAACCTAACCAAGTTATACTTGTCAATTTTAAAAGCAAACTAAGGTTTTATTTCTTATTGTGTTTAATTTGATAACTACGTCTCTGTGGCCATATTTACTTGTTCATTTAGAATGTTTACAACGAACATTTTTTATTAAAAAGAATAGAAGGAACAACCACTAATAGACAGACTGACTGACAGATACAAATGTTAACGTACAACCAAACCTACTAAAACATAATAAACGTTGAGTCTAAGGAAAAGAGGAATTTCTACTTGAATTTTCTACAGTGTTCGGCAAATATTCGAATTGAATATTTAATTTAATGCCTTTTAACACTGTATAGAATTTCTTTATTAAATTTCCTTATTAAAGTATTTGTTGGGTTTACCATACATAGTTTAAGCAGGGAAATAAGGGAATTTAAATTTTTTTTTTCTATTTTAACAACTGCAATTACAATAGGCACCCAAAATAATTTACGCTAAAAAACAGAAAAGAAAAAAAAAAACATGAATACTCGTAATTATATGTGACTTTCCTCGTATTCGTGACAATACGTAGGATGAATTATTACTTTAAAAATATTACAAAAAAATATTTATTTTTTAGTGCGCATAAATATTTAAGACTATTCGCATATGATACGGGCGTGAATGCCTTGAGTGTTGGTGGTGGCGGTTAATCGAACAACGAATATGTTCAGCATTTATAATTACATCCGAAAAAAAATTGTTGTTAAAATAAAACAACAACAACAACAAAAAGTGGGACAAATTAGTAAGGAAACAAAATCAAGTGAAAATCAAACTTTTTTTAAATTTTGAAACGAAAAACAATTTAAAACTTTCGTGAATGCACGTTGTGTACGCATATTTTGGAACAATATTCAATTCATTTGATTGATAATATTTTCAGCAACGTGCTACCGTACAAAGTGATTCAAGATTCACTGTTTATAGCGTTAAACCAATCAGTTAAAAGGCATCACATGGCATTATAACGTAATGAAATGTATTTCAATCCTTTCCCTCCTCTGCTGTCCTCTGCATCAAAGAAAATAAAATTGTTTATAATTCTTTTATAGTTTTTCATGATTTTCTTAATGTTTAATGGTACACCATGACATGCCATTAAAAATCTCACGTTGTATTACCAAGACCAAGAAGAAAAGTAGAAAATGTCAAGGTAAATAATGTTATATAGAATTTATACTTATTGTACAGACACTTTTTTCAACATTTTTATGAGCATTAGTTTGTAAGAAAAAAAAAGGATTTTATAAGAAAAAATAATATTTAATTTGAAATTTATACAACGACTTGTGGTTGTATTTGTAACGCCTTTAAAATAATACTCCAACACCCATTTTCAATTACAGCAAATACTACTTGCTAATGAGTTATGCGGTCGGTAAAGCCTGTCGTTAACCCCTAACTGTCCTTTCGCAATAATCAAGCAACAATATTTAAGGAAATATTTCTTATTCCGATAGTAAGCCAAGGGAACTAAATGAATAACCCGACATTATGTATTTAAAAAGTTTTGAAAATATTAATTTTAGTTAATCAAGAATCTCTTAAAATTTAAAACAAAAAATTATAAAGTAACCTAAATTTAATTAAAATCGATTTCTTTCCATGTACATACATATGTATGTATCAGCATAATCAATTTCTTTTTGAAACGAAAAAATATTTTTAGAAATTTACTTTCATCTATGCAAGCGCTTGAAAAGGTGTATATGGAGGACTCTGGATAAAACGCTGTTTCTGTTATTTTCTGCTTGATCAACTGAAAGAAAATGTTCAGCACTAAAGGAAAAAAGAAATGCAAAAAAGGAATCTAAATTCGATTTTTTTTTTGTTTAAACAACTTTACTTTGATAAATATGAAGAGTGATGTTAATAAAGCACGCATATATTCGACGAACACGTACACATACACAAAAAAACAAAGATTTATTTTAACTAACTATCACTCAGTTATTGAGTGTGATATAAACAACGTAAACATAAACATAAAACACACACGGACTAATATTGTAGTACACGCTTAAGAGATCACAACGAATAAGATTGATTGAGTGGTTTTATTATCGTATTAAACATCATGCTCGTAATGTGTGTGTATGGATGTGTGTGTTTGGGAGAGTGAATGATGTATTCATTTAAAAACAGGAAAAAAAATCATTCTCGCTCTCACTCTCTACGACTAACAGGAAATCCTACTAATTGTCTGTCCTGTTTCCCTTATTGTGTATTTTGTAAACAATAACAACAAGAACAAGTACGATAATACTAATGTAGTTCGTGTTTATACTTGTGTTTATAATCAATGTTAATCCCATTGTTGCTGTTGTTGGTATTATTTAAGACAACAATATTAAAAGATGCATGTTAAAGCCGACACAAACATGCCAACCAACAGAGAGATACACGAATATTGTGCACAAGATAATTCTTTTGTTGTCTTACTTTCGTTCTCATTCTCAGTCTGATTCTGTTGTTGGCACTAGCACAGCATTCATAGCCATAGTGGGAACACTATACATATACCATAATATGGTAAATGTATACGTTTGTGTGTGTTTATTCCTCTGCAAAATGTTGTTGATGTTTTGCGATTTCTGTTACTGATTATGTTGTATGTAATCAAACAAATTCATTCATTCTTCACTTGTATACTCAGCATGATGTATGTTGTGTCTCTATTTTCCGCTGTTTCAGTCACTCTAGTATACGAGTATTTCAAGTATTTTATCTGCGGCACTCATCATCGTGTGCCCATTTTCTCAAATATTTATGTAGTTGTATACATATACGAACATACTCGTAGCCTAGTAGGAGTGGGAGTGAATTTGATGAATCGATATAAGAGTACACACTTATGTACAGTATCAGACAAAAGTAAAACAATGAACTACAATGTATGTATGCTAGCAAAACATGGAAATGGTTGCTAATACCGCAACTATTCCTATTTAGTTTAGTGCGAATGCAACACTGTACTATTAAAAATATATTATTTTCCACATGGAATACAGTGTAATTTATAAAAACTTTTTAAAGCTAATGAGTAGAACTTTATAAGATTTTAATGCTTTAGTTTTGTCCTTGGCTGTGTGTATGTATTCGTTAATAATGGTTGCCGTGGTTTGTTGTTGTCTATGTTTAACCCTTTAAATATTTATTGATTTTGCAGGTGTGTCGGTATAACAAAAAGTTTTAATAGTGTTACAGTATAAAAAAAACAATCTGAGATTTATTTAAAAGAAAAGGAATCCTTTCAACAATTTCAAAATTTGAATTTTTATAGTCTTCTTTGAATTTAAAAGAGAAATATCGTAAATAAGATTTTATTATTAAAAATAATAAGCGAATGGTTTCGTAAGGCTATATGATCTAAATGAGTACCCGTATATCATCTGTATCACCCATTAAATAGGTGGTAATATGATTTTAATGAGTGCATTAATTTAATTTAAATCTCTACCTTCATACATATATACATACTCTTGTGTGTCCGCCCATGCATGCAAGTGAAACTATAAATAAGTTTCACTTTTTTTGCAAAAAATAAAATAGGAAGCAACACACATACCAATAACTTAAAATGCAAACATGTTACAGTTATAAAGAGTTATCCATTATTTGGTTTTAAGAGTATAGTTAAGTAAAACACGCATAAAGCTATGATTTCGATGGACCGAGTCTCTTTTTCCCACATTTCGAGTGGTATTTCGCTGATAACTTGACGTACATATATATTGGTTTTCTAATGCTCCAACGTTAGGAAAGTATTCTTGTAGGCAGGATCTTAGACGTAGCCCCACAAAAACGGATTTTACTGCGATCTCCGTTTGGAACAAATTTGCTTGTGGACATACATAAATATAGAGTAAGAAATGAACTTTTTCGCTGAAGAAATTTATTTCGAAAAATCGCATTGCTTTAGTGCCCCACTCAACACCTCTACACTATTGTGAATGATTAGCCAACTTTAATTGTTGCGTAAGTTGGACTTTATATGACGATATTTACCCCTCAAATCGACAAATTCGGATTTTCTGCTTTACTTTCATTAACAAGAGCAATATTTTCGGAAGACCGTAAATTATGATGATGGACAAGTCTTACTCGATCAGTAACACAAGCTACACAATAAGAATGCATATGTACGTATGTATAATATACCTCCGGTAGGCCTGTTTCATTATTTTCACTGCATTACCACTGTGCTTGCGTACTACATAGACGCGTCTATGTTTTCTATTTGTTCATTGATGTATGCTGTATATGTTATAGATAAACTGAAACTCGTTTTATTCCTAATGAGAATGAGAAAAAAAAAGTATAAAAACAAATACACTCTCAGTTATGTATGTTGGAATAAGGACCTCTCTCTCGTATCATCTCTTTGACAACTTAAGTGGCAATATGAATACAATTAGTAGGTGTAGGTGAGCCAGTAAACGTTGGCATATTTATGTCAAAAAAAAACTCACACACACAACTTCTATGAAAACAAGGGCACAAGTATGTGAGAGAAAAGAGTAGATATACATATGTACTCATGCATAGAAGCACTAATTAAAGGTGAGTTATTTATTGTGAACCGTATAATTATACAACCGCATACGTTGGATGCTTAAATTTGCATGTATGAGTGTATGTATAACTTTCTGCACGGAAATTGTATACATACATATGTACTATATATATATGTAGATCGAAATTCTTTTTATAGATTTAATAAAACGTTTATTTTGCATTTTTATTCAATATTTTCTCTTATACTCTTCTTTTAATTAAACGAGAATAAACTGACGGTGTAAAGAGATAGAAAAAAAAGAGAGACAACTTAGGTATGTCTCTCACATACACTTTCCAATAGACTTTCATTTATCAACCAGTGTTGAAAAATTTAAATTTTGAAATGGTACTGAACTATAACTGAAAGAGTACTTTTTCGCATCAAATGGTACTTTTGTAAAAAAAATACATACATACATTACAACGCTTCAATCAGGATTATGACCTATCTTCTCACAACATTTATGTTGTGTGCGTTAATTTTAAACAAGAGTGGCGGAACCTACAGTTTAAAGTCGACTCCGAACGAGAGATTTTCGAGAAACTTTTCATGCCAATTTTATTTACTCTCAGAGTTTTTGACAGAATGAGGTCGCCGAAGGAATATTTTTTTATTTTTCATTATTTTGGAGATGTCTGAGATTGGGTATGAACCGCGGGCTCACATCTAGTAAGCCAGTACACTACCTACTAGACTATTTATTTCTTCATATTTAATGCACGTACGGTACGGAACAGAAAAACTACCGACTTATACGTGTTCCTCACATATACAACAAAAACTGCTGATTCAGAACGTAACAAAACGTAAAAGTTCCGTGTAGTCATACGTCCACGGAACGTTATGGAACATACGAGTACTTTCGTTTGTAGCATATGAAGAGCAATGTTGATGCTTACCGAAATCATATGTCGGTTCGGCAAGCGTTCTCGTTGCTTTTTGTATTTTAAAAACGAACTTACGTTCCGTGGACGTTTGGCTAACCGGGGCTAAAGACAAATTATACCTTTAGCATTACGTTGCTAATGTTGAAAAGCACACGATATAAAATATGTAATAATAAAAAAGTACTGAAAGCGTCGCGGGGGTACTGCGGTATTTTTGAAATGGAAAAGTACTGAAAAAAGTACTAAAGTACTGAAGTTTTCAACACTGTTATCAACAGTAAAATGCGTATGGCTTATGGTAATAACTCGCTGTTTGTGTAACATCAACGATTTCAAACGATCAGCAAAGTATGTGAAAACAACTCAAAATTACTCAAATATCGTCTGAAAATGCTTGTTTTACAGAAACAGGGTGTAAATTTTAAATTTTATGAGAATCTTTAAGAACCCTGCACAGGAAGATGGCACAAAATTGTAAATTTTACACACAATTTAATACAAAATGTATGACTTAATTAATAAAAATATCACATCATCATGTACATATGTACGTGCGTGCGTGCGAGCTTATAGATATATGTATGTTTAAAAGCTTAAATTGTTTCTACTATAAATCAATAGACATAAAAGGAGCATTGGCACACAAGTTCATAAAAATCATTTTGGGTTACGTTTTTGTTTTCGGCTTATTTGGATGAGAAATCAAAAAAGTCTAAAAATAATTTGTTCATATTAAATCATATGCTCGTGTCTATAACGACAAAAACAAAACTTTTTTTTTTTGGTACAAATTTATTAAGGCAATGTGGTTATAGCTGGCTAGAGAACGCAATCCACATACTGTTGCATGCAACACAACAATTGTCAAAAGCCGTAACGTTCATTCCATTCAGTCTTTTATTCATTCTACCCATAAAACGTGCGTATGAGTTTTCATTTAATTTTTCTTTTACTTTTTTTTTCTTTTTGTTCTACATGATATGACGTCAATGCTGGCGGTAATATAATCACCACTGTAGTCATTTATATCATTGCCGTGGAAGTGATTGAATTCTTAAAGTAATATTTACTTTTTAAAGTAAAGCAAAAAAAGAAAAATAATTGAGTCACTTACCATCATCGTCCTCTTGGGACATAACACTATCATCGACAGAACCACGTTCTAAGCCTGCTTGAGCGCGACTCTCTTGAATTTTCGAAAAATAATCAACAGCAAAATCGACTACATCACCAGGCTGTTCCAGCAGATAGGCAATGGAGAATTCCAATAAAACTTCACGCAGTTCATCGGGCACTTGAATGCGTTGCTTCTGTTCGTTGGACATATCGCCGAAGTCTGCAAATTCCTGTTCGCTGAAAAAGAAAACGCAAGTTATTCTGTGTTAATTTTATTAAAATTTAAATTATTATTAGAAATTATTAAATATTGTTCAATATATTATCGAGTTATTCTTTTAGTGGTATCAAAACTGCTCAAATTGGCAAGATTAAAAAGAAAATTTAAGAGACTGAAAGGCTTGCTGTCCAAGGTCTGTTACCGAACCGAAATACTTGACAGAGGGATATCCATTTAATGCCTCCAAAAACGACTATTTTTAATTTAAAATGCTATTTATTTAGTGAAAGGTTTGCCATTTACGTATACGAATCGTTTAATAATCAAAGAACGCGTAACAATATTTAAAAGTTACTTGGAAAAACGGTGGATTGAAAGTGGCCACTTATCAAGCAGTATGGATTGATTTTAGTCGTCATAAATGACTTACAATGCAAGCAATTGGAAAAATTAATAAGAAATTTAAAAAGATTGGAAGTGTTACATGCAATGAACGTACTATTGCAAATATCGCTTCTTTTAGTGAAAGTGTGTCAAATAATCTAAACTTGATTCCAAACTAATGGTTTATTTTGGCTTATTCGCACCTCCATTCACATAAAATCCAACTTACATAAAAATTAAGGCCGGCTTTTTAAAGCTGATAATTGAACACAAGGCTTTTATTGTTGATTTTTCGAAGAAAATTTTCTTCAGCGTTAAAACTCATTTCTCATTAGGAGGTTACGCCAACACGTAAAATAACTTTTTATTTTGAAAATGCTTTAAAAAAACTACTGAATATTTTCTCAAATTTCTTTCTCTGGCTTGTCGGCGTAACACTTATCTTTGACGGCACCTCACAAATAATAGTCCAACGGTGTCAAATCGCAGCTCCGAGGTGGCCAAACGAATCAGCTCTGCGGCTGATAATGCTATCTTCAAAAACAGGGCGCAAAACATCGAGTATAGCTTCGGCAGTGTGGCACGAAGCACCGTCCTGTTGAAACCAAATGTTGCCAATATCCTCCTCTTCAATTTTTGTGAACAAAAATTCGTTCAACATGGCCCGATAACGATTGCCATTGATTGTAACGGCCACTCCTTGCTCATTTTCGAAGAAAAATGGCCCAATTATGCCCCTGGACCAAAATCCGCACCAAACAGTGACTCGTTTTGGGTGCGTCGGCTTTTCAATGTATGCGTGCGGGTTTTCTGTGCCCCAAATGCGACAATTTTGCTTGTTTACATACCCGCCGAGATCAAAATGAGATTCATCTGAAAAGATGATTTTTTTGTCAAAATCGGCATCTTCTGTAAGTCGATCGCAGGCCCACTTAGCGAAGCGAAAACGCGTATACAGAACCATATTCGTTCAGCGGAAGGATAAAACTTATTATCTGTCAAATCAGACATGAGCTAAGTGTTACCATTCACGAAATAAGCACTAGTTGAAAAAAAGTTAGATGCCGGACCCGATATAAGCATTATTTCATGCGTTAAAAGTGTCTAGAGTTGTTATTGGTGCTGTTAATTCATAGCACTTTGGCCGTATGATAACCGACTGTTGTTAAGTTACAATTGAAGAGTATGCACTGGCCAGTATAGGGTTTCATCAAGACGATTCCACATGCCACATATCGCCACCGATTTTGGCTTCATTTCATAAGAAGTTTCCACAGAGAGTAATTCCTTGCTTCGGCGATGTCAACCGGGGTGGCAGGTTATACAATTTGATGTCGGTAGACCCGACTAACGTTGAATCATTCGAAAACCAACATTCGACAACCAACATTCGTCAACTTTGCTCCAAGGAACCGCCCGATATATGGGAAAAAGGTGTTTATGGACTACCTCAAACGTATCCACTGCTTTAATAATCCAAAGGCGGGCATATAAATGGCACGACATTTCCTACGTAAGTTCAAATGATTAAAAAGTTTCTTTAAAGTCAGTAGTAATTCATGTGTTTCATGTTTCATTTAATTTTACCTCTGATATCGAGAAATGTATAACCTTTTATAATTTTTGTTCAAGTGCCTCTTTTTATATTATTTATAATTTTTTTTTGTATTTTATTTGATTAATGACTAAATTTTGAACAATAAATACATTAAATATTTATAGTTATATTGTTTTTTATTTTATCATTGTTATTGGTTTATGGTTTTAGTATTTTTATAAAAAAGTATTTTTAGAATATTCCATAAGAAAAGCAAGTGAAATGGAAAATAACAGCAAAAAAAATGAAAATAAATTTTCAAGCATTTATAAGGAGAGGGTATCAAATAAAGACATTCATCATTATACATACTACATACATACATACATATATTTCATAGAAAATATTTTTTTATAAAAGCCGTCTGAATTGTTATAAAAATAAATTTTGCAACAACTTCAATAGAGAAAAACAACAATTTTTCAAAATCAAATAAAACTTAACAGGTTGATTAAGAAAAACAACTAAAAATATTAAAAAATAAAAAATTAAATAAAAAACAAATATTGTTTTTATTAAATCACTGTAGTAATCATTGGAATAGTTTCTATTGATAACACACAGGTCTACAAAAAGGAATTATTTTATAAGATTTCCACAAAAAAAAAATATAAATCTTTTTATGTACAAAGAAAAAAAACATTTTCCTATTTTGCTATTATTTTTCTTCATGAAGGTGGTAATTTATTTATAAATTGAATTAATTTGGGTATTTATTATTAATTAATAAAATTTGGTGTTTGACTTTTAAACGATTTCAACAAAATACATTTTAATTCATATGATTGATTTAATTAGAATTCAAAAAAAAAATTATCATTAACCGTTAAAACAAACAGTCTGTCGGTGTGTCTGTTTATATGTCTAAAAATTAATAAAATAAATCCAAAAAAATCTATATGCACATTTTCATTTAATAATTTATTATTATTCATCACGTGACGTTGATTTGATAGACTTGAAGTAAAATTAACACGACTCTGTTAAAAAATTTTAATGTAACTGTGCACATAAACCGTTGATTTTACACTGTTTCTTAAAGCAATATCAAAAATTTATTTATAGAAATGGAAACATTGCTGTGTTAAACAAGCCACACAAACATACATACATAATTGGTTATTACAACCCTTCAGTCAGGATTATGGACCTAGTTTCTCACACCACTTATGTTGTGTGTGTTAATTTTATACATTAGTGGCGGGACCTACAGTTTACAGTCGACTCCGAACGATAGATTTTTTTAGAAACTTTTCATGGCAATTTTATTTACTCTCAGAGTTTTTATCAGAAATCTGCTGAAGAGGAAGTCACCGAAGAAATATCTTTTTTTATATTTTCGTCTTGATGTCTGTCCTGGGGTTTGAACCGTGGCCTTACGTTTAATAAGCCAACACACTATCTGCTAAACTACGGTGACAAGCCACATTCAGTACTAATTTGATAATCTCGCTATTTTGGATATTAATTATTGAATCAACTACGGTATACTGGCTGTCCAGTTCAATTAGTGTCTCTCTTATTGCTTCATTTTTAACCTCTTCACGCCCTTGGAAACATATGTGGACGTTTAATTTTTTATAATTATAATTGTAATAATAATAAAAACAACAAAAACTTGATAATAACTTATTGACTACCAAATCCTCTAACAAGAGAAGTAAACATTTTACCGTTTGTCTGCACTGATGATATTATTTCCGATGCATAGTTGGATACTTAAAAAAAATGTGAAATAATTCTTTGGCAATCTGTTTTATTGGTTAGAAATCGTTAATATTTGAAAAAAATAATATCAGATTTATTTAATATAATAAGTTTTACCATCATTACCTAAAAAATCTAACAGCTGCATTAAAGTTAACCCTGGAATCAGACTGGACGATATAAGTCACTAGCTGTACCCTGCGCGCGTTGCTGCTCCACCAACTAAAATAAATTTGAAGGAAAGACATTACACAAATATCCAATTAATTTTGAATCATTTTATTGAATTTGTTTCCCGTTGTCCAGATGATTCAAACGAACGGGCCTGAGTAATACGCATTCGTTCATTTTCTAATCTCACTTCTCTCGAACGGGTCTCAGCGGCATGTACTCGAAGATTTTCCAGTCTCAATGCTCGTTGCTAGTCTGATTCTGAGGCTCGTAATGCTCTTTTCTTCCGTGCTTGAGGTGTAGGTCGACCAATTACTTGTCATTCATTTTGAATAATTTTCAGTGGCGCCATCTATCGGAAATTAATCGCACCAACTTAGAAATCCCGTCGACTCATCCACAACAACTTTGCTAAAAATCATAACATGATCAAATGCATAGTTTACGATTTAATTCATTTTTAGTAATTTTCAGTGGCGCCACCTGTCGGATATTGGTCATACCAACTTAGAAACCTTCGCCGGCTCATGCACAACAACATTGCTGAATATCATAACATGATCAAATCCACAGTTTACGATTTAAATCATTTTTAGTAATTTTCAGTGGCGCCACCTGTCGGAAATTGGTCATACCAACTTAGAAACCTTCACCGGCAGATAACCTGCACCGACAAAAGCTCGATCTATATCCAAAATTTCAAGAAAATCGGTCCAGGCGTTCAGGCGTGTCTGGCTATGCACTCAATTTGCCCGTTTTTGGCCCCTTTCCCCCTTTTTGGACCCCTTTTGGTTCAACTTTAGAAACGGAACACCTCCAATAGCTATTTGGGAAACTTAACCAAGCTAAATCGTAAAAAATTACCTATAAAACAGATAAAATACAGCATTTATGCATAAAAGTACTAATTTTTGCCCATTTTTTCTCCCTTTGTCCCATTTTTTCTCCCATTTTGGTCAAGATTTATAGCCTATAACCTGCACCGACAACAGCTCGATCTATATCCCAAATTTCAAGAAAATCGGTCCAGGCGTTCAGGCGTGATTGGCTAACAAACAAACCAACAAACAAACAAACAAACAAAAAAACAGACTTACAGAAAGATTTATAATATATATTAGGATTAGGATTAGGATTATATTTAGAATAATTTTGTGGCAACAATGAAAAAGTGCATATCTCAATTTATACAAAAAAATGTATTTTTGCATTTTTGGAATCTGTGTCAATTTTTTTTAAAAATCAATTTAGAATTGTAAAAAATATTTTTAAATGTGATTTTCAATTGTTTTGTATTGAAATTCAAAACTTTAAAACGTTCTCGTGAAAAATTAAAAAAAAACAACATAATACCATAATACTATTACAAAAAAATATTTTTTTCTCGTAATCAGTGCGTTAACAGGCATCGTTTGGGAGGTATTTCTACAAAAAGGGTGGCCATGGGACACCCTATTGTACAAATTTTTCTATAAATTTAAAAAAAAATTATTATTGGGTCATTTTTGCATTAAAAATAACAATAAATAAAAAACCGGTTCATCGGTTTTGAAACCGGGTTTGAAACCGGTTTCTTAAAAAATGCAATTTTTCAAATTATTCGGAAACCGGTTTAACAAACAACCCAGTTTTTTGAATACTCTAAGTCGTAACTATAAATGCACTCAATTTGCCCGGTTTTGGCCCCTTTCCCCCTTTTTGGACCCCTTTTGGTTCAACTTTAGTAACGGAACACCTCCAATAGCTATTTGGGAAACTTAACCAAGCTAAATCGTAAAAGATTACCTATAAAACAGATAAAATAAAGCATTTATGCATAAAAGTACTAATTTTTGCCCATTTTTTCCCCCTTTGACCCATTTTTTGTCCCCTTTTGGTCAAAAATTTGAAAAGATTTATAGCCTATAACCTGCACCGACAAAAGCTCGATCTATATCCCAAATTTCAAGAAAATCGGTCCAGGCGTTTAGACGTGATTTACTAACAAACAAACCAACAAACAAACAAACAAACAAACAAAAAAACAGACTTACAGAAAGATTTATAATATATATTAGGATTATCCTAAATACAAGTAACTGAAAAATCCCCCCAGATGTCACGACAAAAATTGTATAAGACGAACTCTCTACATTTGTGAGAAATATTAAGAATATATATGCCTGATATGCCTGGAATGTATGAAAGCATTTCACACATATATTACCATTAACGCTCAGTGGCCACAAATGTGGACGTTATCCCTTTTTGTGAATTTACATTTTTTTTGCTTTTTGAATTCCTATTAAAATAAAGTTAATTAATTTTAAAAGAAAACAAAATTTAATCATTTTTTTTGTCACCATAAAAAAATCGTCCCTGAAGAGGTTAATTTACATACAGTAAAAGACCTCCTTCAATGTCCAATGGGTAAAATGATAATAAGACCTTGTGCCATGAATTCCGCTTTATTACAAACATTTTATTAAATTCGAAACGCCTTCATTAAGTACAAAATTTGTAAAACTGTTTGTGAGGCATAAGTTTAGTTTATTAAATGGAAATGGTGTAATGAATTTTTATTATGCATTTAAAAGCAACTACATTTTAATTATGGTAATAAAAACGTTTTTAAATCCAGTCTCTATTTAATATAATAATCAATGCACTACAGTAATAATAAAAAAAAATTTAATAATAATATTTAAAGTTTTATAGATCATACTATAACAGCAGATCTTTAACAATTCAATACAAAACAAAACGATTTATTATCGTCTATTATTCGTTAAATAGTTGCAAATCATGAGTAGGGGCATTTTGCCAGCGAAACGTTAATTTTTTACGAACAATTAAACACATTTAACAACAAACAAATTGTTTTTGTTAATAATCTCTGCTACACTTGAATGTGCAAGTGAAAATTAAATTTTAATTTTTATCGCCAGCATGTTTTTGTTTTATGCATCGATTATAACTTTTTAATGAGCCTTTCGTTGCAGATGTATTTCAGATAATTTTTAATTTGAATTCTTTTTATTATTTCTTTAGATCCTTTAAGAAAGGCTGAGATAACACAAAAGATCAACATCATCTTTTTACTGTTTCCCAATTTAATTAATAGGCGGTAAGCAGTTGACTGACTAGTCTATTATACATAGTTTAAAAGCCCCTTTTCATTTTATTAACGCAATGTTTAAGCGGAAAATGTTTCCTTTCCTTAATTTTTTATAAATACACTTAAAGTCTCTTTTATTATCCAATTTAACACAAATGACGTGATAAATATTATTTATGACAGAACTATTTTATACTTTCAAAGCCAAAATTAATGACCATTAAATATTGTTTTTTGGCATAATTTCTCCATTTTTATGGCCTAAATTTATTTATTTACAAACATATACCCTACACTACGATAGGCAACGGTGTACACATTTGTTTGTATGGCTTCCAGAATGCCACAATTTCTTTGATGGTCCGTTGAAGAATATGCTCAGACCCAATTAAAAGCTCCACTAACGTTAATTTGCCAATACAACGCATTCGCAGAGGTATTCCCCGCCAATTACTTATTTGAGATTCAAAAGGTAAAATTACAGGGGGCCTGTTAAGAAATCAATAATTCCATTGTCAATGTGGCGTTTTGTCCAATGCAGATCTAAGCAATGTAACCAGCACATCAGTGTTATCGCATCAGTGTTATCTCCGCCTTATGGCTAAATTCCATCTGCTGCGTAAAACAACATAAAGTCTACCTTGACTGTATGTTAGAAAGTTATTGTATAACTAAGGATTTTATTGTTGTTTTTTCACTTTTCTTTTCATATTTTGGCCATAGAATTGCAATGATTACAAATGTTTGTTAAGAATCCAAATTACGTAGACAGGCAGTCAGCCAGAAAGGCAGTCACAGACACTGCCAGAGACAAGCAGACTATGCCGGTGCTGAATTTCGATTTCAATATTATGCATGACTGCAGGCAGGCGGCAAAGAATATGTAGAAGAAAAACTGAAAATGAGTTTGAGAAAAAAAATAGAAACAGAAATAAATGTGCTCAAGTTGAAATAGCAACCAAACTATTGCACAGCAGCAACAACAAGTGCAACTGAATAGAAATAGTATACACAGATAATGATTGTTTAATACGCATACAAAAATACCCGCATTTACGTACACCTAGTGCTCTAGCAATTGCTGCTGTTTTTAAACTAAGTACTGAGTATAGTAGCAGCATTGCATTGATATTCAACAACTCATTCGCTAAATCAGTCATTCAGTCATTCAATCAGTCAGTCATTTAATCACATGTACTGCTCGTACAATTACTGTTACGAGTTACAACAACACGCAGACAAATAATATCGCCTTTATGTGGTCTTATGGGTCAAGGTGGTTTGGCTTACGATACGAAAATACGAAAACGACTGCGAATGCGAATTTTAAAGCGATGGTGAATTACATGAAAATTATACAGTAACAACAATATGTATTAACAATAATAACAACAACAACAACAACAGAAATATCTGATAAAATAGTATTTCCAAACCCTTTTTCTACACTTTGGAAATACAAAATTGCATACGAAATAATACGTATAAACGTACGAGTATTATAACGTAAGTTGTTATGCTGAATTAATTATAACGTTTAAAAGAAGAAAACATTGTACTTACAATTGATATTCTAATTAGGTGTATGTACACAATTAGAAACAATAACAATAATAAAAAAGCAAAACAAAAAAATAGTTAAAAATAAACAACAACAATAAAAAACGCTTACAAATGTGATAAGAACAGGAACATATTTTAAGTGACACCGTTTCATAACGTAACGGTGACATATGGCGTATGACGTATGAATAATTCCGAAAAATTAAGATAAACAAAGACAAAATAGAGTAAAAAATGAGAATAAGAATAAAAAGAATGGATTATGTAAATAAAAACAGGGCCTGAGAGTGCACGAAATGATTTAAAACTCAAAGCATGTGTATTTATTGTATGATCTTGATAAGCTAAACAGAATTTTGTGGAATCTTTATAGCTGTTATCAAGTAAATATAGTGCTTTTCATAATTATAGCACCACCTTAATTTTTTGAATTTCTAAAAAAGTACATTTATAACAACAACATCACAACATTTCATTATGTGTAGTGTTAACGTAAAAGAAAAAATAACAGTAAATTTTTCAAATTATTAGCGTATTCAGTATAAAAATTAAGGTTTTTGGTCTTTGCATAATTATAGCACCAGTCTCATTTTTGTTAAATAAGAAGCTTTATTTACCAAAAATATTAATATTTAAAACTTAGTAAACCCCCCTTTAGAGCTTATTAAATTAAATATTCGATATTTCATACTCTTATAAAGATTATTTAATATTTCTCCGTCTATTTTCCCCCACTCTTCGATTGTTTTTAATTTCAAATCTTCAACAGTGGTATATTGTTTGTTATTTGAATATACTCTTCGGATAAGTATGGGGAATTCGTTTGGGGAAACGTTTTCAATAATATTCATATCAGGAGAGCAAGCTGGCCACGATAAAACCTCAATGGATTGGTTAAAAAAACCTCTGTCTGCTGACATGAATTCTGGCATTGTCCTGCTGGAAAATATTTTTTTTTTCATTATTTTCTCTCAAAAAGGGGAGCAAACTACAGCTAAGAACAGTAATGTACTCTGTACTATTCATTCGCGTAGATGGAAACTGAAGTTCGAGGCAACCACTTAAAGAAATAGACCCCAAACCATGAGACTACCTCCCCCAAAATTTCTTTTAGTAAAATACTTTGGTTCCTTTCTAAGGTCATGCCAGTAGTATCGATAGCCATCTGGTCCATCTAAGCTCCACTTTTTTTCATCAGAGAATATGATCTGAAGACAATTTTATATTCATTTGTTTGAAATGCTGGTAGTGCTATAATTATGAAAAGCACTTTATAAATGATGTTAGGCCGCTCTCTGGGACCTGGAATGATCAGGGTATAAGGAGATAAGGAGGAGTTCGAGACGATATGTCACCGCTCTGTGACTATACGGCTCTTTGTAGGAGAAAATTTAGTACTCTAGGATAAAATTTCTTAGAGGACGTAAATTCTCCATCTAGATTCTATATTCAGACGCTCCCGTGGTTTACAACTGACTGGCTGAGAGCGGTACAGTCATCATTTGTTTTGTTTTCTGCCCCTAGTCCCGCTATCTCGTTTCTTTTACATCATTTCATTTAGCTTTCTATGAAAAACGCAATGTGTTCCATGATCTCCGGGTGTTCTTGTATTTTTCACTATGGCATATAATAGCCATAATTCGTAGCATAATGCTTGACTATGCAGACGACACGTATGGATATCATCACAGGTCTTGTGATATGCAAAGCTGCATAATTTTCCAAAAAAATTGATGCCAGAATTCGCTTCACAGAAACCTAGGGCCTGTAAATTCCATATTATCTGATTATCTATATCACGTAGCTGAATTTGGTTAGCCTTATAAGAGTATGGTGGAACTATAAAACATGTTGAACACCGAATTAACCCTGGACGGTTACTCTTCGTCGAATCGACGAAGCTCATTTACACTTTATCATATAACTTTTTTATGTTTGACTAAATTTCGCTCTTTTTTGCAACAACGTTATTTGATAATAAAAGCTTGCAGTCAGTAGACGAAAAAAAATTTTTTTTTGTTCGTTGATTCGACGAAGAGTAACCTTACTGTACAAAAATGATCATCCAGGATTAAAAAAATGGGTGGCCCGGGTACGTTTACTCACTACAAGCTTTCGTAATCCATCAACATTGTTTATAAAAAAACGAAATTTGGTCAAACATAAAAGAATTATATGATAAAGAGTAAATGAGCTTCGTCGATTCGACGAACAGTAACCAATTAGGGTGAAAGTGTTGGTCGATACAACGAAGAGTAACCTTAATGTACAAAATAAAAGAGTAACCGTCTAGGGTTAAGAAGGTAACTACATAAGATATGGAACTGTGCCTATCTATATGTAAGAGAGTTGCTTCGTTAAAGAGAAGTAGAAATAAGTTAAGAATTTTCGTTAGTTACTGATTTTGAAAAATTTTCTAAAATATTATGGGCACGCACGTATTGATAAAATTGATGCATATGGGCCCCTCCTTCAAGCACAGAGGATAAAACATAAACAACAAATATCAAAGGACGGTCGTCAGTCAGCTCCACATT
Organism: Sarcophaga caerulescens; assembly: GCA_927399465.1. Taxonomy (NCBI): domain Eukaryota; kingdom Metazoa; phylum Arthropoda; class Insecta; order Diptera; family Sarcophagidae; genus Sarcophaga; species Sarcophaga caerulescens. The sequence continues at coordinate 46,429,394 of OV656868.1, forward strand.
CTTGTGCAAAGCCCACTATGGTCAACAAATGTTCATAAAAAACTTGAGAGCGTAGTAAGTATATATTTTATAGGTAAATAGAAGAAATTAAATTTCTTTAACTATAAAATAACATTACACCTCCAGCTGGCTGCAACCATTTTCGTTCCACCACCTCCCGATAGTCATAACCATAAAGTGACAGGGGGTGAAATAAATTTGAGAGAGAGAGAGATTCAATATATTTGTAGTTGACTTAAATGAAAATTGTCAAATTATTTTGTATATGAATGTACGTACTTCTGTATACACAAATGTAATTTTCCATTCTAATATAATAAATAATTTGCCATTTATGTATATGTTAAATGTAATAAAAATAAACGAATAATGTCACATGGGTTTTATGGTTCTATACACATTAGAAAATATATAATAATTGCTCTGCCATAGATGATGAACTTTCAAATCCAGAGAAGAGAAATTCTATTCTCGTTTATATTAACGATAATACACATGAATCGAAAATAGAATACAAAACCATTTAAAGATTCAGAAATTTGCACATTTTATACGGTTACTATGTGCGTTTCTTTTCAATATACAGAATAAATAATGCTGGCCCTTAAGGGTTTAAGAAAAATATTTGTTTAGCCTTAGAATGTTTGCACTGGTCTTTGACACATGTTGCAACAATGCAATGATAATAGCAGCATCGATTTTCGTTTAACTTTATACAGTTTTAACTTCATTAGCAGCAATGGAAACAGCATTATCATCATTACCTATAAAAACCAGGGACATGATCTAACATTCTCATCTCAAGCAACAGCAGCAGCACAGCCAGCACCAACAACAAAAACACATTAGATGAGAAGTAAAACAAGTTTTGAATAAATAAATGAAAATTGAACACTTAAAGAATACAAAACATACAAAAACTTGTACAAATTTAATTATAAAATACATACAAGTGCATGATGGTTACTCTGGGACAGTGTGTTTCTCTGTTCAACACATACTGCAAATAATATACAGTGAAGGACTAAAGTCTACATGCAACCACAATTTTTTAAATTTTTGTAAAAATGATTATTAAATGGAAAAGCTAAGTATACAGTTTTATTTTATTAATTAATTTAATTTTTATTTTTTTATGAATAAAGACGATTTACGAAAAAAAACTGTATCATTAATTTTTCTTTTAACTAAGTGTTTTTTTTAGAATACCATTACATGGGGCTGCATGTAGACTTTAGTCCTTCACTGTATGTAGTTATTGATTCATCTTGATGTGGAAACATTGATAAACGAAAACGAAATTTAAAATTAGAAAAAAACAAAAAAAAAATCTTGAGCAATTGCCAAGTTTTGCGATGTGAACTCCCCATTCGCAAGACCAAACAACAATAATCACCCCTATGTTTTGTATTAGGAAAAGTCGTACGTACGTATGTATAGTAAGGCTTAACCTTAAAGAGCTTAAAAATAATCGAAACAACGTGTCAACTTACACGAAAGGATCACTATTGTCAGCTTCGTTAGATGTTGAAGAAGTTCCATTTTGATTTTCATTGTTGTCATTAGTTGAGCTAGATCTATTATTTGGATTTTCACCAGCGTCACCAAAATCTTTACCCATCATTCCCTTTTAACTTCAACTTCTTTTTTTGCAATTTTTTCCCTTCTTTTTTTAACTGTTTGCCTTTTATCTCGTCTTTTATTTCTAAAATTATTCCCTTTAAAGCCAATAAATTAGCTGTTTTATCTTCTTTATTGTCTGTTGCTTTAAAAATTTTTATTTTAATTTTTTAATGAAGTTGTCAATTAAATTTTTTCTATTTGCGATTATAAATGTTGTATTTCGATATTATTTTAATAAATTTATCGTATTTTACTTAAAAGAATTCAAACCTTTTTTATAACAATCGAAAGAATAACTATCGATACTTATGCATTACGTACATATGTATATACATACATACATTAAAGCTTAGCTTCTTACATCACCCATGTCGTGTGTGTTAACTTTATCCATGAATGATGTAACCTACACTGGGATCGTCCGAGGAATTTCTTCCATATTTTGTCTTTGTGGACTGCTTTGCTTAATCTGCGAGCGATTATTATATTATATGGTTTTTCTGCTAAAAAAAAAAGCCAAAAACGCAAGCGGATGAAAAAGTGCGATCAGTTAAAGTAACAGCTAGTTGCATAATATTCCACACCGGAGAGGATGTCCAACTCTTCGACTAAAAAACGCTTTTCATCGACAAATAATGCAAGTCATCTGCCAACAAAATGCATGCCATCTACTAAAAATGCAAATCATCGACCAAAAAATGCAAGTCATCGACCAAAAAACGCAATTCATCTATCAAAAAAATGCAAGTCATCGACAAAAAAAAATGGATCTCATCGACCAAAATATGCAAGTCATCGATCAAAAAATGTAAGTCGCATACCAAATAAATGCAACTTGCGAAAAATACGACATTTTGTTGCCTCTATTTATATAAATGGATATTAACTCAATGAGAATTGTTAAAATTTTAATCATTTAAATAAAATATTATTTTTATCCGTATTTATATAAAGCACTTTTTTGTGGCTCATTTGAAGAAAACAATTAGCTTCGTAGCCTCTATCTCTGGTTCCAAGTTACCGCAAGGAAACCTGTTTTGGAATCCTTGATACCATAGCTATCCAGCCCACTAGGTCCATTCATCCAAGCCCATTATTTACCCAATTTATATAAAGCACTTTTTGCTGCCCATTTGAAGAAAACAATAAGCTTCGTCGCCTATTCTCTGGTCCCAAGTAACGCCCGATCAGAAGGGCAACTGTTTTGGAATCCTTAATACCATGGGTCCATTTCCTTCACAAGTTCATTTTAATCAGATTTAGCCCCATTTATACAGAGTACTTTTTTTTGCTCATTTAAAGAAAACAATTAGCTTTGTCGCCTCTATCTCTGGTTCCAAATTACCGTAAGGAAAACTGTTTTGAAATCCTTTATACCGTGGATATGTAGTGGTTTTTTAATATTTAAGACAAATTGTGAATTACCAGAGGAGCTGTTCCATTCAGTAAAGTATGGGGCGTGGAATTTTTGTATCTTCTGTTAAACACTTAACATTGCTCTGTAAACTATAACATTGGCTAGTCTTTGCTAGCAAAATTCCATTCAAACAGTTCTAGTTTTTTTTCCAATAGGAACAAGTATTTATATGAAGCAGAATATTTAATAATAATGAATTTACTCTCTGAATGGCAATATCAATGAAATTCTGATTGAGATTCTCTATCTTCCTCAAGAGATTGTTGATGTTATACCATCTTGGTGGCATGGGTTAGGGGGTCGAGCAATAACATCCTTAATAGTTCTCGTATTTTCGAGTTATAATACCAATAAGAATGTAAAAATTGTTTATATTCTCGATTCCATAGAAAAGTATTTAAATACATAACAGGAATGCTAGTAAAACTTATTGTATTTACTATTGGTAGATGTATGTACATTAGGGTGGTTTTAACATACATACATAATTGGTCATTACAACCCTGCAGTCAGGATTACGACCTAGCTTCTCACACCACTTATGTTGTGTGCGTTAATTTTATACATGAGTGGCGGGACCTACAGTTTAAAGTCGACTCCGAACGACAGTTTTTTGAGAAGCTTTTCATGGCAATTTTATTTATTCTCAGAGTTTTTGCCAGAAATCTGCTGAGAGGAAGACGCCGGAGAAATATTTTCATATTTTCGTTTTGATGTCTGACCTGGGATTCGAACTCGGGCCTTCATTCTAATAAGCCAACACACTACCTACTAGACTACGGCGACTACCAGGGTGGTTTTAACTTATATGGTAAAAAAAAATGTCAGAATTTTTCGGGGGCACCCCCTAAAATGTTTACTTCTGTCAGATTTTAGGATTGCCAAAGTTTGAGCACAATTGGAATATGTTAACCCGTGCCACTGGGGCCTCAAAGTTTAGAAAATCTCGATTTTTCGGCAGGTTTGCGACTTCGGCGATCCATATCTCTGGAACGGCTAAAGCTATTTGCCCGTGTCATACATCAAATTAAAGGTCATACTGTTTATAATATTTTATATTCTACACAATAATACGCATCTAGTACTGAAACCAAAAAAATAGAATCAATGTCCCTAAAAACGTGACTAGGTACCCCTGAGAGCGAAGATGCGTTATTTGTATTATTATTGGTTGTTATGGACAAATACTTGTAGTTTGGAATCTCATTTCATTTAAATATGTTTGCTATGGTATACCGTTAATTTTAGACCCACAAACTGTATCACTGGCGACCCCAAGCAGAAGGAAATGAGAAGTGCTCCAGAAATATGCGACCCAAACTAAAAAAAACAACTGCCGAAATTCCTAGAAAAACGTCTCCCAGCCCTAATTACAAGTGAGACTTATCTGTTGTTTAAGAGATTAAACATTAACACCGAATTTCTGGAAAAAGATCCTGCAACTTGGCCGCAGAACATTAACTACCAGGAGGCGCAAAGGATGGTAAACAACTTGAAAGTTGTGAACGACATGGCAGAGCGAGGAGTCAAGCTCATCACAGATTACAACTAATTACTTACAAAGGACGAGCAGCAAAAACAATACGTTCTACAAGTAGTCAGCAGATGCCGTCAGCTGTATCCAGTATCGACTTCAATTTGATGTATAACACGAGCAAATATATTAAACCGTTCTCGAGATATGGGTCGGCAAAGTCGCCAAACTGCCAAAAAATCGAAATTTTCAAAACTTTGAGGCCCCAGTGGCACGGGTTAACATCTTCCAATTGTGCTCAAACTTTGGCAATCGTAAAATCTATCAAAATGAAACATTTTAGGGGGGTGCCCCCAAAAAAATCCGACAAAAAAAAAGAAAACAAGCTATTGTAATACACAAGTACAGTTATAATTTTCGTTATACAATAGAAATAACGGTAGTCAATTTGATAAGCGTAAACAGTGTGGGTTGTCAGGCAACCTTCAAAAGCAAATATTTGAATTTTTTTTTGTATTCTTGTTTTTTGTTTTTTTTTTCTTACTATTTTAGTTTGTTTGTTTGTTTGTTTTGAGCAAATACAACAACTACAATAAACACATACTTAATACGTTACTTAATGAAAGAAGTTTTAATTTCATGGTTTATTTTTAAATTCTGCCCCAACAGCTAACGAAGGTGAAACTAATTAATTGGTCGTAGTTAAATATGTCATGTGGACATTTTGAAAATAATTTTCGATCTTTTCAATATTTTACTTTGATTTGTAAATTTTTAAGTGAATAAATTTATTAAAAATATATATTGAAATGAATTTTTTTTGTTCCCTAGACAGACCACACTTTGGTTACAAAATTACCACGAACAGTAGAGTGTAGGTACAACGCGAATTTCAATTGCCTGAAATAGGCAACAGAGCCAACGTCATGTGTACTGCATTAAAAATTTAAATTTTTGGTTCAAATTTACAAATTTGTATAGAAAATCAAATTGTTTTTTTAACGTACGTACATACATATATGTATGTATGTATATGGAGTATGTACGTACGTACATACAATGTAAGTAAATACGATAGTTGATATTCATGAAAGTAGCTCTGGTTATTATTATTTGTGTTATACTTTTTGTAAGGTTTTATAGTAAAAAAAAATTAAAAATAAAAAAGAAATACTCAAGTAGTACGTACTCAAATGCATAGATTTGACCTTAAAACATGTTTGTGGAATAATAAAAAATTACATTTTATTTTTATTTCGTATTTGTTCAGCTGAATACAATGTATTATTGGAAAATAAAAAATAAATTCGATAGAAATAATTGTAATGTTTGTTTATTAATAAATAAAAAATGGAAAAAAATAAAAATAAAACATGTTTAATAAATTTTATGATTATTGAAAATCTTATTGTAAAATAAAATTAATATCAAGCATTTAGTGCAAGCGTTTAAGGCTGTATATGTATGTGTGTTCATACAGTGCTGGTAATATAATTAAAGCATGTTTGTAATTTCTCTCAAATCGATTTTCTTTTGCAATTTTAACGTTATTTAATGAAGGTGTTGTCATTAGAATATGATTTTACTTTCAACAATTTTTTTTTCTTTGAGTTTAAGTAAATGTATACGATATTTTCTAACAGATTTGTGACTGGGAATAATTTTAAATTTTCAGTATTTTGTTTTTTTACTGAAAATTTTGTACAATTTGATAAGAAGCACAAAATAGTATAAGGGAAACGTGTTTAAAGCAAAATTCGGTGTTTGTTTACTAAAAGTTATGGATTATTTTATTTATTTTTAAGCAGCCAGGTGGTAATGCTTTTAAAAGTTACCCTATAGACCTAAATTATGTTTAGTACCATATACATATTAAACATTACAACACTAGTCATATGTTTATAGAACAAAAAATAAAAATAAAACAGAATGAAATTTAACACGTTCCGTGCCAAGCTGTTTATGCGAAGGTGTCATTTCTAGGCCACGTGTACCATTTTCGGTACACGATAACTACTTTTATAAATTGCTATAAATACATGTTTTTTTTTTGTTTTTGATAAAATGTATATTATTTTCAAAGATATTAATATCTAAACGACGAAATGCACAAAATAACAATAAAAAATTAAATTTATTTCACTTAGAATAAGAGACATAAGGGTGATGTACAAAAGAGAATATATGTTTTACTTAAGTTTGATTACACTACTATAATTTTTCACACTTTCTGCATAGCCTGATTTGCAGTGGTTCCTTTTTCCTGGTCTGCCATTACCTTTTTGTAATTTATGGCGTTTTCTAGAAGGTGGGACATGGTCATCTTCTTCAGAAAATATACTATATGAAATCAGTAGCTTTCTACATTGTAAATATGAAATTGAACAGCTGGGTTTGTATTATACAAAATCGATGCATTTACAACTCCCGTACTCATTAAAAGCTCAAAAGTGCTCTGATAACTAATTACCACGCCACATGTACCGTTATCAGTACATGACTCAAAAATTGCTCTAAATATCATTACGTTACCTAAAACAGTGCTACCAATAATTAAATTTTGGATATAACCATTTTAAATTCGAAAATTCAGCTTGGCGTAGAAATGAGGTTTAGTGTGCACCGAAAACGGTACACGTGGCACGGAACGTGTTAAGCAACTACTGCTCATGTCTTATTAATATATCGGTAATAGTAAAGGGTTATTCATATTTCGGTTTTAAGGCTACGATTTCAACACCATTATGTTACAAAATAGTATATGGATGAATGTCATCAAAATTACCGCATCTTATGAGTTGATTTTTGGCCACTCTTTCTCAGATTTTTGTTTATCAGGAGTTCTTTACGTTGACACGGTATGTGCGTAGTTCGATAAAAATTTACATTGAAAAAACGTGAAATTACTCTTTCTGGCAACTTTCCATGCAATAAAGCTAAAATCGGTCGTATTGTGCACCTCATGGCACAGTCTGCACAAACTACGCACCATCCATCCAGTTCATAATATGTATTTAATTACAGGCAAAAAAAAAGTCAGTTATCATACGGCCATAGCGTTCTGTATTGAGTGTAAAGCTTACTTTAAAGTAATTTTTGAAAAAATACAGCCCAATGCTATCTCCAGACCATAATGTGTAACAAACTACTATGTTTCTTGATGAAATGGCTTTTACACAATCATTTCTGTGTTCTCCAGCTATCCATACTCTCTACTCAGTGAGAAATTACCTCACTCAGCATATTCTACAGCATTAAGTACGGCCTGTTGTCTATTATTATTGTTGTATGAGTTAGACTTTACATGAATGGAAGTGTAAATTTAAATGCAAAATACTTTAAAATGAGCCATAAGATGGGCTCAATTGCTAAAATTGCCGTGGAACCAATTAATTCAGATTATCCGCCATATTTTCGCTAACAGAAGCAATATTTTCGACAATTCCTACATTGCGATAATGTAAAGGATTAACTGTATTTGTCACGCTCTCTTCAAATGTCTTTAAAATATATCCAATTCCATGTAAAGTAGAGCGATTGTGACGACCACAATCCTCTCGTAATGCGCGAAAAGTGGCCACGTCTGAATCATCGCATTTGTAGTAGAAGTTTTAACTGTTTTTGCGTGTTCTTCAATTGTCAAACGATCTATGGCAAGTCATTCACTTAACAAATTACACTTCAGATGAAAGATATAATGCCAGAACAGTGGTTTTGAAACCACTAAATGGATAACCTTATTATTTAATGGAAAAATTAAAAAAAAAAAAACAAAATAATAAAAACAACCATACTGTTAACGAGAAGGTCATTTTATCAAGTGACCAACTGTTGTTGTCTCTCTAATAATTTGTCTGCTCTCTTACAGTTATGCGCACTTACATTCATACATACATACATACGTAAAAAACAAGCAAACAAAACAGCACATGATCATATTTGTTATCTTATATTTATTTATGGTTCTTGCTTTTAGTTTTTGTTTAATTTTTCGTTTCTTTTTTTGTATTTTGTTTTATTTTGTTTTGCTTTTCTTCTTTTGTAATTTGATGCATAAATATGTTTTTATATTTTTTTATCACAGCTTTTATTACACCATCCATAATGAAAAAGCGTGTATGCTTGAATGATGATGAACGTTTGTTTTTTTGGCTCAAATGTTATCGGGTTAAATCATGTAGAAGACAGACCAGTGTTGAAAAATTCAGTACTTTAGTACTTTTTTCAGTACTTTTCCATTTCAAAAATACCGCAGTACCCCCACGACGCTTTCAGTACTTTTTTATATTACATATTTTATGCTTTTATGTGCTTTTCAACATTAGCAACGTAATGCTAAAGGTAGAATTTGTCTTTAGCCCCGGTTAGCCAAACATCTACGGAACGTACGTTCGTTTTAAGAAAACAAAAGGCAATGAGAACGCCTGTCGAACCGACATATGATTTCGGTTAGCATTAACATTGCTCTTCTACAAACGAAAGTATGTTCCATAACGTTCCGTCGACGTTTACCACACGGAACTTTTACGTTTTGTTACGTTCAGAATCAGCAGTTTTTGTTTTATATGTGAGGAACACGTATAAGTCGTTAGTTTTTCTGTTCCGTACTGTACGTGCATTAAATATGCAGACATAAATAGTCTAGTAGGTAGTGTGCTGGCTGACTAAATGTGAGCCCGAGTTCATACCCGATCTCAGACATCTCCAAAATAACGAAAAATGAAAAAAATATTCCTTCGGCGACCTGATTCTGTCAAAAACTCTGAGAGTAAATAACTCAAAAATCTGTCGTTCGATTAAGTCGAATTTTATATAAAAAAATTTTAAGAAAAAAATTACATACTGTACTACTAACTTTGAGGGTCAGGAGAAATGAAACTGCCCAAAATGTATATTTACTTATATATATAAAATGTATATTTTTGGAATTCCCCGCATCTACATATGTATTTGTCTTCTTTAAGTATTTTCTATGAAAAAAATTGGAAAAAAAATGGTCGTAAGTGCGAATAGTCGTTAGTCGGGGACTACCTGTATGTATGTATTTTTTTACAAAAGTACCATTTGATGCGAAAAAGTACTCTTTCAGTTATAGTTCAGTACCATTTCAAAATTTCAATTTTTCAACACTGAGACAGACACAGTTTAACAAATTCTTAGTAAAATAACAGTACCCGTAAAAGGCTTAACTTTCTAGGAAATTATTAGGAGAGGTTTGTAATTAAATATGAATAAAATTTTTGTAATTAAACTGAGAAAATTTTCATTATTTTTTTTTTTTTTTTTGATAAATAATACAATAATTAAAATGCAGTGACTTTGCAGTAAAGAAACACGTGTTTGCCTAATATTTCTATAAACTTTAGAAAATAAATATGTACCTACAAAAAAAAAATTGTTCTTTTTTAAAATATGTACTACATCTTTACCTCCAATTTGAACATTATTTGATTGAATTAAATATTATGATAACGACTTGTTTTTTATTTTTGTTATTGTACTCACAATAAACTACAAGTTTCCTGCCCTGTTCGCATACTGACCCACATCCTGACACTAGTGCTACACTGTTCAACAGTCGAGTTGATGGCTTCGAGCCAAAGAAATTTAATTTTAACTCGTCCATAAAAATAACATGCTTTAAGAGCTTAAGCATTCGATCATGTGTTCTTAGCGAATTTGTAGAGTCGCTACGTAGTTTTACTTGTTATTGAAAAGTTTTTTTCTAATCTGTTATAGTTTTCACGGATTTTCTCTTTGTTTTTGTAAAAATAACGCTGATTGGTTTCATTTAAAAGCTTGTTAAGTTGTTTTGCGTTCTAATCAGGTATCCTACGGTCGTCCGAGGTATTTACTCTGCATTTTTAAATAAAAAAGGACTTTTTCCAGTAATTTTAGTACATAAACTTCCGTTTAAATGCTATATAAGTGCATTTACCAATTTTATGGAAATATTACCTACAACTGGTTGAAATAAGCTGTAATAAGATACATTTTTGTGTATGAATGTTTTTGATGTTAAGCTTTTAAGATTTTAAAAACATTAACTTAACCTTGAATAAACCTTTTTTTATTTTAAGTTTTAAAATATTATATAAGCCCTCATTTGAATTTTGTCACCATCACGTTCCATTTCGAAATTAAAAGGGCTTTATTTCTTAAAAGAGACTAATTGAATTCCAATGTAAACCACTGTATATTTAATATTAGGTCAATCAGAGGAGGTAACAAATATATTTAATATTCTAAGTGTTTTAAAACAAAATGTATTTATTTAATAAAAATTTCATACGTATCTTTACCAACAATTTCAATAAAATTTAAACGGACATATTGTTTAAAAGAGAAACTGACACCTTATCATGATTTATACACATGACGTTGCTTTTAACCTCATAACTGAAGGAGTTCAAGTAAATCTATTAACGAGTATATGTAGTATCTACACAAACTACTACACGTTATTAAGGAGCTTATAAAAGACATATAAAAAATTTGTTCACATACATATGTACATACATATAAGCATGTGCATATGCATAAACTTTTATAGAATACACCACACATAACGGCATTTAGAAGCATGGATACCGTTACCAACGATGTCTTTGTCGTTGCCGTTGTTGTTGTCGTCGTCACCATCACCAAGCCGTTGCTGTATTTATTTATCATTTCCCCAAACACGTTTCTAACAAAATTAATGCATTGAACAAGTTTCTCTTGACTTTTTTTTTTTGTATACAATTTTCTTTGGTTTTTTGCTTTTCTTTTAACAATCCTTGTAAAACTTTTAAATAAACACATACATACACATATATAGCTACTAAACAGATGTCTATATATCCTTAATATGTGTGTATAAATGAAGTTCCTCATGTACACATAGTGTGCACCACATGCACATCCTGTACTAGAGTAACTTTTGTTTCACAACTTACAAACAGTCAGCCAGTCAGTCAGTTAGTTAGTTAGTCAGCTAGAAGATCGTTCATTTTTTACTTTTAGTTAATCCACCAAGCAACCGATTGTATTTATAAATGCCCCGGAGTATTATTAGCACAAAAACTCATGCCACATACATACATACATACATATGTACATACCTATTGAATGTTGAATATTTGGTTGCATGATGTTTTCTGTTCGTTTTTCTTATATAGGGTTATCCATTTCGTGGTTTCAAAAGTAAACGTAAATAAAACACATATAAAATATTTTTTTCATAATATTTCTTTTTTATTGTAAAGTTTGAACGTTGACATTTTAGTGTGAAACACTACATCATTTAAATGAACTCCACGCGAAGTGTTGCAAGCATTGATTCTTTTGAGGTAATTTTCGACCACTTTTTGACATATATTGGGCGGTATCTGAGCCATAACTTGACGAATGTTCGTTTTTAAGTGCTCAAGAGTTGAAGGTTTATCTGCATAAACACTGTCATTCGCGTAGCCCCACAAAAAAAAAGTCTAATGGTGTCAAATCGCATGATCTTGGTGGCCAGTTGATATCGCCACGACGAGAAATTACGCGGCCAGGAAATGTCTCTTGCAATAAAGCCATATTCGCTCGAGTTGTGTGGCATGTGGCACCGTCTTGTTGAAACCACATATTCAATAGCAGGCAAAAAAAACATATGACCATAACGCTCCGAATTGACGGTGACAGTCGTTCCATCCTCGTTTTCGAAGAAGTAAGGTCCAATCACACCTTCGGACCAAAGAGCGCACCAAACAGTGACTTTTTCTGGATGTAATGGCCTCTCTTCAATTACTTGAGTATTCTTCACCGAGTGTGAAATGTGCTTCATCGCTGAAGAAAATTTTGTTCGAAAAATTGCCGATACGCACGATACGTGGCTGTGGCAGAATCACCATTTTTGTAGTAGGTTTTGATAATTTTTATGCGTTGTGTGATAGTTAAGCGATCCATTTTCGTCAATGTCAGACTTTCAACTGAAAAGAAAAAAATTGGTTTCGCAACTTAGTTTGACAGATGTAGAATTCCAGTCCCATACTTTTGAAACCACGAAATGGATAGCCCTTTACTATGTGTATAAATACAATGTATGTAGGTTAGTAGTTGTTGTTTTGGTTATTGGGGGCAAGTAAAGGACAAAATCGAATAAAACAATAATCAAAATAACTACAAGAACAATAGAAAATAGTTATTTTCTATTTAAAGCATTTGTACACATTCATATACACATACACATACAATATTTATTACTCGAATACTCTTAGGAACACCATATGAATTTACTTAAAAGCTTTTAAAGCAACAGTAACTGTATTTCATAGTAAATAGCCATAGAAAAACAATGAATCCTTAGCAATGGACACTTGCATAACATAACATTCAGTTACAATTCTGTTACATACATATGGTCTATTACAGTTATCGTTAGACGGAAATATCAAAATGTCCCCTCATAACAACAACGTTAAATCTTACATATCCATACACGTTTATTACGAATTTCATTTAATATCGTATTTAAGGAAATGTCGGTCACCCCTGGCCTTTTTATAGGCATAAAATTTTGGAATGACTTAGGCTTTGCAAAAGGAACTGTCAAAGGTCATACGAAAAGAGTTTCTAAGAAAACCCCACCGAATAATAAAATTTTCACATCAAGAAAATAAACAAATATTTACAATATATTTGAGATTTGAAATAAAAAAAAATGTATTACAATAGATGTTGTATTTGCCACTGTTATAAGTTATAAATAGAACAATAATAAATAATAAAAAAAATATTCTAAACATAAAAATAAAATTATCTATTCCAAGAGAGCACTCAAGAGATACTCAAGCAATAAACAACTATTCAGTAGACACAATACATTGTTACTGTAAGATATGTACGCATTTTGCGTTACGGTCGATACAACAAATCTATAGAAAACTTGATTTACTTTTTGCTGTTTGCTATTATTGTTTAATTATGAGATGTACAGTGATGGCCATAGACTAGCACACTTCATATACATAGGTTGCATTCAAAACAAAAACAAAAAACATATTTCAGTCTCATATTGTATTCACATTTTAATATTACTTCTGGCCAGCATCACGAATAAATTCATATTTCGTAGTTATTTACAGACATCTAGTGGAGACGAGAACTCCAGTATGCCACTTTTTTACACGAACTTGTCTAATCCAGGATATTTTAAATCAAAGGATATCAGTGGATCAGGAGCTTTATTAAGAATTTTGGAACATATTTTTTTCAATTTTTGCTTTCACTGATGATGCATTGGGATTAGGTTGGAAAGGTGGCATACCACTTTATTAGCAGTAGCACACAAGTCAGGTACTATGTAAGGCCCTCGTGAATAAAATACTAATATGCTAACCTTAAGTACATCACTGTACATGTTGTATGTATTAAAATCGTTGTAGGTGGATATTCAAAGAAATTGTAAGCAAAGATACAAGTACGAAATAGAGTTTTCATCTCTCTATGTATGGGTTTTATAGAAAAAACTCAAATTTTCTTAACGTTTACAGAGTTTTGTATACATTATCTTCATATCCGAACTGTTGTGTACGAAATTGTTCAATAATTTAATTTGTTTTTTATTGTACGTTATTATTGTACTCTAAACGTATAATTATTTATCGTTTTATTCTTTTAAAAAATGACAAAAAAAAATTTAAATTCTTATTAGTAAATGCATATGTGAAAAAATAATTAAATATCAATAAATATTTCATGAATGGCAGACAACTTGTATGACTCGGTGCTATAATCTTATCGAAATTGGCATTGATTAGTGTAGGGCATGATTAGAACGTTTAAAACTCATTGAAATTCACTTTTCTTATGTGTTTTCTTTTTGTCTCTCTTGTTTCTTTAATTTATATTTATCATTTTATTTCTTTTTTTTTATATATACACTCAGTGTCAAAAGTGTGACAACAACATTGGCGATAATTTATTTTAGTTTTGATGTACAATAGTTTTTTTTTTTTATTATAAAAACAAATACTAATAGCCAGTATTATTATTGACATTTTTGTTATTACAATTTGGAAGCAGAATTCTGAAAACGTACAGTGACTTTTGACGTCGTGTGTAGATTTAAATTAATCTACAGTTTTTTAAAAGCACAAAATGCGTATTTCTATTTTATTTTTATTTCTTTTACACAGATAACCAATTCAATAGAAGATAGTCAAAGATAAAATGATATATGCAAACTAAAGACGTATTTGGTACTTCTTTTTAATCAATTTTTCTTTTATTTTTCTGGAAAGTTGTAATAAAAAAAATTGCATATTAAATAAAGAAATGAAAGAGGACTGACAGATTTACTATATAAAACTTTATTTTATAACTTTTTCAAAATCTGTTTTTAAGTTCACTCTTCAAAATCATGCGTAACTTACAAGAGCGACTTGGATTGGCTATACTTTTATGAAACCAAGTTTTTTTCAATTGCTTTTGTTGCTCATTAGTAATAACTATTTGCATTTAATTTTCTTGAAAAACAACATATAGACACACCTTTGCGGTGCATATGTATGTCACTTTAAAACATTCATACATTACTATGTTATTTTTGTATACGACGGCGGTCACATAATTAGCCTGACAACTGTAAAGTGGTGGAATCGTTGTAAAGAGCCTGTTTTAAATATCAAGACTTGTCGTTATTTTATTTAATCATCAAATATTAGCAAAGTCAGTGAATTTATAAAAATTGGAAACAACCTTATATACTTCATCAATATCGTTCGACATTTCTCAACTGGAATTTATTGTGTGTCCGAGCTCAAAAGAGTCCGTAGGAGCTGCCAAAACACCTCACCAGTCCACTCAGCTAAACCATAAAATCTTGATGCAATATGCTCTTCCCTTCGGAACATTTGGCTAGACTTTCTTTGCTTTAACGAAGAACTCCAGAACATCATACGATTGTCAGTGTTAAATAACCAGCGAACTTTGCCGGCGGTGGAGACTTTTCAAGCCAAAATGGTTTGGATATCAATGCAAATGTATGTTCTATTTAGAACATTACTAGTAAAGGGCTATCCATTTCGTGGTTTCAAAAGTATGGGACTGGAATTCGACATCTGTCAAACTAAGTTGTGAAACCAATTTTTTTCTTTTCAGTTGAAAGTCGGACATTGACGAAAATGGATCACTTAACTATCACACAACGCATAAAAATTATTAAAAACCTACTACAAAAATGGTGATTCTGCCACAGCCACGTATCGAACAAAATTTTCTTCAGCGATGAAGCACATTTCACACTCGGTGGGTATGTTAATAAACAAAATTGTCGTATTTGGGGTTCTGAGAATCCTCAAGTAATTGAAGAGAGGCCATTACATCCAGAAAAAGTCACTGTTTGATGCGCTCTTTGGTCCGAAGGTGTGATTGGACCTTACTTCTTCGAAAACGAGGATGGAACGACTGTCACCGTCAATTCGGAGCGTTATGGTCATATGATAACCGACTTTTTTTTGCCTGCTATTGAAGAATACGACTTGGAGAATATGTGGTTTCAACAAGACGGTGCCACATGCCACACAACTCGAGCGAATATGGCTTTATTGCAAGAGACATTTCCTGGCCGCGTAATTTCTCGTCGTGGCGATATCAACTGGCCACCAAAATCATGCGATTTGACACCATTAGACTTTTTTTTGTGGGGCTAGGCGAAAAACCGTGTTTATGCAGATAAACCTTCAACTCTTGAGCACTTAAAAACGAACATTCGTCAAGTTATGGCTGAGATACCGCCCAATATGTGTCAAAAAGTGGTCGAAAATTACCTCAAAAGAATCAATGCCTTCAACACTTCGCGTGGAGGTCATTTAAATGATGTAGTGTTTCACACATAAAGTCAACGTTAAACTTTACAATAAAAAAGAAATATCATGAAAAAAATATTTTATATGTGTTTTATTTACGTTTACTTTTGAAACCACGAAATGGATACCCGGTATAATGACTATGAATTGACTCGTAGGTTTTTGAGAGTCTATATTGCCAAACTTATGGATAAATATTCTACAATTTTAGAGACATTGCGTATAAAAGTGTGCGTATACACACACACACACACACAAACAAACATTATGAATCAGTATGACGTTTGCCATCGTAGTACAACCAAGCTAATCTAAATGACTGACGACTACGTAAATGAGGAATTAATTTTATATCTTTGTGTATTTCAATAAAATATGTACACATGTATACATTTTCATATATGAATTCGTATGTACATACATCCATACATACATTTATGTACATATAATATAATTATTAAATACCTACATCGTATTTACTTTATGATAAAATAATACATTAATAATCGTGCAAATTAATACGCACAGCTATTGATAGAAATCATAATTAAAGCAACAAAAAATATTTGTAAACTAATTTGAACTTTTGCTAAAATCCTAATTTTAATACAAACCAACAGTAGTTGGGCTTTAATTCAAAGTAAACATTTTATAAATTATATTATGGACAAAGTTATTTCTATAAAAATCAAACATTTTGATTAATTACACTATGCGACAAAATAAAGAAAATTAAATACACCCGGCTAATGACATAGTCTACGTTGTTCAATTAGTTGAGTAGAACTTAAAAATACCTTTTTTATATTTCTCGAACCCTCCAAACTTGTTTTATTTGACAAAAACTGTTTCTTTTGACTTTACGTACAAATTTCTGGACTACTCAAACATTTCTGACCCGATTTCCGAAATGTAAATCTTATTGGAAAGGGGAGAGATGGACCTTTAAAACGGTATATACATATTTATTATTCAACTTAATATGCTATGAGTTTTGATGAGGTAAACTTGGAAAATTCGAATTTTTTTTCATATTTTTTCAAGTTTGTCCATTCATAGTAGCAAACTTTAATAAAAAAAATATAGGATAAGTGATAATATTCTTAAAGTCTGTTCTTAAAAGTTCATTTCAGAAAATATATATACGAAAAATATAACTCGACTGTTAGACTCATTAAATAATAACTACGGTAATTTTTGTCCGATTTGATTAAACGAATTGCCAATCTCTTCACAAGATAATGCACTTTCAGAACGTCAACATTTATTTCATATTTTTTTATTAAAGTTTGCTACTATTAATGGACAAACTTGAAAAAATATGAAAAAATTCGAATTTTCCAAGTTTACCTCATCAAACCTCATAGCAAATTACGTCGAATAATAGATATATGTACACCGTTTTAAAGGTCGGGATCTCCCTTTTTCCATAATATTTAAATTTTGGAAATCGGGTCAGAAATGTTTGAGTAGTCCAGAAATTTGTGCGTAAAGTAAAAAAAAACAGTTTTTGTCAAATAAAACAAGTTTGGAGGGTTCGAGAAATATAAAAAAGTTATTTTTGAGTTCTACTCAACTAACTAACTGAACAACGTGGACTATGTAGTTACTCGGGTGTATTTTCACTGTCGCACCGTGTTATTTAAATACAGAATATTGATCTGAATACCAAGGTGTACTAATGCATAAGTAGTTAACGCTTAAAGTAGTAGTTGTTTGCCAAAGTCTTGCTTTCAAATTCCATTTGAACTGCATTTTATTCAAACCGGCATTTTAAAACAAAGTCATAAAATGTAATACACTTTTGTACGTACATACATACATGTATGTATGTGTGTATATATTTTCTCTTAATTTTTTTTCCCGTTTCGTTTGTTTTATTTTTTGATATTCACCGTTCGTTTGTACAAGTTTTTCAAATGACTTTGTAAATTAACAAATTAATCAAGTAAATGACGTTTGTTTGTTGTATTTTCTTAAAGGCCTTAAACTCTAAAATTAAGTTAAACAAAAATGTAAATAAAAAAAGATTAAAAAATTTAAACTTTTAAACCACCATAATATATACATACATCTCTTATGACATTATATCTGTAAAATGTGCATATATGTATGTAGGTACGTATGCATGTAGTGTATAAGTAGATAAACAACATACATACTGTATACATACATACATACATACATACATACATACATATATTCATATGTGCATATCTACAAATGCAAAATGAGAAAATATTTAATTTTCGATCGTAACATCTTAAAGACAATTATAATGACAGTCTAAGAAAAGTTTTAACATTTCCAATTACAATTCAAAGCATGTTTTTGAATATGCAACTCCTTTCGCGCTTTAAATAAACGGCCAAACGTTCCAAATGTCGTTCCCGTAACGAAGCCCATGCTAGCAAAACCTATTGTACATCGGAAACATGACATTGAAAGGCTATCAGCTGTTATAAATACTGTTCGCTTAACAACCGAAGAATGCCTAGAAATAATTAAAACTGACTACAAAAGCGGTAATTTGCACGGTAATTCGATAACCGCTCAAGAACGACCCGAGTATTACCAACTCAGCCACGGCTGGACAATTTTTTCCAAATGAAGGAACTCTCAACATCAGCTGCAATAATAACAAAAGCGATGACCAAAACATGAGTACTTTTCTTCAGATCCCACCCACTCGGCAAGACAACGTGACAAACATATTTTAATCTGTTTAATGGGTATAACGAATTATGTCGTCATACACGAAGTACTCCTGCAGTGAAAATGACGAGATTTTTCGTCATAGAAATTTGTTGTAATATTTTAAACGCATGAATTTTTATGCAGTTGAACAAAGGTTTATTCCCTGGTTCACAGTTTAAGACTTGAACCATTACAGATATTTGAAAAATTCACTATGTTAACGTAGTATCTGGGTAGGATGATGACATACCAGTAATTGGATTTTATTAGAGACACCTTAAGCTGCAATTTGTATATAGTGCCCCAACACTCGTATTTAAATCTTAAAATCTGAATACCTCTTGAAAATTCATAGTTAGTAATCAATTATGATGAATCGATAATTTAATTTATGATAGCCAACATTATGGTCACTTACCTTTTAGAAAACTTGTATTCCCAGTTGAGGCAGGCAACAACTGATGCAGAAATTCCTCCAGACACAACAGTCTTTTGAATTTTTAATTTTCACTATTGATTTCTTTCTCGTTTTTCTTGTCAACACTCAGCCTTTTTTCTTTTTAAAGTGGAAAACTTTGTTGAATAATTTTCTTTTTTATTTTGCTTATATTTCTTCTTTTTTTTAAAGCACCATTATAAACACATGAACATATGTATATGTATGTATATATGTATTTATTATTTTTTTTTTTTTAATTTTATAAAGTTAAAGATAACTTTGCACCCTCTTTTTCTCTTTATAACACTTTTATTTTCATTAAATGCACCATCGATCGATCAACGATTGATTAACAGATTTTTTGTTTTTGTTTGTTTATCTTCTTCTTTTTCTTTTCCTTTTACTTTCTTTTGTTTTGTTTTTCTTTTATTTTACTATTTGATTTTTTGTTTTGTTTTTTTTTTTGTGTTGTTATAATTAAACGAGTTGCTCGGGAAGAATAGAGAGTCTATTTGATGTGATTTAAAATTATGTATGTATGTATGGCTTATTAATGTTGTTGTTATTGTTGGTATAATATTTTTGTATTATTGTTGGTCATAACAATATGATGATGACGACCCTGTTGATGGCTAAAAATGAGATGAACAATGTTGTTGTTCTAATTTTAATGACTTGTTGTTGTTTGCCTATTCGTATTTTATTATTTTGGAAAATGGCTACAATACAATTCAATAGGAATATGGGTGAGAGAATGTAAAACAGTCGTTCCTTGGCTATATTTATTCAAACACTTTTTTGGTGAATACACAAATTCTTGATTATTTATAAAAATCATTAATAAAATGTAAAATTAACTTTATTGAAAAGATTATTTTTGTTTTATTTTTCAATTTTTACATAATCGAGTTCATGAATCTCTTTTATTATAACGGTTTACTGTTATACTTTAATCGTTACAATAAAACGAAAGAGCCTTCAATTTTTGGAGGTTATAGCCTACATACAATTTTAATCCATGAAAAAAATAAAATTTTAGCAACACCTACAATCAATTGACAATTATTAACAATTAAAGCTTTATACAATTATTATTATATAGTATGTATTGATATTTAAAGAAATATGACTTTATATTAAACACCCCCACTAAAAATGCCAAAATTACTTTCTTTCTTTTGGGGAAATAGAGAACAGTAATAATAACAACAACTACAATGATTGTAAGTGGAGAAAGAATAGAATTGCCATCAGCAGCTGAAAAACCGAACCGTTTTTTATTCAATATTTTTTTTAGGCGAAAAAGCGGAATATTGATTGTTTCACGCTCAAGTACTGCAACAAGAGCAGGTAGTTGAGGTACACATTTTTTCCAAAAGCCAAAAAACAGAAAATAGAGCTTTTTTTCTACTTCACAAACAACCTCATCATATCAATCATGTGTTCGTTCCTTTGGTTTGTCCGTCTTTTTCGTTTTCTTTTTTAATTAAGAAGTTATATACACAAATAATTGTTGGACATTTTTAACGTTAATTTTCTTCTTAAATCGAATGGCATTTTAAATGAAAATAGTTTCAAATTAAATAAATTTATGCAGTCAGGTATTAAATAATACCTTAAGATAGTAAAATATTTTCAAACAAAATTGTACACATACTTTTTTCTTTTGCCTTTTTATTTAATTTTGATATTCGTAGACGACGATTATTTAATAAAATGGTACGAATACCGAATCCTAAAACCACTTCACTCAACAACTTCTCTACGACTGAGAAAAGTGAAGTACGTGGATAAAGAAAAGCGAATAAACGAAAAAAGTCCAATTGGATAAGTGAGTACAAAACGTGAGAGAGAAGGTTGCCATACTTTCTCGCAAAGGATTAATTAAAAGTTAATAAAATATTTTATATAAAAACTAAAATTAATTGTTTTTTGAGAACAGTTTAAAAAAGCTGTAGTTAACAAATGAAATGTTTTTAAAAAATAAAAAAATAAAATTGTAAGTTTTACATGTTTATGTTTCAAAAGTGTCCATAGGTATAATGGAGTTGTTTGCAACTGTGCAAATTGTATCACATTAAAACAGAGATGCTACATATTGAAATAAATGCAACTGTGTTATTTTTCTTTATAAAAATTAAAACATTTTGTCAGCGATTAGTGAAAATAAAATATACGAAATTTTAGCACAATAAATAAAAAATAAAATGTGTTAACAAAAGTGTAATCACATAAAAGACGCAATCAAAAAAGTTGTATAAACTTATGGGGTGCTGAATTCGAAAACATAAATAAACCAAAAATTTAGAATCATCAGTGGATTTTTTCGTAGAAGAAAAAAAATTCCTGATATAAAATAGCAATAGAAAATTGTTAGAAATAATGCTAAACTAATTGCAATGAGTATATAATTTGTAGTAGATGCAGTAAATTAATTTAAAGTAATAATTTTAAACAGAAATTACCACTAAGTGAATCACGGCGCAATTTTTTGTGTTTGTCTTCTTTTTTTTCTCAACTGGAATTTCGGTGAAATGCTTATAATTTCTTATTTATTATCTTGAGATAGTACAAAAAAAATACCTACTTTCGCCCAGCACAACTTATTTGTTATATATAGTAGATATTAGTCGAGATAAAAACATTCTAAATTGGCGCACGAGCAACCATCGACATCTAGAGCTGCCCTGAAGGAGCTAGAGCGACCGCTACAAAAAAATTCTTCTCCTTATTCGATCTCAAAGAGCATGAGTAATTTTGAACGTAAGAAAAGTACGCCCTGTGCGGGTTGTATGCAAGCCATTAAATGGATTCCAGTAATATTCATAGCTTCCGTTATTGTTTGGTCCTACTATGCCTATGTTGTTCAATTGTGTATACGTAAGTTTCGAAATATTTTCTGCTTCCGCTAAATAGAAAATCTAATAATCACACTCATTTTGCAGTTGCCATTGAAAACACATTCGAAAAAATTGTTTTCCTTATATTCTACCACATAGTCTGTGCGTTATTCTTTTGGTCCTATTGGAGTACTGTTTTCACACCAGTGGGAACTGTGCCTGCAAATGTGAGTATCGGTTTTTTTGTTATTGTAATGTAAATAACCTTACGTTTGGACGTGTGATTCACCTCAGCGTTGAATACAAAAATTTAAATAAAACGGCATTATGCCACTAAAAAAAGATAACGTTTTACTGATAAAACAAAAATTACAATCACCTTCAAATAAATGTTCAATAAATGACGTTATTTCGTATTATTTTGCAGTGGCGTATACCGGAAACAGAAATTGAACGACTATTTCGCGCTGAAAGTCAAGAGCAGCAAAAACGAATATTGGAAAATTTTGCCAAGGATCTGCCAATTACAAATCGGTATGAAACAAAACAGAAAAGATATGAAACTTTTCAGTGAACATAATGATTTTTTTTTTTATAAAATCGGATTTGAATCACTTCGAACGAATCAATAGAATTTGGTTAAAATAAAATTCTATTAGGATTGTTTGGGTGGTTACTATTTAAGAAAACTATCATTTAGTGTAATGTACTTTATTCTATTAAGAAATATATTTAATTTTCCTTTAGCACATTAAATGGATCTGTACGATTTTGTGATAAATGTAAAATAATTAAACCCGATCGTGCCCACCACTGCAGCGTTTGTGGTACATGTGTTCTAAAAATGGATCATCATTGTCCATGGGTAAATAATTGTGTAAATTTTACAAATTACAAGTTTTTTGTCTTGTTCCTCGGTTATGCATTACTATACTGCCTCTATGTTGCCTTAACATCGTTGGAGTATTTCATACGCTTTTGGAGGGTACGTACAATCCTAACCAATATTTAATTAAAATATAGTTTTTAAAATTTTAATTTATTAAACAGGGCGAATTAACCTCAGGGATGGGTCGTTTTCATATACTTTTCTTATTCTTTGTATCGTTGATGTTTGCCATTAGTTTGGTCAGTTTGTTTGGTTATCACATCTATTTGGTTTTGATGAATCGCACCACACTAGGTTGGTAATAAATCAAAAAATTTGTTGTATGTTACTATATATGTACATATTTGTAAATTGCAGAAGCTTTCCGCGCTCCCATTTTCCGCATTGGAGGTCCCGATAAGAATGGTTTTAATTTAGGAAAGTATGCCAACTTCCAAGAAGTTTTTGGTGACAATTGGAAATTTTGGTTTTTGCCAGTCTATACCAGGTAACTATACATGTTGTTTGTTATTTTTATACTGTTTCTCTGTATAAATGGTTAAATTTTTATTAATACTTTTAACATCATGTCTGTTTTCATAGATTGTATTTTATTACCAAAGCAATTTAAAATAAATACTAAAAAAAAAAAAGAAAAACATAAAATCTGCATCTGAAATGTACATTAGAAACGTTGAGTTCAAATTTTGCCAGAAAACATAAGACTAATCTTTATAAGATTCCATTACTTTCCTTTCGAATTAACTGTTCTGTATGATTCTAATAACACTTTAAAAATATCTTTCTAATTAAAATCTTAAGAATTAATGCTTTTTTCTTAAGACATCAACTAAAATTATGAATGAAATCTTTATTTTATAGATTGTTTATCGTTAAAAAAGCAAAATTTAAAAAATCCTTTGTTTTTCTGTTTTGGCAAGTTAAAAGCATTTGCTTATGTTACCATTTTTAATTTACGTATTGTTACTATATACATATTGATATAGATGTATGTACATATTTCTAAATTTTTAACTCACTAACACGCAACTAACACACACAGTTACACAAAATTTTTAAATTCAATTGTAAAATTAATTATAATATGTTTCTTATGATCTCATTATTAAACTAATGAATAAAACTATTTGAAATTATGACCGTGATAAGAAGAGGAGTTTTGTAAATTCCGATAGGCAACAATTCCGTTGATAAATTTGAGCAAATACCACTTAATTGCTTTGACACAATTTTTATTAAATGCAATTACATAAACATAATATTAAAATGACTCACTGTCACTTTCTCCCAACACATCTGCTCTTCTACTTCTCTACCATAGTTTGGGTGATGGTCTACAATATCCAACACTAAATCAACATCATTCAATGCCCACATCATATCATTCAATGGATGATACAAGAAACCGTTTAGAACAACAGCCTACAGACAAACTAATCAGTACTACAACCACAGATGCAATGACCTCTCCTAAAGTGAATGATGATGATGATGATCATCAGAAAACAATTGTTATTGATATGATGAATCAAGATAGTTTCACTCCTACCGATAGTCAACTAAGAGATGATGGTGTTTGTCCATCGAAAGATTTAACATCCAATGGAAATATTGTCCTTAATATGGACATACTAAATGCAAATAATGTATCTACAGATCCTAATCAGAATACGACTGCACCACCATTGAATAACGTTGTTGAAGTACATGAAATTGTTTAGTTCTAGTTGTCCTCTTCTTTTTACCGATAAAGACTCATAAGCCAACATTTGGAATGCATTTACAACGAATAGAACAGAACAAATAACGCATAATACATTTCTTTAGTATGACACTAAAAGCGATATTTTTTTATGTATTTGCATTTGCATTTTTGTTTGTATTCTTATTTTTAAATTTTAATTTATTAAATGAAATTTTGTTTTTAAATTTTAATTCTCTTAACTCTCTGCGACATATAAATTAATAAATTATTTTGTATATGAATGTAATTATTTTTATATTTTCGTAAAACTTTAAATGAATGTTTGTTAAAAAAAAAAATCGAATTTACAAGTACATACATATGTATATGTATGAAGTATACTTTTAATCTGATTTTAGGCCCATTTAATCGTAATTTATTTGCTTTTTTTTTTTGACATCACATACAATATTTATGTTTTCTAAGTTATACTGTTGATTAATTGTCAGGTCTTTTTGTATATAAAAGTAACTTTCCTCCAGGTGGTACCCTTATATACATATATATTGATCTTTTCATCATAAAGTTCAATGTTAACAAGAAGTTAAAAATATTTATTGAGATAAAAGTAATAATTATAATTGAAATTTGTGCAACAAATTTTTTGGGGACCAATCCTTTACTGTTTCCAGAACTGACAATAGAAATGAAAAAAACAGAGTATTTTTAAAATATTTTATTTATTTTTTTGTAGTTTTGTTCGATAATTTCCGTTTCTATTTTTAATACAACTGTAGAAATTATATTGAATAAGCATGTTAAATAAACCATTTTTAGCAATAGAGATTAACGTAAGGCAATAATATTTTTTTATAATTTTCTAAATGTTTTTTACGTTTTTATTTGTTAAATTATAAATAAATGAATGAAAAATAAATAATATTTTTATTAAACACATACAACTCAAGAGTTTTTAATTTGCCAAAACGAAAAAAAATTGAAAAATAATTAATAGGATATAGTTTTGTAATTTTAAAAAATTATACGCACATAAAATAACTTTTTTTTTCTATATAGTAAAAGCAATTTTAAAATATTTACAGCTTTGGTGATGGTATATGTTATCCTATGCGTCATTGCGAAGAAGATACAGAGACTTTATTGGGACATCATGCCGATACACGCATTGATATGGAAGATGAAATTGATATTTTCCCAGAGACTAGATTTCATGACAGTATAATACCATAGTTAATATTGACAGAAGACAATGTAGCCACCTATTATATATGATTATAAGTCGCACTTAAGAAAAACTATAAGAAAACAAATATTTTTGTATCTTTTAAAAAAAGTTTAGTATGAAAACTGCATATAGTATATACCGTTTTGAAAAGGGAAATCATATAAAAGCAAAAACCTAATACGTTGTTACGTTGTACTTTTTATAAATTTTTTTTATATATGTTGGTTGGTGGTTACATTCACAAGTTAGTTGTAAAATATTTAGAAAGAAATTGTATGAAAGCCAAGGCTTTTTATAAATGCTAGAATATAATGTAATTGTTGAAAAGTCTTTGGTAAATCGAAATTAAAATTACATTTTAATTTCTATGTTTTTTTTTCTTATAGAAAAAGTATTTAGAATTCTATAAATAAAAACATTTGTTATAGATTGTATATAATTAATACCTCATGTAAACTAAAAACCCAAAATGTGCAAATCGAGAAATTAAATAGAAAATAATCTTTTATAAATTAACTAAAAATAATAACGTAAGTTTAATAACTCAATATTAAAATAAAATCCATTATGCTTCGAGATCACTGCAATACACGGATTAAAATTTTTTACTTTTTAATACTAAATTGAGCTTTATAGATACGAAAAAAGCAAGTTACTGAACTAATGTATTTATAATTAATCTTGAGAAAACATTACAAGTATTTAGAAATTAAACTTTCTCTCATTCATTCATTCCATAATAAGTATTCCGAGTACATTTCTAAAAATTCAAATTTAATAATTGAACTATCGTTTATACTAAAAAGAAAATAAAACATTAAAATAATTTGGAAAATATGTTAGTCTTAACAGAAAGTTTCTTTTTATATACTAAGGATAAAAGTTGTATAAATTCAATGGGTGTGTATGTATGTATATTTAAATACGAACAAAAGTCCTTCTTATATTTAGAAATATGTGTATGTATGTATATGATAGCAAAAGTCGAATAAGTCATTTCCAAAAATAGAGAATCAAAGAAAATCGTTATACACATACAATACAGAGTAACTGTAATTAACTTAAAAATTATGCAACTTACGATCAGCAGAAATTTGCATAAAGCTTAGGATTTAAGATAAACCAAATTATTAAATAATAAATATATAAAATGTTGATTAAAATTAAGAGCATTTTATAAAAAAAAAAAGAAAAAGTCATATATTTTTTAATAATTATATTTTATCGAAAAGTATTCCATAAATTTGTTATATTTGCAATAAACCCTCTTCAAAATTTGAGCAAATGCGTATAAAAAACAAAAACCAAAAAAAAAAACTAAACCTAATACTTAAGATAAAAATCAAATATTTTTAATTTGTAACTTTATAGCAACTTAGAAAACTTGTATGTTCTGGATATAAAGACAATAAGATGGATATTTAAAATAATTAAAGTAACAATAGTGACATGTAGTATTTATCTAGTATAACAAATTTATGAAATACAAGTTGTTAAAAGTTAATGCTCTCATTGAAAAAGAAACCTATATTACTGAAATGATTGAACGTACTGAATAGAATAAAAAAATGTAAAAAAAAATCAATACGTTTAGTTTTAATTTTATTATAAGTATTGCATATAAAACACACAAATTTTTCTTTACGTTGTACAATATTTAATCAAATCTACTTAGATCTTCTTGTGACGTTTTATTCTTCTCCTCGTTCTCCGACTTGCCAATTGGCACCACTTCAAAATCAACTTCATTACCATCATTTGCAATTTCTAATTGGAAATTTGAAGTGTCTTCCTGTTTTTTAAAAGGATTTTTCTTAAGTTTCTTTTCTTTTTTAACAATAGGTTCTGAAGTTTGTGGTATATCCACCACAGGTTTACTGGATTTGAACTGTTCTTCTGTTTTCGCCTGTTTTTCTTCTAAACGTTTTCTTTTTTTCGCCAATTTGGTTTCTCCTGGCCTAGGAATTATACCACCCGTATCTTCACTTCTTGGCAAAGCGTCTTTTATTAGTTCTTCCTCTATGTCACTGTTTTCTGGCAATAATTTTTCCTGTATAGCTGCCATTGCTATAAGTATTGCTTCTTCAGTTCGAATGGTACGTGACCCTTGTCTAGGCAAAACATTAAGATACTGATCGAATAAAAGCTCTGGATCATCAACTTGCAACTTTTCGTCATTTGACAAGGCGGCTTCAAGACCTTGAAGACCACCAAACACTAGAAGCGAGTGATTAAATTTTAAGGATTTTGTTGGTACTTCCTGTAAATTTTCACCACGATCCGATGTACCAATTGTAAGATCATAACCGCCAACATAAGGGCACTTTGTAAATATTTCAGATATTGTATGTGCAATGCGCACGGTATAGCCCCAATAGACACCAGTTTCACGTCTTGGTTCATCTGGACTCACAATTGTTCCTCTCTGTTTACGTGTATTTTCTGTGATATGTTCAAAAACCCAAAAAGAACAGTTCAATTTAAATTAAAGGATTTTCGTGGTAATTTTACTTTTTTTTTACTTTTACTTACCTTGAGGATCATCTAACTTAACCGTTACTCTTATGCCTGCCGTTAAAGCTTTATCAACGAGTACATCATTCAAAAGTCCAACATTAACGTACGAATGGCCAGGTTTTGCTTTCTTTTCGGTTACAATACCTTCGCGGTAACGAAAAACATTCTGTTGACGCAAATGATGAGGGGCATCAAGAGGATTTAAAAGACCAGAATATTTTAGATCTTTATGTAGCGGAAAAAAGAACTTTCTCAAGTATTGCGGACACTCCAAGTACTGTAAGATACGTGCCAACTGAAGACAACTACTGCGCACCGTTTGCGATGTTTCATTATTTGCATCGTCACTATCAGCATCAAAGTTGCGCTTTACTTGGCGTGCTGTAGCTAAACCAATGTCATCGAATACAATCACTTCGCTTACCCTAAAGATACAGGCAGCCCTAGCTATCTGGCCAGCTACATACGTACGCAATTCCACAGACTGGGCGTTTTCTAAGATCGAACCAGGCACGGCTATTGATATTGTGGAAGGATTTATTTTTTTATCATTTGCTTTACTTGGTGTCACCTCTTCACTCTCATGTTCTTTCTCAATTTTCTGTTGCTTATCCAATTGTTTAAGTAATTTTTCCTGTTTACGTTCTTTCTTTAAAGCTTTACGTTCTTCATTAATTTTCTTCCACGATTTATGAGCTTCAGCAGGTTTTCCAGAGGTCTGTGGAATCATTTTTGTAAATAACTTGTGGTCATTAAAGTTATTTTTAATAAATTTAGTTTCTTTTTGTATCGCACGTGCTGTGTACCGTAAAAATGAAAACAAACTAATTTAATGTTGCCATATAATTGCGGAAATTTATATAAACAGTCCGGCATGATTGTCACACAAAACAAAACAGCTGCAACAGCTGCTGTATCAGTGTTGAAAAATTCAGTACTTTTTTCAGTACTTTTCCATTTTAAAAATACCGCAGTACTCTTTCGGCGTTTTCAGTACTATCGGAGTCAAATTTAAACTGTAGGTGCCGCCACTCATGTATGAAATTAATACACACACAAAATAAGTGGTATGAGAAGCTAGGTCATAATACTGATTTAAGAGTTGGAATGACTAATTATGTATGTATGTATTTTGTTACAAAAGTACTATTCGATGCAAAAAGATACTTTTTCAGTTATAGTTCAGTACCATATCAAAATTTCAATTTTGCAACAGTGTGCTGTATATATTATTGCGTTGTTGCATTTCATTTGAATTGTTTTCAATTTTAGGAGTTCCCCGTATAATTTTTGATTTTAAAGATGAGTCGAGAAGTTCTATCACCGCCATTAATGCGTATGGGATCCAATCGTTGTTATCGCGTTAATCTGATTCATGAGGATTTCAGTAGTCAATGTGAGACAGCCATGGAAAGTCGAAAACAAGCAGTAACCACTAATAAAGCATATGCAGAAGATGGTAAGTAAGCGCTTCATCAATCTGCTGGGAATTTTGTGTAGATACTAATCTCAAAAGGCGCATCGATATTCGTTAGGAATAATACGCCGATAAATAAATAAGAGATTATGGAAGTACACATTGGAAACTTTAATATCAACCTAGATAGATAGGCTAGAGCTTTAGAAAATAACTCGCCTTTGACTGGATACGAATTTTAATAGAAAACTTTAAAAATACTTCTAGATCTGTATGATGAAGACTATAATGATGAAATGGACGCAGATGTCGACTGTGAAATTGAAGAAACAAGTAATGGGATGTTTAAGCTTGCAATGCACGTAGCTTCGTAAGTAGATATGTATGTATTAAATATCGATAAGTGGTTATAAATAATAGTCTCCCTATATACATACATATTTAGACCTTTCTATGGAGGTTTAATTGGTCATAAGGGTGCAACTAAACGTCGCATTGAAACGGAATCTCAATGTGATATTACGGTACCACAAAGGAATACAATCCAAAAGAACACAAATTCCTATGTTATTATTAAAGCAAGAACACGTAACAATATTTTATCGGCAAGACGTAAAATTTTATTACTGTTGGCTTCGTTGCGTAAAAGAATGTCGGCCACGCACTTCTATGGTGTTGCATTGAATTATGGAGAAGTCAAAGATAAATTTATAGAATTTAAGAAACAAATAATGGCAGCTGAACTACCAGGCATTGAAGAGTCAATTTTCCAATTGGAAAGTAGCATTCATTTAACATT
Source organism: Sarcophaga caerulescens (assembly GCA_927399465.1). NCBI lineage: Eukaryota > Metazoa > Arthropoda > Insecta > Diptera > Sarcophagidae > Sarcophaga > Sarcophaga caerulescens. The sequence continues at coordinate 46,460,270 of OV656868.1, forward strand.
AGGCATTTGTGTTCTAATAGACGATGTGGAAAGAGCAAAGGCCGTAGAGTTATTGCAAAGCTGCCGGTAATAAATATACGATATGATTAATACTTTGTTGCAAACAAGCGATTTTAATGTATTTTTTATTTTATTTTATTTTATTTCAATTAGAGAGTTTCTGAATGATCTGAAACCACCGTTTACTGTAAGCTTGAAAGGATTGGAAATAATGAATGATGATCCAAGTTCGGTTAAAGTGCTATATGCTTTAGTTGAATCCCCTGAACTACAAGTTTTTGCCGACCGTTGTTTTAAACGTTTCAACAAAAGCGGTCTTGGTGTCGATGATTTTGAACGCGGTTACGTTAAGCTTCATATGACCGTTATGAACAATCGTTATCGTGAATCGAATGCAAAAAGTTTCGATGCCAGGGAAATTTTAAAACGTTGGGGTGATTTTAATTTTGGCACTGTACAGTGTAATGAATTACTCTTATGTGCTCTTGGTACGAGAAGTCCAGAGAATTTTTATAAAATATCTGGATCTTTAAAGTTTTAAATTAAATTCTTATATATATATACATATATATTTTGAAATCCGAAGCAATAAAACTATTTCGAGATAAAACAATTCAATTTGCATTGAAAATTTAGTTTTCCTTATATTGTTGGGAGAAAGCTATTTAAAGTTGCGATTTACTGTAAATACATTAACCGACGTGTTGTACATACATACCTTTTATTAAGTATTATATACATACATATATTGATAATAACAACATCGCTTGATGAAAATGTTTACATATTTTTTTTTATTACATTGAAAACTGTTTTCTGTTACAGCTTATTTTCAGTTTTTGTTTCATCGTGAAACGTAATTTACAAAGTACATATAGGTAGTATTTTTTGTTCAGATTTCTGAATTTTATTTTCTTTATAGTTTTACTTTCTCTCTTTTTAGTTTAAATTAATATTTATTCAAGTCGATAATTTTAGTGATGCTTTTTTATTGTTATTTTGTTTTAATAACATATTTATTTGCATTTGTCTTATAAAATATGAGATTGATCAACTTTAACAGGAATCTCATAAAATATTTAAAATGATTAACTTAATCATATTATAATATGTATAGCTAATGTATATATATTTTTTATTTTCATTTCAATATAATGAATTTGGTGGGTAATAATGTTGCTATACTTTTAAAAAGGGAAGGTTAGAAAGGAAAAATTAATAAAGTGATACAAATGAAAATGGGAAGAACAAATAGTTTTGGGATGGAGTAAGTTGTATATTTTTGTCAGTTGTTTTTTTTTTTCTAAAATATATTGGAAGACCTAAAATCGTAATAAAATGAAACATTTCTTTAATGCTTAAATACATTTATATACAGCTTAAGAATAAAACCGAACGTTTGTCAATTAGACAAAGCTTTTTAATTTGTTTAAAAATATTCTCAATATTACAATACAATAGATTCAATTAATAAAAAGCCATTAAATCTGATAATAAAGGTGATTTGCAGTTTCTATAGAAGAATTTAAACTAAATTGTGTATTTTGAATAAGCAAATGCTAATAAATTATTAATTTTAATTAACCTGATAATATACAGAACATTATAAATATTTGAATTAAGAAAATATTGCTAATAGTCAAAAAAAAAAAAAAAAATGTTGCACTTAATTTGTTTTTCGTTATAATACATACTAACTAACAAAATATTCCAAAAAGGTTGAAATATCACTATAAATAAAATTATTTGAAAAAAATTTCCTAAAACACAAGCCATTAGCATACGTTCATTACGACATTAAACAATTAGCAGTAATGGTTAATAATTTATGGAGTTTTGCTATTTTTTTTTATTGCACACATACATTGGTAGCAAATTAGTAAAATTTTATTTAAAATACGCTGTGTATTCTGATTTGGATAAAAAGAATTGCTAATACAGTAAAAAGTTTTATCCACTTGCACTGAGTCTATAGGAAATTATTCCTTCAAAAAAGGAAATTTCAAATTAATTGTAGTCGATAACAATAATCACAAAAAAGGCTTATATTTTCAAATATTGCACGCATTAAATTTCATTTAATTGTGTAATAATACACCATTGAAGCTAATATGTTAAAGTTATACGGTTTTTATTTTAATTTTTCTTAAGTTTTAGTTACAAATACAATATTTGACAATTTCGTTATGTGTTTAATTTAAATAAAATGATTTATAATTTGTGTCAAGAGCAAATTGTTTATAAAATAGCTGTCTGAACTTATTACCTGCGTAAATGATATTAAAAATGTAATAATTTGTTGATAAATTGTTTTAATTAAACGCTTTTATCTAGGAATACTAGCATATAAAATGTTAAAAAATGAATTTTGAACGGATGCAAAATTAACTGCATTTTTGTGCAATTTTTAGTTTCTCTAAAACATTTTGGAAGATACGATTTGGATTTGTTTTGTTCATTACTTAAATAGGAACAATTGTAAAGTGTAGAAAACTTAGTTTGTTTATATTTTCTTTGTTGTAAAAATTAAAGGCTTTTGGAAGGATTTCTGTCAATCTTGTCTCGTGTGCGTTTGTTTAGTTTACGTATTCTTATTTTTTTTTTTTTTTTTTTGGTATGTTTTAGTTGTTGTGTGTGTATGTATGCGTGCATCTGGAACATAGAACGTATTTTGGGACAATTTTAATATTTAAATTGTATAATTTTTTTTTTATTTCAAAAGCTTCACTGTGTGCGGTAGTTATGTATATTCGATTGAATCGTAATGTGTACCAATGTTAAAAAAGCACTAATAAAATAATAAATAAATAAATTTAGGAAGCAAAATTTGTTAAAATATCTATCATCCAATTATGAATTTCACATTATATATGATATATTTTGTCTTTAAACGATATGTTTTTACTTGTTGCAGAATTCATATTTTAATAGTCAAAATATTTTTAAATAATCACCGATACCACTGCACGTATAGCTTTAAGGAGTAAATTCATGAACTATGGATTTGAATTTTTCTTCTGTTTAAAAATAATTATGAGCATGAAAAAATGATGTACTTATTATACATAAATTTAGTTAAATATCATTTTCATTACATAACATGGATGGTAGTATTTGTTTAGTTAATATTATTAATTAATTTTTCGCCGTTTAGTATGGGGTCAAATTGATCTTCTATTTGTTTTTGTATATTACTATTTAACTTTGTTGTTGTTCTTGTGTTTCTTTTCTCTTATTCTCCAACTTTCATTAAAAAAAAAAAAAAAAAAACGTATCAAATATGTTAACATTAAAATTTTAAAATTTTTATCTTAATCAGCATCATCATTGTAATTAGAGAAAAATTGAAAAAAATATCTTGGCTATGCATTAAAATATTCATAATATGTAGTAGCTTTATGTATGCCTATAGTTGCTATTTAGCATGACCATTGCTTAGAACAGCTGGCAAAACGTTAGCTTGTTGGACGACAGCATTAATAACTTCAATTTCTTTTTTGAGGAAAGCAGCACTTTCGTCGACGGAAGTCTTGCCAGTTGCACCAGTCACTACATCGCCGACGGTTATAGCCAAAGAGGTACGTTTACGTAGCCCATTGGGTATTTCACATTCGCGCATCAAATCGTTTTTAAATTCTACTATTCCCGATACAGTTTCCGTTACAGTCTTATCAATAAATTCTTCAATATTTTTTGTTTCAGCTTCGATTTTTTCCATTAACTTACTGGACAACTGATCCATTTCGCATTGATCGTGGGGCACACTAACGGCTTCACGTCCAGGATTAACTAGAGGTAATTTAGGAGTTGTTAATGCTGGTGCATGTTGCTTATCAAATTCCGAAAAATCATCTTTCTGAAGTTGCGTGGAAGCAGTGGGGTTTGCTGTTTTAACAGCTGTCTTATTGCCCGCTAATGCAGTTTCATCACTATTTTGAATAACATTCTGGATAAGTGGTTTATTTTCTTCGCCACCCAGCGATGTTTTCGAGGATGACTGTGGTGGGTATGGACGTCTTTCGCCTCGTATAAATTTAGGTAAAACAAAAATGGTAATGAGTGAAATAATGTGAAGGCACAAATAAAATTTCAGGTACATTCTTATGCTGCCCTGTAAAAATAAAATATACATACATATGTAAGTAATTAACTTTTTTTTGTAAATCACAATTAAATTGCAGATAATTTAATCTCTATACAGCACATTGAATTTATCTTCCATATTCGTTGTCATAGAATTATTAGTTGATTGTATACGTATTTGGTACAAGACTGATCCGTAACTATTTTTATAGTTTCAATGTATGTGTTTTAAAAATGTTAAAATAATAGTTTTTACGGGATAAATTTAAATCATTTCGAAATTTACCCTACAATTTTTGCTTACCATGAATTCAAGCAATACAAATGGGAATGTAGCGTAACCCATAACAACACGTGTTGTTAGGCATGTCAAAATATCATAGAACATACGAGTCATGCGTGTATTTTGGAAACGATGACGGAACATACGACGAGCCTACGCAAAATAAAAGCAACAAAAATTAGTAAAAAAAAAATGAGTATTCTCAATAAAAGGGACAGTGTAGCTAGATAACTGAAAGTTATAAGTTATTATAAAACACTTACCACACGTGCTGCAGTTACCACTAAAGCACCAGTTGCGAATGTTAAATAGTAACCCGGATAAAAGCCATGCCATACAGCACTTAAAGCAAAAGTTAAAACGGTACCGTACTTCTTGGGAACACGTTCATATACAATGGTTCGTAACCAACGATTCGTACCACAATTCCAGTTATTTATGGCATCACGCATATTTGTAGCAAACTAAGTAAAAAAAATTATAAGAAAATTATTACTTTTATAGCAGGTGGAATTTACATGTTAACTCTTGCTACTAACTTCAAAACCTAAAACATTAATATTAGATATGAGATCCCAGTTTGCATTGCCATCCTTATCGTAACCCGTAAATCCTAAACCTGAATTATTACATATAGCATCGGCCAATAACCAGGCATGATAATACTTAAAACGAGTACAGGTGGTTACCATCATGGCATACCATATTTTGTATACCATGCTGGTATTTTCAATAAAGTCGTCCTCTTTCATGTCTTTTATGGGATACATTTTAGTGAATTTCATAAAGATAAACGCACATATAAAACTACCAATAACTTTTTTCACCACCGTTTTAACTGGCGATGGTTCTAGGACCAATTGTGATTTGCCATTGTCTACACTTCCCTGTAAAATAGGTAGAAAACAAATTATTAACCTTAAGAAAGAATTCTTAAATAACTAATTACATTTGTATTCGTTGGTTTCAGTAGATTATAACCTTCAACGAAATCTATATAATCTCTATAGAATACCAATGGTCCAGCCATTAAACCTTGAAAGTGTAAAACATATGAAAAATACTCTAAAGCTGAGGGTATTTTATTGACAGCATGATACTGTTGGGCCTTGGTTAGATCCTATAATATATAAATATAGATATATATGTATATACATATATATTAAATATCATAACAAAATTTTATTTAAATTAAAAATGACGTTTACCTTAGTTTGTCTTACAAAACCGTCATGTATACTAAAGGCCAAACTAGTAACCTTTTGCGTTATTATCATTAGTGGACCAGTAATATCCAAAGTATGTTTGCCATCGTCATATATTTGTCTCAATATATGAATGCTCAACAAGTATGCCATGGCCACTATCATAACACCCCTGTAAGGAAGATAGCAAAAGAATTATAGTTACATGTGGAAAAGTGAAAGTCTTAGTTTCCTATGCATACCTTTGAACAACTTTTGGGCTTTGTGTGCGGATGACCACATAACAAGCAGCAGGAAGAGCGGCAATATGTATGGCTTGAGGTCCAAAACAAAAGTAGCCAAAGACTAATCCAATAATTAATGCCACTATGTGCCGTACCGTGGAAGTTACTTTGGAAGGATGTAGCACTGAACGAAACAGTGATGCAAGGAAAAGAGCGGAAATTTGACATATTATAAAATTTACCTGCAAAAAAAATTCATTTAAAATGAATTCTTCTGTTTTTTTTATATTTCTAAATGCATTATTACTACTTTTATATAAAGATGTAATATTAAAGATAAGAATGCGGTATGTACATAAATGATAAAATAAATGACTCAAATTTTTGCTTTTTGTTTAAACTAGTTTTGGCGTAAGGTATAAGCAAGGCTTCATATACATACATAGATCGCCAAGCAAAAAATAGAACATTTAAAGCGTATTAAGTTGAATCACAAAGTTATATTGAAATCAATGGAGTTGGTAAAGGAGTTTGTAAGGGACAGTAACTTCAGAAAGTGCAAAAGACAAAGTTCATACACAAAATAAATCTGTAGTATTAAATAAATATCTTATCATTGTTATTAGTAATCAAACAGATTTAATTTTCTTTTGGGTATACAAATAATATACATCAGGTGACTGAAATTTGTCTGAATCACTCTCATTGTTTTCATATCAATTATTACTTTTATTATCGTTGAACCTAGAACAAAAAAAAAAAAAAAAAAATAACAAGAATCGCCTTATAATTGCGTTACGATAAAATTAAATCTATTTTTATACCATTAATAAACACTTGGAGTGAATTTACTATTCTGTTTGCAATTTGATTCCCTTAATTGACTTAAACTGAATTTAATGGCTTGATTAATATATTTATTTGTGTGAATTATAGCACAATGCAGAATAATAAAAATATTTTTGTTTATGTTTTTATTGTTTCTTTTGTTTAAAATTCCGTAGAACATCGTTATCAAAAAAAAAAAAAATACCTCCTGCCAGTTGACCTGTAAAGCATATTTACCAGCTCGTAACATCGAATGCCAAATATTTATTGTTTGTATTGGTTTTGAAATTTTTTTTTTTTGAGGGTGTTACGAAGATTTCAGCAGCTGTATAAAGCATGTTACATTAAATCACTCCACAGATGCTAAAACAAACATGTATTTCTGCTCATACATAACATAATTGGCCATTACAACCCTTTAGTCAGGATTACGACCTTGTTTCTCACTCACACCACTTATGTTGTGTGCGTTAATTTTATACATGAGTGGCGGGACCTACAGTTTAAAGTCAACTCCGGACGACAGATTTTTTGAGAAACTTTTCATGGCAATTTTATTTACTCTCCGAGTTTTTTTTTGCCAGAAATCTGCAGAGAGGAAGTCGCCGAAGAAATAGTATATTTTCATATTTCGTTTTGATGTCTGACACACTACCTACTAGACTACGGCGACTTCGTGAGCTTCTGCTTACATTTTACAAAAACGATCTGTTACATAATTTAAAGACTGTTTCTATCAATTTAATGAACTGACCTGCATAATGAAAAACCTAAAATTATCTTCTTTCCTTGAATCGCATAGCCATCCATCGCACCATTGGGGTTGGCTTAGGTGAATATCCGCAATTACTATAGCATTCCTGTGAATGACTTCGACAGGAACCATTAGTATGGAAGAGACTTTTATTCACCTCATTTTTCTGGGATCAACTCCTACCATGCAACAGCAAGATTGATTTCCTGCCTATAGATTGATCTCGGAGTTGGAACTGGGCTTGTGATATCCCAATGACTATAACCTCTCTCTAGCCTAAGTGCAACCTTATCTATCAGAGTGGGTCTGCTAGTGAGCTAGATGATAATGTTATATCTCACTTTTTAAAAGCGTCAAGAAACTAAATTTAAAAAAATAATATAGTTGTAACGCTTATTCTATCTTCACAATTACTTTAAATAAATTATAATAAAGTGTGTAATGAGTGTGTATTAAAAATAAAGAATGGCGCTATTGATAGAGTAAATGTAATTAAATATTTGGGCATAATGATAAATGAAAATTTAAGTTTTAATGATCATTTAAATTATATTGTAAACAAAATAGCAAAGAAGATAGGAATACTAGCTAGATCAACTAAATTAGTAAATAAGAAATATAAGATTAAAGTATATAACATTTTGTATATAAGTAAGTATACCACATTTTGTTTACTGCCCTTCAATACTATTTCTTTTGAACACAACACAGATGGACAAACTTCAAAAATTGCAAAATAGGGCTATGCGTATTATTTTAAATAGGAACTATGATACGAATATAAGGAGTATGCTAAGCGAACTAAATTGGTTAAATGTTAAACAAATTATTACTTTTCATACGTTGAAAATTTCATACAGAATATAAGAGTTGGAAAATGTCCTGAATATTTAAATGAGAAACTAAAGTGTAATTATGAAATTCATAGTTATAATACTAGGAGAAAAGATAATTATAGATTACCATTCATGAGAACTTCAGGGGATATGAATTGTTTAGAATATAAAGGAATTAAAAAGTATAATGAACTGCCGAATAACATAAAAAATTGTGAAAATATTATTTTATTTAAGAAACTTCTAATCGAATACTGTAAAAATATTTAATGTATTGTACATATATGTATATTTAGGTTTAAAAAACCGTAAGAAATAAATAAAAAAAAAATATATAAATGAATTACAAAAAAGAAACAAAATCGTACGATTTAAAAATAAAGTGTTTTAAACATTTCATCGAAAATATTTGTCATAATATGGAGTGGAGCGTCGTCCATTAGGCGAATTAGTAAATTTGCAACAGTTTATTATTTTTATTTTACAATATACGAATATAATCAAGAAAAAAATCAGCACATCATACATGAGCATGTATGTATGTATGTACATACATATGTATATGCATGATGAATGTGTACCCATAAACGCGTCTATATATAGAAGAATAAGTGGAGACACTTGTTGTTTACTTTTCCACAGGTTTATGGTTGTGTTGATTGTTTTATTTATTTATTTGTTTGTTTGTCTACTTGTTTGTACGTTAAAAATATAGTCATACATATTGTCAACTAAAATCCAAAATATCATAACACAAAATTTTGTAATTTCGGATTTTAATTTTATTTTAATTTAATAACTTTATTTTCATTTTTTAAAAATTTTATATAAATATAGGTTACTAGAAAACTGTACTGTTTGTTTGCTTAGTTTTAAATGCAAATTATTGCCGGTATTTTGTATGCGCACGTAAAAGTGTTTTAGCGTCACATTTTTGTGATTTAATGCAATTCATCGCTTTCAACAATAGAAATCTTTATTACGGTGTTACTGTAAGGTGGCGACATAAACATCAGTTGTTTATTAAATTAATAAAAAAATAATTTTTAAATTGCATTTAGTTTTATTTTAAACAATTGTCAATTGCACGTAATTTATTTATTTTTGTTAGAAAGAAATTATTTTAAAAAAAAAACTTAAGAATGTCAACTTGAAGTGAGGTCAGATAAACTAAACTTTGAATTTGCCAGCAAGCAAAAAAAAATCGTTCATCTATAATGATAATTTTAAATATTTTTTTTTAAATTCGATTACAAAAGTAAGTGGATAGGATAATAGGGAGTGGCACTTTAGCAGCCCGTTGCGACGTGGCTTTATATTTTAAGGAAAACTACCTAAGCATCTAGACCAGTAGTGCCCAAGCCCTATGCACTTCATGCACATTTGTTTTTGTAAAAGCGCTTAGCTATATGCTGTGTATTTTATATACGCATAGAGCACACTCAGTATTAGTAAGCCAAAATACACAAACAACTTTGCTTTTTTCGTCTTTTTTCGTCGTTTCGTTTCTTTCGTATACAATGAAGAGTATACAAAGCAACAACACTTTCGTATACTTTGCTGGTAAACATTGACAACAGCGAGCATCAATGTAGATTTTGTTTTTGTTTTTCGTACATCATTTAAAAAAGTGTGTTTTGTTTTTTCTTTGTATGCATTAGTTTTCACAACAAAAAAATTAAATAAAAATTTGTTTTTCTTTAAATGTATTGGTGTTTGCACTTCCATAAGGAACTTTTGGGCACCCCTGATCTAGACTATCGACAAAGGGAGAGTCAAATGAGAGAAGTCTTCTTACAGCCAACGACGGACATTGGTATGTTCTTCCCTTACTCATCTACAACTTCTACAAAAGTTACTTGCAGGCAGGTGAAGTTGCTCCGTGAGAATAGATTTATATTACAAATGTATTATAATTTAAACAAAAATTATGCGTAACATTTTTAATTTGGTCTTATATGGGCAAAATGAAACGATTTCAACAAAATCAATTCATTCAAGTGAAACTATTGAGAAATTAATATGAAATTCTTATGCACTTTGAACTCTTATATTTTAAATAATTTTTTAAAATAATTTATTATTGTTTTTAGATCTTTTAAAACTTAAAAGTTATTGACAATATTCAATAGTATAATAATAATTGTTTTAATAATGGTCCAATTATTGACAATGGCAGTACAAAAATCACGTTTTATATGCACCATGAGACATGTGTATAAACTGACAATTGTAAGTTGAAAAAAATATTTTAATATCTTATTTTAATTTCACTTTAGCCTTCTTATTGCATTCATTCAATTGACATACATATATTATATTCTTATAACTTATTATTATTTTTATTTTGTATAATACAAATCTATTTTTGAATTACTATTTTTGTACAAGTAGTACTTGTATATATGAAATGAGTAAAAATATCAATTTATTTTTAATAGATACTTATTGCAGTCAATTTGAATGCAGTACTTTGCTTCTATTTTAAATATGCTATAGTGTTAGTATGTACAGTTATTAGTTTGATTGAACTTGTAAATTGACCGCACTTAATAAAGCTATCGAACGTTTGTGAACAGTTTGCATAAGAATTGTCATAGAAAGTAGAATTCGAAATCGTAAATCGCAAATATATTGAACCTAATATAGTTTAAATTAAAATTTATAATAAAACAGATGCAAAAATTAAACAACAAACATTAACTGCTTAAAATTCTTTTGGAAACTAGTGTGAACACATTTTGATTTGAATAAAATTAATCAAATGTTGATAACATTCAAATAGACGGATTTGTTAAAAAAAAAAACCTGTTTTTCTAATTATTATTTTAATTAATGAATAGAAATTAATGGTGCAGTTTTTAAATTATGCATAAAATATAACATAATAATTTTTTTTATGTTTTATACTTTCTGTATATATTAAACATAGGGATCGAGGTGCTCAGAGTGTTATCAACTTAACATATTTGTAGCATACCACATTATATTATTCACACGTCTAAGAAGGTATATCGTTTAACCTCTCAGAACAAAAAATGTTTGTGTAACGCACTATTACATGCAACAATGATGCTGACAGCATTGAAAACATCAAAGAGGGGGACTGCTAAACACACATTAACTCTGTAAGAAATGGTTCAAAACTTAAAATTTACATTTGAAAGTTGAACCCACACTTGAAAAAACCTGAAAAAGACCTATGAAAGCTTTTAGAACTAAAAAAAACTTGGTATTGTTTAAAGTTGCAATTGTTTAACAGGAAAGAAAGAAAGAAATGCCAAAGAAAGCCTAAGAAAAATCAATATCGTGCAATTTATGTACGATCAATAAGGCGGGTTGTTTAAGCGAGCTTAGCTATAAACATGATAACATACATACATACAAACGCTCTTAAGCTTCTAATTCATAGACAACATAAAAGAGGCATTGCAGTTAATATGGTATAGAAAATAATGAACCTGTTAAGAGTAAAGTGGAACAGGACGTTGAACCCCTGTTTAGTTTTATGTGTATTCTGAATATTTTGAATATACATATTTAAACAGATTGAAATAAAACAAATATGAAATCATACTTAGTAAGATAAAATTTAAAAACAAATATTTGTTTGCTACAATTAAAATGTTAAAAAAAAATAAAAGCGTAATTAGGGAAAATATTAATTGCTAGTATTACACAATGGTAATAAATCAATCAAAAAATATTTTTAATTAAGCCACAGGTTATTATAAACACATACATCTTATTTTATTATTAATTCTAAATTTGTTTTTTTTTTTTTTGTGATTTTGGGAACAAATATCCATTTTAATGATAAGATAAAAAGAATTATAATTAAAATGTTTAAGTCTCTTTAAATTATGTTTATAACTAAATCGTAATTCACAAAACAAATTCTGTGTAACGTAAATAGATATACTAAGTACTCTAATCGAAATTGCAAAGGTTCAAAGAAATATTTCATTTGCGTTAACAAAACACATCATTTCCGTTCTTATTTTAATAATAGTCATTTCGTAATGAAAAAATATGAATTTTGTAATTAAATGTCATTTAAAAACGAAATAATATATCGACTCGGACACTTTTTTACTGCTTTCCTTTCGGTTTATACATATATTAACGAATATCTAACAAATGTACACTATAAACACCTATACAGTGGGTGTCTTCGAACAGCCTACACAAAATTTATAATTTAAAAGTTATTTTTTATAATAAGAAATATTTATAATACGTTACTAAAATTCTGTTTAGTTTCTTTCATAAATATAAGGATATTTTCTTTTTAATATTTAATTTACTAAATCAATATAAAATTCACAAAGTATTAATTAAAGGATATTGATAAATAATAGAACAAAATATTGTTATACATACATACATATACATATGTATATGTATTGTATGTATGTATGTATGTACAAATTTCCCACTGTTTATTTGTTACAAAAATGCTTATTTCAATATTACGACATGATGTATCACACCATGAATGAGCCCTCATACAATGAAATTTTACTTTTTTAAATATCACATATTGTTGTTTTTGTTTTCTTATAGTTTAATTGGTAGCGACTTGCGATCAATGCCAAAATTTTAAAATCAAATACGAAAATATACAAACGCCAGTTGTCACGTGACGTAAAAATGTAAGAAAGTTTTAAAAAACGTACTTTCAAGGTCAATAATTGCACTCACGCTTAAAAATTTCGTGAAGAAATATGATTTACAAAAGAAAAAATAAATTTATTGCTTAAATTATTCAACGTTATAAATGTATGTAAGTACCATACCATACATAGTTGGTGAATAAAAAATTTCATAAACTATCCTAAAACTAAGCATAGAGTGATATGAATGAATTTATTTTATACTCTGGGTAGAAAAAGTATGCGTAGTTGGTGTGGATAAAAAGATTTTAAGCTTATTGCAGAAAATACTTGTAAAAATATGAAAGAATTTGCCGCTAATCTACGATCTTTAGTTTTTATCCCAGTTTTCTGAACACATCAATTAATAATCTGTGGCAAACTAAATAAAATGCCGAAAACGGCGATAGATTGGAAAGACTTTACGAAATAATGGTATAATAAAACACATCAGACGTTCCGCCCGTAGATTGATTCGAAACTAGACACAATAGAAATAAGGTGGGACGAAAGAGAAAAAACTCATGCATTTCTTAGGAATACGATTCCTAAGTTGTTGCTTGCCATCTGATATTACAAATTGTATAGGGAAAATAAATTGTGATCTGCATAATGTGTTTCAATGGGCGTCGATTAATGGTCTTTGCCTCAATCCGAGGAAATCAAAAGCTTTAATAATAGGCAAGGTAAACTATACGGAATAGCTTACACCATTACAGATTAATGATACTACCATTGGGACTGTACATATTGTTAAGAATCTAGGAGTTGTCTTTAATGACAGCCTTAACTGGTCCAACCATGTGAATTCTATCTGTAGTAAAACGGTTGCCATGTTGCGAAGTCTTTGGCTAACGCAATATTTTAATCCGTTTGATATTCGTATGCTGCTCGCGAAAACATATCTCATCCCCACTTTGCTGTACGGATGTGAACTGTTTTCTAGTTGCGACTCAGTAAGTAGGAACAGGCTCACGGTCACTTATAACAGTATTGCTCGATATGTTTTTGGTCGTACAAGGTACAGTAGGATATCTGAGTTCTCATATCGAATCTATAACACATCTTTTGAGAATTTGTTAAAATGCCGTACTCTGGTGTACCTACATAAAATCATCTACAGTAGCGAGAAAAAAAAAATGCAATGCTATGTCGTATGATATTCAATCGAGGCTCGAAACTTATAACGTTATCCAATTCCACTCCACTTTTGTTTGCTTTGTTTGCGTTGTTTGCTTCACTTTCTACTTAATTTTTTTAGATTTATAAAAAAAGTAAAAAAATTTAGCGAGAAAAAAAAATGCAACGCAATGTGTTAAAGGTAAAAGGAGATCAACTAGAGTAATTTTTTTTTTTTTTTTGTTTATTTATTTTAAAAATCGAATCTTCACCTTTGTGAAATAACGATTTGTGTATCAAATCTTAAAGCTAAAAACCGTTAATCAGTCCCGCCAATGCTGGACGTGAAATTGTTATATTGCTGATTTTGATTGGGTTTCCGGTTTTGCGGATGACTTTATATCAGGTCTGTAGTAACTCTTCTTTTTAATCGGATATGTCTTCCACTACCTAAGATTGCACGACCCAGGGGATTTGGGTGAATTTCAAGCTTACTCAAGTAATTCACAGCATACTTTGCGATTTCGTCCTTAACCAAGGGTACATTTAGATCTTTATGGATGTTTGAATTTTTTAGGTACCAAGGGGCATTTGTTATAGTTCTCAAAATTTTGTTTTGCTGCCTTTGAATGCGTTCAACATTTGTCTTTGAGGCAGTACCCCATAGCTGAGCACCATAGCTCCAGATTGGCTTCAAGATAGAGTTGTAGATAAGGAGCTTGCAATCCAAGTTTAGCACTGAATTTCTTCCAATAAGCCAATTTAACTGGATCATTTTTAGTTTAAGTTGCGTCATTTTGGCTTCTATATGGGGCTTCCAGGTAAGACGGCGGTCAAGATGAATACCTAAGTACTTTACTTCTGCTCGTTGGGGAATTTTTTTATTATTAATGAACACTTCTGGACAAGATTTTTTGCGTAGTGTGAACGTAACGTGGGTACACTTGTTTTCGTTAACCTTCATTCTCCACAACTTCAGCCATGACTCCAACTCTACTACATGGTTTTGCAGATGCCGAGTTGCTTGTTGTGGGTTTTCATTAATACTTAAAAAAGCTGTATCATCTGCAAAAGTGGAGATATGAATATTTCTACATGTTGGCATATCGGAAGTATAAATTAGGTATAATATTGGCCCCAAAACACTGCCCTGTGGCACTCCGGCGTTAATGTCGTGGGTCTCACTCACATATTCACGTTCTTTAACACGAAATTTTCGTCCGGTTAAATAGCTCAGTAGTAACCGGCTGACGTTTGGTGGCAATTTTTGTTTCAGTTTATGAGCCAGCCCCTCATGCCATACTTTATCAAATGCCTGAGAGACATCGATAAAGAGTGCTGAGCAGTACTTTTTCTCTTCAAAAGCCTTTCTTATAACGTTAACTAAACGATGAGTTTGTTCGATTGTGCTATGCTGTCGTCTAAAACCAAACTGATGGTTTGGAATGCATTCCACTTCATTAAGCATAGGGATCAACTTCTTAGTGAATGCTTTTTCAAAAAGTTTAGATACATGCGATAACAGACTTATGGGCCTGTACGACTCAACATTTGTGTGATCCTTACCAGGTTTAGGGATCATAATAATCAGTGATAACTTCCATGCTCGAGGATAATATTCTAAGCGGAAAATAGCGTTAAATATAAAAAGAATTAATTTTCGAACTGATCGTGGTAGCTCTTTAATCATTTTGTTGCTAATTTTATCGATTCCGGGCGCCTTTTTAGGATTTAAGTCGTCAATGGCCTCTTCTATATCTCGTAAGCAGAATCTTAAATTTGCAGCGGAGCTGAATAGTGGAACAAAGGGCGGCAGTTCTTGTGTAACTTCGGCTATGTTAGGGGAGAATACATGGCTAATCATCAAACAGCTTGGCTTTTTCCTTCTCGTCTCTTGCCCATTCGCCATTTGGTTTTTTTAACGGTGGCCTATTTATTATCGGTCTTTTTATATTCCTTGCTGCTCTCCAAAGAGAATAATAAGAGTCTGCGGTTGAATCAAGATTTTCAAGATATCTCTTCAGAGAAGCAGTCCTACGTGACTCCAAAAGACTTTGAAGCCTAATTGTGCAGTTTCTTAACTCAGTCTTGATGCTAGGAGATCTATGCCGTTTCCATGCTCGTCGTAGTCTTCTTTTTTCAACTAGAAGCTCTTCAACGTCTGCGAAATATATTCTTTTCTCTTTAATTTCTCGGCGAGGCAGATTTGCATGCTGAGCAGCCTTCTTAATGTTTTCCTCTAGCTTATCTATTGATTGGTCAATATCATGCAGGCTTCTAAGTGGTACGTTCTCTGTACAATGTGTGCTCAAATATTTTTTGTATTTCAACCAGTTTATTCTACCCGTCTGAATCTCGCATGGATGAGAAACCCGGCTAGGCAACAAAACTTCAACAATACTTGGAGAGTGGTCTGAAGACAATTCATATAACGATTTAACCTTTAGGTTTACTGCAGGTATACCTTTGACTACGCCAAAATCTATTAAGTCTGGGATCTTGCTTCTATCAGCAGGCCAATATGTGGGCTCTCCGGTTGAAATCACTCTCAATCCCAATCTGGATATAGCATTGAAGAGTACGACCTTTTGGGTTTGTCAGACGGGATCCCCAGAAAGTGTGCTTGGCATTATAATCACCGGCTGCTATAAAGCGGGATCCTAGTGATTTAAAAAATCGGGAGTATTGCTCTTCAGTAAGTGCATATCTGGGAGGAAAATACACCGATGCGACCGTAAATTTATATTGAAAGTCCTCTATGCACACCGCAGTAGCTTGAAGAAAATCATCGCTAACCTCGTCCAGTAAATAGTGTTTTAGCCGGGACTTAATCAGTATGCCTGAACCTCCGCATGATCTACCTCTAGGGTCTTTCGTATTATACAAAGAGTAACCATTTATTTTAAAAAGGCTTCTTTCTGTTAGATGTGTCTCAGAAATCAGCATTATATCTATTTGTTGGTTTTTTAAAAAGTAATCTACTTCATTTTTATGTTGGCGGATGCCGTTTGCATTCCAGTAACAAATTTTTAATCCAATCATTTATTTGAAATAGCCTGTAAGATAGTGGATTGCATTTTCAGCATTTCCTGCATCATGGTTGTCATAGTTGTAGTAAATGCGTTTATAGTTTGCACAAGAGACTGTAATGTGACCTCAAGGTTGTTAAAATTTGGAGCAGAGTATTGAGTTTGGGGCTCCTGATTCATGACTGATAGGTTCGACTTAACCATATTTGCGTATGAGATTCTGTTAGAATTAAAAGGACTTATGTGACTTGTGGGCTGAGCAATCTGAGGGAAATTAATATTAGAAATAGCAGGTGGCACTTGGCGTTGGTTATGTAAATCTGATGACCTATTTACCATAGAACGCTTAAAGTGCGTGTACACAGGACAACCTCTGAAATTAGCCGTATGATTGGCACCGCAGTTACTGCATTTTCTTGCGTTGAAGTCAGTCTTTGACTTGTTGCACTGAGCTACTCCGTGGAGCTCGCCACATGCTACGCATACTGTAGGCAACTTACAGTAGGCTTTGGTGTGACCGAATTCCTGACAGTTTATGCATTGTACGGGGCCTACACTCTTATGCGGTTCCTCTACTATAATTCTACGGTGTAATAGGTATTTTAAGCCATAAATGGGATGAGTCTCGTTTTTTTTCAAGGCTATATCCCCGGGTTCCAATTCCACTTTAAACATAGGCTGAGGAAGTTTGTCTCGGTTTTTGATGTTTATTATGTTTTTAATTTTGAAACCTTTTTCCTTTAAAGCATCCTTGATTTCCACAGGATTTACGCTTTGTTCTATGCCTTTAATAACTACTTGAAGGCCTTTGGCGCTTTTAAGCTGATAGATATAAAATTGGCGTTTATTTCTTTCCAAATCATTAACTAATTTACGATAGGCATCCTCAGAGTTTACTTGAATTTTTGTCTCGTTTATACTACCATGTTTAACTGAGGTTACACTAAAATTATTTTCACCTATTACTGCTATAATTGTTTTCACTAAAGTCGTGGTGGTGGGCTCTCTCAGATATATTGGAGGTGGTTTGAATGACTTTTCGGATGGGGTGGGGTCATCAGTTTGAAGCGCCGCAAATCTGTTCTGGTTCTTAGGCGTCGCATTGTTGTCATCCTTTGTAAGTTTTGCCATTGATGAGATTTGTGCAGATTTTGGGCTCCTCCTGCGCTTAACAACGGTCACATACCTGTCCATGCCGATCTGCGTTTTCGGTCTATTATCAAGTCCAGTAGCAGGAGGTAATTTACCATACGAAGACAACAAGATATTTGGGGAGCAGGAGCGGGGACGGGTATTATCCCTAATTGACAAAAGTCCAGAAACGGGAGGTAATTTACAATCCGAAGACACCAAGATATTTGGGGAGCAGGAGCGGGGACGGGTATTATCCCTCATTGACAAAAGATTTTCCAGAGATTTTTTTACGGATTCCTCTTCAGACATCCATAAGTTCTTATTTGTGGAGCTAAGCGCCCTTTCAGAGCCGCCACTCATTCACTTTTTCAAAAGTAAGATTTTTTTTTTCCTATCAAAAATATCACCTATTAAAAATAACACCACAATCACCTATCAAAATTATCACTTTTAACAAATATCACTCAGTCGCAAGAGAAAAGACGTCCGATCACTTCAAGATTGAAAATTGAACTGAAACTGAGTAATTAAAATAAAAGTTTAATGAAAACTTTGCAAATTGTGAATTTTAAAATAGAAACAGCTGTCAGCAGATAGTAAATTTGCCATTATAAGGGCTCTGGAAGAAGGCAAATCAATGAATGAAGTTGCTCATCAATTTAATATCAACAAATCAACGGTTTGTCGGATTTTATCGCGATATCGTCATAAAAATAACGTAGAAAGAAAGAGGAAATGACACTTTTACATCAATGCAATTCGTCTCTGGAATGAACTCCCAAACAACATACAATTACTAAGCAATGCTAAGCATTTCAAGACTGCAATAATTAAATTTTTGAATGAACATAATGCACATACGTAATTAATCAATCATATTTTTTTTTTTTTATATAATTATAAATTTTGATTTTAATAACATTTGTTATGTTAATTTATTTTTAACGTTATTATTTTGTATTTTCTTATATTTTGTTATGCCTATATCCTTAGCAGTACCATTAAATAAGATGATATCTTGTTGTACTGTATTTACGCCTGAATGAATAAATAAATAAATACGATTCGTCATTTTATGACAAACAAAAGACACTAATGTTTGCCAAGGAACGTACTGAAAATGTACAAAATTGTGGTTTTTATCAGATGAGAACAAGTTATGTATTTTCAATTACGAACGCCTGCTTAATTTCGAGATTTCAATACAATTTAACAGTATTGAACATCTAAACTGCCAAAACATTATTTTTAAAGCCAATTAAAAAATAATTTCAGAATTATTTATTTCCATCTATTAGCAAATTTAATGTAAGTAGACTTTTTATGGTTAGTGTACGCTGTATTGAATATTTAGTAATTGTTAATGATAAATACATCCAACTACAATACTTATAAATTAAAGTTGATTTGTTTGTTGCTATAATCAAAACAAACTATATATGTATTTATGTATGTATGTGCGGAAAGGTAAGGCCTTAAACGGGGATGACAACAAATGATAAACAGATTTACTTTTCAGTAAATTTAATAAAAAGCTTTCGTACTTTAATTTAATACACGTTTAAAAATTCAAATGAAACGCATGTGTATACGAACATACATATAATATGTATATCCAACAAAGACTTCAAAAATATGTTATGAAATAAAACGCAAATTTTTGCTTTAATGAAAAATGTGAGAAATTGCACAATATTTATTAAGAAATGTTTATTAGAACCAATTTTTTGAAAAGATGGAATGTGTGATCGTTTAGAACATTTCATATTTCACTATCAGTTTGTTTTTACGTGTAAAACATGATGATGATGACATAAGGCATTTTAGTTCTGATCGTGAATAATAAAAAAGCACAATATATGACTCATTAGATATTGTTTGTATTAAAATCTAATAATTACATACTATATGTGTCTATTTTAATATATTTTTTGTTTTATTAATTGAACAAATGTGCGCAATATTTTGAAATATTGAACAAAACGAAAAAAAAAAAAAAACAAATTGGCATTGGATTTGAAAAACAAATAAAAGAATTTTTAGTATTAATTATCACTGATTTCCAATGCTTATTGATTGATATTATAGCTCTGCTTTGTTATACAGTTTTCTGACCTAGCGTAAAGTTAATTTCTGATGCTAAAAATTTAAAACCCAATTAAGTGGAAAAAGAAACTGTTTCATATTTATAATACACAAATACATACATATCGAGCCATAACCGCAAAAATATGTCAAGCGACATATATTTCATATATCGTTTTTTGTAATAAATAAATTCATTGGCACCATTTGCATCATCTATAAAAATTTCAGGGTCACACTCTGTACCGTTATGAATTTATAACAAAAAAAAGTTTAACTTTCTAACTTAATTTGCACAAGAAATAAATAATAAAAACCTTCCCCTGCAAAATTTCGTTTTTGTCGCTTGAGATATTTTTGCGGTTATGGCTCGATATGTATGTACATGTGGAGTTTGTGTAAAGCATTCAAAACAAACAAAGATAACGGGTACGTTCGTAAATGCAGTAGTTGTGCAACCTACAGCATAATAAAAATCAAATGTTCAAAAATGCAATACTTGGCAGCACTGACTTGCGTCGAACGTTTTTTTTTGCAGACAAATTGCAATACTGTCGCAAATTTTTGCAAATATAGCAACAGTTAGATTTCAGTTGCAATAGTTTGCGGTAAACCATTTCTTCGACAATATTGTAGTTTCGTGATATAAAAGCTATTAAACAAAAGAAAATTTTGCTTTATGTGCAGAAAAATGGAAAACTAATAAAATTTAACCGATATTGTTATAGAAAATTTTAATTATTTATATTTTTAGTTCCGAGGAAGATTTCACATTTAACATACAAAAATTAATAATACGGACTAGACTGGATATGGAGTCGGTCAGTATTGTGGGGAAAAGTCTTATTAAAAATTAAAGAAATCAAATCGGACTTTGAAATGACAAAGGAACAAATAAGCCGGAAATTTTGGAATTTTCACACCACATATATGGTACAAAACACTCTATTAACCCAGCAGAACGTTCTAAAAAGCAAATTCTGTTGTTTTTGTGCAGTAGCAAAGCATTTGCAACAGCTGATCACGCATTAGCAACAAAACTTGGCATTACTGCCGCAGTCGTGCACAAATTTGCTGAATTTACGAACGCACCCAACATTTCAATAAATTTTCTATTTGAGTGACATATTTAATGGACACACAAGGCTTATCAATGGTTCTGTTAAGGGTCAAAGTTACAACAAGACGAAAGACAGACTTCAACAGTGCATAATGAATGAAAAAAAAAAAAACAATAATATCAGAAAACTAAGGGAAGCAAAAAATAGTATGATTGAAAACAAAACAATAAATACAGATTCAAACAATAAATTGATAATTTAAAAATTGATAAGAATAGCAAGACAGTTTAAGACATTTGCAACATGAATGTTAAGTTTTCATTATTGTACAAACATTAATCATCAATAATTATACATACATACATATATTAGGTATTTTGAATTGTATATTAGGCGTAGTAAAAAGAAATAATTTATTTTCTTTTCTAGGTAACAAAAAAAGAGTAAGATTTTCTCTTAAAGAACTTTATTTAAAGAACTTTATTGACACTTTTGTGATCAAACGGAAACGGATATCCAAAAGGAGACAATAAATGCGCAATATGATAACGCTCTTATTAAAATAGCGGTGCCAGTAGTAGAATTTAGTGGGACTAATTTATTATAATTAACTAATCTACATCTAAGATATTCATTCAGAGATTGGAAACCTCTTTACAGTCTGGACAAATAGATATCATGTCTATACCGATCAATATTTGACCAATAGAGCAGAGATTGACATATCGTAATTGCTTTCAATTGGTGCATATTTAACTTGAATAGAATTATTCTATACTATATCAAAACTTGAATGATATGCAAAAAGTTAAAATTACTTTACTAAACCTTATACAACTGACTGTCACAAATAATAAACGTTTAAATAAATTTTTAAGTGTTTATAACTCCCTTTACTTTTTCCTATTCCATTATTTTTCGAAATTCCTATATCCTGTGAAGGAAATCAATGTAGGAATACAGCTATTATAATTATTCCTAATACATATTCTCAAATAATAAATTGCTGATTAGAAAATTGTAATTCTGAAAAAAATGGATTTTTGTTTCCACTTCGCTCGCTCGTGTGATTTTGTTTATGTCCAATTAAAAAAACAATAAATATTTATGATTGATTAAAATTGTATATTCTGTATTTTCAAAATTTAATCGAATGTCAAAGGTTTTAGATTTCAAATACAATCTATTGACTTTTAATGGACATTGTCGCCATAGTTTGCATATACTACCCTAACCATTAAAGGTTCGTACCACTTATTGAAATATCAAAATTTTAGTTTTAAGTCGCTCCAACTCCCACAAAAATTGTCCAAATTGAATCAAACAACATTTATTTTAAAGATAATTTTATTATGTTTCAAAATAACCAAAACGTTTATTTTCAAATTCATTCGTGTTAAAAAAAAATAAAAAAGAATTCAGGTACTTAAAAGTAAATATTTTAAATATTGACCATAATAGTTTCGTACGGCATTAATAGCATAATTTAGTACTGGGTGACATCACCTTTTGCATTAATAACTGCCTTTATTCTTTGATTCATTGAATTTATTAATGTTTTACATTCATTTGGTGTGATAGAATTCCATGTTTCACTAATTTTTTCCTTCAATCCGCCAACAGTTGTTTGGGGTTCATTTCTTAACCGCCTTTTCATTATAGCCCATACACTTTCAATCGGATTTAGATCTGGGCTAGATGATGGCCAATCTAGGACATTAATATTGTTATCTGAGAGCCATTTCTTTGTTGCTTTTGCTGTATGAGCTGGAGCTCCATCTTGTTGGAAGGTATATTCATCGAAAGTTGTGATATTGGATATGGAAGGTATCAAATTTTCCTCCAGAATATTAATATACCGTGCAGCATTAACGGTATTTTGTATAAAGAACATTTTTCCCATACCATTTGCAGACATGCAACCCTATATCATTACGCTCGCTGGGAATTTCACTGTGCGTTTAAGGCAATCCCTATGAAAAGACTCATTTTTTGTTCTTATTACTTTCGTGCCAGTATCATCTACACACAGTTCAAATCTTGATTCATCACTAAAAATGATACAGTCCCACTGTCTTTGGGTCCATGATTGTCGCGATTTTGCCCATAACAATCTTTTTTGTTTTTATACTTTTGTTAGCAACGGTTTTGCTTTTGGCTGGCGTATGAAACATTTTTTTGAAAATATTAATTTTCGGTTTGCATATGTAACCTACCTTGTAAAAACCGTAGTTAAGCTTTTTTAAATTTTTTCTTGTTGTCTCTGGTCCAATTGGTTCTCCAATTGGTAATGACCACTCATTTGCTAATTTTCTGACAGTACTTCGCCTTATTTTTTTTATTGATATTCGCAAGGAAATGAACCCCAAACAACTGTTGGCGGATTGAAGGAAAAAATTAGTGAAATATGGAATTCTATTACACCAAATGAATGTAAAACATTAATAAATTCAATGAATCAAAGAATAAAGGCAGTTATTAATGCAAAAGGTGATTTCACCCAGTACTAAATTATACTACTAATGCCGTACGAAACTATTATGGTCAATATTTAAAATATTTACTTTTAAGTACCTGAATTCTTTTTTATTTTTTTTTAACATGAATGAGTATGAAAATAAACGTTTTGGTTATTTTGAAACATAATAAAATTATCTTTAAAATAAATGTTGTTTGATTCAATTTGGACAATTTTTGTGGGAGTTGGAGCGATTTAAAACTCAAATTTTGATATTTCAATAAGTGGTACGAACCTTTAATGGTTAGGGTAGTATGTACATACATATGTATGTGTATACATATGTATTTATGTACGCCAAATAATTATTTTAGTCTGGATGTGGAACTAGCGTGTTTTAAACCTAAAGCTAATTTTTAAGCTTAAATTAGATTATATTTACGAATTTTGTATTAAAGTAGGATTTATTAAAACACTGTAAAAAATCTGGCCTGTAGATAGGCATTTTTTAACTATTTCAAATTAACATATGTATAGAAATAATCCTTATTCTTAGTAGAATGGATATGGAACAAGGACTCAAAAAAAAATTTATTCAAATTTATATGATATTTGTTTATAATTTTTGGTTTGCTGTACAAATGTAGTTTAGCGTGAGCCGTTAACAGTACCCATAAATTACTTTTAAAAAATCTGCAAAATATGTACATATATTGTGTATTTTCTTTCTAAGCTTGCACGAAGGATTTATAGAATTTTGTTTACTAGTTCCACGATTTTACTTGTAGGAATATACAATTTTGAAGCAATAATCTACTTTAAGCCAAAACAAACTAGTTAATTAACACTAAACCTACCGATACTTCATGTATTCCTATTCCTACCAAAGGGGGTCAAATGACCCGTCTGCAAAATGTTATATATGTATATTACTATGTCTTGTGAGAAATATATCAATTAGCCCAATTTGGTACATGATTAAAACAATTTTTTTTTAAATAACGACTCAAAATAGTTTATATATTAAACAAACAAACATAATACAATACAATACGTAAAACAAAAATAATACAAAAAAAAATTAAATATTCTTCAATTAAATCTCAAATTAAGAAAATAATTAAATAATATGCTAACTTTATTCATGTTCACCGCATTTTTTTACATCACGGAATAGCAAAAATGTTCAAAATCACAAGAAATTGCAAATCAGGAAACAGAATCTTTGCATGGGTCAAATGACCCCTTGCGGTATTTAAGGTAGATTACATATATTTCTCGGTAAAAAAATTAACAAGAGAGGAAGGAGTAAATCTTGGAAAACACATTCGATGTATTTTGTAATAAAAGTCGTAAAGGTAAATGGCGATGTGATAATGTTATTTTCAAGAAATTCTGACAAAAAGTTCAAAATGGGTCATTTGACCCGTCATGGTAGGTTTAGTGTTAACAGTGACGAAACACATAAGCATACATACATACATATGTATGTATATAAATCGTAAGTGAATATGTATTATTAAAAACAGAACAAACATAGGCTGATGACAGAGAGCGTGCTATGATTAAAGCGAAGCTGAAAATAGATCTAGCTACAAATCATTGCCTGAGGTTTCCTTATACATGTTCACTCAAAACATTGCAGAGTGATAGCGAGGCTTCAAGAAGTTAGGTTTCATCTTTCAGCTTTCCTTTAACCATGGCATGTACTGTGTATCAAACTATATGTATGTGTGTTGGTAATATTTTGTTGTATCGTAGATTGTAGATATTGAAAATGAAAATGGTTTTAAAAAGGATCACTTTTTATGTCCCATTAAAGAAGATTAACATGTAGTGAAAAGCGTTAAAACAATTTCAGCGTTCAACTTACATACATACATATATGTATGTGCGTACATATATATTTTAGCAGACTTTAGGAATATGTTTGTTATTACATCACTATTATATTTGATATCTTACCACATCAATTGATAGGCCGGACAATTCAGCCAACCAGGTAAATGCTCGGCTACCGCCATAATTGTCGTCTTCAACAAATTTCGGCGTTTCTAACATTTTGTTGAATTCTCGTTGTATTGGATTCTTTTTGTTTTTGCAATTTTCAATTATTTTCCTTTTTTAATTTCAAACCTTTGATTTCTTATATTTTTGAGTGACATAAAGGAGTTGTGAAATTCACTGGATGCCGCTTATTAAGAATGGATCAAACGCGTTTTGCAAGACTTTGGGAACTTCTTTTTACTATAAAACTAACAACAACAAAAAATTATGCTTTTGGGCACGTACAAAATACAATAAGAATTTGTTCGCGTTTGTTTTGTTCCTCTTACTTCTTATTGTTTTTCTTCTTCTATTAAATTTCACATTTTAAACAAAAACAATAATAATAACAAGAACAACAAACATTAAAAAGAAATGAACATCAACTGTCAGTTGTGTGGTATGTTTACCAATGTGTACATACATACACACAACCTCAAGTATATACAAATGAATTAAAACGGTAGAGTTCGTGCGTGTGTGCTAAAGCAATGTATGCAAAAAAGTCCTTCATCTAAGACTGAAACAAATCCTTCTGTCCTACAAGAACATATTTTTACCAATTTGATTATATATCTGTATATATGATATAATTTTGCACTTTTATTAATTATTTATAATTTATTTTGTTATTATTAACACAATCATCATCACTAAACGCAAACGAACTGATGATTTTGATTTTGGCCACAGATTTATTGCTTTGAAAAAAAAATACTCACTTTCGTATAAAAAAATTTCTATATATATTTGATATTAATTGCGTTGCATTTTTATATTCTCACAAATTTAGCAGTGAATTTTTTATTTTAACAAATATATTGTCATTTTGTTTAATAATTACGTTACCAATTTAGAATTACTGAAATGTATATTTTTTTTAGATAACAAAAATTAAAAGAATATGTACAAAAAGAATCTCTATCAACGAATTTCCACTCCTTTGTTTTATAATTGAAAGCAAAAAACTGAACTGACTGAATTATTCTGTCTTCAAATTATGGAGGTGTTGCTGTCAAGAAATAAAACAACATAGAGAGGAGAGAATAAATAAAAACACTAACTATCACGATCTGGCAACGTTGGGTAAGTGTTATTTTATTTTCTCATTGGACGAATTGTAGCAATAACAAATGTTTTGTTGTTATTACTTAAACGTCATATTATTTGCCAATTGAGAAATAAGTACTGTCAACATAACGCTTATAGGCCATTTACACTACATCGAAATCTAGTACTTATGAGATTTCGAGCGAAATCTAGTTGATTTCAACTAGATTTCCCATACAAAACGAAATCTACAAATCTAGTAGATTTCGGCAAAATCTACTCAAAATCTAGCAAAAATAGAAATGCAACTATGTGTTTTGCCAAATAGTACTTAAAAATACAACGCTGAGAAAGAAAAAAATGACTGTTCCAAGGCACATCTAACAGGTAACCGTAACTGTACAACAAGTACAACAATGCAAAAACAACAGGCATTTTGTTTTTGTTAAAGCGTACGCGTAATGTCAAAAAAATTAACCCTCAAACCTCTATAGGAAATTAATAAAAGCAATTAAAAAAACTAAATACATTTTATATATTGAAATTTCTTTTGATTTTTATGTCATGCTTAATTACGCAATAGTGGGGCACCTATAAATTAAAAAAAAATTATTCCATGCAGTCAATAACATTTCCACTTTATCTAAAGAACATGTTTTTATATGGCCATCGATAAAAATGGCAGATGCTAACGTTATTTGTTATTGGTCATAGTTTTGGCACTTAGTTGGAGAGACCGAAATCTTTTTTTGGGTAATTCATCAGCCTCGTCTAAATAAATATAAATATAGTAAATCTAGGTTGTAGTTTAAAAGATATATGGATTTAATGTTAAAAGCTTAAATATTATTAATCATCTTCCAAAAATTTTAATAAAATTGGTTTTGAAATAGTAATCCTGAAGAATTTCTAGAGTGCGTATCGTTAAGGATACATCCGGTACATATGAGGGTTTATAAATGCGAAAATGATTATCGAAACAAAACAAACAAAAAAACAACAAAATTTTGACATTTAAAAACGCGTCAGCTGTTGACATAGTTTTACCTGTTAGATTTGCCTTGGACTGTTCAATTTAAATTCATTCATTCTGCTAAAGGGTCCGCCAAATAACTGTTTTTTATTTATTTTTTATTTTCTCAATTTTTTTTTTATTTGAAAGTACAATCCTTCCGCTTAATAATGGAAAATAAATGATTATGCGTTTTCGCTTCGCTATATGGGCCTGCGATCGACTTACAGAAGATGCCGATTTTGGCAAAAAAAATCATCTTTCCAGATGAAGCTCATTTTGATCTTGGCGGGTATGTAAACAAGCAAAATTGTCGCATTTGGGGCACAGAAAATCCGCATGCATACATTGAAAAGCCGACGCACCTAAAACGAGTCACTGTTTGGTGCGGATTTTGGTCCAGAGGCATAATTGGGCCACCTCGGAGCTGCGATTTGACACCGTTGGACTATTATTTGTGGGGTGCCGTCGAAGATAAGTGTTACGCCGACAAGCCAGAGACAATATTCGTGAAGCCATTGGTGAAATACAGCTGCACACAATCGATAATGTGCTTAAAAATTGGACCGATCATGTAGGCTACTGCATGGCCAGCCGAGGCAGCCATTTGAATGAAATTATTTTCCATTATTAACCGGAAAGATTTTGCTTTCAAATAAAAAAAGAAATTTGAGAAAATATTCAGTACTTTTTTTTAAAGCATTTTCAAAAAAAAGTTATTTGGCGGACCCTTTATTTAGCAATTGTATGTAGTAATACATTATTTACATTATTTTTTAAATCTTATATTCTACAAATGCTGACGTTTTTTTTGCACCAACATTATTTCTGTTTGAATCTTATTTGCTCTTGATGAAAACAATAGTAAATGTCCCATATTTTTCATTTTTATTTTGTATTTGGAAATATTATTATTTTCTTTTAAATTTCAGTCAGCTGTTTTTGTTATTAAAATGAAATATTGCTACTGTCAAAAAAATCAAGTGTAAACGATCTAGATTTTGAGCTAGATTTGAAATCTAATCTACTAGATTTCGGTGTAGTGTAAATGGCCTATTAAGGAAATTCAAGTTAACTATTTTCTACCTGGAAGTTAAGTCAAATATGTAGCATATATATAATTATGATAATTTTTAATTAATAAAAAAAGAGAAACTGATTTCACACACCCTAAGCCGAAGTTTTTTTTCTGGCACACATGCATTTTCTTACCTTAACTCAATCTTATTAGAATTCTTTACTGAATAAGACAGAATTAAAATACTTTTCAGCCATATACGAATATATATAAATCTAAGGCAGATTGGGTTTAGCAGGAAAATAGTGGGTATTATATCAGACTTTATTCTAACTCAGCATGAAACGTGTTTTTTTATGGGGTGCCCTGGTAGTCTAGTGGGTAGTGTGCTAGACTATTAGCGTGAGGGTCGTGGGTTCGATTCCCACCAGACACTCTGGTCTGTGACACTACACCGAGCACATGGTCGAAGTTACTCAGCTCGTATATAATTTGTAATTGTATTGTAATTAATAAATAAATAAAGTAATCTTATTTACGACTATAAAAAAGTGAGGGACAGTACTTTTAAACTGTGTAAAGTATATTTATTTAAATCAGATTTTACAAAAATCAAAATATATATGAAAAGATGAAAGAAATTATTCAAATTTTTTTTTTTTTATTAATGATAGTAATAAATGTGTCTACTAAAATATATTATGGCAACAATATTTGTTCTTATTTTTATATCAAAAAAGAGTATAATACAATCAAATAAGAAATTAAAAAATTTAGACAGTGTTAATTTTAATAGAGTTAAAAGTGGTTCTTAAAAAATAAAATAACAAAAAAGAGAATTATATAAGGTACTTTACTTAATTTTGATCTTGTGAAGCTTAAGCTTAAAGCCCAACATTTCACTAAGAATTCCTGATAAGGCCGATAGAATAACAACTTTAATTGTAGTAAAAAGATATGGATTAGCACTTAGACCCGAAATTTTAAAAGGCGTTTCCAACTCCTTTAGAAGATCTGATGCCAATTTTAAAACACTATTTGAGACCATTAGTTCATCTTTCTTTTTCGGTTTCTTTTCAATCTACAAAATGAGAACACAGTTCATTAGAATGACAAATTAGCCATGATGTAATTAGGAGCAAATTTACCTGAAGATATAAGTTAATTTGTTCTGTAATTAACACAGAAACGCTGCGATACTTATGGTGGATTTTATTGCCCAAAGTCATGAAACGTAGCAGAAATATACCAATTGTTGTGGACCACATAAGAGCTTCCAAGTTTAAATGCGAGTGTAGATGTACCGAATCCTTCAACCATTCTACACTCAGAAATGCCAATAAGAGTAACGTGACAATAAAAGCAGCTGATACTATAATGTCAACAGATCGTTGAGGTCCCCTTTTCTAAAATAAATTCAAGCGTTAATTAATATAAATTGTAACAATTAGTTTAAATACACACCTTCAAGTAAGATCTTACACTTAACCAAGTTTTAATGTTACGAACTTTATTCAATCGAAAATGGGGTAAATTCGATTTTCTGGCTCGACGAGAAGATGTCAAATGCGAAAACAGTTTTGCATAGAGAAATCTGAAAGTAATTTGAAATTTTTTTATTTTTCAAACTTTTCATGCATCCAAAAAGAGAAATTTAACCTTTGTTTGAAAGTTCTTTCAGCAACAGCAAAAATCATAAATAAAATTAGTGTTAAACAAATACGCTGAATTAAACCAATTACCAGGACAGTGCGTTCCAAGGGCGTGTTGCCAAATGCAAAACGAAATAAGGCCATAAATGAGAAAGAAGCTTTCTGCCATAACATCATGGGCAGATCTAAATAATTTAATTCTCCTGGATTTTCTGCATCGATTGTTACACAAGCGCACAAACGACAAAAGCATGGTATCAATGACAATAGAAACGAGAAGAATATACCAATATAAATGTAGTCATTCGTTTCTGGCATTGATTCAACATTATCAATAATGCACGAAGATATTTCCAAAACAGACATTTGAGCCTTTTTTATTTCACGTTGATCCCAGATTGTACAACTAACTAAAATAAATGGGGATTATTGTTAGTTGAAGAAATTGTAGACAAATATACAAACTTCTATCACTTGTTCCATGTGGATTTAAGATGGTGGTTGGAGTAAAATCCATATCACAACCATTTTCATCAGAATATTGATTGCTTTTATAATTATCGGAATTATCATACTCTGAGCTATAACTGCATTCATCACCTAAATATTTAGGCATAATTTGATGACATTTTTCATATACGGTGTTTCAAAGACTTACTGTTTGTTGTTATACCCAACCACTCGGTAGCGGAAGTTGTACATTCGTTGTAATTTGAAGCATTGCCTTGTGAAGCTGGACTGGATATAAGTTCCCCATCATCGCCTTCTTCTTCTGTTTCTTCACTGCTAATATCACGCAAATGTGAACCTTTGAATTGAGTCTTCTTATGATCTACAATTTCCGTTGTAACCCCATTAGATACTTTACGACGGTAACAAGTTGGAGTAGCACGTGGTGAAGACTAAAAAAATTAACATTATAAATAATTGTATGCAAAATATTAAATATTTTCTTATAAGTACTGATCGATTTTTAAATGAAATACAATGTTTTGTCTATGAGAAAGGTGCATGGATTGTAATAATCCATGTATATATCTACATTAATTACCTACCTCATCCAATTGTGCACGCTGAATGCTATCCAATGTGTTTATGCGTAGCCGTAATTGATTTTTGGTTAACTGTGGGGAAGCATTTGTATCTTCACCACTCGAACTTTTACCATTAAGACTTTCGAAACCATCGTCTTCACCAATTGTACGCCGTACATTTAAAATTCTATCAATTACAACTTCTTCCCCTGCAGTTCTTGGTGAATTCGAAGAATTTATTGTCATGGGCTCCATTGTACGGCTGATAAGATCATCGTAAAATTCTTGTACACAGTCGTCAATGCGCACTGTTTTCTTTGGTGATGCATTCGAACTACCTGATGAAATACTAGAATTATCACCGACTTGTGATGTATGAGTGCTGCTTGTGGTTGATATGGATTGAGGAGATGTTTGTTGTTGTTTTTCTTGTGTTGTCGCTGTGTTGGCATATTTATGTATTGGCGAGTGCCAATTAACATTACGTTTTCTTATTGAACACTCAGTATCGTTGTCTACTTGTGAAGGATCTTCTGCAGGGCTAGTATGGGGGAACCAAATCTCATTAAGTTTTAATTTTAATTTGTCATTCTTTGTTGTTCCATCTAAAGGGTTTACAGGTGAAATAAATGAGCAACCCTGTGCGATAGATGGTTTTAAGATAATCGGTGTTGAAGTAGAAACTGTGAGGAGCCTTTTGCCAGTAGCGTTGGAAGATATATCTGTATTTGATTTCGATAACTGCTCTCCTTGTACGGCTTTATAATTTTTGTAGGCTATATTCTTATTTGTAGCATTTTCCACTAAATCTTGATTACGAAGTCTTAAATTAAATTTAAATTTTTATTTAAAAAAAGATTCTTTTATTTTAAAATTAAGTGAATTTATACATACTTTACTAACTTTTTACGTCGACGTAGTCTTGGCTCCTTTGACACCCTACCATTTTGGCTGGTATTTGAACAACGTCGTCTCTTACATTTGGAACCACTTTGTGCAATGTTTGTGGCTACAATTTGCGAGTGTATGAAGCTTAGAAAAAGACTTAGAACCATAGGTATTAGAAGTTCCGATAAGGAAACAATATGCTGTAAAATAAAAATTAGATTTAGTTTTGTAGATTATTTGCGTATTTTTAAATTGGAATTTACCTCATTTTCTGTTGCTTTATCGCTGATTTCGGGCGCTTGAGTTATATTTGCTTTGATTGCAGCAAAAACTTTATTTTCTTTGAATCCATCATTTATATTTAATGTTGTATATACTGCCCAATTTATCATTTGTGTTGTATAGAGAAATAATAGTAAGCCAAATACATTAGGTGAGGTTTGTTTTACCCACCATTGAGTGTAAATTGGTAAAAATAGATAACGTAACACAGCCAAACGTATCACAGTGAATAGTGATTGTTTAGGTTTTGCCTTGGGAAATGTGGACCCTAAGTAAATAGCATTGACAATAATTAACAAAAGATTAAATTAATATTATTTGCCTATTGTATCAGTTTAAGTTCATGTTACGCAGGAATGATAGTTTCATATAGCCATACACAAACGAATAGTGAAAATATATATACATATGTATATTATAAGGTAATATTTAAAAAATAATTTAAAAAACATTATTATGAGACTTTCATAATCCTTCTGTTTCGTTTTGTCATTCGCTATATTCATATTCCTAAATAAAACATGGGAACTACTAAAAAATGCGCCGGTTAGCAAAAACGAAACTATAAATAAAATTAAATTTTTAAAAGAAAACTAATTTTTATTGTATTTGTTCTTTGTTATGCATCCATAGTCTGTTGATATATCAAAAGTAAAGATTTCAAGAAATTTTCTGGTAAACAGTTAAACGTTAAAATTTTTTAACGATATTAATAACCGGTTAACTAGAAAGCTCTTAATATGACAGATTGATTTAATTTAAAAACAACACCAAACTTAAATGTTTTAAATCCAGTTTTCAAATCTGGCAATTCCTCACACACCTTCCGTCAAACACCTAATGGTTATTATGATTTTTTTAAAATACTTTTTATTTTAAATTCAAATTAACTTTCCACCTTGTAAACGTGTTTAATTAGAGAGAATTTGTACGTACCACGAACCAAATCAACATCTATTAATTCTGTTTTTAATTTTGCAGTCTTCAACGTCACACTGCTGAAGCCATCCAGTATTTTTTGTTCGACTGTTTTCTCCCATGGCTCTTTATCGTACGTGCCAATCTTTTTCTGGTACCTAAGAATAGATGCAAAAAAATTTACAATTTATTTTAATAAAACAATGATCAAACTTACCATGACACAATTTCATCTAATATCATACTTTATTCGTCCCACTATTAGTTTTCTTTTTTGGTAAAAAACAAGAAGTTCAATGTTTTGACCAAGAAAATACAAGAATAAAAACAACAACTAATCGAAGAAAAGAAAATCTTATGGCCAAGTTAGAAAATTTTTCTTTTTTTCAAAAACTGTGTTATTTTGAATTAGTCTAGGATAAATGTGTAATTTATACTCAATAATTTTGCATTTCTTTGTTATTAATAATCGATATTTTCTATTATTAAACTATGTTTGAAATTCTTATCATGATTTCTTCAGCTATTTTTGTTTTTCTCTACAAGAAAAAAGAAATAAAACTGAAACGAAAATAAAAAACAATACCATATGTATTCCCCATCAATTGAACAACAACAAAATATTTTGCATAGTTGCTCAATATAGTATTGTATGTCGATAACTTGGTTTTTTTCTATCGAGTGTTTAATAGAATTCGAACATATATTTCTCCCTTCGATATTATTGAAAGAAAAATGTATAATCGAGAATTTAACTAAATTTAATTAATTCTGTATAAAATGTGTAAATTAATTGTTTCATATACAATAATTAACTTTAACCTGGACAATTTGCAATGAAGCCTGTTTTTTAATGCTCAACTCATATGGCATTACTACATTGTAACGCCTTTATCGAAATGTGAATGGCTTTGTAGTTCTTTGGTTGCGAAAAGTAGCATTTGCCATTTCTTAAGCAGTAAGAACCAACGTGTTTTCTTTTTGGAAATTTGTGATTAAATTTTTACCCATGTAAGCGAATCTCTAAAATTCTCAATAATAAACGTTTGCATTGAAAAATTATTATAGTAATTGCACAGAAAATGTTTATCTTTTAATGTTTTGTTACAAGTGTATGCATAAAATTCTAATCTATGTCAGAAAAAATCTGCAAAGTAAAATCAACGATTAAGAAAGGGACAACTCGTTGACAGTGTAAAGAGAAACCACATGTTAGCGGCACGTAATAAAAAGAGAGAGTAATATGTATATCTTATTGGAAGAAGGATGAAATGTAGATTGGTTACATTACTCTACTTGCTATTTTGTTGTTTTTATTTTACACATTGAAAAGAGTGAATGTGTGTTTTTTTTTCGAACAATCCAAAAGAATTTGTTAAAAATGGATTTTTACACTTTATAATAGAAAAATTAAAAAAGAACCTATTGATCGTCTTTGACTTTTTAGTAAACATATTTGATCGACATTTGGAAATATATTGATAAAAATAAAATAAACAGAATAACCATTTGAGTGCAAAGAAAATTCGAGTTGAAAATTTTACCAATATTTTTTTTTACAATTCTCTCTTGTTTTCTTGTTTTTCTATTACCACCCATTTGTTAAAGTGTGTGTGTATTTTTAAGAGCAGTGAATTTGAGTTAATAAAATGAATATATGAGCATCGCTGAAGTGTATTAATTGTGTGTGTGAGTTAGTTTTACTGCAAACGAAATGAAAAAGAACTAAATAATTTTACAAAATTTAAATAATTGTATTTCCTCAATTATTTGATCGTTTGTTTGTTTATTTAGGACTCCTAGGCATTTGAAGTCACCAAGACTCCTGAAAGGAAAATAAATAATAACGTTAAAAAATAACTGTAAAGCTATAAAATCTAGGCAAAGTTGACCCGATTTTATCTTTGTAATATTTTTGGTATCGTTTGTGTAGAAGCGGCAGCGCTCATTCACTGAAACAAGTTAGAATCAATCACTTAACCAACAGACAACCAGAGTAACTACAAAATATGAACAATAAGGCTGACGTCAACAGACGAGTTTTGGCCATACAAGCCAAAAAGAAACGTCATAAGCCAAATAAGAAACGCGGTAAAGCAAATGGAGTTGCCGGTGGACAACAACAGCAGCAACAGCAACATCACTTGTCCGACCAATACGGTGTAAAAGAAGAAAATTCATCACCAGCAGATGTTGCCGTGAATAATCATTTGGAAGATAGTGGTTTACAATCACCAAATTTCGTAACAGATGTTTGTGATATTTCGGCTAAAATATCAAAATCTTTCTGCGCTGCCCCCTCCTCCAGTGGTTCAAATTCTTTAGCTGATAACACGCCCGTAACTGGATCTTCGAACACTTTGGATGAGTTAAACTTTATGCGAACAATAACGTCATCCAAAAAATGTAATCCAAAACAGTCTCAATTCATTGGTCACGATGTAGACGATGTTGATGATTATCAACAACCATCCCAACATCATTATGCAACAGAATTGATAAACCATGATGACTACATGCATTATCAGAATCAACAATATACTGATCCTATTTATCATTCTGAACATATAAAGAAGCAACAACAACAGCAGCAACATCACCACCAGCAGCAACAACAACTACAACAATATATATATCCACCACGTAGTTCTTCCAACGATTCTGAAGAATCGGAATTGAATAGCGAAAATGATGAACAGGAATTAAAAGAAGACTACTGCAAGGGAGGCTATCATCCCGTTAATATAGGTGACCTATTTCAAGGTAAGTATACGAATTTAATAGTCAGTGTAATAAATGGAAGGTTTAATAATTGAAGTATTTTTTTTTTGTGTGTTTTTTAACATAAAAATATTTTGTGAGATATGTACGCCAAAAAAAAAATGTTCATAATCTATTTTTAAATAGCTTAGATGGACCATATAATTTAAGTGATACAATTAGATTATAATATATGTATGTATGTACTATATGCATACAAACGCTTGTGAATGCAATTATAGATATCAAGAAATCAGATTTTTAAATGATTATCTCTTTTAATAATATAAATAATTTGCTGACCTTAAAGTTCAAAATTATTTTATAATAACGAAATGGTAACAAAAATATTTAAATGGTATTGAGATTATACTGATTTGATTGGTGTATTATTGTAATAATGTAAATGTCTATATCAATGGCGGAATACTTTCTCCTGCATTATTTATTTGTAAGCATGTTTCAGACGACCGACTGTTTTTATGGAAAAACCATTCGTCTTACAGAAACAAGCCCTTAACTTTTGTCTCCCACATATTGATAGTCTGACAAAGTCCTTTCAACGAGCCTGAGAATTTCAAGGGATTTAAAATTTTATGCTGTTGTAATTTTTAATCAAATTCATTTCTTTTATAAGTGTGTACATACATACTTCTTTCTATTACTAAGGACATTTAAAATTCTGTTTACTTTCTTTAAATTGTTTTATTTTTTTTTATTTTGATCAAATTAAATTGATTATCTAGGAATTTTTCTCGAAGATCGAATAAAATTGCTGTTTATTGTCCAATTTAGAAAAGCTACCGAAATAACATTTTATATAAAAAAACATTGTATATATACAATATTTATGTAAAAATACACTCATTCAAATATATATTCAGCACATTTATTTAATCATAGAAATGTAGTATAAATTAGTACATGTGTACACTTGTACATTTATTTGTGCATTTGAATGTTGGTATTGTCCATCCTTATATCAAATAGTTTGTCATATTTATATTTCCGAGTTTTCGCTTTTTATTTTACGGCTGAATGATTACGTTTGTATACATATCTGTCTGCTAATTTTGTAAAACAGACCGAAACTTACTATTTATTCTACTACCAATAATCAAAATGAATATTATCGTCATCATCTATTGTGCATAGAGATGTGATCTATAGTGCTTAACTGTAGTGTATGTATGGATATATGTTATTTTCTTTATTGTACAATATTCTCATAGATATGTATGTATTATTATATGATACATGCTGATACAAAGTGCCAAATAGTGCGCAAATCAATTGTTTATTGAATTGAAAGGGTTTTTTTATTCTCTATTAAATATGATTAAAAAAACAGGTGACATATGTGGGACAGAGATTGTTTGGCATTGTATTGTTTGAATTCAAAGATGATGAATCAGAATTGCAGTACAAGTCAAATATTGACACAGTAAAATATTAAAACAGTTTTAATATTATCTTTACAAGCCTGTAAAATGATTAGCTACTGCGTTTTCTAAAACATTTTTAATTACTTTTTCAATAATGTGGGAACATAGTTTATCTAACAAAAATTGTTTGTGATATTATTTAGCAGGATATTATACGTCTGTAGATGGTACTCTTCAACGAAAAACAAAACACAAGTAAAAACTCTGTTTAAACGTATTCAAAAAAGTTTAATTTGTAATAAAACTCATTTGGACAGAAATGTTGTACAACTTCGTATAGTTAATTTAAATTTATTAAAATTCTAAAAACGAATGAATTTTTTAAGTAATCTTAACCGCAAGCAAATTTACTGAGTTTTAAACAGTTTAAGAAATTTGTTAGTTGAACTTCGTTTAATTGTTTTATTAATAGAAAAGCATCTCTTTTTTCATAAAACCTCTTAATAATTCTAATACATATTTTACTATTGTCATTTAAAATTACAGCAAAAGTAGTAGGAGTTTTATTAATATTATACTGCAAGCAATGTTTCTAATAGATTTGCGATTATTGATTTTGGATTTCTGTTGCAATTTTAAAACAATTTATTTTGATATTTAGAGCTGACATGAGCTTTTAACAGACAAATTTCTATGAATATATGTGTGTAAATTGAAGAAAATTAACCAATTACAGTGACATATTTGAATGCAAACACATTTCCGTTTTTTTTTATAGTTATTGATTATTCTAATGAATAAACAAAGAGTTAATATTGAATTGTTTATTTTGTATCTATAACTAAAGAACTTTACACAACACTTGCTTATATAAATGGACAAAAGAAAAACAATCACAAAAATTAATAATTTTTTGAATATGATTTGAAATTTAGCAGAAAATTTGAAATTTGTTTGAATGACACCAAATCTAAAATTCGAACTTTTGCTATAATTATAATAATTTATTAATATTAAAAAAATAAAACTGAGATACACTTATGTATATAAGTAATTGCATATCGCATAAGTACAATACGATAAAAATATGTACGTATTACGTCTGGGAAATTAAATCAAATCAATTTATTAAATTTTAAAGCAACAATAACCCGAATGCATATCAAAATTTTTTAAGTGAATTATGGTGCAGCTAGTGAATTGAGGGTGGATGATTAAATCGAAGTATACAATGGTCAAATATCAAACTAAACGTACTATGTGTATTGTAACTTATACATATGTGTACATAGCATATGATGACCGAACGCCATTAAATATTTAACACATGCATGTTTTATTACAAACTACTATTACTATTACAGATGAAGAATTTATTGTAATGACAACAGTAAGAATTAATTGCAGAACGTTAATCTTTACAATCTCAGTCAAATTTATTTACAATTTGCTTTAAAAATTGCAAAAATAAAACTAACAAAATCGATGGAAAGTTTTGTCTGAAATATGAAAATCAGAGTCTTTTGTTCCTTAAAAAGTGTGTTACTTTCAGGATTGATTTAAAATCAATTTTATTTTTTAGGGTCATAACATAAAAGATGAGACTGTAGTTGCAAAAAAAGATTATTGCACGTAAAAAAAATACATACTTTAGTTACAATACTAAAGGTTCATTGGTTAGTCAATAAAATTAAATAAATTTTAGTTTTCTGCTGACATTGAAAGCAACGACAACTGCATTGTAAAGAATAAATCAATGAATAAAAGAATACGTACGACATAGATAAAATGAATATAAATTTAATCATTATTCAGCCATGAATTTATTAGACGATTGCACAAGATTTACAGATTTTATTTATCTGTTAGGTGGTTAACTTCTAAAATTGCTAATTTTACAGCAAAGATAATGACTAGAATTATTGTTTCTTTTGTATTTTTTTAAGGACGTTATCATGTTGTACGCAAATTGGGCTGGGGACATTTCTCCACGGTGTGGCTTTGTTGGGATTTGCAAGAAAAACGTTATGTGGCCATAAAAATTGTTAAATCAGCTGAGCATTTTGCTGAAACGGCCAAAGACGAGATAAAAATACTCAAGTCGGTGCGTGATTCACAACCTAATAATCCACGACGTCAGAAAACCGTCCAGTTGTTGGATGATTTCAAGATAACCGGCGTTAATGGCACTCATATTTGTATGGTGTTTGAAGTACTGGGTGACAATCTCCTAAAGCTTATACGTAAATCAAATTATCGCGGCATACCAATCGAAAATGTCAAAACTATAACGCGTCAAGTGCTAGAAGGTCTTGATTATCTGCATACATGTTGTAAAATTATACACACCGACATTAAACCTGAAAATGTCCTGCTATGTGTGGACGATCATTACGTTCGGAAGCTTGCCAATGAAGCTACAGAACTATACGTTTTAAACTTTAAAATGTTTCCATCTTTTGTAAGCCGTGCACCGAAAGAGTATCGTGAACCGCAAATTACGGGTAAAATGAGCAAGAACAAAAAGAGAAAATTGAAGAAAAAGGCGAAGAAGCGATTGGAACTATTTAAGAAACAATGGGATTACTTGGAACAAACCGGTGCAGAAGGCGAGGAAGGGGCCGTAGATTCCAATAAGCCACAAGAAGGAAATATGAGAATTGCTGGCGGTGCTACCTCCACTAAATCATTCGATCCTGTACAAAATGGTGATGTTTCAGATGTTGAAAATGACGAGGATGATGCGGTACAAGACGATGTAGCCGAGGAAAAAGCAGCCGACGCTGATGCAGACGATGATGATGATAGAGCTGTTGGTAGCGTTAGTGCAAAAAAATCTCACAATAAACCACCCATTAAACCATCTAGTGGCGCGTACAATGGGGCTAATGAAAACGATGTTTCTGGAACTGGAAATGCAGAGAATAAGAAAAAAAAGAAAAAGAAAAACAAGAGTGAGTAAAATTTCTTATATTAATTTAATTATTTCTTACTGTTTTCATTGTATTTTCTTAAAGAGAAGGGTAATCAACAACAGCAGCAAACACAAAAAGACCAGCAGCAGAAGGATAAAGTGGTAACAACTGAAACCACTTCAACAGCATCGTCTAGTAGCGGTAGTAACACTATTAAGGGTGAACTAAACGATTCCAGTAGTTCATCAGCCACATTAAAGGGACAATTATCTAATTCAGTAGATGGTGCGAAAAAACAACAGAAACAACAACAAAACAAGACTCATTCTGCCACAAACAACCAAAATAAGACGAATAACAACAATAATAAAGCCAATAATAAAGCAAACAACAATCAGAAGAACTCAATTAATCAACAGCAACAACAATCTCAACAAGCACATCAGCAACAGAAAGAGCAACTTAATGGTCCAAATGAACGTCATCACAAACAAGCGCCTAAAAAGGATCCAGCCTTGGAGCCATGTGAGTTTGATGTTAAAATTGCTGATTTGGGAAATGCCTGTTGGGTTGACAAACACTTCACTGAAGATATACAAACACGACAATATCGATCGTTGGAAGTGATATTGGGTGCCGGCTATGATTGTTCAGCTGATATTTGGAGTACAGCCTGCATGGCTTTTGAATTGGCGACAGGAGATTATTTGTTCGAACCACATTCGGGCGATAATTACTCACGAGATGAGGATCATATCGCTCACATAATTGAATTGTTAGGACCTATACCTCCGCACATTATATTCCGTGGAGCTTACGCCACACATAGTTTTAATCGTAAAGGAGAATTGCTTAACATAACTGGACTCAAACCATGGGGTCTGGTAGATGTGCTGCACGAAAAATACGAATGGTCGTTAGAAGAGGCTGAAGCATTTGCCGATTTCTTAAAGCCAATGCTAGAGTTTGATCCGGTCAAGAGGGCTACAGCAGCGGATTGTTTAAAGCACCCTTGGCTAAGATAAAATATACTAATTAAACCCTGTCCAGCACCACCATCATCATCTCTAACTCCAACAACTACTACTTCAACTTCCGCAACTAGAACTACAACACCTTCTTCTACTACTTCTTCTTCCCCAACTACTTCCAGTTCTTCTACTGGCTCTTCGTCGAAACAACTACCTATCCTACCACCGCAAGTACTTTACTCACGTCGTTATTTACCATGTTTGTCCCTGCCAGCCCCAATAGACTGTGAAACAGGTGTTGGCACATATAGTTCTGCTAAGCATTTGCGTTCACCCTCAATGCCTGCTGCTATACCATCGATGGAAAGACCAACGTCATCCAAGAAGGGTAAAAACGTAAACAACAGATCTCCATCACAATCCTTAATAACGTCATTTTGGCGTCTCTCGACTTCAAAGTCCTTATCGCCACAACCAGTTACTGCAACGAATGCTGCGCATAGTTTGTGCTGGCGCAAAACGCTGCGTCGCATGTTTAAGAAAAAATGAGATTATGAACCAACCACAAACAATAATAAACGATTTTTTTCTATACACATACATATACATATATGTTTCACACATATATGCAATATGAAAAACAAATAAGGTGGTATTTTTCACTGTTAACTCTCCAGTTATTATGGCATGTTTTAAGTAATTAAATTATTTTATTTTTTATTATATTTTATTTAATTTTTCCTTTACTGATCAAACGAAGACTAATTAACAACAAATTAAAAAGAAATTATTAAAAATATTATATGTATTACAAATTAAATTCATTTCAATTTTGTGTTCGCTTTATATTCCAATTATGTTCTTAATGGACTTTTTTTTTTTTTTTTTTGTAAAATTTCAAATCTCGCCTCCTCATAATTAGATAAAATTTAACATTATTAAAATTGAAGTATTGGAGCATTGTAGGGAGATGAAGGTATTAAAAAAAACAAAAAAAAACTTTTATAGAAAATGATATAATTATAAAATGCCACTTCAAAAAATAAAAAGAAGAAAAACAAAAACAAACAAAACATATATATATAAATATAAATATAATACGTTTAATTTAACTAACTTTAGAGCTAAAAAAATAATTAGAACTGTCTTAAAAAAGGAACATATGAATAAATTTAAACATTTATAAATTCGGTTGGAGTTATTTAAAGAAAACAAAATTTAATTGACCTACGACATAGTAATTTGTGTGTGAAATGTTTTTATTTTAAATAATTTCAACCAAATTTAGTGTAACCCAAAAATCTATATTAAAAGAAGCCCTATACGCGAAGTTATTTTTAATTTAAATCTGTCGGATATATCACATTAAACTTTGCTTTATCTTGTAAACATCAATGACTTTGTTTAATAACTATAAAATATAATAATAAATTAACTTATTTCCTCCCGAATACACACTTCTTCAACTTTCTTTTTATTTGCAATATTGTTATTTTAATTGGTATGGACATTTCGATTAAATGCGTTTTGCATCGAATAAAATATATCACGTCTATGGGAAAGGAATTAAAAACTATTGTCTTGAATTCAAATTTTTACAGAAAAAATAGTAGTAGTAGAAATCAATTAGGAGGAGTATACACAAATGTTTGTAGAGTTTCGCACATAATTATTTTCATGCCAAATAATTTGGTGTAAACAGACAGACAAAATGAATTTTTTCCTTTGTTTGATCTGAAAGAAAATAAAAGAGTTCGAAATGTTTTTCTTAGTTGAGAATTGATTTCGGAAAGTTATCAAATTGAAAGCAGTTTTATAATTTTACTGTGATTCGAATGAAAACATTTAACTAGAAATATACATGTATTAATATTCCATACACATTTAAAAATTGAATAGATTATCCATTCATAAATTTCAAGTTGATTCTGCATGCCCGTATGTATAATAAGTATAAAATATTATATGTAATCTTCTTTCTTCTGTGTTTCAAAGTAAAATTTTTGCATTTGGACTAGAAAACAGG
Source organism: Sarcophaga caerulescens (assembly GCA_927399465.1). Lineage (NCBI taxonomy): Eukaryota > Metazoa > Arthropoda > Insecta > Diptera > Sarcophagidae > Sarcophaga > Sarcophaga caerulescens. The sequence goes on from OV656868.1 coordinate 46,503,981, forward strand.
GGATATATATGTATGTATATATAATTTTATATTAAAAAATCGCAGTAAACTTAGCAAATCTTTTGAGAAATTTTTTAATTTATAATAGGTTTGATCATTTAATATTAAATATTATTTTAAATTGAGTATGTATACAACTTTATTATAAATGCTAATAAACACTTAAATAAAATAATAAAAAAGACATATTGACATCAGATTAAACCCATAAAACGTTGAATACGCAAACTATAATTTTTTTTCTGTTTTTTTTTTTAACATACAAAAATATACAAATGAAACACCAATTCAAATTATTTTAACACTTGGATGTTAAAGAAAATTAAAGGAAACTGAAGAAATTTACAGCGTAAAAACACTGCAAAAGAAAATTGGAAATATTCAACATGTAATAGAAATAATACACATAAAATATAACATACATTATATTAAAAGAGAAGTAGACAAAAAACGTAGAGAAAAATTACGAAATTAAAATTTTAAAATCAACTTGTTCAAATATACATATGTATGTAGTATTAAACGGCGAGTATTGTATTAAGAAAAAATATTGCATATTTATATACATACACACATACATACATAAAGCAAACTTTAAGAAGACATTAAATAAATAATTAAAAAAAAAACCTTAATGGGGTGGTTAATAATAATAATTCGACATTGAATTAATTTAATAATGAAATTTTTTCTTTTATGTTTGTTCTCTTTGACATTATTTGCTTTTTTTTCTAAATATTTATATTACAAAATATGAACCCTTATAAAAAAGATTAATTGATTTTTTGTATTCAAATAAATTACTTTTTGGGCTTGATAATAAAGTTTTATAAAATAACAGTTTATGGCATTTAATTTCAATATTTCACGTGTCTCCATTGTGTAAAATATTCAGGGAATTAATTTCCAAAGGAAACTCTTAATTTATAAAACTTAATATTAAAGTTCAAATAAAATGACTCTATTTAATACAAATATTTTAAATCGAGCAATCTAAAGGAAATAGGAAGGAAACCACTTCAACAATAATAGTAAAAACGTACACATAATTAAATAAGTTGTCTTGGTTCAATTTGGTTTATTTTTAAATATACAAAAAAAGAAAAATGCCAAGTTGCCTTATTAAGTAAATTTTATGTTGTTATGCTAAAAAAAAAGATTATTTTTTAAATTTTAATACTTGTTTTAATCAGATACTCAAATCCGAGGCGAATTTAAAAAGGTTTTTTTGTCCGTTCAGCTTACTATTATTTTTTATAAATTAAATGCCGAAAATCCCAAATAAGAAGGCATTCATTATTTATTGCTTTTTTGTTATTTAGAATAAATGTCAAAAAAAAAAAATTAGATGTTGGTTGTTACCAACCAACCACCTTTTTAAATTTGTCTTGCACAAATAAATAATAAAACTTAAAAAAAATATACTATATAATGCAGGTCCACTTAAATAAATAATTTAAGATTTTTAAAATAAAAAATATAAAACAACAAAGTTTATTGAAACAACAAACAAATGAAATTAATTAATTGAAAAGTATATATGCACTGAATATTGCCGTTTCATTAATACAATATTATTTTACATATTAAAATAAAAATAATCGGAACGACACAACACAAATAAAGAAAACATTATAAAAATAGTAATTATTCTATGTATCTTCTTAAACTAAATAAATACCTATCTAGTATATATATTCTGTGAAAAGAGTAGTAGTGAAATGAGAATAAGAAAACAAAACTCAGAAAACTAGTTAAAACGAGTAAAAATGCATACATATTATAAATAATATTATAAAAATTAAAAACTCTTGGGAAAATATAAAATGAAAAGTAAAAGGAAGTTGATTATTATTTATTTCAACTGTTGCATTTTTTTATTAGGCAAAAAGAAGGTTCTAATTTGGTTGGATCGGGTCAAAAATACAGTCAATAATAAAAATATTGTTTATCCATGTTGAGGGCATATGAATGAAAGACAGTTAGTTACAAAATTTTATCCTTCCAGGCAACACTCACTGGTGATTGTTGGAACAATTCGCTCAATTGCCCAAAAAAAAAAAAAGATTAACAACAGTTTTCAATTTCTTTAATCTATATATCGTCGTCGAAAATCCAAAAGTACGTATCATCAAAAAAATCAAAATCGAGTTTTTGACTGATTATGATTCGTAAGGTTATCTAACATATCCGCACCAATTTTTAGATTTTTGCGACCAAAAATGACGTTTTTATATCAATAATTCAAAATGTTTCTATATATGAAGTATGTACTTGTTATTTTATAACGTTTTTTGCTTCTCCTGTAAAATTGGAAAAAGTGATGTTACGTACTTTTGGATTTTCGACGACGATATATAAAAATTAATGTTTGTTTGTATGTACCTTATAGAATCGTAAACAATGCATTTGATCATGTTATGATCTTTAGCAAAGTTGTTGCTCATCAGCCGGGGAAGGTTTCTAAGTTGGTATGACCAATTTCCGACAGGTGGCGCCACTGAAAATGACTAAAAATGAATTAAATCGTAAACTGTGTAATCTAAAGTTGTTGCGCATGAGTCGACGGAGGTCTCTAAGTTGGTGCGATTAATTTCCGATAGAGGGCGCCACTGAAAATTACCAAAATGACCAAAAATGACGTTTTTATATCAATAATTCAAAATGTTTCTATATTGAAGTACTTGTTATTTTATAACGTTTTTTGCTTCTCCTGTAAAATTGGATAAAGTGATGTTACGAACTTTTGGATTTTCGACGACGATATATAAAAATGAATGTTTGTTTGTATGTACCTTATAGAATCGTAAACTATGCATTTGATCATGTTATGATCTTTAGCAAAGTTGTTGCGGATGAGCCGACGAAGGTTTCTAAGTTGGTATGACCAATACCTGACAGGTGGCGCCACTGAAAATTACTAAAAATGAATTAAATCGTAAACTGTGTATTTATTCATGATATGATGATCTTTAGCAAAGTTGTTGCGCATGAGTCGACAGATGTTTATAAGTTGGTGCGATTAATTTCCGATAGAGGGCGCCACTGAAAATTATTCAAAATGAATAACAAGTAATTGGTCGACCTACACCTCAAGCACGGAAGAAAAGAGTCTCAGAATCAGACGAGCAACGAGCATTGAGACTGGAAAATGATCGAATGCGTACTACTCAGGCCCGTTCGTCTGAATCATCTGGACAACGGAAAACAAAATCAATAAAATGACTCAAAATTAATTGGATATTTGTGTAATGTCTTTCCTTCAAATTTATATTTCTGTTACGGCTGTAACTAAAAATATCGTGAAGACAGGAGGTTAGCTTTAAACAGTATCTGTACCACGACTTGGCTTGTGGCTCGTCTTGTGGCTCGTTTATTTCTATGTAAATTTAAAATATTAGAATAATTACAATGCATTTAATTTTATACTCACCGCAGTTTTGCACCTCCTTCTTCAACAATAGACGGGCTTCGATTAAATATAAATTTAACTTACATATAATTTACAAGTTGCAAATAAATAAGAATTCAAAAGAGAGTGCAAAAGGCGGTTTACAAACAAACGTCAAATAAAAACACAAAACAATAATTCACAATAATAAATCAGCTGTTCATGTGGAACTTATTAGGGCGCTCCGTAACACCCCCACCCCCGTGGAGCGATCAGCTTCACCATCATCTAGATCAAGAACAGCTAACTTCGAAACAGCTCGTTGTAACTCTCCACTTGAGGTTTTCACATCTGCTTTCCGAACAACTCCATCAGCTCCAGTGTACAAACGTATGACCAAACCTCGCCGCCATTGATTTCTTGGAATGTTAGGATCGCATATAAACACAACATCTCCTTCTTTTATTGGCCTTATAGGCTCGCACCACTTAACTCTTCTTGTTAGAGTCGGCAAATATTCCAACACCCATCTTTTCCAAAACCTATCTCTTAAACATCTTACAATGCGCCATTGCTTCTTCAGTTTGAATATTTTATCATCTGGAACTTTAACTGGAGAAGTCTGAGCTATATTAGGCGCTCCTAGAAGAAAATGGTTTGGAGTGAGTGGTTCTTCATCATGTGGACTAACGGGCAAATGAGTCAACGGTCTTGAATTTATGATATTTTCAGCTTCGATGAGTAGGGACTGCAATACGTGTTCTTTCGGGGATTCATTATTTAGTGTTTGACGTAAAACCCGTTTGACACACTGCACCATTCTTTCCCACACTCCGCCCTCGGAGGGGTTTGCTGGACAATTAAATACCCACTCAACACCCTTTGAAGACAATAAATGCTGAATTCTTTCGGCTTCAAAAACTTCTTCAAAGCGTTTAGCCTCCTCGTTGGCACCCACAAAGTTTTTTCCATTATCGGAACGAATCCTAACTGGAACTCCTCGCCGGTTCATAAAATTTTTCAAGGCAATGATGCAAAAATCCGTTGATAAATCAAAGGCTACTTCCAGATGAATAGCGCGTATAGTTAAGCAAGTGAACAGTGCTACCCATCTTTTTTCAGTTCTACGACCAATACTAACATTTAACGGTCCAAAGTAGTCAAGACCAGTGTATTTAAATGGAGCAATATAAGGCTCAAGTCGATCCACAGGTAGTGGTCCCATGACTGGAGTAACAGGAATGGCTTTGCTTTTTCTACAGACAAAACATTTACTAACAACACATCTCAATAGACTTCTTAACTGAGGAATCCAAAATTTTTTCCTTATTTCACAAATCGTGGCTTCATGATTCTGGTGTTTCATTTCACTGTGATAATTCATTACGACAATTTTTGTGAAGTAGTGGTCTTTAGGCAAAATAATCGGCCGTCTAGTGGTGTACGGTAGGCTGCTGGCCGCATCGATTCTTCCATACACCCTAAGTAAACCATCTTCGTCGATATATGGCAGCAAATTAAATAAATTATTGACTTTTGTGACTGGCTGTCCTTTTTTGATACTCTTAATGTCTTCAGAAAATGATTCTCCTTGAACTACCCGGCATAAGATTTTTTCGGCTTCTTCTAAATTTTTGGCTGTTATTCCATGTCGATCTAAATCACTGTACCTCTTGCGACATAAATTTATAAATCGAAGCATGTATGCGATCGTTCTTTTTAATGGGCTATAAGAAGAGAAACGTTTAATATTTATAAAATCATTCTTCAAGATTAGAAGTGAGATCTTTGGGCGAGTTTCTTCCTCATCATGATCCTCAGGAGGGGGAGTAATATCGTGATTCGGCCATTCATCTTCATGTTGTTTTAAAAAATTAGGTCCATTTAACCATCGGCTTGATTTAGAAAAATCAATATTATCGTAGCATCTAGTGGCATCGTCGGCTACATTGTCTCCGGTAGAGATCCATCTCCAGTTTTCTATGTTAGTTGACGCCAATATTTCAGCGATCCTATGAGCTACATAAGGTTTGTAGTTTCTATGTCTACTTGAGATCCACTTCAAAACGGTTTTTGAGTCACTCCACAAAATAGTTAGGCTTGGCACTATCTTGTGTTCGCTAAGCACATTTTGTTTTAACCTAGTTCCCAGAACGGCCGCCTGTAATTCAAGGCGAGGAATTGATGCTTTATTTAGAGGGGCACATTTTGTCTTCGAGCATATAAAACTGACACCAATACTACCATCGACTGAAATAAATCTCCAATAAGCCACGGCTGCAAAGGCTTCTTCACTAGCATCTACGAATATGTGCAACTGGATTCCATATGGCTTTCCTTGGGGGAAGTAAAATCGTGGTAAACGAAAATTAGAAATGTTTTTTAGTTGTTTACGCCACTTCTCCCATGATGTATTGATATCGTCTGGAATCGGTTCATCCCATCGGAGGGCACGTTTCCATGTATTTCGTAGTATTACTTTAGCCCCTACAATATAATGACTTAAAAATCCCAATGGATCAAATGTCGACATGATAACACTTAACATTTGGCGTTTTGTTGGCTTCTCATTACCGGAAATAACGTCCTGACTAACCTTTTTAAATTTCAAATCAAACATAAAACAGTCTGAGACAGATTCCCAATAGAGACCTAAAACTTTCTCTACGCCCTCATTGGCTGGAATGACTTTGAGTGATGAATTTCCATCTAGCGCCTGGATAACATCATTCGAATTTGAAGTAAAGCCTCTTAGATCAAATCCTCCGTCTTTGTGAATTCTCTTCACTTGTAGTGATACTTCAATGGCTTCTTCAACAGTATCAAAGCTGTCTATAAAATCGTCCATATAATGACGTTCACAAATGGCTTCTATCGCTCTTGGATTGCAATCTGTATGCTCTTTGGCATTTTTCTTCATGACATAAAGAGCAGAACACGGTGAGCAGGTAGCTCCAAATGTCATTACCATCATTTCATACTCATCAGGCGCGGAATTATAATTACAGTTTCTCCATAAAAACCGTTGAGATATTCTGTCACTCGGTTGTATCATTACTTGATGAAACATTTCGCAAATATCTGCAGTAACAGCAATTTTTCCAGATCGAAAACTGTAAAGTGTGGTTGTTAATGACGAAATATACTGAGGCCCTTTTAATAAATTATCGTTTAAGGAGATTCCATTTACTTTGTTAGGGTTTATAACTCCGAAATGAGGTAAATACCATTTTTTATCTGAAGTCAGGTGGATATCTTCTGGCGGCACTTTACGGACGTATCCCTTTTCGATATAACTATTTATTACCCCACTATAGGCAACATAAAGGCTTTCGTCACGTCGCAACTTTTTCTCTAAACTTTCAAGACGGTTTAATGCCATTGAGTAACTATCTGGGAGATTTACTAGATCTTTTTTCCATAAAAGACCAGTTTGGAAACGTTTGCCAACGCGCTTTGTTGATTCGTGTAATATTCTATTCGCTCTAATGTCGTCTTCACTCTGAATTGGAGGAGCGGTTCGTACACCCATATTTTCAATATTAAAATAATCTTCAACCATCTTGTGGATCTCTTCCTCCTCTTTAACACGTACGAAAAGGCATGAATGAATTGAAGGTGATACTGATTTACACGGACCAAATACTACCCATCCTAACTCCGTATTACACGCAAATGGTCCACTAGAATTGTTTATATTTACATCAGATGGCAACCCTAAGCTGGCATGGTCTAAACCAATTAATAATTTTGGAACAATATTTGTATAAGGTTTAATAAAGTTCGACGGCGCATTTTTAAATAATTGTTTTATCTCACATTCAGATAGGCTTTGCATTGGTAAATTTTAATTCGATATGGCATGCACATTTTTGAGGAGATGAGTTTTTTTCTTTCCGGTACCGCTTAATCGTATATTGAACGTAAACGACGGCTCCCTTGCTGACCGGCCACCGAACCATTGGAGATTTAAATTGTTACTTTTCCCACGTACACCTACATATTCTGCGATTTCCTTGTCTAGCATAGTTATGGAGGAACCATCATCAAATAGAGCATAAATATCTACACTGCGGTTTTCACCATAGAGGGTAACTGGCAGTACACGAAACAGCAGTTTTTTATTATCATGGAAACAGCTTAAAACGTCATGGCTAGGCTCACTACTATTATTGTTATTTGACTGTGCTGGCAAGGGAACACTGGGTGTATCTTCATGAAGTAGTTTATTGTGTTTACGTTGGCAGCCTTCTACTGGGCATACTCTCTTTCTACGGCACTCCCGAGTCGAATGTCCTATATTTAGGCAAGAGAAACACGCATGAATCTTTTTTACCATAGTCCAACGTTCTTCCACTTTAAGATTTAGAAATTTGCGACAGTCATATATTTTATGGTTTCCTTTGCATACAGCGCATAGATGAATCTTTTCTATTGCATGTAGCACTCTGCGCTTTGGTTCATTACTAACATCTTGCACTAAACATATTAAATTTGCCACTTCACTTAACCAGTCACTAAAATGTTCAATTGTTGGATATGGGTTAATATTTACTGCGACTTTAGCCCACTCCAGTCTCTTACTCATGGGGAGTTTTGAAATAATCTCCTCTAAAAGCGTTGGATTAGCTAAGTGTTGTTTACCATTCACAGATTTAAGAAACACTGCTAAATTTTTCACTTTAGTTGAAAATGGCACTAATTTAGGTAAATTGTTTTCATTAATATAGGGTAATTCCTTCACTTTTTTCAACTGGCTATGAATCAACTGCTCAGGTCTTCCAAAGCGGAATTTTAATTGATCAAGAACCGCATTAACATTGTCAGGGTGAATAAGGAGCGACTTTACGATTTCTTTTGCTTCACCCTTTAAACATTTTTGAAGCCTTTGGTTATTTTCAAAATTATTGTAACCGTATGCTGCTGTTGATTGTGTATAAGCTGTGAAAAATAATGGCCAGTCTTCTGGTTCACCGTTAAACTCCGGTAAATCCTGTATTTTTCTCGGCATCATAAATGCATTTGCTCCGTTAAGGGTACCGTAAGCATTTAAATTGTGTGTTGTATGTTGCTGATGGCTGGAGACTATGTTTGAGGAAAACGACGGCGTACAGTTATTATTATTAAACGGTGTATATGTATTAAATGTAATTGACGCTGCTTGCGGCGACGGAGCAGCGCTGCCTTCTACGGTATGTTGAGGGTGTGTATATGTTCGCGGATTACGGGGCTCTAACGTTGTTGTGTTTGTACATTCAATGGCGGGGCTATTTGGCATACTTATTAAGTTGAGGTTATGGTCACTTACCGTTTGAGTTGTCTCCTGTGAAGCAGATTCTAATTGTTGACACTTACGTCTACTCTCGGCAAGTTGGGATTGGGTTTCCGAAAGCTGGCGTTTAAAATATTGCATTTGTTTTTGCCAATCTGTCGAGAGGACGTTACCCGATGTTGAAGGCTGCATATTTATTTGGGTTGCTTCATTTGTTGACTCCGGTGCCTTAGAAGCACTAAGGGTACTCCTTTGTTGGTTTGAACTGGCTTTTTACTTATGTTCGCTGTCGGGGCATCAGTGCTGGCGGCAGAAGCACTAAGATTAGTCTGGCTGGCTGGTCTGGATGCTGGCTGCATCTTCTCTTGTTCAGGTTGGTCAGATGTTGCTGTATCTGCACTAGTTGAACTTCTTAAAAGTGGTGGGCTGCGAACTACCGGTGGAGGCATTTATTCCAACAAAGTTTATTTCCTTTACTTGCAGATTTACTGGTGCTGGCGGCAGCTCTTGTAATTCTTCTTTTTACAAGAAATGTAATAAATCGCAAATAAAAATGCAATCAAAATTGCGAAATAAAAATGTTACGGCTGTAACTAAAAATATCGTGAAGACAGGAGGTTAGCTTTAAACAGTATCTGTACCACGACTTGGCTTGTGGCTCGTCTTGTGGCTCGTTTATTTCTATGTAAATTTAAAATATTAGAATAATTACAATGCATTTAATTTTATACTCACCGCAGTTTTGCACCTCCTTCTTCAACAATAGACGGGCTTCGATTAAATATAAATTTAACTTACATATAATTTACAAGTTGCAAATAAATAAGAATTCAAAAGAGAGTGCAAAAGGCGGTTTACAAACAAACGTCAAATAAAAACACAAAACAATAATTCACAATAATAAATCAGCTGTTCATGTGGAACTTATTAGGGCGCTCCGTAACAATTTCAGTTGGTGGTGCAGCAACGCGCGCAGGTTACAGCTAGTTATTTATATTGATTGATGATTGGCAATTAATTACCAAGAATGAAAACAAACAACATGGAAAAACATCCACACCTTTAATTTCGTTCGTTATTATTATTATCAATTACTTTTGTATATTTCTTCTATGATGCGCTGATTGAGCCCGTAATCTATCAGAAAATGCCCATTAGACCTAGACTTAATAAGTAATTTTAGTGGGATTTATTTATGCTTAAAGTCCAGTACAGGTAGGTTACAGCCATTCTTCATTCCACTTACGGACTTATTTTGTTTTATTGCATGAGCGTGTTAGCGTTGTAAATGACTGGATCGATCCCAAAGTATTTCCAAATTTCAATTTGAAGGCGACCAACAAGACAGGTAGATTTCATTTTAATCTTCAAAAAAATAGTATTTATTTAGTGTTTGTTTTTCAAATCGCACCTTTAATTATGGCATTCGTCTCTTTCTCTCTAAAATGAAGGAAGATATTGAAATTAACAATCGATAATCGTAAAAAGCGATATTCGGCACGTATTTAAAATAACCATCGATCGATTGGTTGGTTGGTGTGTGTGTGTTGTTTGGTGCTGTTTCTGGGCTGGTTGGTTGTTGTGTGTGGTTTGTTTGTTGGGGCCCTTGGTGGGGTGGGGTTGGTGTTGTTAAGTAGTAAGTAATGTGAGAGGGGGTAATGAAGAAATGAGCATTTTTATTTTTTTTAGTATGGTGAATTTCGTTGTGGTGAGTTTTTACAAAATGTGGTGAATTTATCCGGTGTGATGAATAAAATCGAAACTCACCAAAGTGTCGTTACTCTAAATGGTACTGTTCTACCATTGATCAATGTACTGTGTAACCTGAATTGAATGGTGTGTGTCTAGAATAAGTAATTTTCACCTCTGTTAGCGGAGGCATTCACCGACATGCTGGTTACCATTATGTGCTGCATTATTACCAACGGTATGGTTTGTGTTTGGATTAAAGATAATTACCCTCGATTAGTGAAGTCACAAATACTGAATAATAGAAGTACACTCAGTGAACGTATGGTTGCCAATGAGTCAGTAAATTCTATTTATCACGCATATATAATAATTAATATTGAAAATATATATGGACCTTCTTTCACATCTACAGCTGCCTTCAATTTAGTCGAAATGCGATATATTTATAATTTTTTTGTGCTTAGTTCGAAACGTGTATAAGATCTAAATTTAACATCAGGAGAAATTAATAAAAATATTATAAATAAATTTTGTTATTTTATCCCTTCTTTGGTGATTTCTTTTTGGATGGCAACATTGAAGAATACACCATCTTTAAATTCACTGTCTTATCATTCAATCTATTGGTCCCAACAATTATTCCTGTAACACTGTATTGCCATCTTTAAATTATCGTCTGGCAACACTGTTTCAGAAAAATTGTTTGTCATTGTATTTTCTTTTGTTTTATTGGGTCCGCAGAAAAGAAATCATTTCATCAAACATACGAAAAAGAAATATTATATTTGTACAGAACGGAATACAGAAAACAGTTGTGTGTTAAGCAGCAAACAAAACAAATACAACAAAAATTAAAGTTAATAAATTTAAGGAATATAGTGCAGAAGACAAGCTTGCAAATTTATTTCCAAATTTTATTTTTACCAACAAACAAAACTTCCAATAAGAAGAAGCAATTGAAGCGGGTTAAGAAATCAGCTGGTGAAAAAGAAAATCAAATAATAAAAAAAAAGCAATACGTCAAAGCAAAAGAGAGAAAAAACCAACAAAGGCAACAACAAAAACGTATATAACAAAGAAAAGAAAATTTCTGTAGTTACACTGGTTGGTGAGGACGACACACAGAAAATAAAAGATATACTACATTAAGCAAAATGTCGGAACAGGAACAACAAAATGCAGCAAATATAAGTGAATTAACAGCAGAAGAAGTAAATTTTTTGCAGAAATTTCTCATAATTCATGTTTCAAAAATAAAATATGTATGTATATATAAATTCTTTGCAGATACGTGCAAGAAGATTACGCACCTTAGCCAAATCATCGTCATCATCTAATGCAAGTGCCAATGAGAGTGCAGCATCCACAAATACACAAAACGCAGCAGAAGGTGAGTGCAAAACTATTAAAAGGAAAACGAAAATCGTTTTTGAATTGAATGTTTGTTTCATTGTATATAGGAGGAGTGCAACAACGTGCTGCTACGAATGTTTCCAGCTCTTCCCGTTTGGTAAAAGCTGTTCTTGCAACATCTAATAATTTGACGCAATCGCCTCTTAATGCCGAAAATTCCACTGAAGATAGCAAGAAAGAAAAGACAGAGTGCAAGGAACTTATTATACCAATTGAAGAGCATCATAAAATGGATGTCGATGTTGAAATGAAATCGGTTAACACTACACCTACGAAAAATCAAACACTGGCATTACCATCACCCTCAGTTCACATTAATATCATGCAAACTGATGTCCGTGTTGAAGACGACAATAAAAATAAAACTACCATAGAAAGTATGGAAACTTCAGAACAAACAACCTCTTCTGTTGCCAAGGATGTTTTAACGCCGAGAACACAGAAATCGTGCAATGAACGTTTAGAAATAATGCTATCGAAAATCCTTAACGCAACTTGGAATGAATTTTGCACTGGTTCCATGATTTGCCCACAAACTGCCAGCTTTATTGAACAGCATCCAGAGAAAAGATATGATTTTGAATCATTAGTCACTAACGTCCTAATGGAATGTGTTTTGCGCCTGTACAACGATGAAGATACAGGAGCATCAAGTAGTTCAGATAACACTGTGAACACTAATGATATGGATATGAAATCAGACGGTGCCAGTGGTGGTGCTAGTGCAAATGATTCTAAGACTAGTAATAAGACAGACTGTATACCAACATATTCCACACCGAAAAAAATTAAAAGTGATGACACCGAAGTTCAAGAAATTATGGCAAATGTTATTAACGATCAACCTTCGACATCGAGAGGTTTACAAAGTGGTAAGCATTCCAACGAAATATATTACAAACAATTCGTAGATTTAAGTTATTAAAAATTTTTAGAGTTTTAGAATGAAAATTATCTTTCTACCATACTTTTACAATTACGTCATATTAAATTAAAATGGATTAAAAAGAAAATATTTTAATTTTAAAATATAAATTGAATAGGTTTACAAATATGAGTGGATTAAAAGTTTTCAGCTTACTAAGTTTTCCAAGTTGCTTCTATATATGGTTCGAAATATATGTATTTAAGTTTGATATTTAAATAACATTCAGGTCATGTATAATGCGTGATTTTTTTTTTATATAGAAAAAAATATTACTATTTTTAATTTATTACTTTATTATTATTCTACTTAGGTATTACAAACTCTGAATTCATAGGCACTTGCCCCACACCATCATCATCAATATTCACACCTATGGCATTAGCCAAACATAACGTAATCATACATTTAATCAAATGCTATAAAAATCACCGACAGTATAGCGATATATTCAACAAATATAATACAAATATGCCTCAAGAAAACTCCGAAGATGCAGAAAAAATAAAGAGTATATTAAAAATGACATTAGAACAGATTTTTCTAACTACAACATTGGTTCTAACAGATCGTATATATGAGAATCTCAATATTGCATTGGATCAGTCTGCGTTATTGGAATTGTATTATCAGGATCGTGTGCCAGATGACTTTTTATTTGAATTTATTACTGTGTGTTATGAAAAAACGCAAGACTTTGAATTTATATTCTCTCAAATGCTGAGAGGTCTTTTTATGGGCATGCAACGAAATTTGTGTTCACCAACCATTATCACACATCACATGGAATTATTGTCGAAACTGATGGGTGTGAAAGTGGGTGCAGCAAGACCGCTTTGTGATTTATTGGCTAAGCAAATGAATTTCTTGCCACCATTATGTACACAAATACCCGGAAGAGAAATTGTAAAATGTAGTTATTTGGGGCCCTTTTTGTCGGTGTCCTTTTTTGCCGAAGAAAATGTTAGATTCGCCGAGGCCCACGGCAAATGCGATGCTTTAGCAGCTAGTTCCGGTAAATTTAGATGGGTGAGTAACACACTTATGTATAGTATATTAGATCTTATTTTTCTTGACATCTTAAAATTAATGTACACAGTATATTATATACATACAAACATTTCTTTGTTAACAATTAAAATTTCCTTTCGATTGATTTTATTTTTTTCTGAAATAGCAACTTTTTACAATGCGTCAACTTATGCATACTGTTTTCTACTCACTGCTTGTCAATGTCAATACGCGTCCAAAGACCCTTGAATATATATCGCAAATATTACGACACAATGAACGTCGTGTACAATTTGCTAGCGATGAGAAACTTTTGGCTCGTGATGGTTTTGCCATTAATTTGATGTGCGTACTGCAACAATTGTCAGTTAAAATAAAATTAGATCGTATCGATCTTTATTATCCCTTTTATAAGAATTCATTAGTATTCATGGAACAAGATACAAAATTACGTTTTACCGAAGAGGAATATAAAAAGTTTATAGAAAGTAATTATGCCAATACTGAATCGAATGCAAACTTCCAAACCCAATGTTGGTTCCTTACTTTACAAGCACATCATTTGGGCTTTATGCCGGCAATTCAGAGGTATAGGCAAAAATCGCGAGCAATTAAAGAGCTGCAGAAATTAATCGATGAAATTGATCGCACCAAGTCTCACTGGGAAAATACGCCATACGCATCACGTAACAAACAATTCAGAGATCGTTGGCTAAAGCAATTAAAGAAATTGACTAGATCAAAGCTATGCAGTGAAGTTTGTTTATTAGATCCTAAACTATTGAACGCATGTCTTTTATTTTATTCTTCGGTATGCGAGTACTTACTTCATCAAATGGAAGGACGTGCAATTGAGGGTCCCTTTATGTCAAAAATGGCTCCACACCAATTACAACCGACTGATGCATTTTCTGCACTGCCCGAGTGGTACATCGATGATATTGCCGAGTTTATATTATTTGCTATGCAACACGCTCAAAATGATATACGAGTTTATATTGATCATTCAATAGTAACATGGTTATTGACATGTGTTTGTGCACCACACATGATCAAGAATCCATACGTCACTGCCAAGTTGGTTGAGGTACTATTTGTGTTCTCCTTGGGTCCAGCAAATGTCCTTAATATTTCGGTAAGGAGACCAACCATCCGTCTAGTGCAGTAATTCTAATAATTTAATTCTCTTTTGTTGTTCTTGTATCAAGATATGGAATCATGAACTAGCTCAAACTGTATTGTGTAGTGCATTAATGAAATTTTATGTAGACATTGAAACAACTGGACAGAGTACCGAATTCTATGATAAATTTACTATAAGGTAAATAGCAATCTAGTGCTAAAAGGAACTAGTTAATAAAAATTTCAAACGTTTCTTTAGATACCACATCAGTCATTTGTTCAAATCAATGTGGGAGAGTCCAGTACATCGTCAAGTTATGATAAATGAATCAAATAATGGCAAACAATTTGTGAAATTCATCAATATGCTTATGAACGATACAACATTCCTGTTGGATGAGTGTTTAGAAAATCTTAAGCGCATACATCAAACACAGGTTTGCTTATTAATGGTTTTTATTTTAAAAGACTACGATTTTTATTAATTATTTTATGATAAAAATTTTAAGGTTTTAATGTTAAATGAGCTCGCTTGGAACAACTTGGGCTCTGAACAACAACAGACTCGATTGTCACAATTGGCCACAGATGAAAGACAATGTCGTTCATATTTAACTTTGGCAAGAGAAACTGTAGAAATGTTTCATTATTTGACTGTAAGTAATGTCTTATTATTTTCAATACAGTTTATTAAAATACATACTTATATCTTGAATAGGATGATATAAAAGAACCATTCATGCGGGATGAATTGGTAGATCGCTTAAGTTCTATGTTGAATTTTAATTTGCATCAATTGTGCGGCCCCAAATGCAATGATTTAAAGGTACGTAATCCAGCGAAATATGGCTGGGAACCCAGGCGTTTATTGGGACAGATATTCGACATATATCTACATCTAGACTGTGATAGATTTGCCCAAGCCTTAGCTGCTGATGAAAGATCCTTCCAAAAACATTTGTTTGATGATGCTGCCAATCGCATTGAACGCCTAAGCATACGTTCAGCTATAGAAGTAGAAAAATTCAGAGCTTTAATTATGAAAGCTCATGATATTTATGGTAATTATATAATTGTTAACATTTTTCGATTTGTTTGCATGTTACAAATAAAATCTTTTATTCTTTATCAATAGTTGCTAATCAACAGTCAGAAGATGAATGTGCAGATGCGCCCGATGAATTTAAGGATCCCTTAATGGATACTTTAATGTCAGATCCAGTAGTTTTACCTTCGGGCACTATAATGGACCGAGCCATTATAACTCGCCATTTGTTAAACAGTAATACAGATCCCTTTAATCGTCAGCATTTAACCGAAGATATGCTGGTGCCAAACATTGAGCTAAAAGAACGAATTGATGCTTGGCGTAAAGAACAACGTTATAAAAGGCAACAACAAGGAAACTTAGATTTGAATGATAAAAGCTCTTAAATAATAATAAAATTACAATAATCATATATATAAAAAACGAATAATTCAATCGATTGTTTTTCTTTTTTTTTAGAATATAAAAAAATTATGTAAAATTAATGATGTTTTTTATATAAATACAATTTTAGTTTATAGTACTTTGTTTGCAGTTAATCTTTTTTTAATTTTATACAGGGGATAAATAAGATCTGATAATATATTCTTCAAATTTTTTAAATAAAAATAAATATTTACTTCTTACGTTAATTGGAATTCTAAATGTAAATTTGCGCCTTATATCGACAACTGGCATTCCTCTAGTCCAGAGGTCAGCACCGGGCACCCCCGGGCTTCTAAAGAAGAAGGTCATGTCGCTTTTTTCAGGTATCAATTTACACACAAAAAAATATCACAGTAGGATTCACTAATATTCAATGAGACATGATCTCCATTTTTGGAAGAATATTTTTCAAGTTAAATACGCACTCTAGGGAATTGGCGCTGTACATTTGTTCTATATTTTCCACTACATATATATATTATTAGGTTACACTTGAAAATATTACTAACAATTTTCCTCTGGGTTATCCACATGCTTCTCACAACTACAGTTACAGTTTAATCATGTTCTCTTTGTGTCGAGTTCTGCTCTAATCTATGTAAAAAAAATAAATAATGTCCTTGGGAGGTCTAGTAATCTAGGGAGTAATGTGTCGTCGTCTATTAGTGTAAGGGTCGTGTCTACGATGCACATCAGACACTTTAGTCTGTTATACTGCATCAAATATATGATCTAAATTACTCAGATGGTATAATTGTAATATAATTCATAACTGCATAGTAATAAACATTTAAAAAGCGGTTAAAACCTATTAAAGGGACAGTGTGGTCCTAAATAAACTGAATGATGATTTGTTGCTAATTTTTCGTTGACTTTTGAACATGGTACACATTTTTGCAACTCTGTCAGTACTTCACCAAACATATGATTGTCAATGGATGGTATTTTTTCTGGTTTTAGAGGACAACACAGGTTTTTAATAATTTTAATAAAATAAATAAAAGATAGGTATTAAATTAATCGTAAATGTTATCGTGTTGTAAAATAAACTAATTATGCATCCTATGTAAGTATTTTATTAATTATGTAGTGTTGTATTGTAATAAAATTGAAATGTTTTCTTATTTGTTTTCTTTAGTGTAAATGAACCTGGATTTCAGGCTGCTACTGCTGCAGCGGCAGCAGCTGCTGCTTCTACTGTCAATTTGCAGTTGGCCTCAACAATGGACTCCATGGATTCGGAGACATCTGATACTGGTCAATACCAAATGGAAGATTGTAGTTTCATGGATCCAGAGGTTCAGCGAATTATGCGTTCGAACAATGAGGATGCCAGTGAATATCCAAAATATGGATGGGTTGATATAACACAGGACTTTAAATCAGCATGCAGCGAACTAAATTTGGGCGAATTGGCTCAAGACATGCTGTTCGGTTTGTTTGAAGCAATGTCTGCAATTGAAATGATGGATCCGAAAATGGACGTTGGCATGGGATATAATAAAAATGATGCTACACCGCACACATTTGAATCGGCAGTAGAGGCGGGTGTTTTGAAATTGAATGGTTTAACGAATGAGGAACTTATTGGTATTTTTGACGCTCTCTTTACTTGTATTGTCTCATGGCTAGAGGGCAATTCAATGGATCAAGTATTATTTACATGTTTTTACTTGCATGCCCCATCAAAAA
Organism: Sarcophaga caerulescens; assembly: GCA_927399465.1. Classification (NCBI taxonomy): domain Eukaryota; kingdom Metazoa; phylum Arthropoda; class Insecta; order Diptera; family Sarcophagidae; genus Sarcophaga; species Sarcophaga caerulescens. The sequence continues at coordinate 46,521,973 of OV656868.1, forward strand.
TTGATGATAAATCGTTAAAGGCATTTTGTCATACTGTCAGGCATTTGATCATTCATATTAAGAACATTATAATTTCAAGTAGTGTTAATGAAGAGGAAGATTTTCAACTTTATGGAAATTCATCGTTATTAGCACCTGAAGATTCGTGCCAGGCCTCTCTAATACCGGCTATGCTGAAAGATGCAGAGGACGATTTAGTGAGACAGAGTAAATTGTCGTCGCAGCCAGAAGACATTATGGCAGTAGTATATCGTTTACGATTTATGCGACATTTCTATCAGGCCATCTATAGTCTAGATTGTGCAATGGTCAACAGTATTGACGAAGTGGTTATTAATGAAATTTATAAACACTTAAATACATCTTTAGAATTAACACCACAGATAAAGAAGACGATAGAAAAGGGCACCCAGCCAAAGAAAGGAGGTAAGTAAATTAACACTCCACTTCAACACGCATTAACACAAAGCTTTTTTTTTCATTCTGTTTTTAAGATGATTCACCCAATCCTATAGGCTTCTCTCCTCGCATCCACGATCGTAGTCAACCACCAACGTTTCCTCGTAGTGTTAAAATGCGTGATCGTCCTTCTAGTCTCATGTTCTTAGAGGAGTTAGTGCAACGCTTAAAATATGCCTGCAAAGTCATACGCATGCGTGATTACTATTCAGCATTGGTAAGAAAACTTGTCGCATTTACTACAATTACTACTAAATGTATATCAACATTTGATTTTAGAATTTCTTCATAGAATTTAGTCGAAAATCAGGACAATGTATTTTATCGCGCAGTGTACTCCAGGGTCTATTTATATCAAGTCGACGTTTGATATTTGGTACAATAGCAGTTAAAGATTTCTTATGGGATTCCGTGAGAGCCTTCAATTCGCCACCAATTTTAAATCCCAAAAACCCTTTAGCTATGGAACGTGATATTCAATTAAATTTGGATTCGTTTTTTAGATACTGCATTAGCACATTTACACAATTTTTGCGTATTTGTGGCTTTAATCGTGCTCGTCAACGAGACAAGTTGGGTCGTTTCATTGTAAGCTTTGATAGCATACAAGTCGAGGCAGCACGACTCGACTCTCAGTTAAGTATGTTGGCCAATGAAAAAGCTGCTGAAGGCAATGAAGTCGCCGCCACTACTTTGAAATATAGTACGCAATTTGCCACTTGGGTGTTGTACAATTGTTTTAGAGCAATGATGTTATACATAATGTCAGGCTTCGAGTTGGAATTGTATTCGGTTCATGAATTTTTGTACATTTATTGGTATCCTTACGAACTCCTGATAGGGTTTATAGTTTCAGCCCTGACACGTACCGAAAAGAATCTCTTAGCCCAAGAGGAATATGAAAAGGAGCAACAGAGCAAATTGCAGGCTAATCAGTCGACCAAGAATCGTAATAAGCCCAAGCCCAAAAAGAATAAAAAACAACAAAAGTCTTATCGTCAAGAGATTTTTTATTATCATGCTCTAATGAATATGTGCGGTGGCTTCTATAAAGCCATGTGTGCCTTAACTAAAGACGGGCGTATACGTCAACCTATGCCGAAGTTTGATAATGAAGAAATTCGTTTTAATCGCCGATTTGCTCCATTTGCAAATTTAACTTCGCCTCCTCCCGTATCGTATGAAGAATTCAAAAACATAAGGGAACATATGATGAGCCCACCATCCTCAGAGATTTACGACTTGGCTGCCAAACATTTTGATTTAGCACGTAATGCTTTAGAATCTATACAAAACCCTGAACAAGAGGTAATTTTGTCAATATTAACGCAAAATTCTTACTTTATAGAAAATTATTTATTTTAGATTCTTGATATGCTTCAAGTAGCGAAAATAAACTACGTTGTTATGAATGTATTGGCGAATGGCCATCAAAAGGATACAAAGCGTCAGCCTGAATTTGACTTTTCTAAACATCGTCATTTTCCCATTATAAAGTTAAATTAAAAACTGTAATAAATGTTTCTTCGAAAATCATGAACACTAACATTGGTAGCACTTTATTTATTCAGTTTTAATATCCTGTTTAACACAGAATTCCTTTACATAGCCTTTATTAATAGGGAAAGGACAACTTTTGGGGCATGTATAGATGGCTATAACACCCCAATCGATATGACGGTCTTCAATATAGTTAAGCATTTGAGGCATTATTTGAAATTCGAATACTCTTTGCTCGCCACACAGTTCACATTTTGGTATATTGGCTAACTGTTGCCTTATCGTATTTTCGGTATCTGCAATCCACAGTGGTTCTCCATTGCGTTTATAGCGTATTATTTGCTTAGGATCTTTATCGCATTCTTTACGAAATTTACGAAAATATTTATCATCAATTTCTTCACTACCTTTTGTATATTTTTCTAATTCAGACTCAGGCAAGTTTTGAAATTCGCCTGCGTTACCAGCAGCTGTCAATTTTTCGAGTTTACGTAGTTCCAACTCTTCGTCTACTTCTGATTTTACAGCGCTTTTTTCATGATCTTCATCATCGTTATTCATATCGATTTCCCATTCTGGAAACAAAACTTCTGTTATGGGTTCATGCTTTATGATAGCCTGGCTGGAGCCATCAGTCGAACAACATTGTTTATGATATCTCCAATGCAAACGTTGATGATGAGGTCCACAATAATTGGTCATTTTACATCGACCGCATTTTAGGGGACCTAAGCAGCCACATACAACACATAATTTCGATTTAGCGGGAAGAACTTCCGGCTTTTAGGAAAAAAAATATGTATGAACATTAAAATATACAGCTTAATAAATAATAATTATAAATACCGCGGCTTCGCCTTCTTCTGGAGGTGGTACTTCAGGATAAAATTCATTATGCAAAGGCAACTGACTCCTCAGCACGGTAATGTTTCTGGAATAGAGTATTTGTGATGATTTCACTACGAAACCATTTGATACCAACTTACGTATTGTCATTAGGAATGCAACATGTTTCCGTACGGCATACAAATATATAAATCATACGATGAAAATTATAATTATCATCGAAAGGAGCATAAATCTGGCACAAGAAACCCTTTTGGTTGTTGCACTGTTTACATTTTAACATTTCTGTAGTTGGCAAATCTCCTAAATGTAGCCAGGCTGGTTTTCCACCCAATTTACTTGGAAAGTGAGCATTAGTAAGCCACTGACTTTCACATTGCTCTGCAAATCCCAAATCCATATTATTCATTTAATTTGGAAAAACTATTAGGACAAATATAAACAGAAATATTGACTTCACGTGCAAAAACAAAATAAGTGCTGGTATTGCCATTGTGTAGATTTTTATAGTTTAGGGTTTCCAACAGCATTTATAGGCTACAAAGAAATGTGCTCACATAATTTACATAAATTTCCTACCTTACTTGTTAGTTTTTTTTTTTTAAGTTTCAATACAATATTATTAAAAATATTATTTTTATATTTTAAAACAATATTTTAAAAATACTCCTTATTTTTAGTTGTTCCTTTACACCTTTTGGCTGGCAACTAATCCCATGACGCCGTTAAATGCTATAATATGGCGACGGTGTTTCACAACTGTTTTGTTCGGCTCCATTATTTGCTCTCATGAGCCATTCATTCATTAAAGAAATATGTACAAGATTTTACGCAAATAGAAATAAGACGTAAAATTTTCAAGACAATTTAAGAATATTTAATAGTTTATTGTGTATAAATAAAAAGAAAAATATAAACTGTTGTGGTACTATAACAAGAAAACAACGAAATTTCTTTGTAATTATTTGTTTTTGTATTAATAACTAAAAGAGAAAAAACGGAAGTGAAAAAAACAGTTGAAAAGAAAGAGACAAAGAAGGAATTTATGCAATATTTATTTTTTATATACACATCATAGAGCAAGTGATTATATTTTCAATATAAAGCAAATTCATGTAAAGAAATATGAAAATCGTAATATAATAATTCATAAAGGAGCTTAAAAATTTACCTAAACAATTAAAAGAAGATTGATTAAGAAAATTCCAATGCTCACTTTTATCCAGTCACCATCAGCACAACCACCACCCAATCAACAATAAAAAATACAAAAACAACCTTTTTAAACCCAACTATCAACACCTTCCCCACCATCAAAGCACCAACCAACTAACTACCTTCAATCTATTATACCTTTTATGGCAGATAAAGCCCGGTCGTATGAAAATATTACTCACACTTGTTATGTTATAAACAAAACAAAAAATTGTAACAAATATAATGCAGATTTTTCCTAACAATATTGGACAGAACTAGAAGATTTAATTGGAAAAGTGTGGAATTATCTCAACGGATTCGTCATAAGCAGTTTTATATTTTGAATAAGGTACGAGTGTTATTATATAGGAAATATGCATAAATAATTTTTTTTTTGTTGCAATTGTTACAGTTTAAGGATTACAACAAATAAATTTGAAGTGTACTTTTAAGGTTTCTTTTCTTCTGTATTGTTGTTGTTGTTGCCGTTTTTACAAAAATAACATGTAGAACAACCTGCCTTTTGCAATACAATAATCGTATTAGTGTTGCTAACTTGTAGTTTTTATCATATTATTACAAAAATTGCGTTTTATTTTGCGTGTGAAATTGAAAGCTAAAAAATAAACTCACTAACTCAAGAATTAAAAGAAATGTAAGAAATTACTGAATATTCTTTAAATTTTTTTTGAAATGTATTTTTAGATCCATTTATTATTATAACAGCTAATATATGCATTAATCTTTTCACCAAAACTTGAATTCAAATTTTGTTTAAAGTAATTTGATTGATCTTGGATTACATTAGAGTCTACTCCAATTCAATTCACTTAAAATAATAGTGTTTTTCAATAGATACAGCCCAAAGAATTGAAATTGGCCCGGCTTGTATTTTCTTTCATTAACACGTTCACTTCAGCGTTCACTTCAGCACAGTAGGTAAAGTATAACAATTATTTAGTAAACAAAATGGGATCGTGCCTAGTGTAGATGAAGTTTAAATTAGATTTTTTTTACTTGATACATATATGTAGCATGCCTGTTTTTTTAAGTGCAGTTGTAAATACGTATGTATCTTACATAAAAAACACTAAAATGATTGCATATTATTTTTCATTCATATGTACTGTACGTATAGCAAACATTGTATACAAAAGGCCCCAGTTTTCTTCAATTGAATATTTGCCAATTTTTTTATTTGATGACGTTATGGTACTGCTCAAATTTATATATAGATCGATCATATACAAAATATGAAATATAAGTTTAAACAATATACAGTTTAAATAGGTTAATATTGATGTTCAATTTTCTTTAAAATCCAAATTATTGTTTACGGAAAGGAATCCAATACGAAACTATGATTTTTAAATAATAAATAAATAGTGCATAAGTTTTGAAAAAAGATCGGCTGTGCTATATAGTTTAATTTATAAATTTCCACAATGCAATTAAACAATCACTTCAGATTATTATTTAGGTACAAATATAATGAAAAATAATTTATGAAAGATTTTTATATGGAAATTGATAATTACAAATCACGTAATCTCTATTTTTCTAGGCATTTATTGTATAAAAGAAATTTTTATAAGTTCAAGCTAATGTTTCTTCTTTCCAATTGATTGAGTTTTCTTCGTCAAATATTTGCTAAATGTGAACGTACATACATATCTACCTTTATAGCTCTTTGCTTTTAGAAAAATTATTAAAAAATGTAGTCTATTTATCTGAATATAATTTTAATCACACAAACGATTTTTAATTGCAACATTTGTTTATTTGTTTCAGAAAGATCTAAGAGAAGCATTTTGTTAAGAGGTCTTTTGCTAAGAATTTAAATATGTCAGACTTCATGCCGCAAGATATTTTACCTAAATTATGGGATGAAATTTTAAAATGCCACTGGACCTATTTCGACACAGAAGAAAGCATCTTAAAATTAGAAAAACGTAAAAAACTGGAAGGTATTTACATTTAATTGAACATTAATTACTTGTAGTCTACATTATAGTACAATTTTTTTTAATTATTGTTGCTTTAGAATGTTTAAAAGAATTTTTATGCATTGTGCAACATGATCGCAAATTCTTTTTACCGGAAACTGGAGATGTCTTAAAGAAGTCCATTCAGGAAATGGATCATTTTAGCGCTCAAAATGCAATAAATGCTTTCGAGTCAATAAGCCAATATGCGAATAATTTATTTACAAAACCATGGCGAAAAGAATTTAGAATTCTAAAGGTAAACTATCTACCCATTCTCTACACACACGCGTGATTAAAACAATATTTATAAATATGTAATAAATAAATAAAAAACAACAATTCCTTAGATGTACTCGGGTTATTATCAACATGAAATAAAATCGAATCTACTCGATGCTGATAGGCTCTTCGAAGCAATGGGATATCGGCGTTTATCGGAAGATACATTAATATTAGACGGTCCCATATGCCCCGATCAAGTGACAAATGTTTCTCGCGACGCTATGACTGCTTATGTGGAATTGCAAATAATTAAACATATTCATTCTGTTCTTGGCTCTAATGGAATTAATGCCTCCTGGTTGGATATTTTTCGTTATCGTGAAAAATATACGGGTACGTAAAGAAAAGTATTTCGTAATTTATTGGATGACAGTTTACATTGTAATTTTCTGTTGCAGGTGGCATTTCGCAAGCGATTAAAGCTTTAACGTATGCCATTGAAGAGAAACGTTATCGTTCTAGAGATAGGGCATTAGCTAATGACAATTATGGCTATATTGACGTGCAGCCATCTTCAAATTATTTGAGTTCAAACTCCAAGTTTGGCACAGCACAATGTCAATGTCACTTGTATCAACAGTTGCCGCCTACTACACGACATCAACCAATGCCTCAAACTAATGGAATGTGTTGTTTGCCTGAACATCACCAGCAGTTTTCAAGACCTGCACCAAATTTAATGTACAGTAATATGTCGTATCCTGCTCAGCATAATTATCATCACCATCAGTCGAATCTTCTAGCCGAAACTGAAGCTGGCCCTTTACCACAAATGTCCCATTCTAGAAGTCTGGAACATTACAGCGAACCCGCCAATAATCACCATAACATGTTGCCGCATCGTCATTCGTTCGATCATCAACAGCAGGGGTGTACAGTCACACATCAGCAACATTCATATTTACGTCAGCAGCAGATTCATCAACAGCAACAACAACATAACTATCAATATCTTAACCATCCGCATCAAAATTTTTATGAGTCACCATACGATTGCATCGATGGAAATTCTTTGGGTGGTGGCAGTAGCTCTATATCGTATGCAGCAGTTGCAGCAAATGCTATATCCGTTACCGGCAATTCAAATTGTAATATGAATTCGAACTCGACTTACGCACATCCATATAATGTATCTGGAAATCGCTTTCCATTGCCTTTGAATATTTCAAATCAAATTTCTGCTTATGACAATCTTCAAAAATTAAATTATGTTGGTTCTCAAGATCCAACATATGCTCATATCGGAGACCATTACTTGTACTCCTCAGTTGCTAGACAAGCCAAGAATTGTGGAACGAATTCTGGTACAATTCAAAATTCAAGCGGTTATAATACGTTAAATCAGGTTCATGGCGTACCAAATTCTCCATTATCGAAAGAACCTCTTCCCAGGCAACGTTCATATCAAACTGAACAATTGATAAGCTTTGATGATCCATCAATATTACCCCCTCTCACAACGCAGCAACAATTTGAACATCAAATTCAGGCAACCTATGAACCATCGAATCATATAATGGATAAACGCTATATCCAACCAGCTGCAACAACATGTCAGCATTACATTGCAGGTAAAACTGCTACAAATGATGATTTGCATGTGTATGCTAAGCCAACACCAAGAGAAAGTCGTAAACCTTTTCAAAACTCGAATCATTTAAGAAATCCGTCATTCAATTCCGGCGAACGGGGTGGTGACACAACAGACATAAGTTATGAATCCGCCAATGACGAACTAGTGATCTTACCAAGCCAACTCAACGAACGTAATCACTTGCATTCTCCAACACAATTCACCAAAAATCAAGATGGTGTTGGTTCTTTCGAATCATGGGATTATGTTTTCCAAAATCTTGAAAGGTCTGGTTATTCAAAAGACCTGGGCGATAGGGAGAATCTATTGGTACAATCATTAGATTTGGATTCATTAAACATAAATAACGATACATCACCTAGTCAGGCGAGTTCTGCAGAAAAAAGAAGATCTAATTATGCAGGAAATGAAAATAAAAATGCTGCACAGCATCAACAACCCAAGCAGCAGCAGCTGGTGCAATTGACATCACAAGTTGATACCAAGCAGAACAGCCAAACCATCAAAAACACAAAACCCACTTCTAAAAATAATACAAAAATGGATATGATAACTACTTCGTCTTCAGTCACTTCGAATTCACAGAAACAGATATCTTTAGCCGATAATAATGAGAAAAAAATTAAATCCGCTCTTAAACAAACCAGTGCAACCTCAAAAAGTAATCCAAATCCTAATAAAGCGCAACAAAAAAATAATGACAATAAATCGTCAGCCAAGACTTTAAATAACAACAATAATGAAACATTTGCAATTTTTGAGAATGGCACTACGGCACGTAAAAAGTCATCAACTTCATCTTCACTGAAGAAATCGTCGCAGGGTGCGCCCGTAGCATCCAATGCAGCACCGTCGCCACCATTGTCAACGCAAATTATCGTTACCGGTGCCAATGAATGGAGTTGTACATATTGTACTTTTATAAATCCCAATACCAGGCGTATTTGTGAAATGTGTTGCCGCACCAAAGACAATAAATTAGATGCCACTTCGAATACTACAGCTGCAGGAACAACTGCCGTGGCTCACAATACAACCACATGTGCTTAGAAAAGTATAACTCGTTAGAAAGAACATTTCTTTTATAGAAGACGTACCTGTTGCATTGGATGATTTTTCCTTTTTTTGTTCTGATTAAAGAAAATATTGTTTTGCAAAAAAATGAAAACAAAAAAAAAAAAAAATTTTTTATTTTAATATTTCATTTAATTTTTACATATTTATTGTTATTGAATTTATTTCATTTATATAAATACATACATACGATCTAAAAGATCTCTCCTACTTTACTATTCTCCTAATAAAAAAACAAACAAAAAAATAAAATAATAATAATAATAAAATACAAGAAACAGATAATGGACTGAAGAATATGATAAATGTACAGTACTATGTTAGTCATATACAAACAAAATCGTGTGGCAATCGTTGTAGCACCTAAATTATTTACATATACTAAATATGTAATAAAAAGATTTTATAATATTAATAAAAAAAATTAAATAAAATAAATATAAAACAATATATTTTTATTATAACACCTATCAACCAGAAAACAAAAAACGAAAACAAAAAAGAAATTGATTTTGTATTCTTGGGTACAAGATTTTTATTTTTCATTAGTGATTTAGAAATACTGATATTTGTTTATACGCTTTAATTGTTTTTGTTAAGGTATGTGATGAAATTGATTAAAATTTTTAGTAAATTTCAAATAATTGTTTCTTTAATGTATTTCGAGTAACGAAATTTCGAATCAGATAAATAAAGTGAATTTTTGTCAATTAAATATTAATGCTTGCGCTGATTTAAACACAGAAATTATTAGCCAAAATTTAACATATAATTCTGTAGATCGCTGAGAGCCTTAGTTGCATAAAAGAAGAGAAATTATATTTTTGTTAAATAATTTATTGATACATAACAGAAAAATTTGAAAAAATAAATATTTAAAAACATAAGATGCAGATTTGTTTACAGCACAATCAATTCGAATTTAATTTGATTAACTTTACTCAATGCAATACAACTATAAACCAATCGTAATAATATGTTGATAGAAATCTGTATTTAATATTACAATACTTTTAATTTAATTAAAAATATTTTTAACTGGACTTAATTTAAATAAAAATAAAATTTAAAAATGTCTGAAAAATTCTGGTTTTTATTTATATGTGTATGTATTTATTTCCAGTTTTCACACATCTTTATTGCTTTAAACTTTAATTCAACTTGAAGAAATACAATATAATTCAACCTAATCCTCATAAGTCTAGTATTAAGAAAACTTTTATAAAACGACTACACATAAGTTTCCAAAATGTGCCTCCCCTATTATAAAAAGAACACATTCTGGTTTTATAATTATTTAATTAAACAATGAACAAAAAAGAACAACAAAAATTATATATTTTAGATATTCAAATACTTCTATGTATGTGTATATGGTTTGAATGCAACAAATCACGTAATATGAAATCATTCAAGCAAATTTAATTTTTATTTTCAACTGAATTATATTCCATTGAGTCCAACTAGACGATTTAGTTACCATGTATAGTTACGGTGACCATTATTTCCATGAGAAAAAAGCGGACAAATATAAAAAAATTGTAAAACAAAAAAAAAATTCATTTATAACTAATATTTTATATAAATAGGTACAAATAATATACACAAACTTGAATCTATACATATCCATATGGATATACTTACGTGTATAAATTTATTTCTGATATTTCTCTACAAAATGTATTTTTTTAAGTATGTATTTGTCCTGTTAGATAAAAATGTTTTAAATTCCGAACAGTTCATTTCAAAATTGCATTTTATGGTCAAAAGAGATTCTAAAGTTTCTAGTCCCATTTGGAATTTTTCGTAAAACTCTTTCTATTCGTGCGTTGGAATATTATAAGGAATATTTTTCGTTTCGAAAAATTTGAAAAATTCAACCCACTTTTTATCGGGATTGTTTCCATATTTGTATCTGTTCAGCATTTGCATAATTTTTTACATAAGTGAATTCATCAAAAATTTCGTTATTATTCATATTTAAATCATTTCTGATTTCTGTTATCTTTATTAACGAATTTCTAACTGAAGACCAAGATGGAATTGCATCTACAACATTGACAATATATAGAGTTTCCAACTCAATTTCATATGTAATTCCAGCTAATATAAGCGTTTTTACCGAATTAGTGAAAAAAGTGGACAAAAGCGGACATTTTGGAAAATAAATTTAAGTTTTAGATGTTACGTGTGGCTAAATAGTGGACATTTAGCGGACGCGAAAAAAATAGCGGACAGGAGGTTAAAATAGCGGACTGTGCGCTATAATAGTGGACGGATGGTCACCGTACGTATAGTGTAAAAGTAGATGATAATATTAATTATATTCATATGTATGTTAGGTCTATCATTACTAATTAAATCATTCATTCATATTTATTTTTTATATATATAAAGACAAATTCTACAATAATCCTATAATCCTATAATCTATATCGTTTGAGTAACCGAGTATATACATACATATAAGAATATACTTTAAATATATCTTTTAAGAAAACATTGACAAACACAATATTAAACTGAAGGATCTTAAAATAATAATAATAACAACACTAAAAAGTTAAATAATGAGCTCTACTAGAAATACTATTTACGGTTATAATTTTAACCTGAATTTCAAAGAAACAAAAAAAAAAAATATTCTTTCAATATTTTATATGCAATATGTATTCTCTTTTTAAGAAAATTTAAATTATATACATAAACACACACTTTCATATTAAAAAATAAATATAATAATTCAAATACTATAAATATATGAAAACATAAATTCTAAAACAATACGATAATATATCTACTCACTTACTTACTTACTTACTTACTTATTATGATGATTGAATGATGATGATACATAAAAGTTAATTTATTAAATTAAAAATAAACAGTTTTTATAAACATATGTTTGTTTATATGTATGTATGTGTATTTTTCATAACCAAAAGGTTGTTTAAACACCTGAAAATATAAATAAAATAATGAAAAATAAACTTAATTAATGAAATTAATTAAAGGAATGTGAAAGAAAATAAGTAAACAAATAAACAAAAGTGAGAGTTTTACAATAAAATTGTAATATTATATGTTGTTAACAAGAAAAAAAAAAAAAAACAGAAACAAAAACGAAAATGAAATATTAAAAATAAAATGCAACTATTAAAGATTAATTAAAGAAAAATTGTAGTAATAAACACCTTTAAATATATTTCAATGACAGACTTTTAATTAAACGTTCGTTAAAAAAACCGAAACTTTATTCTAAAACGATTCAATTATTTTTCTTTTAACTGATTTTAACAGATCGTACTTCGATTAAGTATACAGTACCATATCTATATAATGCGATCTATTGTAATGCATTCAATCTATACAGGGCTGTTCTGTTTCTCTGACGGACTTCAGAAAATTGTTATGTCAATAAGGATAAACCCTGCCTAGTACTTTATAAGAAGTATCCAATAACTTCATTCTCAAATGCATGAACGCTACTCAGTACATACGCTTCCCATTCCGAACAAGTGTTCCTTGTGTCCGCTCAAAAGAACGGTTACTATCCTAAAGCCTCAGGATAACCTGATATATACAGGTATTCCCTGACTTACGACCGAGATAGGTTCCTCTGTCATCGGTCGTAAGTCGATTAAGTCGTAAGTCGAATTTCATATAAAAAAAAAAATTTAAGAAAAAAATTACATACTGTACTTCTAACTTTGAGGGTCAGGAGAAGTGAAACTATCCAAAATTCATATAATTCTAACTATATTTACTAGTTCCAGCCATTTTTGGGAGGATATAAAATTATTCACTTAAAAAAATTCCGACTTAGCTAATGTAATATATTATTTGTACTGAAATATGTATGTAAATCGAATTTTTTTTTACTTTTTTTTAATTTTTCTCATATATTTTAGGGATTCCCCGCAACTACATATTTGTCTTTGAGTATTTTTTATGAAAAAAAAATTGGAAAAAAATGGTCGTAAGTGCGAATAGTCGTAAGTCGAACGGTCGTAAGCACAGCTAAGCAGTAACGAAAGCAATGACATTTGAAAAAGGCTTTTAGCGTAAAAACACTGGTCCAACTAGAGGGAGAAAAAAAAATGTTATAAGTGTTGCGAACCAAATGTGTTAGAAGCAACAGTTGTACAGAGGGAAAACTGATGGATAAAGCAGAAAAATTAAATGTAAACAAACATTTATATTGTGTTAGAAAAGGGAAAATTTAGAATATTTTTTAATTTCTTCAATGAAAATTTTAAAAATTCGTAAATATTTAATTATTAATAGAAATTTGTGTGGTTTTTGGTCACAACGAATATAGTTTATTGTGCAAAAGATAAGTAAGAAGCTAAATATATCAAGATCAAATAACACATATTGCTCATAAAATTTTTTTCTTGTAGAACTTTGTGTATATTACCAGTATTTATTAATTTCTTGAATGAAAAAGTTAAAATTCCGTAATTTTTTCATTATTAATTGAACTCTTAGCAATTTCTCTACATAATGAAAGAAGTTCCGTGTGCAAAAGGTAAGTAAAAATAAAAATATAACAAAATATATACTCATAACTTTTTGTTTCAGGAATTTGTGAATATACCTCTCAATTGGTTAAATACTAAGTTAGTGACGATCGATAAAAGGTGTCACCAAATACGCTAGTTCCAAATTACGTTTCTCCAATAAAATGGTACATCTCCTTTCAACCAAGAACCCGTATTATGTGCATAATTATTCTATTATTCTACCACAATATCATCAATTTCTATCCAATAATAAAAATCCTCCCCGAAAACAAACATAAACAAAACAGAGTTACTTTTAGACAGAGACAGAAATACTTTTTGGTAATATTTGCTGTCTCTTTTACATTCGAACAGTGCTCCTGTCAAATTCGTTTCGTTACTGCTTATATTGTGGTCGTAAGTCGGGGACTACCTGTAACTCAAATATTTTATTGTATTGTAATTACGCTGAAAAAGTTTAGATTGCCTTAACCCTATTTGGTTTGAATAGAGACATCGTCTCTCCCTATCTTTCAAATTCCACTCTACTCTGGTCCTATCAATGGCGTTAAACTGTTGTCCTCGCAGTGACATTCTAAATAAATCATGTTGTTAGGTAATTATTAACTTATTTAACTCTCAATTAGCCATCTGTCACGCTAATCATTAAATCTCAATGAGAATCGATTTGAAGATTTATTAGCACACTTAAAATACATACAGTGAATCATAGTGAAAATGGCTCACCAGTATTTGGTTAATATTTATTAAAATGGAAGAAAATAAAATAAATATTTTTGTTTAAAATAAAGTTTATTTGATATTCAATATAAGGAACTAAAAATTCTTTTAATTACATTATTAGTTCATTGATTTTTTGCATCAGAAACAAAAACAGTTCAAAAAAATTTCTCCAAGTTACACAAAAAAGTTAGTAGAATCCATTCCTAATCGTTTAAAATCGGTAATAAGTCAAAAAGGCTTTCCTACAAAATATTAAAAATAAAAAAAAACGTTATTTCTTTAATAATAATATACTGCGCCATTTTCATTGTGAGATAAATTTGAATGAATTAATAATGTAATTAGAAGAATTTTTTAGTTCCTTATATTGAATACCAAATAAACATTATTTTAAACAAAAATATTTATTTTATTTTCTTCCTTTTTAATAATTATTAACCAAATACTGAAGTAATTTCATGGTGGGCCATTATCACTGTGATTCACTGTATGTTATAAAATTGCTACTGAAATAAGGGCATCAAATTTAAACGTTCCGTTTTAGGTTTAAACCGTCTGAGTATATCATTTTCCAGTACATTGTTGATAAGAGAAGTTTTTATATTTGGCAACCTTGCAATGCAATCGCTGATTACGGGTAATACCCCTCATATTTATGTTTTTCAAAACAAAGAGTGCTGAAAGTTGAATATCGTGTGTAAATTCTTTTCTTTTTGTTTATTTCAGTTTATTTAATTAATCAATTGAATCAATTTTAGTTGTAACATTGCTTTGTTTTACATATTCAATCAAAAAGGTTTGAGAGAAATCTTGTTTTGGTTATAAAAACTTTTACCAAAACAGTTCAGAATGGGAACAGTGTTAATTGAATTATGGCAAGAGATCTCCAAATGTCACTGGATTTATTTTGTTGCTAACGAAGCTATTCAAAAATTAGAACTACGTGAAGAGCTTGAAGGTAGGTATCCCATACATGTGTTTGGGCCTGTTCGTAAATGCATTACTGCGATGCATATTATGCGCATCATGTTCATAAATGCAAACCTTGACAGCACTGCAGCTGTCAAATGTTCGTAAATGCAACATTAAATCATATTATGCGCAAATAAACACAAAACACTAATCATAAAAATGGCTGATGCATTGAATGAGCGAGAGAGAGAATGGGAGTTTTAACAGAAAGTTTCTTTTTTTCTTCCTTAAATGTCTTCTTTTTTGTGCATTTAACAACATTTTGTCATTTGTTTTATCGTCCAGTTTAAAAATCAAATTTATTAATAATTTTTCCATTTCTGCAGTGTTTGTTCGCTCGTAAATGCAAACAAATAAATCAGCAAAAAGAAGCATCAGCAACATGTGATTAGCAGTGTGTAATGCATTTACGAACAGGCCCTTTATTACATGCTTACTTAATGTGTGTGTTTGATGTTCATTTGTTGCTGCTTTATTTTAGATCGCATAAAAGTGTTTTTAAGTATAGTCCCAAATGGTGGAAAATTCTTTTTACCGCAAACTGGAGAAGTCTTAAAGAAATCCATTGAAGAAATGAATCATTTTAACGCTCAAAACGCAATGAATGCTTTCCAATCAATAAGTCAATACGCCAATAATTTATTTTCAAGACCATGGCGCAAGGAATTTAGAATTCTAAAGGTAAACTATACATACATACATACATATGTCCCATACGCTCATGCATGAGTAAAACAATATTTATTTATTAATTAATAATACTATAGATGTCTTCGGGTTATTATCAACACGGCATAAAATCGAATCTACTCGATGCTCACAGGCTTTTTGAAGCAATGGGATATCGGCGTATATCAGAAGATACACTAATATTAGACGGTCCCATATGTCCCGATCAAGTGGCAGATGTTTCACTCGACGCTATGGCGGCTTATATGGAATTGCAAATAATTAAACATATTCATACTGTTCTGGATGCTAATGGTATTAATGCCACCTGGTTGGATATTTTACATTATCGTGAAAACAATATAGGTACGTCTTAAAAAGTGTCTCATAATTTGTTGAACAGCTGTTATAAATGTAGTTTTCTTTTGCTTCAGGTGGTGCTCTGCCAGCTATTAAGGCTTTAACGCATGCAACTGAAGAGGAACGGTATTATAGAGAGCCATCAGACAATTATGATATTTCTAATCTACTAGAGCCATCTTCAAACTCTGAAATTTGTCCTGCACACTGCCAATGCCGGGAATATTTACAGTTTCCGCCTCTAACAAGACGTCAACCAAAACGATATGGCTTTAAATATTGTTGGTTTTCTTAACCACTACTACAGGCTACTGCAATCATCTTCAAGCTCTGAAATTTCTCCTGCACAACACTGCCAATGCCGTGATTATTTACAGTTTCCGTCTCTAACAAGACGTCAACCAAAACGCTATACCTTTGAGTATATTGGTTTACCTAACTAACCACTATCGGCAATATTCATAAAAAAAATATAATTAAAAATAAAAAGAGAACAAATGTTTCAAAAGCAAAAATGCCGCAGATATTAATTTATATACATATAAGGAAAATGGTATGGTTTATATTATGCAGTATTAGATTTACGTCTTAAAGGCTAGTTGACCACCATATGTACGTAAGTTAGGAGAGAAAATATCCGCTTGCAAAACCAGGCATCCCCAATCTAATGAAGTGATTTGAGGGGATAACCAACCATTTATTCGATTGTAGTGAGTGACAAGTTGCTTTTATTTTACATAAAGCTAACGGAATAATCATAACATTTTTATCGAAATAAGTACAACAAATTTAAATGTACCATTTCAGGGTTAAACTGTATGAGTAATTTATATTTCAGTGAATGATTGATAACGCCAGTTTTTAAATATGGCAACCTTTGTGTGTGTTTGTCAGGAAATAAAAAGTTCTTTAACCCTAACTTTTGAAAAAGAAATCACCAGAGGGAAAATAATAAAATCTATTTAGTTCAGTTGTTTTTTATTATTTTATTTTTTTTCCTGATGTTAAATTTATGACTTACCACATTCCGAAAAAATGCACCACGTTAAAAACACAATAATTACAGCCAAATCTGATAAATCCATCTCACACATAAACGATGCAGCTGCAATGCAACCACAACACACACACGCAACACACCAAAACCATCATATCACCACCTTTTCATCCCCCCGCGTTCTTTTTCGTTTCCACACGGACGCTCGCTCCCACACACACAAACAACACAAAATTTCACTCAGCCAGAGAAACGCAATAAATAGGCCGACTTCCTAAACGCAAGTTGCAATGCACATTTACAATGCATACACTTCGTAAACACATTTGTAAAGTTATTGGCAACGTCTAATGTTCCTAATCGTTTGGCAACGCATTTTAATGAGTATCAGCAGTCAAAATCGCGCATCATTTTTATTTTGTATGCAAACACTTGAAGTGCAATGGCTGAGTAAGTATTTTCTTTTCTATATTTAATATGAAATAATTAATTAATATGAAATGTGAATAAAAAATGTCATTATCCATTACTTCAATGCATTTCTCAAAATTTTTATTTTTTACCACTTTTCTTCTTGGAATTTTTATTGTCTCATATTTTTTTTCTTTTTAACAAGTTTCTTTAACAAATCAATGTTTTTTGAAGATGTAGTCTGAGATAATTCCTCAGCATTTGCCAACAATATTGGTAAATAATTTTGTGTTACCTCCATTTTACTATAAACAAAATTTCAATTTAATAACATATGTTTTATGGATGAGTTGCATAGCGACGTTCCTAAATGCCGATAAAATGCAAAAAAATGTATGCAATGCAAGGTTGCATTTAAGGTATGTTTTGCATTGCATACGCATTTTTTAAAATTATGAATTGCAACTTGCGTTTAAGAAGTCGGCCATACACACCACGCACACCGAATTCGGTGCACCACGCACGCACGCTTAAATTCTTCTGAAACGACAATGAAGTTTTATTTTTACAAATCGGATTTGAAAAAAGGATGTGCGAATTATTAATTAAATTCAACGTTTGCTTTTTGAACGAAAAACGAAACTTTCCAACCACACCAGTGTTGTTGGGTTTTCTATATAAGGGAAAGAAAAAAATTTTGTAATCCATCCCCTTCCTGAATCACGAAATTAATTTTTACACAATTAAAAATGTTGACTATTTAGTTTAATAAATAAATTTAAATTTTTTGACAACAAAAAAAAAATACAAAATCAGAAAAGTTCACCAAACGTTTTTTATTAGACAGAAAGAAAATAAAGAAACCGCCAAACACACGTTACTGCTGCATGCACTTTAGGACTACAATTTGTGCGTAATGTATTAAAACTGACAATAACTCGTCGAATCAAAAAAGCCTCTTTAGCTCAGTGGCAGAGCACTGGTCTTGTAAACCAGGGGTCGTGAGTTCAATCCTCACAGGAGGCAGGATTATTATATTAAACTTTTTATATTTGCGCTATAATAAATTTGAGGAAAAAAAATTAAAATGGTTAATTGGGAATATGAATGAGAGAGGGATTGATTGATATATGTAGTTACATAATCTGTCCATATAATATAAATATATTTAAAATGCAATCAGAATTTTCTGCAAACCTAGAATCTAGGAATCAGGAATTGGAGTTATTTTATAATGTAAAATTTTATATTTTAAAAAAAAAAACTGTCTTGTAAACTAAATTATATACTAAACTCGTCGAAATCGTTAGCCTCTTTAGCTCAGTGGCAGAGCACTGGTCTTGTAAACCAGGGGTCGTGAGTTCAATCCTCACAGGAGGCAGTGCTATCCTCTTCTTTTATAAAGATGTACACCGGTTTTTCATACATTTTTAATAAATATTTTGCTTACAATCAAGTGTTAAAAACTAAAGATTTATTTTATTTCATAAGAAATAACCGCTTATGCATTCTAACGTTAGTATGAAATAAACCAATCAATACACATATGTATGTACATTAGAGATGAGCGATCCAGTGATTTTTGAAGAACGTTGTTCTCAGTGAACGTGATTTGTTAATCACTGTTCTTTAAAACAGTGATTGTGATCACAGTATTCCAATAATACAATAATGACAATAACGTATTTTATTAAGTCGTAAGAAAGAGACAACTAGATACATACTACGAAAAGACTACTAAACAAAATCAAAGTGGTGTCCAGTGTTGCCGTTTTTGGTTATTTCTAACCAAAATTGGTTATTTTTTTGTTCAATGTGTAGATGTGTAGATTTTTCCGGGTTTGGTTATTTATTTTTCTTATAAAAAGAGCTTTTGTTTTGTTTGTAGAAATGTATTAATTAGTAAGACTAAAATTTTGTTTTGTTATTTTTTGTTTCTTTTCTTACTCTGTTGTATTAATTGTAATTTAAATTTGAAAAAAAAATAAAACAAAAAAACTGCGAATTTAGTTTTGGTTATATTTTTTCTTATTTGGTGATTTTTTCACAAATGTTGGTTACAATAATTTTTTTTTCGTGGCAACACTGGTGGTGTCATCAATGTTATTATTTTTAATGTAATTTTTTTTTTATATGAAGTTTGACAATTAAGTTTCACAGAAAGTTCATGTATAAAAAACAAAAGTAAATAATCAAAACAAAATGAAATAAATTTGAGTATGTAACAAATTTGAAAGAACGACATTATTAGTACCTGTTATTTGGCAAATTCAATCACTGTAGTTACCAGTGAATTATCAATCACCGTGATTAAATCACAGGTTTGAAAATATCGCTCATCTCTAATGTACATACATATGTATGGCATTGCACACATGCAAAGTAAAAGAAAATAAAAACAAATATGGTTGTCTGTACTCATGCAGATTCCATGTACATAGTTGTGAATACAACGAATATTAAGCATACATTATTAACAGTATGAAAAGAAATTATTGAGAGCGAGTATGAAAGAGAGAGCGAAAAAGTTCTGATGTATATTATAAAACTGTTTATAAAAAAAGGCGGGAAACAGTCGCCTCTTTAGCTCAGTGGCAGAGCACTGGTCTTGTAAACCAGGGGTCGTGAGTTCAATCCTCACAGGAGGCAAACCACCAGACAGAATTTTTAGTAATTTAAAAAAAATATTCAGTTGTTTTATTTTAATTGATATACATATATTTTTAAATTTATTCTTTTAAAAATTCTCTACACTTAACTTGGTGATGACATTTACCGGTTTAGCGTTTTTTTTTTGCAGTAAAGAAAGTAAAATTAACAATATGGACCATATTACTACACTCAAGATTTGAGAATTACAACTGAATGTTTTTGAATAAATACCCCTCCCACTTGACCATCACAAAAAATGTATTTTTTTTTTATTTTATTATTCTCTTCTAAAAACTATTCGGTCTCTTTATTTAGTAAGTATGTCTGTGGTGAACGCGAGTATAAGTAAATCTAAAAATATCTACATAATTGAGAATAATCGGCGTGTGTCTATCTATCTATACCCGATTTCCACGTTGTAGGGCATAGAAAATTTTATTCTGTTTTGGAAAATAGTGCAGTTTTCTTTGAGTTTTCCTATAGTTAATAACAACAGCCATACTTGCTTGCTTGCATAAGTTTTATAAAATTGGAAATAAATTTAAAAAAGTTTTACAATTAATTAACTTAAAATACTCTTTTGATTACATTTAAACGATAAATAAAATGTCTTTTACCGAAGCAACTGGTTTCTTTGCCGAATATTATTTGAATTTGAAAAATTCTATACAAGATTTCGATAAAAAAATTGAACAAATTAAAGACTGTAAGAATGATTTAGAACGTATAAGGTTTTTAGAAAATTTTAAGGGTGTTCAAGACCATGACGATAAATTGCAAATAGAACGTGCAACCGAGAGCAAAAATGTAAATGTTGCAGCTGACCTAAAGGAAAAAGGCAATTTGGCTTTTAAAACGAAGCAATGGCTGGAGGCCATGGTATTGTATACCAAAAGTTATATAGCTTTGCCGGAAGATAAATGTAAGTTTTATAGGTTCTAAGAGAGTGAACATGATTAATTAAATTTGTCAAATGATCTTAATTCTCTCGATATTTGTTGCCATGATTTTATTCTCTTAAGTGCTTGAGAAAGCTATAATATTGGCGAATCGTTCGGCTGCTTTATATCATATGGAAAAATTTGATGAGACTTTGATTGATGTAAAGCGTTCCTTAAACTATGGCTATCCCAAGGATTTGTTATACAAACTATACGAACGCCAAGCTAGATGTTATATGGCCAAAAAGGATTATCCCAATACCATACTGTGTTTCAAGTACTGTTTCAAGAATTGAATTCTCTTCTTAATATAGAAATTGTTATTCAAAATTCTCGATTTGCAGAAAGTTCATAACCGCTCTGGATGATGCTCCATCTGTACACTCGGATAAGCGTTCAAAAATGGTTCTAGATGCCATGACTATGATCAAGATGCTGGAAAAAGATCCTTTAACGAAAAGACAAATTGAATTCCAAAAGAAAAAGAGCATAGCGGAGGAGTTCGTACCCTCATTGGAAATACCCGATGAAAAAGAAACCATAAGTCCTTCAATACGTTTTGATGAGAACCGCTTAGAGGGCCGCTTTGCTCGTGCTGCCACTGATATTAAAGTAGGCGAAGAAATTTTAATAGAAAAACCATTTGTGGCCGTTCTATTGGAGAAGTTTTCCAAGTCTCACTGTGACAATTGTTTCATAAGGTTAGCGTTACATAAAAAAATTTTTTTCCTTTTTTAAAATCTCATTTTCTTTTCTGGTTTAGAACTGCTATACCAGTGGCATGTCCCGTATGTGTGGATGTTATTTACTGTTCGGAAAAATGCCAAAAACGTGCTTATGCCTCCTATCACAAATATGAATGTGGTCTATTGCCTACTATATGGCGTTCAGGAGCATCCGTTAACTGTCATATGGCTTTGCGTATTTTCACCAGTAAAACGGTGGATAAGTTTTTAAACATTTTCGATAAGGTTGATGAAAAATTATACATCGAACAAATACAAAAGTAAAGGAACACTGTTTTAAAAGCTTCTAAAATTGCGAATTGATTTATTGATTCTGCCACTTTACAGGCTACCGAAAGACGATTTCAGGAGAGTTGTGCATTTGGTAAGACATGAAGATACGCGATCAGCTTCAAATTTCTTTCAGCATACGCTAATGGCTCGTTTCTTAAGTAAATGTTTGTTGAAAGCAAACTACTTTGGTGAAAATGCCACAAACGATGATGTTTTGAAAATTGAGGCTTTAATTTTGAGAAGCTTACAATTTCTGCAATTCAATACCCATGAAGTGGCCGAATTGCATAAATCCCAAAGAGACAACAGTGAGAAAACCTTGTTTATAGGCGGTGCTTTATATCCAAATCTGGCGCTTTTCAATCATTCCTGCGATCCCGGTGTGGTAAGGTAAGTGTGTTTGCTTCGATTTAATATAAAACTATTTTAATTTTACAATTATTTAGGTATTTCCGTGGTACAACCATACACATAAATACAATTAAGCCTATTGAGGCTGGTCTACAGATATCGGAGAACTATGGTCCTATTTATACACAAGAAGAGCGTAATGAACGTCAAGCAAAATTATTGGATTTGTATAAATTTGAATGTAGTTGTGATGCCTGCTTGGAAAATTGGCCGTCATTTGATAAATTACCTACAGATGTTATACGTTTCCGTTGCGATGCACCCAACAATTGCACAGCCGTCGTTGAGGTGCCACCTACTTGCAATGATTTTATGATCAAGTGCTCCAAATGTCTAGAGTGCACAAATATTCTGAAGGGCCTGAAAGTTATGCAGGTGAGCTAAATTTAGTTTAGTTTTTTTCTTAACAAAAACTAAGGAAATTGCCTTCTTATCTTTGAGGTTTTTTTTTTTTTACTTTTTGCTTAAAAACCGAATTTGTTTCTCTTTTAATGCGTCCGTTTCTTTTCCATTTTACAGGATACTGAAATGATGACACGTACGGCTAAACGTTTCTATGATACGGGCGACTACTCAAAATCATTAAATAAATACATCGATTTAATTAAGATCATGTATGAGGTGTTAGTACCACCCTTTCCAGATTTTTGCCAATGTCAGCAAGGTCTCAAAGATTGTTTCCTACACTTTGGGAATTTCTATAATTTAGATTAAATACTGTCAACAAAAATGGAAAAAAAAGGAAAATAATAAACACAGCACCCAGGAGTTAACACCAATTCGCTTTTTTTAAAATAAAGGATTAAGTGTAGCTTTTATGTAATTAATATTTCCAAGGATATTGAATTTTGTTATGAATTACACAGACTCTGTGTACGCGGAAATAAAATTCTAGTCAGTGTTAAAGAACATGTCGTGCATGTAAATCACATTTTGTAAACACAGAGTACATACATATGTATATCAGTAAAGAAAAACGAAGAGAGAGAGAGAGAGAGGGAGAAAGAAGGAGTAAGAGAAGAAATATCCAGTTATCCATTTAAGGATTTCAAACAAGGTTGTCTCAGCTGTTAAATATCATTCATTTGAAGTGTTATTTTTTAGTGAAAACTTTGTCATTTACGAATATGGATCGCTTAAAAAAACGAAAATGAAAATATTAACGTACAGCTATGGACATTAAATTATCACAAAACTTCATTATAAAAACAATCAGATTTTTTATAGTATTTTAGGTCTATTCATAAAAAAATTTAAACATAGAAACTTAAGATGCATATTCTTCTTTAAAAAAAAAAAACAAAAATTTTGGCGAAATTGCCAATCGTCTGCTCATTAAGACCTGCAACATATCAAACGCTAGATTTTAGCTGGATAGTAAAATAGCACAAATTAAAATTTCTGGAATAAAAATAATATATTGTTACGCATATCGAAACGACCTAATATCGTTTAACATTAACGATAAACAAAAGCTACAACTACATACAAAGACCATTAGGCAATGCGTACACAATACACACGACACAAATACACACTAACACATATGTGCACCGAACCATACATAAAGCAACAATAACATCAGTATGTGTATGAGAGAGATCGATAACCCAAATGCAACATAAGCGAACACAACAAGAAGCAATGTGTACACAATACACATTAACAAATACATCGAACATCTTCTAAATAAACCAGCAACAATAAACAATGTAGTCGCAAAAGAATTCTCGAGAAGACGAGAACGCGAACCTTCCACTTCGAGAACCATCATCAGACTGAAGAGGTTCGCATATAAAAGGGCAAGACAAGGCAGGCAACCAGTCAGTTATAATTGAGTCAGTCTTGAGTGAAGTTGCGTGTTTGAAGATATCGGTTGCGAGTAATAGTTGTGTGTGAATAATAGCAAGCAATTAATGTTGTATCGGTTAAGTGTGAACAGTGAGTGGCATAAAAAGAGTGAACAATAAAGAAAGAGAGAGTTTTTATTGAAACTAAACACATATTTGTTTTTTACTTGGTTTGCAATCAACGAACTCATATTTAAACGTTTTTAAAAAGGTAAAAACGTAACAATTGGTGTCAGAAGTGGGATTGCAAAATCCAAAAGTGAAAATAATTAATAAAAAAAAAAAAAAAAAAATAAAAAAAATAAGTAAATAAAATGAAACTCTCCGAATTAAGAGTGGACCGGCTTAAGCGAGAGCTGGGTAAACTAGAGCAGCCAACAACGGGCACGAAGAACGAACTGCAGAGGCGGTTAAGAGAACAACTTCAGCTTCAGGGCATCGACATCGAGTCCTACGAGTTCGAGGATGAGGAGGAACGAGAGATACAGGCCCCTGCGACCCCTAGCGGTGTTGACATAAATTCGATGCTAGCCGCTATGATGGAGAAAATGCAACTAGCATTTAGAGCTGAAAATGAGAAGCAATGTGAACAAATGATGGAGAGAATGGAAACAGCAAACAAAAATCTATTTGCTGAGGTAAAACTTTTGGCTGAAGTACAAGAAGCTTCTAGAGCCGAAAATCAGAAACTTCTGGCTGAAGTACAAGAAACTTCTAGAGCCGAAAACCAAAAACTGCAAGTAGCCATTTTGTCAAAAATTGAAAAGGAGCGTGAAGCAACATCTGGAAAGCTGCAGGAAATACATGAATCGGTCAGCAAGAGAATAACTGGTGTTGAGGAAAGGGTGTCATATATAGAAAAGGCTGTTGACGCGAAAGTGGACAATTTGGAAAAGGCCGTCGACGGAAAACTCGTAATGATGGAGGAAAGGATCATTAACCTCCAGAGCCAGCGTCCGGAACCAGTGCGAGTCGTATCTGAAAGTACCAGCAGGATAAAAACACCTTGCTTTGATGGAAGCTCACCCCTATCCGTGTTCAAATTCCAATTTGAGACAGTAGCCAGCAGGAACGGATGGGACGATGGAGAGAAGGCGTTGGAACTAATTTTGGCGTTAAAAGGTGTAGCAGCAGAGATACTAGAGACCATGCCAGCCAGCAGTAGAAACAACTATAACGAATTAATGGTGGCCTTACAGCGGAAATTCGGCAATGAGCACAAGCGAGAGCTGTACCGCATGGAGTTGAGATGCCGCGCGCAAAAGCCAAACGAGTCATTACAAGCCTTTGCAATGGAAGTTGAGAGGTTGGTGCAGCTTACATACCCAGGAGAAAACCACCCGTTGATAGACAACATTAAGACCGAGGCGTTTGTCAATGGTATACGCGACCCTGACATTAAACTAGCGGTATGTTCTACGCAGAAGACAACCTTTGCAGAAACCGTGGCCTTTGCACTAGCCCAAGAGACCGCTCGCACAATCTCAAGACCACCAGTTAGCAAAGTGCGAAAAATGGAAGTAGTGGAGGAAGATGAATGTCTTGTAACTAAAGTTAAGGAGATAGTGAAGCAAGCTTTGGAAGAAAACGGACAAAAGGCTAAACTTAAGTGCTTCAACTGTGGAAAGAGTGGTCATTTCCAAAGACACTGTAAAGCGCCTCGTAAAAGATCAAGATCCGCCTCACCATCAAGGAATAAGAAACGGGCGAACTACGAACCACCTTCACAAGAGTCCCCGTTAAACTAAAACGAGCCAGCACTGAGGGGCTTACTGCGTGCGGGTACATAAATGGCAGACAACACATCTTCACTATAGACACCGGTGCTACGCAGTCTATCATCAGACCGGATGTCGTGAAGGGGAAGTGTGAGGCACTTAGCAATGTAAGACTTCGGACAGCTACTGGAGAGTCTGCCACCGTCCACGGAAGAACAGAGGCGAAGGTGACGATAGCCAACATCAGCGTAAGCCACGTCTTTATAGTTGCCGATATTGTGGATGAGGTTATCATTGGTGCCGATTTTATGATAGCTCATGGTATCAATTTGAATATGGGGCAACAGATAATGGGTTGGCGAAATGTGGAGATACCTCTTGACGTAGGATACAAGCATCAAGTGCACGCCAGAAGGATAGTTGCTGTCGAACAACAAAAACTACCAGCTCAAAGTGAATCACTGTTATGGGCTCGTTTGGAGGGAGATTGTGAGGAGAACCGCTTGTGGGTTGTGGAACCAGCAGAAATACAGACGGATTTAATATCAGCAAAGGCCCTCGTCAAATCCACAGAACAGAGAATAGTCCCGGTGAGAGTGCTAAATCTATCAGGCAACGAAAAAGTCATCTGTAAAAACTCAGAAGTCGGTCAATGTGTTCCAGTAGAGGCGATAATAAACAGCGAACAATCGCCGCAAACTGCCGAAATGTCAGCCAAGGATCAAAAGGAGTTTGGTGAAAATGTGGAAAAATGGGTAGCAGGCTTAGCAGCTCCAGAGAGAAATAAAGCCAAAAAGCTGCTAAAGAGGTATGCTTTCGCTTTCGCCACGAACAATAGAAGACAAGGAAGAACAGCTATGGTCAAGCATGAAATTGATACGGGCGAAGCGAGACCAATAAAACAGGCACCCAGAAGCATACCGCTGGCGAAGCGTAATGAGGTTAAAGAGCTAGTCGACGAAATGAGGAGGAGCGGTGTAATCGAACCATCATCGGGTCCGTGGAGCTCACCTGTAGTCTTAGTAAAGAAGAAAGATGGCAGTACGAGATTCTGCGTAGACTACAGGAAGCTGAATGATGTCACCAAAAAGGACAGTTACCCGCTACCGAGAATTGACGACACACTCGACACGCTAGCTGGAACGAAGTGGTTCTCCACATTGGATCTTCAAAGCGGATATTGGCAGGTGGAGATTGCAGACAAGGACAAGGAGAAAACCGCATTCAGTGCGAACGGCGGCTTATGGCAGTTTAAAGTTATGCCATTTGGACTCTGTAATGCTCCGGCCACATTCGAGCGACTCATGGAACGTGTGCTAAAGGGACTACATTGGAAGACTTGCCTGGTGTACCTCGACGACATAATAGTGATGGGCAGAACTTTCGACGAACACCTCAAGAACCTGGGAGAAGTTCTGCAACGAATATCGATGGCTGGACTTAAACTAAGCGTAAAGAAATGTGCATTGTTCCAAAGACAGGTAAAATATTTGGGGCATCTTGTAACAGCAGATGGAATATCTACGGATGAAGATAAAATAAGAGCAGTAAAGGACTGGCCTCGTCCCCAGAATCTTCATGAGCTACGCAGCTTTTTGGGACTATGTACATACTACAGACGCTTTGTGCCTAACTTTGCTGGAGTGGCTGCAAGTTTGCATGAGCTCACCAAGAAATCAAAAGTATATCAATGGGGTGAGCCACAGGAGAAGGCGTTCCAGACACTAAAAGATCTATTGTGTGCTGCACCAGTTTTGGCGTATCCAGTCCCAGGAGAAAAATTCATCATAGACAGTGATGCTAGCGGATATGGTATTGGTGGTGTACTTTCCCAAGTGATCAATGGGACGGAGAAAGTAGTAGGCTACTATAGTCGCACACTGTCGAAGCCGGAACGAAATTATTGTGTGATCCGACGTGAACTACTTGCAGTGCTGGAGTGCATAAAACATTATCACAAGTACCTGTATGGCCAACATTTCCTGCTAAGGACTGACCATTCCGCACTGAGATGGCTGCTGCAATTTAAGAACCCTGAAGGACAGTTAGCACGTTGGATTGAGCGCCTCCAGACTTACGACTTCAGCATTGAACACCGAAGAGGCATCAAACATGGGAATGCCGATGCTCTTTCACGCCGACCTTGTAATTTGGAGTGTAAACATTGCGTGAAAGCTGAGAAAAAGGAATCCATCGTCGATATCCGGCTAACGCGGATTGAAGACAACGGAGACTGGTCCCAAGCACAAAGGAGTGACCCAATATTGGCGAAGATAATAGCAGCGAAAGAGGAGGATAAACGACCAACAAGAAATGAGATATCCGCAGAAGGTCCTCTTACAAAATCATATTGGGCACTATGGGACAGCTTAAAGATCATAAATGGGTGCCTATATCGACTTTGGGAAAGCGCTGATGGCAAGTCCTCATCCAACTTATTGGTAGTGCCTTCCTCCAAAATAAAAGATGTGTTAAAGGAGTTCCATAATGGAGCCAGCGGAGGACATCTTGGAGTGACAAAGACGCTGGAAAAGCTAAAACAACGCTTTTATTGGGTTGGATGTCAGCAAGCAGTGGCGGACTGGATAGCAAACTGTACCCAGTGCATTGCAGCTAAAGTTCCAGTAAGAAGAAGTCGAGGTCAGATGCAACAGTATAACTCAGGCGCACCTTTCGAGCGGATAGCGATGGACGTAGCAGGCCCTTTTCCAGTCAGCAATGCCGGAAACCGATATATTCTCGTGGTGATGGACTATTTCAGCAAATGGCCGGAAGTGTATGCCATACCCAATCAAGAGGCGAGCACAATAGTAAGCGTTTTTGTGAACAACTGGGTATGCCGCTACGGGGTTCCAATGGAGCTACATTCCGATCAAGGAAGAAATTTCGAGTCAGCTGTATTCAAGGAAATGTGTGAAGTATACGGTATTAAGAAGACTCGAACGACGCCGCTTCACCCACAGTCTGACGGAATGGTAGAACGGTTTAATCGAACCCTGGAAGAGTACTTGCGGAAAGTAGTGAGCGAGCAACAGAAGGACTGGGACGAACACATTCCGAGGTTTCTACTGGCGTACCGATCTGCAGTCCATGATTCAACATCTAGATCGCCCGCAAAGGTAATTTTTGGAACTGAAATAAAACTGCCCGGTGACTTGGAGTTTGGAGTTAAGCCCGCCACAGAGAGGGATGCCACTGGAAAAGAAGAAAGCCTAAATGAACTTCATCAATTTGTGCGCACCCGAATAAAAATGGTCAGCGATAGAATGAAAGCCAGGTATGATCGTGCAGCAAACACGGAGGGCTTCCATGAGGGACAACTGGTTCTACTTTACAACCCAAAGCGGAAGAAGGGACTATCTCCCAAGCTACAAACCAGCTGGGATGGACCGTACAAAATAATTAAACGGTTAAACGATGTCGTGTACAGGATACAGAAAGCTAACAGCCCCCGAACAAAAATGAAGGTCGTACACATAGAGCGACTGGCAAAATATGGGAGAAGAGATAATGAGCCTATTCGGGACGAACAGGCTTAAGTGGGCGGCAGTGTTACGCATATCGAAACGACCTAATATCGTTTAACATTAACGATAAACAAAAGCTACAACTACATACAAAGACCATGAGGCAATGCGTACACAATACACACGACACAAATACACACTAACACATATGTGCACCGAACCATACATAAAGCAACAATAACATCAGTATGTGTATGAGAGAGATCGATAACCCAAATGCAACATAAGCGAACACAACAAGAAGCAATGTGTACACAATACACATTAACAAATACATCGAACATCTTCTAAATAAACCAGCAACAATAAACAATGTAGTCGCAAAAGAATTCTCGAGAAGACGAGAACGCGAACCTTCCACTTCGAGAACCATCATCAGACTGAAGAGGTTCGCATATAAAAGGGCAAGACAAGGCAGGCAACCAGTCAGTTATAATTGAGTCAGTCTTGAGTGAAGTTGCGTGTTTGAAGATATCGGTTGCGAGTAATAGTTGTGTGTGAATAATAGCTAGCAATTAATGTTGTATCGGTTAAGTGTGAACAGTGAGTGGCATAAAAAGAGTGAACAATAAAGAAAGAGAGAGTTTTTATTGAAACTAAACACATATTTGTTTTTTACTTGGTTTGCAATCAACGAACTCATATTTAAACGTTTTTAAAAAGGTAAAAACGTAACAATATTTTAATAAATAGTAAAAATATTAATGTTTTCAGTTTATTTGATCAATATTTAGTAGAGTAGCCTCTATTTTCAAGCAGCACGTGGCATCTAAGGGACAAAGTTCTTTGGAAAAGATTTTTGGGAATCGAGTACCAAGCGTCCCGTATTCCAATCCACAAATCGTCCAAATTTTTGTACTTTTGTTGAGCAATAGTACTTTTCACATCGTTTCAGAGGTTTTCTATCGAGTTTAAGTCAGAACTTTGCGCCGGCCAGTCTAAAACGGGAATGTGCACTTTATAAAATCAATCCTTAGCCAGCTTAGATGTGCAAAATATATCTTGCAAAAATATGAATAAAACTGGCATATATTAAAAGCTTATGGTTTCATTTTGTTCTCTAGAATGTCCAAATACTGATAATGGTCCATTTTTTCATTAATTTTCACAATGGGATCTACACCGTGCCATGAAAATGCTCCACACGTCATTGTGCTTTCTCGACCATGCGTTATGATCCTTTGAGTATAGCGTTGATTTAATTCTGGCCGTTAAACAACCACTCTACCATCTGGTCCCATACGATTTATCATTGTTTCATCACTCCAAAATATTTTTTCCAGAATGGGAGATCTGTACCCTTGTGGGTGCGAGCAAACGTTAAACGCTTGACTATATTTTTCTTTTGGTAGAAGTGGCTTCTTTCGGCAAGAGCGTCCAAAGAGCTTTCCGTGATTAAGACGTCATCGTATGTGCCTGTCCGATAAATTTAACCTAAATTGAGAATTAATTTCGTTCAAAATATCGCGTGACGACATGAAAGGCTCCTTCTTTGACTTCCGGACAATAGCACGGTCCACGACTTCGGTTGTTTCCTTGACACGTAGCTTTCGTTTTTTGTTTTCTGCGACATTATTATGTTTGCTTTGAAGGAAGTGATCACGTTATAAATCATTTTTCGCGAGCAATTCGAAATTTCGGCAATTTCAGCCAGGTTTTTCCCATCATTCCACAAGTCAACGATAACGAGCTTCTCCTCTGGCGAGCAATCTTTTCAACATCCCATTTTTTAAAAAAATTACTATAAAAAATTACCATAAAATAAAATAAAAGAATATACCATAAAATAATTTAAAAGAATATACCGTAAGAATAAAAATACTTGAACAAAGGTTGTACCTATGCACGTTGTGCTAATTTACTGTCCAGTTCGAATTTAGCTACTGATACAAATTAGCAGTCAAAACAAAAAATTTTTTACGATAACGGTAATATTTTTTGTTAAACAACAGCTAGATGTCATCGTGCAACATTCCAGACCAAAACAATTGGCCTAATTAGGATACAAATGAGAAAAAATTCACAATCAAACTATACGAGTATATGAATTTTGTGCTAATTTAATGTCCATGGCTGTATGTATGAAGTCAGGTCTAATCGAGTAGCTATGTGCAATCTACTTAACGTTACTTTTGAAACCGTAAAAAGGATAACCCTTTATTATTGAATAAACACAAATCCTATAATCAAATCTAAAATCCAAGTGACACATTACATGAACCATTTATTTTGAAAATATAAAATCCTTTGTATATTAAAATTAAAAGCTAGCAGCTGTAGTAAGGATTTGTATCTGTACGAATATCTGCTAAAGAATATTGAATTCAATTAGATTGCAGTAGAAAAGTGGACGGGGGGTGTTATTCACATACAACACCCTTAAAAAAATTACAAATCTAAGGAGAGAGAGAGAGAGAGAAAAAATTGTATAACGTGTAAATCGAATATAAAAGGTGGTTAAAACCCTGCAATTAATGTAACGTTTCTAGTTTTCATACAATAATAATGAAAAGCGACAAATTCCAAATGTGTTCCAGTTTACAGGTCGTCTGCCATTAAAGCCTTTAGTCAGCCAAAAGCTGAAATCTGCCGCTAAACATTAAGTAACAACAAACGGAAGTGTCGTTGCAATGTCTTTCCAAATGTTTTTTTTTTGTTTTTGTTTCGTTTACTATTAAATAGGGTAACAGGAAGGGACTGTTGTTGTCCCATTGTTATTTGGGCACTTTAAATGTTGGTGTTACTGGTTGCATCCCTAAAATTTATCATGTTCTTTAGAACAAAATGATTGGAGAAAAATCGACAACATTTAGTTTGTTTTGTGTATTCATTAAACAGTGTTTTCATGTTTTTTTTTTTTTTGGTTACTTTTAAAAAAAGTTTTTGTCCTCTTTTTTTGGTAATAAATTAAACTGAAACAATAGATGAACGAACACTTGAAATTGTTTGAATAGGTCGGTCTTTAATAGCCATATCACCGTCAGTTTTAAAATGTAAACACACAATCAAACGATCAAAATAAAAATCTTTTTTTCCTTTTAAATAAATTCGTAAGAATTGAAACGTTCGAAGAAATTAAAGTTGACTTTTGTAAGTCATACTTGCAGGTAAACAAAATGCAATATTAGAAGACTTAAGTTGTCTATTTTCAGAAAGATTATTATGTGGGTATGTTGAAGAAGAGTAGACCAGTCTGTCGGCATACACCTGAGCCATCAGTAGGACTGTTGTGCTTTCAGCATTAAAGGATACTAACTTTACAGACTGTGTCTTGCATAAACTTACCGTATTTACACAAAACTATTCTGGTTATTTTATATAAAGGCCCAGTCCTGTAACAAGGACTATGCTTAGAGCCATCCGTGGGCAACTACACAACGAATCCTTTGACCAAGAGATTCAATCTGGTATCAGGGTGATGCAATTCACCCCAGTGTACGAGTTTTTAAAAAAATAATTATTTTACCACAGAAAACTGACACAACTGACTAACACCCAAATATACAAGTCATTTGATAAAAAGAGTGAAAGTGAACACATATTTAGCATCAAAAAAGCTTTCCTGACAATAAATAAAAATTTAAGCTAATGGACACCAAGAAGAGCAAGTAATTCGCAAAGCTGGCTACATAGTATGTAGATATGAAGAAACCCCAGCTAGCAATGCAAATAAGAACGTGACATTGATTGTATGCAGTCTGTGCCACGCCTACTGTTCTAATTTTATCTCTAAGCTAGAAAGGTAGTTAGTTTATCAAAGAATACATATATTTTGTGTAGATATTTGCTCAAGTACTCTGCAAGAACATGAAATAAAAAATTAAAGTCAGTAAATTTAACAACAGTCCTCTTAATAGTCATAGGGTCATTATTACAACTTGCCGTTGAACTTGGGTTTAGTTAAAGGTACCTTTAGCTAAAGGGAACTGTAAAGTTATCTTTAACTGATTTTCGTTATTACAACGTACAGATAAAATAAAATTAAAATATGGCAGTGCCGGGGCAAAGTCGATAAAACTGCTCAATTAAACAAGTTTTTTTTAACGCAGTGGCAACAGCGGACTTCTTTTTTTGTTGTATATGCTCATTTTGTTTAAATTTGAAGTTGCCATATCGAAAATAGTATATGATATGGCAAGTTCAAACATAAAGTGACCTTTAAATGTTAAAGGTAGGATGATCTTCCCTTTAGCTTAACGATCACTTCTATCTTATTGGGTACTCATAATAATGAAAAACAATTTATCTGCCCGTTAAAATCCTCCCTTTAGTTAACGGCAAGTTGTAATAATGGCCCATAGTATTGGCCCATAAATATTTTCCGTCTTAATTTTATAATTCTTTTTATATAAAAATAGTTTCTTAAAACTAAAGCACAACAGCAACAAATGTTGAAGTCAAACAAATATTGTAGCAGCAACACCATTTTCTCCCCAATAAATAGTCAACCAATTTGCCAGTCAGTCAGTCAGTCGTATGTACTATAATTTGTAATGTCGATACAATATTAACAAAAGGGTGAAATTTTCAAAGTTCTTGAGACAAAAGGAAATAAACATACGAGAACCTTTAAACAGCTGCAGCATATAAAATATACAGTGAAGGACTAAAGTCTACATGCAGTCCCATGTAACGCTATTCTGAAAAAAAACACTTACGTAATAGAAAAATTAATAATATAGTTTTTTTCGAAAATCATTTTTATTCATAAAAAAATAAAAATTAAATTAATTCATTTGTCCTTTAACAAAAAAATTCACAAAATAACAAAAATATGGTATGACAAAAGTGTACATGCAGTTCAGTCTTAAAAAAAGGTAACTTATACCATCCAAACACACTATGTTTTTTTAAGTTTTAGTATTTAGTTGGTCCACCACCATTGTCTATTACAGCCTGAAGGCGTCGTGGCATGGATGAAACCAAATTGTTCATCTCTTCCGGAGTTAATTTGCTCCATGCCTCGGTTAATGCCTTTTGTTTAATGATTTGGCATTTGTAATTCGGCTTTGTCGAATTTTTCGTTCAAAAAGTTCCCAAACATGTTCTATAGGATTTAAATCCGGACTTTGTGGAGCGCTATTGAGTTACCTGGTCGCGTTATATAGAAGCCATAACCTAACAATTGCTGCGGTATGCTTGGAGTAACTGTCTTGTTGGAAAATCCAACCATCCCCAAGACCCAAGCATTCCACAGATGGCTTCAAAATTTGTTCCGATATACTCTTATATTGATATCGGTCCATAATGCCTTCAACAAAAACCAACTTGCCAGCGCCAGATGCTGTTATAGCTCCCCAAACCATAACGCTCCCACTGCCATGCTTTACAGTTGGCAATAAGTTTTCGACTTGAGTTTGCACGTACGCATATTGACAAAGAGATGGATTTCTGGTCCAAGGTTTTATGTACAGATGAGTCAAAGTTCAACATATTCGGAAGTGATGGTCGTGCAAAAATATGGAGGAAAAGGAACACGGCTATGTAGATCGTAGATATGTCGTGTATATGTGGTGTTTTTTGCAGAACAGCACTTGTCTACATGTGACTGCATGTAGACTTTAGTCCTTCACTGTATGTATCAGGTCTTAAGTATGGTAAGTATGTAGATACAACATCACAGCCAATAAATGAATGACTGGCTGATTGACAGATTGAATGCATTTTATAGGTGCATTAAAGAAAATTGTATTTAACACAGCGGGTAGGGTTGGTTGTAAATTTAATTTCAAAAATCTTATCAACACCAGTTGCGATCAACACAATTTAAGAAAATTATTCCTTGAATACAGGCACAAAAGATTCTAACAATTAATTGTAACATGCCTTAAGCATCATGTTTCTTTTCAAAAGAAAACACTTAAAATTTGGTATTCGGCACGAAGCAGCAGCCCACATTCATTCATTCAATCTTTCATTCATATACACATATACACAAATGAATAATCTTCTAAGGTATATTGTTTATGATGCATCTCTACAATAGTTAAACATCTGGTTTAAGGATTTCATCCAGTTAGGGGGGAAATAAATATCTTAGGATTGACGACACATTTCTTTCAATAAGGCTTCAAATAGGATCACCTTAGTCAGTTTAAATGTTATAAACATGTTGAACATATGTATGCCGACTGTTTGATAATAAGCAAAGTAAACATTCATGACTTTCTTTTGTTCGACTTTTTGACTTTTTCTGTTCAGCAAATACATTGTAGTTGTAGTACTACACACCTTAAAAATTCCTTCTATATAAAGAAATCGGCTATATAAGTAGGCCATAAAGATCTTGAACAAAAATTTATGACTACACTTGAAAACTGTACATCTACCACACAGGCTGAGCCCCCTAAGGATTTCAATTCAAAAGAAATGCTGAATAGTTTATAAACTAAACACAGCCCTTAACATAAATAATAGAATTTGTAGCCG
The DNA here is from genome assembly GCA_927399465.1 of Sarcophaga caerulescens. Taxonomy (NCBI): domain Eukaryota; kingdom Metazoa; phylum Arthropoda; class Insecta; order Diptera; family Sarcophagidae; genus Sarcophaga; species Sarcophaga caerulescens. Next base: position 46,558,118 of record OV656868.1, read on the forward strand.
TGATACTTTTTTTTAGTTGTAAAGTACGCTGTACATGTATTTATTTTTAAATTTTATAGTTTAATAGAGCATTAGAAATGAAAATGTGAAGCATAGCTTATTTGGGTCCTATATGGTTCCGAGGTAATTCCGATGCCATACATACATACTACCAAAGAAAATAAAGTATAAAGAATGTGCATCTTAACATATTTTGGAATATTTTTCAAAAATATTTCATGACGCGGGGGGAAAGATAGGAGGGAAGTAAACAGAAACGAAGAGCGTAACAATGCGTTGCTCTCATTCTTTGCTCTCATCGCGATGAGATCAAAGACTATAAATATATGAAGATGTTGCACTGCCAGTGCCAAATTTGTCGATGGCAGTACGGCTACTGCCACTTATTGTACTCAGAGAATTTATTATACTCAGAGAACGTATTGTTCTCCTCTCTAATTTATTCTCATATGCGTGTATAAACAAACTGAAAGATGTCTTGTTTTCACAAAATGTATGTGCAAATAGCCTGTGGAAAAGAAATATTACCGTTTGTTTTATTGTAGGGTAAGAATATGTGTTTTATTGTTGTAGAAATGAAATTATATCGATTCGCACCGAAATAAAAAATCCACATTTTGTGTGGACATTTGAAACTGAAAAACTGAAAAATTGTTTTATAAAAAGTGTGAATTTAAAAATTGTAGTGCATGCTCAAACAAAACGTTTAATAAATATAATATGTATATAATTAAAATCATAAATCATATTTTTAGAAGATATTGATAGGACTGGAAATATATCAGAAAGTACACATACCCCTGATATAGATGTCGCAGATATATACGATGAAAATAAAGAATATTTTAATGAAGGCACCGATTGTTTTACGTCCAACAATGTGCCAATTGAATTAACATCAAGTCGATATTTTGTTGGTTACATAGCTCAACGAATATCTTGCGTTAAATGTCGTGTGGATATAATCAAACCAGCGCAAATTTTGTCATATCCTTCAGAAATGTTCGTTCATGCAAAAATATTATATAAAAGATTCCGACTTTGGAAGTTTGTGCGCTCCATCTGATTTATTTTTTGAAGTTTGCAAAATTCATATAAGTCTTCGAAAAAATTTTTTTAGAAAATAAATCTATAAAAAAAAAAACATTTGTAGTTGGCAAAAAAATACAAAAAATGCACAAAAAATACAATTTATTCCTTGGTTTGATGAAAATAACGAATGTTATAAACACAGAATGGAGATGCTTAATTTACTAATTGTTATTTTACTAAGGAAGCATTCCACATGAGAAACATACAAATTCAAATTATCCAGTATGGAAAAAGTTAAAATTTTGAACCATTAAAATGATAAATAAATTTAATAAATACTAAACAAAAAAAGCATTCGTTTTATTACAACTTCATTCTATACAAAAATAGACACATATGGTGAATACATACATACATAATTGAATAGTAGTATATAATTCGGTGCGAATCGATATAATTTCATTTCTACAACAATAAAACACATATTCTTACTCTACAATAAAACAAACGGTAATATTTGTTTTCCACAGGCTATTTGCACATACATTTTGTGAAAACAAAAAATCTTTCAGTTTGTTTATTATTTTATTTTCAATGTATGTATACATACATGCACACACGTATACACGCATATGAGAATAAATTGCTTAGAGAAAAGAACAATACGTTCTCTAAGTATAATAATTTCTCTGAGTACAATAAGTGTACTGAGTCTTTTTTGTTTTCTTTCTCTCAGTTAACATGAGAGTGAGAACGACGATTCAGCTTTCCCTGTTACCAACCCCCCTCATAAGAAAGAAGCACAAAATTTTGTCAATTTTAAATACACTGTGTGCAACATCTTTACATATTTATAGTCTTTGGTCAAACAATAAAAACGATCATACATACATAATCGTACATACGCATATACATACGTACGATGAGAGCAACACATTGTTACGCTCTTTGTTTGTGTTTATTTTTCTTCTGTCTTCCCTCCCTCATCAAGAAATGATTTTTAAAAAAGATTTTGGTGAGAGCGGGTCTTACTGGTACATCCCGCCATAAGAAATTTTACTTCTACATGATGCGCATTCTTTATATCCATATTCTTTGATACTACATAGACCTATAAGTCCTGGGTGGCATTTTTCAGACATCGCCATCTTGATAGTTTTAAGAAGGTTTGGATTTTATTTAAATCACTTTTGGCTACATACATACGTTCTGTCAATATAAACTGAATGCTCAAGAATTTTTCGTCTCAAGTTCCCAACTACTGGAAAATGACAAAGAAGTTCCGCTGCGGTTTCCTCTACTTCCTAGTCATTACGGGTTCTACAGCAATTGTGAAGTATTCTCAGCTTCTTTGCGTACGTACCTAACGACCAGTATCCTATTATAACTGTTATGAAATGGACTTTTTGTGGGGTTAACGTAAATATTGTTCTGAATTTGTAATAGATTTATCTGGTGGGTTCATTATCACATCTTTCCTTTCACGTATGAATTCATTGGAATTTTATTTTTTAACATGTGCTGCAATCTTCAAACGATTGTAAAGGGTGATTTTTTAGCTATTATCTTTTTGGCAACACTGGTTTCACGCACGTTTCGTGTTTTGTTTCACTGTCAAACATCTTCAGTTTGGTCTATAATTTAACCAAACAAACGAACAACGCTTGCAAATCATTGAATTTTATTATCAAAATGGGCTCTTGGAAAGTTGGCCGAAGATCCACTTCTTTATCGAAAAATTGTCTTCAGCGACGAAGCTCATTTTTGGCTCAATGGATACGTAAATAAGCAGAATTGTCGATTTTGGAGTGAAGATCAGCCAGAAGCATTGCAAAAGCTACCAATGCATCCAGAAAAAGTCACAGTTTGGTGCGGTTTATGGGCTGGTGGCATCATTGGACCGTACTTCTTCAAAGATGCTGCGAATCGTAACGCCTTTAGACTATTTTTTGTGGGGCTATGTTAAAGCCTGCTTCAATTGACGCATTCGAGATACCGGCCGAAATGTTGGAAAGATTATGCCAAAATTGGACTAAGCGGATGGACCATTTGAGTCGCAGTCGCGGTCAACATTTGCATGAAATAATCTTCAAACATTAAATTATATGGACCGTACTATCGATTCAAATAAAGATTTCATGCATTTTTCTGAATTTTATGTGTTTTTTTTGAAAATTTTTCCTATAGCTCTTAAAAAATCACCCTATATTACAAAATTCCCTTCGTTGTGTTTTTTTTTCATGAAATCTGAATTTCTGTAGGTTCATGCTTAGGGAATATACTTTTTTTTAGAACGAAAGCACTTCCGGGGTGCCACATTTTCTTGGTAATTTCATATTTAGTCGTCTAAACCATGAATTACTCTTATGGTATCCCTAATTTGCTGCCACAAATTCTAATAAGCCTCATTAAAAATTAACCACCACAAACACTACAATCATTAAATACAACATTTACGATTTTAAGAGAGTTTTTTTTTGTTGTTTGTTTGTAATGAATTACATAAAAAACAAATTCTATGAGAAACTTCTAAGCGGCCGTTATAAAACCTCTACACAAATAGAAACAAATTCAAAATCAAAAGTAAGAAAAAGAAAATCTCCTGTTCTATAAATATTGTACAATATTGTATTTGAATATACACATACTACATGCACACAAGAGCACTAAATAAAAAGAAAAGAGAACAAATGCCGACAGAAACAAATAAAGTCTCTGTTAAAATACTATTCGTGCATATTGTTTGTGTACTAAATGCAATTGAAAACTGTCAGCAACAACAATAGAATAGTAAATAAAACAACACTAACGTTTTCCGCACTCTAATGAGAAAACGAAAACAATAAGAGAAAAAAAAAAAATAAACACACACATACACACACAACCAACCACCAAAAATATTAACAATTACAGAGTTTACGTTAGTTTTCAGAGAGAGTTATTTAGATACTCTCTTACCATAGCTCAAGATACAATAAATAAAGCCTTTCTTCTAGTGACTAGAAAAACACATGTATGCAGACACACACTTGTGCAAATGCCTGTACTAAACAATTCATTGAACGAACAACGCAGATACATACATATTCATTCTATTATAACTTTAGGAGAGTGAGTTTCATTCATTCAGTCGAAATTTGTCTGGCAACGTGAAATGTTTATAGAGAACTAAGTTTGTTACTAAACTAAACATAACGGTGATGCGCATGCGTACAGTTTTATTTATTTGTTTTTTTTTTTTTTGTTGTGTGATTATTAAGTCTGAACTATAAATTTTAATAGAAGCGAAACGAAATTTTACGAAAAAGAAATTTAAAAAGAGTTTCAAATGTAAGAAACGATACGATTTTTTGTTTGTTGTTGTGCTTATTCTTATGTGGAAATTAAAAATCGATTTCGAAAACGATAATTAAAGTGATTAACAATAATTAAGCGGTTTCAATTGAAAGTGCATAACAATTATATACCATACAACAATACAGCAGCTACAACAATAATATTGAAAATTACAAGTACTTGAAAATAATTACAAATTAATAACACAATAACAACACTAACAAACAAATAAAAAGCATTTATTTTATAATTTATTTAAAACTAATAAATCGTTCGTTAACTACTAGCTCAGTGGTTATGGTTAATAAATAAGTTGTAATAAGCAAAAAAAAAAAAAAAAAAAAATAAAATAAAAATAATTAAAAAGACAAAACTAAAAATAATAATGATAATAATAAAATAGAGAGTATATAATAATGAATGTTTTTAATAAATTCTAAACAATAAATAAATACTTGCATACCTATTCAAACAATAGCAAAAAGTAACAACAAAACAATAATAAAAACAAAACAATGCAAAATATTATATTGTAATTAAAATTCCTGCCATTCATATTGTCAAGATTGGATTTTATTTATATTCTTTTCTTTACAATTACAATAACAATTGGAAAACATTGATCTTTTTTGGTTTTTGATTTTGAATTTCAAAACAAAATCGCATTTTTTTTTTGGTGTCTTGAAGGATTTATTTCCCCACATGCATCATAAATAACTTTAGCTGCATAAACGTCAACGTTGTATACGTTAACAATTGCTTACGAATATTTATTTATCATTATAGAACAATATTTTATGGTAAGTATTATATTTTATTTTGTATATAAACAAAACAAGAAAAAATATTGTTATTGATCGGTCAGTGATTAATGATCAAATAAACATTGAAATTGTAATTTGAGAAAATGCAGAAAAATCGTATTTAATCACGTACTAAAAAAATTTCCTTTTAAACGCTTGGGCTTGCCAACAAAACTCCTTTAAAACATTAAAGGCCATGCAAAGACGCGCCACACATGTCCAGCAGAAGTCACGAGAAGAGAATCATAAATTTGTATTGATTTTTTTTAATGGAGTTTAATAGATTCTTAAGTTTTTTTTTATTATTTCTTCAAGAGATTTTATTTTCAACGGAAAAACGTTTTTTTTTATCATTAAATGCCGACATTTAAAATAATTAAAATTATACTTAATGAAATTTTATTATTTTTAAATGACTTTTAAGGCACAAAATTTTTTTGTTATGCTAAAGGAGGCTTTAAGCTAGGTTAGGTTAGAGGACGTGTACTTGTCAACTGTGACAAGTACAGTACCCGGAGGTCGAATTGACCGACCCATTGTACAACGTCCTAGCTTCTCACACCACTCGTGTTGTGTGCGTTAATACCTTCATACCTTCTTCGCATTCTACGCTTCAAGTTACATGCAACGCTTTTTACGCGCCAATGTTTAAACAAATTAAAACAAAACAAGTTGTCAAAATCAGCTGTTTTGTATGCGCGCCGCTTGTGATGCTTACAAAAGTAGAAAGTAGATCTACTTTTCGGGTTCTATGCGTCCAGGCATCCTACGCTTTTGTGCGTGTAACTTGCACCATATAAATACATTAATTCTACTTTTTTGACAGCCGCGTAGATTGCGAGAACGCGTAGAACGCGTGGTGTGGACCTCCAGCTTTACTGTCAGAGTTTTTGCCAGAAATCTGCTGAGAGGAAGTCGCCGAAGAAATATTTTCATATTTTCGTTTTGATGTCTGACCTGGCATTTGAACTCGGGCCTTTCGTTTAATAAGCCAACACACTACCTACTAGACTACGGCGACTTAAGGCTTTAAGCTAAAATCACTGAGGAATAATAATGAAGAGCCTGTAGTATCTGTTAATGGACAAATGACTTTCTGGGAAGAACTTTACTCTATAGTCCTAGAAAAAACAACTGTCAACCTTCAATTAACATGTAATTCCTTAAAGTACAATATTAAAACGTGAATATTAGGCGCCGGGCAGGGTATTGTCTTTTTCAATAAATAGATCGTATGGTCGCAGTCACCTTTTGATGCCCTGTTAGGTGGGTTTAGATGGCATAGACAGAATTGCTAAAGGTAAATTTAAATATTACTGCTTGTATCCAGCAACGCAGAATTTTGGACAATTAAATTTTCACTCAGGATGCTCAAAGAAAAAGTGAGGAAGAAAAAAAGGAAGACCTGTTAAAGGCAGTGCAGGATGACACAAGGTACAAAGAAAGTTGTGTAGGGAAATTGAAGTGATTTTCGAGAATATGTTAGCCTCAGCTAAACTGACTGTAGGTCCCGCCCTCATGTATAAAATTAACACACACAACATGAGTAGTGTGAGAAGCTAGGACTGAAGGGTGCGGGCTTCTTGGGGACGATTGCTGTAGACTGTCTAATGGTGAAGGTATAGCACTGGCCATTTTATAGTCACCTAGCAGCAACTCGTTTCCTTGCCGTTCGCATCTTGAGATGTCCACAAACACTACTCCCTCTCTTCCACCTTCCTATAACCCATTTCCTAAAACCTGCACAATGCACTGCATGAGTAGGGGTCATCCCCTGAGTGCTGGTTTCACCAAAAAAAAAAAAAAAACACTAAACCTACCATGACGGGTCAAATGACCTCTTTTGAACTTTTTGTCAGAATTTCTTGAAAATAACATTATTTTCATTTGCCTTTACGACTTTTATTACAAACTACATCGAATGTGTTTTCCAAGATTTACTCCTCTCTTGTTAATTTTTTTACCGAGAAATATATGTAATCTACCTTAAATACCGCAAGTGATCATTTGACCCATGCAAAGATTCTGTTTCCTGATTTGCAATTTCTTGTGATTTTGAACATTTTTGCTATTCCGTGATATAAAAAAATGCGGTGAACATGAATAAAGTTAGCATATTATTTAATTATTTTCTTAATTTGAGATTTAATTGAAGAATATTTAATTTTTTTCTTGTATTATTTTTGTTTTATGTATTGTATTGTATTATGTTTGTTTGTTTAATATATAAACTATTTTGAGTCGTTATTTAAAAATATTGTTTTATTCATGTACCAAATTGGCCTAATTGATATATTTCTCACAAGACATAGTAATATATATAACATTTTGCAGACGGGTCATTTGACCCCCTTTGGTAGGAATAGGAATACATGAAGTAACGGTAGGTTTAGTTTTAAATTTAATAGAAGACTAGCAAGTTTAAACCAATGCGTAATATGTCGCAAGACAGAAAAAAATTCCATGTCAACGGCAACGATTAGGTAAAGTGCATGCCATCTACTATTGAGGCAGCATTGTAATAAGGTCTGGGTGGTTATTATGTATTCCGATTCGAAAGAAATATTTTTGAAACACAATACATACTTTACAGTGTACGATTCGAATGAATTTTCTTTGCCATTTTCAAAAGATATGTAAATTTGAATTTGAAATTTTTCATTTTCATTTCTTAATGATCTTAAAAATTTAGTTTCATTCATTGAAATTATTTTGTTTTTTTTTCTAAACTATTTTTATTCTACAATTCCATTAAACCTGAGCTTTGTCTTCAATAATTAACCTGTTATATTGGACGGCTTAAAGTACAATTTTATTCGAACTGAAACTTTAACTTCAAGATCAAACTCAATTAACTAATTAAACGATATTAAATCGAATTCTAATCAATATGGGTGCAATCATAATTTGTTTGCTTTCATTGTAATGATGCTTAAAGGCAGACAGAAGTTAATCGTTGTTGGTTTCTAGTGAAATTATTGATTTCTATTGGAATTTCTTTATATAACGTGTTGACTTTTTTGCTTTTGTAGTCGCTTATATATACATATGCATGTATATGTGGGAAATCACACTTGGAGAGTGTTAAGAAAAATTGAATTAAATTACGTAAGAAAAATAGAAATTCATATCATTTGAATACAAACTATTTAAGAAGAAGAAAAGGAAACAAAGACTATAATAATACGATTTAATAAAAGAAAAGAAAAAAAGTTAAAATGAAAATAAAAAAAGAGAAAAAATATAAAAACAATACAATAACAATAAAACACAATATAAAATATCAATAAATAAATTTATGCACATGTTGAATGTCATTTTCAATAGACCAAAGACTCATCTCAGTCTCAGTCACAAATAAATAAATACAGTAGTGTTGGAGTAAATAATAGAAACAATAATTTTGAAAAAATTTTTTGTTATGTAAAGATGCTAGAGTAATGCGACCATATGATCTATTGTACTGCTCTCAAACTATATATAAAATTTTCAAATCTGTTTCCCAAACGAACTTCAAGATGTTATTCAGTGCCTTCAAGGATAACCCTATTTTTTTTTTTTTTTTTTTTTTTTTTTTTTTTTTTTTATTTATTTATTATAATTTACATAGCACAACAAGATATGAATCTTATAAGTGACAGTGCTATGTTTGGAATCATTAAGATATAAAAAATTAATATTGAAAGAAAACAAATTAAATAAAAAATACAAAATTAAAATAATTAATAATAAATTAAGTTATATTATAAAGAAAAATATAATATAAAGAAATTTAAAAAACTAACAATACTGTAGAAGTAAATAAGAGAGTTGAAAAATAATAACAAATGTTACTATTAAGAAGAATCAATCTAAAAAACTAGGAATAAAAAAAATATAACAGATATAAACCCATAAAATAAATCACAAATCGTAAAAAATTTTACTTATGAAAATAATTTAAATAACTCCCTTTTGAAAGCATTTGCATTGCCTAGATTCTGGATGTAATTTGGTAGGGAATTCCAAAGGCTAGTGGTGTGTATAAAAAACTGTCTCTGAAACAAAAGAGTCTTGAATCGTTGCTGAATAATGTTCCTACCCCGGTAGGATCTAGCAAATTTAATTCGACAAAATAAATATTCCGGCCGTTCCGTGTAAATTATTTTATGAAGTAAAATAAGGCATTTAATTTTCAAGAGATTATCAAATTTCACATTAAGAATCCGGCAAGCCAAATGAGAAATATGATCACGACGCCCTTTATGAAAGACATATCTAGCTATGTTATTAAATGCCAAGTTAAGTTTACGGTTGTCATCACAATCACAGTTTGCGAAGATTTCACACCCATACAAAAGTACCGGAATTAAGTACGTTCTAGCAAGTTGCATACTAATGATAAAAGGAGTCGAATCAATAACAGTCCACAAGTTCCTAAGCATAATATAAATTCTACCAACAACGACACCTATATGGTTAGACCACGATAAACTGCCATTAAAGACAATACCCAGATTTTTTGCAGATTTGACAAAGTCAATTTTATTTCCCCTGATGCACAATTCAGGCATGACAAATGATCTGTCGGTCCTCGAAAGTATAATACATTTAGACTTAGAGGGTTTGATGCACAGTCCATTGGCCGAGGCCCAGTTGTCAATCCTAACCAAATCACGATTAATGTAATCCAAACAAGAATCAATATTCTCCCTAGGAGTACTAGTATAAAGCTGCACATCATCAGCATACATATGAAAATTACAGTGAACCAAGACATCCGGTAAATCATTTATATACATACAAAACAACAGATGCTCAAGTATTGACTCCTGGGGAACACCTCTACTAATATTAAGTGGATCTGAGATATTGCCATTAAGATGAACTTTTTGAAATCTATTTAGCAAATAAGAATAAATAAGATTACAGGCAGAATTTGAGAAATAAAACAGTTTCCGGAGCTTCCTCAATAGAACTTCATGATCGACTGTGTCAAAAGCCTTAGTGTGATCAAGCAGAACCAAAAACGCTACACTATTTACATCTAGTTTCGACCTAAGATCTTCAACAACATTTATTAGAGCAGTAGTTTTTTTCGTTACAGAAGCTAAAAGAATCTTTGGGACTCCAGTGCCTGGTCAGAAGACCGGTTATTATACTTTGGCACTGCATTTTTTACAACTGTTTTCAAGTGCTTTATGTTTGTGCAAAAAGAAGGCCAACCTTTGTTGGGTTTAAGATTTTCCGGCAAGCGTTTTAGTACATCTTCGCAGCATGCTTGACTCGCATTAAAATGCTCTGTAGATGCTTTCCATGTTATTTTACTGTCCTGTATTATTATTACTCTCTCTGTTTAAAATATTTTATGTTTCTATTATTCTTAGCATCACTGTATGTTAGTTTATGGCTACACATATTTATAATACATATGTATACGGTTTATACAGGTGTCTAAAAAAATATTTAAAATTCATAATAAACACCTGATTTTCTCTCTTCTTTTTAATATTTTTTTTCTTTAACAAAAACTTTATTCTTCTCTATAAATTTATCGTCTTTGATTGTAATTTTTTTTTTAAATCTCTTCTTTGATAAATTGAAATTTTACGATTTAAAAGTATTTTATTTTACAATCAAAGGGAAATACTTTCCAATTTAAATTCTTTTTTGTACTATAAAATCATACGTTAATATTATGCAATATAAATATTTATAAACAATTTTCTAATGAATTGAATTTCATTTTGTATTGTTATCCGATTGGCGATTGTTAATAAATGAGTCAAATTGTTATGGAATTGCCTCCTAAAGAGCTAACCGATGACAAAAATGGTAGAAAGCGAATTTCTTTAATTATTTTTGCCAATAATGAGGCAGAAAAAAAAGATAGAAATACCTTAACTTAATTGTTGGCTTTTAAATAAAAAATGGAGAAAAAACAAAAAAAAAAAATAATTCACACACATGTTTCAGTTTCGAATTTGGCATTTCCGTTACTTATGCATGAATTTCAGTTCAGTTTTTTAATTGACTCGTAATCACTCACGTTGACGTTTGTAAAATCACGTTGACTTTATTAATTATTTCTAAATTTTAATTTGATATTGACCATGTTGAAATAAACTTGTTTTTAATGTTCTTTTTTAGAATTTTTCTAATGAAGTGGTTTTTTTTATTTATTTTATTTTGTTTTTAAGATATTTTTTTGGCAAAATCATAAAATATCATTAAGTCAAAGTTATAAATGATGCAAATTTTTTGAGTGAAATTAATTTCTTTACGGGGTCGTAGAGAATGAGCTGAGCGTCTATTGATTGAAAACATTTCAAAAATAACATTTAGAAACCATTTTCTAATTCTACAAATTAATTGATTTATACTTACTTTCCCTTAATTCACAATGTTTCAAGGAAAGTCTATTAAAAACTTCTAAAAGTCACACAGTAATATATAGGGTTATCCATTAAATGATTTCAAATTGGCGATCTGACAGTTATCTGTCAACTGTGTAATATCATTCACCTGAAATGTCATTTATTTATTGAAAAGTTTACTATTTACTAGTATGGATCGTTTAACAATAGAAGAACAGAACTTTCTAATGTCGGCTTTTAAGATGCAACTTTTCATGCAACAACGTTGCAACAATACTTTACAATTTCAATAAGAACTTTGTAATTATGTTGCGTTTGTACTCCATGAATATAAACAAGCTTGTGTATGTGTATGTAGTACCAAAGAATATGGATATAAAGAATGCGCATCATGTAGAAGTAAAATTTCTTATGGCGGGATGTACCAGTAACACCCGCTCTCACCAAAATCTCTTTTAAAAATCATTTCTTGATGAGGGAGGGAAGACAGGAGAAAAATAAACACAAACAAAGAGCGTAACAATGTGTTGCTCTCATCGTACGTATGTATATGCGTATGTACGATTATATATGTATGATCGTTGTTATTGTTTGACCAAAGACTATAAATATGTAAAGATGTTGCACACAGTGTATTTAAAATTGACAAAATTTTGTGCTTCTTTCTTATTAAAGCTGAATCGTCGTTCTCACTCTCATGTTAACTGAGAGAAAGATAACAAAAAAGACTCAGTACACTTATTGTACTCAGAGAACTTATTATACTTAGAGAACGTATTGTTATTCTCATATTGTATATTCTCATATGCGTGTATACGTGTGTGCATGTATGTATACATACATTGCCAAATAAAATAATAAACAAACTGAAAGATTTTTTGTTTTCACAAAATGTATGTGCAAATTGCCTGTGGAAAACAAATATTACCGTTTATTTTATTATAGGGTAAGAATATGTGTTTTATTGTTGTAGAAATGAAATTATATCGATTCGCACCGAATTATATATTACTATTCAATTATGTATGTATGTATTTACCATATGTGTCTATTTTTGTATAGAATGAAGTTGTGATAAAACGAATGCTTTTTCTGTTTAGTATTTATTAAATTTATTTATCATTTTAATGGTTCAAAATTTTAACTATTTCCATACTGGATAATTTGAATTTGTATGTTTCCCATGTGGAATGCTTCCGTAGTAAAACAACAATTAGTAAATTAAGCATCTCCATTCTGTGTTTATAACATTCGTTATTTTCATCAAACCAAGGAATAAATTGTATTTTTTGTGCATTTTTTGTATTTTTTGGCCAACTACAAATGTTTTTTTGTTTTTTATAGATATATTTTCTAAAAAAATTTTTTCGAAGACTGAATTTTGCAAACTTCTGAATGAATTTTGCAAACTTCAAAAAATAAATCAGATGGAGCGCACAAACTTCCAAAGTCGGAATCTTTTATATAATTTTTTGCATAAACGAACATTTCTGAAGGATATGACAAAATTTGCGCTGGTTTGATTATATCCACACGACATTTAACGCAATATATTCTTTGAGCTATGTAACCAACAAAATATCGACTTGATGTTAATTCAATTGGCACATTGTTGGACGAAAAACAATCGGTGCCTTCATTAAAATATTCTTTATTTTCATCGTATATATCTGCGACATCTATATCAGGGGTATGTGTACTTTCTGATATATTTCCAGTCCTATCAATATCTTCTAAAAATTCGATTTATGATTTTAATTATATATTATATTTATTAAACGTTTTGTTTGAGCATGCACTACAATTTTTAAATTCACACTTTTTATAAAACAATTTTTCAATTTTTCAGTTTCAAATGTCAACACAAAATGTGGATTTTTTATTTCGGTGCGAATCGATATAGTTTCATTTCTACAACAATAAAACACATATTCTTACCCTACAATAAAACAAACGGTAATATTTCTTTTCCACAGGCTATTTGCACATACATTTTGTGAAAACAAGACATCTTTCAGTTTGTTTATTATTTTATTTGGCAATGTACAAGCACACACGTATACACGCATATGAGAATAAATTAGAGAAGAGAACAATACGTTCTCTGAGTATAATAAATTCTCTGAGTACAATAAGTGGCAGTAGCCGTACTGCCATCGACAAATTTGGCACTGGCAGTGCAACATCTTCATATATTTATAGTCTTTGATCTCATCGCGATGAGAGCAAAGAATGAGAGCAACGCATTGTTACGCTCTTCGTTTCTGTTTACTTCCCTCCTATCTTTTTCCCCCCGCGTCATGAAATATTTTTGAAAAATATTCCAAAATATGTTAAGATGCACATTCTTTATACTTTATTTTCTTTGGTAGTACCAAAGAATATGGATATAAAGAATGCGCATCATGTAGAAGTAAAATTTCTTATGGCGGGATGTACCAGTAAGACCCGCTCTCACCAAAATCTTTTTTAAAAATCATTTCTTGATGAGGGAGGGAAGACAGAAGAAAAATAAACACAAACAAAGAGCGTAACAATGTGTTGCTCTCATCGTACGTATGTATATGCGTATGTACGATTATGTATGTATGATCGTTTTTATTGTTTGACCAAAGACTATAAATATGTAAAGATGTTGCACACAGTGTATTTAAAATTGACAAAATTTTGTGCTTCTTTCTTATGAGGGGGGTTGGTAACAGGGAAAGCTGAATCGTCGTTCTCACTCTCATGTTAACTGAGAGAAAGAAAACAAAAAAGACTCAGTACACTTATTGTACTCAGAGAACTTATTATACTTAGAGAACGTATTGTTATTTTCTCTAAGCAATTTATTCTCATATGCGTGTATACGTGTGTGCATGTATGTATACATACATTGCCAAATAAAATAATAAACAAACTGTAAGATTTTTTGTTTTCACAAAATGTATGTGCAAATAGCCTGTGGAAAACAAATATTACCGTTTGTTTTATTGTAGGGTAAGAATATGTGTTTTATTGTTGTAGAAATGAAATTATATCGATTCGCACCGAATTATATATTACTATTCAATTATGTATGTATGTATTTACCATATGTGTCTATTTTTGTATAGAATGAAGTTGTAATAAAACGAATGCTTTTTTTGTTTAGTATTTATTAAATTTATTTATCATTTTAATGGTTCAAAATTTTAACTTTTTCCATACTGGATAATTTGAATTTGTATGTTTCCCATGTGGAATGCTTCCGTAGTAAAACAACAATTAGTAAATTAAGCATCTCCATTCTGTGTTTATAACATTCGTTATTTTCATCAAACCAAGGAATAAATTGTATTTTTTGTGCATTTTTTGTATTTTTTTGCCAACTACAAATGTTTTTTTGTTTTTTATAGATTTATTTTCTAAAAAAATTTTTTCGAAGACTTACATATATGAATTTTGCAAACTTCAAAAAATAAATCAGATGGAGCGCACAAACTTCCAAAGTCGGAATCTTTTATATAATTTTTTGCATAAACGAACATTTCTGAAGGATATGACAAAATTTGCGCTGGTTTGATTATATCCACACGACATTTAACGCAAGATATTCGTTGAGCTATGTAACCAACAAAATATCGACTTGATGTTAATTCAATTGGCACATTGTTGGACGTAAAACAATCGGTGCCTTCATTAAAATATTCATTATTTTCATCGTATATATCTGCGACATCTATATCAGGGGTATGTGTACTTTCTGATATATTTCCAGTCCTATCAATATCTTCTAAAAATATGATTTATGATTTTAATTATATACAGTAGTTTTCGTTTATAGTCACTACCTGTTATAGTCACATTAGTTATACTGTCAATTTTATTAGATTTATATGTCTCTATCGATCAATTTCATACAAAAAGTTTACTTTATAGTCCATTTTTGATATAAGAACTTTTCACATATATGCCATCGATCCGTGGTTATTAAAAGTCATATTATATGAAAAAACTTCACGATATTGTCACATTCTAAAAAATTGTTTATCAAAATCACAAACCACTACTATATAAAAATTTTTTATTCGAAAAAATAGATTATACATCTGTAAACAATATCCTCAAGCTAAAACAAGCTAAAATTACTGATTTTTTTTAAATAATATTAACAATAATTATTTTTAAATGCAATGAATTCATGTACATTTTATTTATTTTTGTAATAAAAATTAATCTTTATTTTTTGTTATATTCACAAAAATTGAATATATGAGATTTTCTTTTTAAGCACATTGTGGCATATAAAAAAATTTTGCTTATAGTCACTTTAGCGATGTAGTCCTCAATTTGTGTGCAATTAAGGGTTGTGACTATAAGCGAAAAGTACTGTATTATATTTATTAAACGTTTTGTTTGAGCATGCACTACAATTTTTAAATTCACACTTTTTATAAAACAATTTTTCAGTTTTTCAGTTTCAAATGTCCACACAAAATGTGGATTTTTTATTTCGGTGCGAATCGATATAGTTTCATTTCTACAACAATAAAACACATATTCTTACCCTACAATAAAACAAACGGTAATATTTCTTTTCCACAGGCTATTTGCATATACATTTTGTGAAAACAAGACATCTTTCAGTTTGTTTATTATTTTATTTGGCAATGTACAAGCACACACGTATACACGCATATGAGAATAAATTAGAGAAGAGAACAATACGTTCTCTGAGTATAATAAATTCTCTGAGTACAATAAGTGGTAGTAGCCGTACTGCCATCGACAAATTTGGCACTGGCAGTGCAACATCTTCATATATTTATAGTCTTTGATCTCATCGCGATGAGAGCAAAGAATGAGAGCAACGCATTGTTACGCTCTTGGTTTCTGTTTACTTCCCTCCTATCTTTTTCCCCCCGCGTCCTGAAATATTTTTGGAAAATATTCCAAAATATGTTAAGATGCACATTCTTTATACTTTATTTTCTTTGGTAGTACCTACGTAAAATTGCTCTGTTTTGTTATTGTATTCAATTTTGTTTCTAAACATGTTCGTTCATTCATTTAATGTTAGTGTACTTTGTTCAGTTTCCGTTCTTTTTTAAAATTAACGTTTTGTTTTTATTGTTATTGCTGTTTATTGTTCTCCATTAACATTTTCTGTGTCGTTTGGTTTTTTAAACACAATTTTTATTGTGACTCGTTGCGAGTAAGAGAATAATTAGTTTAATTCAAAACTATTGTACGAATAGAGTATATTACGATTAACGAACGACACAATTTATATTAAAGTTGTTTACAAGTAATTTCAAACACAACAACAAAACACACATGTTAGAACGAAAAATGAAAAAGAACAAGAGATATCGCAACCGAAATAATAAAAGAAATGTCTTCAGACCATGTGATCCATTTAACATTTTAATGTTGTAATTTCTTTTTTCATTTACAGTACTTTTACATTTTCGTGTAAAGAATATAACGGTAATATTAAGTAAACAGTACGTGGCAATACACATATCGTTAGTCTCATTCGCAAATGTGTTAAGTCCCTTTTTTCAAATTTTACAGGAGACACAAAAAACATTGTAGCTTTTTCAGTTTTTAAAATTTCTAAACTGTTTAAACGCAATTATTTTTACAAAATAATAATAATATTAATAACTAATAATGTTAATTATTATTATTATTAATTAATAAATAATATTAATATTAATATTTTTCGTAGTTTTATGGACTTAGGGCCATTATTACAACTTGCCGTTAACTAAAGGGAGGATTTTAACGGGCAGATAAATTGTTTTTCATTATTATGAGTACCCAATAAGATAGAAGTGATCGTTAAGCTAAAGGGAAGATCATCCTACCTTTAACATTTAAAGGTCACTTTATGTTTGAACTTGCCATATCATATACTATTTTCGATATGGCAGCTTCAAATTTAAACAAAATGAGCATATACAACAAAAAAACGAAGTCCGCTGTTGCCACTGCGTTAAAAAAAAACTTGTTTAATTGAGCAGTTTTATCGACTTTGCTCCGGCACTGCCATATTTTAATTTTATTTTATCTGTAAGTTGTAATAACGAAAATAAGTTAAAGGTAACTTTGCCGTTCACTTTAGCTAAAGGTACCTTTAACTAACCCCAACTTTAACGGGAAGTTGTAATAATGGCCCTTAGCGTTTTTGCAAACCACAAAATTACAACAACTTTAAACTATATAATGACATGTTTAGTTGTTGTAAAACATGTATTTAGTATAATGTTACCGTTTTGCATTAAAATCTCAATTTTGGAAAAAAGTGGACTTAGCGTCTTTGCGAATTATACTAACGATATATTAACCGTGACTTAAAACTTGTACTACATATGTATGTATGTATGTATGTATTTATAATTTATTATAATTTACATAGGGATCTGTATAGCTTAAGAGTTACCAAGATTTTATTCAAGGATTATAGTGTCGGGGCGTTAAATTTATAATTTTTACCTCTCCTTTGCAGAAAAATCTCTTGGAAAGTGAGCTAAAGGATATAAATAATTTATTAAAACAGTCGTTATTAGTTTGTTATGGAAAAATATTTTGAATATTTTTGGTCATAATAATTGTTTGACTGAGGCTTAAACAAAAATTAAATTATACGCCTAGGACCTAGATAAGTCCAATGGTGAGTACCTAAAGTGTTAAGGATAAACAATAATAAATGAAAAATGGTTCCTGCCAGGAAATAGAGGACAGAAACAAATAAATAAAATAAAGTGATAGAACTTATAGTTGGCACAGAAGAAAACCTAACAGAGTAAATAGGTGAAGAATAAGTATCTTCAGATTAGAAATCTAAAAGTATGACAACTCCCTAAGGCCGACCAAGAATTCTTAACCTAGGTTTCTAAGTCTGCACTTCTAAGTATCAGGACAGAGGCACAGAGCGTTACTCAAGCTCCTCTACATCACCGCATGCTCTGATGAAAAAGGAACATCTGTGTATAACGAACATGCACTCAAACTCAGAGCATAATTTCCATTTAGAAAACCCATTACAACGGTCCAGTTGGGACAGCTTTAACGTGGAGATTCCTCTATTCTGTCACCACATGTTTACTCTCTGTACACTAGTTTTGTAGATCAGCTTTTTGTTAACTGTACACACCACTCGTGGTAGTGTTTGATGGATAGTTTGGTCTGCTAAAGCCATCAAAGTAATTTTGATTTAAAAGGTCCCGCGAAGCAAATAGCAAAAGTAGAATAAAATAAATTCTCAAAGTTAATAAAAAAACTTTCTTGACATGTTTTAAAAGCAATAAAATAGAGGCTATCGAAATAAGTTTACTTGAAACTTGTGAATTATTTTTGTGTCGTTTTATTTAATATTTCTTTGTAAATTTTGATTTAGAAATAAATAACATCAGTATAAATATGTATTACGGTATGTATGCACACGTGTATATACATAAGTACATAAGTAATGTACATAAATATATTTTAATTTGTTTATAAACAATTAAGGCCATTATATTTTTTGTTGGCTGTTTACTGTATGAACTTATAAATTATATGAGTAAAGTAATATTTTTATTTTAATTACATGTGTTTATAAGTACATTTAAAGTTTAATTAGAGTACGAACACAAAAAAAAGAATTATAATAAAAATATTAGAAAAAACAAACAGTGTTAAAATACATATAACTACAAGTAATAAAATAATAGCTATGAAACACAATACACATAAAGCAAAACGGATACATATGTACATGAATACATATGTAAATATACTTATTGTATCACGAAAAAAAAAGAAAAACAATCAACATTGAGGTTTTTTATTTGCAAAAACATTCGTGACCGCAAAACGTACCACTTAATAATAATATTGAATGAAATTTAATCTAAAAAAAGTATTCATTCCGAAACAATGTTAGGAAAATATAATTAAAAAAAGATTTTTATTTTTGTTTTACAAAATATGAGTTGCCTCCTGTGAGGATTGAACTCACGACCCCTGGTTTACAAGACCAGTGCTCTGCCACTGAGCTAAAGAGGCTGACGGAATCCACGTTTGTCAATAGCGTTTACAAATTCAATATGGCAACATCACCACTATCACCGTTAGCCGGCTTCATACATATAATAACATCACAAGAATGATAAAATTGAGCTTAAAATCTAGCAATGGAATCAAATTAGAACTATTGTACGTGTATGAGTGTGTGTGTACATAAGTGCTACTTTTGTGAAATTATTTTCTAAAAATTTCTCTGATCATTTGTTTTGTTGTTGTTCTTCGTTGTGTAACAGAATGATAACTTCAAAAGAAGAGCATCATCGTTACCACAAAATCAAGAATGCGTATAAATTACCTTTTTCTTGTTGTTGTTGTTTTGTTGCTATTAATGTTGGCGGTAGCTTGACACAATTGTTTAATTATCGATAAATAAGAAAAAACAGAGAATAATAGTAATAACAAAGAAGCAACAAAGTTAGTGAATATGAACGCTTTTTAAACAAATGCAACAACACCCACTAAATATCAAAAAATTATTATTAATTTTAAATTAAATAACAATTCTTTTTAAATGGAAACTAACAATTAATAACCAAAAAATGTCAAACGCCAACCCAACCAACCAACGTCAATGAATGAAGATGGTTGCGATGGTATTTGGAAAAAAATGTTTTTTTTTTTTTTTTTTTTTTTTATTTATACACAGATTTCGTTTTCTAAAAAGGCAAGGAATAAAATAATTAAGTATGCATAATAATGTGAGATCATCGCTTAACAAAAATAATTAAATATTAACAAGTTTGTTGTGTTTCTTTTTCTTTAAATTCATTATTTTATTAAAATTTATTTTCATTTCGATACTAAAAAATAAATAAAAAATAGAGATGCATTCGACGAATACCTTAACCCTTTGGTTATCGGTTAAAATGTGATCAAAAGTCATCAGACTTACATTATTTGGTTTTCGATAATCTGGAACAGACAGTTTTGTGGTCTAAATTTCTAACTATTTAAACATGTCATTTTTTCTGGCACTTAAAGGGTTAAATGAATTGTTATTTAGCCTTTAATCGCAGTGTGTTAGTCAGTCAATAAAGTCTACAGCGATAATCTTAAATATTCATAAAAAAAGAATCTTACAAACAAACATGCTGCTGCAGTTATTATTTTTTCATTTAATTTGATTTCAGATTTTTTTTTATTATTCATTCGTTTTTTTGTTTATTTTTTTCTGTTTCTTTTGTGTAGGCTGGTAGGCATGCGCTAAATATGACGTTTGTCAAAGAAAACGCAACAAACCCTCTATATAAAATTGTTTTTAAACATAAAGAAAGAGTACAGACGTTATACACACACAGAATCACATTTATTTTGCTTTTTTTTTAATAAATAATACATAAATATTTATACAATTCGTGACAAATAAACCTCTAGACAAAAAGCATTTTTAAAAAAGAATCCAAAAAATTAAAATAAAATTAATGAACGTAGTATGGATGTATGTATCTGTAGTTGCATGTGTTGTTTTAATTGGACTTAATTTAAAATAAAAATTTTTAAATAAAACTACGATATGTTTATAATTGATACTATTTGTATACTCTACATTTTTTAAATTAAAGTTATGAATTCTTATTTGAAAAATAGTTTTCAGTTGAAGTAAAATAAAGCATACTGTACGGGTCCGTACGACCAAAATACCAAGTATTTCTGGGAATTTTTCACGCATGTATTCATATTAAACTCGCTAGAGCGTGTCATTAAAATAGTCTTTTTTCACTATTTTTTGCAACAATTACATATAAAAGAACCCTTTTTTGTTGTGGAAAAAATCCAATTATTTCCCATTTTCCCATTGCATTTCTTTATTCAACATGTAAGAAAAGAGTAAAAAATTTAAATTTAAATGAACATTTTATCACATGCACAGTGACTTGAAAATGCAATGTTGAGCTTATGAAAAAAGAAAAGAAAATAAAATATTAAAAATGCAACTAAAACAAGTAGAAAAGATAACCTTATTTTCAGATATTCTCTTAATGCCATGGAAATATGTTTAATTTTGTTATTGGTGGTTTATTCCAAGAGTTATAGACAAATAAAAAAGAGGATAGAAGGGAATGATAGTTTTAGTGAAATCAAATCCCACATGAGCACACATAGCGACCTGTTGTGATATTACATTAAGCAATAATTCAGAACTAATTGACATGTCTAGGTTAACCAGTCTCCACAAACGGCACTAGGATTTGACTTATCAAGCTGAATTGCATTTAGCAATATAGTTGAAATATCGAAAAAGGGACAGCCAAGTAAGGCAAGTCTACGTTGAACTAGAAACGGACGTTGGCATGTAAAATGTATCGCTTTTTCTCATCCTATCTGCAATCCCTATTGAAGTCAATATCAGGTAAACGAGATCTCTGAAGTCGTCATAGTCTAGTAAGTAGTATGTTGGCTTATTGGACGGGAACTCGTGACATCTCGGACATGAAGATAGACGCAGTTACAGAGATATCTCTCCGCTACCGTTTAAATTGATGATATTTATGCTTTCTATTTAAGTGAGTTTGACAGTGAAGCACGATTCCACCTCAGTCCAGGTTTTGTTAGGTTTTAATTTAAATACACATTTTTAATAGAAATTTATAAATCATCAAGACATCGACTTTTGTCTTGCTGCAAGCATATTGAATATAAAATTTCAACGCAATTTTTTTTTCTTGTCGTGTTTTGCTTTCTTAAGCCAGTAACTCAACTCAATTTCTGGTTTTGCTAATGATTTCGTTTGTTTTTGGTTCAGTAAGACTTTTCCTTCCTACTTTTCCAGTTTCTTTTAATATTTGATAATTAAGTTTACGCACAATCATAATTCATTCATATGAAGATTAGAGAGAAAGAAGGCAGGCAAACAAACACGAGGAGAAATAAAAGAAGACTTTTTTCGTTCTACATATGTACATAGGTACTTGTAAAATATATTCTACATAGTAAACCAAGTAGTTAAAGCTTGTTTTTTTTTTCTACATGCTTCTTTAACGAAATTTTATTATGATTAAATTGAATTGGCTAATGTTAAACATACATATAAGACATACAGGCCGACACACATACAAATAAGAAGATGGCGGGAGAGAGAGAAAGAGAGGGGACAGTAGGAGAATCAAAATTGCCAAACACCGTTTAACAACAAGATTGTCCAGATTTACCAGGAAAAAATAAAATAAATAAAGAAATGAAACATCTTAACTGTAAATACGAGTAATTCAATTAAAAAAAAAAAAAACAATTTTTAACAACCAAACATTGATGTTGTCTAAGAAGTTGATGACGTTTATTAGGACCGCAAAAAATATTCCCAAAGAGAAATACAAGTCTATGTAATTAAATTAATAAGAAATGTTAAGGATAAATTATGTTCTCTTTACTTCTGCTACAAGGCCTGTGTGACCTTTGACAGAAAATTAAATAAATGATCTGCTCTCTCTCCCCCCTCTCTCTGTCTTAGATAGAGAAAACTAGAGATAAATTTTAATAATCCTCTATCAAGTATTGAAATGCAGCTGGTCATGGTAGAAATACTAAAATAAACTCCAACTCCATTCCAAATATAGCACTTTAACATGTTCGAAAATATACTTATTTATGTACATACAGTGAGCGTCAAAAGAAAGTGTACACTATGGATAAAATTCTAACAATCTCAACTCAAGTTTTCCACTTAAGGAGAGTGCCCGAAAAAATTTTACAATATTTCCAAAATTTTCTAATTCTTTTCTTCTTGTTTCAATTTTAAAAACTGGCAATAAAATAATTTGAAAAAAAAAAAAATTAACGGTAATTTATTAATGTATATTTTTTTGAATTGTACACTTTCTTTTGACGTTCACAGTATGTACGTGTTGTTTATAGTGTAGAGTCATACCCATTGTAGGAAGGAAAATGCCATAGAAGTACTAGTTAGTGTACGTAATTATCAACACTCTTGGTTATAGTTCAGTGGTTTAGAACGAAGCCAAGTTGAAGTTTTTACTCATCAAAAACAAAAACAAAAAAATGACAATCTTACAACGTACTCAACAATGAACCCAAAAAAAAGGTACAAAGGAAGAGACAGAAAAAAAAAAAAAAAAATAAAATTCAAATGTAATCTAAAATAAAGTTCCCCTAGGCAAAAAGAAAACACTAAATTGATAATAATTATGACAAGTGTTTACACTGGCAGCGTATTTGTGCAATTCAAACGGATTAATTACAAGTTTTTGAAAAAGTTAAGAGGGAACTGGTTTGTGCAATTTCAAACTAAGGATTAGTTTCTATTAGTCGAAACTTAAAAAACCCGTGACATAATTCTTAATAGTAATTCTTGACTAATGGGTCTTGAGATCTAATCCTAATATATATTATAAATCTTTCTGTAAGTCTGTTTTTTTGTTTGTTTGTTTGTTAGCCAATCACGCCTGAACGCCTAGACCGATTTTCTTGAAATTTGGGATATAGATCGAGCTTTTGTCGGTGCAGGTTATAGTCTATAAATCTTTTCAAAATTTTGACCAAAAGGGGAGAAAAAATGGGACAAAGGGAGAAAAAATGGGCAAAAATTAGTACTTTTATGCATAAATGCTGTATTTTATCTGTTTTAAAGGTAATTTTTTACGATTTAGCTTGGTTAAGTTTCCCAAATAGCTTTTGGAGGTGTTCCGTTTCTAAAGTTGAACCAAAAGGGGTCCATAAAGGGGGAAAGGGGCCAAAAACGGGCAAATTGAGTCCATAGCCAATCACGCCTGAACGCCTGGACCGATTTTCTTGAAATTTGGGATATTGATTGCAGGTTATAGGCAATAAATCTTTTCAAAATTTTGACCAAAAGGGGAGAAAAAATGGGACAAAGGGAGAAAAAATTGGCAAAAATTAGTACTTTTGTGCATAAATGCTGTATTTTATCTGTTTTAAAGGTAATTTTTTACGATTTAGCTTGGTTAAGTTTCCCAAATAGCTATTGGAGGTATTCCGTTTCTAAAGTTGAACCAAAAGGGATCCAAAAAGGGGGAAAGGGGCCAAAAACGGGCAAATTGAGTGCATTTATATTTAGGACTTAGAGTATTCAAAAAACTGGGTTGTTTGTTAAACCGGTTTCCGAATAATTTGAAAAATTGCATTTTTTAAGAAATCGGTTTCAAAACCGGTTTCGAAACATATAAAACGGTTTTTTATTTATTGTTATTTTTAATGCAATAATGACCCAATAATAATTTTTCTAATTTTTTAAACTAATCCAAACTACATAACTCGCGCAACGCCGGGTACAATCTGCTAGTTTTTTTTATAAAACTATGCTTTTCTAGCCTTGTGCAAAACACTTACTGGGCACTCCTTCCAACACAGGTATTACTAAAAAGCTAACAATGAGGAAACTAGGTTAAATGGTTCAGAGAAACACTACATATTATTAACGGTAAGCATACAATTTTCACTAACAGGAACTCGGATCAGTACAGCTGCTACTAACGCTTCAATGAAGATTGCAATGACAACAACTGTATCATGCCACAACCAGGCGGCATATTTATTACAAAACTCTGCTAGTGTGAACACTTTACAAAAGTGTGGCACATTTGTTAAGTTGTAAATACTTCCAGAGTATATTTTTAACAATAGCAACAATTATTACTTTATTATTGTATTGTTATATGAACGGAATTGTGGCTGATCATAATGAAAATGCCAGAGCAAAAGCAGAAAAAAGCGTCAAAATAAAACAAGACTCACAACAAGGCAACGACTTTGTTGACAATGATAATGATGGTGATGGTGATGATGATGAAGACGCTGTTGGTGGGAATTTAACTTTCTATACGTCAGACCGAGCGACCCACCGAACGATTGTCTGTTTATTTTTTTATCTTTCTTCCTTAACACAAGCGGGAAGAATATTTTCGTTATTTATTGCCGCTGTAGATCGGCACAGAAAACAGTAGAAAGAAATGCATTTCTTCAGGCTATTTGAACTGAAATTTCAAGTGGCATGAATTGTGGTGGGAATATTTCCATTGAGAAAATGTTATACTTGCGTTCAAATGCACATATGTACATGCATACATATGTACATACAATATACATTTGCATGCAGTCATGCATGCATGATAAAACGATATAAAATTAGAGATAAGACAATGATTTAGATGTTTTATTGTTGGTGGCAGTGTGGAACTAGTGTTGATTGTGAAAATACGAATAGTTGATGATGATGATGATGATCATATTGTTATTGCTGTTGTTGTTATGTAATATAATACATGATGATGTTTTTTTTTTTTTTTGCAAGTTCTGATCAATGATCTTACAAGATATTATTGTAATATAGTCAAACAGATCATGGCTAAGCATATGCATAAGCCAAACCACAATTGTCTGTCTGTTACACACGAAATATTATACAATATATTACATATGTAAAGTATTATGATTAAAGCCTAAATTTTACACAATAATTCTTCAATAATATCTACACACGATTATTTATTTCCATTAATGAATTTAAATCGAGTACAAATAATATAGAAAACTTAATAATTTTAAATATTGTTTTCAACTTACAGATCTCCTTTAAGCAAGCACTATGGACACGGGTAGTGTTATAAGTGAACCCATATCGGCTGCACATCGTGCTTTTGCAAAACAAAAATCTGCTTCAATGGTGAGTTATGGAAAAAGAGAATAAAAACAAAAACAAACATTACTTTCCCAATATTATTACAAATGATTTTAGCAAAAGAATATTATTTGTGCCGCACTATAATCAAAATAATGGGAATAAATTTTCTTAAACGCAAGTTATTTCATATGTAGACTCTATTGTTGACAGTTTCGTTGACTTTCAGCCTTAATTGAGACTCTACCTTGAAAATTTTCTGACGAATTATGTCTTTCCAGACTTCAATTCTGAGAAAATTTGCATCTTTTGTTTATTTTGCAAAGTTTATGAAACGAATTTAAAGACTTTTATTGGAATATGTGTGGATTTTGAAAAAAAAAATGTTTGAAGCCGTACCACTGTGCTCCATGTAGGTGTTTATCCACTGCCCATGTACAGGGTGGCTGATATGTATTGCAACCAACTTCAGGTTGTTATCATTTGTAAACCGCTCGTCTGACAGCTGACAGATTTATTCCAGTGACAGTTCATTTTATTATTTACAAGCTTACAAAAGCATTTTGATCTATTGCATTCAGAAAAAAAGTTATTCGTGATGGAATTCAAGCGTGATAGTGTGATTGCTTTGTATTTGGCTGGAAAACCACAGGTGGCTAACGTTAGAGCCCTCCAGCATTTAAATGTGAATAAATCTTTTGTTTTTCGTACCATTGCTCGTTACCGTGATACTGGCAGTGTTGCAACGCGTCCAAAAAGTGGACGAAAAAAACGGTAACAACACCAGAAATGATCCGAAAAGTGAAGGCCAGATTTGATCGAAATCCACGCCGCAGTGGTAGAAAAATTGCTCGTGAGCTGAACATATCGCGAGAACGGATGCAACACATATTGAAAAATGAGCTTGGACTAAAGCCATTGAAGTTCCAAAAAGTGCAAGAGCTCACCAATGGACAAAAAAAGTTAGACTGGAAAGAGCCAAGGAGTTACTTCGCTTGCACGAAAGTTGCCAGTTACCGAATTTGGTTCTCTCCGATGAGAAGCCATTCCAAATTGAGCTGTTTGTGAACAAACAAAATGATCGGGTTTACTTGCCAAAGAGGTCAGCTGAAAATTTACACCTGCGATTGGCCACCAGAACTCAAGCGCCGCCGATGTTAATGTTGTGGGCCGCCTTAACGGTCGATGGTCGCTCCCCGCTCGTATTCATCGACCGTGGGGTCAAAATAAATGCCGAATATTATCGGGAAAATGTCTTAAATACAGTATTGAAGCCCTGGGCAGACAAACATTTCGGCCGCAGACCATGGACATTCCAACAGGACTCAGCACCACCGCACTCAGCACGCGTCAATCAAGAATGGCTTAAAAAGGAGGTTTCTCGCTTCATTTCTACCGCACAATGGTCACCAAAATCTCCGGATCTCAATACGTTGGACTTTTGCGCCTGGAGCATTTTGGAGAGTAAGGTTCGCACTAAAAAATACCAAAGTGTCGATCATCTCAAGAGGGCGCTTCGCCAAGAATGGGCCAAAATACCGCAGAGCCACTTTCGTGCAGCCTGTGATGGCTTTGTCGGCCGTTTGAAGGCCATAATTCGTACCAAAGGTGGCCAATTCGAACAAATCTAAACTGATTCTAAAATTTGATGTTATTTCCAACATTTTTTGCTTTTGAACAATAAAATTAAAAAATATAGCGCTTTACTTTGTTGCATTATATATCAGCCACCCTGTAAACTCATACATACACGTACAAAGTAAATTATTACCATTAAATGTTAATCTAATGGTAGTATGGTAAGCATTTTTAAAACAAAAACCGAAAAGGAAAACTTTTTTTGTTATAAAAATCTTTTCCCAATTATTTTGTAACTCTCAAATTTGATTTGATACACTACAGTGTTAAAGAAAATTGCCAAGATTATGTTTTTGTGTTTATATTTTATTGCGATTAAAACGATGAAAATTTCAGTTCATTTAACATTTACTTCATGAATATAACAAAATTAACTAAAAATAACTGTAATCACAACAACAAAAAATCAAAAAGAAAAACACGAAAACAAACAAACCAACGAAATCAACATTGATTTACAAAATAACAATAACAACAATTGCGTTTATAAAATATTTGGCAACGTGCTTTTAAACTACACCTTAAAACATCTCTTTAATGCCTCAATAATTACTTTCGCCATAAAAACAAACGTTTTTTTTCTTCTTTAATGCTCGTATTTATTTAAGTTTTTGGAATTTAAGTGTGTCTGTTTTGTTTTTTTTTTATTTTTTTCACAAAATTTTCATGGTAATACTTGGGCTACAATAAAACACTTGATATGTGTATTGGGCACAAACCAAAACCACCAAATAAAATAATTAACCAACAACAATTGTCAGACACCCTTCCTACACCCCCATAGTTGTAAAAAAGAAGGAAAAGAAAACAAAAAAAAAAAAAAACATTTTTCATAATGTATGTAATTCACTGTCTATTGTTTTGGAATAATTAAAACCTAAAGAGGAGTAGGAAAAGAGGGAGGGAGTATAAATTTTAAGAAGACGATGATTTCAATTACAGTGTTTTCTGTCTTCAGTTTCGGTTTTAATTTCTTGTTGGCAAAATACCCAACAGAAGACAACAAACATGTTTATTTATTATTTTAAGGTTCAAAACAGTTCATTTAATTCATTATTACTGTGAATTTACGTAAAAAACTAAGTACATACATACATATGTATGTTTGTATGTGTTAAGACCATTAATTAACTCTTGGTTTTTTTTCGTACTCGTATTTTCAACACAATAGTCTACGCATGCGTGCAATTACAGTCAAGCACTGTTAAAACGAACATATACAGTTGTGTTCAAAATAATAGGAGTGACCTTCATTTAAAAGCAAAGTTTAGAATTAAGAAAAATAAAAAGAAAATATCAAATTCTTTTGACATAAAATTTATTTCTTATTCATATTCTAACTTTTTACTATTCCATTATTTAATTAAAACCATAAAAACAAAAAATATTTCATGTAAATAAAGCTTTCTTTCAAAATTAATTGTTCAAAATAATAGGAGTGTTAGTACACAACCTCATAATTTTTAAACAAAAGGCACAAAAGCTTCATATTATCTTAAAATAGTATAGCTATTTTAGTATTTGAATAACCTTTGTTTTTAATGACTTCAGCACATCTATGAGGCATTGAGTCAATAAGATCTTGGCATCTCTTTGAAGGAATTTGATGCCACGCATCGCGCACTGTGATCCATAGTTCTTCTGCATTTGAAGGTTGTTTCTCTGCAACATATTTTTTAACATCTCCTCTTAGATGTTTTATGGGATTAAGGTCAGGAGACTGAGCTGGCCGCGCCATAACCTTAACCCGAAACCACTCATTTGCCAATTTACTGGTGTGTTTCTGGTAATTATCTTGTTGGAATATCCATTTTAGAGGCATATTCCACTCTGCATATGGTAGCATCACTTCTTTCAAAATGCCAAAATAGTCTTACCTATACATTATGCCTCTAATGGGATGAATTTGGCCTACACCATTATATGAAAAGCTTCCCCATATATTAGTTTTGCACCACCATGTTTAACTGTCTTTTGTGTATACTGAGCTTTATATTCGGTGTTGGACGGACGTCTAACATACTGTCTAGACCCAGTACCACCAAATAAAACCATTTTGCTTTCGTCGGTCCGCAGTATGTTTCTCCAATTTTCTTTCGACCAATCGATATGTTCTTGGGCAAACTTTAAGCGTGCTGCTGCCTGTTTTTTTTGTCAGCAATTGCACCTTTCATGGACTTGTTGCGAATAAATTGCTGTCTATCAGTCGTCTACGAATAGTAGGGCCACTTACGGCAAGATTCCTTTTGAATTTTTTTGAAGACGTCGAAGGATTTATTTTGCTGATCCTACAATTCGGCGGTCATCGACAGTTGTAGGATCCGACGCCCAAGCGTTTCGGATTTTTTATATTTTAATGCATTTCTGATCATTTGATCGGAGCAACTTAAAGTTTCCTTAATTTTTTTTTATAAGTTTTGCCTTTTTTTGAAGATTTTTAATTAGTTCTCTCTTTTCTTCAGAACAGTGCTTTCCTCGTCCCACTATTACAAAAATTTATGGGAATCACTGTAGAAAAAGAGTTAACTTCATTTTCCATACTTACTTTTCACATTTTTTTAAAATTATATGCTCTTATATATTGTTATTTAAAAAAAACACTCACACTCCTATTTTTTTGATCAACCGAAGTCAAGGGCAAACACAGAAATAAATCAATTTCATGGTAAATATTAAAGTTATTATGAGATTCTCTTTTGTATTTTATTTCTTACATACCGTTGTAATTACCATTAGAATATTGTTACGCAGAACGAAACGACCTAATATCGTTTCACATAAAAACAATAAGCAAAAGCTTCAAAAACAACAGACAATGCGTACACAATACACATTGTACAATACACAGTGTATGAGAGAGATGGATAACGCAAACACAACGAACTTGTTACAAGCAAAGCAACAACAAGCATGAGAGCAAAAGGAGATAGACAAATAAGCAAGCGCAACAACAAGCAATGCAGTCGCAATAGAAATTGCGAGAATGCGACTGAGAGTAAATAAAATTGCCGTGTTAAAGTTTTTCAAAAATCTGTCGTTCGGAATTTAAACTGTAAGTCCCGGCACTCATGAATAAAATTAACACACACAAAATATGTAAGTGGTGTGAGAAGTTAGGTCATAATCCTGATTGAAGGGTTATAGTGGCCAATGTGTATGTATATATATTTTTTTACAAAACTACAATTTCGTGCAAAAAAGTACTCTTTCAGTTAGAGTTCAGTACCATTTCAAGATTTCAATTTTGCAACATTGGGCAAGACAAAGCAGACTAGAGGGTCAGTTAGAATTCAATCAGCCTTGCGTGAAGTTGCGTGTGAACTATTCAGTCGCGGTGTGAAGACAAGTTGCGTGCGAAGTAAAAAGATATCCGTTGTGAGCAGTATAGCGAATAGTTGTGTGTGAATAATAGTGAACAAGCAATAAATTGTAGTAATTATTGTTGTATCGGTTAAGTGTGAACAGTGGCACATAAGAAAGTGTGGACAATAAGGAGATTTTAAAATTTTTAAAACAAGACACATATTTGTTTTTACTTGGTTCGCAAACAACGAACTCATATTTAAACGTTTTTTAAAAAGGTAAAAACGTAACAATTGGTGTCAGAAGTGGGATTACAAAATCCAAAAGTGAAAATAAATAAAAAAAATAAAAAGAAATAAATAAATAAAATGAAACTCTCCGAATTAAGAGTGGAACGGCTTAAACGCGAGTTGGCTAAACTAGAACTGGCAACAACGGGCACGAAGAATGAACTGCAAAGGCGGTTAAGGGAACAACTGCAGCTTCAGGGCATCGACATCGAATCCTACGAGTTCGAGGATGAAGAAGAACGAGAGTTACACGCCTCTGCAACGCCTAGCGGTGTCGACATAAATTCGTTGCTGGCCACTATGATGGAGAAAATGCAAGTA
Organism: Sarcophaga caerulescens; assembly: GCA_927399465.1. Lineage (NCBI taxonomy): Eukaryota > Metazoa > Arthropoda > Insecta > Diptera > Sarcophagidae > Sarcophaga > Sarcophaga caerulescens. The sequence goes on from OV656868.1 coordinate 46,589,829, forward strand.
GCAAACCAGAAACTTCTAGCTGATATTCAAGAAGCTTCTAGAGCTGAGTCTCGAAGAGAAAGTGAACAAATGGTGGAAAAAATGGAAGTATCAAACCAAAAGCTATTTGAAACTTCTAGAGCCGAAAATCTGAAACTTCTGGCTGATGTACAAGAAACTTCTAGAGCTGAAAATCAGAAACAATGTGAACAAATGATGAAACAAATGCATGCAGCAAACCAAAAGCTATTTGAAGCAACATTAAGACCGAGGCGTTTGTCAATGGTATACGCGACCCAGACATTAAACTAGCGGTATGTTCTACGCAGAAGACAACCTTTGCAGAGACCGTGGCCTTATGGAGGGAGATTGTGAGGAAAACCGCTTGTGGGTTGTGGAACCAGCAGAGATCCAGACGCATTTAATATCAGCAAAGGCCCTCGTCAAATATACAGAACAGAGAATAGTCCCGGTCAGAGTGCTAAATCTATCAGGTAATGAAAAAGTCATCTGTAAAAACTCAGAAGTCGGTCAATGTGTTCCAGTAGAGGCGGTAATAAACAGCGAACAATCGCCGCAAACTGCCGAAATATCAGCCAAGGATCAAAAGGAATTTGGAGAAAATGTGGAGAAATGGGTAGCAGGCTTAGCAGCTCCAGAGAGAAATAAAGCCAAGAAGCTGCTAAAGAGGTATGCTTTCGCTTTCGCCACGAACAATAGGAGACAAGGAAGAACAGCTATGGTCAAGCATGAAATTGATACGGGCGAAGCGAGACCAATAAAACAGGCACCCAGAAGCATACCGCTGGCGAAGCGTAATGAGGTTAAAGAGCTAGTCGACGAAATAAGGAGGAGGGGTGTAATCGAACCATCATCGGGTCCGTGGAGCTCACCTGTAGTCTTAGTAAAGAAGAAAGATGGCAGTACAAGATTCTGCGTGGACTACAGGAAGCTGAATGATGTCACCAAAAAGGACAGTTACCCGCGAGAATTGACGTCACACTTGACACGCTAGCTGGAACGAAGTGGTTCTCCACACTGGATTTACAAAGCGGTTATTGGCAGGTGGAGATTGCAGACAAGGACAAGGAGAAAACTGCATTCAGTGCGAATGGCGGCTTATGGCAGTTTAAAGTTATGCCATTTGGACTCTGTAATGCTCCGGCCACATTCGAGCGGCTTATGGAACGTGTACTCAAGGGACTGCATTGGAAGACTTGCCTGGTGTACCTCGACGACATTATAGTGATGGGCAGAACTTTCGACGAACACCTCAAAAACCTGGGAGAAGTTCTGCAGCGAATAACAACGGCTGGACTAAAATTAAGCGTAAAGAAATGTGCATTGTTCCAAAAACAGGTGAAATATTTGGGGCATCTTGTAACAGCAGACGGAATATCTACGGATGAAGATAAAATACGAGCGGTAAAGGACTGGCCTCGTCCCCAGAATCTTCATGAACTACGCAGCTTTTTGGGACTATGCATATACTACAGACGATTTGTGCCTAACTTTGCTAGAGTGGCTGCAAGCTTGCATGAGCTCACCAAGAAATCAAAAGCGTATCAATGGGGTGAGCCACAGGAAAAGGCGTTCCATACACTTAAAGATCTATTGTGTGCTGCACCAGTTTTGGCGTATCCAGTCCCAGGAGAAAAATTCATTTTGGACAGTGATGCTAGCGGATATGGTATTGGTGGTGTACTTTCCCAAGTGGTCAATGGTACAGAGAAAGTCGTAGACTACTATAGTCGCACACTGTCAAAGCCGGAACGAAATTATTGTGTGACCCGACGTGAACTACTCGCAGTGCTGGAGTGCATAAAACATTATCACAAGTACCTGTACGGCCAACATTTCCTGCTGAGGACTGACCATTCCGCACTGAGATGGCTGCTGCAATTTAAGAACCCTGAAGGACAGTTAGCACGTTGGATTGAGCGCCTCCAGACTTACGATTTCAGCATTGAACACCGAAGAGGCATAAAACATGGGAATGCTGATGCTCTCTTACGTCGACCTTGTAATTTGGAGTGTAAAAGGAATCCATAGTCGATATCCGGCTAACGCGGATTGAAGCCAACGAAGACTGGTCCAAGCACAAAGGAGTGACCCAATATTGGCGAAGATAATAGCAGCGAAGGAGCAGGACAAACGACCAACAAGAAATGAGATATCCGCAGAAGGTCCTCTTACAAAAGCATATTGGTCACTATGGGACAGCTTAAAGATCATAAATGGGTGCCTATATCGACTTTGGGAGAGCGCTGATGGCAAGACCTCATCCAACCTATTGGTAGTGCCTTCCTCCAAAATGAAAGAAGTGTTAAAGGAGTTCCATAATGGAGCCAGTGGAGGACATCTTGGAGTGACAAAGACGCTGGAAAGGCTAAAACAACGCTTTTATTGGGTTTGATGTCAGCAATCTGTGGCGGATTGGATAGCAAACTGTACCCGTGTATTGCAGCTAAGAGTCCCGTAAGAAGAAGTCGAGTTCAGATGCAACAGTATAACTCGGGCGCACCTTTCGAGTGGATAGCGATGGACGTAGCAGGCCCTTTTCCAGTCAGCAATGCCGGAAACCGATATGTTCTCGTGGTGATGGACTATTTCAGCAAATGGCCGGAAGTGTATGCCCAATCAAGAGGCGAGCACAATCGTAAATGTTTTTGTGAACAACTGGGTATGCCGCTACGGGGTTCCAATGGAGCTGCATTCCGATCAAGGAGGAAATTTCGAGTCAGCTGTATTCAAGGAAATGTGTGATGTGTACGGAATTAAGAAGACACGAACGACACCGCTTCACCCACAGTCAGACGGAATGGTAGAACGGTTTAATCGAACCCTGGAGGAGTACTTGCGGAAAGTAGTGAGCGAGCAACAGAAGGACTGGTAAAGAAGAGAGCCTAAATAAACTCCATAAATTTGTGCGCACCCGAATAAAAATGGTCAGCGATAGAATGAAAGCCAGGTAAGATCGTGCAGCAAACACGGAGCACTTCAATGAGGGACAAATGGTTCTACTATACAACCCAAAGCGGAAGAAAGGATTATCCCCCAAGCTACAAACCAGCTGGGAAGGACCTTATAAAGTAATTAAGAGGTTAAATGATACAGGATACAGAATGCTAACAGCCCCCGAACAAAAATGAAGGTCGTACACATAGAGCGACTGGCAAAATATGGGAAAAGAGATAATGAGCCTATTCGGGACGAACAGGCTTAAGTGGGCGGCAGTGTTACGCAACAACAATCGAAACGACCTAATATCGTTTAACAATAAAAACGATAAACAAAAGCTACAAATACAAAGACCATAAGGCAATGCGTACACACCCAGCATACCAAATGTGCTGAGAATAATATTATATTAAGCTTACCAACATAAGCATTAAGCTTGAAAAAGTCTTGAGAAAATCTTGAAAAAGGTTATAGTAACAATTGTAGAAAAATCAAAACGGAACCCTCGTGATAATATTACATGTGTAAGATTACTAAAAGCTTATTCTTACAATTGTAGAATAAGCTTACAAATGTAATATTATATTAAGTGTTGTATATAAAGGCTTACTCGTCTCAATATTTTCATAAGCTTTTCAACATAAATGTAGAATAAGCTTGACAATAATAAAAAAATGTATTTTCTTCAATTTAATATTATTTATATATTTAAAAAAAAAATTAATGCTTTAAAACATGAAAGGAAAGTTTATATAAAAAAATAATATATTTTATTGTGTGTTTTTTAGTTTTATAATTGTTTCGGAGCTTAATTCGATTTTTTGCAAATTGGAAATAGGTACGAGTGTCCTTTATAAACGGTCCTCTGTTATTCGAATGGACAACGCTGCACCTATAAATTGTAGATATTTAATAATTATAATATTGTATTTAAAATTTTGTTATTTTTTTCATTTTTACTTACTTCGTATTGCCTTCATTGTGTTGGCTAAGATTTCGTACACTTTTCTTTGATTCAGGGCCTTTCCAGCTTTTTATTTCATTATTTTATTTAAAATAGACGTCCGTCTACGCACTTTAAAAATTTTGTAATAAATTTACAGGCAAAACAAAACAAAACAAATTTCATGAAAAAAAGTAACGGTAGCTGTTTATAGCTATCGCGTGCGTAAAAGAAAGACAGCATGACTTTAAAAACTATTGAGAATAATAAGTTTTTTTCAATCGTCAGATTTCTTTAATCATACTTTAGAAACAGTTGTGTTTAACAATGGTTTCTCAAGCATAGTTGAAAACTGCTTGTGAATTCACATTTTAAAAACATTATTGTAATATTAATAAAAAAAAAAGCTTGAAAACAACTATTATTATAAGCTTATTCTCAAGTTATATTGCGGTTTGATTGCTAAATGGTATGTTGGGACAATACACACGACACAAATACACACTAACGCATACATCGAACTGATTGTAAGTAAACCAGCTACAACAAGTATGAAAGAGAGGTGGATAGACAAGTAAGCGAGCGCAACAACAAGCAATGAGAACACAGTACACAAACAACTATGCGGTCGCAATAGAATCATCGAGAATGCGAAACCGCGAACATTCTTCATCAAGAACGTTCTTCATACTGATGTTGCGGACATATAAAAGGGCGAGCCATAGCAGGCGACAGTTCAGTTGTAATTGAGTCAGTCTCGAGCAGTGTTGCAAAACTGAAATTTTGAATTGGTACTGAACTAGCACTGAAAGAGTACTTTTTTGCATCAAATGGTACTTTTGTAAAAAAAATACACACATATGTACATCCATACACATTTTTGAGAATCTTTATCATGACAAGTCGCCGGAGAAATATTTTTTCATATTTCGCTTTGATGGAGATGTCTAACATGGGGTTTAAATCGTGGGGTTATGTCTAATAAGCCCGTACACTACCTACTAGAACAAAAAACAGCTGATTCGGAACGTAACAAATCGTAAAAGCCCCGTTTAGTCAAACGTCGATGGAACGTAATGTAACATACGTTCGTTTTTAGCATATGAAGAGTAATGCAAATGCTTACCGAAAAGTATTGAAAGAGTAACGGGGGTACTGCGGTATTTTTGAAATGAAAAAGTACTGAAAAAAGTACTAAAGTACTGAATTTTTCAACACTGGTCTCGAGTGAAGTTGCGTGCGAACAAAATAGTCGTGTTTGAAGATATCGGTTGCGAGCAGAATAGCGAATAGTTGTGTGTGAATCAGTGTTGAAAAATTGAAATTTTAAAATGGTACTGAACTATAACTGAAAGAGTACTTTTTCGCATCAAATGGTAATTTTGTAAAAAAAATACATACATACATTACAACCCTTCAATTAGGATTATGACCTATTTTTTCACACCACTTATGTTGTGTGTCTTAGATTGGGTATGAACCGTGGGCTCACATCTAGTCAGCTAGCACACTACCGACTAGACTATTTATTCATATTTAATGCACATACGGTACGGAACAGAAAAACTAACGACTTATACGTGTTCCTCACATATGAAACAAAAACTGCTAATTCTGAACGTAACAAAACGTAAAAGTTCCGTGTGGTCAGACGTCGACGGAACGTTATGGAACATACTTTCGTTTGTAGCATATGAAGAGCAATGTTAATGCTTACCGAAATCATATGTCGGTTCGGCAGGCGTTCTCATTGCCTTTTGTATTCTAAAAACGAACGTACGTTCCGTAGACGTTTGGCTAACCGGGGCTAAAGACAAATTCTACCTTTAGCATTACGTTGCTAATGCATTAATAGTTGAAAAGCACACGACATAAAATATGCAAAAATAAAAAAGTACTGAAAGCGTCGCGGGGGTACTGCGGTATTTTTGAAATGAAAAAGTACTGAAAAAAGTACTTAAGTACTGAATTTTTCAACACTGGTGTGAATAAAAGCGAACAAGAAATTATTGTTGTATCGGTTAAGTGTGAACAGTGGCATAAAAGTGTGAACAATAAAGAGAGAGTTTTATTGAAATAAAACACATTTTGTTTTTACTTGGTTTGCAATTAACGAACTCATATTTAAACGTTTTTAAAAGGGTAAAAACGTAACAATATCATGTTTTGCAAATTGGTACAACAAAAATTTTGAACTTCGAAAATATTACATGGTATCACTCCTATTATTTTGAACACAGCTGTAAATAAACATTTATGTATATTAGAATTACATTAGCACCTTTGTGTATGTAAAATTGTTCGTCAAAGCCTTTATTAACTGTTTTCATTCACCTGTTATTACCGTGTACAAACTTTTATAATTTTGGTTGAACAATTTTGTTTTTTTTTTAGTTTTTTTTTCATATGATTTCCTTTTTTATTTGTAATTTTTTTTTTTTTTCTTTGTATGTTTTTACTTTAATTATAATATAATACATATTTTGATTTAACAATTATTGACCGGAAAAAGATAATGAATTTCATATAAAAAAATGTGTACAATGTATGTACATATAGAAAATTATTCATTATTCATGTTTAAATTTCATTATTGAAATCAAAAATGTAGAGAAACTTTGTGTGAAATAAATTAAAAACTTGAAAGATTTTTTAATAAGGATTATTTCATAACTTTAATGTGTTAATAAAAGTTCTTTTAATTAAAAAAAGTTCTTATTTTCTCTGCTAACAATTTGGTAAAATGATGTCATTAAAACTTTATATTGACAAAGACATAAAAATTTTATATTCTCTCCCGGTTTTTATGGTTAACGTTTATATGGCAGTTCGTTAGTAAAATATTCAAGGTCAAGTCTATCGTTTTTGTCTACAATAGTCAAATAAGGTAGGTGGACAAATAAAAATGACTGAAAACCAAGAGGTTTTAATTTTCCTGGGACTTGTTTTAATTTTCCTGGAACTTGCTGCATGTATTCCACTATGTACAACTTGTAATCTTAGGTGTCCCTAATAAAAGCTAATTAGTGAGTGGTATATCCCACATAAATTTGCAATTTGAGAAATCGGTCTTGAAAAACTCACTATGTTAACAGTGTCTGGGTAGGATAATCGCGATTGTTACAGGTATCCTACTATATACGCATGGTATCACGGATTCGAAAACATATTTCCTTACGGACGGGCTTTACCTGGGACCGGATATAAAGGCGTCGACACTAATACAAGTTATCGTGCGAAAAATGCAATTCATCGACCTAAAAAATGCAAGTCATCGACCAAAAAAATTCAAGTCATCAACCAAAAAAATGCAAGTCATCAACTAAAAACACGCAAGTCATCAACCAAAAAAATGCAAGTCATCTACCAACTTGCGAAAAATACGATATTTTGTTTTATCTATAGTATATAAACGCTTCGGTCTCAAGTAAAGCTCGACAATAAGGAAAACTGTTTTGGAATCCTTGGTACCCATGTCTATCCAGCCCATTACGTCCACTTCCCCCAAGTCCATTTTTATCCGATTTTGACCGATTTATATAGAGCACATTTTTTTTTTGTTGCTAATTTCCGACCGTAAGGAAACCTGTTTTGGAATCCTTGATACCACGACTATCCGGCCTACTAGGACCGAGACTAGGTATATTACTCCTACAAGTCCATTTTTAGCCTCTTTATCAAAGCACTTTTTATTTGCTCATTTGAAGAAAACAATAAGCTTCGTCGCCTGTATCTCCGGTCCTGAGTATGCAAGTCTCATTCCATAATACCAATCATCAATCCAGACATTTTTCGGATCGGTAGCCATCCCAAATCGAGTCATTCATTACAAGTAACTTGTTCTTGTTTACAAATGAAAGATAGCAGGAACATAATCTGCCGAATAACTTTAAATATTAAAATAATTTAATAATGCACCAGTATGTGAATTAGGCGAATAAAAGAATTAAATAAAAGTCAAGTTGTGCATTTTAATTAGCAATGATTTTCAAAACACGTAATGCGTTTTAAATACACAGAATTTGGCCCTTAAAATGGAACAGACAATTTAAAGTATAGCGCTGCCAGCAAAAAAAAAAGCAAATATCTGCGCGTAACAAACCAGTATTGAAAAATTTAGTACTTTTGTATTTTTTTTCAGTACTTTTTCATTTCAAAAATACCGCAGTACAACCCCCCACCCCCCCCCCCAAGCTTTCAGTACTTTTTTCATCAAATTCGTTTTTGTTCGTTCAAAAAATAAATGTGTGTGAATGTTTGTAGGTAGAAAAGGTAGGTGGTAGTTTTAATTAGTTAGTTCGCTCACTAAAAAGAAGCCCGCTTCAATCAATCCCAGGTTCGGACAAAACGAACAACAAGCTAGGTTGTTGCTCGCTGTTGGTTGTGGAAAGAAAAGGAAAAAAAATTTATTTTATATATATTTTTATAAAACTACCATTTGATGCAAAATGATACTCTTTCAGGTACTATTTCAAAATTTCAATTTTCCAACACTGTAACAGATATAAACGAAAAGCTCAAATTGAATAACAACAATAACTCTAAAAAAAAAAACAAATGGTGAATATATTCGGCGAGTCACTTGTGTTTTTGGTATGATGATCACGTATTTTATAAAGCTTCTAAAATTAAAAACAAAAACTAAGAAGAAAAAGCTTTAAGCTACATAAAGAAAAGCTTTTATTTATGTATGACATTATAATGGAAGATGGGAGACAGCTAAATACGCTTCATGCCAATTCACAGCCAACCGCTAAACAGGCAGAACAGCTGTAATATTTCTTTAGTAGAGTGTGTATGACGTACATAGTGTGTGATTAATAATAAAAATTAAGTTTACTTGTATACGGCAAGAGTAAATTTTGTTTACAACGAATAAGAGAAGAAAACAAGTGTAATTTAAAGACTGAATTAAATAAGAAAGTAATATAATAACAAAAATCGAAAAGGTAAGTGTTCTTGAAACACACATTTTTATTCATATGTTTTCTATTGCAATTGCAAAACATACGTTTGTAGTTGTAAGAGAGACACAATAACAAAAATGTGTGTTTACACGTCGCATTTTTTTCCTTCTTTCTGTAAACATACGGTCATCACTGTAAAAACATTTGATTTGTTTGTAAATATTAATTAAAATTGCGGTTATTGACAGTTAGATATTCCCCTCCCCCCAAGTGTGTGTCAATGGAAATCTGTTTCCTTTAGAATTGGTTAATAAGCTAAAAATAACATATCAGATGTTTTTAAATAGTGTGACCCATTCATTTATGTTTGGAAAAATTTACTTGTTTTTTTTTATTTTTATTATTATTAATCTGGTTTTTGTTTTGTTGCTATTTAACTGTATAATTATTTTTCTCTGCCGCTCGTGTCTTCTTTATGTACGACGTCAACGTTTTTCTGCTGCCCAATATGCTACATACACATATAAACGTCACATAATTTCTTGCTGTTTTTTGTTTGTTGTTGTTGTTGGTGACGTTTAGATAGCGAACGAAGAATAAGAATAACAAAGTGTAGTAGCAGCTATTATTACTTGTAGTAGTAGTTGTAGTATTTAGAAAAAAAAAATATAAAGCTTTACAATGAAACTACCAGTGCTTAGTTTGTTTTCGGCTTTACGCCAGTCATTGCTCCAACAATCCGCAAAATCTTTGGTTACTAAATCCGCCAATCAACTAGTGAAACAACAACAGCGTTTACACCACTGTTCAACAATGTTACCTCGTATACCTTTCTCCAGTGATTTCTTTTTCCGTCAGGTAAGTGAGAATTTTTAACGGAATAATTTTGATTTATTAATTTGTATTGAATATTGTCTTCGTTTTATATTTTCAGTTGTTTGATACGGAGAGTTCTACTTATACGTATTTATTGGCCGATATAGATGCTAAGGAAGCTATTATTATCGATCCAGTGTTGGAACAGGCCAAACGTGATGCTCAATTAGTTAAAGACTTGGGTTTTACTCTCAAATATGCCGGTGAGTAGAATACAAATTGCTAAATTTTCACACGCGCTATCTAATTATTAAAGCCGTACATAAGTGCTGGAATATTTTTGTTTTTTTAAATCAATTTTATCGATGTATGGTATGTTGGTGTTATTTGTTATCATCGATATCACCATATTGTGTCTTTAAATCAGAAATGAGCAAGAGCGTAAATAAGTGAAAGAAAGAGCAAATTAATCCGTGTTATGATGAAACACAAAGAGATCATATAATATTTGTGTCTCAACTAATAATTGAATAGAATTATGAAATAAAAAAAAAAAATAAAGCAAAGATAAAATATTATAAAAATACATAAAATAAATAAACAATAGATGCCGTCAAGTAATTTAAGCAAAAAATTCTAACATTACCTCATACAGAAACTAATGATCATTTAGTTAAGCGTTTAGTTTTTTTTTTATAATTTTTTCTCCTTAATTATTGTAATCTATATTACTGGCATTTGTATGAAAAAAAAAATTTCGAAATAATTCCTCATTTTTGAAATAATTAAAATACAAGTGTTTTCATTAAAACATCTTTTCTTCTCTTTTATGTAATTCCAATATGCCATAACACAAAATTGGTAGCCATAGAAATATTATCTACGTTTAAAGATTAAAGTTCACTTTCTTTTTTTTTAGTCAATAAATTTGTAATTTATATTTTATATACTCTACATTTATACATACATACAAATGTATGTACATAACTAATTCTCAAATGATAATGTTGAGGAACGTCGGAAATTAATATTTGCGGGGAGAATAAAAATGACAAATTTGCTCGTGCATTTAAATATAATTATTTAGCATATCTTTCCCCTCACAATCGAATTGTATTATCGATTACTTATTAACTATTTGCATGTTGTCATGTTATCTAACTTAATATCGTAATAAAAATTGTTATACATACAGAGCTTATTGTCAAATAAAATTAAGTAAATCTCTTTAAATTATTGTTTCCCAAAGAGAAAAAATCAATCTTATATATGTAAATTGTATTATAATATCTTTTTAAATATTTATAAAATATTGTAAAATTTTAAATGACGATTAGCACAATATGGCCAATAATTTAATTAAGTACAGGATAGCCGAGAGTGGGAGCTTACTTAAGTACATATACTGGTGTATTGTTACACTACACGATGCAATGACTCAGAGCTAATTAATAAATGTTACATGGCCCAGCTTGGGTAAACAACACATAGGCTATGCCCCTTAGATTAAGCTGAAAACCAGCCTGAGAGTTTAATGAAGCTGCCAATTGATATGATGCCGAGAAACAATAGCTCCTTTATGGAAACAATACAGAAAGAATGAATCAAATGACAGAAGTCTGCGCCTAGCTATAGACAGACATTGGCAACAAATGAAACTAAAATCGTTACAGTTCTACCTAAACTAGATAGAGTTTATACCTTAGAAAGATAAAAATATTAATTTTGATTAGGTTACCTTAGAGCTCTTAAGTTAAAAATAATTCAAAATTTTAATTTCATTATGAGAATTCTTTTTAAATATAAAATTGCCCGGCTAGCAAACATGCAATACTAATCTTTATCATACTCCTGCAATTTCAGTTAATACCCATATGCATGCCGATCATATTACCGGAAGTGGCTGGCTGAAACAGTTGCTACCCGGTGTTCAATCGGTTATATCTGTTGATAGTGGTGCTAAAGCTGATCTTCATATACATGAAGGTGATAAAGTGCAATTTGGTCGCCATGCTATTGAGACTTTGGCTACACCCGGTCATACTAATGGTTGCTTAAGTTATGTTATACACGAACAAGGTTGTGTCTTTACCGGCGATACCTTATTGATCAGGGGCTGTGGTCGTACCGATTTCCAGGAAGGCAATTCACAACATTTGTATGAAAATGTTCATCAGAAAATCTTTACTCTACCTGATAACTATCGCATATATCCAGCCCACGATTACAAGTAAGTTTTAAATATAAAAACGTATTTAAAAAATTGTTTTGATTTTTCTGTTTTTTCTCTTCTTTTTGTGCAGAGGTCAATTGGAAAGCAGTGTTTGGGAAGAAAAACAATATAATCCTCGTTTAACAAAATCTTTGGAAGAATTCATTGACATAATGGATAATTTGAATTTGCCTTACCCCAAGAAAATCGATGCCTCTTTACCTGCTAATCGTGAATGTGGCGTTTACGCCATACCCAAGAAACAATGATGAGATATGATAATCAAATTTGCCTGCAACTGTATTGAATTGACATTAAATTTTAAACTTTATAGCCTTAATTAAAAATATATATTTTTATAACATATTAAATAAAAAAAAACAAATATTATTTAAAGAAAATTTTAATTTGTTTATCTCATACTTGTAAAATATTTAATAATGTTATCACTTTCCTATATATTAAGTAAATAGAAATTAATTCCATTTTATCGATATTCATTTTAGACTATCTTATATCCAAAAGGTTGTAATAGCTCCTGTACCAAATATAGTTTATTGCACGATAATTTAAGTACGAAAGCCTTAGCTAATATTGACTCGAATGTTAGTACGAGTATTCCACATTGTGCTACCACAGGCCGTAGGCGAAAAGGCACATCATTGGGCGGTACGCTATCTTCACGCTCCAGTCGTACAGAATCTAAAGAATTGCGTTCAGCTTTGCAGGATCGTGAATCTGTTATACAAAACCTGCGTATACAATTGTGCTTAGGAAAATTGCCACGCCCCAGTGGACCGCCTTTAAACGATGCTGATAAACCTGCTGCCGAACAGAAATTACAGAAATTAAAGACGGAAGCCGAGAATAAAAAGATTAAAATAAGAAATTTGAAAAGTGCTTTGGAGAAGCTCGATATAACAGAGTAAGTTTGTTTCGTTTGGTTGAAAACTCTTGGCAAAAACAAGCATTTAATTTAAATTATACATGTACGTACATATATCTACTATAGCAATATAGACGTTCGAATTAGACAAGCAGAATTGGAATATGCTTTGGGACGTGAAGAATTGCAGTTATTATCGATTGTGGAAGAAGCCAGAGCTTTACAAGCAAGATTAGAGAAATCCAAATTAGAACCTCAAAGTCTATTTAGGTGAGCTGTCACCCGTTATTAGATTTGAAACAAAATAATAATTTGAATGAAATCTTTTTTTTTTATTTATATCAGCGTACTTAACAGCGGTGTAACTTTGAGTTTACATGCTGTTCAAGCCACAACTGGACGATGGGCTGCTCAAGAATTGCCAGAGGCATTTGGAGTATTCTATGTCGAGTGGGCTTTGGAAGGTGACGGTTTATATAAAGGCGATCGTATATTAGAAGTCAATGGTAAACTGGTTAACTGTACAACCAAAGACGAACTACAAAAACTTGTTGGAAACACTGGCAAATGCCAAATGGTGGTGCTGCGCAAAAAACCAGCCGCTATACCACAAAAACAGCTGGATCAGGAAAAAGAAAACAATATGCGTTTGCAGCATAGGATCTCATATTTGGAAGAACAAGTCAAAGAACTACAATCTGTGAAGCAAAATCAACAATTGGAAAAACAACAGCAAACGCCAACACAAGCACAAGCACAACCCCAACAACAGCACTCAACACAAGATAGCACACAACAAATGCATTGCGGTAGCAATGGTCATGTAACCAGCATTAGTATATCTTCACCACCCTCCACACCACCTGATAAACCTTTAATTTACCAAAGGGGCAACTACATTACGACTCTAGTGGGTGGCAAACCCATAGAACTATTGGGAGATGATTGCACACCTGAAAACAACAATAAACATCACGGATTAAGTAAAAGCAAATCAGCTGCTCATATTACTAAGACTCTAATAAGAGAGAATAGCAATCACGACATCAATGTTATGATATCAAACAAATCCTTGTCAGCTTCTAAAATCTCAGTCAACAGTGATTCTGCATTTATGTCACAACAATCTCATAAAAGAGATAAGGAAAGACATAGAGACCGGGAACGTGAACGATATGAAAGATCACTATGCAAAGCTCAAATTCTGGCTCGTAGTGTAGAACATCTTAATCATCATAATATGTAAGACAATGCCAAAGTAAAGTATTCTATTGTACGTAGTATAACACCATGTGTCTTCTTTTTTACAGATCTCTTGATCGGCGCCGAGATACGCCACGTGGTACTGATGTTCAAACTTTAAAAGCCCGTTTGCCTTCCGATATGCACAGCGTAAAATCATTGGATTTCGATAGTGAAAACGAAAATACACGAACGAAAGCACGACCACAACAATGTGACACCGTGACGGAAGTGCGAACTGTAAGACCTACGCCACCCAAGAAACCTCTAAGACTATCGCTGCAACGAGCACAAAGTCTACAGACGGTTGAGCTCAGCTCAAATCCCGACTTTGATCGTAAACGTCCCATGAAACGTGCCCACATTAATCATAATACGAACAGTCCAGCCCAGAACGGTGAACACCACATCGAAAGCAACAATATTATCATAGAAAATTGTATGGCACATCCGTTGCCAGCACCAGCTATGCATACGTCATCTTTGGGCCGACATCGGCATAATATATGAAAATTACTGAATAATCTCTTTCGTTTACAAGAAGAGATTTAATTCTAAGTATTCTATAACAATTGCATGATGAGCATACAAAACATACATACATATGTACATAAATACAAAACAAAGATGCTATAAATGATTTATGAAATCTTCAAATCGATTTTAAGTTTTATAAATATTTCAGCGTAATTTTAAGGCGTTAATTCAAATTTAATAAATCTTTTAGTTTATATAAAGGTACATACATACATATGCATTTGCATGTACATATGTAATTATATGTAGCATATGTAAGTAATTAATATTAATAGAATATAATTTAATTGTAAAATGTGTTATCGACTGGTGTAAAGCAATATTAAGAACAGAAAAAAAAAAATACAATACAATACAATAAATAATAGGTAGTTATTTTTAAATAGAATGTTTAAAACTATTGTGGATTTTATTTATGGAATCTAAAGTTTTACTTACTATATCGAAGCGTCAGAGAGAGAGAGCTTTCGCTGTAAAATGCATGAAATTATCGCAAGATGGCACAACTGATTATGGATAAAACTCTCTTTTTAATTATCGAAAAAACAAAAACAATAACAAATAACAACTTTAGAGATCATTCAAAGGAAACTTCTATACGGGTGCCCGGGATACAGGAAAATAGTTGCAAATGATCAAGACTAATACGGAGTTCTGAATTTCCAACATGTTGCAGAGCGTAGGTACTCCGATTGCCTTAAGTAAACTGGGTATTATCCTCTCGTTTTACAAGGAAGGTCAATGTCGTTGGCAGTAGGTAGATATGTGAAATGTATGGTTAAGCTGGGTGTGGATATGTTTGTTCAAAAACAATAGCCAATATTGCAGGTGTTAAGCGTAAACTATTTCACAATACAAAGGATAGTGGAAGTGTAAAAAGGAAAATTTATAGGCCCCAGCAAAAGAAGCAAAATCCTCAAACATCTGTGGAAGAAGAATGGCCCAAAAAATGGAATGCTCTGAGTTTTTTATTAGAGAACTTAAGACATTTTATGCATTATTAAAGATTGAAATAATTTAGTTTTTATACATTTTAAGTTTAGTTTTTATAAAGAAAAATTTTTCATGCACATTCCTACATTTATGTGATATTTTTGTAACACAGGCTATTTCACTTGCTTGTCTGTTTATATGGGAAACACAAACAAAATTGAGTGTTTTTCTTTGTGTTTTCCATGCAAACAGACAAGCAGGTGAGATAGCCTGTGTTACATAAACATCACATTAATTTTAAGAGATACTAAACGGTCATAAATAAATACGTGCTATTAGCGCATTAATGAAACATCTTTAATGAGATGAAAATTTTTATTCTTAATAATACTACCGCCGTAGTCTAGTAGGTAGTGTGTTGGCTTATTAGACTGAAGGCCCGAGTTCGAATCCCAGGTCAGACATCAAAACGAAAATATGAAAATATTTCTTCGCCGACTTCCTCTCAGCAGATTTCTGGCAAAAACTCTGAGAGTAAATAAAATTGCCATGAAAAGCTTCTCAAAAAAACTGTCGTTCGGAGTCGACTTTAAACTGTAGGTCCCGCCACTCATGTATAAAATTAACGCACACAACATAAGTGGTGTGAGAAGCTAGGTCGTAATCCTGACTGAAGGATTGTAATGACCAATTATGTATGTATGTATGTAATACTACCAATATATGATAAAGTGTGTGTCGAATTTTAAAGACATTTTCGAACGTGACTAAGCAAAAATACTCACGTAATTGCATTTACATATTTTAAAATTTAGAATACAAATGCATTTACCGACATTCTATGCTGATTACAAAATTGTAAAACTTGATATGTACCAGAGAAGTTCTAACAATTCTCTTAAGAATTTGTATATTACCACAGGGGTGTTATTAGGCTGAAATTACATTGTTATTCTTTACATAAGGGTATGTTTGTTTATCTTAAAAATAGAAAAAATTGTCAACTTTTATTTGAAGATGAAGAACAACTTTTATACACTCACGCAAGAAGGTTTAAAGTTCGCATGGGAATGTAATGGGGTTTCTGAGCAATTTTTAGACCTCATCAAAGTTCTTTATATGTACATTGTACAACATTTCAAAGAGAATGGTGTAAACCAGGGACCGGCAGCACTTGCTATTGGTCAGTTGTTGCGAGAGCGAAAAACAAGAAAAGAGAAAATTTGTACTCTTACATTCACTACAATACAGGCTTGGAAAGTTTAAATTTTTAAATGGTGGTATTTTAATTAAAAATATTAGTTTATTAAATTAAAATTTATAAAATTCGTTTAGACTTCTTTGATTAGATCGATTTAAGAAAGCATTTTATATTAAAATTTGTTTTTTTTTTTTGAAATATACATATTTCATAGAAAACATACGCTGATGTTAAAAACATTAAGCTTTCCATCCCTGCATTAGTAGATCTTCATGTACAAAATCAAGAAACATGCGACAACACAACCTCTTTCAATGAATGCTGAAAAGAGACTGAGTGTGTTTTTAATACTTGTGAGTACGTTGTTTAAATTCGCCTTGCACGCGTGCATAGGAATTGCCGGTCACTGGTGTAAACACACTGTTAATTTCAAACATAAAAAATATCTTAAGCAGTGCTTGCAAAGTAAAAGAGCGCAGCACAAAGCACAGCAAATGCACAAGAGAAACCACAAATGCTTAAATGCTGTAAGCAGTAGGGATCGCTGCGAAATTAATCGATGTGCTTGACTGCGTTAACAGAAAACTTTTCACTGTACCACTATAGCTAAACAGCATTTTTTTATTTTTTCACTTTGCTGTTAGCTATTGTTTGTTTATTTTCTCTTAAGTGCCGTGGCGACGATCAAACAAATTGGATCAAATTTTGCATATTTGTTGGTAATGTTTGTTTGACTTATCACAGCAACGCATCAATTTTAAGCCTTCAAATTTCGTTTAAAAAATGTCTTGAAGAAGAAAACATCATATGGTTTTCATCGGAAAAAATTCTTTTATGGTTTTCTGTCTTTTTTAGAAAATATTTTTTTAGGTTTTCTCAAAGAACATATGGTTTTTGGTTGGGAGATTTGTTTTTGTTTTTTTATTATCGAGTTTTTTTCTTTTAATATGGCAAATGATTATTTCAAAGCAAAGAAAATAAAGTATAAAGAATGTGCATCTTAACATATTTTGGAATATTTTTCAAAAATATTTCATGACGCGGGGGGAAAGATAGGAGGGAAGTAAACAGAAAAGAAGAGCGTAACAATGTGTTGCTCTCATTCTTTGCTCTCATCGCGATGAGATCAAAGACTATAAATATATGAAGATGTTGCACTGCCAGTGCCAAATTTGTCGATGGCAGTACGGCTACTGCCACTTATTGTACTCAGAGAATTTATTATACTCAGAGAACGTATTGTTCTCTTCTCTAATTTATTCTCATATGCGGGTATACGTGTGTGCTTGTACATTGCCAAATAAAATAATAAACAAACTGAAAGATGTCTTGTTTTCACAAAATGTATGTGAAAATAGCCTGCGGAAAAGAAATATTACCGTTTGTTTTATTGTAGGGTAAGAATATGTGTTTTATTGTTGTAGAAATGAAAGTATATCGATTCGCACCGAATTATATATTACTATTCATAATTTAAAAAAATGCGTATGCAATGCAAAACATACCTTAAATGCAACCTTGCATTGCATACATTTTTTTGCATTTTATCGGCATTTAGGAACGTCGCTATGCAACTCATCCATAAAACATATGTTATTAAATTGAAATTTTGTTTATAGTAAAATGGAGGTAACACAAAATTATTTACCAATATTGTTGGCAAATGCTGAGGAATTATCTCAGACTACATCTTCAAAAAACATTGATTTGTTAATAATATAATAAATAATATAAAATATTTAATTATGTGTATAGAATCTATCAATTATAAATAATTTATTAAATATAGAAAAGAAAATACTTACTCAGCCATTGCACTTCAAGTGTTTGCATACAAAATAAAAATGATGCGCGATTTTGACTGCTGATACTCATTAAAATGCGTTGCCAAACGATTAGGAACATTAGACGTTGCCAATAACTTTACAAATGCGTTTACGAAGTCTATGCATTGTAAATATGCATTGCAACTTGCGTTTAGGAAGTCGGCCATAGCTATACTCGTTGATGTAGTCGCCGTAGTCTAGTAGGTAGTGTGTTGGCTTATTACACGTTAAGCCCGGGTTCGTATCCCAGGTCAGGCATCACAACAAAATATGAAAACAAAAAATATTTCTTCGGCGACTGCCTCAGCAGATTTCTGGCAAAAACTTTGAGAGTAAATAAAATTGCCATGAAGAGCTTCTCAAAAATCTGTCGTTCGGAGTCGACTTTAAACTGTATGTCTCGCCACTCATGTATAAAATTAACGCACACAATATAAGTGGTGTGAGAAGCTATGTCGAAATCCTGACTGAAGGGTTGTAATGGCCAATTACGTATGTACCCTTTGAAGCTCTTATACTCAAAAGTTCCACCGTGCAAAAAATTGACAAATATATCACTTTAAACTGTGATGTGTGACGATCTGTACCTTCTTTTACAAGTGGAAGTCTTGATGAAATTTTTAGTTATTTCACTCTGAAGCACTAGGAAACTCTATTCATTCACAGCTTTTCTACATAAAGATATACACGCTTTTCTCAGACCCTTCCTTTTAACATATCGATACCACAAAGTCTTAAAAGATTTTGTTTTAACCAATAATTGCGCTGGAAAAATAGACAGCTTATAACCGTTTTTTATTGCTATTGAGAAGTTATCCATCTTAATAAATTTTAAGCAAACAGATTCAAATCTACGAAATTCGTTTATATATCTGGGCCAGTGTCAGTTGATAGACCAATAAAATGTAAAGTTTTTGTCTTTGCAAGACACATTTTGACATGAATGTTATTAAGGCTTCTATTTTGTATTTTCAATTCTTTAATTTTGGATAGAACAAAATTTGAACTTAGATTTGAAATATTGTCTGTACTAAAAGTTATACAGTTTCGTAAATTTAGACGATTTAGTTTTCATACCTATTCGATATACAGATTGTAGTCTATTTTCGCAGAATGTCCTAGATTGTCTAAAATAAGCTCCAGCGTCATTTCAAGTGGACAAGCAATACCTTGTGTTAATTATAAACAAACAAAAAGTGCCGTTATAATCAGACGTCGGCACAAAGAGAACATGATAAAAATGTGAGTGTATTTGTGAGAAGCATGTGTATAACCCAGAGGAAAATTGTTAGTAATTATTTGGTCAATTCACACAAGCCGCTGTATCGTTGTATTGAGTGTATTGTTGGACTAATATACAACAGTGTATGCTTGTTGTTGATAATTTTCATGTAAAAATCCGATACACTTATACACATTTTTCTCATATGTTTTTAAAAGTTGTATTGGTTTCGTGCTATCAAATTGTGTGAATGAAAAAAATGTGTATATGTTTTCATATGTTTTTAAAAAGTTGTGTTGGTTTCTTGCTATCAGATTGTTTGAATGCCAAAAAATACATTTGGAATACGAAATACACAATACAGCATAGCATTGAACGTTCACAAACAACCAAGTGTATTCAATACAACATACACGATACAAAGTAGTGTGAATTGGCCAATTGTTTCAAGCAGTGTTCGAACAAATATTGTGCTTTTTGATGCCATTGGTATTTTTCGCACAAGTTTTTATGGGTTTGTAGTAAGAGTCATCATTACATATTGCAGGTACCTTAAATTCAATATATTTAAAGCAAATAAATCTGTTTCCCAGTTTTTCTTCACATTTTAATTAAATTTTTCTTTGGGTGTACAATTGATACACAAAAAAATTTTAAAAAGAAGCGACTAGAACCTGCTTCACTAAAAGCTGTCAAGAAACTGAATGCATTTTTATGCTCTTTTTAACGAACATTGTTGATGTTCGTGTCCTATGTGTGTAAAAAGCCGAAGAAGTTCGACCCTCGGGGGTCATTGGTGCCGACGTCTGCTTATAATGTTAGTATTTCAATATTAATCACAAAAAATTTGTTTATAAAAAAGTATTGTTAGTTACAGGCCCTAACGCAATACATTTAGGGCTACATGCTACAGATTACACGTTTACTACTGACGAAGCCGTGAAGTAGTAAGCCACTAAATTATTTTTTGACGACAGCACAGCGTTGCCAGATTTTTTTTAAAACTTTATTTGTGGAAAAAAAAAACTTTATTTTACAAAAAAAGACTTGTTTTCTACAAAAGTACCAACATTTTAAAGGGAAATTCCGGAGCCCGGTACCCTCTGTTGGTGTTTTTTTTTGCGTTTTTTTGTCCGGGACTAATAAAATACACAATATTTTATTTAAAAATGTAAATATTTCCTGTTTTAATACTGAATTTATTGAAAAACAATTTTTAATCTAATTTTGTCGAAAAAACTTGTTTTGTTAGTGTATTATTTACTTCGTGGTTGTTTATTGACTGAACCAGTTATTCTTAATAAAATGTTATACAAGAATAATGAGAGTAATGAGAATAAGGAGTATAAGAGAAATTATTATATTTTTACAATTTTTTGGTTTCTCTACATCTCCCCTTTCAAACTTTGTTCAAATAACTATTGTACTTATTATATTTTAATTACACAATCTTTTAATAATATTAAACTTATTCTGTATGTAAAAACGTATATAAAAAGAAAACTTAATATAACTCACAACTAATTTTTTTTAACTGAACTTATAATTAGTACATTTTAATTTAGTAAATTATTCATATTTTAATTCAATAAATTTTACGCAATTCAATAATTCAATACATTTTCACATTTTAATTCAGTAAATTATTCACAATTTAATTTAGTAAATTTTTCATATTTTAATTCAATAAATTATTCAAATTTCAATTCAGTAAATTATTCACAAGCGCCTTCGCAAATGATATGAATTCCTTCTAAAAACTTTGCCATCTCGTTCTATCATATAAGACCGAGGTGTACTATGTTTCCCTATGACTCTAGCAGAGCACCAATCTTTTCCATTTCTTACCCACACATTCTCCCCTTTCGTAAACCCAATCCGATCTCGTGCATTAATATCATAGTATTTTTTGTTATTTAAATTATTACGGTTCAATACGGGTACCAATTTGTCAGTAAATTCGCTATTTCTGTAAAATTTAAACCGACCGGGGATTAAAGTTCTAGTTTGTCTGCCAAATAATAATTGAGTCGGTGTCATGTTGGAATTTTTAAGTGGGGTATTTCGATACTCTAGCAACGAATGCCACAAACTGCCATTTTCACTGTTGGATTTTAATACCAGCTTCTTCGCAACTTGGACCATTCGTTCTGCAAAACCATTAGACCTTGGATAGTGTGGACTCACTGTGGTTACTTTTATATCTAATGTCCTAGCCCATTGGATAAATTCAAAGGATCCAAATGGAACGTTATCCGCTATAATTTCCAACGGATACCCATGAATAGAAAAAATAATATTCAATTTTCCAATTATTGCTCCTGCCGTCTTCTTCGTTAAAGGCACTATATCTAAATATTTGGAAAAATAGTCACCTATAACTAAGTACTCCTTGCCACCTACTTGCATTATATCCATGCCAATTTTCGCGTAAGGTAATTCCGGTATCTCGTGGCTCAACATTGGCTCTTTTGCATTCGCTGATCTTAACTTTTGACATACTCTACATTTAGCTACTAGTGTTTCTATATCATTGTCCATTGATGGCCAATACAAAAGTTCCTTTGCCCTCTTTCTTGTCTTCTCAATTCCCAAATGGGACTTATGAAGGTTTTCCAATATCATCCTCTGGAGAGATCTAGGGATGAAAACCCTTTCATCAAAAAATACAAGACCATCCTCTGTATATAAATTCAATCTCTTACTCCAAAGAAATTTAACATCTCCTTCTACCTTTGTCCTATCATTTGGCCACCCATTTTCACAGTAATGTAAAACTTTCCTCAGGATATTGTCCTTGGCAGTCTCTTCCTTAAATAATTTCCTCTTTTCGTCACTCACGTTGATTGTATGCACCATTTCATCCGAACCCTCTATTTCACTATCAATATCAATGTCCCTAGAAAAGCTCCTGGATAACCAATCCGCTAAATACATATGTTTCCCTGGTAAATAAGTAAACTCCAAATTATATTTCTCCAATCGTAATTTCTTCCTCTGCAATCTCGCGGATGGTATCTTACAATATTCTTTCTTCATTATTCCCAGCAATGGCTTATGATCAGTCGCAATTTCTACTCTACATCCGTAAATGTAATTATGAAATTTTCTACACCCGAACACTACCGCCAACATTTCCTTCTCTATCTGAGCATACCTAGTCTCAGCATCATTAAGACTACGCGAAGCAAAACATACTGGTCTACCATTTTGTAACAGAGCGCATCCTAAGCCATCTTTTGATGCGTCTGTTTGTAAAACAATTTTCTCAGCCCTATCAAATGGTTTCAAGTCGGGCGCATTTAGAATTAAATTCTTAATATTTTCCAAACATTTATTATGAACTGGTAGCCACTGAAATTCAACTGTTTTCCTCAATAAATCCCTGATTGGTTTGCTTATACTCGCAAGATTTGGTACATATTCCCGTAAATAATTGACAAAGCCCAAAAGTCTCTGAATATCCCTTCTACATTTAGGAGGCCCTAAGTCTTCAATACCTTTAAGCCTACTTTTATCACAACCAATTCCTTCACCTGAAATTTTATGACCTAAAAATATTACTTCCTTCTGTTTCCATTGTATTTTCTCCAAATTAAACTTCACATTCTTTTCCCTAGCCCTTTCCATCACCAATTTCACCGTGTCATCATGCTCCTTTTCATCTCTAGCGGCAATAAGTAAATCATCTATATACACTATTACGTTCTTAATATCACCAAAATTTTCCTCATTAATCTTCTGAAATGCCTCCGGTGCTATCTTAATACCAAATGGTAAGCGTTTGAAACTGTAGCAGCCAAAAGGCGTGCTAAATGTGCATAAACTCTTAGACCTGTCATCAAGGGCAATTTGCCAAAATCCGTCTTTAAGGTCCAGTACTGTAAAAATAGTCTTGTGTACCAAACTAGTCTTGAGTCTCTCAAAAGTCGGAATAATTATCCTTGATTGCCAAATTAAGTTCCTTAGGATTAATGTAAATTCGCAATTTTCTGTTAGGTTTCTCACACTTCCCCTTTCACATAGGGTCTTCAATTCATGTCTTAAAGGTTCCCTAAGAGCCAAAGGTATTCGAGTTGCAGGTTTTGCGCAAGGTGTAGCATTTTCCTTTAGTTCAATAGTAAAATTCTCTCTAAAGCAACCTATTCCTTCGTTCAGATCCTTCCTTTGTTCAGACTAATTTTCTCTACTGAATTTACACGTTTAATCAATCCAAATTGTACACATGTACTTAAACCTAAAATAGGAACCGAATTTTTGTCTTTTACAACAAAAAATTTAATTCTCCCATATTTACGTCTAATTTTGCACAGTATGTCCACAGTACCCATGTTCTTTATTTCGGTACCATTAAAAGCAATCAAATTATCCACACTCTTTTTAATTGTAATATTATGAAGGTCCCTTATCATATCAAATGGCAAAATGTTAACCATAGCCCCCGTATCAAGTTTAAACCTTACAGATTTACCCTGAATTTGAAGAAATTCATACCACGTGCTGGCGTCAATCCCTTTTCTAATCGAGTCAATATATAAACTTGAACAACCTACAATACTTTCATCATTAGCTTGGACTTTTAATTCATCCACAGTTCTATTTTTACAAACAGAAGAAAAGTGATTTCTCTTTTTACAATAATTACATATTTTACCATATGCTGGACATTTCCCTACTATATGTTTTTTACCACAAAAATTGCAATTGCAATTGCAATTTTTATAATTTTTTGTACTATCTTGTACTTTTCGTTTTTCATTATTTTTAGGTTTAATGTTACTAAAACTACTTTTAAATTTTTCACCTTTTTTACTAACCATGTTAATTTCTGCTTCACCACCTCGCATCATATTTATTTGTTTGTTGCTTGCTTGAGCCGATCTCGCCATGTCAACTGCCATTTCCATAGTTAAATTAGGTGTATCCAACAGCTTCTTTTGCAACACCTTGTCACTTGTTCCGAGTACAATTCGATCACGCAGCATCCTATCGTCATTACTAAAACCACATCGCCGTACAATTTTCTTAATATCCATTAAAAAGTCATCGAAAGGTTCACCTTGTGCCTGGCATCTATTATGAAATATAAAACTTTCGTACACCTCATTGCACTTGGGTTTGCAGAATTCTTCGAAAGCTTTTGTTACATCATCATATTTTCCTTTAGCTGCCTCACTGAGTTTAAAAGAATCAAATATTTCTACAGCTTCAGGTCCAATGGCATTAAGAAATATTGCCACTTTTAATGCTTCTGCTTTTTTCTCCAATTCAATTGCAGTCGCAAATATTTTAAAATTTTGCCAAAAAATTCTCCAGTTCTCTGCAATGTTTCCCGTAATTTTAAGTTCTTCAACTTTCTTCACAAAATCCATATTTGTATTTCTATTCACATAGACGTATTTAATATTTTTTGGAGGCCTTCCACGCGGTTTTAACTGTACTCGGCTTGTATTTGATTTTGCTTTTGCCATATGCTGCTTACATAAATTTTTTTTTTCCAATCTTATGTATTATTATTTCGGCTGCGCCATGTATTATTTACTTCGTGGTTGTTTATTGACTGAACCAGTTATTCTTAATAAAATGTTATACAAGAATAATGAGAGTAATGAGAATAAGGAGTATAAGAGAAATTATTATATTTTTATAATTTTTTGGTTCCTCTACAGTTAGAAAACAAATTTAATGAAAACTTTTTCGCATCTCCAAAAACTTTAAAAAAAAGGGAAAACTTGGCAAATGGCAACGCTGCGACAGCAACAAAATAAACAACTGATCAGTTAAATTGACATTTGCGATTGCGTACTTCTTCAAGTAGCTGTTCATCTATTTTACCTAAATTTTATTTACTTACCTAAAGTATCTACGAAATAACAATAAAATAAATAAATAATAAAAAAAAAGTAAAAATAAATAAATAATAAGAATAACATGCTTACAAGTTCAATAATAATAAAGGTAAAGTAAAATAAATAAAATTGTTCGCGTTTTCAATAGTTACATTTCATACATACTTATATCGTGTTTTTAAAACCTTTATTTACATATTCACAGCATTAACCTGTTTATTTTAAACAACAAAAATTAAACTTAACTTAAGTTGACTAAAGCTACAGCGGTGGTTGCGTTTAAACGATTAGTGAAATACAGTGGGACCTCGATTATCCGTGATGTTCGGGACCGGAAGCATTCTGTATAATCGATTTTCCCTGTTAATTGAGTACCAATTTTGGCTAGTTTTTTAATAGATATTTTTATTAATTAATAAATGAATATGTACATATTTATATGAAAACTAAATACATAATTCAAGGATGTATAGTTTGTCCGATTTCATCGCGATATCGTCAAACAAATATCGTGGAAAGAAAGAGGAAGTGGTCGACTTCGTCTTTCTTTATATCGCGATGAAATCGGACAAACTATTGATTTGTTGATATTAAATTGATGAGCAACTTTTTTTTTTCATCAAAAATTGTTTTTTTAAATTTCCTTCAGAGTGCAAGAGTTTGTCCATTCTATTTAAACAGCTCAGCAACACTTGCAGCTGATAATGTGTTGCTTTCGTAGGTACTTTTTCAATTCGTATTAAGATTTCATGGAATTCGTTGTCCATTATGGCTGTTAAAGAAAAAGCTTGATGTTTATGCACTCCCATAGTTCTCTCGTCATGATAAAGAGTAAAGTTGTTACCATTTTTTAGCATTTGCTGTAGCATTTTAGCTGTTGATAATTCAACCAAATAATTAAACTTGTCTTTTAATCTAAAAACTGTTCTAAGGGAAACTGTTCTGTTAAAGAGCCGCATTACTTCCACGATTTTACTATAACTGACTGGCATTTCCAACATCTTGTAGATAGCAATATCATTTTGTTTTGATTCAGTGATATTGTTGTTTGCTTTACAAAATTTTAGCTGACTCTTTAGCCGTAATATGTGTTTTTCCTTAAGTTTTAATATGAATTCGGGATTGCTAAAACGATTTTTAAACCAATCGACTTTTTTGCATATACATACCATCAAAGAAAATAAAGTATAAAGAATGTGCATCTTAACATATTTTGGAATATTTTTCAAAAATATTTCATGACGCGGGGGGAAAGATAGGAGGGAAGTAAACAGAAACGAAGAGCGTAACAATGCGTTGCTCTCATTCTTTGCTCTCATCGCGATGAGATCAAAGACTATAAATATATGAAGAATTTGCCAGTGCCAAATTTGTCGATGGCAGTACGGCTACTGCCACTTATTGTACTCAGAGAATTTATTATACTCAGAGAACGTATTGTTCTCTTCTCTAATTTATTCTCATATGCGTGTATACGTGTGTGCTTGTACATTGCCAAATAAAATAATAAACAAACTGAAAGATGTCTTGTTTTCACAAAATGTATGTGCAAATAGCCTGTGGAAAAGAAATATTACCGTTTGTTTTATTGTAGGGTAAGAATATGTGTTTCATTGTTGTAGAAATGAAACTATATCGATTCGCAACGAAATAAAAAATCCACATTTTGTGTGGACATTTGAAACTGAAAAATTGTTTTATAAAAAGTGTGAATTTAAAAATTGTAGTGCATGCTCAAACAAAACGTTTAATAAATATAATATATAATTAAAATCATAAATCATATTTTTAGAAGATATTGATAGGATTGGAAATATATCAGAAAGTACACATACCCCTGATATAGATGTCGCAGATATATACGATGAAAATAAAAAATATTTTAATAAGGGCACCGATTGTTTTACGTCCAACAATGTGCCAATTGAATTAACATCAAGTCGAAATTTTGTTGGTTACATAGCTCAACGAATATCTTGCGTTAAATGTCGTGTGGATATAATCAAACCAGCGCAAATTTTGTCATATCCTTCAGAAATTTTCGTTCATGCAAAAAATTATATAAAAGATTCCGACTTTGGAAGTTTGTGCGCTCCATCTGATTTATTTTTTGAAGTTTGCAAAATTCATATAAGTCTTCGAAAATATTTTTTAGAAAATAAATCTATAAAAAACAAAAAAACATTTGTAGTTGGCCAAAAAATACAAAAAATGCACAAAAAATACAATTTATTCCTTGGTTTGATGAAAATAACGAATGTTATAAACACAGAATGGAGATGCTTAATTTACTAATTGTTGTTTTACTACGGAAGCATTCCACATGGGAAACAAACAAATTCAAATTATCCAGTATGGAAAAAGTTAAAATTTTGAACCATTAAAATGATAAATAAATTTAATAAATACTAAACAAAAAAAGCATTCGTTTTATTACAACTTCATTCTATACAAAAATAGACACATATGGTAAATACATACATACATAATTGAATAGTAATATATAATTCGGTGCGAATCGATATAATTTCATTTCTACAACAATAAAACACATATTCTTACCCTACAATAAAACAAACGGTAATATTTGTTTTCCACAGGCTATTTGCACATACATTATGTGAAAACAAAAAATCTTTCAGTTTGTTTATTATTTTATTTGGCAATGTATGTATACATACATGCACACACGTATACACGCATATGAGAATAAATTGCTTAGAGAAAAGAACAAT
Source organism: Sarcophaga caerulescens (assembly GCA_927399465.1). Lineage (NCBI taxonomy): Eukaryota > Metazoa > Arthropoda > Insecta > Diptera > Sarcophagidae > Sarcophaga > Sarcophaga caerulescens. The sequence continues at coordinate 46,618,078 of OV656868.1, forward strand.
ACGTTCTCTAAGTATAATAAGTTCTCTGAGTACAATAAGTGTACTGAGTCTTTTTTGTTTTCTTTCTCTCAGTTAACATGAGAGTGAGAACGACGATTCAGCTTTCCCTGTTACCTACCCCCCTCATAAGAAAGAAGCGCAAAATTTTGTCAATTTTAAATACACTGTGTGCAACATCTTTACATATTTATAGTCTTTGGTCAAACAATAAAAACCATCATACATACATAATCGTACATACGCATATACATACGTACGATGAGAGCAACACATTGTTACGCTCTTTGTTTGTGTTTATTTTTCTTCTGTCTTCCCTCCCTCATCGAGAAATGATTTTTAAAAAAGATTTTGGTGAGAGCGGGTGTTACTGGTACATCCCGCCATAAGAAATTTTACTTCTACATGATGCGCATTCTTTATATCCATATTCTTTGATACCATCGAATTGAACATTTAGGAAGACCTCTTTAGACTTATTGGTGCACTGCAATTTAAAGTAATCAAATTTCCGCAGCACTGTTCTTCTTTCGAGAGGACCTTCTACCATAGCTGCCAGATAAATGAAGCATCAAATCGTCAAATATTTGAGAAAAAATCGTCAAAGACGTTTATTGAAATCGTAAAAAATCGTCAGAAAAAATAAATAAATAAATTAAAAGTTTTTAAGAACCAAAATTATTTCTGTTGTAGCAAAACATATTGTTACGCTGATCGAAACGACCTAATATCGCTTCACATAAAAACAAAAGCTACAACAACAAGAGACAATGCATACACAATGCACACGACACAAATATACACTAACACATACATCGAACTTCTTATAAGTAAACCAGCAACAACAAGTATGAGAGAAAAAGGGACAGACAAGTATGCAAACGCAACAACAAGCAATGCAGTCGCCATAGAGTTTTCGAGAATGCGAAACCGCGAACGTTCTTCTTCAAGAACGTTCGATGTACTGTTCATGTTGGACTATAAAAGGGCAAGACAAAGCAGACGAGCAAGTCAGTTGTAATTCAGTCAGCCTTGCGTGTTACACTGTGCTTGCGTGAAGTTGCGTGTTAAATAATCAGTCGCGATGTGAAGACAAGTTGCGTGTGAAATAAAAATTCGTGGTTCGAAGATATCCGTAGTGAGCAGTATAGAGAATAGTAGTGTGTGAATAATAGTGAACAAGCAATAAATTGTAGTAATTATTGTTGTATCGGTTAAGTGTGAACAGTGGCACATAAGAAAGTGTGGACAATAAAGAGAGTTTAATTAAAATAAGACACATATTTGTTTTTACTTGGTTTGCAATCAACGAACTCATATTTAAACGTTTTTAAAAAAATAAAAACGTAACAATATAAAGTCAATGTATGTACATTTCTGAGTTAAAAATAAAACATTTAACAAAAAATTTGTTGGTAATTAAAAGCTAGAGTCCCTCATTTTCATTTATTAATTTTTTTTTTCAAAAAAATGGAGAAATTTTGTATAATTTTCAGGAATAAATTGTTTAAGGTATAAACAATCTATCTCAGCGTTGTGTATTGACACATAAGCGCAGCAATAATATTGCATCATCTATATCTATGGGCGGTGTAAATATCAGGGAGTCAGAAGCTTTTGACGTTCTGAGCAAAAAATTCTGTGTAATGTTGGCTGGAACCGACACATTTTTCAGTTCCCTGGCTTCTCAAGAAATACTTCACTTCATCTGATTTTCTTACTATTTACACCATATGTATATGGTGCTTAAACGTCTATTTTGAGGTTTCTCGACCGTGTATAGAAGAGGCCGTAGTAGCTCGTTAGTGACTGTAGTGTATCCAACTCTATTGAATCATTGGAACATCGCTGCAATGTGGCTTGTGTTTCACTGTTCTATCGCTACCACAACGGATTTTGCTCGAGCGAAATAAGGTGGCTTGTTCCCGAGAATCATATATTCCTATGTAACACTCGTCTTTCTCGGCCAGCACATCCGTATGTGGTCGATTGGCCAGTGGATTGCGCACTGCATTACAGGCAAAATACGCTTTTTAGTTGGACTATTCGTATGTGAAACTCAATTCCTGCAGAAGTCTCCTCTATTACTTATGGTATAAAAATATGTAAACCTAGTGTCCATAAACACTTCTCTCTCTTTCCTCCTTCCCATAACATATTTTCATAGTTCCAAACACAGTGCCATCCATCCCCTGAGTGTTGGCCGTACGAAAAAAAAATAACGACGGTAATATTGTAAGAAAGACTTGAATTTTTAAAATTGTCTGCAACTGCAAATGATAAATAATGTGCAACTACGAGGTTATTTAGGCTTTTAAGGGATTAAAAAGAAAGATCATCACAGGTATTCGAAAATAACTCAAATATATAATACCTTATTTCTTCTTATTCTAACATAAATTTCCAATAGTAACGATTGCAAAACAAGTACAAAGCTTAAAGTGCCTTGAAATGTACTAAAGTAAAGAATATGATGTAAATTTTTAATTTCTAAAAATCGTCAAAATAAGGGCATACATAAATCGTCAATACGACATTTTTGGAGCTCAAAATCGTCAAATTGACGATAAATCGTCAAATCTGGCAGCTATGCCTTCTACTTCGCTTAAAAATTCAAAAATTGTATCTGTTCGATGAGGAGCTTTTTCCTCACCGGTGACGATATAGAGCAATTCTGTAAATTTGAATTGTTGACTATATGCAAAGGAAATAAAGTATAAAGAATGTGCATCTTAACATTTTTTGGAATATTTTTCAAAAATATTTCATGGCGCGGGGGGAAAGATAGAAGGGAAGGAAACGAAGAGCGTAACAATGCGTTGCTCTCATCGTGCGTTTTTGTTGTTTGACCACTTTTTTATTAAATTTTCTGAAATCACATATTCTGGTCAGTGTTGCCACGAAAAAAAATATTGCATCCAACATTTGTGAAAAAAATTACCAAATAAGAAAAAATTAACCAAAATTAAATTCATAGTTTTTTTATTTTATTTTTTCAAATATAAATTATAATTAATACAACATAGTAAGAAAAGAAACAAAAAATAACAAACTAAAATTTTAGTCTTACAAATTAATTCATTTCTACAAACAAAAGCTCTTTTTATAAGAAAAATAAATAACCAAATCCGGAAATTTTGGTTAAAAATAGTTAAACGGCAACACTGGTTGTGATTAGTGAGCAAGAGAGAGAAAATTTGAGAGAATTTATTTACTTACAGCCATAGAAAACTGTCAATAATATACGATACTTGATTTTCATTTCATCAACATACATATGTAAAGCTATCTATCTTAATAATTTTAGATAAATAAAGATAAAATAAAAAATCCATTTTTTTTATTAAAAGAACATAAAGCTATCCATCTTTGGCTTAAAAATTATACCTAGTTTTTTTAGATAAACAAAAATAAAAAAAACCCATTTTTTATTAGAAGAAAAAATAAAAAAATTAAATACGGCCAGCTAATGACATAGAACATTTTTAACATAAAATATTTTTTGAGTGTTATTCTGAAATAAAATGATAACGCACCCGCTACACATGTGTTCTTGTCGCAGTCTGATCGACAACTAAATCAAATAACACAAGAATGCGTGTGAGTTCTCTCTGCACATTGTGCGGGTAGTAATTTTAAACAAATTTTGGTGAGAGCGGGCCGTACGCCTACAACCCGCCATAAGAAATTTTACTTCTACATGATGCGCATTCTTTATATCCATATTCTTTGCTATATGTCACTTAAAAGTTTACTGGGCAACGATAATTTAAAATATTAAAAGAATATGCGATGCGATCGTGGACCAATAAAGGAGAACAAAAGAAGTAGCTCGCTCGGCTTCAATATTAACAATAATTTCTTTATTTAAAAAATATGTAATTTAAACCTATGTTACAATGTAAAAAATATGTAAGATCACTGTTGTTGTTGCTATTATTTGTTTCTCGCTTCCAATGTACCAATTCATTTGTACCTATTAAACACCACGCATAAAAAATGTACATAAGTAATTGCAAAAATATAAGTGAAAATAAGTAATATTTTTGTAACAAGAACAACAACATTATAAATATGAAAAGAATATAAGTGAGAAACAAATAATAAAAGCTAACGGGTGACAACCAAACTAGGTCACAGTGTAAGGTCACAAAATGTGATCAAATTACAGTGGGCTAGAAACAGGAAAAATATGAAATGTATTTAAATGCAAAATTAAATGGAATTTAATAAAAAATAGAATGAAAGACTTTAAATACAATGAATGGCAAATCAAAATGAAAAATTAATGAGAAACAAAACTAAGAGAAATACAAAAATGGATGATATATTTATGCGGTGACCTAACAGTATCTTTATCGTAAGTACATCGCGCACTAATATTTTTAACCCTAAGGGCCATTATTACAACTTCCCGTTAAAGTTGGGGTTAGTTAAAGGTACCTTTAGCTAAAGTGAACGGCAAAGTTGCCTTTAACTTATTTTCGTTATTACAACTTACAGATAAAATAAAATTAAAATATGGCAGTGCCGGAGCAAAGTCGATAAAACTGCTCAATTAAACAAGTTTTTTTTTTAACGCAGTGGCAACAGCGGACTTCGTTTTTTTGTTGTATAAATTAAACAAAAACTTTGTTTTTTTGTTTTTTTAAAAAATATTTGCTTTTTACCGCTTGGGTTAAAAAGCGTTCTTTATTATTACACGTTTAGAATTAAAGTTAAGTTACACAAAAATAATTTTAATAATAATACCTTAAAAATAAAGTTACTTTTTGATAAGTCAGCATTTTCCTTATTGTTTGAAATACAAAGTAAATGAAATTGCAATAAATAGTCTAGACAACAGGTAAGCATATTTTAAGGTTTGACCCAAATTATTTATTGCGCGTTTTAAATATAATTGTTGTTAACTCCTCCACCCTTAAATATGGTCGTCCACGAGCATCTTAAAAATAGGGTAAGTTATGCACTCTTATTGTGGGCGTTATCCTTCCCTCTTCTTCTGTTGGTGGGATTATTGTAGGATTCAGAACTAATGTTGTGGGGGGCTCTTTCTTTGCTTTTTTGATAGCCAAAAATACTAGACCGATTGTAACTAGGAAAGCAATAGCTATCGTAGTATTTGTAATCCATGCTTCCTTTCTGATACTGTGGATTGCCTTTGTATTTACAAAATGTAATTCTTGGAGAGATTCCAAGGATAATATGTTTAGTCTTCTTTTTTCGATTGGACTTTCCTGCAACGCTGCTGGTGTTAATATCATTTGGGAGGTTTCTAGATTATGGTAAGATTTGTCGCCGATTTTTATGGTGGTGTTATCAAATTTAATGAGGAATGTACCACTTAGATCATATTTCATAGCCTCTGTTTCAATTGTTTCATTTAAATTGTTTAGGAGAATGATCCCATCAGAGATTTCTTCTATGCGTGGGACATGATGCGCATTACTAGTTGTGCAAACCGATTTCTGACCAGTTATAATATTTTTGATACAATTATCTTTACTTAAATCTATTAATTGATTTTTTTTACAAATTTTTATCTTATTATAGCTTTTACAATTATTTTTAATTGCGTAAATTTCATTTTTACTTATAAACATTTGTTCGAAATCCAGATTTATTATGGAATCATTTCTTATGACAGGTTTTACAATTATATTATTATATAAGATTGAATTTGTTATAGGGATTTTAATTACATATAAAAGATTTGCATCATTACTTAGTATATCAATATTTGCTAATTCTAATGCCTCTTCAATATTGTTAAATGGCATGTTTTCTTCTTTTAATTTATTTATAGCCATTGTCATTTCTTTTTTGTCTAATAAGAATGAATTAATTACATTGAGTTTTGCCCATTGTATAGCGTATTTTACATTTAGGATTGCCTCCTTTGCTAGTCTTATTTTATTTCTTAGTATCTCAATATTTTCGTTTATGACTGTATCATCTTTTTTTATTGCATTTGAAAAGTCATTTATTAAGTTAGTAATATTATTTAATTGATTTGCAAAATTTGTATTAATAATAACTTGTTGATTATTATTGCTAGATAACTCTTCTAAGGTCCTATAAATAATTTCTGCATCGTCATGGTCTGGTGATCCGGCAATTAGTTTCCAAATCTTTCCAAGGGTGTCAATTGATCTACCTCGTCTACCAGGTGGGACATTTTTCAATGTGTACAATAAGTTGATTGTCTGATTCAATTCGTAGTACATTGTATTGTATAAGGGATTTGTTTTAGGTATATGATTGTCTACATAGGTTTTCGTCCGTTTTAAAAAGTCATAATAGGATTCAAGATTGATTGGATGAATAAATTTGAATGTGCCGTCCTGGATTTTTCCGTATCCATTACCTATTGTTATCACGAACGAGTTCGTATAATTAAGTATTTGCACCTCTGCATTTAGCATTGGCAGCAACAGTCTGTAAAGGATATAAAATTGTCATATAACAAGAAAAGGTGGTTTGAATTATTAATTTTTTATGTGGTCTTTATGTACTACTTTGTTAGATTCTGTTAGTACGGTACTTTTTCTATTTTCCCTAACTATTTCTTCTTTGTATCGAGCTGATAGTTTTGAACCTAATCTTTTATTAATTCTGACATAAATTTTTTGTCCTGGTGTATAGTTCTTAAATGGTTTCCTTTTTTTGTTGTGAAATTTTAAATCTTCCCGCTGTTTTTTTACTAATTTTTCTATATTTTCTTTCCTTGCATTTTCATACTGTTCCGGACTAGTGCTTACTCTTCTTCCGAAGAAAAGCTCAATTGGTTTCCTACCTGTGGTAGAATGAATAGTGCAGTTATATTCATAAACTGATCTGTCCAATAACTCATTGAAATTCCTATGTGTTTTGTCTGTCTTGAGACAACGCATTATTTCTGATAAGGTAGAGTGGAAACGCTCTATCTGGCCATTTACCGTACTTTTATAAGGTGGGGTTTTAAAAATTTGTATATGCAATTGATCTTCAAGCATAAATCGAATTGAATCCGAGTTTAAAGCTTTTTCATTGTCAATAACAACAATTCTAGGAACTCCGAAACTAAATAATATTTTTCTTAAAGGTTCACGGATGTCTCCAATTGATCTGGAATTTATGTTAATCGCTTGAGCGTATTTTGTGAGTTTATCTATTGCAGTCAGTACGAAATGTTTTTCGGTGGACCAAATATCTATGTGAAGTATTTCTCCAACATATTGAGGAATTGGGGTGGCTGATATGTTAGATTTACTGGGATGGCGATCATATTTTCCCTCTTTACAAACCCTACATTGATCTATTTATTATTTTTTTAAGTTTTTCGCTCATTTTTGGAAAATAAAATTTTTCTAGGAGTTGCAGTTTGTTCTCCCTTGCATTTCTATGAGCTCTTTTATGGACCTTTAGTGATTCTTCTTCCTGTCTTACAATGTCTGTCAAATCTTCTACTTTTGTCTGTGTGTACCTTATCTTATAATTTAAAAAATGAATTGGATATATTGTTTGTATCTTGCCCATTATTCTTTCATTTGTAAATAATCCATTTACTATATCTGGGTTGAGATACCTTTTCAGGATTGCTACAAGGTCTTCTTGTGAATAATTTGGAGCTGTAATAATGTGTCTATGAAAAGTTGGGAAGGGCAGTTTAAATTGATATTCACTTGTTTCTCCTATAAGGATGAAAATTTGGTTTTTATAAACGTTAATAGGGCATTCTACTGCTGGAATTAAGTTTTCACCTGAACTATTATCACTGTGTACAGTAGCCGTTAAGGCATTAATATCGACAGCTTTATTACACGGAGGTCTTGAAAGAGCGTCTGCTACCACGTTACTTTTGCCAGGCTTATAGTGAAGTTCATAATTGTACTCCTCTAGTATTGCCTTCCAACGCTTCATTTTGGCGTTGTTATTTTTGTTGCTTAAGGCATATGTAAGCGGTTGGTGATCTGTATATATGATTACTTTAGCGCGGCCATATAGGTTGTTCCTGAGTGAATTCAAGGACCATATAATGGCTAACATCTCCCTTTCATTAGCTGCGTAATTCTCTTCGGTTTTACTAAGAGAGCGAGAGATGAATGTAATTGGTCTATTTTCCTGACTGAGTACGGCTCCTATCGCGTAATTCGAAGCGTCTGTTGTCAGCTCAAAACTTTTGTTAAAATCGGGGTATGTTAAGATCACATCCCTTGATGATAATATTTCCTTTAATTTTTCAAATGCTTCTTTTGCGGTTTCGTCTAAATAAATTTTTTTCTTACTTGACTGGCTCCGGGATACACGTCCCTCTTCCCCTCTTAAGAGATTTGTCAAGGGTTTTGCTATGTTAGCATAATCTTTGACAAAGCGGCGATAATAGCCGGCTAATCCAAGGAAGGATCGAAGATCTTTTAACGTATTGGGGTATGGAAAATTCGTGATAGCCTCAACTTTCGTGGGGTTTGTCTGTACACCTTTGCGAGAAATTAGAAACCCTAAAAATTCAACTTCATCTCTAAAGAATTCACACTTATCAAGCTGAACTTTCATGTTAGCTTCGTGTAAAGTTCTAAATATTTCAGAAATGTCGTTTATATGTTGATCCTCATTTGGGCTAAAAATTATTATGTCATCTATATAGACATAACACCTAACTCCAATATGAGAACGTAGAATTTCATCCAGCGCGCGTTGAAATATCGCTGGTGCATTCTTTAGTCCAAATGGTAAACGAGTGAACTCGTATTTGCCATTATTAATGGAGAATGCCGTTTTCTCTATGTCTTTGACTTGCAAGGGTATCTGATGAAACCCGCTTTTCAAATCGAGTACTGTAAAAAACTTGCTTTTTCCCAATTGAGCAAGCACCTCATTAATCTCCGGTAGGGGGTATTTGTCCGCTATGGTGACCGCGTTTAGCTTGCGGTAATCTACCACCATTCTAAACTTTTTTTCTCCACTTGCGTCTATCTTTTTGGGGACAATCCACACCGGCGAATTATAGGGAGATTTTGATGGCCTGATAATACCATCTTCTAATAAGGTTTTTACCTGAGATTCAATTTCTTTTTTCAAACTCATAGGATAAGGATAGGTCTTGGAATATACCGGGTCTTCCGTTTTCGTTCGTATTTCTGCTATAACTTTTGTCGTATACGTCAGTTTTTCGTCTGGGGCCGAAAAAAGGTTATCATATGTTGAAACGGCTTTTTTTAGCATGTCTTTTTGTCGTTGTGTCATGTGGCTAGTTCGAATTGAGGTCATATTAATGCTATCTGTTGGAAATTCTTTTAACAGAATTTTTCTTCCCTTTCCTATTTCCATATAGTTATGCTTAGTGTAAATAATAGCGTCAAGGTCTTTTAGCGTGTCGTTTCCGATGATGCCATGGAATGTCTTTAAATTTGGTAATAGAAAAAATTTTACTGGTACATCTGTTCGACCAAATAGAAAGGTATTAGTGTGGAAAAGGATTTCTACCTTCCCTGCAATCGAATTTGCATAGAAGTTCTCTCTGTTTGGAATAGGTTTTTTTACTAGATCTGGTCTTATGTAATTTTTATTCGAACCCGTATCGATTAAAAATTTTAGAATTTGTCCGTTGTCCATCCTACACTCGAAATATGGAAGGGTGGACGAATTTAGTCTAAAAAATGAATTTCGTCAATGTTATCTGGGTTGTAGTTTGTCTTTTCGTATCTTTCGCCGTCCATGTAGTCATATAAAGTCTGTTCATGAGCTTCGTCCTCGGCTTGTACCTGATTTAGGTATTTGTCAATGTCATCTATGTCCTGTTTCTCTGTAGCATTATTTGCTTCAGCTTGTAAATGAAAATTCCTAGCCTGTTTTCGACCTTCTGGGTGTTGTGGTGGAGGTCGCTTCCCGTAAAGACCGTTATTTATCGGTTTATTCATGTAATTAATATTACGAGTCCTAATACTCTGGTCAATGTCCATTGGTTCAGGGGGCTTTTGCACAAAAGGTCTTGGAGGTGGATTATTATATTGAGTGTGCTTAGGATAAGCACCTTGATTTTGATAATTATTATTTCTGTATGTTTGAACAGGTTGCTGTCTATGAGCCATCCCTAAATAAGAGCGGCAAGCGGAATGTTTTTTGCCGCTTAGCTTTTACGCTCTGCAGCCATACCTAAATAAAAGCGGCAAACTTACGTCAAAACGATAAAAACAGGGTTTTTAAAAATTTGTACAACTCTGTTTATTTTGACAAGTACATTATATCTTTGTTGTGTGACTTACAGTTTGTGAAAGTAATAAAAGAAATAAAAATTGTGTAAAAAACAAAATATTAAAATTCATTCTCTTTTACAAATTTATTTTTGAAAGAAGGTGGGTGATTTAATGTTTTACTATTGTATTTTTAGAGAAAGTATTGGCATAATCAATAAAATAATAAACAGAAGTGAAATATAAATAAAACAGAAAAAATAATTATTAATTTAATAATAGAATACAACTTTTTACATTAGCCAATTGGAAGCAAAAAAAATTTGTGAGAAATGAGTGACGTGGACGATATGGAGGTTCTTGAAGATCTGGTGGTTTTAAGGATGATGATGAAACGACGTCAAGGAAATCGGCAGCTGTTTAAAAGTCGTGAATCACACGGATTTTATTCAACGGGAGTTAATATTTTAATTGAAAAAAACCCTGATCTATTTTTTAAATCCACCAGAATGGATCATGAACAATTCTATGTTCTTTTAAATTTAGTTAGACCCTGGCTTAGGAAATACTCGCGCAGGAAACCCATTAAAACCAGAGCAAAGGCAGTACATAAGATTACAGTAAGTACATACAACTTCATTATTGGTTAATCTGGATTGTAATGGTTTGTGTTATATAGTTATTTAGCTCACGGAAGCGCTTTGCATGTTTTATCCATGAAGTTCAGAATAGGCCTGGAGACCGCTAGAAGTATAATTATAGAAACGTGCGAGGTATTGTGGTCTGTATTAGGAAGTAGCTATGTAAGTCCACCTAATACAGAAGAGTGGGTAAAAATTGCTGAGGATTTTTACCGAGACACTAACTTGCCTCATTGTATAGGAGCAATAGATGGAAAACATGTAAGAATAACATGTCCGCCTAATTCTGGTTCTCAGTATTTTAATTATAAAAAATTCAACAGCATCGTAAGTAATATTTTATATCCATAAATTATAGAATTAATTCAATTGTTTTTTTTAGGTTTTGCTTGCGGCTTGTGACTGCAATTATACATTTACATTGGTAGACGTAGGTGCATATGGCAGTCAAAGCGATGGTGGAGTTTTTAGAAATTCGGAATTTGGAAAAATGATTTTAAATAAAACTTTAAATTTACCGCCACCAAAAAATTTGCCAGGGTCAAATGTCCAATTTCCTTACTATTTTGTAGCTGATGCAGCATTTCCATTAAAAGAAAATATCATGAAGCCATACGGAAAAATTACAGATGAAGCTAAAGAGGTGTACAATAAGAGGATATGTAGTTCCAGAATACGCATTGAGATTGCATTTGGTAAGAAAAATCAATACCACTCGCCATTAAACTAAAAATAATAAAAAACGTTTTTTTACATTTAATTTTTTAAGGAATACTAACATCTCGTTGGAGAGTTTTAATGACTAGCATATCATTTTCACCAAAAAATGCAAAAAAGGTATAAACATTCATACAAACATATGTTGGCTAGATATTATATTAACAAAAATACTTCTTTACCCCATTAGATAGTGTTGGCAACTGTTGTTCTACACAATTTCATGAGGTTTGGCAAAATCAATTCAACCGCTACAGAGGAAACAGACAGACAAAATTTAAATAGCGTGAGTAGAAATGATTTGCTTACTTCAAACGCTTCAAGCCAAACAGCCCTTAACCTGAGAAATGACCTTTGCAACTATTTAAATTCTTTATAAAAGAAATAAAAAAAATCAAATATTTTTTATTGTTATTAAGCAAATTTATTTTAATAAATAATTTATTATAATATAATTTATTATAATAAATTCTTATAAGAGACTTAAGTCTACATTTACATACATATGTGTATACCTATAATTATTTAATTAAAAAGGCAAAACAATGAGATCAGGTAAGTTTTTGATTTGTAATCATTTAAGGCACGAGTATTAATGAATGGATAAGTTTTACTTTTTTTGGACAATTCTGTCGTTAATTAATTTTAAAATTTCAATTTGAACTGTATCCACATCATTTTCTTCTAATTTTTCAAATTTTTCTTTTAACAATTCAAAAAAAACACTATATTTTTCTTTACTTGATGTTTTTGGTTGCTCATATTTTCTTTTAATTGCCATTAGCACATCAGTAAAAAGGTCGTCATTCTTCCTTTTTCTGCTTGGCTGTGTAGTACAAGGTGATGACTGGCTGGTGCTCTCATCAAGTAACCACTCCACACTGCTATCAAATTCCTTCGAGGTATTACCAATTGTACTGAAAGTAACAAAATTATATTTCAGTATTATCCCCTTTGCATAAAGACATCAATATTTGTATATACTATACTATTTGTATATACTATACTATACCTTGCAGGCTCTACAGATTCTGACAAAAAACTGAGACTCTCCATATACTTCCACGGGGATCCCAATTTTTGTGAGGATCCAGACGGAATATCCTCTGCCAGTTTATTTTTCCTATACCTGTCGCGCAAACTTTTCCATCTCACTTTGCAATCGTTAACTAAATAAATTTAAAATAAATCACATCATTTCTATAACAATTATTAATTTTACTACCTGGCAAGTTTGCCTGCTTTCCAATATCCTCCCATATTTTTTCTTTGTACTTCAGGTCTTTGTATTTCTTATCTCTTTTGTCATACAAACAAGGATTTTGATGAACCAATTCTATTATTTTCTCGTTGAAATTCTATATTAAAAAAAATATATAAAAAAATATTCATATTTAATTTTAAACATTTTTACTTACCTCCATTTTCTAATAACATATAAGCTTTTTGCAAAGGGAAAAACCCTCTTTTTTTTTCTTTGTTTACATTTGTTGTCTTTTGCAACCAACTTCACTATTTAACGCTCTGTCAAAATTGGATTTTCCAATTGCAAATATTTGCCGCCGCGTTATTTCGGGATGCACCATACAAATTGTATGGGCATGAGAAACTTTGACAGATAAAAAACGCTTGCCGCTCTTATTTAGGGATGGCAGTATGGAATTGGTCAGATGGTCGCTGCGGTCGTGGTGGTGGTGGAATATGTGCTAATTCCGGGTAAAATCTATTTGGAGTAGCAACATGATTGTTACGTGGAGGAACAGTCCTAAAATTTTGCTTTGATTTTATGTTCTGTGCGTAGTTTGTTCTATAATTTTGGTTTTCCAATTTGAGACATAGGTGCAAGGCATTAGGCAAATCGGTTGGTTCTTTCATCGCCAAAAGCCTTGGAAGATCCCCTTTCAGGCCTCGTATGAAGGTATCCAAAGCCTTGTCTCTGTATGTTTGGGTCAAGAGATGCAGAGATTCCTGCCCAATATCCATACAACTGATTTTGTTCAATATCAGAGATAGGTGGTTATACACCCTCTGATAAAATTCTTGAACTGGCTCTGTACCCTGAATCAAAGAGGTCAGTTGGTACTCTAAAGTACTGACGTCTCTCTTGTCCGCATAATGAAGGGTAAGACATCGAGCAATACTTTCCCAATTTAATGGGGTGTTGTATGATTCTAGGATTGCATCGGCATGTCCTATTATTTTATTTCGCACTACACTCAAAATTCCGAAATACTTTGCAGTTCCTCTTAAGTTTTTATATATATCTAAAATCCTTTCTACCGACTTCCTCCAGGAGCTGAATTCTCCTGCCTGGCCCGAAAATTCCCGTAAGCACCTGACGACGTCTGGTACCCTATCCAGGTTTCCTAACTGAGCCCTGTGTTGTGGTTCTATTATTTGGTCCTGTTCATTTTGAACCGTAGGATTTATAATATTCTGTACTATTCCCCTAGCCTGCTCTTGCATTGTTTCTGAAACTATTCTTCTAATTTCAACTTCAAGGTCTCTCATATTGAGTGCTGCCTGGTTTTGTTGTGGATTTATTATGGGAGGTCTTATCAGGTTATTTGGGTTTGCCATTGTCCGAATTTTCGATATCTAGCTTAATCTTTGTTATATTTCTTTATGTTACTAAAGCTGAATGATACCGTAGGTAAAAATAATAATTTTTATTAATCTGGAGGGTCCCGTGGGAATCGCAGATTTTTTTGTTACAACTTAAAATAACACAAAAAAAAAATATTTTTTTATCACTTAAGCTCTAGTATTTCTTTTTTAATTTTTTATATGCAAGGATTTCTTTCTTATTATAATATTCTCTTTAAATGTATAAAGATTTAATTAATTTTGGTTTGTTAAAAGCACTTCTTTTTCTTATTCACAATTATTTATTTATTTGAAGGATATATTCTTTATACTTTAAATTCACAATTATTTATTTATTTGAAGGATATATTCTTTATTCTTTAATAAAATTTGAATTACTAATTTTTACTAACACTTTTATTATAATAATTTCTTTCACTTAAACTTTACTTACAACAATAAAATTAGTTGCATCCTTTTATTAGAAGGTTGTTAAGCAGCGGCTGCTGAATTCCTCAGCTCCTTTTCCTCTGTCCTCTGTGCGAAGTACAGCTACTAAGGGACCTCTTTTCTGCTTTTTTATGTAGACTAACGGTGATGCGACGTGCTGTCTTGCAGGACGATTTACACTTTTTCCCGTAGTCCTTGGGTTTTGTGGTGACCACGCGCAAGATTATGAGCTAACTTATAGAACGAATTTTTTTCACTTTCGTTCTTCCTTTTTAAGGGCTTAGTCAATTTACTTTAGAGAACGCGTGGCCCCACGTTGGGCGCCAATTAAACAAAAACTTTGTTTTTTTGTTTTTTTAAAAAATATTTGCTTTTTACCGCTTGGGTTAAAAAGCGTTCTTTATTATTACACGTTTAGAATTAAAGTTAAGTTACACAAAAATAATTTTAATAATAATACCTTAAAAATAA
This sequence comes from Sarcophaga caerulescens, assembly GCA_927399465.1. Classification (NCBI taxonomy): domain Eukaryota; kingdom Metazoa; phylum Arthropoda; class Insecta; order Diptera; family Sarcophagidae; genus Sarcophaga; species Sarcophaga caerulescens. Next base: position 46,633,112 of record OV656868.1, read on the forward strand.
AGTTACTTTTTGATAAGTCAGCATTTTCCTTATTGTTTGAAATACAAAGTAAATGAAATTGCAATAAATAGTCTAGACAACAGGTAAGCATATTTTAAGGTTTGACCCAAATTATTTATTGCGCGTTTTAAATATAATTGTTGTTAACTTATATGCTCATTTTGTTTAAATTTGAAGCTGCCATATCGAAAATAGTATATGATATGGCAAGTTCAAACATAAAGTGACCTTTAAATGTTAAAGGTAGGATGATCTTCCCTTTAGCTTAACGATCACTTCTATCTTATTGGGTACTCATAATAATGAAAAACAATTTATCTGCCCGTTAAAATCCTCCCTTTAGTTAACGGCAAGTTGTAATAATGGCCCTAAATAGTTTAAAAAAGTCAAACACATCACTATTGTTCAAATCGTTTTTCCATTTTAGACGACCGTTAGTATCTTTATATAAACAGTTTAAAGAAGCTTTACAAATTTGATACATTATTCAACGATTTTTAAAATAAAATGCAAACGAAAAAAGAAATAAATAAAAAACCAAGACCGTTTTAGTGGACTTTCAGTTAATGACAACTTTGGAATATTATATATTTTATTGATTAATTGAAAGTCATAGCTTAGCATAGGGTGCCGGCTAGAATATCTACATCCGTACAGTGCGTTGGCCCATAGAAAGGACATTTTTTAAAGATTTTGCAAGAATTTTATGAAAAAGGATATATGGCAGGACCCATAGTCCTCGCTTTGATTTTATTAAAAATTTACACACATATTAGTAGTATTATATGTATCTTAACTGCAACTTTTCATAACTTTACATATATTTTTGTGGAAAATATGAAGATTTTAGTTTAAAGGACATATGGGAGGTGGGCGTGTCCTTGAGCCGATTCTTTTGAAAATCCAAATTTTTCTTAATTAAGGGCGTTCACGACAGTACACCAAATTTCAAAACCCTATCTTTCGTTCCTTCTATTTCTGTCCCTTCGTTTTAAGGGATCAATGCACTATGTGCCGTCTTATCACGATAGTAAATGAAAATAAGTTTATTTACTTAACCCATGGAGAGGAGTTTTGTTTCCCAATGTAAAAACAGTGTCTATAGTCTTAATTACTGACGTATAATTCATTTCAGTAGCATAAATTTCAGTTGACAAACCTCGGCAATGCTTACATCGTCATTGGTTAAATTTAAGCCATATTCTATGCATATGTTGCACAAACATTAACAAATTTTGTGTTATTGCTTCTAAGACATAATTAAAAGCAGTCTTATTTAATCTAAAATAGCTTTCAAACATTTCAAAGAAATAAATTATACGTTAATACAATTATTAAAGTAATACACTGAAATTGTTTCTTACTTGCTGTCCGGTAGGTTGAATATATTACATTTCTGTCTCAGAAGCTTGCGTTCAAGTATAAGATTTTGTTTTTTCGTCACCACTTGAGTTTGAATTTATTTCACAAACAAAAAACATTTTTAATTTTAAAAAATTGATTGAAATATTTTAGAGAAGTTTATTTGATTTGTTGACATAAACGATAAATAGTCAAGGTCGCCGTCATTTTCTTATAGAATGATAAATTGCTATCGGCGTTGAAACAAAGGCTGACTTATTAAATGCAGTTTGCAATGTAACCTTACAATGTATGGTGTTCATAAAAGCAGTAAAATTTGTTTTGGCAATGCCTCATATTCATTATTGCATGGCAATGATTTTCATTGCGTATTATTTGTCAATTTCGTGGATGGTTTTTATTTGTGATTCTTTGTAAACATTTACATTTATTGAGCCAATTCACACGAGAACATTTGTGCTGGCGTAAAATGATAGTTTATAGGCAAGGGGGGTGAAGAGAATGGTTTTTCGGTGGCGTAAAGTTTCCACCAGCTACAACCCCGCATCACCAGCACAAAACTAATACACGCACATTTTTAAAACATCAAATGAATGCAAAAACACTAATACATATAAAGCTGTGTATACGTATACATTTCATGCCAAAGTAATATTTATTCCGGTGTTATTTGAAAAGAACAAAAATTGTGCGACTAAAAAATGTTCTTGTGTGAATTGGCTCATTGGCGGCAAAAATTTTGTGGTAGAAATGACAGATTTGTGGTAATAAAATTTTTTTTATATAAGTACAAATGTGATTTAACATTTAATTTTCTACACATAATATACATATATAATTGGCCATTACAACCCTTCAGTCAGGATTACGGCCTAGTTTCTCACACCACTCATGTTGTGTGCGTTAATTTTATACATGAGTGGCGGGAGCAGCGTTGCCGTTTTGGTCCAATTGGACCAAAATTGGTAGTTTTTATTAAAAAATGCTAAGATTGGTGGTTTGGTTGGTTTGTTCAAATTTCATTTATTTTTTGGTAGGAAAATACAATTAATATCTGTAAGATTTAAAGTTGGGAGTATTATTTATTTTTAGGTCTAAAAACGAAAATAAAATGTTTAAGTAATACCAAAGAAAATAAAGTATAAAGAATGTGCATCTTAACATATTTTGGAATATTTTTCAAAAATATTTCATGACGCGGGGGGAAAAAGATAGGAGGGAAGTAAACAGAAACGAAGAGCGTAACAATGCGTTGCTCTCATTCTTTGCTCTCATCGCGATGAGATCAAAGACTATAAATATATGAAGATGTTGCACTGCCAGTGCCAAATTTGTCGATGGCAGTACGGCTACTGCCACTTATTGTACTCAGAGAATTTATTATACTCAGAGAACGTATTGTTTTCTTCTCTAATTTATTCTCATATGCGTGTGTACGTGTGTGCTTGTACATTTTCAAATAAAATAATAAACAAACTGAAAGATGTCTTGTTTTCACAAAATGTATGTGCAAATAGCCTGTGGAAAAGAAATATTACCGTTTGTTTTATTGTAGGGTAAGAATATGTGTTTTATTGTTGTAGAAATGAAACTATATCGATTCGCAACGAAATAAAAAATCCACATTTTGTGTGGACATTTGAAACTGAAAAATTGTTTTATAAAAAGTGTGAATTTAAAAATTGTAGTGCATGCTCAAACAAAACGTTTAATAAATATAATATATAATTAAAATCATAAATCATATTTTTAGAAGATATTGATAGGACTGGAAATATATCAGAAAGTACACATACTCCTGATATAGATGTCGCAGATATATACGATGAAAATAAGGAATATTTTAATGAAGGCACCGATTGTTTTACGTCCAACAATGTGCCAATTGAATTAACATCAAGTCGATATTTTGTTGGTTACATAGCTCAACGAATATCTTGCGTTAAATGTCGTGTGGATATAATCAAACCAGCGCAAATTTTGTCATATCCTTCAGAAATGTTCGTTTATGCAAAAAATTATATAAAAGATTCCGACTTTGGAGGTTTGTGCGCTCCATCTGATTTATTTTTTGAAGTTTGCAAAATTCATATAAGTCTTCGAAAAAAATTTTTTAGAAAATAAATCTATAAAAAACAAAAAAAACATTTGTAGTTGGCAAAAAAATACAAAAAATACAATTTATTCCTTGGTTTGATGAAAATAACGAATGTTATAAACACAGAATAGAGATGCTTAATTTACTAATTGTTGTTTTACTACGGAAGCATTCCACATGGGAAACATACAAATTCAAATTATCCAGTATGGAAAATGTTAAAATTTTGAACCATTAAAATGATAAATAAATTTAATAAATACTAAACAAAAAAGCATTCGTTTTATTACAACTTCATTCTATACAAAAATAGACACATATGGTAAATACATACATACATAATTGAATAGTAATATATAATTCGGTGCGAATCGATATAATTTCATTTCTACAACAATAAAACACATATTCTTACCCTACAATAAAATAAACGGTAATATTTGTTTTCCACAGGCTATTTGCACATACATTTTGTGAAAACAAAAAATCTTTCAGTTTGTTTATTATTTTATTTGGCAATGTATGTATACATACATGCACACACGTATACACGCATATGAGAATAAATTGCTTAGAGAAAATAACAATACGTTCTCTAAGTATAATAAGTTCTCTGAGTACAATAAGTGTACTGAGTCTTTTTTGTTTTCTTTCTCTCAGTTAACATGAGAGTGAGAACGACGATTCAGCTTTCATAAGAAAGAAGCACAAAATTTTGTCAATTTTAAATACACTGTGTGCAACATCTTTACATATTTATAGTCTTTGGTCAAACAATAAAAACGATCATACATACATAATCGTACATACGCATACATACGTAGGATGAGAGCAACACATTGTTACGCTCTTTGTTTGTGTTTATTTTTCTCCTGTCTTCCCTCCCTCATCAAGAAATGATTTTTAAAAGAGATTTTGGTGAGAGCGGGTGTTACTGGTACATCCCGCCATAAGAAATTTTACTTCTACATGATGCGCATTCTTTATATCCATATTCTTTGGTAATACCTTTATACGAATATTAAATCAAATTTTCTATTAATTATGAGTAATTTTTTAAATAAAAGCGAATCCCTTGACGTTAATTTTCTTGACAAAAATAACCATGTAGATATAAATAAAGTTTTTGTAGGTACGAAAGCCGAAGTATTTTGGGAAAATAATTTAGATCAGGAAGATATAGTGGAAATTAAATCAAATATGCTACAATTTTATATAGAATATTTCAACCAAATTAAAATAAGATTTGACTTTGGAAGAGAAGATGTAAAATTACTACAAATAATAACACCCAGAAATGTTCTTCCCAAAGAAAAAATAAATATATTGCCCTTGATACTGAAATTTAAGAATTTACTGGATTGTGATCCCGATAAAATCGTAATGCAATGGAGCTTACTTCGACTAAGTGATATATCCTTAGATATTACACTTAGCATAAATGAATTTTGGAACAATGCAAGCACATTTAAGAATGGTTTAAATGAATTTTATTATGGTGATTTATGTAATTTTATTTTTAATTTGATTTCTCTTCCACATAGTTCTGCAGGTGCAGAACGAAAATTTTCACAATTAAGTTTAATAAAAACAAAACTAAGAAATAAGTTAGATAAAAGCACAATAAACAGCATAATGATATGTAAAGAAGTTACATGCAAGTCCGAACCGCATTATGTGTGGTCTGCATAAAAAGACCTCAATGATACCTGAATAATAAAAATATAATTTTTGTTATATAATATGTAGTCGCCGTAGTCTAGTAGGTAGTGTGTTGGCTTATTAGACGTAAAGCCCGAGTTCGTATCCCAGGTCAGGCATCACAACAAAATATGAAAACAAAAAATATTTCTTCGGCGACTGCCTCTCAGCAGATTTTTGGCAAAAACTCTGAGAGTAAATAAAATTGCCATGAAAAGCTTCTCAAAAATCTGTCGTTCGGAGTCGACTTTAAACTGTAGGTCCCGCCACTCATGTATAAAATTAACGCACACAACATAAGTGGTGTGAGATGCTAGATCGAAATCCTGACTGAAGGGTTGTAATGACCAATTATGTACTCGTAGGTATGCTCATCTATATTCATTTATTTAAATGTGAACACAGTACAACAAGATACAATCTTATATAACAGCACTGGTAAGAAAGCGGTACAGTATAGTATCGAAATAATATAATAAAGAAAATTAAAAATAGAGTAAAAGTAGAGTAAAATTTTTTTTTTTTTTTTTTTTTTATTAATTTCCATTTATTTACAATCTATTATACAACATTAAGTAAATTCGATAAGATTAAAGAAAAATAACATATGTTATTAAACTACATTAAGTTTAATAAACTATAAGGCTAGATTAGTTTTTAAATATAATTTAATTATTAACAAGACGAATAATTTATTTTCTGAATTGAAGATCTAACAAATGTATCCTATTCAATCTTCTAATTTCGTCCCCTTCATCTAACAAGGAGATTGCCAGTACATTACAATGATTACTAAGTCTATTTAAGTATCTAGCGCTAAAACTATTTATTTCATTTATCACAAAAGGAATTTTTAAGTCACTATGAATTTGTTTATTGGTTACAAACCAGGGAGCATTGACCATGAGTCTTAGCACTTTTGACTGGTAACGTTGTAATATCTCGACATTTGACTGACTGGCTGTTCCCCACAGCTCAATGCCGTACGTCCAAACCGGCTTTGAAATAGCCTTGTAAAGAATTACCTTGTTCTCCAGACTAAGTTGAGATTTAGGCCCTAGTAGCCAGTATATTTTTTTAGTTTTAATATTTAGAAAATTTCTCTTTGCCTTAATGTGGTCCTTCCACGTAAGTCGTTTATCGAGATGCATACCCAAATATTTAACGCAATTCGTTTTTGGTATTTGTAAACCATTTATGTACACTGGTGGACATTCATTTTTTCTTAATGTAAAAGAGACATGATTGGATTTCTCTGTATTTATAGCAATTTTCCACTTAGTAAGCCAATCTTGTAATATATTTAATTCTCTTTGAACCATGGCAGATGCTTCGATGTGATTTTCATTAGCAGCTATTATTGCAGTGTCATCTGCATAGGTAGCTAACGTAATATTATCTACTAATGGTATGTCCGAAGTGTAGATAGTGTATAATATGGGACCTAGAACACTGCCCTGAGGTACTCCTGTGTGCATATTGAGAATCTTGGAAAGTTCATCATCAACTTTAACATGAAACTTGCGATTTTGTAGGTAGGACTTTAGAACAGAGTAATATGGAGCTGGTAGATTAAGCTTAAGTTTGTATAATAGCCCTTCGTGCCATACTCTGTCAAATGCCTGTTTCACGTCCAAAAAAACACCTGAACAAAACATTTTTCTTTCAAACGAATCAGAGATAACTTTAATGATTCGATGGCATTGCTCTGGGGTTCCATGTTTATGGCGAAATCCAAACTGATGGTCAGGAATTAATTTAAGTTTCTCCAGAACTGGAAGTAGTCGAGATACAAATAGCTTCTCAAAAAGTTTCGAGAAGGTGGTAAGTAAACTTATAGGCCTATAAGATGAAATAAGTTTTTCAGGTTTGTTAGGTTTCTTTATCATTATTATTCCCGCTTGTTTCCATTTAGAAGGAAAGTACGATAATCGCAACATTGAATTAAATATTAGTGTTAAAAATACAATACTTTTCTTCGATAACGATTTAGCAGCTACCGAATCAATCTTGTCAGGCCCAGGGGTTTTTCTGTTTTCAAGTTTGGAAATTGCGTTTTGCACTTCTCTTGGTGAATATGGCTTTATAGGCAAATCCATTTGATATGGCGATTCTAAAAAGTCAAAAATTACGCTTTCATCAACTGTGTTGGTTAATGGGAATGGTTTGTAGATTTTTTCTAAATACTGCGAGAATGCATCGGCTTTACTTTTGCTGTTTCTACACCAACTTCCATCTTCAGCAATAATGGGTACATTTCTTTTAGTTGGATGTTTTAAATATTTGGTCGCCTTCCATAAACTATAGCCTGTTTCTTTAGAATTATCCAGATTTTTTAGAAAATTAGATGTTTTATAATTATTCAATTCCGCTAATCGTTTTTAAGATAATTCGAGGATCGGTTAAAATTAGATTTGTCAATCGGGTTCCTGCTTAGTTGCCATATTCTTCGTAATCTTCTCCTTTCTCTTATTAATTCTCTTATTTCAGTGGAAACAACGAATGAATTAGCTGTTATCGGAGGAGTTGGAGGAGTGGATAGTAGGGCGCAATCATGTATTGTCTTGGTAAATGTATCTACTGCCAAGTCGATTTCTTCTGTAGTCTTAAGGGATACATTAAGATCTAATCTGCGGTCCATACAGTGTTGAAACATGCTTATATTAGTTTTGTGTGTAATTATTTTATGATTTCTAGTAATGGTCGGCACATTAGTACTATAACTTATTATTATGGGTGTATGATCCGAATTAAGGTCATCAGAATCTTTTATGTCAAGCAGATTGTCAGCAATACCTGAGTACACAAAGAAGTCCAATATATCTGGAATTTTGTTGGGATCGGCGGGCCAATACGTAGGTCTACCAGTGGACAGAGTTTTATAACCATTTCTTGTAATACATTTGTAAAGTTCCTTGCCTTTAGGATTTGCCAGTCTAGAACCCCACCAGGGGTGTTTAGCATTGTAATCGCCACCAACAATAAATCTCGTCCCAAGATTTTTAAAAAAATTGTCATAATTCTGAAGGGATAGTCTATACCTAGGAGGACAATATATAGCATATATAGGCAAAGAGAAATTATTACAATTAATTTTAATTCCACAAGCTTGAATATAAGGCTCAGTTATATTTTGTAAGGATTCGTATTTTAAATTTGACTTAATAAGAATGGCAGATCCAGCGTGGGCTTTGTCATCTGGATGGTTTGCAACAAATATATCGTAACCTTTTATGTGAAAGTAAATTTTAGATGTAAAGTGAGTTTCGGATAGTAAGAGGATATCTAGATGATTATCTTTGAGAAAAATTTCAATTTCTCGTGTGTGATTGGAAGCACCGTTTGCATTCCATGTAGATATTCTTAAGTTTATTTGCATAATTTCTCCATTATATTTGTCATCATGTCAAACATTCTGTCCATCATACGTTCCAATCTTTCCATTAATTTCATTTCAGGACTACTAGAACTGTTTATTACTGCTTGAGCATATGTAACGCCGTCGTTTGTAAATTTATTATTAGTTGGGTTAAACGTATTTGACTGGGAATATTGATTGCTATGAGTATTATTGGCTGTATGTTGGGCTCTGAATTCAATTCGTCTATTGGTAGTGTTTAGCCTATTTTTGATAATTTTTTGGCAAGTTTCGCACCCTTTATAATTAGCAGTGTGATTTTGTAGACAATTTACACATTTTGGTGGCGTTTCGACTGATTTCGAAAATTTTTCAGTAGGATGATCCATACCACATTTAACGCACTTAAATGGTCTTTTACAATAGGATTTAGTGTGACCAAATTGCTGACATCTATGGCACTGAATTAAGTCATCGGTTTTTCTTGGAGCCTCTATCACGACAATAGCATTATTAATAGATTTTAAATTAAATATATCTTTATTATTTGGGTTGGGGTCCAGATCCACAAAAAACATAGGCAATGGTAGCTTGGTGATACGGCTCCTGACATTAGTTACGTTTCTAACATTATGTCCCAACGTTAAAAGTTCGGCCTTAATATCATCAACTGGCGTTGTATGATGAATACCTTTCACTACCACTCTATAGGAACGCTCTTGTTTTAATTGATAGGTATGATAACTAATGTTTCTTAACTCAAAATATTTAACAATTTTCCTAAAAGAATCTGCACTTCTGACCATTAATCTGACACTATTGTCCCTCAAGGATTTATAATTAAAATCATTTATTTCCTTATTTATGCATTTAATCATTTTAGTAATATCCAATATATCTGAAATGTATATAGGTGGCGGTCTTGGTGTTTTGTTGTCTTGTTGATCATCATGAATAATTTCAACATCATCTGCTGCAGTTTTTTCAGAAAGTAGCTGAAACTTATTGTTGTTTGAAGTACTTGGTTCTTCACTTGCATGAAATTTTTTATGCACATGTAAATACGGTGAACTGATTAGCCTTCGTTTATTTCCAGTAGCTGGGGATACCTGCTGCCAAATACCATCGCTTTCGTCGTTATCACTTTCATCACTCGAATTCATATTGATAAATTGTTGTTGTTATAGAATTATCACGCAACTCTTATGCACTTAATTGTGTCTTTTTTTTTCTTCCTGTCGCTTCTAATCGGTTTTCTCCCAAAAATTTGATTTCTTTAATTGGAAAATTTTACAATTTTTTCGAATTTGAATATAAATAAAATTTTTTTTTTTTGTATTTGAGTCTAAAAATTTTTTTTCACACAACCGCTATGACATAAAATTCGAAGCGAACTCAGAGTAAAATTAAAAATAATAAAACAAAAAATAAAAAAAAAAATTAGAAAATTAAAAGAAAAAAAATACTGATAATAGCTAATAGTTAAATATATACATTACTTGAATATTCTTAATTAAAATGTGTAAAAATTACAGCTCTGAAGTGCTTAGCATTGCTTAATAACTGTAAATGGTTTGGAAGTTCATTCCAGAGATGAATTGAGTTTATATAAAAGTGTCTTTCAGAAAGTAGTTTGCGACATCCAATAACATTAATCTTGCGTCCTCTATTAGATCTTGAGAAAGTTAGCCTTCTATAAAGATATTGGGGTTGGGCAGTGTAGACAATTTTGTGCAGATATACAAGTGTACGACATTTTAACAAATTTTCAAAAGAAATATTGTAAATTTTGTACGAGAATTCAGATATTCTACTAGATCTTGTTCGGCCATAAACATATCTTGCTATATTATTATATGTGACTTTGAGTTTATTTTTACTCATCGAATCACAGCTAGCAAAGATCAATCACTTCCATATAGTAACGTAGGTATGAGGTATGTTTTGGCAAGGAGCATGCGAATATTAAATGGTGTGAAGTATTGCGTTAGCCAAAGATTGCGCAGCATAGTATGAGTTCGACCACAAACTGCATTAACATGGTTTAACCAGCTGAGATTCTTATTAAAAATTACTCCAAGGTTTTTAGCATTCTGTACAATTTCTATAGTCGTGTTATCAATCTGAATAAGTGGAAGTGGTGTTATGGAGTTAACTTTGCCTATAACCAACGCTTTAGATTTCCTTGGATTGATACAGAGACCATTCGTCGACGCCCATTTAAATACATTGTTTAAGTCTTGGTTCAGTTTGGTAGCACAATCATCTATTTGAGACGGTAAGCAGCTAATGTATAGTTGTACATCATCTGCATACATCTGAATATTACAAAATTTCAGTCTTGACGGTAAATCGTTTGAGTAAACGGTATATAGTAGTGGACCAAGTATGGAGCCCTGTGGCACACCTCTAGACATTGAAAAACCATTCGATTTGTTACCACAATGGTACACAAATTGAGTCCTATCGCGTAGGTACGACGATATTAACTTAACAGCGGTATCAGAAAAATGGCACATGTTTTTAAGTTTTTGAAGTAGGATGGCATGCTCAACAGTGTCAAACGCCT